>JAECXO010000165.1:0-1448125 GCA_018152825.1 Scaptomyza hsui | reverse complement strand
AAAACTTTGCCGTCTCCTATGTGCCACAGCGGCAGGCAGCGAAGAAGGCAGCGGAACAGCTGAAGAGCAGCAAATCCACACAGGACACGCCCAGCGAGGAAGTGACTCCAACAGCAACAACAACCGCGACAGCAACAACAACCGCGACAACAACAACAACACCGCCAAAAGCAAACGCCACCAAAGCAGCAACAACAACAGGAACACCATTGAGGCGAGCCTCGTTGCTGAAGGAGACGCCACGACGTCGCACCAAGGAGGAGCCGCCAACGCCCGTGAAGCGACGCATTGCAGCGCCTAATCTGTCCAGCTCGAGTTCCGGTGACAGCGACAGCAGCAGCAGCAACAACTCCAGCAGCAACAGCGATTCCTCCAGCAGCGGCACAGCCAGCGACTCGGACAGCGATACGGATGCAGCTGCGCCGGAGAAGCGCAAGCCTGCAGCAATTACCTCAGCACCTGCCAGCTCAAAGCGTTCGCCACGCAAATCTCTGGACAAACCACAAACAAATCCTCCGCTCGCAAGTCGAACGCGTCAGAATTCCGTGTCCACAAACAAATCGCCAAAGAGAACGCCGGTTAAGGCGGCGCCGGAAGCTCCAGTTCCAGCTCCCGTTCCCGTTCCAGCTGTTGTCACACCCAAGACGAGTGCAGCACAGCGACGCAAATCCTCTCCGGAGCTGAACAAGCGAGCGACGCGCAACTCCAAATCCCGACCACCTTCACCCATTGGAACAGCTGCACCTGCCGCTCCGGAGAAGCCAGCCGCGGTTAATAGACGCAAATCTCGGGCGGATGAGTCGCCCAAGAAGACGCCACCGAATCTGGAGCATGAGATAGCGCAGCGCAAGGCGGCAACGGGCAGGACGACGGGTGCTCTGGACAAGCTGCTGGACAAGAAGCAGCAGCAGTTGAACAATGCCACGCCCACTCCAACGCCCATGCCCAAACCGACGCCGGAGCCAGCGCCGCCGCCGCCAGCAACTCCAACTCCAGCACCAGCTCCACCTCCCGAACCGGAACCGGAACCGACGCCCGCATCACTAATCCCTCCAGCGCCTGCAGCAGAAGCCGGGGAGCAGCCGATGGATATCGATGAGGAGCTGACCACCGCTCCGACGCACACCCAGCACTCGGCGAATGCGAGCAAACTGGCCGATCTCTCCGCGGACATTGATGAGCGACCGCCGGCGGCGCCCCTTCCCGCCTCGCCCACACCCACGCCCTCCAACGACGAGCTGTCCTCCAACGATGACCAGGACGACGACGACAACGAGGATGACGTGGAGGAACGTGGCAGTCGTGGCTGGCGTTCGCGCCGGCGGAGAAGAAGGACGCGGGACGAGGACGAGATGGAGGAGCACACGCATCACACCCAGCATCTGCTCAACGAGATGGAGATGGTGCGGGAGCTGGAGGAGGAGCGCAAGAACGAGCTGCTTGCGAATGCCAGCAAGTACTCCGCGTCCACATCCTCGCCAGCCGTCACGCTTATACCGCCCGAACCACCCGAGATCATTGAGCTGGACTCGAATTCCAATTCGGCGGAGCAGCAGCCGACGCCGCAGGAGCTGACGCCTGTGCAGGAGCTGACGCCTGTGCAGGAACCTCCAACTGTTGCTCCTCCTCCTCCACCGCCCCCTCCTCCTCCTAATCCTCCTCCGCAACTGAGCTGTGCCGCCTTGGAGCTGGATGCAGCGCATCAGCCCATTGTGGATGCCATCCTCGAGATGGAGGACAGCAAGTATGCCAACAGCTATGCCTCCAACATGGCCAGCGTGGCCCAGGTGCTCAATCCCCCGAACTCCGGTCCCATGACCAGCCTGCTCCATGCCGGCAACACCTGCATCGAGGAGGACAGCACGCTGGCCACCCGCAATCTCGTCGAGAAGCTGCGCAAGACCAAACGCAAGGCGATGCTCGACGAGCCCTGCAAGGAGCCCTCCATGGATCTGCTGCCTCCCACACCCGCCATCCCATCCGTCTTTCCCTTCCACAATGCCGCCGATCCCGAGGACATCATTCTCGCCCAAAAGGAGATGCAGCAACAACAACAACAACAACAACAACAACAGCAGCAACAACAAGTTGTTTGTATAACAGTTCGGCTCCGAATTCGGTGGCCAGTCAGATGACCATCAAGGATTCGCCGCTCACGGCGAACAGTGGCGGAAGCTATGCGAATAGTTTGACCAATACGCCCAATGCCACGCCCACAGCGAACAACAATCTGGGCTACAGCAATGTCAACTATCAGGCAACGCAGGCGGCGCTCAGCTGTTACCTCAACAAATCCTCACCCCAAGCGATCCAAGCGACCCAACAGCAGCTCCTCAAGGCTAGCAATGGCAATCCGGGAGCAACTCCAACGCCCGACTTTGTGGATCTGGCAGCGGCGGCCGTGAAGAACACTCTCACCAGCTACGTGAACACCACGCCAGGTGCAGGTGGAGGATCAGGATCAGGAGGAGGAAGCGGAGGAGGAGTTGCCCTGCCGCCGCAGACACCTTCACAGTTGCCCGGCAACAACAGCAACAAGATGAGCGACTATGATGAGAACACGAGGATGCAATCGCCGTTTGGACGCGGCATGCAGAGATGGAACGAGAACGATCTGATTGCGGCGAGGAGGAGCAGTTCACCCAGCTCCGTGTCGGAGACGAATGAGCAGCCGCCCAGTCAACTGGCCCAGCAGCTGGACAAGAGCTACTACAACAGCTATGGAGCAGCGGCGGTGAGTGCTCCGGCAGCACCGCCACCCGGAGCCACTGTGCCCGCCGCAGCCAACTCCAATCCGAACAACAGTGGAGGTGGAGTTGGAGGTGGCGGTGGAGGTGTTACTCCCTATGGCAGCCACACGCCGCTGGTCAATGGCATCGATGCCATGTCCATGTACGGCAGCAATCCGCATCCTCAGCAGACGACGCCCACCCACAGCCAGCAGAGGACGCCCAATGCCCAGTTCAATGGCGGCATTTATCCCCAGCTGGCGGCTCTGATGCAACAGCAGCAGCCTGCCACGCCGTATCATCCGTATCAGTTGACCTCGCCGGTGGATGCACCCTATCCACCCATGCCTCTAACTGTGCCCGTTACGGTGACCACGCCTCTGCCCCTACCTCTTCCGCCCCTGCCACTGCCACTGCCACTGCCCCTGCCCATCAGCAAGGACAACCATTCGCCGAACAAACGTGGCTCCAAGCAGCAAGCGAAGCAACATAAATCACCTCAGCTGCCGCAGGGCAAATCTCCGGGCAAGTCGCCGGCACTGCATCCGCCGCCCGCACCTGCCACGCCCACACCGACAGTAGCGCCCACGCCCAAATACGATCCCCTGACGCACACGCTCACGGGCAAGCTGCGCCAGCGGGCGCCACGTGGCAGTGGCGCCTCCGCCGGAGGACGTGGACGTGGTCGGGGCAGGGGTAGGGGGCGTGGCGGTGGAGGCACAACAACGCCGATGCTGCCACTGCCACCGATGTCGGATTATGGGAGCAACAGTCTGATCGGAACGCCCTTCGAGTTCAACAACTTCGAGGACGAGATGACCGGACCCGGTGCGGAGAATCTGCAATCGCTGCGGGATCGTCGACGCAGCTTCGAGCTGCGTGCACCCAATGCGGGCGCAGCGGGCGGAGGCACCACTAGCTACTCCAGCTGCAAGCTGCGTGGCCAGAACAAGACCCAACAGCCTCCGGCACCGCTGCTGCAGCCCGTGCTGCCCGGACCCGTGGACATGCGCACCTATAACCTGGGCTTCGAGGCGCCGCACAGCACTGCCTCCCAGGAGGCGTACCAGAACAATCTGCTGGGCGCCTTCGATTCGGGCACGGCGGATCAGACGCTCAGCGAGTTCGACGAGGAGGATGAGCGACAGTTTCAATCCGCATTGCGTGCCACCGGCACCACCAATCCAACCACCACCACCAACCCTACCACCAATGCAGTGCCTCCTAAACCGGTGGTGCCCAGTGGTGGGATTCCAGCTCCAAGCAGTGTCCTCAACAGCGGAGCACTCCACTCCACGGAAGCGAATCAGGCGGCACCGATTAGTACGCTCTTGGTGCCGGAGCTGCTGCCCAATATGGAGGCCTCGCTGGAGGCGACCTCGGAGGAGGTGTCCATAGACTCGGACACCACCACGCTGACCACGAAGGCCTCCTTGTCGGATGCACGTAATCAGCTGAAGCTGAAGATCAAGGGACCGCTGGCGTATCCGGATCTCCACTACGGCAGCACCACCAACAGCAGCTGCCTGTCCAGCTCATCCCTGGTGCAGACCCAGGTGGTGCAGACCACGATCGCCACACAGCTGAATGCCACGGTGGCCAGCACTGCGTCCGTCAGTGGAAACTCCCGCCGGATGAGGAAGAAGGAGCTGCTCAGTCTCTATGTGGTGCAGAAGGATGGCCTGAATGATGACAGCTCGTGTGGATTGCCTGCCGCTTCGGATTCCCTGCCGCTGGAGAACATGCGCAAGTCGGATGCGAGTGAGATGGACGAGGAGCAGATGACGGCTGCGGCAAATTCGAAGCGCTTCAAGAAGAACTCGACGAGCTCGAGGGAGCTGCGGGCGCTGGACGCCGCCAATGCCGCATTGGAGGAGCAGTTGCCACTTGGCGAAGGAGGAGCGGCCGGCGGAGGAATAGGAGGAGGAGGAGCGCCGGCTGCAGCTGGCAATGAGGGAAGGCGACGCAGTGCGTGCAGCACGGGAAGTGCGGACAATGGCAAGACGGGAGCAGCCAGCAGTGCGGGGAAGAGGCGAGGACGCAGTAAAACGCTGGAGAGCAGCGAGGATGATCATCCCAAGCTGAAGTTCAAGCTGAGAGGATTGCCTGCGGCGGGCAGTGAAAGCAATGCGGCGGCGACAACAGCTGGACTCAATCCGGGTGCAGAGCTGGGCGGGAATAGCTATACCCACACCAGCTACGAGATGACACGACGCGCCTGTCCGCCCAAGAAGCGGCTCCTGACCAGCAAGTACAGCACACCAACGCTGGAGGATCTTAAGCGGGACTCGATGAACTATCGCAAGAAGGTGATGCAGGACTTTGACAAGGGCGAGGAGAGCAGCAGCCAGAACAACAAGCGGGAACTCTCCGCCGGAGACGACAAGGAGAAGCTGCAGCTGGTGACAAGCAAGCCGAAGAAGGAGAAGAAGCGGGACAAGAAGGAGAAGAAGCGTCACAAGCAACAGTTGCAGCAGCTGCGGCTGAACCACAGCAGCACCACCACGATGACAACCACACTGATTGAGAACACCATCAGCAGCTCTCCGGGTGAGAAACCCAAGCTCATCCTGAGGATTAACAAACGCAAAACGGAGACAACAACAACAACGACGACGACGCCACCTCAGGAGCCACAAATGGAGGCGCCTCTACGCCTGAAGATAGCGCGAGTCTCTGCGGGTGGTGCCTACGTCATCGGAGCCAAGCCGGAGTCCAAGGAACCAGCAGCAGCAACAGTTGCTGCCGAGTTGTCGCTGCCGCTGGTGGATGCCTCGCCTAACAGTTTTACGCCACACTCCCAGAATGCGAACGCATCTCCGGCGTTGCTCGGCAAGGATACGACGAGCACTCCTTCGCCACCGTGCCTTGTGATCGACTCTAGCAAGAGTGCCGATGTTCATGATTCTACCTCGTTGCCGGAGAGTGGAGCCGGAGCTAGTGGTGCTGCCGGTGCCGGGCCCACCTCGCCACTGTGCGTCAATGTGGGCAATTATGACAATAGCAACAATTCGCTGCCATCGGCCAGTTGTTCCGGTTCCGGTTCTGGTTCCAGCAATTCCTGCAACAGCAACACAAACAACAACAACAACAACAATAACAACAATAATAATAACAACAACAATAACAATAACAACAACAGCAGCAGCCGTGGAGGAGCCGGCGGAATACTTCCATTGAAAAAAGACTGTGAGGTTAGATGATAATCAGCGAAGGAGCGACCAAGCGTTAAATCGATCAATCCAAAGATCGTTTACTTCCATCAGCAACAAGTGTCCTAAAATCCCTAAACAAATCCCTACAAAATCCCTACTAAATACCTTCTTCACTTTTCTCGGAAACTATAAATTGTACAGTTAGTTTTTAAGTTTATCCCCCCCTCATAAACTCTATCTCTCTATATTGTCCTCAGCTTTGTTCTACACACAAAAGATATTATACATCATATATATATATATGTATATGTAGCATATTTATAGCAATGCCTCCTCAGTGCAGGATTAACGAACTAAACAAAGCAAAAATCACTTATTTGTACATTTTAATTAATGCGAATTTTATATATATACGTAGCAGTGTAGTCTAGAATATGTAAAATATTGTATTAAAGTTAAACGGAAAGATTCGCATAAATAATATATGTATGTAGCATAATAATATCAGATGATAATGCTCGGTTTATAACGTGTGTCAATAATAGTAGATGAACCGTTATCCTGCTAGTTAACCAACTTCCATAAAGAAATACCTACTCATTAATGAAAAATCAAGTAATATTATATATATATAATTATATATATTTTAATTATTTATTAACTTAACTATTTAAAATGACAAAAAAAAAAAACAATGAGAAATGCATATAATATTTAACGTAAAACATAGCAAAAAATTTGTTTAAAAAAAAAAAATGAAAAAAAAATACTAAAACGAAAACGAAAAAGAGAATAGAAAGGAGAGAACACTTAACAGTAGTCATTAATTGTAGTTCTTAGCGAAAATCAAAGTCGGCTGCCAGAGGGGCGTGGCCGCAACTAAGTGCATATATATAAAACATATACCTAGACATAAACAACAACAACAAAAAAACGTAATAAAAAACATTAAATTGTAATTCCCGAGTGTGTGGGAAATGTTTGTATTTTTAGCGTGTAAGTGCAACGTGTCGAAAAAAAAACTCCAAAAAACAAAACATAAAAGTTACAACAAATTGTTCTCAGTTATTGTTTTTATAGTTTCTGTCATATTTTTAATATTTTTTTTAAATTGCATGTCAAAACTATCACAATTGTCGCTCGATGTGTTTGTGCATTCCAGTTTTTAAAAAATCTCTTTTTGTTTTTAATCGAAATCAATCAAAATATATAAATTTTTGTTTTGCATCTTATGAAATTTCAATCACAACGAGCGATATTGTATATATACTATAATTCAGCCAATATTTTTGACACAACAAACTATTATACATTAAAAAAAAAAAAAATACAAAATTAATACACAACAAAAACAAATATTTATTCCAAACAACACAAAAATATTCAGAAAAATTGTACTTTTAGATCGATTTGTGAGATGGTTAAATTGTAAATAATTGTGTGTCTGTATGCATGTCTGTATGTGTGCGCGAAATGTTTTTTATTATTACGTTCTAATCTAATTATTAATTAATTACTGATTACTAATTTTAAATTGTAGTTTTTAGCAAAAATTTAAATAAAAACAAAAAAGCCTTATTTAAAAACCAACAAACAAACAAACATTACACTCAACAACTCTCAGCACAACCAATTACTTTTCATCAATTCAGGTTAACAATCACACTAAATATATATATACTATATATGGTACATATATGAATGATCTTTAAAACGTGGAACAAATCTGACTAAAAATCGTATAGAAAAGAATTGTCAATTAATACAAAAACCAAAAGTGGAAAGTAGAAAAATCATGCAATTGATTGGAAAACTGGACAGTTCATATTTAATAATTAATAACTAATTAACAGTTAAGGACTTGATATTTTTTGGTGCCGTTTTGTACAAATAAAGCAATATTCTCCGAACTTGTTACTACACAACGCATAGTAGAATACTAGGGATTTTTGAAACAGCAGCAGCAGTTCGAATAGTTTTGAAGTTTGTTTCGCTTTTGAATTTTTAACAATAACAGCCAGACCAAGTTTTTTGTATCAAGTTATAGCAATAGGATTAGGATGCCAATCGTTTTCTGCAAAGTTAAACAATTACGTAATAAATAATTGATTGTAAGTCGAGCAACCTCTTAAATATGCCTAAAATTGAATTACAATTATTTGACTTAAGCGAACACACATCACGTATAGATTTATAAGCGACAAATAGGCAAACAATAAGTATTACTAATGAAATTATATATATATTATTATATGCATATACAAAATTATTATTATATGATTATTATGACATATATAAATACAAGTGTAAGTGTTGTTGGCAACAAATTAGGCATTAAGGAGTCGCGACGTAGGGCTACATAGGGAAATATATAGTGCTAGTACTTTTAGAGTTAGTCTTGTGTGTATGTTTGTATGTATGGGTAACGAAAAGCAACTGCAACAATTCTTGCAATTGTAGGCACAACAACAACAACAATCTTTAGTAAAGCAAATGCCTAGTAAATCCAAATATATAAATATTGTGTAACATACAAAAACCACAAACAAATAAAAAATTAACAATCTTTTTTGTATGTTAAATAATTATGATGATTCATTTCAATATACACTTGCAAATATCTAAATATATATGTATAAAGCAAACATCAACCAGAAATACTGCTGTAAAAATCCATCAAAACAAAAAAAAGAAACAACCAACCAACTAGTAAAGCTAAGTTGTATCATAAATATGAAAATATAGAAGAAATTATACATAAATTATTAAAAAAAAAAAAAAAATACAAAAGACTTTTACTTACCTCAAAGATCTTAAATAAAATGCAATTTTGAATAGAGTTCTTTATATATGTATACATATATATATTTTCCTTTTGTTTTCTGTATAAGTACATATATATTCGTCATTATTTTTGTTTTATACATCTTAGAATTGGGCTTTCCATATTAAGTAAGTTAGACTAGAAAATTTGCGTGTGAAGTGTGAGCATTTTTATTAATTATTGCTGGATAAATCAAGTATTTATTAAGAGCACTAGCCGGATGAAAGATTTATACTACTTTGGCCTCACAACTAAGTAAGTATGGTAGCTATAAGGTCGGACTGGATTTAACAGCGGTTTGTGCATATATATATAAAGTATTCAGGAATTGATAATCGCGATTCTCTATGAGTTACACTTAAATTGTCTAATCGCTGTGTTTTCTATTTTCTTTTGTGTTCAAACCGAAAACGAATTATTTACATTTTGAAGATTTCAGAAAAAAACGTATTCTATTGAGTATTATTCCTTTTTCTTTTTTTGACGAAGACCAAACATTTGTGAAGATTTGTTAGTAATAATCACACACAAAAAATATATATAGTACTTTATATATGCGGTATTTTTTTTGTAATAAATCTTTGAATTATTTTGTATTTGTAACTTTGCGCTCTACTCAATGTAGATGTCCTCGATGGGATAAGCGGTTTCAATAAACTTTTGATAGAAACGCTGAAAGGCGCGACTGTAAAAGAGGAGAAAAATCCATCAATCAAGAGTTATGAACCAAATGTTTTTTTTTGTAAAACTTACCCGACTGCTTCGGCTACGGGTCGTGTGGACTCGGTGCCCTTGAAGACGTGACAAGCGAAACGTTGCACTGTCGGATGCTTAGTGATGAAGCCAATGAAGCGATGATCCCTCGGATGAAATGCACAGAAGGAAACATTCTTCAGCGAGTAGAAATAATCGATGCAGGGTTTCTTCTCTTTTTTGTTCTGCAACACAAAATCAAGAAGATTAAAAGATTATCTATCCTTTAGGTTACTCTTGGCGAACTTACATTTGGAGCCGAGCGATCGACCATGCGTAAACCCTGATCGGATACTTCCAGAATGCACGTTTGTCCCGTCGGGGAGTTGCCATATTCGCCGACTATCTTGCGCACAGCCTGGCAAACGACGCCGGTGCCCTTGTGAGCCAGGGTCTCCACGGATCCCAGGTAGCCGAGTAGATAGCGCTCCTTCTTGACCAGCTGCACAGTGGGATCGAACTCATTGTAGTCCAGGTCCACGGCATACGCCGAGGGAAAGATGCCCTGGCGACCCGTGCGCAGATTGACGCCCTCGCACCACAAATCCTCGGCCTCCTTCTGCACATAGACGGCATCGCCGATCTCCAGCTCGATCTCATCGTGATGCCGTGGCACAAACTTGTGCAGACCACGATGTGTCGCCTCCAGCATCTCCAGCTGCCCGAAAGGTACACCACCAAATGGCGGAGGAAAGGGGGATTGGGATACGGGAGATGTAATCTGTGGCGACATGCTTTTGAAATCGTTTGGAGAATGCGCTGTGCTATGACCGCTGTCCACATCGCCCAGGCTCTGCAATCGCTCCGAATCCGGGCTGGAGTCCTCATCCAACAAATAACCACACTTGAGCGTTAGAAAGGAGCGCTGCTGATTCGAGCGTGGAGCAGGAACACCAACACCAACACCAACAGCTCCAGCTCCAGCATTCCCAATGCGTATCTCGTCCGCCAGAGAGGTGACTGTGGAACCACCTAGAATATGTAGAATGGAAGCTGCAACGAACCCATCACTAGATTAGCTTCAACTACGAGGAGGGAACCTTCTACATGCGGGAGCTTAACTCTAATCCTAAGTTTACCTACATTTCTTGTTCTTGGGAATCTCGGGCAACTTGCGGCGACGTCGTGTGGCCGCCGATCCGGGCGTCAACAGCTCTGTGCTGGCTCCAATAGTCACCGGAGCAGCATTCGCAGCAGTTGAGGTCATGCCATTGATGCCGATGAAGCCACCAATTGAATCCTGATGATTCAAGGGATGATGACAATGCGAGTTGAATGAATCGTTCGTATCGAGTGATCCATCCGAGGAGAGTGTGACCTTCAGACCATCGCCCAGCTCATCATCCTCCACCTGACGCTGCAGCTTGCCATCGGCAATGCCATCGCCATCCTCCTGATCGGAGCCATCGCTTTTCGACGAATGCGAGTCCTCTAAATCATCGTTGGGTATCAGACTGTGTGTGAAGTGGAAAGTGAAAAGTGGAGAATGAGATGGAAATGATGATAAAGGTTACTCAAAGGACATCCAGAAGTTATTTGAAATGCAATATGGACATCAGCTGTCGGCCAAGGACTAACTGCGTCCCTGAAGTAATTCAATTAGGGAGCTACCACTTCATCCCTTTACACTCACATACGCACAAGTAGATACTACAAATAATTGATTTTTTCACATCTTGAGTGGTTGTACTTACGAGTAAAATGCATGTGTGGTTTTCTTCTGGCCAAATGTGTTGGCTATTGCATGTGGCTCAAATATGGGCCTGCGGAATTCCTCAAATTCGCTGTCGGCCATAACGCTGTCAAGCCAGCTGCCACGCCCACTTAATGAGGCCAACTGCTCGTTGCACTATTAAATGAAACAAGTATCTGTGTGATAACTGCTTGAGATTTGCAAATTTTCTACATGGCCAAATGCAGGCGAAACACTTTTTCACTTTTTCAGATACCTAAAATCAATAATTTCCTGACTTCAGCCCAGTTTGACGTTCACTTAACTGCTAAACGCTTTCAGCCCGTTTATAGCTGGGAAATTTTGAGCTTCAGCTGTCAGGAGCATGCTCCATTGCTCTCTTCTTCACTAATTCTCTCTCTCTCTTTGACTCTCTCTCTCTCGGTGCTTCACAACTTGTTTTTGTTTACAACCAAACTGAGGTTCTGGAGCTGCATCCGTTTGCTGTTCCGTTTGGGGGTTGACAACTCAACGAGCATGCGCATCCCCTAACGATATGTTTTTCTGTTTTTTTTTTGGGGGTGAGTTGTGAATTGCATTACTGTTGCTTTCACTGCAAGCGAGCGCATTTTCAAATGTGCTTAAATCGGATGGAAGCCCTAGTTCAAGTTTAAATTGTGGCGCCATAATGAGTAATATCATATTGTGTGTGTGAATTACAAAGGGGTTGGCTTGCTCATGCATTTTATTAATGAATGCCAATAAAAAGTACAGATACGCACGAGCTCAAAAAGTTAGACCACTTAAAAATCTGACTTTATTAGGCTGAGATATTTTAATTCTAAGACCCGATTTACACGTTGAACTTTTTTCATTAACTTTTTTTTGATTCTGTTTTAAAACTTCTTCACAAATCTGGTCGCATTTACACGATGAAGTTTTTTCATGAACTTTCTTCTGTGATTTTAATTTATTGTCGATTTTCATACATCTTTGTCATCGATTGTTTTTTTTTTTAATATCTGACTGACATAAGTTACAGTGCAACTGAGCTGAGAGTTGTGAAAGCTCAGTTTTATTCTAAGCTGAAAAATTAGCATTAAGTGCATTAAGCGTGCGCTCTTCTGCTCAACTGAACGATTTGAACAAAAATGCTGCAGCATTCAGTTGCTATTTCTGTTCGCCTGGTACTTTCAGTCAGATAACCGCACCACTTTTGAAATTTGCGCTAGTAAAATACTGCTCTAGGTCTGGCAGTATTTAAACATAAATAAAATACTCGTTCCTTTAGCTGCAGTATTTTATTTTCGTTTTCATTGAATTTGGCCAAAAGTACAGCAGTTTTCCGGCTGCAAGTACCAGGCGAACAGAATTACCAGCAGGTACCCAAATAAATTTTGCATGTTGCATACTTTTGCGCTGAACTATATTAATGAAATATGTAATTAATTGCCTTGCATACTTTTAGTACTATAAATTCAAAATGCTGCAAAGTTATATTCAAGCTTATCGCTTTTACTTATACATGGGATAAATGAAGATTGAATAAAAATACATTTATCTATCCACTTATAAAAACATACGGGCATTTATAAATATGTATACACATATCAGTTGAATATGTTTCATCCCTTGCGTAAAGTCCTTGCATCCATTCCCTTGGGCGCATTAGTTGCCGTAACTTAATTAGACGGAAATCAACAAGAAATTACAAGCGCCATTCATTCGTTCATTCATTCATTTATTCACTTAGCTACTTGCTTGCTTGTTGCTTTCGACAGGCAGCTCTTGGGAGTCTGCCAAGCGCCTGTCTTTAAGGAACTTACTCTTTCACTCTTTCACTTGGCTTGTCTTTAAGAATCCTCCGTGCAATAAATCCATCAAACGCTTGCAACGCGTTCGTAAGCAGCAGCAATCACTTTGAATGCCTTGTCAAGAGGAGGAAGTAGTAGCGGCCATTACGTTTATCACATCAGCTCATTCCTGGTCCATGGACCAAACACACAAACACACACACACACACACACACGTGTGTATATGTTAACTACACCCGCATATATTTTAATAGTCAAGTAGCTCTGCTTTACTCGGCTCTGACTGTGCTATTTGCTTTTCTCTAAGCGCAAACAATGGGGCCGAGAAAACCCAAACCAAACGCAGAGCCGCAAAAGAAATTGCCATTTATCTATTATTGACTCTGTCGCTTGGGGCCCAACTCTTCAACTTTCAAAGCACATTGTCAGTTCGCAACATCGGCCTTAGAGCCAAGAGCATCAAGTGGTTGCCTGATTGCCTGGACCGCGTCATGCCGCATACCGTAAACTTGTCTAACTGACACAGAGTGAAAGTGTTTGGGAAAAACAGAAAATGGGGCAGTTAACTTTTAACTGTAGAACAAAAGTTAGATTTTGAAAGGTATATAACTTAAGACTCAATACGTCATAAAGTATTTGTCGTTGTTAAATCAATTTTTCAGTTAATTTTATTAAATTTCTTTTACTTACTGTTAGATATTTGTATTTTAAAATGTCACGTTAGCAACTTGTTCCCTTTACGGTATTTTCATGCCCGCATAAATTAAGCAAACGCATTTGAAAGTCAAGCGCTGACAGCACAAAAAACACACTCACACAGAAGAATAAAAGTCCAACTAGAAGTTTAACGCAACGCATTAAATGTTGCTACTTTCTGCTGCTGATGCTGATTAGAAAGTGAAATGACGTCATGCGTTAGAGCTGTTGCCTGATTTCAACATGATTTGGCCAATCAAAACGAGCGCATCCCCTAAAGATACACATAGGGGTGGAGTCTGTCTGTGTGTGTGTGTGAAAAAGTCACTTGTAGCTTTTATATCCTTGAACAAATTTATCTCTCTTGCTACGCACACTTAATAAATACAATTGAATATGTATGTATGCCTAATGGTTCTACATTTGTGTGTGTGGGTGGGTGTGTGTGTGTGTTTTGGCTGCTGCCTATAAAAGAAGCTTGTCCGGTGGAAGGATCTTGCAGTTGCCGTTACGCTTGCATTGCGCATACGACGCGTGTGCTAAAGAAAAGTGAACAAGAAGTGAATTTCAAAGTGCAGAATAAAACAAATTGGAATAAAGATTTACTATAATGAGTGCATCGGGTAAAAGTCTTTTGGGCTTGTGGCTGTATCGCAGCGGGGAGCAGGAATGGGCTGTGAAGCAGGGCAGTCCCTTGCACACGCCCAAAAAGGAATCCATATCCTCCTCGGCGACGCATGCAAGTCTCTCTCGACATGCCTCGGCGCCCAGCGACAATTTTCTATTGTTCTCCTCCCCAAAAAAACCGCAGGATCGCAGTGTCGCCGCAGAGGCACCACGTCTCCACATTGGCCCCGGTTCCAGTTCCAGTTCGGATGCAGCGCGTCATGCTGTTGTGCCTGGCGGGGAGCGCATCTCCATTCTATTCACGCTCAAGAATCAAGTGGGTAATCTGGCACGAGCGCTGCAAGTGTTCCAGGAGCTGGGCATCAATGTGCTGCACCTGGAGCTGTCGGAGCTGGAGGCAGCCACCAATCAGGCCGATGTCCTGGTGGACGTGGAGTGCGATCCCCGTCGCTTGGATCAGGTGGTGAAGATGCTCAATCGCGAAGTCGCCTCGGTCAACTATACGACCGTCAATGCGCACACCTTGTCCCGGGCTCCATCCCTATCCGCCTGCTCCAGTTTTGGTGAGTTTTCCTTTCAGATACTGAGAAAACCTGTATCTGAATCTTCAATGTTAACTCTGTTCAGACTTTGGCGACATGGTTTGGTTTCCGCGCAAGATATCGGACATAGATCAGGCTCAGAATGTCTTAATGTATGGCTCTGACCTGGATGCAGATCATCCTGGCTTCAAGGATCCAGTCTATCGCAAACGTCGCGAACAGTTCTCAGCCATAGCCAACAACTTTAAGCAGTAAGTTTGACAGGCCTCAAATGTACAGTTAACCCCTCTCAACCCCCTTCTAGTGGCAATCCCATTCCACGTGTGCAATACACGCCGGAGGAGATAAAAACTTGGTAAGAGAAAATTCAATTTGACAAGTTTTGTGGCTTGTAAAACTTTGCACCTGATTGCTGTGTTGCAGGGGCACCGTTTTCTTGGAGCTGCATCGCTTGTATCAGATGCATGCGGTGCCGGAGTACATGGAGAACTGGCCGGAGCTGGTCAAGTTCTGTGGCTATCGCGAGGACAATGTGCCCCAACTGCAGGATGTCAGCACGTATCTGAAGCGCAAAACTGGCTTCCAACTGCGACCAGTTGCTGGCTATCTTTCCCCTCGCGACTTCCTCTCCGGCCTGGCCTTTCGCGTGTTCCACTGCACTCAGTACATACGGCACTCCTCCGACCCCTTCTACACACCCGAACCGTAAGTGAAGAGTGTTTGTTTGTCGGTTGTTTAGTTTGTTAATTGCTTTACACACACACACACACACACACACACACGCAGTGATTGCTGTCATGAACTTTTGGGCCATATGCCGCTGTTGGCCAACTCAAGCTTTGCTCAGTTCTCACAGGAGATTGGTTTGGCATCGCTGGGCGCTTGCGATGCGGATATTGAGAAGCTGGCAACGGTGAGTGGAGTAAGGGAGTCATAGAAACAACACTTGCTTGAATTGTTTCTTTTTACGGGCATTTAGCTCTACTTCTTTACGGTTGAATTTGGTTTATGCAAACAAGCGGATAACAGCTTTAAGGTTTATGGAGCTGGTTTGCTTAGCTCGGTGGCTGAGTTGCAGCATGCGATAACGGCACAGGATAAGATAAAGAAGTTCGATCCCGAGCTGACCTGCAAGGAGGAATGCATCATAACATCCTATCAGAATGCTTACTACTACACGGATTCCTTCGAGGAGGCCAAGGAGCAAATGCGGTAGGTAAACTTTTTACAAGCAGCTAAACCTCTTTCAATTTCGCCATCTCCCTTTCTTAGCTCCTTTGCTGAGAGCATTCAACGTCCCTTTGGTGTCCGTTATAATCCTTATACGAGCAGCGTGGAGGTCCTATCGAATGCACAGAAGATTACAGCCGTGGTCAGCGAGCTGAGGGGTGATCTGAGCATCGTTTGCTCCGCGCTGCGCAAGATCTCGGCAACGGATGAGAACCTGGATGTGGATAGCATTGCGAACATGCTGCACAATAGTCTCAATGTGCGTGGAGGCGGCACAGGAGGTGGCAACAGTCCTGACAACACCGAGCACTTTTGCATAACCGAAGGCGACTAAAGAGAAGGAGAGAGAGAGAGAGATAGGAATACTTGTTGGGACCATATGCTACTAAATACCATACGAATATATATATACACAAAGTTACATACATATAGAGAAAACATATATATATATATAGATTTGATGTCTACTCGTTGGCAAACTTTAGCTTTATTTCAACTTATGCCTAAATACGCGTCTTATTTCAAAAAACTTAAATAAATTTCACTTCTTTGTGTGTCTTAGTCAATTTAGCTAAGGAGATAAAATACCCTTACATATTTCCCTTTTCTCTTAACTTAAGTCCAGCTTACTTGTTGTGGAGACTATTCGACTTAGTGCTAATATTGTTGAGGCTTTTCTTTCACTCAACTGTTGCTGTGGCAATTAAAGTTTGGAGCACATGAGGTAAGCCTGATCACAATAGCTCTAGAACCATTATAGGGTGTTGTTGTAGCAACAATAGGATTCTTCTACTCATTTGTAGATCATATCACAGTCACTGTTTAAAAAGAACTTTTTGCTAATGTAGCTTGACGTGTATTCCATTAGATAGTTGGGTATTGTCCACACTGTAAAACTGAGCGCTAGAGCGCGCCACTGTCCCAATATCAACGGTACATCGGTCAGCCAGCTGAGCCGACTTCCCACCCGTCTGGTGACCTTGCTGGTGACCTTGTTAGTGACGCCACGCACCACACCTCCAGCCAGGCCAGTGACGCTCACTTTGCGTCTTCGCTTCAAGCGTGGTGAGTCTTTCTCCTCCTGCTGCAATTCACCACGCCCTGCTACTGCTCCAGTTCCTGCTCCCCGCTTCTGCTCCTGTAGTTCGGGCTTCATCTCGACGCGTGGCGCGATTTGAATGCGATCCACAGTATCGCAGATTTCCTCATTGCTAATCAGTATGCCAGCAACGATATACATCAGTTTGAACATTCTAATGGTAGGTAATTTGTATAAGTTTCTTTCTCTCTTTCTCTCTTTCGCACATGCTTTATGGCACTCACCTCACTGTATGGGAAATCATTGCAGCTGTGGAGAGAGTTCAAAAGTTGTTTGTTTGCACTTAGTATCAGGCTTATCAGCCACCCAAATTGTGTGTGATTATAAGGAGCTTTCTATATATATATATATATAGAGTATTTAAGGTATATACTAGATTTTAAACTTAGTTTTTGCTTTTAACTTTAATTCACTTTTAATTCAGTTTCTCTTGAAATAGTTATTTGCTTTTTCATTTAGACCGCACTTGACTGCTGCTTAAACTGAACTAAACAAACGTTTTTTGGATGGCTCGATTTTCTAGTCGCTCAGCGTATTTTTAGCTGATAACAGGCTGACAAAAGATAAGGCTGGCTTTGGATTGGATTCCTGAGCATGTTCAACATGTTTGCATACTTATTTACATATACATATTTAATGCTGTTTTATGTACGTCTGCATTAGCTGAGATCATCCAGGGGCTTGCCCTCTCTCTCTCTCGCTCTCTCTCTCTCTTTCTTACGCTCTCATTGTAGACTGATAGCTCGTGGTAATTTTCTTATCGTTCGATTTTTAATGGGTTTTTTGTGACGGCGGCGTTTAAATAACTCTCTGAATCGCTTAGAAACTACGTAATTGTTGTCGTCTGTCTCGAAAGGTGCACTTTGGAACCTCGTTTGAACGGAGCATGAGCTGTCCCTACAAAATAACTTGGCACATTGCTCATTGCTAAGTGGAATGAATGATTATAATCTCCCTTTATTTATACTTTGGATCTCGTTCTTGCCCACTGTGAGTTTTTATGACTGGTATGTGTGTGTGTGTGTGCTGATAGTCACAGCTATATTGCGTGTGCTGATCAGGCGAGACTACCTGCTCTATATATACTATATAAATGTATGCTTCGTGACCATACATAAATATATGTTTTGAAGGCCGATGTGAAGATAAGAATTCGCTGGGAAGTATTAATTTATGATTTTTCAATGTCTCCTTATCAATGTCTAGACATCAATAATCGCTTGTCATGTTGCAATGTTTATGTACGATTGAGTAAGCAATTTTTATTTCATTTTATTTTTTTCTTGTTGATACTTATCATGTCACAAAATATGCATACACAAATACATTATTCACTTACCTGTGAGTTTACTCATTTGTTGACAGCATAATTATTTACAGTGCAACGCATGCTCCTTTCTAAGTAGGTGTTTGTCTTTGCTAATAAGAAAAGGTACCAAAATATATAGTGTAGTCACCAACCATCGTCATGTGAAGTTTGTTTGGTGAATTGCACGCTGGCGCCATCTATGGTCAATTTGTAAGTTGAGATTCAATTGTCGCCAGTCAACAGATAAGGAAAGTTTCCTATGGAATATATCAATATAATTAAGACAGTAACATGTCTTTTGGCTTGAAATTCAATGAAAGCATTACAAATTTAGATAAATTGCTTATATATGATGCATTAAATAAGTTATATTTTGTGCTGATAAAGTTTTAAATAAGTTCCTTTTATACTTATTTAACTATCTAACTATGAAAACTATTCAAAAACGTTTTCGAGCCCACATTACTGTCCAACAAACATAATCACCATCCTCCAAAAAATCAACATCAATATGTTATGTTGTGCCTATCCAAAAATCAATTGAAAATGATACCCATAATGCCAAGCAATTAAAATGTTTATTTAGGGCCAATCAAAGTCAAAAAGCATTTAATTTGTTAACTTGATATCTTACAACATAATTGACTCTCAAGTTGAAACACACGCAAGCACACACACACACACACACACACACACACACACACAAAGACTCATTTAATTGTAAGTTTGACCAAAATTCTTAAGCCCAAAGTCAAAGAGTGTGAGAGACTTTTCACACATAAATTATGTGTGTGTGTGTGATTGTGTGCGTGTGTAGCATTGTCCGGTCAAGTTGACCGGAAACGAGAAGTACGAAGGCATGTCCTTGTATAAATGGACGGAGAAGACTGCAGACAGCATTTCTCTCTCTCTCTCTCAGTGTGTAAAACAAGATTATTTACAAATGCACAAAACCACAGAATCTTAAACAAGAAAAGCCAAAAGGCCAACCAGACAGCAACAGCAACAACAACAACAACAACAACAACAAGTACAAGAAAAACAATTTTCACACAATTTGCAACAGAAACACAGAGACTAGGAAGACTAAGAGTTCAAATATGCGGCCAACACAGACAGGCAATATAAATGTGAACAACAACAACTGGTTTGGCAATAAGTAGCACACACACACACACACACACACACACACACACACAGACATATAGACACAAGAGGCAAGGCAGACAAGTCTGAGCTGCTTGCTAAAAAGGTATTCCCCAAGAATGTCTGAAGGCAGACAGCAGCACAACTTCCTGCTCCTGCTCCTGCTCCTTAACAATGGCACACAACACAATACACATCCTCTGCACACACACACAACAGCAACAACAACAACAACAACAACAACAGTTAAGTCCACCTAGAGCCAAAACCATTTTGCCAGGATGGCGCCTCAGAGAGTTGGGAGACATTGAGCATCGTCTTGGAGCAGGAAACAGAAACAGGCAAGGAAGCAAGGCAGAAGGCAGGATTCAAAACGACCTTGACACACAATACTCTGGCAGTTACCACAAACACAGAGCAGAGGGGGAGGGGGAGGGGGAATACAAAGAGTAAGAGATAAGCAAAATGCTCATTCAAGTGTCCACTCCTCCTCCCTTCCCCTTTCATCCTGCCATCCTCCCCTAAAAGTGTGTTTGCTAAAAATCATGGCAGCACTTCTATATCTGTGTGTGTATGTCTGTGTGTGTGTGTGTGTGTGTGTGTGTGTGGCTCCAAAAGTCACAGTTCGAGTCCGAGAGTTCCAACTGCTGGCCAGCAGCTTCTTCTTCTTCTGCTTCTGCTTCTGCTTCTTCTGCTTCTTCTCCGTTGTCGTGTTGGTTAATTGGCTGTGTTGTTGGCTTACAAATTTGTTGTCTGAGCTCTTGAAAGGAAAGGAGGTCCAGGCAGGCAGGCAGGCAGGCACGCAGGCAAGGTCCTTGCTGCTCATGTTTGTTTCTTTGCCTTGCCACTTGCCACTTGTGCATGTTTATTGCAGCATGCATTCAGGAGGGTTGGATAGATGCACATGCCACATGCCACATGCTAATCCCAAGTTGCAGTCCTTGTTGCTGTTGTTGTTGTTGTTGTTTCGAGCTGTTTATGGCTTGAAGATTTGTTAAGTGTTTCACACACAAGACACCCTTGATGCCCACAGCTACTTGCCACTTGTTGCACTTGTTGCCGGCACCCCAAAAACTCATTTAATTGCAGCTTAAAGTTATTTTCTCAAGCTTTAAAAGCAGCCAAATTGAAAAATGTAATGATTGAAAATGGAAAATTGTAAACAACCAAGCGGGAGAAAAAAAAATGAAGCGCTTAATAAATTGGCAGCAAAAAAAATTGGTAAATTGAAAATTGAAATACGAAATAATGGAAAATGCATAAAAAGCGTTTGGGCGAAAGAAGCTTTCAGTGAGAAGGGTATAACTATTTGTTCAATGAATATGTAACGATATTAACTAAAAGATGTAAAGGAAACATATAGAAACTTTAAGCAGTTTAACCATAGATTGAAAGAGTATTCACAAATTCGACTAAACAAAGTTCACGTTGCTTTCTTGTACCAGCTTAGGCAAGTGTGCGGGAGAATTGAATTTGAACGGGGAGTGGGGGGCTGCAAGGTGTTGCGCCTGAACATGATATATGATGGAACCGCAGCAGAAGGAGACGAAGCAACAGAAGAAGGAGGGGAAGGACTGAAGGGAAGTAACTGGCCATTGCACACAGGACACAGCAGGAAATAATTCCAACCACTGAGGCGGGAACGGGAACGGGAACGGGAAGCGTGTGCAAATATTGAAACTGGTGAGCCACCAAAAGCAGCCAAAAATATGTATGTATGTTGTGTAGGGACAAAGAAATCTAAACAACAACACTCGAACGGACGACTAACAATAAATGATGATGGCCCAGAAGAAGCAGAAGAAGAAGAAGCGGAGTTTACTGCTGTCGCTGATTAAAACCACGCGGTGGTGGATGTTGCTGGTTGTGATGTTGGTGGTGCTTGCCACACGGAATGCCGCGAATGCGTCGCGAGGTGTTGGTCAAGCCAAGGCTACGTGTCCAGACACACACACACACACACACACACATGGATTAGGAGGAGGAGGAGGAGAGAGGCACAAAACTGATGCTGCTGCAGTCAAGTGAGGAGCTTTGTGACTGGACCTCAGTTTAGACTAGAGCTAGAGAGAAAGGGAGAAAGGGAGAGAGAGAGAGAGAGATTTTATTTTTGGGGCAGTTAGAGTCTCGGGTGCAGCTTCAGCTCCAGACAGCTCCAGACTGACTGCTGCAGAGTTGGCTTTTGGGGGTTTGGGACTTGTAGCAACATTTCCGACGTTTCATACAAAAGCAGCTGGCTAAAACTGCAGATTGCAAAAAATCAACTAGAAAACTGTCTGCTTCCCGCATATTTGTTGCCTCAAATATATATATATATATGTACATGGATTTTTTTTTGGTTTTTGGTGACTGGGGTCTAACATATCCGGCTGTGCTTATGACATGATGTTGTTGCTGCTGCTGCTGCTGCTGCTTGTGTATTTCTCTAATTTATTTCATGATTTTATTTGTTTCACGATTTTTATTTGGATTTTGCACGTTTTCAAACACGCGGCATGCAAATGATGTTCAATGCGATAAGTGTTCGAAGGATCTGTCTAGCACACCACCTGCCTCCCACCCCACCCCTTAGCCCACCATTTCTATATAGAGTTGTATGCTCATACATCTAAATAGACAACAACAAAAAAGAAATGTATAAAACACTTGAAAATTGCAGACAGTCCGCGGGTTGGGAAAACATTTTGCTTTTGATATATGAACTTGAGGGACGCGCATTGTTCACGCTTATTAGCGGGGGGGTTGGACAGAAACAGAGGGGTGGCGGGGGAGGGCAAATTTAATCAAAGGAGCAGGAGATGGGTTGACAACTAAGGGCCACTCGAAAATGATTAAAGCTGAAAGTTGATTTATTAAGATCTTTTTATTAGCGCAATATTCAAATGTGGATATCAAACTGAAAAAGAGTGTTAATTGTTGCAAATTAAAACGGGGCAAGTAGGAGAACTAGAACTAAAACTAATGCAGAACAGGGTTCAATTTCTTCATATGTACCTATGAATATTTCCATTTCCAAATATCAAGTATACGCCTACACTTCCCTCAAGCTCTAGTCTCTATGAAGTCGTGCTAGTTTGGCGGCCTTGTGCATTAACCAAAGCTCCCCCTCCCCGCCACAACCCCCCCCCCCCTTGCTAGTTGGTTGTCTCTTTGGGGATGTCGTCGATACCGTTAGCCTTCGTTTCTGTTGTTGTGTCTTTAGCTTTAGTATTTTTTTTTTTTTTTGTATTTTTTATTGCGTTTTGTTTGTTGTTTCTGTTGCACATACATACATGACGTATGTAATTTTTTGCAATTTTCTAACGAAATTTCTCAATTTTTTTGCATCAAGCTATTTTATTTTTTTCGCCTGGCAAGGTTTCCCATTTTGCACACAGAGCACGTAGGAATATCCTCAATGTCCTGCTCGTGTATTTGTGTGTGTGTTTAGGTGTATGTGTGCGATATAATAATTTCATATGACGTGCAGCGGTCCTGTCCGGGCTTGTCGTCGTCATCATCCTTCTTTTGCTTTCTCGGCTGCTTTGATATATATAATTTTTTGCATTTTTTAATGCCTCGATTGCCCCAAGCTAAAGGACGTGCAGCAGAGGTGGAGGGGGGGAGAGAGAAAGGAGCTGCATACATACTATATATGTACATACATATAAGTGTATGTGAGGAGAGGACTCTTTCTGGACACGTTAGTGTCCTGTACATTTTGGCAGCACATAATCTCATTTATTTGCCGGCAAAACGCTTTTCCAAATCAAATTTCCGCTAAAACATTTTCTATTTGCCATTTGTAGCATAACAAAAATGGAAATATTCTCTTTTATTTTCTCGTCTAGTGTTCAACCAGATAGAGTATAGTGGAGCTCTAACTCTTTCTTGGCGACTACAATGGCCAGTAAAGGACATTCAATTTATATTCAAATCAATTTTTGAGGTGAAGGAGAGAAAATAGCCAGACGCGAGAATGTTTAAAGAGTTAAGATTTAAACTATTCTATGCAACCTCTTACTAAATTCTTTGACTCTAAGCTTAACCCCAATCTAAAGACCTTTTCTTTCCCTCAAAGAAGAATAGAATTCCTGCTCAAATCTGATAAGATATTCCGGAGAGTTTATTTCTCTATCTGATTTGGGACATAATTTTCTTTTTTTTTTTTGGGGCCATCTATTAGTGAATTTGTGTTCGTAATTTAAAGTTGATGTGACGTCGTCTGTGCCTGATATAATTTAGCATGATTTGCAGTTTGATTGATGCTCTAAATTGAATGTAGCTGTTGTTGTTTTTGTTGCTGTTGTCAGCACACATAAAGTTGATATAAGGCCAAGCAGCTGAAAAAAGGAAATACTACTATATGTATATGCATATCCATTATAATTAATGGCACTGGATTTTTATACTCGGCCAAATCGAACACAAGAGAGAGAAGGAGAGAGAAAGAGAGAGAGAGAGAGAGATAGAGATTAAGTGTGTGAGTAAGAAAAGGAGGAGCTGAAGCAGTAGCCACGAAGAAGAAGAAGAAGAAGAAAAGAGCCTACGAATATCGGAAGCTAGGAAGCAACCACATTGGCTCCGCCTTCAACAAGCCGTTGCCAGTTGGTGCGTCCTCTCGTTGCACGCGTTTATATACCAAAAAACTAACGGGGCAACACACACACACACACACACACAAGCTAAAGCGATAAGAGCAATTGCCACGAAGACGAACCACTGAAGTACCCCACCCCTTACACCCCTTCACCCTTCCTTCTTTCCTTTAGCCATTTCCAATCATGGTGCTTGTGCTGGTGGCGAAAAAGAGGCGCAAAAATGGCCGCATCGGGGCAAATGGGAAATGAGTAGCGGGCGCCTAAAAGTAGGCAACGCACTTGTACATAAGTCCAGTGGCAAAAAGTGGGTGTCGGCTTGCACCGAGCACCACAAGGACAAACAACAACAACAACGACAACAAGGCGCAGCAAAGAGTAATAGAAGATAGGGAGGGGGAGTTGGCGGCTCAAGAAACTGTTTGCTTTGGCGAAAACCATTCCATAGATCAATCAAGGGATGCGTGACAGAGCGAGAAAGCGAGAGAGCGAGATAGCGAGATAACTCAAACGCTTAGCTGGACAAACGCTATTTTTTCTCTATTTTCAACATGCACACATACGCTAAGAGGTATGCGAGGGGGGTGTGCTAAAATCCAAGGCAAACAAGCAAAACGCTCAAGCACTTTACTCAATTTAATTTCCTAATTAACTGCGCCACGAGATTGTATCCTGTCCATAGTCCTATTCCATTCCTATCACTCCTTGCCCCATTACAGTTACAGTTACAGTTCATTAATGTGCGTTTGGTCACCTTTACACAAACATGCATACATATATGTCCTTGTGTCCTTGTGTTGTTGGCCGCTGGTAATTAGTGGCACACGTTTGTCCTTTAACACAACCAACCGCTGATGATCCTTGTTTGGGCATTAAATTAACTCAAAACAATTACCAACTGCAAAAAAAAAAAAAAAATATGAATATGTCCACACACAGGACAATAACTCTGTCCTTCTGGCTATTACATATATTTTATATATATAAATTTTATGGTTGCATGAAAAAATAACCTTTTTTTTTGCTCAACGCCTAACCGCATAATGAAGTGTCCACTAAAGGATAACACATGAATAAACAGGAAGTGAAAATGCTTCTTTCTGTTTTTGTTTTTGGGTTTAACGAAGTTTAAATACTCTGACAGGCATTTAAAAATGGTTTCTCTAATTTTACTGTTCAGCTTTCATCAAATCGGCAAACTTTTTCGGTAAGGGTATTAAATGTATATAGAAAAAACCATTTTACACACTCTGCTGTCCGTTGACAGCTTTGTTTTAGTATTATTCTTCGTACCTAGCCTTTTTTTTTGTCCTGGCGTCATGTTATTTTTTGTCATTTGGCTTGTTGACGCTAATTTGTTTTACTTTGTTTATATTAAAAACAATGTTTGGCTGTCGGATATCCGGACTTCCGCACACCTCTCTCACACACACACACACACACACACACACAGAGCGAGGGGCAGCGACAAATGGAAATGTGTAAACCGCAAAGGATAACATTTGCCGGACACCTCACGGCTGCGCTGCCTGCCTGCCAGAGATGTCCCGTATGCATGTGTGTGTCCTTTTGTGTGTGTGTGTGTGTGGGTGGGTGGGTGTGTGTGTGTGTGGCATGTCACATTGTGTGAGACAGTTAAATTGTCAGACAAGGCGAGAGCCCTTATAGCAAGGTAATTATGCGGTTAAGGCAACAGAATTCGGTTTTGACTGCCAGCGAAGTGTGCGGCCAGCCAGGATCTCAGTTTCTCAGTTGCCCCCAGTTACTGGTTGCTCAGTTTTGAAGATGCTGGCTTATCACGACGACGACGACGACCCGCTGGCGGTTAATTCTTGTGGTGCCTGCCCCGACAACAACAGTTGAACAATCATCCTAGTTGAATAGCGGAAAACACTAAGGAGCTTAAGAGCTACGCATAAATGCCCCAAATGCCAAAAGGCTTTTCACATTCAGCTGCCGTTTGAGTCCACATAGCTTATAAATGCATTTCCTAGACATATACATATAGTATATGTATGTTAGGATAATGCTCATTAGCATTCAAGATTCTATAAAGTAGTTTAAAAACTCTACCTTAGTCAATGTTTAACTCTATTAACCTATTGCTAATCGCGTGTCCTTTTAATTGTCAAAAGGGGGCAGACAATAAGGACATGATCCGTGAATAAGCAAAGCCAGCGGGTTAAGGACAGTCAAACACACACATATCCTTTGCATTCTTTTGCGGGTTTTTGGCACATTCTCGGTTTTCGGTTAAGTGACCGGAAAATTGGGATCCTTTACGGCACATTTAATTCACACATATGAGCGGCACAATTACCAGGACGCCCAGCACGCCCAGCATGCCCAGGATACACACAGAGACAGAGAGACAGAGAAAAAGGACTCGTGTTAACGTAGACAAATAACACTTAAGAGCGATATGCCAACAGTGGATTCCATGGGTCTTCACACGGCCAAAAGGAAGTGTTGTTGCTCCTGCCAGGCGCCCAAAAGGCACGCGCCACAGAAAATCGCGCGTGCCACACACACATAAACACACACACACACACACGTACAGAGATTTTCAGTCAAAAGCCACTCAGCTGCAACCTCGACAAGGACAACGAGTCCTTTTTTTACACGCACACACACAAGTGAGATAAAAATATATATATGTATATATATATTTAAAAAGGAATTTTTATTCTAAGGACAGCAAACATCCGCTGTGGCAGCATCACAGCATGAACTGCCATCAAAAATACACATATATATTTTATATATATTTATATATGTATGTTTGACAATGCCTCGACAGACTGCCTGGCTAAAGTCCTGGCTTGGGCCTGGCGTGCTTTTTATCCTTTTTTTTCTGGTGACAAAAAAAAAGGAGAAGTGGTTAACCTAGCAGAAAAATGTGTGTAAGTGTGCGACAATGCTTATTGTTTGGCATTTGTATGCCCTAACTAATTGGGCATAATATGTTTATGGAAGACCTTATGCTTAGGAGTGGTTGAAGATTTAAATGTTGAGACCAAACCATGACAAAGCTAGGAATAAAGTATGCAGTTTTATATTTAATTAGGTACAATAATTTTTTTTAGTGTGTTTAAACTTCTTTATTTATTTATTTTTTCTCAGCTTTGCAGTCAGCTAGCAGATTTATTTATGTTTGAAGCGAGTAGACAATGAGAGTGGCATGCCACAATGTCAGGGCAACAACAACAACAACAACATGTTTGGGATCAGTGCCAGATAATTGTTGGCTAGTGTGGTGGCATCTTTGCGGTCTTTTGTTGTTGGTCAACAAGACTCCGAGCGAGCTGGTGTTAAATGTCATTTTAATGAGTGCCTGTCAGCTGGTGAAGACAATTTGCGGCTGACTTCACAGTGTTTTTTGTGCTAGTTGATTGCAGCAGATGTTGCTGTGGCAGTCAAGAAATCGTTGCATACTTTTTTGGGCCATATATAAAGTTAAGCTGAATTTTGACATTTTTTAAGAAATGTTGAAGGGTTAGTTGAGGAACATGAAGCAATGTTACAGGTTTACACTCTGCACACGCTTAAAACGTGAATAGTTTCGTGATTCTTACTTTGTTTGTTTGGTTTTTGGCTTCCTCTGGAATTGAAGTTTGTTGCCTGCCTGCTTTGCATAGAGCCAAGCCAGCGAACGCATAATCAAACACCAAAATAGCAAGAAGGAAGGCCCATAAAGAACCTGTTCGTAGCTTAGGACCCCTACACTCCCACCCCTCTCCACTCTCCTCCGCCATCTTGCTGACCATCAACTGGCTTCCTGGCCAAATAGGCAAATAGCGTTTCGAATTTTGCATTGGATCTCAAACACAATTTTTGGTTTGTTGCTTCGGCCAATGTTGTTTGTTGTCTTTCGGGGCTTGGGGAAAACTCTGGACCTGGGCCTATTCCTCTTCTGTTCTGTTCGTCCTGTGCTTGGAAATTGCGTTTCCGCTCCAGGAGCACTAGGCCCAAAAAAAAAAAATGAAATACAGTGGAGAAAAATCAAGAGGCAGAGGCAAGTGGCAAGAGGCAAGAGCAACGGCGACAGCGCATTTCCTTTTCTGCAGCTGCAGCTGCGGTCCCGGGCATCCTTTGGCATCCTGCAGCGCCTTTGTGGCCTGCAAGTGTGGTGTGTGTGTGTGTGCTAGTGTGCGTGTGTTAGTTTTTGTTTGTTTGGTTTTTGGCGGAAATTTTGCGCCTGCAAATCGCATGGAAAATTCGAGAACTGGCCGAGAACTGGCCCCAAAGAGAAAGAGACGCCGTGTGTGTGTGTGTGCTTCAGTGTGTGTGTGTGTGTGTGTGTGTGTTGGTTTTTGGGCTTGAGCCTTACCTCAGCTGCACCTCTCCAATGCAAGGATTTCCATTTGGCAGCTTAGCAACGATGCGGGCTGCTGGACACACACTAAAACACACACGCACACACAATGAAACACACACACACACGCACGCATCAGGAATCGCGCGCAGGACGCCAAACGACTTCCACAGCGGCTGAAGCAACAAAACCTCCTCCTTCTACTCCTTTTACTCCTTCTACTCCACTGAATCCCTTCTACTTCTATGCAATGCAGCTGACGCATATGCATGCCGGAGTAGAAAGAGAGCGAAAGAGAGAGAGAGAGAGAGAGAGAGAGAAGGAGATGGAGGGAGCTTAACAAGGACAACGACGGCCAACGGCGACTTGGGGCTCCAAAGCATCGATTGAATTTATTTGCATTGTGCGAGAAGAGCAAGAGGATGAGAATGGAGGAGGGAAGGGAGGATGGTTTGTAGTTAGGCCTGCATGTGGAGGCTGGTTAACAATTCTTTCGATTTTCATTTCCGTCTGTAACAGCAACAACAGCAATTGCATAAGGCGTGGGTGCATGAGGGGCAGAGAGTGGAGGAGAAAGAGGGGGAAAGCACCGCACAAACATGGCGCAAAAATCATTAGAAACTCTTTTGTTAGGAAGCGCACGTTCGTTTGGGAAATAAAACTGGAGAAAACTGCAACGACGACGACGACGACGACGACGACTTTAGCCTTTTTGCAATACCCTTTCCAGGTTAGGGTAACTCGAAATGAGTAACTAAACTTAATTCGTGATCAACAAGCTAAAATCTGATTAGGTTCAAATAGTTTTCACATAACTTCGATAGAAGAAATTGATTAAAAGTTGTTTTGAAAGGAAGAGTATGTTATATATTCGGCATTCCATAGTTTACTTATTCTTCTCGTATTTTTTTTTGCAGCCTGCCAGGACTGACGATGACGACGACGACGATGAGGATGACGGCGCGTATGCGCAATTTTCTAACGGCAACAGCAACAGCTACCCAATTGACCAAGGACTCTAGGCCTAAAGCAAACTGGCCACCAGACGCCACACCCCCTCCTCCCCCTCAAAACAACCCCTCGAACTTTACGTTGCCGTTGGCTGCTGCTGCTGCTGTTTCTGTTGCTGCTGTTGCTGTTGCTGCTGTTGCTGATGTGGCTACTTCTATTGTTTAGAGTCTGCTCCCCCCCCTCAACTCCAGCACACAGCCCTTAGAATGTTGTTCTCTAACGTTTGTTGTTGTTTTGCTGGCATTCCTGGTTTCTTTTTATTTTCTCCATCCTCTCTCCCGTATTTTTATTGTTGTTTTTTGTAGGCAGCTTTCGTTGATTTTGCGTGATCTACACTTTAAGCAGGACCTCCATGAAAATTCAGTACAACTGAGCAAAAAAATGCATTGCTTTTGACCAAAGTATTCAGTGTAGACGTAAATGTTACGCCACTGACAAACAGCAACAGCAACAGCAACAATGCAAATGCAAAGCCAGTAAGCGCAACAAAAAAAAAAAATGTTGCTTTTGCACCTATGGATTATTTCAGATGTTTTTCGCAATGTTACACACTCGATTGTGTTGAAGAAGCAAGAGACTAAAAGTGTGAGAGAGACATATAGAGATGAAGTGGAAAGGAAGCACAATAAGATTATTTCTAATTTGTGCAATAAATTCAAAACATCCGAAATGTTCATAAGTTGTTCATTTATTCATTCTTTTATAATAAAAAAATTATAATTGTTACAGCTAACTTATATACCAAGGACACAAAGGGGTTTCTGGCTTACCCCACATGCCTTAATAAATAATAATGACAAAAGAAAAAAAAATGTATTCTTTTATACTAAAAATATATGCTCGTTTCAAGAGTAAGACTTTTCTAGTCAGAAGAAATGAATAAAAATATAAACGCAACTGTTGGTCTTTGATATCAGCTTTTTTACAGATAAATAATGAGATCAAAATAAATGTAGACCCATTATGATCTGAAGGTCTTAAAGGATTTTTAATTCTTGTATATCTAAAAGCATTATACCGGGAAGAAAAAAGTTTGTTATATAAGTTTGAAAGACTCTGTGTGTTTCATTACAAAGAATTCTGATCTATAGGTGAAGTCCATAAATTTTATAATATTAAAGAAGCAAAAAGAGATCTTGAGGAAACTTACTATTTTTTAGATTTTATATAGCAAGCATCCTTCCTTACATTTAATCCTTATTAGATAAAACTTAATAGTTAGTAAGTAAGTTTTTAGAATTTTGATTGCAGAAACTTTTGGTTTAGGAGCTCTTTTAAACCTCTTAAGTTGTCAGAACTTAAGACTTACACACTTGAATGCTATTTAATCGAAGTTTTAAAACCTTTAAGTCTCAGTTGAGTTTTTGGCACTCTTTTCTCTTCATTTCATATTTGCTTCTGTTCTTCGCTTTGCTGTTATTCTTTGCCCAAAGCTAGGGTATAAGATATCAGAAACTCTGGCAATTTTGAAAGCTTGAAGAGCACTTCAAAGACAGGAGAGAGATGGAGAATGTGGAAGGGAGTGAGATGGAGTGTGAAGCTGCCAAAAAGTTTGAGTGGTTTGTTGTCCACTTCGATTTGTAGGTTAGCATTTTTGCCATTTGCCATTTGCCATCTTCCATTTGCCTATTTGAAGACCGGTCTCCAACTCTCTAAGGACATTGGCTTGGACTCCAGTTCTTTCTCCTTTTGCCGTGGCTTTTTTTTCTTTTTGTAGTGGCAATGTCCATTTCCTGTCGCCATTTCTTTGACTCTGTCGCTGCTGCCAATATAAACTCTTTCACTTTGCTAGCGGATGTCCTTTAACGTGGTTTCCAGACCGCTGCCCACACACACACACACACCCACACAGACACACACACTGCTTCTTTTTTCACGCTATTTCAATATTCGTTAGTTTTGCTTTAAACTTTTTTACTTCTATTTTCTTCTTCTGCTTCCTTACTTTTTACTTTTTTTTTGGTGCAGCGGAAAGGGCTTTCATTTCCGGCGCGCAACGCGGACAGTCGAAAGTGACTTCAATCAATGTCAAATACGTTTTCAAGATTCTTTAGTTTATCGAAAAGACTTAAAAATAATGTTTCTTATAAGATATTCATGGATAGTTAATAGGTATACTTTAAAGCATCCAAATAGTTTTAAGAACCATTGTCTCAATGTAAAAAATACTCAACGACAAAGAATTTGTTGAGTTAGTTTAAGAAGGTGAGCTTGTCTTTGGAAATAGTAAAGATCACCAATCTCAAATTGTAGGATTTCTTTGAGGAGTTCACGAAAGAAGCTCTATTGAAATAAATAAAAATATTAAGAAACAAAATACTGTGAACAGTCCTTACTAAAGAATTTAGAAAATGAAACCCAAGATCATTGATAAAAAATTCAGAAATACACAAAAAGAATGACGCTTCTAAGAGTTTAGTAATTCGTATAAATAACCTTAATAAATATAAAATTCTCTTTAATTTCATTACAATATTAACGAATAAATAAATATGTAGTCAACACCTTTGATTCGCGTTTACATTTTATTTGAGCTTCGTGTGATTCGTGTGTGTTTTTTTTCTTTATTTCTCTGTGTGCTTTTGCCGAAGCTAATGTTTATGTGAAGGCCGAAGTTGTTCAGCCGCTTATAAATATATTTACGATGCTACGCTTTTTTCTACTACATAGAATACTCTTATATATATATATGTATGTAATTCATATATATATTTAAAATGCCAGCCAATGGGCGTCGAATACGAAGCGAGGCCGTGCTCGCAAAATTGCACGAAGCACAAAAAAGGCCAAAAAAACGAGCAGGCAAATCAAATAAAATATGCAAAATATACAAAAACAAACTCACACACACACACACACATACTAAGATGGGGGATTTAGTTTAGTTGTTGTTATTGGCTGCGCACACATGTCAACTACCCAACAACAACAACAACCTTTTTTTTCTCAATGCGTGGAGAGGAGGCCTACAAGCAACAACAACAACAACAGCAACGAAAGCTCCTCGCATATTAAAAATGCGTTTTCGTAGCGCCGCCTACTGTGTGACGTCACCAGCAACAACAACAACAACACCTCGCTCGCATTTTGCATTTTCTCGCTGCACATCTTTCGTGCTTATTGCTTTTGCTTTTTACCATTTTTCTTTTTTTTTTTTTTTTCTTCTTTTTTTTGCTCGTTGCGCACAAAGTTTTTGCTCTTTTTGGCGTTCCCAATGAGCGCCGTCAAAGAGAGCGCCACAGCACTATTCGAACGCTCTCTCTCTCTCACTCACTCGCTCGCTCGTACGCGCTGTTCGCCCAGAGAGGGGGGTGGGGGGAGGGGGGCAACTCTCACCTTGTTCGTAGGGAGCGGAGCCAAGCTTGCGCTCTCGCTTACACCAATGCCGATGGCCGCTAGTTGGCTCGTATTTTTGCTGGGCGTGGCCAAGTATTGTAGTTTTTCTGTGCTCTTTTCACCGTTGTGGCCTAAGCAGCAACAATAACAACAACAACAACAACAACAGAAGCAATGAATGGCTGCAATATAAGCTAAAGATGCCTTTGCTGTCGTTTTCGTTGTTTTCGTCGTCCAGGGGTTGCACACTACTGAAAACTACAATATTCGCAACAAATTTCTTACTGGACGATTGCAGCAGCAGCAGCTCTCTTTTTCTTTCCGGCTATCAAGAATGCTGTTGTTGTTGTTGTTGTTGTTGCTTTTGTTTTTGGATTGCACTCGGCCTCGTTTTGCGTAGTAGGCACAAGGGTTTTTTGGTTGTGCGTGTGTGTCTTGACGTTATTCGCGATTTTTATGTATTTGGCCTTAATGGCAGTTGGCCAGCATTGGCTCCCAACCCCTTCCATTTTTCGCACTTTTGCAGCGTAAGGCGCTGAAAAATGTGCAAGGGAAGAACAAGAAGAAGAAGCAGAAGAAGAAGCAGAAGTGGGATCAAACAAACTAAGTGATTGATTTACTTAAGGACATCAACTGATTGCTATAAAACTTGCATAAGAAATAAGAAATACAAAAGCTAAAGTATTTTATTTAATTGAATTTTATCAATTGCATTTTACTTGGCAAGATCATAAAGTTGGCCAACACAAAAAAAAAATGCAAGGAACAATCAAAGAGCACATAACTTTTCTCGCTCTCTTAGAGCTCGCTCTTTTTCAGTGCGCTCGCAGCGCTTGAATTCGCCGCAAAAGCCGGAATAATAAATTGCTTGCGCTCTCTTTTGCATAACGGACGTTCGCTCGCTCTCTCTCGCTGCTAGCGCTCTCGCAGCGACTGCGACGCCGGCAGCGACGTGCTGGTCGCAGCTGAGTTTCGAGTTTCATTCATTGTATCTGTTAGATACTTTTGCCGAGCAATCAGTTCGTATTTAACTTTCGTCGTGAATGCAACGCAACGTTTGTCAGCAGCGTATCCAAAGCGTTAACCGCACAACAACAACAACAACAACAACAAACAGCAGCAACAAACTGTAAACATCGCCGTCTCAATACATGTGCATGTGTGTGTGAGTGAGTGTGCGTATATATATGTGCGTGTGAATGAAACAACAACAAAAAACAAACAAACATAATAACAACAAATAAAACAGAAAAAAACACTTAATAAATAACGCGGCATCATGTGTTGCAGCAACAACAAAAACTAAAATAAAAACCTTGGAAAACTCAGCGTGGAAAACTCACTTAATTTCTGTGTATGTGTAATACAAAAACATATGTAATAATAAATAATTATGATTATTATAATAATTGCAGTGTACTCGTATGTAAGCTTAAATAAATGACAATTTTCTCGCAATGTGTGTGTGTGTGTGTGTGTGTGTGTGGAGTGAAATAACAGTACTTAACTTGCATTTAATTGCCGCATTAAAATCGATTCAACACATAAAATATAATACTATATACTATATACTTTATATATATATATCATTTAACAGAAGTGCCTTTTGCACAAGAATTTCACAAAACTTCTTCTTGCGCAGCAAAATTGTAATTTATAAATTTATAACGTGTGCACACAGAACCATACCCACCCCCACCCCCACCCCTTCCCCGCATCCCTCACCTTTTAACCGTCTAGGTCGTAAAAAGTTGTTGTTGTTGTTGTTCTTTTTTTGGGCGCCCAGCAAAACTTACGCGACGACGTCTTGTGCGCTCCACCCCTCTCACCCCTCACCCCATCGCCATCGCCATCGTCTTGTCTTCGTCCTGGCGCGCCAAAAACACACACACACACACACACACACACACATACACACACAGACAGAGCCATAAAAAGGCAACAACAAGAACTGCGAACACAACTTGTGTAATTTATTGCTGGCAGCATAAATAATAAATAAGCGTAAATAAATAAATACAAAATATATACACGTTGAATATATACATACATATATATTTATAAATGCGCATACATATTTACACCCACACACACACACACAAACACACACACACACTCGCTGTGCAAACTTCGAAGGACTCGTAAATTAAATAAATAAAAATAATAAATATTAAAATAATAACAACAACGCTTTCAACTTTTGCCTGCCTGCCCAAACGTGGTTTTTTGTGTGTGTGTGTGTGTGTGTGTGTGTGTGTGTGTGTGTGTGTGTGTGTGAGTGCGAGTGTTGTTCTTGCTGCCGCAGCCGGCCTTTTTATATTTTTAATGTATTATTATTACTTTTTTTGTTGTTGCTTTCAATTTAAATTTTTTTTTTTTTTTTTTTTGCTTTTTTATGCCTTGCGCAACAGCTGCGCGCATTATAAATAATTAATCAAAAAGAACAACAACGATAAGGAAGCAAATATAAGGCTCTCCCTTTCCCCTCTCCCCCCTCTCCACACTCTCTCCACATCTTTCTCTGTGGCCTGAAGCTGCTCCCAGTTTTCAATCCGCGTCTCAGAGGTTTCGAGCGAAAAACTTGAAACACAAAATAAAATAAAAACCCAAACAGGAAATGGGCAAAGAAACAAAATATATACAAAAAACAAAAGAAATATCATATAAATATTTTTGCACGTTTATTTATTTATTTATTTTATAGCGCGCGAGGTTTGAGTTTAATTTTTTCTGTTTTTATACTTCCAAAGAAGCATTAAATTTAATGCGTTCCCCAGCTAAACAAGAACAACAACAACAATAAATACAAGTAATAACAGAGAAGGGAAAAATCACCAAAAGTTGGGAATAACAGGAATAAAGAAATATCTCACAGGGGATAGTGAAGTTTAGATACCCTTTGTATAATAGTCATGCTGTAATACTCTCAGAGTTGTTTCCTAAAATACCCTTTCGAAAAAACGCCGCATAGAACACAAAATTTCTTATTGTAATCGTTTTTGTTGTTGAACTTTTTCTGGCTACAACCATAATAAAAATAATCAAAGCGCTTTATTCAGTCACAAGTCTTAATTGGAATGAAATAATAAACATAAAAAAAGAGTCGCAAAAAGAAAAAAAAAGAAGCACAAGAAAATATAATAACAATAATAATAAAAATAAATTAATTTAATGGCTGACTGTGTTTGCATTGCCCCCCTCAACACACCCTGCCATAAACACACACACACACACAGATACGAAAGTGAAACATTTCTGCAGAGCAGCCACAAAATGCCGTTAGACTAGTAGCAAACCCCTGCCGCACCACCCCGCAGCAAAATAAATGTATATATACATATATATTAAAATAAATATAATTACGCAAATGTTGCTGAAAACGCCAAGCGTCAGCCATAAATAATAATATTTAATTAAATATAAATGTATTTCCACTTATTTACGAACAAAAACTGAAATGAAAAGATAATATATATAAAAATAAATATATATATATGGTATATATAGATATATTGTATGACCACAGAGCAATAATTGTTTCAGCAAAATTTGTATAATAAATTAGGCCAAAATGAAACATAAATAAAAATCATGCGCTTAGCTAATAAAATAATAATTTTCGATGAGGGGAAATTTCAGCTAAACAAATGAATAGAATTCGAAAAATGTTCTCGTGAGAGAATAGCAACAAAGATTAATGTTCATATTTAAAAGAGTTATGACTAGGGGCAAGAAAAATATAATATATAAATATTGAATGTGAAATGATTAATAAATTATCAATAGAAGTTTACTCTTTAAAACTAAAGAATTTTTTTTTTACTTTATTTTCAGACTGAAGTCAAGAAAAAAAATCTCTAAAATGTGTTAAGAAATCAGATATTAACTCAAAACCAATAAGAAACTTTGTCCAAGAGTGTAAAACGAGACAGACTAAACTAAAAGAAATGGATATGACCAAGGACCTAATGGATTTCGATAGGAAACTGGACAGCGAACAATTCGAGCCCAATGATTACACAATGATGAATGTGGAGATGCCAACAACAACAACAACAACAACAAAGCAGAGTCCAGAGCCACAAACAGAAATGGCCTATGAAACGGCTAAAACAGAGGCGGTTAAGGAAGAAGAAACCGCCAACGAACCAACTCCAACGGAGCAAAAGGAACAAAAACACAGCGTTAAGGATGAGGAACATTTGGAGACAAAAGCCGAAGAGGAGGAAAGAGGAAAGAAACCAAATGTTCAGATTGTGTTAAATGAACATCCATTGACGCCTCCGCCACGCCCACTCACCTCCAGTGAGGTTGTGGGTCACACTGAACCCGATGAACCGGAGCTGAGAGTGCAGCTCACGGCTAAAAAGTCACGTTCCCTGCCAGTGTCTCCCCAACCTCTGGTCGCTCACAATTTGACAGCCATTGGACTCTTTGAGTTTGGCCAATCGAGCAAACAAATGTTGGCAGATCATAAGCCAAAGCTGGCCCAGAAGGTGGGAGGACAGCGCAAGCCACAATTCTCCACTGGAGGAACAGGAGGAGGAACAGGAGGAGGAGGAGGTGGGGATAATCAACAGTTTTGCCTGCGCTGGAACAACTATCAATCGAATCTGACGAATGTCTTCGATGAGCTGCTGCAGAGCGAATCCTTTGTGGATGTGACCCTAGCCTGCGAGGGACACTCGATCAAGGCCCACAAGATGGTCCTCTCGGCCTGCTCACCCTACTTCCAGGCGCTCTTCTACGACAATCCCTGCCAGCATCCCATCATCATCATGCGGGATGTGAACTTTGGCGATCTCAAGGCCTTGGTGGAGTTCATGTACAAGGGCGAGATCAATGTGTGCCAGGATCAGATCAATCCACTGCTCAAGGTCGCCGAGACCCTCAAGATTCGAGGCTTGGCCGAGGTCAGTGCCGGATCCGGGTCCAACTCGGGCGGGATTGGAGGCACCTCCCTGCTCCCCGAGCAACGGATGACCGTCTACGACGAGGACGATGAGGAGGAGCTGGCCATTCTGCGGGACAACGACGAGGATGAGCAATCGGCGCTGCTCAAACCCAAGCGGGCACGTCTCCTGGAGAAGCTTCAGGCCGAATCCGCTCTGGATCTGAATCAGCGACAGAGGAAACGTTCTCGCGATGGCAGCTATGCCACGCCCAGTCCTCTGCCCCTGCCCCTGCCCCTCTCCCTGCCGCTGCGTGCGGACTCACCGCAAAGGGGCGTGGCCACGCCCAACTCCTCCAGCTCCAGCTCGGGCCAACAGCCGCTGGCCATGACCACCTCCACCATAGTGCGCAATCCCTTCGCCTCACCCAATCCCCAAGCCCTGCAGTCCGGCTCCTCCGCCTCCGCCTCCAGCAGCAGCAGCTCAGCCGGCACCAGCAGCTGCTCCTCCAGCTCTGCCTCCTCCTCCTCCGCCCCCCCGGCTGCCTCAAATCCCTACCGTTCCAATGCACGCAGCTGCTCTCCTCCACCACCACCGCCACCACCAAGCCATCAACAACAACAACAACAACAGCAGTCCCACAACGGATCCTCCACCACATCCCTCAGCTCACCCACTCCGGGCAAGAGCTCCGGATCCTCCCAATCTCTCCACATGGCCGCCGCCGTCGCCGCCGCCGCCCACCACTCCAACTCCGGATCGGTGGTGCCACCACCCAGCCACCACCATGCCGCAGCTGCCGCAGCCCAACAGCTGGCCGCCCAGCACCAACTGGCCCACTCCCATGCAGCCATGGCCAGCGCTCTGGGCGCCTCCCTGGCCGCCGCAGCCGCCGGAGGAGCTTCGGCGCCGGGCAACGGTGGCAACTCTGGCTCATCCTCGGTGGGCGGACATCACGATGACATGGAGATCAAGCCGGAAATCGCCGAGATGATACGCGAAGAGGAGAGGGTGAGTTTCCTATTAAGATTAACTGGGAAATCTTTTCAATAAAAAATTCTTAAATTAAGTAATCAGAGAAAGAATCGAAACTAAAGAGATCATAATCAATATTGATTTTAATTCTTGAGAAAGTTTAAGAAGTTCTTTGTTTTTCAAACTTAAACTAATTTTTTGATAAGAATTTTGTTACCATCTGATAAGTAATCAGAGAAAGAATCGAAATTAAAAGAAAGTTCAAGAAATTCTTTTTCAAATTTTAAACTATATTTTTTGAAAAGAATTTTTTGTTTGTTATCATCTTATATTTAATTTTATTTATTTAATTTGTGCAAAGCTCAAATAGGTTTTTTTTTAAAGTTAAGTAATCAGAGAAAGAATCTAAATTAAAAGAAAGTGCAAGAAGTTCTTTTTTTAAACTTAAAACTATATTTTTCGATAAGAATTTTGTTACCATCTGATATTTTATTTAATTTGTTCAAAGTTCAAATAGGTTTTTGCTTTTTGTTCATAATTGATTAGCGATTGGAAAGTACAGGGAGAAGTAATAATTGCTTAAATTAAACATTAATCTTGATGGTATAATTTATATTGTTATTGCTACTTGAGCAAGACTCCTTCCCCATATCAGCTGATATAGATTAATATATATATATAAAGATTATAGCTAACTAATTGGCTAATTAGTATGCCTAGAAACTATTTCCTCACTATTATTTATATGGCCTTTAAGAAAATGCTTAGCATATTGGACATTTGTTCAGTTTTTGGCCCCAAAAGTTCAATTAGATTGGAGTTGAATTATTTTTACATATTGCTTTGCTGCGTTTGATCAAAATCAAAACCTCAAACAAGCAACAACCAGGAAAAGTGCATAAATGCATGCCTATTACAACTAAATTTGCACAACAACAAAAACGATTTAAAGTGTTGTATTTAGCTTAATGGATTTGTTTGTGTTTTATGCATTTATTTGGTTGTTATTTCTAAGTTAGAGGCGATTTTCTCTACTATTTGTTTAAGAAGGCCAAAAGGGGTCGGCCAAGGGGGGGCCAAGGGGTCTGGCGCGGGGTCTTCAACGACATTAACTGCGTCAGCGACTTGAAAAATAATTCAACATTTTTTAATGCTAATGACGCCAAATTGCGCAATGCACGCATACAACAACAATAATAGGCACAACAGCAACAACCACAACAACAACAACAACAACGTCTACAAAAATTAGTTAAACAAATGACAAAAATTGATGGCAATGCAAACAAAAGTGCGCAAATATTTGTCTCGTGTCTCTTGGTATTTTTTTTTTTTTATTATTATTTTTCATTTATCTCAAGTAGTTGCATTGCGTTGTTTTCTTGTTGTTTTTCTTTCTATAATTTCAAACTAATGCGGCTTTGATTCAACTTTGATTGCGCTGCCCAAGTGTGCACTGAGAGAAAAACACAACTTAATAATGATTACAGCGACTGCCATTATAATTAATAATATTTGTGTTAGTTACTAACTTGAGACTTGGCAGCAAAGATTTGACATTGAGTTTCGAATGTTTCTCTCATATTATTTTTGCACTTAAATATTACTTGTATGCAGTTTTTGCCATAAGTATTTTTCTATTTGTATTTGTTTTTGTATTTTTTGTGGCATAAATAATGCATAAATGCGTCGTCGCTGCTTTAAGTGTCTGTGTGTGTGTGGCTTATGAATATGAATGTTGTTGGAGAGCTCTGTGTGGAGAGATATATGTATTCATAGATACCAGATACAAAGTATTCAATATGTAGCAGCTGCTTGTGCTGCATTAATGAAACCTCTTTGCAAAAAAGAAGCAGAAACAGCAAAAACACAAAAAAAAAAGAAACGTTGGCAACCATTTTCTTCATTTTTGCGCTTAATTATCTTTTTCTGAGTTTTATTTTTTTTTTTCTTCTTGTTCGATTTTGCTTAGCGCAATTTACTGTTGCTTTGTTAATTTATTGAAATGAAATCAAGAGAAAATTGTAATAAAAACACACACACACAAGGCTAAAGTTTTGCTGCAGGAGATGGGTGATGAAGTCAAACAAAAAGCAGCCAAAAACTGCCTTTGTTGTTGTCGTCATCATCAGCAGCAGCAGCAGCATTGGGGAATGCCCCAAGCACACCCTCCACACCCACCCAGACAGACAGACAGACAGACAGAGAGACTCGGTGCGGAAATGCGTGAGAAGTCGTCTAAGTAGGTGGGAAAAAAGTCATCGAGTCGAGTTGGCCAAAATACTGAGCGCCTATTACTTAATAGAGTCGCAACTTTGCCACATTGAGCATAAAAAAAGCCGGCACCTCTCTCTCTCTCTCTCTCTCGCTCTCTCTTAGGTTGAACTCTCTCTAGTTGAGGTTTTCATTCATAGAAGCACACACTCGCACACTCGCACACACACATCGAGTGCTGAGAGCGCTTGAATACCAAGCAGTCAGCAAAAGATACGCGCAAAAGTCGCAAAAGTCGACAAAGTCTACATAAGTAGATGCTTGACAGAGAGAGGGGGAGGGGGGAGGGCAAGGGGGCACAGTGGAGTGGGTGTGTGAAAAATATACGGTGGCATCTCTTCTCTCAGATTGCTCTCTTCTTGTGTTTACACATTATATTTTGTGTGTGTTTGACGCTCATTTTGAGTTCCTTGACTTTGGTTTTTGGTGGCAGCAGAAAGGCGACTATTAAGTGTGAGGAAGCTCTTTACAGGGTATACAGAGTCTACTATGCAGAAAAGTTATTCCCTCTTTGTCTCCACAGCATTAGTCATAATTGTAATGTGCACAGAGTCTGGAAAAGTTGTCTTTAAGACTTCGTCGTCGATTTATGCAAAGCAGGTTGCTTGAACTCAAAGAGTCCGGAGACAGAGCCAAGAGCGGAGGTCATTAGCTAAATACAACGGCGCATGTTATCTCTAAAGAGCCCGGGGTTTTGTAGTTTTGGGGATCGTGTGAAACTTAGCTGAAGTCTAGTAAACGATGTCAACTGCTTCCGGACTGTCAGAGTTTGTGTTTGGTTCTCATTAGGTTGCTGCTTTGATTGATTTCGGTTCGAGGCAAATAAATCAAATTTATGTTTTTGAGCCTATTTACATAAAGAACATAAAAGGAAAAGCTTTAGATAAATTCCGCTCAAGGGACCACCGCGTGAGACAGTGTGAAAAAGCAGTTTACATTTTAGCCCTATCTTCTTAACGGCTTAATAAAGTTTGTTGACTTAGTTTCTGTAAAAAGAAATCTTACAAAATCGATAAGCAGGAAACGAATAAACATATATAGTACCCATAATATTATTTATGGCACAATTTCGATAATTTCATTCCCTTTCCCCCTCGATTTGATGCAGCCATAAAATGTGATATTATAAAACGCTTTTTGTTGTCGACTACACTTGAAAATAAATAACTAATTTATTTTATTGGGGGGCAAAGTTAAAAGCCAAATATAATAAAACAGGGTATCTCAAAAACAACAAAAAACAAATACCAGAATACAGAGAACGTAGATCTTATCGCGAAATAGCAAAACTAATACACAATAATATAATAATAATAACATTTGTGTAATCTTTGGGTTTTTGTGTCGATTTTGAAAAGTAATTGTGCTGATAAGATTCCAAAAAAAAAACAACAAAAAAATAATTATACACTTATAAAAAATGTGTACGATTGAAAACAAAAAAAAAAAAAGGAACACGATACACAAGGCTAATCAGAAGTCATTAAAACTAGTCAATTTAAGCATTTCCATTGTCGACGATTCCAATGACTTGGAACAATTTATCTTCAGACCGTAACAATTTACAGCTCAACGGTGATTGTTTAAATAAAAACCGATTATACATTGTACACTATATATATGTAGTATAATAAAAGTTATATAAATACCACGTCTTTCAGTTGGTATTTGCGTCAATGTCGTGCTACAAATAGCTAAATACATTATCAACACAATAAATGACGGAGGCAAATTAATAAGTCTATTTTCAGTGGGGAATAAAAATTGTTGCTTTTAAAATTGTTGTTTACCTAAGAAGCTTAAGATGTGTAATAAAAACATCCTGGCTACCTGTCAACCCTATCCTTTCTGTACCAAAAACTTCTTCCGATTAGTTTGAGATCTTTTCGGGTTTTTCTTCTTCTGTGGGTCGTTGGCCGCAAAGACAACAAAGACAACAACCATTGGCAGCAAATTGAAGACAACAACAATAATAAAACATTCACATTTTCATTCATTTACATCTCCCTCTCCCTTCCTCTCCTCTCCCTGCCTCTCTCTGTCTCTTCATTTGGTTCGCGTCATTCGGCGACGGCTGCTGTTAAGTTTTTCGTTTCTTGGTGTGTGTTTTTATATTTTCATTTTCATTTATTATTTGACTGCCTTTCATTACATTTTATTTATTTATTCCACATTTATTGTAGGGTACACACATTTCTATGTCGTTAGTTCAGTTGGCGACGTCGTCGTTTTTGTTGTTGCCCGTTTGTTGTCTTTATGACGACGACGACGACGACGACGACGATGATGATGATGATGATGATGATTATTATTATTATTGCCGTTGTCCGTTGTTGCTGTTGTAGTTTCTGTTGCTGTGTGTGTGTGTGTTTTCATTGTACGAGAAAGACATAAGAAAATTATAGGTATCTGCCCTTATGGCGCAGCGCAGCGAAGCGAAACAATAAAATATAAAATAAAATATGTACGAGTATGTTTACGCAATTACAAACAAACAGACAAACAGACAAACAGATCAACAGTACTCGTACACACTCACACTCACATAGATATGAGAAATATAAACCCCGAGCTGGAGGAATGCTTGCAACTGCCTCAAAAAAAAAAAAAAAAAAAACGAAAGAGTCGCAACGTTGTTGCTGTTGCTGAAGGAGTCGCAAGCAACGCTGGCAATACAATATTTATAACTGGCAGCAGCAGCAGCAAGAAGCAGCAGCAGGTGACGCTTGCCGGGTACAGTTACACACACACACACACACACACACACACAATTGAGATACTTTCGTAGCGCGTGCTTCGTCTCATGTATCTTATAGATACTTTATTTCGGCTGCATCGCACAATTAAATAAGGAAGAAAACTGAAGCCAGCAATGATGGAAAATTGCGAAAAATGTCTTAAAAATAATTCGCTATAATTTACGCTCAACTGTTGAGTAAATGCCTTGAAATTGATGGGAAATGTGTTTACTTTAAAAACTAACTAAATTGTATGAGAATAGTGGAAAATTGTCCCATTTTCACACTCACAAGTGGCACTCTCTCTAAATGCCTCATTTTAGCATATAGTTTTTACTATCCCTACTGGATCATTATCACCCATAATTTCTCCACCCACAAACCATCATCAAACAGAGAGAGAACACTGCGTAAAAAAGGACAACGTGTAAAGTAAACGCCTCAATAGCCAAAATGCAGACACACACACACACACACACACCTAATTGTACACACTCACTTTTTCTAGCTGTGTACTTCAGTATTCTAAGCACATAACTCTTTTACTCAACTCTTGCCTACTAAAAAAAAATGTTCAAAAACTAAACTCTGTGCAATTTCTTTAGGGGTGTGTGTGTGTGTGTGTGTGTGATAAGGGGTGGCAGATGCAGTTGCAGTGTGCAGCTAGTCGTGGCAAGTGGCAAGTGGCGGCGTTGCACACACAGCAGAGTCTTTATGCAAAAGCAATTTGCTGGAAATGTTCGATTTGAGCCAGAGCGCCATTCAAAACTCACACGTCGACTAAAGAGGCCTCTTTTTTTCAGCGGTCGAGAGTTTACACACACACACACACACACACACTGGAGAGAGCGTATGTGTGTGTGTAGGTATCCTTTTGTGTTGTTGTTGCTCTCGATTGGCGCCAAGTATGCGTATAATTTGGCTTAAAATTAACTTACATTCAGCTGCGTTTGCTGTTCGCCCATCTGAGCTCAAGTACAGCAGATTCCACGAAGAGCGAGAGAGAGAGAGATAGTTTTCTGGAATGTGTTTTTGGCTTGTTTATTTATCTATGCATGTTTAGTCGCATCTGTAAATACAATTTCGACTTCTTCTGGTACCTACATCCATCTACAATTGCATCCGTTTGGATCCGTTTGAAGTTTCGTTTGATGCATGTTTGTTGGGTTTCTAGTCTTTTTCTATCTATCTATCTTCTGCTGCGGCGTTTGATTTGTTATTTTATTACTTTACGAATTTTAACACATCTGCTGCAAATGCATTTGTAAATTATTAAATGCATCTTGCAGCAGGCACACCAAGAACCAAGCACAGTCAGCAACCATTAAACAAACACATGTTTGCACCAGAGTATCTGTGTATCTGTATCTGTGTATCTGTATATGCGCTCATATCAATATTTATTGCGCTACAACAAGAACAACAACAACAACAACAACAACAACAACGGACGCTTTGCCTTAGTAAAATTCTGTTTTCATTATTTATTTCTTTTACTTTTGCCGCTTGCTCTTTGTTTTGCGCTGCCTTTATTTCAATGCATTTCTTTATTTAGGCTGCCCCTCTCCCGCTCTCTCTCTCTCTGCCTCTTTCAGCACCCCCGCATCGTGCACTGAGAGATCTGGCAAAGATCTGTTAAATAAATCGAATCATCTGTGTGTATGAGGCACACACACACACACACACACATGTTGGGTTTAGTTGGAGAGATTTCCTCCCTGCGTGTAATTATTACGATCTCTGGATATATAATTAGTAAAACGAAACATATGTTCCTACTATTTGGTATTTAATGCCTTTTTTCCATCATCTTCTTCTTGTTTCGATTTGTTTTCGTTTCGTTTGCTTCTGTTGCATTTGTGCATTTTGTTGTTATTTATGTATTTTATTAGTTGTGCCTGCGTGGGGGCAACTTTAATGGCTTCTTCTTAGCGCTGAAGTTAGTCTAGTACTCGAAAATTGTTTAGAATATATTTCCAAAGTCGAAAGTATGGGTTTATAAGGCATTCCTCTTTTAAATCACTAGTGTTTTAGTAGAGGTTTCAGAATTCTTTCCAAGAAAACTTCTTTCTGATTGTCAAGTAAATGCTAAAAAGACCACCCTCACACATTATGAAGTAAGTGGGTCGAGCACAACTAAGTATTTGTGAAAGATCTATCTACAAACACGCTGCACCTGCGCCCCTCTCCCTCTCCCTCTCCCTCTTGCTGCCCCTGCACCAAGACTAGGCTCACCTGTGCACAAAAATGCAAATGCAAAGACTAAATACACTTCATCGTCGTCTGAGGAGGTAAACAAAAACAAAACGAGAAAGACTGAAGAAAAAAAAACTATCTGTATTTACAATATTTGCTCTTAACGAATACATTTTCTACACAGTATTTATTTAACTGTAACGACAAAGTCAATAAGGAAAAATGCTTAAACAAGAGATAAACGAACCCAACAACAACAACAACCACTTGACCACGCCTCGCTTTTGCTGAATTGACACCGTTAATAGAAATGATGGATTCTTAGAGACAGCTGCTTTGGCTTCTGAGATGCTGTTAACATGGCCAACAATAACTGAGAGCTTTGTGGTACAGTCAGATAGAACTGTCAACGCACTTTTTGGTGTCACTGTATGTGTGTCTAGAGACTATTTGTCTGGCGGCGACGTGCGACGTGCCGCATTAATTCTTTGGCAATATTTATAGTTGTATTTTGTCAAATATTTGCACAGTTTGTTTTAGCCCGCTGCCAAAGACATTTATCAAGACACACGGACACGGGGCTTGCTGCACTTTTGCATTTTGTTGCATTAGCCGCGTGCTAATTGCAGCCGCTGCCGTTTGTCACTTTGCGCCTAAAGATACAAATGTATCTTCATCTGGCATTCGCTATTCATTCATTATATTGTCGCGTCTTTTCTCTCTCTCTCTTGCGAGTGAGGTCAAATTTACTTTATTAATTTCACAACAGCCAGCCAACTAGACTATAAATTCAAATCTATTGCACATGTGTGTGCCGTAGATACATATACAAAATTGAAAATTAAATGCCACACGCACAAATCGCTTTTCGAAATCCCAACCAAAGCAAGAAACATTCATAATAAATGGTATTTTAAAAATACTATACATAGATTTTCTTTGGCGCATAATTCAACTTTTTTGACACAAACAAATGAATGAGGCAGTGCTACACTGAGCGAAAGGTAGGTAACTTTTTCTTACAGTGTACTCTCATGCACACACATGTTTTCTTAGTAATTTGCTCGCTGGCGTAATTTGTTTAGAGCGTAACCGTTTCCAGGAACAAATTTGTTGTAGCTTTTCATAGCTAGCTATAATTAATTAAATATTTATTAGATATACATATACAACAATGCATACACATACATACATACATGCATATATCTGCGCTGATTAATAACGAACTGAGTTGAAACTAAATAAATGTTTGTGCAGAGAGCTATAATTAAATTTATGTGCCTGAGTCACACTTTCAAATGCGCTCTGAATTGACGCCAACTTGGTCAATGGTTTATATATATATATATATATATGTCTATGTCATTTACTATATTGTATATATATAAATCATTAAATGCACATATATTTATATATGTAAGTAATGAAGTTGTTTGTGGTGGAGAGGCGTTTGAGAAAAGCGCTGTGTCAGTGTGTGGTGTAATTTAGCTGTCGCTGTTCGAGATACAAATGTATCTTTAGGCAGGCAGCGTAATTAATAGTATTTATTTTCAATGCCTTTATTCTTACTCACGATTAAGTTTATTCTATTAAAACATAACTATCAAATCTTTTGGGTACATTAAGTCTTTTGCAATTTTGTGTGTTTTCAAATAGCATTTTTAATTATTCTCTGCTTTGGATTATTTTTTTGTGTATTTTTTTCGCTCTGGCAGCGAACAGGTCTTTGAACTGTATTTGCATGTGCGCCAGATACAAGATACAAGATACAAAATCCGAAACGAGCCACCTTCAGCTGCTGTTTCTCTCTCTCTCTCGTCTGTTTGCACGGACGAGTTATTAAAGTTTTATGTAAATGTGCATAATTATTTCAAATTGTATTCTAAATTTATAGTTTGCAATGAGACGAATGAAAAATGAATACAAAAAAGCAGATACAAATGTATCTTTCTGTTGACTAAGCGACTTGTTGTTGTTGTTGCTGTAGTTGAGGGGGGAGGGAAAGGCAACGATTGTTTGTAAATTTTTGCGATGCTGCTGCTGCTGCTGCTGCTGATTCATGTCATCGGCTTATAATGAAATTGATTTATTAGTGATAAATATGAACGAATTAAATGCAACTGGGTGTGGTAATATTTTCGTGAGTTTTGGGAACAAAAAAGTGAGTCAACTTAAGAACTTAAGATATGCATGTGACCCCAAAAAGAAAACCTTCATCAGATAGAACTTGTCATTAAAATGGTAAAACCATCTAATTAGCTGCCCAAGAGGCAAAGTTAAAATATATAATTTAATTATAACAAAAAAGAAAAGAAAGACAAAGTACACGTATAATTAAGTAAATTCTTTTCGTATATATTTTTAATATGCTTCTAGTATGCGAGTTCAATTAAAAGCCAACGCAAAAGTCATTAAAAGTAGCTGTCCCTTCCCTCTTCCTACTCACCCCAAAGAAAAAGATAAAAGACAAAGACATAGTCAACATTTTAATAATAATATAAAGTGGGAAAAACTTTTGAAGACTGCTCTCTCTCTGTAATTAAATACTCTATACATATATAATAAAATATGAGTGTTTTTCTTTTCTTTATATTCGCTTGTAGTAGTGTAATTTTTATAGTTTTAATTAATGGTTTTATTGTTATGGTTGTTGTGGATTTTTCTTTTTTCTGTTTTTGAGGGTGCGTCACACACACACACACACACACACACAACCACACGTATGTGTTTCTAATGCGTTTTCCAATTTTCTTTTTGTCGGTCAGTTGAATTACTTTTGTAATTACTTTCATTGTACTTATGCATATGTTCACTTTTCTATATTAAGTTGCGTTTTTTTTTCTTTCTTTCCTGTTTTTCTTCCTAGTCATGATGACTTGGCATTTTTAGATGCTGTTCTAGGTTGCGCCCTGAATTTATTAATTTTCTTTTATATTAAAAGGTTTTGGCCTTGTTTAATATTTTCTGTCTAATTTTTTGAATCGTTTTCCGAGTTTTATTTTTATATTATCATCTACATATTTATATTATTAATCAAACTGCGAACTTATTCTATTTATCGCCTTTTGGTGCTTGTTTGTGGCACGTTTTAACACCCTTACTAAGACATTTAACACAGGGTGTATTTTCTTACTTAAATATATTATTTAAAAATATGCCAGCGATAAAAAGCTTTTACTTAGAATGGGTAATTTAATGATCGAAATCTTCAAGAAAGAATTCATCTTACCATTTTACAAAGAAAATCTGAGCTTAAGATTTAACGGATTTAGTTTTAATACATTTTACACTATTACAGGATATTTAAAAGTTGCACTAACTCGTTTGTTGTCTGCTTTTATTTGCATTAATTATTTATTTGCTCGTTTGGCAGTTGGCGCACATGCGCAAATGTTATAAAAAACAACACAAAAAAGTTAGAAACGGCAAACGAAAAATGTTTAAAATTTATTTTAATATACGTCGACTTTTGCCTGTGGCTAGCAAAGCGAGAGCGAGAGAGAGAGAAAGAGAGATCTCTGGGAATGTTGTTGTTGTTGTTGCTGCTATTCACTTCTATTAGTGAGAATTAGTTGTATTGTTGTTGTTTTCGGTCTGTCGGTCGGTCAAACTGTGCTTATTTGCATTGACGACGGCGTGTGGCGGCTGTCTAATCAAATCAAACTTCGTGAAGCTTAAAAATAGCGGCATTTTGATTGATACGCTTTTGGGAATTGTTGTCGAGATCTCTGTACTCTGTGTGTGTGTGTGTGTGTGTGTGTTGAGCTAATTATATAACTTCAGGGGGTGCGCAAACTGACCTAATGAGATATAAGAGATCTATTTATAATCAAAACAAAGGCCACAGTAACAAACTTTCAAACTCCCCCCTCAAAAAAGCTTTTCAATTGTTTTCATCTTTCTCTCATAGCTTGAAAATCTATAAAACGTTGAACAAAAGGCAAGCTCTTTATACATATTTTTTATGATCCACACGCACATACAAATATAAATAAAAATTATAATAAAAGTGAAGAAATATTAAAAAAAAAAAACTTGCTGGCACATAAAATGTATCTAAGCCGTTGTCGCCAATCAAAACTATCTTGTTATTGTATTGTTGTTGTTGATAGTGCGTGGCATATTTTCGTCAATGTTTACTAATAAAATTTAATTTATTTAAATTTAAAATAATAAAAAAACCTACATGCAGATGGAGCTAAACATAAAATCAAATCGCAAACTAAAAAAAAAAAACATTTCTAAATAAAGCGAAAATATAAAATAAGAGCCAAATAATTTATGCCCAATTCCAAATGGCCAACACAGTCATGAAATATAAATTATCTATATAAAAATGAGTAACAACAACAACGACGAAGACTTCTTCGTCATGGCGTTTTTGTTTTGTGAAACAAATAATAGACATAAAAAGCAAATTACACAAATTTATAAATAATAAAACTAAAACGTGTCTGCATAAATTAATTAATAAGTCAATTTCAAATTCGAATCTCAATACGAAGGCAAACACGAAAAATAAAAACAGAAACAAAAACGAAACGTAAACGAAGAAGACAAAGCAACAAATGTATTTCAGGTTTATTTTTTATTATCATCTGAAAAATTTGTTTAATCTTATCGATATGCGGCTGCGGGAATTTTGTATGCAAAGAGTTTAATAAACTTAAAGGATAATCGAAGCTGTTTTTTGAAACAAAAGACTTTAATTATGATAGGAAGATACACTGCTAGGTAAATAGAAACATTCAAGCATCTTTTATTTATAAAACATTTTATGATATATTCTGTTTATCACTTTGCAACACTGTTTTAGCCGAGTGCCTTTGACGCATTCTCTGTAATTGGTGTGCCATAAAATATACAATTCTATAAAGAAAATAAACGTGAAACTTGGAGATGTACGCAAATCCATAATAAAATAAAATACGCATGACTTTTGTTTAGGAGGGCGCCATATGGATATAGATATAGATAGAGAGACAACACACATTGTGTGTGTGTTTTTGTTAAGACAAATAGATACTAAAAGATATTTAAACAACAACAAGAAGAATAGTAAACACTATTACAACATTGTTGCTTGGCTCTTTGGGGCTCATTAAAAATAAATAAAAAGCAAGACTAAAAAACAATCGAGCATTTTGTTTGTTGAAAAAACAATGTTAAGTCCATAAAGATATAGTAGTATGAGCGTATATATATACATATATATTAAGTACAACATTTTTTAAAGGCGCGTCGGCGCAAATAGATAGAAAGATGGGAGATATTTGTAAATTACTAAAGCCAACTAAAGCGCCCACTAATGCCACGCCCTCTATCACAATACTATTTGTGCTTACTTAATTTGAGATCTTGAAGCAAATTGTATTTGATTTATTTCGTGCGTGGCCAAAAATAAAAAACGCAAACACAAAACGAATGACAACAAAAAAAAAAAAGAAAAAAAAAGTGAGACAAAAATTACCAACTTATTTTTGGCATTTTATATTTATATTATTAATTTGAGCTGCGCGCGTGTTGAGGTAGTTATTGTTGTTGTTGTTGTTGGTGTTATTCATTGTGTGAATCATTTATTAAATGCTGCCATTTATTATTAAATATCATTTATACATTTATTTCGAGCGTTTATGTAATGCTTTTGAAACAAATTCTTTCAGCATACAATGCCTGCCCTCGATACCCCTTCATACACCCCTCCCCTGCCACATTTGTGTTTATAATTAAGCACAAAAAGCGTATTTCTTAATTATTTATTTTATTATTGTTTATTTTTAAATGGGCTACAGACAATTTCCTGCACTTGAAGCGAAACAAATAAAAATGACGCAGCTCTTTCTTGTTGTTGTTGTTGCTGTTGTTGTTGTTGTTGTTGATTCTACAACCTTGTTGCTGTGTGTACACACAGATACACACATACTATGTCTATACATATATTGAGGCACAAATCTTTATTGAAATGCAAACATCAGCTAATGCCATAATATAAAAGCCATATATAAAGCGTTGAGAAAATTATTTTATCGCAATTTTTATTTTTAATTGCCTAAAAAAGAAATTAAAATGTATGCGAGATTGTTTATGGTTCGTACAATGTTGCGAATACTCTCAACAAAGATTAAAGGAGATTATTACGATCCAAGAATAAACATAGAAAACTAAATAAGAAACGATTTTCCAACTTAATTTTGTGTAGTGTATTTTAGCTCCAATCACAACACTCGATGGGCGTAAACTAAGCCCTGCCCACTACTATCAACTACGTTGCTTAGTTAGTTTAGCTGGTGGAAAGCTTTGCTACCAATGGCTAATTGGCTGCGGCTCTAATGCAAATTTAATTCGTGTGTATTTGTAATTATTTTCCGAAATCCGTATGGCAAATCAAACTGACAGGCTCCGAGACACACAGAGAGACAATCGAGCTTTGTGGCTAGACATGCATTTACAATATATATATATAAAAATGGAGGGTGTGTGTGTGTGTGTGTATTAATTAGCTTAAGCAAAGCGCGCGAGCGCAACATTCGCTTGACCAAATCAATATTAACTTGGCCACAAACAATTGCAGATACAAATGTATCTCAATCTATTGTTGCATATGGAATCGTACTTAGAGTGCGTATTAAAGATGCATGCAACGCACTTTAATGAGCTGCACACACACACACACACACACACCTCAAATAGGGGATTGCTTAGCTAAAGCATGCATTTAGGCGCAACTACAAAACGACGAAACGACACAAAAAAACAATCAAATATGCATTTTAAAAGTTGGCGAGTCGAGTCGAGCTGAGTCGAGATGTGACTCTGGTGCCCCCCATGTGGCATGCACCTCAAACAGCGGCAGCAGCAGCAGCAGCAGACCAACCATATTTGTCTAACCTCGTCGCACTAACACACATACACACACACACACACACACACATACGTCGCTGCACGTTGCACGGTGTCCAGGTGCGCGCCTCTATTTACCCAGGGCCCGAGTTGCAAGCTGCGCTCTGTTTTAGAGAACCTCCCTCCTCCTCACTCTCCTATCTCTCTCCTGCCTATTCTCGCCTTCTCTCTTTCTATGCTATTCAAAAAATTTAATGGCATTTTAAATAAGAAATTACAGAGGCCGTGCATATTTCATAAGATTTTCGTATGGGGCCCCGGCACAAATGTTCGACATGGCGGCTGAGAGAGTTCGACTCTAGCCTCGCCTCGCCTCGCCTCGCCCAGGACTTTCCCAAAGGTATCAAATACAAAACAGCAACTCAAACTGAAAACTGAAACAGAAACTGAAAACTGAAACAGCAACAACAGCAACAACAGCAATAGCAATAGAAACAGAAACTCAAAATGTGTGTGCGCGATTTCTCTGGAAGCCAGAAAAAAAAGCGAGTAGAGAGAAGAAAATCGTGCCAATGTGGCTATAAAATACTTTATATAATACAGTTGGGCGGCAGTTTGTATTTATTTTTTATTTTCTTTGCTGCCTACAGCTGCCAGTTAGGCAATATAATATGTACACTCGAAGAAAAGACGAAGTGGAAAGAAACATTCTATAAAGTATGATAAAAAAAAGTTTTTAGTCAAGTTTCCACATCTTTTTCTTAGTGCATAAATAGAAGAGAGAAAAAACCCTAGAAATAATAACGCTTTTGGAATGTGTTAGCTGTAATTCTTGTTTTCTACAATATGTGTGGATTGGGTTTTAGGGGGCGGTGGCTAAAGGGTTAAAGGGGAGGGGGTGCGCTGCAAAGTTGTGTGTTACCTTTTTGCATAGCATTGGATTTTGCTAAGTAACATAGCGGCATTCATTTAATATTTATGTCTCTCTAAATATTAAATATTATTTCAAGGCTTTATGCGACTGCACATTCACTGTGTGTGCGAGTGTGTGGTGTGGTGTGTGTTGGTGTGTGTGTGTGTATTACATATGAATATGCAGTTTTTGCTTGGGCCTTTTGGCTTATGGTGTATTCGATTGGCCGCAGTGCCTGAAGGCAGCAGGCCTTTCAAATATGCATTTGCTATTCATGTGTGTGTGTGTGTGTGAATGCGTGAGATCATGTCTAAAATGGCATAGCATACATTTGTGCGCTTGACCGAAATGCAGCCGTCTTCCTGCTTTGGCATTTCGCCTTTGTCCTTATACGTCCTTTGTCTTTTAGGTCCCGTGTCTTGGTATTTACATTGGCGCTCGCTTATTCATAGCGCGAAAACACTTGCACACACACACACACATACATACATATGTATGTAGTTATTTCTTTCTATTATTTAAACTTGTGAGATTTAAAAAGGCGACCTAATGTTTATCTTTATCTAGGGAGAGACAGGACCTACATTTATATACTTTTTTATATTCTTTCTACCCTAGTCTGGCGCATACTTACATATTGAATTAATATTTAATGATTGTGTGCAGGCGTTTTAACACTTTGTAGACAGCTCATCAACTCTTTCTCTCTCTTGCTCTCTTGCTCTTGCAATCAGCTGAAAGGACACGCAAGGCTCTGGCCATTACAATAACAAACAATGTGTAAGCTTTAAGCATGCAGCTCTAACTGCAGAGGGGGAGCTAGCTCAACTGTCGACCATATATCCTCATTATCCTGCATGCTAAAAACAATAAATTACTATTTGCAAAAGGTTAATTTTTACTTCGAAACAAACACAGAGCACAAAGCGACTAAAAACAACAACAAGAACAACAACAATAAGTGAGGCGCCATCAAATGTGGCTAACACAAAAAAAGAAGCGAGGGAGAAAAAAAGTTGCAATTACCAACAACAGCAATAACGACAGTTGAGAGAACAACACTAACAACAACAACAATTGCTTGAGTAAATATAAAACAACTATAATAAACAGCAACACATTGCAACATTGCAATGTTGCAAGCACTTAGAGATGGCAACGTGAGCGTGAATAGAGTATTCGAAAGTCTTTACGAACTCGCTTTTAAGTCAGTGAGATCATTGAGGTCAAGAGATTAACAAGGCTGTGTTTATAAGCACTAATTTCAATGAAATTAATGCTTGTGGCTTACATTTGAATTAATTTCTTATAAGTTGTTGCCTGTTATTTATATATATAACTCTTTCTGCACATTCGACCATCACTAAAAGCTGCTAACCTTTTTAACTTCTCTCCATGCTGTTATTCATTCAGTTCAGCCCTAGTTTGGTAAATTCGAGTGCAAGTCCAGAGTTGAAGAGGGTTAGATAGACTTGAAGGAATACAAGTGCAAGTTGTGTAGTAGCGTTTTTTCTTTTTTTTTTTGGGCTTGGCCCTTGTAGACACACTGCAACAAAGTAGGAATGTTGCCCCCATTTTGAATGTTTTATTGTAATTTTAGTTGATGGTTGCTGCTGTTTCCCTTACTGCATACACACACACACACACACATACACCTGGCACACCTCAATGCGCGCTCCACTCAACACTTGCCGTATAATTATTTATTGCATTTAAATTATTGTTGTGTTGTAGTCAAACAAAACGTAACTTTCATTGCAAGTACAACTCGACACAGACAGAAATACAAAAATACAGAAAAATACTATATGTATATGTATATATACAGAAGCGTAGAGTGAGCTTCATGCACTCGCACTTGATTTTATGATTACTACAATTATTGTTTGCAGTTGTTGTTTTAGTTGTTACAGTTGCATTTACTGCTGACACATTGCGTCCAAGTCCAGTTCCTTCTTTCCACAGAAATTGCCAACTGCAATTGTTTTTTATTTCTTTGCATTTCCATACATACATATATCTGGGAAGACTTGTGTAGAATGCTAAGAAATAACATACATATACCGCACCTACAAATAACAAACCCTCCCCCCTCGCCCCCTTGCCAAGGCTGTCCTTTTTTTGCGGCTTCGCCCTGCGCGAAATGTGTTTTTCACATTATTTCATGAATAATGCATTGGGCTAATATGCATATTTTATGTGAAATTCGTGCAATAAAATACTATTAAATATTTAGTTGTTGCCGCCGACGACGACGCTGCCACTGCCACTGCCACCGCCACCGCCACTGCTTGCCACCAACGTGGTGGACTCCGTCTCGCGGATACACCAAGGAGTTGCATAGTTAAGCGCAGAGTGCAGCAAGAACTTGGAAGCAGTTGAAAACATATCGAAGAGTTGTCAGTTATCATTCAGTAAGGTTATGTTCCAATGTTAAAATTCAGAAGATTTTAGTATTTCTAATCATAATATTCTTACTTAAAGTACGCACTTAAAAATCGACTCTCACTCTTTGGTTATAAGTTTAATGATTTCTGTAAACAATATTGAGTATATTGATTTTGTGTTTTGCTTAACGGTTATTCACTGTCTCGCCGACAGAATGGCGACAACTTGAAGCACTTTAGAAAGCAGAGAAGAGAAGATAGGGAGAGAGGGAGAATCGTATTCGAAGGCAGTTGCCATTTAAATTAATTATTTATTATGCCAAGCATTGCTTCTTATAAAATTAATGAATGGCATGAGCGCAAAAACTATAAAACCGGGCGCAGGACGCGGATAAAAGACGCGCCATGACTTCCACAAGGACCCAGACACAGACACATCCATAGATAGACAACATGCGGCAGGATCACAAAAAGGGTGCTGGAAGGGCAGGGAAGGGAAGGAGGGAAGGGGGCGTGTGCGTGCGGTTGGTTGAGTAATATAAATAAATGAATGAATGAATGAGCGTCGAAAGCGGCAGCAGCAACCGACAAGGAGTAGGGTAAGACATAGTAGGGGTATTCAGTTGTAGTTGCTAGTAGTAGAAGTAGTAGTAGTGAAGGCTACGAAGCAGCAGGCGCACAGCAAAATCAGCAAAAGGACTTCCAAGGAACTAGCCAAAAGAAGGAAGTAAAATGGCAAGCAGGTGGTGTTGGTGTTGGTGGTGGTGGAAGGAAGAGGAAGAGAGAGCATGGGGGTGGATTGTGGTGAGCAAGTTGCAGACAAGAGAAATAACAAACTTGAGACGCCGCTGTCGACGTTGCAGTCGCCGTTGACGCCGCCGTCGCCGTCGCAGTCGCAGTAAAAGCACGAATCGAAAATGAATAATAAATAAAGTGTTATATAATATAAGAAATATACTACTAAAGAAAAAGCGACTGTTGGCGAGGCGTGGGGGAGGGGAGGTAGGGGGCAGAAACTACAGGAAAAGTTCTTATAGTGTTGCCACCCTGTAGTATCTGTGGTGGGTTTTGGTGGGTTTTGTGGGTGGGGGTGGTGGGGTGTTCGTTGGGTGTTGAGTTTATGTGTTGGCTTGAAAAATAAAATTAAAATTGCATTAGAATCCAACGGGTTTTTATGGCACACTGCTAAAAGGGGCGTGACGCGTGGCGGGGGCAGAGGCGGAGGCAGAAGGCGGGGGTGCAACTTGAAGGCTGTTGAAAGGGCGTGTGTGTGTGTGTGAGTGTTGTGTGTGGGAAGGAATCCAGAAAAGGAGTGAAAGGCAATCGTATGTGTGGGATAAATACACACATATTAATTAATACTAGCATGTGTACACTGAGAAAAAGATTTAAATTACCTAAAGAGTTTACCAAGAAGATTTTCGAAGAATGCTTTCTTTTTCTCTCCATACATATTAAGCTTCAATAAATAAATATTCAAAATATATAAAAGAAAGAAATCAATAAGAAATTTTATGTACAAATATTTGTTGTAGAATGGCGCGCATAAAGTTAATTAAATAAATTATTATGTGAATGGGGCGTGCACACGATGAGTAATTGGCAAGAACAAGAAGACGATGAGCCAGCAGCAGCAGCAGCAGAGGCAGCGACGCCAGCAGAGAAGGCAGCAGCGGAGGCAGCAGCAGCGAAGCGCCGCAAATTAAATTAAATGAGTTGAAAGAAAGTTGAATGCGCGCACGCTTCAAAATTTTGTTATCGTTGTTATTGTTGTTGCTGTTGGTGAATGAGAAGAGCAGAGCCACTTGTTGTTGTTGTTGTTGTTGTTGCTGCTGAGCTGCTGCTGGCGGGAAATTGAAAATTTAATTAATTAAACATTTTTGAGCACAACAACAGCTCTAGCTACAATATTTTATTATATGTTGTATGTTGTTGTTGTTGTACTAGGCGAGTCTTATAATTGTTGAAACTTGGTTGATATGGGGGGAAAGTTGGTTGGGTTTGGGGGGGGGTTAAAAGGTCGCCATAATGCATTGGCAAGTGACTGGCGAAATTTACAATGTAATATGACTAATGGTTGTTATTCCCCTTGTTGAGCGTCTGATGAATGACGTTGGAATTTGAAGAACTAGTGTGAATAATTGTAAAAGAAAATAAAACTTTTATCTATCACAGGAAGATACTTTGTAACAAGACTCGTTAAAAGGTGATCTTCAACCCTTGTGTGCATGCATTCATTACCAGTTAGTAGTTATGGCTAGTTAACTACTACCATGTCAGAGCCTAATTACTTGTTATACATAACTTCCATGCGAAAAAAAAATAAACAAAAAACAACCAACAATTCTCATTATAAATGGCAACAACTGGCACAACTTGCAACCTGAGCTGCTTGCCCCATCATTAACAAAAAATGCTTAGCATAAAAAAGCGTTTTTAACGCCATTTTGTTTTTGAGGTAACAGTGGGGCATGGGAAGAAGGTCTGCTTCTCTATTTTACGTGCCAGAGAGAAGAGGCAACAAAAAAAAATCGCTTCCGACTTTTCAATTTCAATTATTCATACATTTTATGACCTTTTTCCTTAACATGCCTGGGCTGGCCAACAACAACGGCCGACCCAAACAAATCCAATCCAAACATGGCTAGAACCGAACGCCCGAGCACCTCGTTTCAAATATTTAAGACTTGCAACTACAATACATACAAATAGTATATATGTATATCAAGTATACGCTCCGTTCTTTTTTTTTTGGCACTGCACATAATTTGTAGGCGCTTGCCTCTTGGCCATATAAAATGCATGGCTTTGTGCAGTTGGGGCCGCTGCTGACGAGCCTCGATTTAGCCGGGCCAACAGCAGTGGGCGGTTGCTCGCTTGGTCAGCAATGAATCCTGGCTCTGATGCCTGCATCAATTTAACTTTTCATTCGTTGAACCTAAGTCGTGAAATTAACTGCGGCTTTTCCTTCATTTCTCAGTTGTAACGACTTGTTTTATATTAATAAATATTAAAAGCCATGGCAATTAGCTGCGCCAAGTTAGTTTAGCTTTAGTAAAGGGGGCCCATTTAATACTATAACTATAAATAGTTGCGCTGACAAAAAGACACAAGCGAAAAATCGTTTTGCCAACTTTGTATACTAATTCGCTTTGACGTTTGCATACCAAAAGCGCTTTGGGCCAACACATTTATGGCATTAATAAACTTTTATGGCCAGCACAAGCAAAAGCTAAACGACAGTTTTCCTTATCGGCTTCCTTCTTCTTTGCTTGCAGGCCAAAATGATTGAGACGAGCGGACATGGCTGGATGGGCGCACCGGCAACAGGCGCATCTGTGGCGGGTAAGTGACAGACAGGACACAGTTCCTTCCTTCCTCCCCCCTTTCGACCAATTAGCATATAGAAAAATGTAAGAAGCAAGTCCGGAACGGGGCAACTAAGTTTGGTATGTGTGTCTTCTATTCCCATCCCCTTCCAGCAGACAGCTACCAGTATCAGTTGCAGTCCATGTGGCAGAAGTGCTGGAACACCAACCAACAGAATCTGGTGCAACAGCTGCGCTTTCGCGAGCGAGGACCTCTCAAATCCTGGCGACCCGAAGCCATGGCCGAGGCCATCTTCAGTGTACTAAAAGAGGGACTCTCTTTATCGCAAGCTGCACGCAAATTCGATATACCCTATCCCACATTTGTGCTCTATGCGAATCGTGTGCACAACATGCTCGGACCCTCGCTAGATGGCGGCACTGATCCGCGACCCAAGGCTCGAGGACGTCCCCAACGCATTCTCTTAGGCATGTGGCCCGAGGAGCTCATCCGCAGCGTCATCAAGGCCGTCGTCTTCCGTGACTATCGCGAGATCAAGGAGGACATGGGCGCTCACCAGTACGCCAACGGACAGGCACATGGCGTAAGACCGAAACCTTAACCTTAACCCTTCAATCCTTAGTTTAATTTATTTGTATTTTAGTTCCTAACGCTAGAAGTTTAAGAACTTATAATTTAGTGCGCTAGACATAACAATCTTATATCTTCTTTAGTTGGCATTATTCAATAATTCTATTATTATTACTATTATTATTATTATTATTATTATTATTATCATTATTATATTATTATTATTTTTATGTATTGTATTTTTACATTCTAACTCTATAGTGTGCTTTTAACTTATTACTTCAATCCTAACGCGTATTTTCTTCCCCTACCATTTCTCCCTCTCTCATGATAGGCTCACTTTGGCTCTGGTAATTCGTCGGCTGCGGCCAATGGCTATCATAGTGCTGCGGTCAAGATGGCCGCACAGAATGCTGCTCTCGCTCCGCCCGATGGCAGTAATCCTCTCAGCACCATGACGGAGACCCTTCGTCGCCAGATACTCTCCCAGCAGCAGCAGCAACAGCAGCAGCAACAACAACAATCGATGAACATGTACAAGTCTCCGGCTTACTTGCAACGCTCCGAGATCGAGGATCAGGTGTCCGCGGCAGCGGCAGCGGCAGCCAAGCATCAACAGAACGAGCGACGAGGCAGCGAGAATCTGCCGGATCTGAGTGCACTTGGGCTGATGGGTTTGCCCGGATTGAATGTGATGCCAGCGCAGCAGCAGGCGCAGCATCAGCGTGGAGGAGGAGGGGGCGGAGCGGCAGGTAATGGAGGCAGTGGCAGTGGAGGCGCTGCGGCCATGCATCCCAGTGCCGCCAGCTATGCGAGAGAGCTGTCGCGTGAGCGGGAGCGGGAGCGCGAGATGTCCCGGGATCGGGAGCTGAAGGAGGCGATGCATGCCCGCCAGTATGGCAATCAGTCACGTGGCTCCAACTCCTCCTCCGCCGGCAGCAAATCGGCGGCAGGATCATCGAGTCGTCCCGGTGCCGCCTCGCCCTACTCCTCCCTCTACTCGAAGCACGCCAAGGAGCATCCCAACTATGCGTACAACAAACGCTTCCTGGAGAGTCTTCCGGCGGGCATTGACTTCGAGGCCATTGCCAATGGATTGCTGCACAAGTCCGTGAACAAGAGTCCGCGCTTCGAGGACTTCTTCCCCGGCCAGGACATGAGCGAACTCTTTGCCAGCGCCAGCGATGCAACCGGAGCAGGTGCCTCAGCAGCAGCGGCGGCGGCGGCGGCAGCGGCAGCAGCCTATGCGCCGGGTCCGTTGAGGGAGTCGCCGCTGATGAAGATCAAGCTGGAGCAGCAGCAGGCGACAGAGTTGCCGCACGAGGATTGAGTGATGGCAATGACGGCCGGAACGGACGTAAGCGACGGACCGGGCCGTAACTGGGTTGGCCCTTTTGAAGAGGCCAACAACTGTAATCAATTTGGACTGCTATTTTAAGCCCAACGTTTTAAGTGTTAAAATTCCCTTTCCCCCCTCGCCCTCTGCTAACCGGTTTTTATGTATATTTTTAAGCTAGTAGTTTTAATAAACGGTACGAGTATTAAACGTTCCCCCCACCCCCCTAACACACACACACACACACACACACAATACACTTGCACTTCAGAACTTTCCTGTAAGGATAAGATCTCGCCTATTATTTATAAATAAAATATATTTGCATTTCTTATGCGCCTTATTCTTTGCCAATGTCAAAAAGAGAAACAAAACAAACACAAAAATTAATAATAATAATAATAATATTTAAGTAATAAATACTTTATACATAAATACAGTTATAGATTAGAGACTTGTGCATTTCTTAAATGTAGTTTAGACTTTAGTTTAGCTATTCACACACACAAACACACATCCAAGCACTCATAAATATTCACGCATTAAGCATACGCAATGTTGTCTTTCAGATAAAGTAATTAGATTTAGGTACATAATTAATATTATAATAATATACAAACACAAACACACACACAACTACAACTAATAATTACAGCAATTGTATTTCCAAATGTAACTGTAAATAATGTACAAATTTCCATAGCTATAGGGTATAATAACAATACTATATTATCGGACTTAGTCTTAGGTGCGCACAACTTTCTCTATATTGTAATAATAACGCTCCACCCCCCACCCACCCCTCTAATTAAATGGAAGTAAATAATGCAAAGCCCCCCTTCCCCCAATTATAATAAGTAAATACATACATAGATGCGATTATGCGTATTTCTATGTATTTGTATGTGTGCTAATTTCATATAACACACACAGACACGAGCACACACCAAATCCCAGTGAGCACACACACACACACACATACACACAGACAGCTATTTAAATGCACTTGTATTTGTACGACGATGCTCTTTGTGAGTGGAATAACCCAAGGATAATAATAATAACTATAATAATAATAATAATGATGATGATGCATAAATCATTACAATTATTATTATTATAACATATTATTATTTTAGTTATACATAAATTATAAATATATATACATATACAACTAAAACAGAAACAGAAATAAAAGTGAAGAAGTAAATGTAAAAAAATAAAACAATTTATTGTGTTCTTATTTTTATGGTTGAGCTTAAAGATGAAGAATTTAATTAGTTATAGACTGGTGTAAATTGGGTAAGTATAGGATTTCACAGTGTTTGCCAGGCAACTAATTGAATGCTTAATCCTTGATGTATAAGGACACTAAGAAGGATTTCCAAACTCAATCAGAATTGCATTACTTCTACTCAGATTTCTACAGTCATCATGAAAGGATATATGGATGAATAAATCCTGTAAATTAATGGCGTGAATTTTAAGGAAATCTATTCTTACGCTCTAATAATAAAAGAAACCTTTGGAGAGTTGAAACTTGTTATAAAATCTATATGTACTAAGGAAGAAAAAATTTCTGAGATGGGTCAGAGCTTTACAAGTTTAAGCTTACATTCAATGTAAAAAAAACGGCTCATTCAGTTTATAAATTCAAAGCTCAAGATAATGGATATATCAAGGAAAATATTGTTTAGCTCTTGCTATAGAACTCAAACTTACTCCTTACTCCCTTACTCTCAGCTTGTTGACTGTCAGCTGCTGCCAAGTTAATCACAACAGTCAAGTTAATATCTGTTGCCAACTTGATGGCCGCACAAAAGAGACCTACTTCATGAAATTCCACAAAATAAAAATGGAAGATGGCAAACAAGTTGAAAAAGTGGAAACAGTTAACTGCAAGCAGCCTGTTGCTTTGTGGCTGAGTTGAGAACGCCCCAAATAGCAACTTACAAGGTCAAGTGGCAAGTGGCAAGTGAAAAGGGACGCCAAAGTTGCTGTTGTTGTTGTTGTTGGCTGTTGAAAGAAAACAATTACTTTGGCACTTAACAGCTTAACACATCAGTTTATACTGATGCAAAACTGGAGTTCTCTACTACATACATACAACTACAGATGCAGTTAAATAGGGAGTGTGGAGCCAAAGTCAAAGCCAATGCCAAAGCAGGCCAAGAGCAAAAAGCCATGTTGCAAAGCGGGCGCTTAGCCAACTTCAAGGAGTCGGAGAAGTGGGTGGGGGAAGTGGAGTCATGACAAACGTTCAACTGTAATGCTCAAGGTCATTTGGGCGGTCAAAAGGAGTTTTTGGGCCCGGAGTCGGTCTCCCTTATGTCCCCCCTTTCCTCTCCTCCTCCTCTCCCTGTCTGTCCGGTCATGAATGGCAAGTGGCTTTCATCTTGCGAGACACCCACAGAGACAGAGAGAGAAAGGACCAACAAGGACAATAATCGCCTAGGCAAAAGGGTCGTCGTCGTCGTCGTCGTCGTCGTCGTTGTTGCTTCTCGGTCAGCCTTAAATGGCAAAGCGACCCACAAACAACTTGCTTCTGCTGCTGCAACTGATTGCCTGACTGCCTGCCTGGCTGACGTCCTTGCCAGCAATGCGGCTGTGGTTTTGCCTGCCTGCCAGCCTGTCTGCGATTCTGAGGACCCTCTGTGTGTGTGTGTGTGTGTGTGTGTCTGAAGTTAAGCACTTGCGGCTGCTTGAAGCCCAAAATTCCCGGGGTTGCCTCTCAGACACAGGACTCAGGACTCAGGACTGCTGCTGTGCTATCCATCTTGACAAGTGGCTTGCCGCCAGACTCCATGTGCGAGTGTGTGTGTGTGTGTGTGTGTGTGTGTGTGTGTTGTACGGGTTTTTGGCTTTGGTGCTTAAATGTGTTTGCTACGGACAGCAGACACACACTGAGGGCGAGAGCGGGGGTGTGCTCTGAGGGAGGGTGCAGCAAAGGCAAAAGATGGCGACGTTTTGTGGCTGTGCTCGAGAAATTACAGATAATTTGTTAAATATGGCACACACGCACTCACACACACACACACACACACACAAGAGACAGCAGCATGTGCAGTTTCAGAAAAGGCGGGGAGGGGGGGCAAAAGTGAAAGTGCACACAAAAGGAGTGAGAGAGAGAGAGAGAGGGAGAAGAGGAAGGAAGCTAACCAGGAGCACATTGGCTCCTTCGTCTGCTGCTTGTTGCTGCCACAAGCTGGGGCAAGCAGCACAAGTGAAGTCAACTTGAATTGAGTCGCGTCGAGAGTCGAGACATTTTGCCAGACAACTGTGACTGTGTGTGTGTGTGTGTGTGTGTGTGTGTGTGTGAGACGGCATTCCTCAAGGTTGTTGCTTGCGACATGATTTCAATTTTATTTTAGCCCCAGAATGCGAGTGTGTGTGTGTGTGTCTTCTATTAAAGAAATGTGCACAAGCATGAATGTGTGTGTGTGTGTGTGTGTGTATGTGCTATCTCTTTCACTCACTTGTGTGTGTGTGTGTTTGTGTGTGCTGCTCAGCAGGAAGCTGTTGATATGTCGTGTAATGTGGCAACATTATTTGCTTGATTGCTTTATTTTACGCAAAAGGTGTTTGTGGCTTGACACCCACACATTGACACACACACACAAGCATACACACACATACACACACACACACACACTTATGGATATTCATCCGGTTTTTGGCCTTTTGTCGATGAGGAAACATCTTTGAGAATGCTTTTGCTTGAGTCAATGTTTGCCTGTCGAAAACTGTGTGTGTGTGTGTGTGTGTGTGTGTTTATTTATTGGCTCACTTATAGACTCTGTATCGTCGTCATCTCTGAAATTTCCATTTCACAACCCCTCACCCACACACCCACACCCTCTCCCCCCATGCTTGCTTGTGCGTCTGCTGGCTTGGGCAAATAAATGCAAAGAAAATATTTTCTGTAAATAGCCTTTCAATTGCTCGGTTGTATAAGAAACCAAATTGTGAGATTTATGGCTTGTGGCTTGGCTTTTTGGTCAGCAGCACACACACACACACACACACACAAACACACATACATGCTTTTAAGATAGACACTTGTGGCAGGCAGCAACGCGTTAAAGTGTGAATATTCCTTAAGGATGCTTTTGCTTGCATAATTGCCTGTGATTTATTGAGTTTATCTAAAACGAAAGTGAAATCCTGTACAAATCTTGTCCTGCCACCAGGACTTGCCAACTGGCAACTTGCAACTTTCAACTTGCAACTGCAAATAGTAAATAAATAACTTTGGTGTTTGTGGCATTTTAAATGCTGCCAGGTAGATTTTCAAGCTGTTGATTTCTTAAATAAAACAATTTATATTGAACAAATTTCTTTTGGTTTTGTCTGCATAAAGTGACTAAGGAATTTTGATTGTTTGCTCTCGTTTATTTATTGGCCGATTATTATTTATTGTTTGTCTTTGTTGAGTTAGTAAAATATTGAAGTGTGAACTTGTCAATAAGTTTATATTTTCAAAACTTAATTGTGTATTAAATTTGATTTTTAATTGAATTCAGCTTAAAAGTTAACTACAAACTCCAGTATAAAACTACAGGAATAATGAAACAAACAAACAAATAAAAGCATACGAAACACACACCCACTCCCAATACACACACACACACACATGCACGTCGTGCACAAGCACAATATTTTAATTAAAAATTCAATTTTAATCAATGCATTAGCAAAATGTCTCGCTCTCAGCTCAGCTCTCAGCTTTGGCTGTTACGGGGCAGCAGCGTCCAATGCGCACAAAGGGCTTAGAGGGGGGTAGTGGTAGAGGGGGTACAATCCTCTGCAACAGCAACAGCAGCAGCAGCAGCTGAAGGCAGCAAAAACACAAGTTTTATGCGACGTCGAGTTTGAGAGCATTGAAAAATAATAATAATAAAAAAAAACTGCAACAACAAAAACCGTCTGTTGTATATATGGAATTACAACAACAACAACAAACTGTAGCATAGACGATAGATGACGAAAAAAAAAATACAGCAACAAAGTTTTGCGCCACTCCAAACCAATAACGAAGGAAAAAATCTATGGAAAGTAGCCAGAAACAGAACCAAAACCAGAACCAGAGCAAGGGTCATAAGTGTGTGTGTGTGTGTGTGGTGTGTGTGAGGAGACACTACATATGCATATATATGTATATACTCAAACACACATGGCTATATAGTGGCATGTCTGTAAAATGTGTTGCATTTTTATTATAACTTGAAAAACGTTGATAACTCCGCCTATTTCTAACGTTACGTTTACGTTAACCCATACGTATACGTAATGCTGAAGTAGTCGTGGAGTACTCGGAGTAGCACTAGAAAAAAACTCAACCATATGTATAGAAAACAAAACGAAATCGAGAACGTGTACGAAAGCTAAAAAAAAAACCAGAAAAAAATATTTAGAAAAAAAAAATAGAGAAACGCAGCGTATAGAGGAATATCGAGTATAGAGAATACATTCGATTGAATTTAATATGCATGCATACAATGGCACACACACACACACATACACACACAGAGGACAGAGACATGCAAATATAGAAAAGAGTGTAGATGGTATTCAGAAGGCAGGCAACTCTGGCGACGTTGTTTAGGCCCAGATTGTGATTGTGTGGGTGCAGCAGCAGGAATATCTGCAGAATATTCAGTGTAAACCCAGAAAGGGGGTGGTTGGTTAGAGGGGGGATGGTGTTGGTTGGTGGACAGCATCAAATAGCAGCGGCTTAACCAAGGAGCGAGCGGAAGAAAGAGGATGGCAAAAGTACAGGCGACAATGCGACAGTCAGCCACATTTCGTCTGACTCTTTAGGTGCGTGTTTTTTAAGGTGCTACAGGGCTAGAAATCTAGTTAAGGTTTCAACTAAGAAAACAATAAACTATTAAGTATACGACTAGTTAAATTGTTTATGCGAATTAAATATATTCAAACTTCTGAGCAAAAATATAATGTTTTATTTCGGTAGGTTAAATAACTAAAATAAACTTATATAATAAATTCCTGTAGGATAAAGAAATTGTTTTTAAATATATAAATTTATGGCATTAAATATTTATGCCCACATTTTATGTGCAGTGCATTTTATCAATAGACGACGCGTAAGGGGTGCACACACACACACACACACACACACATCGAGAATATATGTATATTCTGAATGTTGTTCCTCATCAATGTGGACAAAGTTGTTTGGGAAGGAAGGAGCTCAATGCCTGGCCGGGGTCCACAGAATATATGTGATTGTGTGTGTGTGTGTGTGTGTTTGTTTCTAGTGCCTGTGCCTTCGTCGATACCTGCTGGCTGGCTAAGTGCAGTATGTGTGAGTGTATGTGAGAGGACACATTGATGCAAAAGCATCAAAAGCCGCACCCGCTCAGAAACAAGGGAGCCACAGCTGTCCGTAGTAATAGCCATGGCGACGCGGCCTGATGACGACGATGGCGACAACGACAACGACGACGACGACGACGACGACGACGATGGCCGAGGGCACAGAGAAAACTGATGTGAAGACGAGGAGCAGGAGAAGGAGAAGAGAACTCACGAACAACAAAAACAACGACGCCGAATTCAGTTCCGGACGCGTGTGCGTTGTGCCCCCACCCCACCCCCCTCTGCATGTGTGTGTGTGTGTGTGTAGGCACATAACTTTTGGGGTGCTGCTGCAGTAGGCACAAGAGGCACACAGCGTTGCCCATTTGCGAAAATTTCTAATATGTAAAATGTTCAATAGAGAAAACTACTCCTAGTATGTATGGCCAGGCCAGGATACACACTAAACGAGATGAAAGAAGAACAGACAGAGAGAGAGAGAGAGAGAAAAACTAAAAACGAAACATGGCAACACTGGAGATATGTACGTACGTGCATATGCATGTTCATGTTCATGTGTGTGAGGATTGAAAAGTATGGCAAAGAAATCGCCGCCAAAGGCGAGCAACGATATTCCGTATAGGCTGCGTGCATGTGTGTGTGTGTGTGTGTGTGTGTGTGTGTGTGTGGTGTGTGTGGGAAAAAGCTGGTTGGCATGAAAAGTGAGCCGCCGCAGCAGCAAACGAGACGAGACGAGACGAGACGAGAGCCTGGACTCAAATGACAAAAACCTAATCACCCATTCGTCATATCACCTTAGTTGCATTAATGCAGCGACTGCCAAAGGGGGGAAGGGGTGGGATAAGATTTCCATGCGCTGGAGATAACGAGATGCGTCCTCGTCCTTTGATCGATGGACGGGATGGGCCTCAAATGCGTGGCTAATGTCAGAGAGATTTCTAGTTGGAGAAGGCAGCATTTCAATTAGGCGCCAGGCAGCGTTACTTTTCGGAGAACTTCCTCTTCCCCCCCCCCCCCCACCTTTTCCTCCATATGTGTCTCCGACGTTGACGAGCTTTGCAAAAGTCCACGCACTGCACAATAATTGAGTTTTCATCAAAGTGCAATCAGGCAAAATTTTGCACACCGAGCGCGTTCTTAACTAAAAGGCAGGCTCCTGCTCCCCCTTCACCCCTGCCCCCACCGAAAAGCAAACGACGAGCAGCTGGATGAGCCAAAGGACTCGGACCACGGCAAATTGAAGGTCCGGTTTTTGTGAGCAGGAAAAGCTGCAGCTGCAGTTTCTGTTGCACTTGCATGATAGATGCTGCACAAATGCAGCGCTATAAATTTTTGGTAAACAGGATACACAAATGCACACATACATATACTAAGACAGAGGCAGATACACTTGGACAAAAACATATTAATTATGCAGGAAACTATTTATGTCAATTAAGTTAATTGATGGTTTGATAATCAAATCTGCCTTAAAAGATTAATGTTTATGATTTTAGCTTCACATTTTCACCATTTGGACATCTCTTAATGTTTTCAGTGTAATGGGAGTGCTCCTCATGTCATCTAGTCCAAGTGGAAGGCGCCAAAATGGTGGCATAAAATAAAATTTAATTAGAAACGTAGGCATAGCAACCACATGAAGAGGGGGAGAGAGGAGAGAGCTGTTGATGGATCCTCGGCTATGAAATATTTTTCAACAACAACAACAACAACAATGCCATGTGCAATGAGGAAAATTGCAGGCAGAGTGTCCAGCCAGAGGAGCAGATGCAGTTTTCGTTGCAGCCTTTGGCAACAATAGAGGGGGAGGAGGTTGGATGTGTGTGTACGCGACCGAAACGAGCGAACGCAACTTTCAAATTTGAAGCAAGTCGACGGCTTTTGACAAGATGAACGCCGCATCGAGATGGAAGAAGGGAGTGAAGAGTATAGGGTGTTACGTTATGTACTAACACCCGCCGGAAGCAGAAGAACCACGAAACTAAATTGCCAAAGATGGAGGGAGAGAGAATGTCGAAGGATGCTGCGCAGTAAAAGGATAACATAGAGTAGAAACAGGATAGGAAGAGCGTGCACCTTCTTCCTTCCTTTTTTTGAGGAATTACGCGCACGCACATAACAGTGGGAGAAGAGGGAAGAGGGGGATGTAAGAGAAGATGCAGTAGTTTTAATTAGAAACAAGAAATCACATATGTAGTTGGAAGGTCCTTCTCTTCCTTCTCTCTGTCGAGGCGAAACGTCAATCTATGATGGTTGATGCTGGGTTTTTTATTGAAATTGATTTGGCTATGCATAAATTGAAAGTAGAATAAAAATGCCAGCTACACTAATTACAATATATCTTTACCCATACAGAGGAGAGTCGTCCTTGCAAAATCAGGAGCAGATGTGATATCACTTCCACATCCTTTCTCTATTTTTGTTTTCGTTTCTTTTGTTTCAATTTACTTTACGTGTGGTGGGTGTCGCTTTTTTTGCATAAATAACTGCAAGTATATTACGTATACGTATGCAAATACGTGATGGGTGGGTGGAGTATAGAGGTGCACTCGCTTAAGCATACTATATACGATTGCCATACTACTACTATATATAAATTGCCAGCTTTCTTCTTTACATTGATACCCTTTTTTTTTTATCGTATTTGGTTTTTTTCTTTTTCTTATGAATTGTTGTTGCTGTAGCTGCTGCGTTCATCACGTCTATTGGCCCATCTATTTTGTAACACACACCACACACACACACACACTGTACACTAGGTAGTAGGTGAGTGTAACGCCCACTGTTCAAGACATAGGGTTTTTTTTTGCACTAATTCATGGCTTTGATATATGAAAAGTTTATAAAATAAAGACGCAATAAACCAAGTAATTATATAGCTACTAATATAATCCGTCTACTATAATTATTAAAATAATTATTATACAATAATGTGGATTTGCAACATTGTTGTATTGATGATTGTAAATAATTTAATACAGATTAAATATATTTCATATAATATATATAAAGACAACAATGTAATTAACGATATGCTTATTCAACAAAGTTCAATTAGGGTTGGAATATAATGAATTCTAATAATTTATGCACCTTGTTAATTGTGCAAATGCAATGTAAGTAATTACTATATATATACTAGCTAAACTAAAAACTCGTTTCATTCTTAACGTCAACATTTCGTCAGGCTGCAAAACGTTGACGGTTTTATTAATGTTAACGTTAACAACTGCAACATTGTAGCTCAACAATTGTTGAAACGTGAGAACTGACGATTGGCCCAGAAACCGGTTCTGAAACTGAACTCATTACATCCTTGATCAACGAAGTTCAGAGTGGTTATTGCTGCTTTTATAAGGTATCTACTAGTCCTACTTGTTTTTGTTTTTTTTGTGTGTGCAAAAATAAGTATATATTTTTTATTTTTAGTTTTTATTTCGCATTTAACGATGATGCACCTTTTGCAGGCTGGCTCCTCCTCGGGGCCAGTTAAGTTAAGAGAAAAAACTGCTGGAAAAAAAACTATGCAGCTTGCAATTAAGTGCGTTCACTTTAATACCCTTACCCCATACCCTTGCTGCTTGACATTGGTAATTTCATATTAGCAGCGCCTTTGGCCAAACGCACAACGTTGTCTCACAAAAGCCCAATTAAGCACAGGCTTTTACGTAGCAAGGATCACACACAGACCGAGAGAGAGAGAGAACTGATAGAGATGATAGAGTGCGGGGAGAAAGGGCCTGCAGCAAAGATTCGTTTTAGAAAATGAAGCCCGGGGAGAAGTCGGCGAAGTGCACCAATTACCTGCCATGTCAATCCATAAAAATCCATTTGCCTTTTTGTTGTTGCTGCTGCCGAAGCTGAAGCTGAAGCTGAAGCTGCTGTCGAGGTGTGACAAATGCACTCAAGAAGCAAGGATGAAGGCTAAAGGCTGCTCGTAAAGCATTTCACGCAACGCTGCAGCTTTCAATGGAAATTTGCTTTCCCTTTGAGCCCAGCACGCCTTCAACTAAATAAAAGGGCGGGCTCGGGGGCGGGGTTGGGGTCGGGAAAACAATTTTCTTGCCTACAACTTTTTTTTGTTGTCTTTTATTTTTTTTTTTCGCCACAGTGTAAACTGGCATAACTTACAACATGGCAGCTCAGACATTGACATAAAGCCTCTGCCCACCAACCAGCTCCATATTTTTAGCGTGAGAGAGGACACACACACACACACACACACACATACACAGTAGCTATAGCTGATGTATGTGGTATATAAAAAGTAACATCTAAAAAATGGAAAAGAAAAATGCAAGAACAAGGCAAACAACGTTTGCTCGGATAGAGTTTGAGATTGTAGACTGGACACACACACACACACATGCACACCCACACACACACACACACCCTGACCAAGGCGCGACGAGCTTCGATTGGTCCAGCTGCTGTCCAGTGCGTATGTGTGTGTGTGTGTGTTTTTGTCTATAAATGTGTGTGTGATTTTTTTCTGCGAACAGAGAGCTACCCTTTTGAGTTTTTGGGCCACGATGGTACTTCAGGCTGAGGCTTTTAGCGTCGCAGCTTTGTCGCATGCAAATTCATTTAGTTGACTATCCATCATACTTCAAAACTCAAACCCTAAAAAGGTTTTTTTATGCTGCGCACAGCGTAAAACAAATTGCGAATATTGCTACAGTGAAAAAATCTTAAATTCAGAGTGAAACTACAGAATGAACTCATGGATTAATCAAAGACCTTTTTATCCAAGATTGCATGTAGCTTTTTTTTCTCTTAATGGTTCTTTTGGGTTCGTAGACCTTTTCTCCATATATTCACACACAGCAGCAGCATAAGAAAATTTCGCGTTATCTAGCCACATGCAACAGCAACAACAACAGGACGCAACAAACAGCTAATAATAATATATTATAATAATTTGGATGCTGAAAATATGGTATGATTGCGGGGCTGCCTGCATATACACGACACGACTTCTAACAGCAGCTAAACAAAAAGCATAAAAAAAAATCAACTTCACTCAAGAAACTGAAGATTGCCAACAGCGATCGATCAACGTTCAAGTTTGTGTCCAGAGTCCAGGCCAGGCTCAGCGCCAGCGCAACGCCCCAAAAAACAAAAAAGAAAGACAGAGAGAGAGAGAGAGGGGAGAGAGCGACAATAAAAAAAAAACTGGACTACTGTTTTGGAGCCTGCAAATGAGCTGCCGTTTCAAGTCATCTTCAAGTCAGAAGCCCCGGTCAGACGGCTTCTGTTGTACGCAGTAATTTTGTGCTGGGGCATGCAGCACCCCTAACCCCTCCCCCTCCCCCTCCTGCCACAGGTAGGCAGCAGCAGCAGCAGGCAGGGTCCAGCCTTTGTTTTGCTTTGGCGCGCCAGCAACTGCTTATTACCATTAATTTTGAATTGTTTTTCGTGATCTTAACGATTGCCGCGATTTGCAGCTTAAGAAAGGCACAAAAACAAAAAAGCACAAGCGCAAAAGAGAAGCTACAGCAACTAAGCACAAAAACAAAAAAAAATACTACTAAATTATGAAAATATATATTTGTGCAGCAAGTGTGTGTGTGTGTGTGTGTGTGTGTGTGATAAATAAGTAACTATGTAGTATGCAAAGTTTCTTTTTGTAACTCGTGATGAAAAACTTAATTTAGCAGCTTCTTTTTTTGCTGCATGTTGATTTTTTTTTTTCAGCTGGTCATTAAATTAAAATAATTGCACAAGTTTCAAAATAAATATAAATATGTGATAATGGTGGGAAGTTTAACAAAATATCAAAGTTCTTGATAAGTTTATAATCACATCTGCTTCTAGATTACAATTCTCTTTGCAACCTCTCATTCACAAAATTGTTTTCAATGTGAAGTTCAACATTGTTGAGTAAAAGAAAGAAAAGAAACCTAAGATAATCGATCCTTTCAACATATTTGCATTATTCTGCTGCTGCTGCTGCTGCTGCTGTTATACAGTTCTCGTATTCAAATTCACAATTCTCAATTCTTTCTCTATAATTTACTTCAGTTTGCATGTGATGTGTCTGAGTCCGTTCCCCTTTCCTTACCCTTTCTGTGTGTGTGTGTGATTGTAATGGCTTCGTTTTGGTTTTTATGAGTTTCTTAAGAATTATTTTGTGTTTTTTTTTTGTATTCCACTCTGTTTTTATTGTTTTGCATTGTGTGTAATTACAGTAATGCGAGAGGAGTTGAAGTTGAATGCAAAAACGAACTCAAATTGAATTGCAATCGATCTTCCGGATCGAACATAAGAAATCGACGCTCATTAAGAAAGCTGAAAGTTCGAGCTCTGCGAAATTATTAAATTATAATGCAAAACAGCACTGAAAAAAAAGAAAAGGAAAGAACTGTTGTTGCAGTGTCGTTAAAACTTGTGGTCAGCATATTTTGCGAAAAAGGGAATGTATTTTAAATTGAATATTTATTATCGACAATTTTACGAGCTGCATTCATACTATATATGTATAAGTAATGCAGGCGACGTCCAATGCGGCGTATGCTCTATTTGAGCCATTGAATATTCATGCAGGCGAATTGCTGTACCATCCCCTCCCCCCACCCCTTAACCCCACCCAACCCCCTGTTCGCTGAGTATTTCGGCCGAAAATGCAGTTTGTTATATAACACACATAATTATAGGCAAATCGAGGCAACGAATTCTCGCCACGCACACACGCACACACACACACACACACACACACACACTGGACTCTCGCGCGAACCTAATGCAAACCACCCAACCACCCCCAGCCCCCACCCACAATTCCACCCAGCGGGCACTTATGTGGCATTTGCAGCATTTGCTATTGCCGTCGAGGCCGAGGCGCAATGCGCACACGAAGAGTAGCTGCAAGTATAGAGAGAGGGGGGGGGGGGGGGGATGTGAGGAAAAAGAGTGCATAGGGGTTAGATGGATGGAACCTCTCTCCCTATATATGTAGCTCTGTGGTCGCTTCTAGGCGCTGTGGGTGGCGACTCTGCAGCATTTCTAAGTACGACTATTATATGTACACAAACATACAAACACACATACATATATGTACAGAGGTTTGTGTGTGTTGTATATAGCTATGCGTATTTGTGCATGTGTGTGTGTGTGTGTGTGTGTTGAACATTATACATGATTTTGCCTGTGCCTGTTTCTGTGCTTGTTGTTGTTGGAAAGTTGGGAGTTTCTGTCCATGAGATCGTTGCGTGACACTGAAGAGGATTTTCAATTCAACACAAAACGATTTGGAGTACATTAGGAACAGTGGATTAAAATTATTTGAGAATGAAATACGAAAGGATTAACTGCTGCAATTACATTTATCTCTCTGTCAAGTCAGGCAACATACAACAATTTTTCTGTTACTAAAAATGCTAGGTTATTAGAATGATAAGATTTATATTGTCTCATTTTAAGTTGGATATAGTCAAGATACATAGCTGAAGTTATCTCTATTGGTATAATTTCCAGAAACTGAGATGTCGAAGCACCTCGAATAAAAAACCTCTCAATCGGCATTATAATTGACGAGAGCTTTGGAAAACTCATAGCCAAAAGTCGAAACGGAAACAACAGAGAGGGAGAAAGAATGATACATAACACAAGAGAAGTGGTTGGGGAAGGGGAAGGGGAAGGGGAAGAGAGGCAAAAACGCACATTAAGTTTTCTGCCTTTCTGCTTCCAAGCGCATTGTTGTGCACCAACTTTTGTTGTTGTTGCCGTTGCCGTTGCCGTTGCATAGTCATGCATATGGTGGCAAAGAAAGCGCAGCATAGATGAAGGGAACAGGATCCACAGGCACACACACACAAACACACACACACACACACACACACACACACAACAACAACAACAGGGGGGGGAGGGAGGCGAATCAAAGTCAGCGGCATCATCGATATGGTTGCAACGGCGATGGTCAACAGCAACAGCAACAACAACTGCAACAACTGCAACTGCAACTGCAGCACAGGCATCGTTAGATGGTTCCTGCAAGGGGGTGGGCTAGGGGGCGGGGGGTCGGTGCCTGTGCCCCGTAGCCTAGACAGAAATTGGATGCGTGTGCAAAATGCAATGCATTTTCTAACACACGAAGCGACGCGAGATGCAGATGCAGGAGATGCAAATGCAACACGGGGGCAGCAACACTCACACACACACACAACAACACACACACACACACACACACAGTGAGTTGGGGGTTGGGTGTGGGAGGGTCTGTGGCCAGGGTAGCAACGTTTTTGTGATTTATTTTTAATTGAAATTCTAGAATGCGTGCAAAATACGCATGCAAAGTGTCTGGGCACCTAGAAAACTTTCGGCCGGATATGCGTGCGTGTGTGTGTGTGTGTGTGTGTGTGTGCGTACACACACATATAGATGCAGCTGACCGGGCCTCGAGGCCTGCAGGCGTAAATTGCATATGCGAAAAGTGGGCGGAGGGGAGAGGGGGTTAGATTGCAGTTTGCGGATTTTTGGGACAGAAATTGTGCGTGCCCGAAAAGTCCTGGGCCCAAAGTCAACGTTGTTGCTATTGTTGTTGTTGTTGTTGTTGTTGTTGTCCCGTCGTCAACATCCTCGTCGTCGTCATCATCCTCGTTGTTGTTGTTGTTATTGTTGTTACTGTTGGGCAACGCCAAAATTTTCTACAAAAACAAAAATCGGAATTAATTTTGTTTTAGAGAAAATTTGCACAGCCATAGATGGGAAAGAACGAAAGAGACAGACTCATGTGTGTGTGTGTGTGTGTTGTGAAAGGAGGCTCAGCTGGACTGAAAGGGGGGGTGGTGGAACGGGCATGGCTGCATATTTGCTGATAATAATTAAGTGCAGGCGAGGCACAACATAAAAGACCCAGGAAAACCAAACCCAACCAGTACAGTGGGCATCGAGCAACAAATTTCGATGGCATTGCGGTATCGATAATGAGCACATATATATATACTATATACAGATGTGTGTGCGAGTATAATTCACGTACAAACAATGTGTTCTTTGGACTGCTTTTTTTTTTTTTTTTGGTTCTGCGTTTGTCATTTCCGGCATTGAGGTAACCAAAAATGTTATGCAGAGAACCCAAAACATCAACGTCGTTGTCGTCATCGATAACGAAAACTTCCAGCCAACTCAGGCTTACAGCTTAAGAGAAAGAGAGAAAGAGAGAGAATGAGGGGAGGGGGAAGAAGGAGAAGGAGGAGAGGGGTCTGCTTATAGGCCTGGCCACGTTGTGCAAATGTGCAAGCTGGCATTCGTGTCTACCAATTTTCAAAGATTTTTGTTTTCGTTTTCCACATGCACCCAACCTTCCACACACACACACACACACACACACGCACGTTTTGGCCAGGAAACGGAAACGAAAATTCTGCGAAAAACAACAACAATGGACAACGACAGCAGCAAGGAAGAGATGAAGCTGAGCTGCAGGCAAAGGCTATGTTGCTGTAGTTGCTGCTGTTGTTGCTGCCACAGGAAAAGCAAAATAACGGCGCAGCAAACAGCGCTGATGAGCAACAACAGCAACGAAAACGGGTTAAAGGGGGGTGAGAAGGCAACGTGCAACGTGCAACGGCCAACGGGCAACGCATGAAAATGTGCAGTTTGAGAAGCCTTTGGCACAGTGGTCAGAAACTGTGTGTGAATGACATAATGTTGAACATGTTGCTCAGGAAAATATAAGAAATATTTAAAGAGGAATTAGTAGGTCGATAAGATAAGTACTTAATAAAAAGAAATCTAAATTCAATATATAGTCCTTTTTTCATTGCATCTCGAACTACAAATCACACACACACACACACCTGTTGTGTGTATTCCATTGCACACCTTCTACATCTACATCTACAACTTTTACTTGCACCCAATTTTCAAAGGCATTTTGCCGAAATTTCATTCGCCGCCTTTTCTGCGCTGCCGGCTGCAGCTGCCAAACTTGCTTCATGATGGCCGAATAAAAGAGTGGTGAGGGGGGAGGGGAGAGGTGGCGACGTTACCAAATTGCCGACGACTGCTGCTGCTGCAGCTGCAGCTGGAGCCGCCATTTTGTGACTTGGCGGAAACGCACAAAAACCACGCAGGAGACGACGACGACGACGACGACGACAACGAAGCAGCAAACGATGCGTGTGTGCGTAAGTGTGTGTGTGTGTGTGTGTGTGTGTGTGTCGGGTGTAGGTGTTTGAAATCGTCGAATGTGGCCCCGAAATGCCATTACCGCCACCTTAACGATGTGCCGTTAGTTTTCCTGCTGCCTTTTTCCCATTGACCAGCAGCAGCAGCAGCAACAAAAAGCAAAGATGGAGTGTGTGTGTGTGTGTGTGTGTTTGTGTGCGTCTCGTTTCTCGTTTCTGCACATTTGCATTTTACGAATATCCTTGCGCATTAGAAGCCTTTGCCTGCGTTCGCCTTTCGCCACAGCACGAAAAAGGACCTCTCGTCTCGTCTCTTCTCTCTTTGCATCTGATGTCCAGCCAACAACGTGCGGGTTCCTCATGATGGGGGGGGGGTTGGGGTTGGGGTGTCCTGTTCGTCCTTCTCACACTCACAGAAGGGGCAAACGCGCGCGCTTTCATTTCATTTGCCGCCCAGGACTTGGGTTGACTTCGGCTTGGGCTTGGGCTTGGGTGCTTTTCCCCCTCCGTCCCCCTCAAAAAAGTTGTGCCTTCTACTTGTGCTCGACGCATTTTTCGTTAACGTGTCCAGCACCAGGACATTGACGGACGGCCACAGCAGCAGCAGCAGCAGCACATACTAGGACTCGGGTTTGCCTGGCATTTTGAATTTCAAATTCAGCATTCAGCTCTTACAAACAAACAAACAACACACACACACACACACACATAGACGACGGTCATCTAATGTCCTGCCTTTGCCTTGTGCGTCGTATTCGTTGCTGCGGTTGCCTCCCCCACCCACTTAACCCACTCTTCGTCCTGGTCATCGTAGTCCTTGTCGTCGTCGTCGGCCGCGCCTTTTTGTGCGAAAATGTTCAACTTTTTCGCAACAGTAAAGATTTTTGGTTGGCTGACGCAGCCAATCTCGAGCGAGGAAAATGCCCGTCACGCTTTCACTGTGTGCGTGTGTGTGTGTGTGTGTGTGTGTGGGGAGAATACTCCATATATACACACCTATACACATACAATATCTAGATATATATAGATATATTTTCGTTCCTAAGCACAAGTGTCGACTGTAAAATGTGCGTTTCGCCCACTGCCTTTTACTGGGGGTGGTTGTTGCCTGGCTGGCCAGCGTGGCGTATGCGTTATTTATGTATAGCGCATAGTGTATTCGTGTGGTAGTTTTAGTGGTATTGGTAGGCAGCGGAGGAGGCATACAGGATGATAAAGAACAAGAGCTAGAATTATTTATGTGCATGCCATACATAATCCATTAGGAGACTTGAATTGAAATTTTCATGCATTATGCAAGTTAATAACAATTGAAATCGAACTAAACATAAGAATATTTAATTCAATTTTTAAGCCTGTTTCTACGATCCATTCTCAGCTCAAGTTAACACAATTAATGATAAATAAATGACTTCCCTTTCCAAAGAAAATTCGTTTACTTAACATTTTAGTAACAGTCGAGTAACATGCAGAAAACTTATTCCATTTCCACACCATTTCTAATTGCTAACAAGAAAAAGAAGCAGAAGAAAGATAAGGAAGAATAGTGGAATACATTAAAACGTACACAACATACAATAATTTGTAGAACATCTTGAATATCTTTCTACGCTGCACGTCGACTAATAATGCATCATAATAAATTTATATATTTTATAAGCATCTATATTTTGTATTTCTATTTCTTTGCACCTTGAGACGAGTCATCGACATGTGGAAAGAAAGGGTAAAAGAGAGAGAGACGGATGGAAAGGGAGCGCTTAAAAGATTGTAAGTAAAGGCAATTAATTAATTTGTTTACATTTGCGCAAATGCCACAAGAAGAAGTAGGAAGTTGCTGCAAGATCAGACGCAGATGCAACAGCAACAACAACAACAACAACAACAACAACAACTGACATGCATTGACCGACGAAGCGTGCAGTAAAACATTTTCAATGGAACTGCAAGAAACAGGCAAGAAGTCTCTCTGGTCTCTGGTCTCTGGTCTTGATTCTGTTGCACCCCCGGAAGCAGGGGGCAAATAATTAACTGCAAGAATGCAATACGAGCAAAAGCGAAGAAGAAGTTGCTGCTGTTGCTGTTGCTTGCTACATGCTGCTGCTGTTTGTTATTATTTTTAATATTAAATTGCAATTGGTTCGTTGATTTAATAAAAACGAGCAACACAAAGCCCAACGCCTGTGCAATAAATGTGGCAGCAGCAGCAGCAACAACAACAGTAAACAGCACGTTGCAATTTTTAATGACCAAAAAGAAGACGCAAACGTCGATCGTTGATTGCTGATCGCTGATCGTTCGAGTCGCAGATGTGTGGCAGATATTTTTACAATGTTTAGCTAAAGTAAACAGAAAAGAAGGGAACAAGCAGTAGAAGAAGACGAAGTCAAGAACCAGAACAAGATATTTTCTCCCCTCTCTCTCTCTCTCTCTCTCTGTCTGTGTGTTGGCTAACTTTGTTGCACATAAATTTCGGCGACTGCACAAAATAAACTAAACACTAAATAAAATATTTTATTATGTTGCAGTGACCAGTTTTCTGCTCGACACACATTGTTGCATGTCTGCACTCTTTCTCTCTCTCTCTCTCTCTCTGTCTCTCTCTGTCTGATGGATCAGTCGCAGACATATGGAAATTCATAAGCAACTGTCAAACGCTTTTTACATTATTGCGGCACTATTTTATTTATCAATTTGCAATTCAATAAATTTCTACGCACTTCGATTGGGAAAGCGACGACGATATTGATAGAGTATAAGGAAGTTTACCGTTCGTTGACCATGCCACAGCGGATATAATTCAAAGTTTTGTTTATCATATACAATATCCATAATGACAGACTTATAGATACAGGACAGACGTCTCTGCACTTTGATTGGCCTTTTAATTAAATGACAAAATATGTACGTGGAATGTAAACAAGTCGCGAACTTGCCACAGCAACGGCAACAGCAACAAAGTGACAGCTGCGACAGCATGAATTATGCCACTAATTGAGACAAACATGGCCAGCGCCTCCAAAGAGCAAAACAAACTTTGATTTGTATATCATGTGGGCAGAGAACCACTTCGACTTCGACTTCAGCTTCAACTACGATATCCACAAAGTCGAGGCGACTGATCAACTCTCCAGCTAGCTAGCTGTTTTGGTTGCTGCCACAACATTTGGGTTAATGTAACATTTCAAGTGGCAAACACCAACAAATGTTAAACAACGCCTTAAAAAGCAGATGCAAAATTTGCAACTAAACAACATTCAATTTGTTAACGGATATTACTTGTCACTAAGCAAAAGAAAGACTCAAATAATGTAAAGATTCTGGAACATCTTTAGAATCTATAAACAAAACTTTAGTTTTCACCTTAATATTAATTTAAATTAATGTTTAAAGGTTTTTTTTTTCTAAATTATAAGATTGTTAATTGATTAAGTTATTTACATACATTTTTTGCAGTGTACTTGACCTATGTTATACCTCTAGGTTAAAACAAAACTAATTGCAACGATTTAAGAGACAAAATACTAACAAATTTGTCAATCGATCAACTAATCGATAACACTTAGAAGAACATCAAAAAGAACAATCATTATCGATCTTAAGATCTGTAAAAAAATTATGCAGCAAAAAATTATTTTTTAAGCATAGATGAAAAGATTTCTTAATGTTTACACTTACTATTAAAAATGTTGATCTGATGAAATTTGATATCAAGTAGAGCATCAAACCTAGAAAATAAATAAATGTTACTTTTCCATACATAATTAAATCAATTGGTAACTAAACAAAATGAATATGAATCAACTTAAATTCCATGCTCCACATTCACTTGATTACTTTTGTTGTTATTGGAGTAGTAGGTATATAATTTTCAATCATTTGTTGTATTTGTTATCATGTTTTAGCATGTGAGTTGAGTTCTGGTTTTGGTTTTGGTTTGCTATTCATATCATATCTGAGAGAGCGCGCGCTTGGCAAGCAATTAAAACAAGTTTATTTTACAACAATATAATTACTAATTATTATTACTATCATCAAAGACAACAGCAACGAGCAGTCAAGCCAACTCTAGCTATCAATAACAGAGCAGAGTGCGGCAAATGAAACTTAACATAAAATAGATAAAAATAGGTTCAGAGGGGTAAGAGGCCCATTTGAAGTCAACAAGTTTCAATTATGTGCTTCAGTTAAAAGAAAAAAAAAACGAAAAACAAACTAGAAATCGAAATAAAAGTCAAGCTAAAACACTTTCGTAAGAAATGTTGTTGTTGCTGTTGGTAATAATTAATTGACTATTTGTTGCTTTTGTTGCGCCGCCTACCACTTCAGGTGCTACACACAGGAGGGAGGGGGGTGTAGAGAGGGCTGACTGCCTCGTTGTTTGTGATTATTATTAAATTGTAATTTTATTTATTTTAAGTGAAAGATATGATAACAGCTGCACTTCATTCACCTACTACCTTCCACAAAGGCTGCCGACACAAGTTTGAGGAGTGGCACCCCACTTGAGACAAGTTCTTGTTGTTCTGTTTGAATTGCACACACATACACATGTGTGTGTATAAAGTCATCTAGTTTATTTGACTTAACTAAATACAAAATGATTTTGGCTAACGGACCAGAATTAGTTTTGCAGTCTGGTTGCTGCAACAATGTTGCAAATCTTTGAGACTGGGGCTTGAATCTAGAACAGACTCAGACACGTTGTTGTCTGGTCTGTCTTTCAACTTGTTTCAAAGCTTGTTGCATTTACAGAAAGAGACACAGAGAGAGAGAGAGAGATAGTGAGAAGAATGCGAGTGTGCTTATGATTGAGAGAGTGATTTGGCCTTGCATAAGTTCTGCGTTCTGACAATGTTGTTTAACTGTGAGCTTAAGACAGGAAGAGGGGCGAAGAATTGCAATTAGTTGCACACACACACACACACATACAAATCCAGTTATAAGATGGAAATCTTGATGCTACGTGCCGCATCTGTTGAAAGATTTATAAAGAATGTCAGTTGATTATGTTTTACACATATGTAGATGATAATACAGGGGTAGTCAAAAGTATTTACACAACACTTAACTTAAACTTACTTTATGGAAAGTATGGCATCAATGGAAAGGTTATTTAATTTCCGTTTGAATGATACAATACTTTTCTTAACCCATTGAATGTTTTCAAAGTCTACTTTTGAAACTTTTTTCCCCTGGCTGAAACAAAAAGTGCTTTGAAACATAAATTTACTTCAAACAATTCTAATAGTGACTGAAAAAAAAAATTTTCAAAAATAGCTTTGCATGTATATTTTTTATGATTTTTTGAAAATTGCTAAATATCACTATTTTAAACACTTTTCATACAAAAGTTATGGGTAGATTTAACTTTAAGGGTTGTGTAAATACTTTTGACTACCCCTGTATGTTTGGATTCAGGCTCAGCTATGACAAATGGACTATTCAGGATAAGATTAACCTAGCTTTACTGAACCACTTTGTAACCTTATAAACACAATAAATAGTTGCAGCAACTCTTTCAGCTGTTCGCTTACTTTGAAACTGTTTGTGGCAAGTGGCAAGTGGCAAGTGGCAAGCGGCGAGTGGGTCACATAAAAAAGCGTAAACCGGAAATGACATGTATAAAAATGTGCGCGAGGTGCTCTTAACATAATTTAAAGTGGTGGGGGGAGGGGGCGCATGCAACAGCAACATGCAACACTGGTCAGTCAGCCAGCTTGCCACCCACATGTGCGAATTATTTCAATAGTTGCAACTTGCCATAATGACCCCTTCAGTTCGTTGCCCAATTGCGCACTTCCCTTCCCTTCTACTTTAGTAATAGAACATCAGATGCAAGGTGCCCCACACCCCCCTCTACTGCCCCCCTGCCCCCCTGCTACCCCGCGTCGCCGCGTCCATAACATCAGCGAGTTTATTACGTCTGCACTTGGGTTTATTTGCTTTTACTGCCTTTGCCGCAGCGATTTGTTCTTTCGATTTATGGCGACGGGGCAACAAGAATTGCAACGAGCAGGGGGGGGCACGGGCAGGGCTGCAAACTTCATTATCATCGTGGAGTGAAGTCGTCGTCGACTATGCAACATTGTTGCCTGCAACTGCGAGCGTGCGCAAAAGAGCGTATAAAACGTATAAATAAAAGAATTCAAATAAAATTTTTAATAAACGAGTTGCCATTAAATTTATACATTAACTATAATTTTTATAGTTGGCGACTTTGTTTTGTATACTATATATACGATGGAGACGACGACGACGACGACGACGATGATGACAAAGCGAAACAGGGCAAGAGGGAAAGGGAGGGGGAGATGTGGAAACGGCAACAGAACTTTAACGATCCGCTTCACATCTTTTGGACTTCATTGTATTGCCCGGGTTTTAATTGTGTTTAGATCTGTTTTCTGATGTGAACTCGAAGTTGTGTGTTTATAATAAACCCTTGAATACATTTTATTAATCATATTTTGTTGTGCGGATTAAGATCTTGAGAGGCTGAAACTTTGTTAAGAGCATTTCAGCTTCGTTGCTTCTTTTGAGATCAGAACATTTTTAATGGATCAGCATTTTGAAGTGTTTATATAATTATTGAAAATAAACTGCAAATTGTTTTAAATTGTATTTTTTTTGGGGTTGAGTTTACTTTTGGTACAGTTGACATATTGGAATGGAAAACTTTGTGTTCGCTTTGATCTTCAATAAATGTTGAGCAAACAAATCAAAAATCGGCAGACTTCAACGTGTGTGTTGTTGCATTGCTTTCAATCGACAACAGCAACAACAAAAAATAACAGAACAACATCAAAAACGCAACAGCAGCAGCAACAACAACAGCAACAACAACAATGTTTGGCGAATGCAACTGAAAATGGAAACTGAGAATTGGGAATTGGGAATGAGAGAAGCAGAGCCCTCGGTAATTGTTTATTTGTTTGACTAGCTGTATCTGTATGCACATATGTGACTGTATGTGTGTGGGTGTGTGTGTGTGTGTATTAGTGACGATGGCAACATGTTGACGATGAAGACGACGTTGACGTCGGCGGCGCTCCTTTGAGGCACACAGCTACAAAACAAAAAAAAAAAAAAAAAAGAAGAAGAAATGAAGAAAAACAATCTTGACAGAAATTTATAATTAAACAAATGCGGCGTGTTGAAAAATTATTTTCCATTGCTTTTAACAGCGCATTTCTTTAAATTTTCCAACTGTCTTCTACTTGAATGCTGTACGCATGTGTGTGTGTGTGTGTGTGTGTTGGAAAATGTATATAAACAAAAGCAATTTAATTTTGTGGTGATGAATGTTAGCGGCCGTTTGTTGCCGCCCCTCCTCATCCTCCTTACCCAAATGTTGTTGTTGTTGGTAATTGAGTTGTTGCTAGAGTTGTTGTTGATCTAGCAACTATTGCTGTTGTTGTTGTTGGTTTCTTTGAGGCGGCGCTGATTAAAGCGGCACATTGTTTAGTTATTTCCAACTTGAGTTTCTTTTGTTTATATAGAAATCTGCCTCATTTTCTTCTGTTTGTATTTATAATTTATATTTAAATCGTTCTCTGCACTGTACTGTACTGTACAGTACTACCTGCTGTATAGGTACAGAAATCTATTTCGTATTTTTCTCTCATTGGTTGTGTTTTTTTTTCGCTCTGGCCTCAAATCAAAGTGCAAAACTTGTGCATTTTCGAAAATTGCATTTTGCATCATTAACAACACATTTGTCAAATGCATATGTATCTCCTACACGCATTGTTGTGCCTCAGTATGTGTGTGTGTGTGTGTGTGTGTGTGTGTGTGTTAATGACATGCTCACAAATTCAAATTAACATTTTGCCAGCAAATGCAGGCGACAACGACTCTAACAGAATCTAGTGTTTGCCACATGATGCATACAGTTGCTGCTAAAAATAGGTGAACACAATTAAATAAAAAAGAATATGAAAGGGGTTAAAATACTAATCAAGCCTTTCTTACAAATTGAACTATGGTTAACTAACAATTAACTGACAGTTAACAAACCAAAGGGTCTATACCTTTAAATTGAGTAAAATTAATAGATTTCTGAAGAGCTAAGTTAGTTTAGGTTTTGTTTTTATTTTAAGCTTTTAAGCTTTTCTTAAATGTTTCTAACGCATATACCTTAACTGCTCGAGCTCACTGTAGATACATTTGTCATTTTTGATCGAGCATCAAGCAAACAATTTAACATACGACGCACCCACACATGTGCATAAACAGAGAGTGAGAGAGAGAGAGAGAGAGAGAGAAACATTCAAAAATGCTGAGCACATTGCACTCGTCGCTGGACAATACTAAAAATCACATCAGAAATGCAACAATAAACGCAAAAACTACACAAACGACGACGACGACGCTGATGATGATGATGATGATGATGATGACGACGATGATGATGATGATGATGAGGACGAGAATGACGTTGGCGACGACATGGCAGAAAGAGAGAGCGAGAGAGAGAGAGCAACAAACCAGGACAAGCAGTAGACCAATCCACACCCAATTTTCAATCCTAGTTCCCCCCCTTTGTGACCACCCCCCGCTTTATGTGATGCATTCGACATGCATGAACAACGAGGCACAACAACCAAACCAAACCAAACCAAACCAAACCAAAAACAAACAACAAACAACAACAACAATAAACTTTTGTACTTGAACTTCCTTAATAGAATTTTTGAATACGCAAAAACACTTTCAAAGAATATAAATAATGACCATTCGAATTATCATCATCATTGTTGTTGTTGCTCAAACCTTAGTCTGGTCAGGACCAGGAGTCCTGGTGCCAGGACCAAACCATGCGATAACAACAGTACAACAAAGGCAGCTCCTCTTTCTGTCTGTCTGTCGAATTGGAGATGGTCCTCACCTGAACCAGTTCGGCCGTTAGTTACATTTCGGCTTGATAATACAGCTGATGACAACTGTCGTTACGGCCAGCTTAGATACATATGAGCTGAGATCAAGGATAACAAATTTACGACTTCCCGAATACGACACATGTGAGAACTGAGTGGAAGGGATTTAATCAAAGGAGGCTCAAGATCATTGAAAGAATATCGAAAAAACTGCTCAAGATGAAGATTGGTAAGAGAGAATTATTGCGAGATGCAGGAGTTATCGTTTCCATGCAACATTATGCGTAAAAAGCCGATTATTCATAATTCAGGACTCTTAATTAAACACTCAAACAAAATGCAGTTAAGTAATTGCTATTGCTGTTGCATAAAAGCTAATTTAATATGGTATATTCGAAAGCGATTTCAAAGTGCAACATTATTCCAAAGACACATACATCTATCCACGTTGTATGTATGTATGTATGTGTTATAAAGGCATTGCGCCCATTTGACCCACCAAAAAATAAATCATAAATTGAGCCACAATGGAGCCGGACTAAAGGCAAACACACACACACACACACACAAAACCAATGAGGATATATGCATTGACAATTAAAAGACACCCACGCACACACAAATATATGTGGAAAGGGGGGAGGGTGGGGGGGACAAAGTGGAGGCTGTAGATGCATTGGCCTGCGCCTATCATTATTTTCAGTTAGAAGCAGACGGAGGAGTTGCATGCAACCCTTTTTCTCTGCATTCTGCAAACATACGCAAATTACACATGAGGGAGGTGTGGGAGGGTAGGGGGTTGAGAGGAGAACACACAATGATATATTTTAGTTTTGTAGAATTTTGGGATTGTGAAAACGCCGTCGTTGTTGTTGTCATCGTCGTCAACGAAGCGAAGACAATATCTGAATATAGACATTCGCATCGATTGCAGGCAAAGACCCTTAACCATAGAGGGGAGGCAGAGGGTGTGGAAGTAGTACCTCTATTAGAGGACGTTGTTGTCGCGTTCAACAATTTTTGAATGGACATGACTCAATGATGTTTTTATGACCGACTTGAGATGTCCCTGTCCATGCATTCCTGAATATACCATATAGTAAAACAAACAAGAAACCAAAATAAAATGAAACATAACGAGACGAAGTCAACTAAAAGAATTGCATACGAAATTAAATTCGAAATTGTCATAATAAAGCGCATAAGGCTGCAATCTCTTTTTGTGCTTTATTCAGCAGGCAGCAAACGAAAGGATGCAGCTCAACAGGAAATACAATACAATATACTAAATAGTAAATGCAGATACGTATTTAGAAATGTACACAGTGAGAAAGGATTTTGGTGTTGTATCTAAAGTAAATGCCTAAGAAGCCTGAACAGATATTGGGTAGAAAATTGATTTGTGTTTGAGAAAAACGAACTTTTACTGATTCAAATTAATCAGGCCTGTTCTAAATTCCGAGTCGAAGCGGAATCGAAATGGATTCGCATTTTGATGCTTGCACTCCCAGATTTCGATCGACTTATTTTCTTGTTATACTCAATTTCGATACCAATTTTGTATCGATACAAACATGAGAGCTCTACATTTTGTATAAGTAAATTTTAGGTGTGCAAAACAAAAAAAAAAATTTAAAATAATATGCAGGCTCTACGAATGAATGAATGCCAAATTATTGGCAGCAGAATATAAATTAAGTAAAAAATAGTTTCAGGGCTGTTTTATAAGCACAATCGTTTTCATTTCGAGTGCTAATTGTCACTCGTTTCATTTTTACTCGGATCGAACTGTACTGAATACTTTTCTATCTAAAAACAATCCATCTACCTAAATAACATCCGAGTTTTAGTTGGTTAGAATCTAATTGTATAATTTGACAAAGTTAAAGTTGTTTTGCTATTGTATTTAAGTCATTGAATCTTTACCTAACCTCTTTTCTGCTCAGTGTATATATGCGTACAACAACACGTTTGGTTTTGATTTCTGTGCGAGCGCTTTTATGTTGAACAAAACAAATTAATAGAATTGTTAAATGCGAGCAACGGCAACTCTGGCGAAATGTGTAGGAGACACTAGGTGGCATGTAGGCACAGTACTGTGAGGGGCTGAAGGGGGGGGAGTGTGTACAATTGGAATATGCAACGTTACGTTGGAGAGTGCTACTACAGATTTAGAGTTCTATTCTGTTCTGTTCTCTGTTTCTGTTTTCGGTTTCGCATTCTAACTGCGTGCGGCATACACAAAAAGTGCAGACAATGCGATTAGTTGTCGTTGCTGTTGCTGGTGTTGCAGTTGCTGAAGTTATTGGCAGAACTAGAGGGGGTGGGGAAGAAGGGGGACTGGTCGGGGAGGGGTGCTTACGATGGGCAACGCACACGCAAAAACCAAATGACGAATGACATTTTATTACGGCACCCAAAAGGCAACCACGCAACGCAGGACATGTGGATGGGCACAGGACATAGCAGCAGGAGTCAGCATTTGTGTGTGTGTGTGTGTGTGTGTGTTTGTGTGTGTGCCTCGACAGAACTCATCTTGTATGCAAACTCAAAACTCAAAAATTCGTAGACAAAAGAGTATACACACACCAGCAGCCCAAGAGGAGACCAGGAGCCAGGAGGAGCTGCAACAGGACCCAGGCTCCGTCCGGACTCGTCTAACGGACTGACTGACTGACGGCTAATGCTCGGACGGCCGTTGATGAATTGGAGGCCTAGGCCCAACTCTTGTAGCCAGCTTTCAATGGAGCCCGAGTCCAAGTTAAATAAATATGAGTTCAATTTTCATTTTCCAGGGGGGAAAGGAACGGAAAGGATGCGGCCAGAAGAACAAAACAGAACTGCAACGTTGATTTTATTGGCGGTTTACTGACCTGCGCCAACGGCAAAAACACATCGTAACAACATTGCGCATACGACATGTGAGACCTGAAAGAGAAACAATTTTTGGATTGCTGTCAACTGCGTGAACTCATTTTCAATTTTAGCTTTTAAGGTAGACAGATAAACCCATTTAATATTAGTTTTTAGGCACGAATTCTCGTTTGTAGTTATGCAAATGTTTACATAAGAAGTTAATGCAACGGCAATTGCAACTGCTGCAAAACTGTTTTAAATATTGTTGTTGGAAAAACAAAAAAAAACCAAACATTACCAAACCGAGCAGATCTTATAAATGATAGTAAAGGTTCATTGCGGCGCCATATTTCCGGTTGCCAAACAACACACTGAGAGCGAGAGAGAGAGACTCCGAAGAGAGATGCAGCCAAGCAAAAAAAAATATTTGACCAAATATTGCAGCAGCCAAAAAAGAAGAGGCAAGAAAAAAAGACGCCAACGAACAATTACCAAACAGCATTTCCTTGAACATATTTATTAAACCTGTCCAAGGGGAAAATGCTTCCAAACACACACTAACACACACACACACACACATAGAAACCATACTTAAGAGCAACAATAACAATGCGAAGACAATTTCAAATGAAGCCAATTGCTACTGCAAAAATGTTTTGCTGCCGTTAAAAAAAAAAAAAAAAAACAGCAGCATATGATGTTAAACTTTAGTTGCTGAGCGGGGAGCGTGCCGAGTGAGGAGCAAGGGGTGGGGGGTAGGGGCTTGGACAATCGCGTAAGAAAGACATTATAGCCAGTCAGCCAGCACAAAAAAAAAGTATATTAAAATGCAAGTGAAAAGTGGTTAGGAAAAACGAATGGAAAATGCTCTTCAAAGTTTTAAACGGAATGTGTGAATGAAATGTTATGGGAAGTTAGGTTATTGATTAAATCTATTTCATAAATAATTGTTTAAAATATATAATTTAGATTACTACTTTTATATTTAACATTTTAATAGCTGTGATTAATGCTTTAATTTATAGTAGCAATACTGTAGCATTAAGAATCGTTCCACAATAAAATAATAAAATTAAAAATAAGTCTTATAATCTGTGTTCTTATAGATCTGTAAATATTAGCTTTAACCTGCGTTTTTCTCCCTTAACCTCTTCGTCTATGTTGAATGTGAAAATTCCTCTTGCTTCCTTATTTTCTTTGCCAAAAAAGTGTCTTGAAGAAGTCAACACATTGTTAGAGTATTATAAATTGCCTAGAGACATAGGAAAAAATCTGCGTTGCATTAGTTGTTGTTGTTGCTGCCACAGTAGTCGCTTGTATTAACTACAGATAGAGTGAAGCATCAGTAGCTGCCGCAACTGCAACTGCAACTGCCGCAACTGTGGCAACTGTGGCAACTGTTGCTGCTGCTTCTGCTTCTGCTGCTGTTGGCCGGTGGTTTTTGGCGGTGCACGTTTTCTCATAGTGCCGCCGACGCGTCGTGTTTCTTCGTGGGCGATGTGAAGCCAGCCACCGAAGCTCATGCCACAGCATAAGCCACACACCAACACACCAACACACACACACACACACACAGACGCATGCTGGAGGAGACAACTATTTTGGTGGCAGCTACTGTGGCAGCAACAGCAAACCGTTGTTGTTGTAGCTGCTGCTTTGCATGCCTCGTTGGGCACTGTTTGCTGTTGTTGCAACAACTTCTTCAGCTGCAGCTCATCTTAAGTGTGTGTGTGTGTGTGTGTGTGCTTGTATTGCTGCAACTTGTTGCTGAGATCAACAATTGTTCAAGAAAAATTCGAGCTACCGGTGGCCTGGCGCCCAGCATCATAATCCAATCCCCCCCTCCCCCATCCCCCCTCCTTTTTCCCCTTCAATCAACATGCAAAATATGTGTAATTGTTTGTTATAAGTTGCAGCAGCAGCAACAACAACAACAACGGCAGCAAAATGTGGCCCATTGTTTTGTGCATGATTTGTTGTTGTTCCGTCTGTCTCTCTGTCTGCCCCTCTGTCCTTTCTATAGAAGCAACAACAGAGACCATCAGCATTTATTGTTTATATTTCGCATATTATGGAAAACGACGCTGTAATTGTTCGCATCGTAGCCTTCCTCTTAAGCTGCTTCTTCTTCTTCTTACTCTTATACTTTAAGTTTACCTTTAAAGATCGTCGTCTTTATATGTTGTAGCTTCTTGTAGTAGTTTAATTTGAGTGTACCCTGTAACTGATTAGTAAGTATCAACAGAAGTTGAAATTATGTAGTTTAATGCTAAAACCTTTACTTATAATTACACTAAAACTAATTTCAGTAGAATCAGAAGAGCTTACTTGAATTTTTGAGAATCGCGGAGTAGAGCAGTGGCTTAATAGTCGTTAATTTTAATAAAATAAAGTTTTTGTTTTACTTATATTAAAATAGCCGAAATTAGGAAGTTAAATCAGTTCACCCAAAAATAGAACAGACGAATTATTAACCTTCTAATTTTTTGAAGTCGGTTAAAAAATAATCACATTAGGTGTCTACACATGAAATTCTGAATTTCGCATCGTAATACAGGCTATCTTCACCGTTAACCACTTTTCTTGTGTTGTTGCGGCAATTTTATAGTTGCAACGTTGGCTTTAATCGCTTTGGTTTATTATACTCCGTACTTTATACTTTATACTTTATAATACTCGTATATCGCATAACGACATTTGCATAGCCTTTGTTCTTAAAGCCAATAAGTTGAGTTGTTGTTGTTGTTGTTGTTGGTATTGTTTGAGATCTGCATAACATTTGAGTTGCTGTTGTTGCTGGCGTCTGTACCCGAACCCCTCAAAAAACCAATTCATTTAAATGCGTCCCCCAAAATAAAAGCAGGAAAAATTATGAAAAATTAACAAATAAGAAAAATATAAAAATATATAAACCGTTAAGGGTTGCTCGCAAAGTTAGATCAAATTTCTCGCGATATCAAAACGAAAATAATTCTCTAAAAAAGTCAACAGATTCTCATTAATTTTTTGGTATTATTTCAAAACGTGAGTTTTGCAACCCTCCGCGAAAAAAACAACAACAACAACCATAATAATTGATGTGCCGCGGGGGGGTAAGGGATGGGGTAAAGTCCATGCTGCGTAGTTGTGTTCATTTTTATTTGATTTATTTTTAATGTTTTGTCAAAGCTACTCCCAAGTTCTCTTACTACTCTCACTGCATATATATCTCTTACTCTTCTCTCCCTCTCTCCCTCTCTCTTTCTCTATTTCTCGTTCTAGTTCTCTTTTTGGTTTGTGTCTGGACTATGTGTGTGTGTGTGTGTGTGTGTGTGTGTGCCCTTTTGCAAGGCGCCAACAAATCAAACAGAAAAACGCATGCAGCATACAACCCCCAACCCCACCCCTTCAATACACTGTGGTGGTGGGGGTGTGGCATGTGCCACACTCAAACAATCCCCTTCAACTAAAAATGCGCGAATTTTTCGCTGTTCCTGCTGCTGCTGGACAACAATCTTTCTCTTTCCCTCAACTTCTCTCCCACTCTACTCATTTAATTTTTTAACATTTTGCATATTATTTTGTTTGCAACGCAGTGGCGCAGTTAGCCACCCCCCTTGCCACCCCACCCAACTCCCATGTTGTGTGTCAAACATGCCATTTATATGCGAGCAGAGAGGCTGTTGCAATGGCTTGTTACGCCAATGGGGGGCTGGGGGCGAAGGGGTGCGGAGGCACGTTGAAGGATTTCAGAAAACATTTGCCAAAAAATTTTTTATCAAAGCCTTCAGCTTCAGCAGCAGCAGCAGCAGCAACAGCAACAATCCTGAAGCAGGAGCGACAGGCAGGCAACGGGAACGCATTGTACGTGGACGACTGCTGTCCGGGAAATTTGAAACTCAATAGACAAAAAAAGTTGGACAAGCAATAGAAAAAGAAAATATATACACACACACACACAGTATGTGTGTGTAGTCGCTTGATTTTTACTGCACTCAGCTTTGAAGCCTCATCCTCTTTTTTTTGTATCCTTCCATCCAGCAGCGACTGTCTGCAATATTTGTGTTGTGTTTTTTTCTGCCTGTCGATTTTCCCGCATGCGTCGCACTGCGTTTTACAACACTGACTAGGCTGGGGGGCTTCTGTGGCAATAAAACTAAGCAAAAAACGCATTTAGTCCAAGGGCTGTCAACCACCCAAACCACCCAAGCCACCCAATCCACCCACTCAGGGCACTTGGCTCAAAGAGAAAAGCTTTCGAGAGACGCAGCCAGACACAGAGGCTTTTCGACCAAAAATGGTTACATTACATGACGGGGGTGGGGGGAATACTTCTCCTTTTAAGCTGCAAATTGTTGCAAGCAAAATACTGCAACTAACTTAAGTGTCAACTTGTACGATGCAAATGGATCCGTAATGGAGCTAGTCTTACTTGGAAAGCATTACGATTACAAGCTTGAGAAAAAGTAAGAAAAAAGCTATCATTTTTTGGTAATACTTAGCAGCATATTTGCACCTTAAAAAGATTGCTGAGTGGCAGTTAAAGAGCTAAGATGTGGCAAGTGCTGACTTTTTTCTTTTCACAAAAATACTTGGGATTCATATTTCTCACAAGTTTGGAGTAATCAACATTTTAGTATTGTTTACTTTCAGTTACAAATTCAACAACATTGACAATATTTTAGCTGTAACTGTTATTGGATTTCCCTCCAAATTGTTGCAATTGTTGCAGTTGGTCTAAATTTAAGTGTGAAATATATATACATATTAATGTTTCTGTGGTTTTGTGGATTCGACCGAAAATGTTTTGTTTATTTGTTTAGATTTCAATTGGCAACACACACAAAAAATGAGCAATGAGTGAAAAGAAAAAGGGTGAGGAAGAGAGGGGAGTGAGGGGAGAGCAGGGTGTATATCATCAATGTTATTTGACTAAATCAGGCATCGACTGTGCGCTAATTAATTGCTTGCTGTTGTTGCTGTTGTTCTCCATTGTGGGCAACAATTAAAGTCAAAACCGACCGCAGAAACAAAAACACACACACACACACACACACAACACACATTAAAAAAAAAAGAAGGTGCATCAGCGCAACAGTTTAATGACTAACTGAAAAGCAAATAAAACGTTTTCACAGCTGCAACAATAACAACTGCAGCAGCAACAACAACAACAACAACAAAGTTAGCAAATGCGTCGATTTTTGTCCATTGATGCTACTACTATAAAAGTGTGTGAAGGGAGAAGGGTGGGGTGGGAGGGGGGCGAACAATTGGCCATTGGCAATTGGCAGTTGTCGCCGCTTTGCGTTGCATGACTCTCCCCTCTCCCGCCCACCCCCACCTGCAACATGCACTATTGACACGTGCAACATGCTGTTAACACCAGCAACAACAACAACAACAACAATCAAAGCGCAGTACATGTGTGTGTGTGTGTGTGTGTGTGTGTGTGTGTGTGTGGGGTGCCAGCCAACACTTTCGCTTTCAAACGCATTTCGCGTGAATTGCACAAAAAAAAAAAAAACGGCAGCAACAACAACAACAGCGAAAAAAGCATGTGGCTGCACTCCAGAGTATGTGTGTGTGTGGCGAGGTGTGAGTGTGTGTGTGTGTGTTTGCTGCAGCAAAACGCACTGTTGCTTGCAACAACAGCAACAACAACAACAACAGCAACCGCATGACAGCAACACTTTTTATGCGCTTTTGTGCTTGTGTGTGTGTGTGTGTGTGTGTGTATTTGTGCGTTGATGTATGAACTTTTTCACACACAATTTGTGCAGCAGCAATGTCAGCAGCATTAAATTGCAGCAGGCAGCAGCATGGCATAGGTTGGAGCAACTGTTGCATGTTGCTGTTGTTGTTGTTGGCTTTTGTAGTGACACTTGATAGCCACAAACAGCTAATAGTTGTCACGTGCAACCAAAAATTTCATTCATAAAATTGCAGCCGCCAACAGCAACATGTTGCTGCTGATCTGTATGGGAGCAACATCATCAACAACAGCCATAGATCTAAGCAACAGGTGTGAATCCCTACCATCCCCCCTCGGGGCAATCACTTAGGTGTCTGACACCCGCCAGCAACACCCACCAGCAACATCTACTATATATTGCTGCTGCTGTTCCAATTGCTGCTGTCCAATGCAGTCAGCAATCACTTTGTGCATTGCAGTAGCAACCATTTGGCGCCATTATGCTGCTCGTTTTTTTTTCTCAATTTCCAATAAAACGAGTGAATCCCCATACCAGCAACAACAACAACAACAACTATCAACAGCAATAAATGTGAATCGTGTGTGGCAGGCAAAAAATAAAAATAAAACAAAAAAAGAGTAAAGAATCGACAAAGATTAAACGATGTTTTATTTACTGTGCAATTGGATTGAAAAAGGGATTTAATAACTATAAATCAATAATAAATAAATACTCAAATAAGCGCAGTGGAATTTTTAATAGCTTCAACATAGTTTAGCAAAGGCATAAAACAATTAATTTCAATGTACAAATAAATGTTAATAGTTAATTAAAACAGAGATTTATTCGTTATTATAAAAGCACAAACTAAGCTTAGATTTTAATTGAGTAAATAACTCTTAGATTTCTCTAAGTCTTTTCTTGAAAACCTTTTCCAAAATCGATTGAATGACAAATTGACATTTCTTTACATGCAACTTGTCAGCTAAACAAAACATGATTTAAATCCTTCAACAACAAAAAACAGTCTATTGTAATTGATGGCAATTAACTTTTAAACATAAAAACAACAGGTTTTTTTCAATTGTTGTTTTTGTTCTATAAGCTGTCAACAATATTAGTGTGTGTGTGTGTGTGTGGCGATTAAATATGCAACATAATAGAGTGTGCTGTTGCATATACATATTAATACTGTTGCATGCAAAAAACTGTGCCACATATTTGCCACACAATTGAACGAACCCATTCCAAGGGGAAGTAGGGGGGAGAGAGGGAGACGTGTGCCAATAAAAATCTGATCACAAAAGCCGCAATTTGCGGTCAATTGGGTTTTGGCTGTTGCCGCAACAATCAACTTACATTGGAGTGTGTGTGTGTGTGTGTGCTACAATGTTGCACATGCAACAAAAATGCATCGACGCATTGAACCAAAAAACAAAAAGAAGGCCCTAAACGGTAAAAACCTCAAAGCCATTCCCATCATCCACACACACACACACACACACATGAGAGAAAACCAATTGATGTTGCCACACAATTTTTGCTTTTTACTTTTATTTTTATTTGCATTTTCATTTCCAATTTCTTTTTTTTTTGCCCCATTTTACGCTGCATTTTCGCACTTCAACGGTGCCACAGAGGGAGGCAGGCAGGGAGGCAGGCTCCATCAGAGAAGGCGACAGGCCGTTGCATAAAAAGTGCAACAATTCAAATGACCAATTGGGGGCAGGAGTTGCGGCAGGCAGGCGTGTCCGTTGTGCCTACTGCAAAAATTCATGCAAAATTCGGCGACGCAAACAGAAAAAAAGGAGATGAAAAAAAAACTAGAAGAGCGTGGGAAAAAAACGCAACATCAACCGCAAACAAGCGAGAAGGGGGGTAGTAGGGGGCAGGGGTTTGGTAGTCAAGTGCAGCGTCGATTGAAATCCCTAATAATCGCGCTGAATGCACTTGCCCAACTCCGATGGCAACAGCAACAGCAGCCGTGGCAGTGGCAGTGGCAGCAACAACAAAAAACGGCGCCACAAATGTTTGGAAAAAATGCAAAAATGCGCAACGGAGCGCAGCCAAAAATGGACGTAATCTGAGGGGGGCGGAGGGGGGGGAGGGTAGAGGTATGGATGGTAGTCTGGATGTGCAACAGGCGTGCAACACCTACCTACACATATGACCTTCAATGGGGCAGGCAGGCTGGCAGGACATTGATATGCAACATGCGGATAATCGCGGCCAGTGCAATCAAAGTGCAATGCCACAGCGAGGACAAAGAAGGGCGGCGATGAGAGGGAAGTGTGTGTGTGTGTGTGTTGTGTGTGTTGCAACATGCGGCATACGGTTTTTTAACGCTTGATGCCCTAGACATGAAAGGTATTATAAATTTCTGATGTGTTCCCAAGAATGAACTGAAAATAAAGTCTTTTTTCCCCTTTTTTTTTATTTAATTATTCTGTTATTATATAAAACAACTTAAGTTAAACTTATCTGCTAACTTCTAATACAACTTAGTCTAAAGGCTAAGTAATGAATTAAAATAAAGGAAGTCTTTATAGGGATTATTTCTATATACGAATTTTGTGAGAAATAGAGAGAGAGGGAGATATAAGAAAAACATTCTCTATAAAGTTTCCTATCTTCGGAAAAATCTTTTGAAAAACACATTTTTTTTTTGTTTCATGAAATTTAAATTCCTTCAAACAGTTGAATTTCTTATAGCGTATATTATATTCGACGTGTCAGACACTAACTATTTTTTTTGGTTTATTTGTGCATTATTTTTTTTAGCTGGTCGCCAACTGTTGCACGCAACACGGTTGCAGGCGGCACAATCAGGCCACAGAGAAGAGTTGCAGTTTAAAGGAGGGAAGGGGGAATGAGGGGAACGAGAGCCGCATAATTCGTGTGGGTTCACATGAGGGGTGGGGTAGATTGTTGACCTTGACGCGTGTGCGGCATGTTGAACAATCGAATCGGTGGCAGTTGCAACATCAACATCATCATCATTATCCTCATGTCTGCGTGCGCGAGAGGAATTCTTTTTTTTCGGCTCTTTTTTTTGGGAAAGGAGTGAGGGTGTGTGTGGGGGGGGGAGTAAACCAAAATGCACTTTGCTGTCTGGTTGCAGCAACAAAACACCTCACAGATAGATGACGACGATGGCTGCAACCGATTTTTTTCGCTGTCATTGACAACCAGCAACAACAACAACGTGCAACAACTTTGGGGCATTTGTTGGGGCAGAGTGTTGTTGTTGCTGCTGCTTGGAGTGTTGCGTGCGTGGCCCATTAAACAAACGCGCGCCGCGTGCCCCGTCAATGGACGCGGCGTGTTCTCTCTGTGCAACGCGATTTTCCTCCTTTTTTTTCTGTTTTTTTTTTTTTGGTTGTGATTCAGCTGTTGCAACGCGTCGCTGCTGGCTGCGCTGCCAACGTCGCGAAACGTCACACATGCAACGCGCATTTTCATTCATGCGTTTTTGCAGCCGATACGTGTGTGCGAGTGTGTGTATGTGTGTGTGTGTGTGCTGGCAAATTCATTCAGATTTGGTGCATGTTAAAAGCGGCTCATTCATTCAACTTGCAACGCGAACGCAATGACTAAATGCAACAACAACAACAACAGCCGCTTATCAGTTTTGTGTTTTTTTTTGGTGACCTGATTGCTGGGTGTCTTTATGTGTGTGCGGCAATGTGGAGCACACAAAATGTGGCACAAATCAGTTAAACGGGGGGAGAAAAAGATACAAAAGGTGTTGAGATTAAAATCAGAGAGAAAAAGTGGAAGAAGATTCTAGAAGAAAGTGAAGAGAGTAAATTTTATAATACAATTATTTCAAAACTGATTACCATTGCGTATGTTTGAAGATCTTTGAAGTAGAATTGAGACAGATAGACAGACGAGTGATATATCTAGATATGATAGATCTATATACCGAATATCTTGTTGAATCTACATAAAATACCAAAACTTTAGAAAGTTTTCTTAAGCTAACCAATTTTTATTTAATTATTTATTTATTTATTGAATAAATAAATAAAAATTAGTTAGCTTAAAAAAACTGCTAAGATTTGTATTTTATGTATCATATCACATCTATATACCGAATATCTAGTACAGTATTATACATATTTCATGATTGTTCCTTTAGAAACCCTTTCAAAAATCATTCCAAAAACCTCATTTAAAAGGCACCTCATTCTTCACCCAATCTTTCTGATAGCTCCTCTTGAGTTAAACAAGACTTCCACTACTATGCAATAATATTTCCATAACGACAAGCTTATTTTATTTCTCTCCCAGAACATTGTTTGATACAAATGACAAGCCTGAGAAATCTTTTAGACTTATTTCTTTACAAAAAATAAATAAATTTCTACTTCTTAAGCTCCTGCTGTTACATATACATATGTTGTAATCCTGCTTGTCGGCTCTAATTTATCCTTTGCCGTTTGCAATTTTTTTTCTGCATACTGAGAATGTTCACTTGACTTCAAAGCAATTACCTTGCCCCCGCCCCGCTGCCTACCCCTCTTCAATTCCTGCCCCTTTCTCCAAGTTTTCTGAGAATTTACTTGTTATGGCCGCTTATTATAAATCGCGCTTTGTGGAAGCCGGAAGCCGCCTCCTTTTTCACTATTTCTTCAGCAATTAAAAACAATTCCTTACAAACACACACACACACACACACACATACGTATCTAAATCAACCCCCTACCCTTCCCCCTTGAATGCACAAAAGATGCCTAAAGATTTGCGCAAGCTCATTCAAAGACATTTTTTGTGTTTTATGCTTTTCTTTTTGCTTGTGTTTTTTTTTTGTGTTTTTTTTTTTTAATATTTTGCAGTCATTGTGAATGTTTTTAATTAGTCTGCGGCAGTCATTTTTTTGTTTTTGTTTTTTGTTTTGTGGGCTTTTTGCTTTGTGACTAAATAATCCTTGACAACTTCAATCAGTGCAACTTAATCCCCTTGTCTCTCTTCCCCCTTTGTTACCTTTCCATTTCTGTGGGCTTTTTCTTAGAGTAATAATCTCAAATACTGCTTAGTTATAATTGTTCTTTAGAATATTAGAACCTTCAAAAACTTGCAATGAAATGTGATGGGGAAAATTATTTAAGATTCTTTTTTTTTGGTATTTATTAAAATATTCCTAGTGCTACTAAGTTATACACTTTAAAATTAATGCACTACACAACGGATTTTATATATAAACAGATAAACTTAACATTTAAGAAACTATAAAATACTAAACAAATCACATTAAAAAGCAAATAATTTAAAACATTTATTCTTATGAATAAATTTAAAATTTTGTTAATATTTACCATTTGAAGTTCAGATAGTAATATTTTGATTTTTTTCTTTCCTATTCTTTACAAAAAATCACCTGTGGATTTAAGTATTAACATTTTACAGTAATTAGTATTTTAAGCCTTGGGTTCATTCTTAAATCATTTAAAGTCGCTGACTAAAGATGCAATTGGAGTTTGCAACGGCAGCAGCTGCGCCTCTCCAACAAATGCCTTCATGCCACCAAATGCCTCCACATATGCATGTATGATGCCCCTTATGCTGGCAACTAATCCGCAACAAAACGGATATGACCCCGCTCTCTTCCCCCCTCACCCTTTCGCCACCCACTTCTCTGCAGCATTGACCACTAACAACAACAGACAGACTTGCTTGCTGGACGCTTGGCGCAACGTGCAACGTGCAACAACAACAACAACAACAACAAACGACAGTTGCTGTCGATGTTGTTACAATACAACAACAACAACAACAACAACATCGAGATGGAAAAAAAAAACATAGAATGTATTTGCCTGCGTCTGCACTTGACGGCACTTGTAGGCGTGGCAGGCGGGGGGTGGCAAGTTGCGGAGGCGTTCATTTGTATATAAATGCGAGGAGAAGAAGCGACAATAAGAGGGGGGGGGGGGTGGGTTGTGGGGTGCTTAGGCAATGCAATCAAATGGCGCAAAATTTACAAAAACTGCACACACACACAACACACACACACACACACACAGGGAGGACACACATGTGCAACATACACAACTTGCAACGCACGCGGAAAATCTTTGCCTCGGGGGCGCACGACATGGACACCAAGAGAAAGAGAAAGAGAAAGAAAGAGCGAGAGAGAGAGAGAGAGAGAGAGGGAGAGAAAGTATGTGTGTGTTGGAGGTTAGTACAGTTGCGTCGTCTAAGCCAAAACCGGGAATGGCTAGCACAGGCAAACTCCTGTGCCACAAGGACCTGCCTCTCGTGCCACACACACACACACACACTGGACACACACACACACTCGCACACACATTTTGCGTCGCGTTTCGTTTTCTGCCGCGTTAACTGTCCATCAATGCGGGCACCAAAACCTCCCTGCCCCCATCCTCCTCCCCCTGCCTGTCTATTCTCTGTGCTTGTGCACCCCTCTACCTGCCCCACACACACACTCTCGCACACACACACACACCCCATTGAATCCTTGCTCCAGCAGCATCGTTAGCAGGACTTTTCTGCCTGCATTCGAACTTCGTTTTTTGGATTTATATAGAAAACTCAACTCGACTGCAATCGTCTATGTGTGTGTGTGTGTGTGTGTGTGTGTGAGTGTGTGGCTGCCACACACACAACGTTGCGTCGTCGTCGTCCACGTTAAGCCCTTTTTCATTGCCTAGAGAGAGTGCGCCCTCTGCTTCCTCCCCTTCCCCCACTCTTCCCCCGCTTCTGCTCGTTTTATTGCGCTAGGCATTTTTGCATATTTGAGGCATCATCGCTCATCGCTTTTGTTGCGCGTAAGCTAACTTTAGACGCGGACTCCCCCCTTACACCCCCTCCCCTGCTACCTTGCTACTCGTATGTGTGCCCCAGCTGCTTCTAAGCTGCTGCTCCCCTTTGCATTTCTAAGCTGCAGTCGCCATCGTCGACGTTGTCCTGTTCTTCTTCTATTTGGCGTTTTAATATTCGCCATTTTTTTCTTCTCACTAGCCTTGCAACAACTGCAACGTCAACCCCTCACCCCCTCACCACCCTAGCATTGCGTCTACAAAGAATTCAAGCAGATGCCTATACAGTGGAGTGATCAAAGGAATTGATTTCTTGATTTATCGATAATAATCGATAAGAACAAATGGTTGCACCTTCGTGTTAATTCCCATTTTTCATGTATGATATTTCAAACGCTACCATTGAAAGCATTTAAGTGGCATGGAGTGGATTGTAAGCATTGATTTCTACATTTATCGATTAAATGTCGATAATAATCGATAAGAACAATCATCATATAAAAGGCATTAATTGTTTTAGTTATCGATATCGGTTTACTTTTTTTGAGTGTTCCACTGTACTTGCTCAACTCTTTGGTCACCTTCACACACACACACACACACACACACACACACACACACACACACACACACAGCTCACGTTTTTATTTGTTTGTTTGCTTGTTCGTTCAGTCATGTGTGCCACAAGCCTCTAAAATCCAGCAACACCCCCTGCCACCCACCTCCTACCCACCCCTTACACCCTTGCACCCATCCATCCCCCCCGCTTCTATCAGATGACGCGTTGTTGTCTGTTTGCCTCTTCGCCGACGTTGTGTGTGTCGTTTGTTCAAATGTTGTCGTCTTTCTCACTACCCCCCCGTACCACCCTACCCATTCCCACTCCATGTTGCAACATGCCTGTTCCCAATGACATCGCAGCAGCAGCAGCGGCGGCGTGTCGCCTTGTGTCGCATTGCCTTTCGTCGCTTTTTGGAATGCCCCCCACACACCCCCCTCCCACCCCCCCTCACCATCGCCACTTGACTAGTGTCCAGTTGTCCAGTTTTTGGCCATATCCGCGTCATCGTTTTGCTCGTCAGCTCGTCGTCGTCAACAGTTAAATACATAAATTTTCGTATAAACGCGTTTTGAGTCTCACGACACCCCTCCCTCTCCCTCTCCCACCCCCTCCCACCGCCCACTACGCACGCATACACACACAAAAACCTATTTTCGCTTCTCCCGAATTGCGTACTCCAAAAACACCAACAACAACGAAAGTTTCGATGCAACAAAGTGCGTGTGGCAACCAAATTTGTTGCATTTTGTTGCAAGCTCGTATGCAGTGGAAATAAATGACAATTAACCCAGAACTGGATTAAGAAAACTTGACTAGAAAAATAAGAAAATTCCTCTTATAAAGATTTATTTCTACATCGTTTAAATTGTTTGCTTATTTATTTTAGTTAGTCGCGAATCTATTCTCAGATCATTCGATCATTTTAATTGTATAATTAATTTACCTCTCTCTGTCTCTCTCTGCCTCTTTCAACCCTGCCTCACCTGCACCATGTGGCATGTGTATTTTATATTTAATGTAGTCTCTCAACCGCCATTTGCTAGTCACAAAAAATATATTTTTGCATAATTTATGACTGGCTGACTGGCTATCTCTCCTATATACCCATCTCTCTCTTGCACACGAACCCATCTATCAATTGTCTCACTCACACATATGGGCAATTTGTTGCTCTTTTGTTGTTGCTTTTGATTTGTATTTCTTTATTTTATGCATTAATATGCCAAAAACAATAATCAAAATACAACAACTGCAAGGCACACACACACACACACACACACACACTAATACATTGGCCAGTCTCCAGTGTGGTGGGCAGTTCCAAAAGGCAGCCGCAGCACGAAGCAAGCCGTACGAGCGAGAAAAAAACAACACCATTGCTAGCTAGCTAGCTAGCTAGTTGGTGGCGAAGGAGAAGGAGAAGGAGAGGAAGAAGAAGCTACAAAAACTGCAGGTGCAATGCTGCCCCCCCTCCTTCTCCTACCCAGCCACGTGCGAAGGCATTGTGCACAAAGAGCAAAAATAAAAACAGAAGGAGAGCGAGCGCATCTCTTAAAAACAAAAGAGCGCCGCCACACAGCACAAACAAAGATTGCGGCGAATTGGGCGAATCACTCGACGACTGAGAGCGACGGCGGCGACGTCGGCAGCAGACAAACACAAACGGAACTAATTAATGAACAATCTTTTTGCTGCTGCTGCTGCTGCGAAAGCGGCGACTTTTTTCTTATGGGAGAGCGAAGTCAAGAGAGAGCTGATCTATACTCTTAGCACATTCGTATGCTTTGTGTTTGCTTTTAATTATTAGCTGCAGCTTTTCACTCTGCTCTTACATTCGCCGCAAGTACAAGTTGACTAACTGTAACTTGAATTTGCCCTCTCATACACACGCATTGTACGCACCTATTGCCTATCTATTTGGGCGCCCTACCACCACCCACCCACCTCCCACTCCTTGCACGCAGCTAGATTGCCGAAAATGCAGCGCTCGCGTCTCCGTTACTTTTTACGTTTTTTGGGGGTTGCAGTCGCGCCGGTCGGTCGGTCGGTCGGTCGGTCGTGTGTGTGGGAGAGAGCTTGCGTACGTGCGAACGAAGTTAAATTTCGCGAGCGAACTGTGCGAACTTCGTTTCGCTTCGTTTCGTTTCGGTATTCGTTTTCCGAGTAAAGGAATTTTTGAACGTTTTGCCGGCATTTGCATGCCGCTGTCGCTGCTGTCGCCGTCGTCGTCGTCGTCGTCGCAGTCGTCGCTGCTTTTGCGCTCTCTCCGCACTATTTTTCGCTGTGAGTGCTTTTGCTGCTCCTTTGCCTTGTGAGTTTGAAATGCAAACTGCAATTTGCCAGCTGCGACGTCGGCAGCGCACTATTCACGACTTGCGTCGCTGCCGCTGCCGCGATGACTACGACTCAGCGAATTCGCATTCGCAAACTCTCGCGGAAAGCAGCATTGACTACAAGCAGCAGCGCCTCTGCGTTTTCCACCATCGTCGTCGTTGTCGTTGTCGTCGCCGTCGTCGTTGTCGTTGTCGTAGCCCCAATCGACGTCGTCGTCGTCGTCAAGTTTGTTTTGAGTTTTTCCGTATCAAAATGTGCAAAACGTTTTCAGTCTAATTCAGACACTCGTGCTGAAAAGACTTTTGTGGCACGTTCCACAGCACACACACACATACAACAACAACTAAAAACACGAGCTGCTCGAACACTCGCACACACACTTCCATCCACACACACACACACACACATACACACGTATAGACGAGAGGAGTTTTGGGCCCAACTAACAACAAATCATTTATTTTTGTCAATTGTCATTGTTGCCTCCAAAAAACAAATGCACGCTACGTAGTGCGCGTAACGTAACGTAAGCCCACACACACATACACACACCCACACACACATAAACATAGTTAAGCACGTGTACCGTTAATTTATATATACGCGAGACGCGACGTTGAAATTTCCACAAACTGAAACGCACACATGCATAAATTACCGCTAGATTTACAGTTAACTGATCGATACGTGTGAACGAAAACTCTCCCACTCTCCCACTCACTCTCTCTTTTAAAACAAAATGGCGTCCGCGGAGACGCCAACGTCGCGACAACAACAACAAAGTAACGATCGCAGCAGCAGCAGCGACGCCGCCGCCGCAGCTACTCCCGCTGCTGCCGAGGGACAAACGGAGAGCGGCGAAATGAATGCGACGAATTCGGAGCAGGCGCAAGCAGCTCAGCGACAGCGCAGCGGCGGCGGCGGCGGTTTGACGCCAACGCAGCAGCAGGAGAATAGTGAAGATAGGGAGAAGATCGCAACACCGTTAGGAACGCCACCTAGCGGCCGATCGCCAAATGCTTCGTCATCGCCCAACAGCAGCAACTCACCGCAACAACAACAACAACAATCGAATCAACAGCAACAACAACAACAACAACAACAACCGCAACAATTTTGCCTGCGTTGGAACAATTATCAATCGAATCTGACAACGATCTTCGATCAGCTGCTGCAGAACGAATCCTTTGTGGATGTAACCCTAGCCTGCGACGGTCGCTCCATGAAGGCCCACAAAATGGTTTTATCCGCCTGCTCCCCCTACTTTCAAACCCTGCTCGCGGAGACACCCTGCCAGCATCCGATCGTGATCATGCGTGACGTCAACTGGTGCGATCTCCGGGCCATCGTGGAGTTCATGTACCGCGGCGAGATCAATGTGAGCCAGGAGCAGATTGGTCCGCTGCTGCGCATCGCCGAGATGCTCAAGGTGCGCGGCTTGGCGGATGTCACCCAAATGGAGGAGCTCAATGCGGCGGCGGCGGCGGCGGCGGCTGCATCCTCATCCTCGCCCGCACAGGTTTCACCCAAGGATCGCGAGGGAAGCGATGAGCTTTTATCCTATCTCCAACAGCAGCAGCAGCAGCAACAACAACAACAACAACAACAGCAGCAGCAGCAGCCGGAGAAGAAAATGCGATCGGATTGGGATTGCGGCGAATTGAGATTGTCGCCGTTGGAGCGAAGTCGCAATGTGCGCAAGCGTCGTTGGCCTTCGGCAGACGCCATCTTTAATCCGCCCGCAAGTCCCTTAAGCAGCTTAATTGCCGCCGAGCGTCTCGAGCAGGAGCAGAAGGAGCGCGAACGGGAGCGAGAGAGACAGCGAGATTGTGCGATTATGACACCGCCACCAAAGACGCTCTCCTTGCCGCTACCCCTACCCCTCCCGCTGCCCCTCTCCAGCACCGGCAGCGGCGGCGGCGGCAGCACAATGCCCTCACCTGCAACGACGCCGGCGCCGACGCCAGCAGCAGCAGCAGCCGTTAGTCGCTGCCCCCGCACTCCGCAGCCCAGTCCACAACAGCAGCAACAACATCACTTGCATCACCTGCAGCAACAACAACAACAACACCAGCAGCAACAACAACATCACTCTGCTTCTTCTTCTTCCGCATCTTCCGGCACTTCCGCTGCAGAATCGCGTTTCCCGCTCAACTCTGCTGCCGCAATGGCCGCCGCTGCCGCCATGGAGCTAAGCGTCGCTGCCGCAGCGGCGTCGACAGAGCCCCGCCTGCCGCCGCCGCCTCACCATCATCATCACAGCGTTGGAGCCACCTCGTCCGGCTCTCTTGCCGACGACATGGAGATCAAGCCGGGCATTGCCGAGATGATCCGCGAAGAGGAACGGGTGAGTACACTAACAAATTCATGCTCTTAAACTGTGCAAGATTCATTCATTCGCACGATCAATTTGAGCGCTCTCTTAATTCGCCGCTCTCTGTTGTTTTGATTTACGCGCGAACTCTCTCTCGACGCTCTCACACGATCTTCATTTTGTTTCGGCTTCGGCATTGACTTTGCTGCGTTCACATTTTTTTGCCGACGGCATTTCGCCGCGTGACGTCATAATAGGCTTGTCATCAACAGCAAGCAAGCGAGCAGCTCGCGACTGTTGCTCCCATGGAATGTTGCTGTTGTTGTTGCTTCGCTAATGATTGACAGCATTCACGTGCTTCACGTCGTCGTCGTCGTCTGCTTTGTGCTCATTGTTGTTGCTGGCCACGTTGCGATCGTTCTTGTTGTTGTCGTTGAGTGGGGCATTCAAACATTTTTCGTCTTGTCGTAGGTTCCGTAATTGAGTTTAAATAACCCAAATAAGAAGTGCGTTTCTTAATTATGCCATTAAGAAATTCTTTCGAATCTTTTTAACCTTAAAAATTATCTATAGGAATATTTAATCAATTCACATTTCATATCATCACAAATTTCATTTAAATGGCTTTTAAAAATGTTTTGTTTCCCATGTTTTAACAATTTTTATGATGCACACACACTGATCTGACAGTTCCCACAAACCGGTTCACAAGTCTTCAACGTGCCCCAAGAGGCAACAACACACATTAAGCGCACCGCAGAATTCGCACTTTAATAAACGAAGATTTTTATTTATTTATCTAATAGACGTCGCGTCGCGTCGAGAGTCAACGACGATGAAGACGAACCCACAGTTTCTTCCTTCTTTCCTTCCCAACCAATTTTGAGCATTCACATTCATAACATTCATATTCGATTTTGAGTGCATGTTGTTGTTGTTGAGAGTGGAATGCGATATTTGTTTGTCGACTCGACTCGACTTCAATCCAATCCAATCCTATCCACATATACATATATGTTTCGACGTTTGTTCTTGTTTATTGTCGCTTGTCGAGTGCATTAATCAAACATAAGGGACAGGGTTAAGAGCTCTGAGTCTTGACTGGTTTTCAGCGCATTAGCCTGCTCAGAGTTTAGAGCTCATTTCATATTTTCTTTCATACACTCAGCAAAAAAAATAAGTTTCCTACATCTAAGAAAAACTCTATGAAGTTGTTATGTAGCACCCAATTTCTTACAGTGCATTCACATTTGCTTGTTAGCATCTCTCACTCTTTCGCTCTTTCAATAAATATTTTGTTTTTATGCATTTTTAAATATTTTTCAGCCGCTGACCGCTGGCTTTGATTTTTGTTGTGTTTGTTGTGTGTGTGTGTGTGTGTTGTGTGTTTTGTTTTTTATGTGCTTAGAAATTCTTTGGAAATGCATCTTTGCATCTTTGTGTGTTATTTGTTTGCATTGGTATTAGTATTAGTATTAGTGAGTGTGTTTGTTAGCCATGTTTATGCTTTCCTGCTGTTTGTCTACCCAATTCTTGTCTTCTTCTTGTTGTTGTTGTTGTTTATTTACACATTTCATTTATTATTTAAAATCGTTGCAACGCCGCGATCTCTTGCAACTTCCCCTCTTTACCTCCCCACGTCTCTGTCGTATATAAAAATCAAATATTGACAGGCAGCATCCGTTCAGTTCGAAATGCAAAATAATCAATTCTTAATGCAACAACGCGTTCCTCTCATCTTCTTCTTTTTGGTTTTTAATACTTATAATTTTTTATTTCGATTTATTTATTTTTGGTTCTCTTCCTCTCTCTGCTCTGTCTCCTTTGCCACACATAAGCAGATAAAGCCGATAAGTGTCAGCCTTTGTCTCCCATCAGTATTTACCCATTCCCCTTCTCTGCTTCCTCCTCCGTCTCTTCATCTTTTTTCAATGATCTTTCGCAGCCGCTTCGGTTTCTGGTGATTAATTGCACTTTTATGATATTCTTGCCTTGTGTTTTCAGTTTTAGTTTTGTTTTTTTTTTTCGGTGTTTGCCCTTTTTTCCATATTTTTTTTTTATATTTTTATTGCGGTTGCATTTTATGTTTGTGCATCATTAGAGGAATTATTTTATTTTTATGAATACTCAGTTCAATGAACTTTTTCCAGAGATCTCTAAAACCGACGTAGGAGTTATTGAAGGTGATGAGGGTTAATTAAGTTTTAATTGAATTATGTGGAAAAAGCAAATACATAAATATAAATGCTTCAAGGGCAACTTTATATATTTTAAATTTGATTTAAACAAGGAACAAAATAATATCATCCTTAAAAACCACTTTTTTAAAGTGTTTTAAAAGTCTTTTGATAATCTAATTTTACTTATAAGATAGGGAATTTATTATCACCAAGGAATCTTATAATTAGTTGTTATAATTTTCGGTTTCAACTGAATTTGTTTGATATTACCCGCATATAATTTTAATTACCTATTCCCAAAAGAAGCACTTTTCCCATGCGAAAAGAAATAAAAAAAAAAACCCGCAAGTCAGTTCCTGCTGCTCAATTACTCATTTGCCACATCCCAAAACCCTCACGCATATCCTTCTACCCATTCCCAAAACATCCCGAACTCAGATATATCGAACATCGAACATATAATAAGCGAGTGTCGCTTACAAAAAAGTTGTGTAGACAAATTACCCCAGCTGGATATATGTATAGAAAGATACAAGATACAGAATGTGCAAAAAAAAAAAAAAAAAGGGCAAACGTGCCACATTCAAACTACTTCAACACAGCAACAAAAAAAAAGGTGCAGAAAAAAAAAACGGCAGCAATCAAAAGGCAAAAGCAGCAGCAGCAGCAGAGAACAAAATGTGTGGCATGCATAAAAATTGAAAAAGATGCAGCTCAAAACACAAAATAAAAACCAAGAAGGAATCTCGCACGGTGCATTTGAATTTGTATCTGTGTGTGTGTGTGTGTGTGTGTGTATCTGTATCTGTGTAGGTGCGCAAAGGAAGCCAACAAGCCACTTAACCCAATCGACAAAAGTCATTACACTCGTCACTCTCTGGCTGCCCCTTGTGCCCCTGCCCCTGCCCCTGCCCCTTCCTTTTTCTTTCTTCTTGCTTCGCTTGCTTCCGCTGTGCGTCAGCAGCGACGCCGACTGCGACTGCGACTGCAACTGCGACTGCGATCTTTGCTTGACTAAATTGGCCTCAAGTGGCAAGAAACGAAGACCTCGAGACTTCTTCTATTTCTCTCCTTTTCTCGCTCATGAATAAAATAAAATAAATAATACAATTTATTACAAGCACACAGCGTGTTTCTTCTTCTTCTCTCTCTCTCTCTCTCTCTCTCTCTCTTCCTCACTTCTAACTAATGTATCTCGTATCTTGTATCTTTGTATCTGCCTTGCATCTGCCGCTATTATTGTATACAATACAACGTTGCACATTGCTGCTGCTGCTGCTGCTTTAATGAAAAATAAATAAATAAAATAAAAACCAAAGAAATATATATACAAAAGCCAAAGAAGATGGAGAGAAGGAAGGGGAAAAGAAATATGGACAGGCTGCGGGATATAAAAATAAAAGCAAATATAAATTGTATAATCCGCTTTGATGTATCGCCTTCTGTTTTATATTATTCAGGCATATTTTATTTAATGCCCTAACAAAGTATGGGGTATAATGAATATGACAAGCAGCAGAGAGAAAGAACTTTTAAGTCAACTATAATATATTCAACCCAAAATCTATTGTAACCGATTAGTGTATTTAATATTCGTCTTGCCATTAAATGCATCCCTCCCTTGTTTATATTCAAAAGCCACATATGGAGTCCCACACGAAGTAATTTTACATTTTACGCCTTTTGGCTGAGAGAGATACACAGATACAGATACAAAGATACACCAGCGGCAGCTGCACAGATACATTAATTTAGTTTCAAATTCTATAAACATTTAACATTTAAAAGGAAAATCCCATAAAAAATCGCGTTGTGTGATGTTTATATACAAAAGTAGAAAAACTAGGCGGAAAATATTTGCGAGCAATTTAAAATTTGATGGCTAAGCTAAATAAATGGATGTAGATAATGTTGTTGCAGCTGCAGCACCAAAGCACCAAGTGGCAAGTAAATACGTTGATTAATCTATAAAAAAAATATACTTTTGTTGTTGTTGTTGTGGTCTCTTCTGTGTGTGTGTGTGTGTGTGATTCTAATCGGATTTAGTTTGGCCCGGGCTTCATTTATTTTATTTATTTTTATGCTTGTAATGCGGCATAAATAATTTATGCAGATAAATAACCCAAAACCAAAAAAAAAAACGTTTCCAAGCCTCACCAAGGGGCGCCCCAATAACAACAACAACAACAGCCACAAGAGTTGGGATTCTGAGTCTGTGAGTCTTGGGGTCCAGAAGAGGGAGAGAGGGACCCCAGCAATGCCATCATAAAGCAAAGCCAACAAAACTGACAACCAAAGGGGGGAGGAGAAGGGGGGAGAAGAAATCAGAAGGGTTGGGCGGCAATCAAAATCTTTTCCACATAGGTCTCTCCGCTTGTTTGTAAGTTTGTCTGTTCATTACGTATGTATATCCTTCTAAAAATATTTATTTATTTATTTTACAACCCACACACACACACACACACACACACAAACGAACACACAGGCATTTATTTGTAACTTTGTATAAATTTATTATATTGCATTAGTTGTAAGTCAGCCTCATGCCAAGAATTCTCTCTTTCTGGCTTTCTGCCTTCGAGTGTTGTGTCTTGAGGTTGTTTGCTGTCGGTTTTTTTTGTTGTGCGTGGGCAGGGGGTCTAAGTTGCAGATACAGATACTTTAAGGTTGAGAAAGAGGCAAGCAAGCAAGCAAGCAAAAAAAAAAGGTGCGTAAAAAGTCAGCTTATTATAAATAAAGGTTAGCAACAAATATAACAAAGTAAATAAAGAAAAACTGAAAAGTGAAGAAACAGGAAAACTTAAGTTAGAGTTCAGGGTAAGATTTAAGGGGGGATATTTGGAAGTGGAAACAAAGTGGCAAAGGATACAAACACTTCAAAGGAAAAAGTGCGTAATAATTTAGAAATATTATCATTCAATTTCCTTTCCTTCCATTCGATTTTAAACTAATGCCTGCATTCGATTTCAATCAGTTTGCATTTGAAAAGCATTTTTAAAATCTTGCTGTCTGACAAAAAAAAAAAAAAAATCTGGCGAGCGAGGCAAAGAGGCAGAAAGGCAGGTTCGCGATGTGCAACACACACACAGTGCAACAAACTAAAGACAAATATTTACAATGAGCAACCGATTAATCACACACACACGCACACACACAGCATTCAGATACGGGGGAGGTGGAGGGAAGTGAGTATTAAATAAATAAATTAATGGCAGAGCTATGGAAGGCAACGAGGACAGCACAACAAAAACAAGATACACGTGTATGTGTGTGTGTGTGTGTGTGTATCTTAAAGATGCAAGTTTTTGAGTTGGCTTTTGTCTTTGTGCATTGGCTTTGTGACTGAGCGCGAACACACACACACACACACAACATACATATAAACATATATCGACAAAAATAAATTAATTAAAAATGCAGGCGAGCAAGACAGAGACAAAGAGAGAGAGAGAGAGAGAAGAGCAAGGGCAGGGAAGTTAAGCGGGAGTGATGTAAGATATTTTTTATTATTATGATTTTTTTTTGTAATGAATTTATATCGCTTGTAATTAAACTGACAGCTCTGAGTCAGAGCGACAAGCAATTTTTATAATTACATTTGTTGTATTTGCTGTATTTATTATTACAACGATTTCTTTATAGAGCAAAAACACAACATACAGACTTTTGATAGCCATCAGAAATCGATTGAAGTTTGCTTGAAAAACAACATTTTTATTATACTTAGAATCGATAAGATAGCATTAAATCATTAGATTGGAATAATCTAGATTCTAGAGTGTAGGTATTTGTCAAGCGACACAAATTAATGTAATATGTATAATAAAAAGCACTTAACTTAAAATAAACTTTGAAATTAGCCCAATAATTGATGGGGACATTGAGATATGGCTCTTGTTTAAGCTTATCGCGACCCAAAAAAAAAACTATTTCGAAAATCTAAAATAGATTAGATCGCATGCAACAAGCGCACAAGATAAAGATACTTTTTTATTCTACTTGTGCTCATTTCTCTTATCATTTTATCTTCATCCTTCTCTGTTTGTCTGTTTGTCGCACGCTTTTGGCTATTGTGTGTGTCTGTTGTTGTTGTTGTCTGTATAAAGCCATAACCTGCCGCAACATTGTACAAAACGCGTGTAGCAACAACAACAAGAAGCGGAAAAAACAGGAAACGAATATCTACACAATAGTGAAGTTTGTATACCCTCACAAATGATAGGATGGCAACAAGTGTAAAGTTTATTCAGAAATTTACTTAAGAAATAAGTTAAACTTACTCAGATGTTAACTCGGCTCTCAGAGCTCTGTTGAGCTGTCCTTTAAGGATGCGATGACTGTTTTTTTATTATGGTCTAAAAGGGATTTAGAGATTTTTCTTTGACGGGTTGAGAAATGTACTGAATTGCTTTTTACTATCACTGTTTGCTGGAACATAGAAAAGTTTTTACACTATAAGAAGTTTCCTCTGCATCTTGATTCAGAAGTTAAAATCTGTAAAAATTACATAAAAATATATATCACTAAGTATAAAATACCAAGATTCGATTATAAAATTCAAAAATAAATATGGATAAAAATAACTATACAAATAATACATTTTTAGATTTCTGTTCATGATATAAAGCATAGTCGAAGTACCCCAAAAAAGGCAGTTAATGAATCAGCGAAAAAGAAGGCAAACGAAAGAAAAAAAAATGCTTCTCGCATTGATGTCGACTTTGACTTTGATGCGATGTTGTTGCTGTTGTTGTACGCCAAATGGACAGGCCCCAAAACGAGAAAAAGAGAGAATAAGTGAGAGAGGGGGTGGCAAATCTCACGCTCCACTAAAAGCGCACGGTTAAGGAGTTGGGGGAGGGGAGGGAGGGAAAGTCTGCGTGCTAAGAACAAATCAGTTGTTCGTTTTGCTTTGCGTCGCTTTCGCTTCATTCAATTAGATACATTTTGTATCTTATGACATATATTTTCACACCTTTTGCGCTTGCTTTAATTGTTGCGAGCTGTGTGTGCGGCATGAGGAATGAGGAATGAGGCAAGCAGGCATCAAAGGCAGCAGCTGTGTTCGTGTATCTGTAAGATACAACGTTTATGCTGTTGCAAGAAAGCATTGTGCAATAAAAATAAATACCATTTATTTCTTCTCGTTTTGTTTTTTTGGGATTTTTATAACATTTATAACATTGTGCACACACAGCGCGTTTTTCTTCTTCTTCATCTCTCTCTCTCTCTCTCTCTCTCTCTCTCTCGTCTTATTTATGAGGCGAGCACAAAGCAAAGAAAAAGAAGAAGAAGAATGGGTGTGTGTATGTTGATCTACCTCCTGCAATCTCCCGCTCCCCTCAGAGAGAGTGTGTGTGTGTGTGTACCTACGTTTAAATTTTTTATGAGTTCGTAATAAAGTTTCAACATTTTTCATCATTAAAATAAAATATAAAGCCGAAATTATATTTTATCGTCTTTGCATCATTCTTTTTCCTTAAATACATGGCACACACACACACACACACGCACAGTCGCGCTTGGCAGATACAAAGATACAGATACAAAGTTGAAGTTATGTGCAGCGGCAGTCGCAGCAATAATAATGAATATATATGGAGAAAGACAAGAAACCGCACTTTAAACGAAAGACGGAACCACTCTCTGGACCCGACTGCAGCTGCGGAGGGCAGCGGAGAGGGGGGAAGAGTAAAATAATAATAAATAAAATAACACAACGGAATATAAAAATAAAAAACTCAAGAAGATGAAGCAGTAAAAGGCAGCAATAACAAAAGCAAAAGAAATATTCTTTAATTTAGACCGCGCCCCGCGTCTGGAGAGAAAAAAAAGGGAAACAAAAATCGTAATATAAAATAAATATTTCAAGAACCTCCCGAACTCAATGTTGTTGCTGTTGTTGTTGTAGTAATTTATAATATTCCTTAACGATGTGCAAAGGGCAAAAACTGCGCACACTTTGCACAGTGGAATTAATAATGAAAACTATGGACAAAGTGCAAAAATATATAATATATATAATTAAATAAATCTTATATGTATAAGGTAATTATTCTCAGCTGAGACATTATTGTAAATATTTATAGAAATATTTATGGTTAGTTTACTTTCGATCCAGTTACAATGTAGTTTCTTTCTGAGCGCTTTACACCATATATTAACTTATCTATTAATCCGCAATTAGTTTTGAGGTGATGACAATAATGATTAACTTTAATAGGCATTTGACATTGAAATTACACGTTTCCACTTTATTTTAATAATAACAACTGGAAACTAGTTCACAATATGACAACTCATTTCCACTGTAAATCTTAATTCATTTTTATTATTCCTCTTTGAATTATTATTTTATTTTTTTGTTTTGTACGCGCAGCTGTTAAGGAAATGATTTTCGAAAATTGAAGTTTATGACGATGAATGGAATAATTCTTTTTTTTTTTTTAATTTACTCGTGTATGAGAGAGTGTATATGTTTGTGTGTGTTAATATACAATCATTTATATTAATATTGTAAACAATCTTTATTTTTTTTTTTAAAGCTGTAAACTTAAGTTCTGCGGTGAAGCGCATTGAACTTTGCTCACATATTGTATAAACACAGACAAACAAATATGTATGTATGTAAGTATCTTAACACGTATTTACTTGTAGTAGGTTTGCTTGGCTTTGAGTTTAATTTGGCTTAATTGCGTGCAACTCGCGCTCTGCCTTTGCCTTAGCCGTCGTCGTCGTCGTCGTCGTCGTATCTCATTATCATCGCAGCGTCGGCGTCGCCGTCAGCGTCGTGCGATTAATCAAATCAAACGAAATCAAATCAAAGGCGATTTAACTGCACACACACACATATGAAGTACTCCGCGCTGTGCTCTGTGTAGTATCTGAAGTATCTGTAAGTCAGGGGTAGAGGGGGGGAGCAGACGTAGTAGGAGAAACATGCCGTGAAGCTATGACAAAGCATTTTTAAGCCATTTGATTGACTGACGTTAAAATATTCACGTGCAGCGATTTTAATCGCTAGCAAAATGCAGCAGGGCGCAGTGCATTTTTATTCAATATACCCTGCAAACAAAATCAATGGGGGGTTTAGGGAAATTTTTCCTTGAAAGGATAGATTATTAAAAACTATAAAGAAAGTAGCAAGAATATTGCATTTAATAAATTTTTGCAAGGATTATTTTTCAGTCTGTTACCAAAATCAACAATTTTTATGCATGATTTTTTCCTCCAAGCAAGAATATTGTTTACAATACATTTTTGCAAGGGGTATTTTTCAGTCTATTACCAAAAGCAACAATTTTTATGCATGATTTTTTCCTCCTTATTTTTTTTTGCTCTCAAAACTCTCTATGCAAAAAAAAAGAAGAGAAATAATAATTATTATTAAAAACATATGAGTGTGCGTGTGTGTGTGTGTGTGAGTGTATCTATGGGTGTGAGTTTAACATACAAAAAAAAAAATCAAAATGAGAAGAAAAATTTAAATGAGTGCAGATTGCAAGCGCAACAACTTTGTTGTTGTCGTTGTCATAATTGTTGTTGTTGTTGTTTGTTGCTCGTTGCCTTTGGCTGCATTTCTTCAACTCTTGTTGGTTGTTGTTGTTGTTGCTGTTGTTGTTGCTGTCAGTGTTGCCTTTGGGGGCCTTGGTTAGGTGCGCACTGTGCTCAACTTTGGTGCTCTGTATTGGGGATTAATGAATTTGATATAATGACATTTTAGATTGCATCTGCATAACATTTAATTGTGTTTGCCTTGTCAGACAGCGCACACACACACACACACACACACACCACTAACTGGCGCACATTTCGCATATTTTTCTCTTTCTTTCTTTTTATGCCTTGTCATTTAGAAAGAAAAAAAAAAAAAATTTTTCATGCGCACTTCTACAAATTGTATCAAATTGCAATGCCAATGGGTTGGATGGGTGGTTGGGGGAGGTGAAGGGGTTGTCCAAGGCGCAGTTTATCGATTTTGGTTGTTGGCGCCTAAACTTTTCACTTTTTGTTATGTATTTGCAATTCTCATATGCAAAACGTTGAATAATGGGCCAACAACTTGTAATAGTTTACTAAACGGTTCTTCTCTTCTTCTTTTTTTTGAGTGTATTGATAGCCCTGTCTTCGTTCCAATTAAACAACTTTGAGCGTAAGTGTGTGTGTGTGTGTGTGTGTGTGTGTTTGCCTAATTTGCCAATTAAGTTAATGGGCATTTATTATTTAGCAATAAAATATGCAAAGCAATTGCTGAAATGTGGCACAGTCACATTCACAGAGCTGAAAAAAACAGAACTCAGCTAACTGTTATTTGTTGTTGCACATATACGTATAAGTATTACCAACAAAAAGCAACAAACAACAACAACAACCACAGCGACAACCACCTGGCATAATAACTTTTGCAAAATGACAGCCAACAAACTGCTACAAAAACAATGTAGAGTGTAGAGTGAGAAAACACAACGCACTTCAAATGCTCTTCTTCGCGGAATATTTGTATTCCTTACACTGAACTGTCATATCTGTTAGCTTAGCTAAGCAACCCTTTGCAGCAGACATTTATAAGACACAATAAAGACAAAAGCTGCAGCGGCGACGAAGACTTCGACTTCGAGTTCGAGTTGGAGAGTTTCAAGTTTTGTTGCCGCGGACAAAACATAATTTACTTTCGGCTGCATAAACAATGCAATAAAATAAAAGAACCGATGCGAAAAGCCAGCCCAAAGATACCAGAGAAAGAGAGAAGAGAGGGGTAGCGGAGGCAGTAAATAAAATATATGGCATTGGAATAAAATATTTGTAACAAAAATAACGCGCGAGGCAAAGAAGAAGAGACTCGAAGCAGAAGTTGGCCAAGAAAGACGGCCATCTCTCCGCCCCTCCCTTCCTCTCTCTCTCTCTCTCTCTCTCTCTCTGCGGCCAGCCGGCGTTAGAGTTGAAATCGAATGCGAATCGAGTTGGAGTCGAAGTCGACTTGGCTCACACAAATTGGCAAGACAGAATACGGCAGAGGCAGAAGCAAAGGCAGAGGCAGAGGCGGCATCCAGTACTCAGTTATTAGGCGCAATCAAAATGAGAAGGAATTCAGAAATTATTATCCATACGGCATCAAGGCAGGCAAGCCAGTCAATTCAAGGTGCAGGACACGACGCCAACGTGTTGTTGTTGTTTTTGTTGCTGTTCTTGGTTGCCAATTTTCGATGCCGTGCGATTTGTTTTGTGAATACAACTTTTTGCCAAATGTATCTGTTAACGTATCCGTTGCTATAACTGAAGCTGTATGCAGTGTTCAAAAAGTATTGTTAGGAGTCAAAAGAAAAGAACTTCAAGCTCCAAAATCTCCAAATATGGAAAATAAAGTTTAATAATTGAAGATCTTATATTTCACTGTAGTTAAATTAGCTATTTAATACTTTCTAAATCTGAATCAAGAACATTTTTTTTGTTTTAGCTTTTCTCGATTTTTTTCTGTGTAGCTTTGTGGGTTTATTGTTGTTGTTGGTTGTGAGCCGCAAAAGTTTTTTGACTAGAAACGCGGCTACCTTTTATTTTTTTCTGGCCAAATACAAACAAAATACGTGGGCCAATAAATTTTGTGGCTGCTGCTGCTTCTGTTGCTGCTCTTCTTCTTCGGCGGTTTTAGTTTTTTTTAATATTTTATAAGTTATTACTTTTGCGCAATTGCTTGTTATTTTAAATATGTATTTTCGGTTCTTCGGTTCCGCATTTTTATTGCATTTAGTTATTCGATGGGGGGAGGGAGGGAATAGAATTCTTATTTATGCGCTTATCAAATAAATTACGCATACGCTAAGAACGTGCGCACTTTTTCCAAGGGGGGGGAGAAGGCGAACACAAGTAAGTACAGAAAAAGGGAAGGGGGCTTGTGTGTGTGTGTGGAATGCCAGAAAATAGTTTGCGCATAATTTTCAAGCGCATTAAATTTTATATGCGATTTTTTACGACTTACTTATACTTATATTTTATTTATTATGTTTTTGCAATTGGGGAAAAAAAAAATTGTTTTTGGGGAACGCCAAAAATGCAATGAAAAATTATTATTATTATGAGCTCAATTTATGGCAGGCGCCATTTTGCCAAGGAAATAACAAACCAATTTATAAGTACAGTGTAGTTTTTCCCTCAAAATTTATTCGACAAGTAGCCAAGATAAATAAAAACCACAAAGTTGAAACTACATAATTTGTAAAACTTCTTCAGCTCAAAGAAATAGTATTAAAATATATGTAATTCAACAAGAGCATGTTCTTAAAGGTTAATTAAATTTTTTACTAAATAGCCCTAATGATTAAAATGAACTAATTACGTAGTGAATAACGCACCAATATTAAAACACAAATGCTGTAGCGTTAGGAATGATTAGGAAATAAATAAATAAGACAGACAAGTAATAAAAATTTTCCATTGATAGACAAAAACAGAACTTAACTAAATAGCACACAGCTTGACAAATAATGTATGTTTCCGTATAAATATGCTTTAAATAAAAATAAAATATGTTTAAACAAAGTACAAATGTGGCTAAAAGAGAGTGTGATCGACTTGAGGAACTCGAACTTTAAATTTTCGGTTTTAGTTAATAAGAAAGATTTTTATGTTGTTAAAAAATACCCTTTTAAATTTTAAGATGCAAGGTATGCCTGCTAAGATTCGTAGTTCGTTTATTTGTTGCTGAAAGCTTTTTGGTATATTTAAGAGATCTTTTTATAGCACTCCAGGGTACATGGAAAGTCCGGCAAAAATTATAAGCTTCTTAAAACATAGTCGCCTCTTCTACCACTCTCTCTCTCTCTCTCTCTCTCTCCTAACTCGTCTTAAGCAATTGTTTGTATGCATTGTCTAGTTTGCCAGCAACTTTTGGGGCTGTGTAAATATTTGAGGCTTGAAAAAGAAAGAAAGACACAAGTGAAAACGTTGCAGTCAAATGCAACCGACTGCGGAATACTCTGATACCAATAAAAGAAAAAATGGTGATATGAAAAATAAGTGAATTTCCGATTTTAAAAGGTGGGCGGCAGAGGCGTGGCATTCAAATTTTAATGCAGTTTTTTGGAGAACGTCATTTACTATTTTGTTACCAAATTTGGTGGCTGTAGCCCAAAAACTGTGAAAGCAATGTATGTTTCCGATTTCAAAGAAGAATTGGGGAATGCAACAACATTTTTTATGCAGTAACTCTAGCTGTAAAAATGTAAGAAATATATGGTTTTTATCGGCTTTCAGTTATCGATTAAATCGATTTCCCAGCCCCCTAATAGGAGTGGCACCCCAATCTTGACACCTTATCTGACAAAACCAATATACTCTTCATCTTCGGTATCAGAGTATAAAAACTTTAAAGTTATCATCTAAATAGAGTGAGATGTAAATATTAGAGTAAGTGTAATGGTTATGGCAGACAATGAGTAGAAATTAGGAGGAGGAGGAGGGAGGAGAAAACGTCAATGGCCTGACCATGTAACGGTAACACTGCCAAATAATATATGTACATATGTATGTATGTATTTTTGTTATAGACTCGAAATGTCTCGCACACGTTCGACCCATTAATAAAACGACAAAAGTTACGAATTTCAAATTATTATTATAACAATAACATTATTGACATTGTTATTATTATAATGGCCACGAACCGAGCGACTTGGTTCAGTTTGGTTTTGGTTTCAGACTCGGACTCGGGTTTGGGTTTGGTTTTCGGTTTTCGGTTTTGGCTTTGACTGTCGCACAGGGGCACAAGTCGTAAAAGCCAAAAGCAAATACAATATGAATTTGTTTGCTGTTTCTCTGAACAAACCCTTCCCACTTATCTCTCTCTCTCCTTTGGTTTGTATCTCTGTTTGGAAATCCAATACAAGTCTGTATAGATAATAATTATTTATATTTATAACTAAATGCATAAAGTTTTATTGCTCTCTCAGTTCTGTTCAGTTCAGTTCAGTTTGCCAGCAACAAAGTCGTCAACAAAAACGACGGCATAAAAACAAATTACAATACTACAATACTACATTCCCATATCAACTTATATGTATTTATATCATGGCAATAAACAGTTGGCCTATTAGACATACAATATATACATATTTAGATATATGTTGTCTCATATAAATTGCACAATATATATTTTTATTTTATTGCAAAACACTTTGTGACTTTTTCTTGGTGTAATAAAATCATCAATATGGAAAACGCATTTAGCATACCCTAGAAAAATAACTTTTATATAAAATTAATAAATGTAGTATTGAACTTTTCTAGTAACTTACAAAGGTTAAAGTTTTTTCTCATTTTTCTTCTATTCTATATATCATTAAAATAGTTTTCCAGTACAAAACCTAAGCCAAACAATTTATTTGTTTCATCTATTCTTTAATTACATATTTTTCCCAATTCATTCTTCACACAATTTTTTCTAATTTATTGGTCTTACTTTACCAGTTTCTCCACTATACTTTTTCTCTATATAAGGGTTCTCTTTTATATTTTTTTCTTCTTTTATGGCATAGTAATAAATAACAAATGTGTAAGTCACGGTTAGGTTTACAATATCTTTGTGTAAATGTATTAGCTGTGGGTGTAATAAAAATATTTCTGCTGCACATTTATACAAGTAAAGTTTTTTTTGTGTCGCTGTATTTGTTGGCCATAAAACTCATTGACACGCCATTGTTGTTGTTGTTGTTGTAGCGCAAAATCTAAACATCAGCCCATTTGTGCCACGCCCTTAATCAACTAAGTAAGCATATAAAAATGGCTCGTAAAAGCGTCAAATGCAACTTGCAACATTGTTGCACAGCCCACAGCTGTCTACAGAGAGAGCAGAGCAGGGAGAGAGAAAGGGAAAAACTCTTTGGAATAATAACAAAAATAACTACCACAATTAACTTGGGCTCCACCAAATGACGAACGCTGCCCGTGGCGCCACAGAAAACGAATGAAAAAGAAGAAACTAAAGCAAATGCTTGATTTTATTGATAGCCATTTCATTTTCATGTCGCATATCATTAGAATTAATCATTAAAATGTGATAATAATTTGCACAAGTGTGCAACTGTGCAACATTGTGTGGCATGACTAAATTATATAGCAGTCGAATAGCAGATACCCTTACACTTAAACTCCAATGCGTTACACACTTCATGACACACTTGTAATGGGTATTTTTTATAATACTCTTCCTGCCAAAAAAAAAAAAAAAACAAAACGAAAAGCATTTGAGTTGATTTTACGATTGCAAGTTGCTGCTGCAATTGCTTCTTGATGCAATGTTGCCACAGTGGTGTAGGCAAGGCAAGGCAATGTTGCCGCGCAACATGTGAGAAGGCTGCTTGCAACTTTTTATGGCAGCAGCGTGCAGCGTTTTACAGCTGAGCTGGCTAGCTGGCGGCTTCCTTTGCTCCTTCCCCCCTTCCCCACACAGCGCCAGCTTTTTTATATTAAAAGTAATAAAAGTTAAAATGGGCAAGGGAAGCTAGATGCAGAGGGGAAGGAAGGGAGGGGGGGGAGGGACATAAACAGAGCAACGGCAACAGCACAATTTATGGTCTTAAAACTAATTTAACTTTTATAAAATTACCAAACACGCATAAACACAATTTTTATGCCGGACGCACGTTGCACGTTGTTGTTGTTGTTGTTTGTTGCAACAACGTTTCGCGTTGCATTCTCTCAGAGCAGTAAACTGTTCTGCTTCTTCTGCTTCTTATTCTCCGCTTTTTTTTTCTTGCTGTTTGTTGTTATTCATATAAATTTTATTTCATGCCATTTTTGCTGTTGTTGTTTTTTATTTGTGCGCAATTTTTTATGAGCCGCAACTTTGTTGCTGATTTTTATGTGTTGCAGCAATAATAGCAATGGGCGAGAAAGCGGCAAACAGTTGGCCTACATAGTCAAGGGGCAAGCGAGGGGAAGAGGGGTAGACTAAGCTTATCGTTTGTCTAATTGATGATGTTTGTGGCTGGGAAAAAAGGCATGATAAAACAGTAGAAAGATCTTAATGCCAAGCCAGATGATTGACGAATAGAACTAAGCTAAGTGTGTCTGTGTGTGTGTGAAAGAAGTATGAAAGGAAAGGGTTCAATAAACGGAAAAACAGGAAATGCATAATAGTTGCAATTGGCAACACATTATTAAACGAAGAGACCAACTAAGTATATGAAAGATAGATTGGATACATCTAACGAGTTTATTCAATAAACCTTAATGAACATTAACCAACTGTTATGATTTAAATCGAATTTCTAGATAGAAAAGCTATTTAATAGCAAATCTATCTTAAAGGTTATAATAAAGTTTAGCTGCAGCTTTTCATCAATCAAATGTCATAACGATTTCTTTGTATACAAGGTAAGACGCTTAGGCATCTAAATAGTATCTATTGAACACATACATACTATCTTTTTCGTATTTGTATTTCGTAAACGGAAGCAATTAACATTTCCTCATAACAGCATGTAATTAAAATTATAATAAGATGCTTTGCCAAAGATAAAGCAAAAATACGAAAAAAAAAAAAAAAATACGAAAATAAAAACATGCGAATATGCGCTGATGTACGTGATGTCTCTGTATCATATGTGTGTGTGTGTGTGTGTGTGTAACGGTATTTTTTTGTATCTATATCTTTATGTGAGTTAAGATAAATTCGTACAAAACGTATGTATTGTATCTTGTATCTATTGAACTAAACAACAGCAGCAGCAGCAGCAAAGCGCAGCGATAAACAAACTGAGGGAGATAGGGGGGAAGCGAGGGGACGGGAGCGGACGGTGTAGAGACAATTATTACGAGCATTTTGCTACAAAATAGCGGCGATAAATTTCAATATCTTGCAGCAGTCGTAGTCGTCGACAACACACGTATGTAGAAATGGAAAAATAATAACAATAATAACTAAAAACTACTTGAGTACGAGTACGAGTACGAAGAAGAAGAAGCAGAGAGAGGCAACAGCAGCAGATACAGATACAAATGCGTCGCATCAGATAAAAAGATATGACGGGTCTACAGATACAAAATGCTGTAATTAAATTCGTGTGTTTTATTGCTGTTGTTGTCGTTGCTTCATTTAAACAAATATCAGAGAACAAAGTTTGCTTCACACACACCCACACACACACACACAAATAATGTATCTGCAGATATAAAATGTTGTATCTTGTATCTGTAGCTGCATTTAACTAAGTACCAAACACACACACACACACTTTTTTGTATTTAATTTTATTTCCACTTGTCAGGCAAGAAAACTAAAGTAGGCTAATTGTTTTTGTTGTAGGAGAGCCGTTTGTATATCTCTAGTATCTGTATCTTGTAGATGCAGAAGAAGTACACACACAAAAACAGAAGAGAAATATGTTGTAGTTGCTGTTGTTGTTGTTGTTCTTTGCTCATTTATTTGCTTCATTATATGGTTATTATATGGCCCCGCTGTTGGCCTTCTTAGAAAACTAATATTATGCAGCATGTTTTTGCTGCTGCTGCTGCGATGCAAAGATACAGATACACACACACACACACACACACACAGCAAGTTACATTTGGCGTAATTAATGCTGGAAATCCAGACATGAAGAGAAGAGAAAGAGAACGATTGAAATTTTGTTGTAATATTTAATTGAAATTTTCTGTGTTCGGAAAAAAGGCGGCTTTTTTTCTTACAATATAATAATAAAAATTCATAAGTGCAGAGCAGCGTCGGACAGGCAACAAATGTTGTTGTTGATGTGTTGGATGCTGTTTATAATGTTTACTTCAAAAGTTTGCTTTTTGATGTACGCAAGGGGCAAGGGGAAGTCAAACAGACAGACAGACAGACAGACCATGTGCACCATGTGCTGTAATTTATAAAAATGCATCTAAATGCAATTAAGTAAAGCATAAAAGTAAATTACAAACAAATGCGGAAGATGCTGCTGATGCCGAAGTCATAAAAAGAAAGAAGGCGGGGAGAGGAGTAAAAGCCTCAAAAAAATGTATTTATAAGCTGATTTTGATATTAAAAAATATGTATGATGATGATGATTTTTTCATCTTTGTCTGCTTCGTTTTCGAAAATGATTTACAAATTAAGGCAGCTGGCTCAGAGTTCAGACAGACTGAGGAATGGAGAGATGGACAGTTGCAGATGGCCTCGAGACTGCAACTTTATTATTTTTAGATAAATATCTTTCGATTTCATTTCCCAATGCAGCCGCTGCAATTATTTATTTACTTTTTATATTACTTCTCTCTCTCTCTCTTTATTTTTTATTTGTGGTAATTCATTTTAAATGCATGAGAAACTTCCTCAGCTGGAGTGGGGAAAATATACTTCAGAGCTAACTATTTATTTTGCCAGTCAGGCAGATACAGATACAGATACGCTTGAGATATACACAGTACGAGTATAAAATAAATTAAATGTGCCAGCTGTTGTGGCAGCCACAACTTCAGCTCTGATTATAAAAAAAAGGGCAGCGCGAATCGGCATTACTTGTTATAGAAACTAATGTTAATGGTGTATTAAATCTATTCACAGGGCAAGGTACACTCAGAAAAAGAGTGGTACGTGGTTTTTATTAAAAGTGCATAACAATGCAAGAAACAAGTGTTGTTAAGTGAAGTGCTTATAAACAAAAGATATTTTTATTTTGAAAATAACAATAATATTTCCACTTACCCCTGGTCCATTTATGTATAACAAAGAGAATGGTTGGACAAATATTTATTTGTCTTTCACACAAAAGAATTTTTGTATTGCGTGATTTTAGTAGACACAAAAATATGTGTGTGTCTACGATAAATAATTTATAGTTAATAGCAATAGCACACGCATGCGAAGACATTTACTTATACTTGTACACATACTTGCACATTATGTAAACACGTCACTAAATTTCACTAATATCAGCGAGGCTTAATTGAATTTTTGAGAATTAATCGTCGTTAACTTTGAAGTTGAAAACGTAAAATAAACGTAATGTAAACGTAACGTAAACGTAACGAAACGTTAGCTAACGTAACGAAACCTAACGTAACGTAACATAACGTTAACTAACGTAACGTAAACGTAACTCAACATAACGTTAACTAACGTAACGACTTTTAGGCCCCCGATTCTCAAAATTAAGTACCGGCGATTTGGTAAATGGTGACGGTTACTAATGCGCAAAAGTATAAGTTAATGCTTTGGCTCGCGTGTTTATTTTAATTAAATATAAATTATGTATTGTACACACACATATTTTTGAGTCTACTAAAATCACTCAATACAAAAATTCGCATGTGTAAATGACAAATAAATATTTGTGTAATCAATTTCTTTGTTGTACTTAAATGGACAAGGGGTAAGTGGAAATATGATTATTATTTTGAATATAAAACTATCTTTTGTTTATAAGCACTTTTTTAAAAACACGTTTCTAAAACTTTAAATTAATTAATTTTGTAATGAAATATGTGACGCATAGAAGGAAGTGCCTCCGACCCCATAAAGTATATATTCTTGATCAGCATTGCGAGCTGAGTTGACATAGCCACGTCCTTCTGTCTGTCTGTCCGTCTATCTATCTATTCAAATGCAAGCTGATCCTTCAGTTTAAGAGCTAAAAGTTTGATATGATCTAGGTATGAAAAAGGAGGCTTTTCAAGTAAATAGCTTAATTACTTCCTTAAAGTTAAATTTACTATTCTTTCAGATAGTAAATTGATCATAATTAATGGGACAATTATTAAGTCTGGAAAACAACTTCCTGGTTCTATAGTATCTAACCCGTATAGAATTCTATATGTATATTTTATTTGTCAAACTTTTTTTATTCAACTCATCAAGTACGTCAGGCTGGCAAAAATGCAACTAAAAACTAAAGTAAATTAGGCGCTGAGCACATATTTGATTTACTTACTTGCATTTAATATTCGAATGAATAACGAATGTCAACCAGTTAGCCAGTTTGCCTGCCTGCCTTACTATCGAATATGGCCATAAATGTCAGCGACGTCACAAATTGGCTAAAAAGCCCAGCAACAACTAGACAAGCAATGGGAGGAATCGGAGGAATGGGAATGAGAGTGAGCCTGAAAAATGCATGGGTCAGTTTTGGAGGGGCGGAAAGATAGAGCGCGTGGAAGAAGGAGGAAAGCAGGGGGGCATCAACGGGCAGTACGTCGACAAGTTGAAACGTCGAAAGCAATTAAAAATGTAGAAAATTCAATCGGAAAAATCTAATTCGATTTCTATGCCGCGTTTTGCCAATGAACGTCGAGAACGTCGGGGTCTGCAAAACGGAACAACGACACTGGAATGTTTCACACACACACACACACACACGGATACACACCCGCATAGGAAAAGCAATAACTGCCAGGCTGTGTGTAGGCCAAGAAGAAATATGAAAGTCGCTAACGTTTTTCTTGTCAGTCTCTTTCGACAACAGCCACGAAAAAAAAAGTGTCTGAAAAAAAAGAAAGATATGACAAACTGACGCCTGGCGCTATATTTAGAAATATAAATACTAATGAAATTATATTACAGCGGGTAAGGCATATATATATATCCTTTCCCCTTGTACCCCCCATCATAGATTCAGAGCAGACACAAAGCAAAAGTGCCAATAATAACATTTTAAGCGGGGAAATTACAAAATTTCACTGTTCACGTTTTGGTGCCAAAAGAAAATATGAAAGACAATTACAATTGAAAGATACAAAGCTTCTTCTTTTTTTTGTGATTGAGTTGAGATTATTTTTAATTGTAGGTAAAGCTTAAGATTTTGCTATTGAGTTTATCTTTTCTATCTAAATTTAAAACTGTTTAATATGCATTCGCATATATTATCCTTTATATAGCCACATAAAATAGCCTTTTGAAGTGCAACAGTGAGTTGTGCGTTTTATGGGTCTCAAATGTGTTTCATTAACACTTTCGGGCCAAAAAGGTGCGTTAAAAAGGCTGAGCAGGAAGCAGGCTAAAGTGACTGCCCCTCCTCCTTCCACCCCCTCGTCTCTCTCCTTCTTGCAGCCAGTAGACCCTGCGTTTTAGCTTTACAAATGAATGCGTCTGGCTGGTGCCTCTAAAGAGATGTGCACTCCTGCCACAAATGGGTGCATGTGTGTGTGTGTGTGTGTGTGTGTGTTGGCTGTAGGGCGCCTGGGTCCTGGTCAAAGGAAAAAAGCTCAACGAATGTAACGTTGCGCCTGTTATTGGCAACTGCCACGCATATATGCGTGCATGTGTGTGTGTGTGTGTGTGTGTGTGTGTTGGTGTGGGTGTATTTGAACATGACCAACAGCTATTGCCCAGCCTAGGACGCCTTTCAGGATGGCAGCAGCAGACTCGAGTTGCATATGCAGCATGAGCTTGCACCTAATATGCAAACAGCAGACGCAGACGCAGGCCCGAATAAAAGGGGGGGGTAGGGGGATAGGGGCTAGTGCAATGCCTAAACCATATCGAGCCGTGTGTCTGTTGCGGTCGCCGTTAGCAACGCGTTTTCTCTCTATAACGTGGCACACAGACATATACCAGTTAGACATATACATATATATAATATATATACAAAATATATATATCGTACGTTGGGAAAATGCATTTATCTCGCACTCGCTGCTGCTGTTAGAAGACCACGGGATGCGGAATGCGCAACGTTAGCCGAAAAATTGTATGGATTTAGAGAAAGGAGAGTCGTCTGTCTGAAGTGTACATAGAGAAAGAGAGTAGTGCGTATACGCAGCGAGGTACAGCATTGTGCGCCCCCAACTATGCAGCAATAATTTTGTAACAATCTTTGCACCCACACACAAACCCAACTTTAATTTACACTTTACAACACTAATGACTCAAGCTGACGAAAATTCTAGCTTCAGCGTAAGTAAAACAACAGAGTAACAGCAACAGCAACAACAACAACGGTAACACGTACAACACTTGCAACAATAGTAATAACAAATCGTTGGCCAGGTCTCGATAGTAATTGCCAAAGCAAATAATGCAGGCACACAACAAGTCAGCTGAGTGAACCCATATCCTCTACCTTAACCTCTGTCCGCACTCTTAACTTAATATTTATATATATATAGAATGTATATTTGTATGTGTTCGTGCATTCTACAATTCACTTTTGCAATATGTAAATGATTTCAATGGAAAGCAGCCACAGCAAACCAACAACAACAAAATCCAACTAAACGAAAGAAATGAAAAAACTAATAACAAATTACGACAAATGGCCAAGGTAAAAGGGAACACAGCTAAGAAAACTTTAAAGAGAGCATAGGGAATAAGAAATGCTCTACAATTTTAAATATGGAAAAAATTTATCAATGGAACACAACCTAACCTAACAACAAATGTTTCCAACTCAAACTTTGACAAAATTCACATTCAAAATTAAAAAAGCTAAAGTCACCTTTCCGAAAGGGTATAGTACGAACTGAAAGCCAAATGAGCTGGTTTGTAAATGCACAAAGCGCGCGAGAAAAATGGAAGCACAGCAAGTGAATGAGAAAAAAAAAGAGAGGTGGAGAGAAAGAGAAAAATTAATTCATATCCGGTACATGATTATACACCAAAACTCTAAGAAATCTATAATCTATGTAGATGCAATTTGTAATTTGTATTTCTCATTTCAACGTTGAGTTCAACTCAAGGCAACAAAATGGCAACTAGCACATACATAGTACAACAATAAAAGCAACTGTGAACTAATTGGGTGTTTGGGGCAGCGATTACACGTCCAAAGGGTTTCACACAAACAGAGAGGAGAGAAATATATAAACTATATGGAATATGCAAATCAGAAATCGCAAATAAGCCAAACGCATTTGGCTCAGTTACAGTGGTTAGAAAAATGAAAAGATGAAAAAAAAAAACTTCACACAAGAGATATTAAAAGTGCAACCCTTAAAAAAAAGTGGCCTGAGGGAAATTTCTGCTGCGTATTTAGCATAAAAATATTATATATATAAGTATATGTATAGATTTACATTAGGCAAATAAAGTATGCCAGACTAGTATAATAACCGCCAGGAGCTAAGCAAAGATGAATACAGATGGCTGAGTGGAGATTTACTCTTGATAAACCATAGGGCGGCATTTCAAAAACCCAGGAGGCAGGAGTTCACCCTGACAACGTGTGTATTTACATATATTCATAATTTAAATGTATTCCACATCCTCAACAGTGCAAAGTGCGTGCAACAACGAAACCAACCCGAAAGACCAACAATCAACATTTTTACCACAGTTGGTCACCACTTGCTTACATTTATTTTTTAACCGGGCGGTTTTTCACTCAATTGTTAGGCAACTGATAATTATACAAAGAGATGCAAGCTTGCAGATAACACAATAAACACCAAAAAAAACATACAGTTGTGTTGCACCCTCTAGTGTGTGGCAGGTATCAAAGGATAATAAAAACTGAGAAAAGGGGTTCAACATTTGTTTGAGAAGAAGCTCTAAAGAAAAGTTGTTTTTCGCTGTAGTTATAAAGAGAATGATTTATTTTCGATATACTATATAGCCACCTGACCTCCTATGAACCTGCGAGGCAAGTGCATTGCCTTCAGCTACACACAAACACAAACACACACACACACACACCTACTGACATCCACTCAGCCATAATTCATAAGCAGAACTTTTACAAATATAATAATTCAACTAAAACAAAATGAAATTGTTTTCGCAACAATAACAACAATATTTATAGTATAGTATACGGTGCTATAAAAAGTAAACAAAGAAACTCTGCGAAGAAGAAAACTGCGTGCAACAGCATTTGAGAAACTTTTTCACACACGTTGCAACAGCAGCCAAAAACTTTTCAGCGAGTGGAGAGTGTAAATTTCTCCCCCACACCCACACAACCCGCTAAAAAGGAATATGATTAGTGCTAGGAAAAAGGCCAAAAGCAGCTGATAAAAATCGATGCGAAAAATGCAGCAAACTTTAAGGGCCAAGATGGGAATTCCCTAAAAGACCGCGAATTTCTGGTCTTGTTCTTCTGTTTCTTTTTCTTCGTGTATTTTTTGGTGCGTGCTGCAGTTTTGCGCTGCAGTTTTTTCTGTTGCCACCGCCACACAGCCGCAAGACACACAAAAATGCAGTTGAATGCAGAGACTGCGCCAAAACCAGGCGACCAGCAAATTCAGCAGCCAAACAGTTCTCCAATGTGCAGCGCCGTTGGAAATCTTTCTTCCCTGATGTCGAGGTCGACCCACAAGCAAAATTGCAGTCACAGTCTCATTTTACACAGTGCCCCTCTAATCCCTCCTGTCCCTACCTCCCTAACTCACGCAATCGCAGTCGAACTCAAAGTCGCCGAAGATGTTCGCCTTAAGAAAAGCGCGCGCAAAATTTAGCGATTCTGTGTGTGTGTGTGTGTGTAGTGTAGTGTGTTAGTGTGTGTGCGAGACAGTATATAGTTATATGACGCCATCGTCTCAAGTTTTAGTTGAGTTTTCCCTTTGAATGGCTTTCGGTTTTTGGCTCGAGGGCTGCCGTTTTCCTTTTGACGACGCACTTGCAACAGCAACAACAACAGCAGCAACAGCAACAACAAGCTAGGGAAACTATTGACTATACTTAATTTGTTTAGTTGACTTTCGTCATCAGTTTTGTGGATGGGTTTATTAATTCATATACCCTATGACGCATGCAACGAAAAAACTATTTAAAGAAAAACTTAAGTGCTTAATAATACAGAAACAAAAATATGAAAATCCAAACTTCAAATAAATAGACAACTTTAGTTACTTTTTAGAGTAATTTGAATACAAGAAAAGTTAGTCTGTAGGGTATATATCTAGTCTATTCTGCTATTACATTTAGGTTAATTTGACTTGTGTTTCTTTAGCGCTATTATTTGACTCTCAACTACCCTTCGTAAATGGATTTATTCATGAATGTTATTGTTGTTGTTACTGTTGTTGTTGTTGTTGTTGTTGTCGTGCGTGTGTGAGTTGCAAGGTCTGTCGTTGTCGTTGTCGCTGTCGCTGTTGTTGTTGCCCTATACAAATAATCAATAAATCTAATTCAATTATTATTATAATTATATTTTGAACATTCATAGACATTTGTATAAGGCTGACTAAGCATTTTCTTCGTAAATAACATATAATAATATTATGAGCGTGTACACACACACACACACTAACACTAATACACACACGCAAAGTAAGGGCTGAGTGACACCCTCGTTAATTATTCAAAAGCCAGGCGGCAACCCAGTCGCAGGATTCACGAACCTACAACCATGTGTGCGTGTGTGTGTGTGTGTGTGTGACTACATAGATAACATGCATGTAAAGTTTGGTGTGTATTGGTAGAAAATTCATTAGTCCGCATAATGAATAAACATAAAGACAAATAAAATTATTCCAATTAAAATAAATTGCGCAGCAATATTAAAATAAATTCTCATTCCCAAACAACAACAACAACAACAGAGTCTGATGACTCGGCATCTAATTAAGGGCAATATATGTATATGTTTGGAAGGCACTGTACTTTAAGATATGTCTTTTACAATGTATTGTTTTGTTGCCTTTGGTTGTTGTTTAAGTGCCTTTCGCTCATTCAAATGGAGCAAAATTTTTAATTGTAACTCCATGCACCACCTGCACCACCCTCTCACCCCCTTTGACAATTAAACTTTTACAGCACAACTTCTAATGCGTGGCTGTCTGCAAACTATAAAACTGACTTTGTTGCTGAATTATATTTAATTAAATTTTATTGCACCGCCGTCTTCATTAAAGTATAAAAGTTGTAGATGTTGTTATTGCGGCTCTATCTATCTGTGTGTGTGTGTGTGTGTGTTTGTGTGGGTTGCAGCTGCACCACCTTTGCAACAAATTATTTCAATTGTAAATACTGCAACAGGCAATCTTATAGAGCAACCTCCATCCAACTATCCTTCATTCAGTTTCATCCTCTCTCATCCTTTACTTCTCCTCTGTCTTAACTTCAGCTTTATCGTTTTTCCTCGTCTTTTTCGTCGTCATCTTGGCGGTCATAAAAGCATTTCTAGCTTGTTTAATGCTTATTTTATAGTTTAAGTTTGCATTTATTTGGTCTTTTAGTTTTTATACAGCTACACTTAAGCAGCAACAACAACAAAATTTATACAAAGAAAGTTTGAAAACAAGAAATACCCTACAATTAAAAGAAGTAGAAAGAGTCTCAAATTAAGCTTTTAAGTTAAGATTCCTAACTTCACTTTCAATAACAATAATAACAACAATCAATGCTTGCATTTATTGTCCAAATTGAGTTTGACGTTTGCCTATGGCTGGCAATTAACTATTTGCGGTGAAAGAAATCAACGGAAGCACTTTATTTGCTCAGCCTTAATTACAACAAACAATTACCACAGTCCAAAAAAAAAACTAAGCATAGAAAATAGTAAATAAAACAACAACAAATAGACTAAATGGAATATATATTGTCCAAAAGCAACCCCCTTTTAAAAAGCAGACAATAAACTAAGGGAAAATGTATATCAAGTGAAATGACAATGACAGAAAAAGTCAGCAGTTAAGTTCTGTTTTAATTTTTTCTTTTTTTTTTTTTGGTTTTGTGTGCATTTAGTTTAAATATGGGGGCATGCCCCAAGCTCATCTGTGTGCGAGTCTTTAACTATAAACATTATATACACACATATTTGAGTTAATTATAATGCAGCAAAACAAAAAGCAACTGAATGACAATCGACAAGAAGCGAGTGTGAAAGGTCGACTAAGAGATACTCTATTGCATGACTGTCTCATGAAACCTAACCTAACTTTTAATAGCTAGACAAAAAACGTCAACATTATTTACTGGTAACAGCATTTTATTTTATAAATATACATTTTTTGTGACATTTTTTTGCTGATATTCATTTGCTTGCCACACAAATTACAATAAATTATTAAGCATGCCACACGGCGCTGTATCATTATTTATATTTACGAGTCGATTGCAGTTCCTCGCTTTATACAATTTTTTTTTATCAAGTCCTTTTTATTATTTATCTTTTTCTTTTTTTGCTACCGCTTTTTATATTTAATATTGTCTGGGCTGAGCTGGCGACGGCGGCGGCGGCGAGCATTTTGGCTTAAATATTTCGTGTCAAACAGACATTTGACATAAATTTTATGTTTGCATTTAAATACACACAATCAAACAAACAAACACACAAACAGGCAGCGAGGCAAGCAGGCAACAAGGTATTTTTATATGAATTGCACAGAGAAAAAAAGAAATACAAATGAATGGTATAAAATATTAAAAGAAATTGCAGAGTGACAAACAAAGCAATGGCAAGGCAATAATCATAATAATAATAACGGTGATAAGCTGCACGTATGCACACAACATAATTGCTGCAGCCTCAAAGCTTAAAAAGTGACTTAAAAAGAACAAAAAACTAAACTAATTTGCATTTACTTGTATCTCGAATTGGTTTCTATGCTACAATGTGTGATAAAATGAAATTTCTTTGGCACCGAAGTAAAAAACCGCAAGAGTGAAACTTTTGCAACTGTGGCAAGTGCGGCGACTGCGACGCAGGCTGAAGCAATGGCTGCATATAAATTATTAGCAGTCATAAATATGCCATAATGTCATTTATTATATACGTTTTTTTTTCTCCTCACTCGAGCTACATTTTCCTGCTCTCTTTTTTTTTTAAGGCGCTGCGGCTAACGTCTCGCGCCCGCATGGGGAAAACTCAGGCAAAAAAAATGAGGAAAAAAAAAACTTTTATTGCCAAGTTTAATGAAAAATTATAAAAGGCGGCTGCGCTGGCAGCGACGCTGACGTTGACGCCGACGTCGACGCCTCTGCCAGCTTCGTCTGCGTGTTTAATATTCAAATTCAAATGCTCGCTGCATAGTTCACCTTGCGGCTCTCTCTCCCCTCTACACCCCTCTGAAACAGTCTGAACTGAACTGAACTGCTTTTGTCCTATGTGGAAAGCAGCGCTGCCTTCCATTTTGTAGTGGGTATTATTTAAATTATAAATTATTGAATATTTGCCACGTTGCCGACTGAAGCTGAAGCCACACTCAACCCAACCCAAGCCAAGCCTCAGCCCCCTCTCGACTCCCCGTTCAGCATCATTATATTTATATTACATATAAGTATAAATATTAGATGATGCAAACGTCGCAAAAATTTTTCATTGTTAAACGCTACGTTGAACGGTTACTACAAGAGAAAGGTAGGGTATGTTTTAATACAAAAAATATATTCGTCATAATTAACTTGGTTGTGATCCTTTGAATAAAGAAATTTATGTTTTTCAGTCATAATTGTGGCAATAAAAAATAATTCTAGATATAAAACTAAGTTCTTTACAGTTAAAGTAGTCTCATTTTCTTTGCCTACAATTTTTTGTGAAGAGTATTCAAGCATCGGTGTTTCAAGTCTTAATTTACTTATTTTATTTTCATATAAATTTCGTCGTCGTTTTTTTTTTCATATTTAAATAATAAATTAAGCCAAGCAACCCAGGACTCGGCATTGTGAATACTGGTTACTGGTTACCCCGGAGAGAGAGGGAGAGAGGGGTAGAAGGGTGAGGGGTACTGCTTAACTGGCGGGTGGTTGTAGCTTGCTGCTTGGTGCTGTGGTATATAGTACTACACTCGTATCTGTATAATCAGGGGTTGATTTTGGTCTTTTTTATGTATTTGCATTATTAATAAAATTCCTTGCCAAACATTATACATATATAAATACGAGCAGACTTTTCATTATGTCTCTCTCTTGGTTTTTTAATATTTATTTTATAAATTGCATAAATTGAAGAAATATGAGGGCAGCAATACTAGCTGCTTTATGTCCAAAGGGGGTAGGGGTAGGATAAGAGGGGAATCAGCTTTGTCTGCTGTTGTTGTGTTGTGTTGTTGTTTGTTGCATCTGGACAATGTTTTGTTTGGACACTCAAGCTTTTCACTTTTAATTAAAAAGCAATGACACTGGCTGTATATATACTTATATAGTATATATATTGGTGGTGGTTGGGATTGTTGTTGTTGTTGTTGTTGTTGTTGTTGTTGCTGTTGCTGCTGCTATGTTGCTGGTATAATCAAAAGTGGAAATTGACATAAATTGATTTTATCGCTGCAGATTTAATGACACCGAAACACTTGCTTAACCCCTCTCCCCCCACCGCCTCCGATCCCTCCCCGCTCGATGCAATTTTTGTAATGAAAATGTTTAAACGCATAAAAATCGCCATTGCCAGGGCCAAGAGTCCAGCGTTCAAGGCGGCGGGAAGGAGAGAATTTTTATGCACTGCTGTCGCATTTTCGCGTTTACATTGTAAACTGGCTGACAAGCGATGGCAGCGGGGAGGGAGAGGGGGACGGGGTGGCAGGGAGCGCCCAAACGGAAACGGACCAGGCCTGAGTCATAGCCAAAGCTCTGGGCTTGTGAAAGATGGAGTTGGAGGTCTTGGTCTTGGTCTTGGACTTGGGCTTGTCTGTGCCAAAAGGTGGCAAGAGTCCTTAAAATGTCAGTGTGTGTGTGCGAGTGTGTGTGTGTGTGTGTGCTGGTTGTGCAGTTGGCAAAAACGCAAATATTTTATTACGCTTCAGACTTGAGTAGTTCCGTTGTAAATTTAACTGTTTTACGGTGCTTGAAACTGCTGCTTACCTCCACAACTTGAAAATCGCCGACATGAACATGACTGCATACCATATACATACATATTAGTACATATACACAGAAAGAAACTTAGGAATTAGTGGATAATTCTTCTCTCTTAGTCAGTGGCTGATTGACCAGTAGGCTAAGTAGGGCGGCAAATTTTAAGAGGCGGCAAATTTTATTTAAAAAAAACCGATGGTTCTATTTATGATAAATTCCTCTACATTGTGTATTCACTAATTCGAAACCAAGAAACAGGTATACACTTTTTTACAAGTACATACATATGTAAAAATATATGAAGAGAGTAAAAAACTATCTTCGATCGGTTTTGAGTCAAGAAAAGCTAAACGCTTTAGCTCTTTTATCAATGGAGTCAAAAGTAGTGAACAAGATGATATAGGACGATATAATTAATGATTTTGCAAGTTCAAAGTCCCGCAAAAAGTTATTGTAATGCATTAAATACTAACAGATAATGAGTATACTAACAAATGTATATCAACTTTCCACGAATGTACAGTTTTTGTGTAAGCTTTGTTCATATTACGTAACTATTATTTAGAATTAAGACATACCTTTACTTTCCTTAAAAGTAGTACAAAATTGAGACTTTCTTTGCTTAAAAAAAACCGTTTGTTTACAATTCTTTGTTGTGAAAATAATAAAGGATCTGATTTATGTTATTGTGAACTAAGGTATCGAATTTCTGTAAGTCCGCCACTGCTCTTAGTTAGAGATGGATACTTCTGGGCTTAGTTGCCATTTAATGCTGGGCACTTAATTTTAATCTAATCACATTTCATTATCATTGAAGTTGAGTTGAGTTGAGTCAAATGTTTTGTGCAAGCTTTATTGATTCAATTAGGCGTTGAATTATTTCTCTGATAATTATAAGAAACAATGGCATTTTCTCTAACATTGCATAATCGCCAGACAATCTCTAACTGCCTCACTCCTGCCTCCAAAAGTAATGTGTGCCAAAATTTACATTAAATTGAACTTGCCACAAACACACACACACACGAGTGTAAACATACACACACACATATGTACATTTGGATTGTTGCGTGTAATAATCGACACGTGCATTGCACATAAATATTGAAGACATTTTAAAGTTTAATACGCCACTTAGGCACGAATTAGCATACAAAGTGAATTAATTACGAGTGTTATACAATTAAGTAAATTTCATTATATTGAATTTTTAAAATTGTTTCGCTGCCTACCGAATGCGTGTAATTGGAAACACAAATACAATGTATAATTACACTCCTGCCACAAACACACACACACACACAACGCACAGTTATAAAGATATTTATATTTGTCGCAAACACAAACAACACGCACTTTTAGTTATGTCAGAACATTCTCACATAGTATAAACAAATACTTTAAGTGCCTCATTAAAGGTTAGAAAACAAAACCAAAGTTCTTGCTCAAGTTACATTTAATATTTTAGGGGGTCAGGTCATACTGAAATTATTAACATCAACTATCTAGTCGTTACTTAAAATCTCAGTATTTCTAGAGAATCCATTCCATGAACTTTAAGCGTAGTATTGTTCTAGAATCTAGATATAAATTGAAGAAGTGTTAACGAAGACCGGGAAAAACTTTTCTTAGTTCATTTATTAATTTCTTAACGCATTCTTTTGTCATTCGCTTGGTTCGTTCCCTGAGCTGTGGGTTTTTATTTATGGTGTATTTCACGTTGACTCTTGCGCCCAAGGATCAAATTATAATTTATTTTTATAATAAAGCAAAAGAAATGAGACCGACAACCAAGGGGGCGGCACAATTTTTTTTTTTTTTTCTTTGCTTCGTTCCCTTGCGTAAATTGTGTCTTGTGTAATAATTAATATGCCGTCAGCTTTTGTCCTTTAATTTTGCATTTTACTGTGTAGGTACTCATAATTATATTTATTTTGAATTTAAGCGCATTTTAAATCTAAAGTATCTAAAGAGACACAGAGACTGAGAGCAGCAGCAGCAACAACAATGATGACGACGACGGCGACGGCGACGGCGACAGGGCAATTTAAATGACAAAATTATATATTTAGTGCTCTGACCTCCACCTCCCCTCCCCCCCCGCTTTGTCCTGTTGCCCTGTGCCGAATCGAAGCGACCTCGACTAGAAAACCGGTGCCGCTGTCTTTTTTTCTATGTATTGTAAATGTAATCAAAAATATCGATCGGTTTTATGCAAATTGACTGCGCGTTGCCCAACACTCAGCACCTTCCCCACCCCGCCTCCAGTCCTCTCTTCGTCTCTTCATCGTCTTTTCTTGGCCCGGTTTTATTATAATTTTTTTTCTATTTCTATTTATGCTATAATTTAGCAAGAAAATGGCGTCGAAATCATAAAATTACATTATAATAAGCAACTTCGGTTTTGCCGTTGACTTTGTGCATTGCTGCACGTGCAGATACCCTGCAAAAAAGTTGCACCAATGTTAGACTTTTGCCTTGTATTACAGGGTATTAGGCGATCCTTTCGCCCTCGCCCTTTACAATTTAATATTTGTTTCTTTCGGTCACCTTTGCGAGCTTTGTGCATTGTTGTTGTTGGCTTGCATTTCTAGTTGATTGGAATTCAATTAATTTTATTTGCTTTACTCTGCAATTTCCTTAGCATTTTTTTATTATGCTTGTATTTATTGGCACACACACACACACACACACACACAAAGCGACCACAAAAACCCAGGAGAAACTACAGTTAAATGGACTTTTTTCACTCTCCCTTGGCTTTGTCCAATGCGGGTTTTATTTTTATTTTTTGTACTTTTTTGTTGCTTTGCATTTGTCGCCAATTTAGTAAATAATAAAAATGGAAGTTCAGTCCTTGCAGTTCGCACTTAGCTGCTTCCCCTTGCTCCCCCACCACCCCTCCTGTTTTGTCTACGTGTTGTTGTTGTTGTCGTCTGTGGACTGTGGACACTTTGCGGCTTTTGTTGCGGTCAGCGTTTTGTTTGCGCGCTGACTTATTGCCAGCTTGAATTAGTTGGGTAGCCCAAGCTCTAGTGGCTACTACTGCTATACTACGAGCATTGATTTGGCGCCGGCTCAACGCGGCGTATACGTAATCTGCATTGCAACAGCCCCCCCAAAGAAGGGTTCACCCAACATATTTAATTATATTACATTTATAACAATTTGTGTTCGAGTATAAAACTGTTGTTAAAATACCCTAACTTTGTAAGAGTTCTATTGGTGAGATAATAAGATTAAGATTTTGAGTTTTCTTGCTACCAGAAGGGTTCTTCTTTCATATTACCCCTTTGCAAATAGTAAAAAAAAATAATAATAATAATATGTACTTCAAAGTTGTTCAAAAAAGTCTTGCAAATCTTCTAACAACTACTTATATATTTGTATAGTCGTTCATGTTAAGACTTAAAACAAAGTCTAAAGAAGCAAACAAATGAAATAAGCCCACTTGTAGAGTGTTGGCCCAACAATGCTTAGCTGCTGGTTAGCCAGGAGAGAGGGAAACAGGGAATGAAGAGAAAGAGAGAAAACATTGTCCTCGTCGGCCACAAGGCTCCACAGCCATAAAAGTAAATTAATTTAGTTGAAAGCTGTAAAGTTAAAGCATTGTTCACAGCTTTTTACTTTAGCCACTTTTTTTTCTTCGTGTTGTTCTTGTTTTTGCTGTTGGCTCGTGTCTGGTTAAGTCTTAGCCGCGAACTTCATGACGTCGCCAACGAACAGAGGTAGAGAGGGAGAGGAGAGAGAGACGAAGAATATGATGACGCCATTGGCAAGGGCGCAAGTGAAACTTGGCCAACGGTTAGAAGCTGGTTAACTGGTTGGTTGGCTGGTTGGTTGGCTCTGGCTGTGGCTGTGGCTGGGTGCATAGATTTTTATGCTGGCAGTTTATTTAAACTTTTGTTGGCCGTGTCATGTGACAAAGTGGCGTTTGCGATAAACTTTGATAGTGTTGCATTCGAGTTGAGTTTGTTTTTTAACACGTGCTTCAGCGCAAGTGCGGCCGGAAGTAAACAATTAAGTGTCATTAAGTTGGCAACATTGCTTTGCATAAATTTATATACAATTTATACAAATAACACACAAAAACATATATAAAAAAATATAAAATACAATTGTGATTATAATCACATGTGAAAAAATAAAGCATTTGATTGTTTTAAATGCCATTTGCATATAAATAAATTTCATGTAACAATGAAAATGTAGAAAAAAAACAAATATGCCAAGTCAAAAGCCAGCATTTAAAAGTCCAATTCATGGGCCGCAAACTAGAAAAAAAAAAATACTTAACTACTAATAACAATTTCCGGCGCTGCTGCATAATGCAAATGACTTTTCTCAAACAATAACAACTTTTCTTTGCATTGACTTACGGCGGCCTTTTGTCAGTGCAAAAAAAAATACAAAATTACAACAAAAATAATTGCATACAAAATGTGTGCGATTTATTTGAGAAATAACTACAACAGCAGCAGCGGCAGCCAAAGCAAAAAAAAAAAAAAAATGTAATGAAATTAAAGCAGCAGCAACAGAGCAACAGAGAGAGAGAGAGACACAGCAGCAACAACAAAACAGTTCAGTTGTTGCATCACATCCTCAGTTTTGCTAAGTAGAAATTATAATGCAACAATAAAACAGGCAACAAAAGACCGAACAAGCAAACAAGCGAACGAACGAACGAACGAAGCAAACGCATTACAAAAATAATAATAAATAAATATGCAACACTCGCTTGGCAACGATGACGACGATGATGATGACGATGACGAATGTTGCTATAGTTTTTTATAGTATAATTATGGCAGCAGCAGAGAGAAGAGGGAAAGACAGACAGGTTTTGAGGAGAGAGAGAGGGCGAGAGAGAACAGCAGCAGCAGCAGCAAGTATTACACATATAATTTAAATTTAGTTTAATTGTTATTCTCCGGTGCTGTTGTTGCACAGTTGCCGCCGCCTCAGCATCAGCAGCAGCAGCAACAAGAAGCAACAACAAATAAAAAAAAAACAAACACAAATGACAATTGCAAAAATGAAAACATACATACGATTACTAATTACCCCCCACCCCCGCCGTCGTACCCTACATGCGAAAATTAAATAGGTGCAATTAAACATCCGCTAAATAATCAAATTTACAAATGCCAAACGGCAGACTACAAACTAGGGATGGGTAAGGGTTGGTAGAGGGGTGAAAGAGGGGAACAATTAGGCACATAAGACAGAGATGGATTAGAGAAAGAAGACAGTGCCAGCAATAAATAAACGCACTCAAGCGTGTGACAATTTTCAAGTGTGTGTTTTAGGTGCAAGTTTGTAATGAAAATGTTTCAAAATGTAAGAATCTCTTAATCTATGATGAAGACATCTTATTCTTTATTTTTTGGCACACTTTCTTACATTATTATTAGGTGTAAGTAAATGAAGAGGTATAGTCACCATATAGCTCTAGAATTGTGTAAACAAATGATGATGATTGTGGATATTTCTTCTTTAAGTATTTCTGATAATACAACAAAGGTTAAAATTTCTGTATAGAAACCACCTGTATTCACAAAGTCAAACTGAACGCAGTCCCTTTTTTTATAGCTATTGTATTAGTTTTGAAAAGAAGGGAATTTGTCAAATTGTGTAGATAAACTCTAGAGAATGAAGTAGAGTCGTAAAATACTAACGTTGGCAAGATTGTTGCCAAGCGGCAAAGAATGTTGCCAAGGCCAACTGTGAGTGCTACATTCAGGTGGCATGGCCGTAAAAGGCAGCTTCTGCGTCTGTATATAAAATGCAACGTACGGAGAGTAACCATAAAAATGCAGGCAGAAAGAAGCCAAAGCTTTTTGGCTCATATTTATTTAAGTATTTTGTGTGTGTGTGTGTGTTTTATATATAAATATATATGAGGAGGAACAATGTTGCTGGGCGCTTCTGTTGCGTTTGCTGCAAATTGCATTATTTGTATGCCCAAGTCGAACATTCTTTTCCTCCTCCTCCCCCCCCCCCCTCTCACTCTCAACAAATTTGATTAAGCACAGCAGGCACTCAGTACTCAGTACTCACTGTACTCACGACACGCCCACGCGAAAGGAAAGAAGGGGGCGTTCAAGAAGTCATCGATACTTTTGCGCAATCAGCGCAATTTCTACGCGAAGCCATCGTCCTTTTTTTCAGTTCGTCTTGTTGTTGTTGTTGTTGACTTTTGCCTACCGCATCAGCAACAGCAGCCGGCTAAAAATCAAATTTAATATTATTATGATTCACTTGTGTGGCAAACGAAGCTGCTGCCGCTGCTGCTGCCGTTGCGGTGATTGACTCGACACGACTTGAGACTCAGTCATGTGCGACTCCGACATGAGTAAAAGGGTGTCATATCACCCAACCCATCTCCCCTCCCCTCCCCTCCCCTTCTATCTCGCCCTTTGCAGAAGGGCTGCTTGAGTTGGCCGAGACGGGCTGTTAGCGGGCGTGTTGCGTTACACTTGATTATATATTCCAACATATTCACGGCTCAATAGATCGACCAGAGAGTCGTCATATTGTAGGCGGGGCAGCAAACTTATATATGTGTGTGTGTGTGTGTGTGTCGATTTACTGGAAAGGCTCAAAGTATTTCCTTTTTTAACATTTATACCGCTCTTTATAAATGGTAAAAAGGTATGCTAGAAATGCTGGCAAATTAAAATGAACTTTAAATCATCAGAATTTTTACAGACTAAGAAATAACTGGGATAGTACAGAACAGTAAATATGATGTCGGTATATCCTTGACATTCAGAAGGATTCTATTAGGATAACTGCTTAGTTCATGCAACTTTTCTTTATTGCAATTTCATATGCTTGTTGTGTTTTTTCTATGTTTGAAAATAATAAGTGAAAATATGCATGTTTGTTTTTAGCGCACAATTGCGCACGTAAGCCCCTCCCTCCCCCTGTCTCACCCTGCAAGTGAGGAGAGGAGTGGGGCAAGAACGTGGTTGATTTCGATATGAAATAACTTGTGGTTAAAAAGAGTTGAAGGTAAAGAGGATTTTGTTGTCTGCATTATTTATTCGAATTCACTTTTAAGGGACGACTTCGGAAGTAAAAAAAAAGAAAAAACCCTTAATAAAATTTACAATTTTACTGTCCACACAAAGTGAAGCTAATTTACGTTGCCCGTAATTAACAGCAACAAAATGTGGAGCAATCAATGCACACAATTTAGCAGCTAGAAGTCGTAAAAAGCGTTTGTCAGCCATAAATCAAAAGTCAAACAGCAAAAACCATTCAAAGTCTGTCAGCTAATAAGTTGTGACCCTTAAGAAACGGAGCTGCCACAAGTAGCAAGAAGTGTATGTGTGGCATACAACAACAAAAACAAAAAAAGAAAAAAAATGTCACAGGACTTTGTAAGCAGCCACAAGAAGCTTAGAAGAAAAAAAAAGGTTGCAAAAAGCCGTCAAGCTAAAGCATCGCATATTTTAATAGGCAGCAAAAAAAAACGAAGGAAAAGAAAGTTGGAATTTAAGACGCCGTTGTGTAAAACACTTGGGATCCTGCCACAAGGCTTTTGTACAACATTAGAAGTTATTTATTAGGTTAGTAAGAAGGTTGTGATATATAAAACAGAAAATCCATCCATCATAAAAATACTTTCATTCTTGATTCTTCACATTAAACAAACATTAAGAAACAAATCCATAACTTAAAGAGAAATTAATTCACATTTCCTCATCAAATATGTTAATCTATCTTTCCAACTATATATACAAAATGAAACTAAGCAATTATTTAGTATCTCACAATGGCAATCTTATAGCTGAATCTGCATATGAATGAAAACCAGCTGACTTTTAATGCATACAGTTTTTTTACTACTCTTTTATATGCATATTGGCAAGGCCGATGCAAAATGAAAACTGTAAAACATTTCCACTTGTCTCTGTATGTGTGTTTGTGTGTGTGTGTCGACATCGTGTTTTTTTTCTTTCTTCTTCTTTTGGGTTGTGTGTAGGATTTTTACATTTTTAGATTTTAACATTTTATATTGCACGTCATTACAGACAATTAAATGCAAAGTAGTTTCCTGCACTTGCTTTTCCAACCGAGCGTCCAGCTCCTCTACCCCTTCCTATCCCCTTCCCCACTACCTACCTCGCAGAAAAAACGCCCACGTCAAGCGGACAAAAAGTGAACACAGAAAAAAATAACAGTTGAGAAGTTAAATGCCGACACATAGTGGCGTGTAGCAACAACAACAACAACAACAGCAACAACAATCTAGAGGCATTCATTCATATGTGGCACACCAAGTAGCAACAACATAGAGAGTGATTATTGCCGCAACACAGTACACATTACACATGTTGTACTTGTTGTTGTTGTTGTTGTCGTTGTACTCTATTTTTTTTCCTTTTTTTCGCTTTTTCATCGTTGCTTTCCTCGCTGTTGTTGATTACAAATCTACATACGTACAATATATATATATATTTATATATATATAAAGTAAAACTCTTGTGCAGATAAATATCAACGGAAAAGGGGGGGGGGGGAGGGAGGGTGCGGGGTCTTTCTTGGGGTCTTACTCGACGCAATTCACTTTGGCCTACCTACGACTTCTACTTCCGCCACACAGCAACAACAACAACAACAACAACTTGAATGAGGCTGCAATTTATGCCACTTGCCACACACACTTACTTGCCACTTGCGACATTGCCACTTTATTATTATAATACAAAATACAAAAATGTTTTAAGTTGCTTTGTTGTAGTTGTTTTAGTTGTGGGCTGCTTTTAAAGCTGCCGTTGATTTCCTGCCTCTGTCTTTTTTTTCTCTTCTTCTTCTTGTAAATGTTTTTGTTTTAACGGTTCAGCAATTGTTAGTTTCGTACACGTTAAGTGCCACACATATTTGGCGCATTTTGATTAAAGACAAGGTGGGAAAGCAGTTATGATATAAGATACCCTATAGAAAAAGAAGAAACCAACAAAAACACTTCCGCAAAAAAAAACCACTCCTAAGACCCCTAATTAAAAATCAAATTTTACTTTATATCCCATTGAATTACTAAGCATTACTAAATCGAAAAAAACGGTAAACAATTTCAATTAATTACACTTCAAAATGATTAAACAAATTGCATTAAAAACTGCCACTATTTATGATAAATTGCCTTAAATATATAATATTTAAAAGCCGCAAAATCAGAAACTGAAAAAAGGCAGCTAGCAAAAAAGGACTTTATGCAATTGTGAGAGCAATTAGCTAAATGCGCAAAACATTTGATTACAAAATTAATAAAGTTGATTATGTGCAGCATTGCAACACACACACACACACACACCCAACTATATTTTGACAAATGGACAAAAACACACACAAAACACAAACATTAAAAATGCATAACATAAAACACGATTTAACTGAGTGCAAAAACAAAAAAAAAAAAACATATTTTTACAGCTACTAAATATAAATGGCCCAAACAACGCATGTGTGTGTGTGTGTGTGTGTGTGTGTTCGCATTTGTCAATGAAGTGTCCGAGCAGTAAATCAACAAATTAAAATTTTGCATTTGGCAGCGAGTGAAAAAAAAACACAGAGAGAAAAGCAACAAGTTGCCACAATGTGTGTGTGTGTGTGTGTGTGTTTGGGTGGGTGTCAACCGAAAAGGTCCGGCAACATGTTGCGCGTCGCCACAAAAACCCGGAAACCACAAATATTTGCGGCACAAACAGCAACAAAATAACAACTGTTGTTGTTGTTGTTGTCTACTCTGAATTGCGTAATAGGCACAGAAGGAAGACGCAGGACACGCACACAATGCCAAAAATATGCCGAAATCAACGCAAACAGATTTTACCAAGGCAGCAGCAGCAACAGCAGCAGCCAAAAAAGAACTTGGCAGAGAATTTTGTGAGAAAAAGCGAAGAAAAATATGAAGAAGGAGAAGGAGAAGAAGGAAAGCAGCCGGAAGTCGGAAGTAGCTGTAGCAATGGCTGCTATCCTGGCACAACTTACAGTCGCACAAACACACGCAAAATCACACAACCAAGCGGAGAAGAAGAAGAACAGGAGCAACAAGCGAACTCACTCCTCCCTCCCCCCTCCCTTTCTAACACACAAAAGTATGCTACTGTCTTTTGCTCTCTTTCTTGCTCTCTCTCTATCTGTCTGTATGTCTGTCTGTGTGTGTGTGTGTGTGTGTGTGTGTGTGTGTGTTTGTGTTGACGCCTTGGCTTTTAGCTCAAGGTCAAGTACACCCAGCCTGACTGGCAAAAACCACCACCCAAAAAAAAAAGATAAAGAGCAAAACAGAACGAGAGAAGCAAAACTGCAGAGCGATGAAAGACATGCCAAAAAATACACTCAACCCTCAACTTCCCCCCCACACACACCCACAAGAAGAAGCAAGGAGCAAGTGTTTTGAGCCACCCCTAATTTTTGTGGAATCCTTGTGCGGCACTTTGCCAACATTTTTCGGGTTACTTTTCTAATGTGGCAACTTGACACTTCCCCAGCCCTTGGCCACAAAAAAAGGTTCAACATGATGTTTTCATGATTGTTTTTTTTTATGCCGTGATCCCCAAACCTGTTCACATTGTTGTTTTGTTAGTCCCTTCTTCATTTTTTGGCTTTTGTTTGTGCTTCTGCCACTTGTTGAGCCTCTTTCGTAGCCGGCATAAGCTTTAAAAGCGGAGTCCGATGCAGCTGCAAGGACATTTGCATTTGAGACGCTGCTGTTGCAGTCTCTTCCACCCACACACACACACACACACAACAACAAATACAACAACTAACTGTGTCTGGCACACACACACAAAAGTCAAAACTTAAGCAACCCGAGAGGAGAAGAAGCAGCTTCCGTTAGAGTTAGCTAGAGGGCAGCAACATTTTCCATTGCATACTTTGCGGGCGCACATTTGTGGCACATTCGCCTGGGCGACCAGCAAAAGCAAGACCAGGCGGCATCCCTTTCACATTGTGAGTGTATTACTGTGTGTGTGTGGGTGTGTGTGTGTAAACTCAAGTGTGCGCAATAAGTGTGCGGTTTCATGGCTAGTTGAGCGTCAGCTTCAAGTATGGCACAAGAGTTTACAGGCATGACTGCCTCAAGGCGAACTTGGATCAGAACAAGACAGAATAGACAACAGACAACCCTTAAATAGGATTCGATTGCAAGTGGATGCTATTTGAAAGTAGTATAAAATATATATAAGAGTTTGTGGATTGCAATACTCGTATTCACTTTTTAAGTATTGTAAAAAGTTCCTCATTTCAAATCAAGAGACAAAACTTTTTTGTTAAAGGTGCAAGGAACTTGGCATTTTAATCAGGCAAATGTATATAGACATATACTATATATGTGCATATATGTTTATTAACAAGTGCTGAACGTGTTTCAAGTATTCCTTCATTTTTTTTTTTTTTTTTTTTTTTGTTGTATTCGTATTTGCAACATGTTCACAGAACGTATATGCATTATTATGCTTTTGTATCAATGATAATTATTTGTCTGATGTTGTTGTTGTTGTTGTTGTTGCTGTCGTCGTTGCTGGCTGCACACACAAAAGGAATCAAACAAAACTTTGTGCCTTTGTCTAACACAAGACAGGTGTGTGTGTGTGTGTGTGTCAAATTAAAAGTGTGAAGCAGATGTGGCAGAAAGACAAAGGTGCCAAAAGGTTGATGTCTGCCAGTTCTCTCACACCCTACCCCTTCCTCCCCTCCCTTTTGACTTTTTTAATATACTTGTAGGCAACGCGTGAGCGAGCTTTTCCCTTTACTTTTGTTGCCTTTACACACACACACACACACACACATAGGCAAAAACTTATGCATATGAAACAAAAGCGGGTGCAAAAATAATAATCATAAGCACATACAGATATATACAGTAAGCCAAGAAAATGTTTACACACTGTAAAAAAAATTGCATTTTTTCTACTTTTGGGTCAGAAGGGACACACTAAATTGTTTCTTCACCGATTTTGATCAAAATTTCACAGATGATCAATATTTCGTTCATAGTTTCAAAGACAACTATCAAATTTTTAATATATTGAGCATAAATAATAAATTTAAGTAATTTATGATTTTATCGCATTTTCTCTTAAGAAATATGCCTTTGTGTAAACACTTTTTGGCAGCTAAAAAATTGGTTTTTAAAAGCTAAATTTTTTCTTTGATAATGCACATATTTTTATAATTTTGTTTTACAGTTTCACTAGATAAAAGGTTAAATAGGCCATAAAAAATATAAACAAATATTAAAAACAACTATTAGTGTGTCCCTACTGACCCAAAAGTGAAAAAAATGCAATTTTTGTACAGTGTGTAAACACTTTCTTGGCTTACTGTATTTGTATGTATGTAGAAGACAGTCAGAAGAAATTGTAAAGTGTGGAAAATGTGTTAAAGTTATTTACATTTAGATCATATTAAATTAGTTAATTTGTGCGCCAATCACACATTAAAAGCATATTCCTGTTTACTGTTATTTACTGTTATTAGAATGGACATGAAATTCAAAAAATGGATAGACGAAAAATAAACAAATTATATTATAGCCAAAAGCCTTGATCGACGCGAACATTTCACAGCTAGCCATTTTGGTAGCTGGCCATCAATTTATTATAAATTAGTTGTCCCATAACTGATTTATGCCTTTTTTGCAACAATGTGTGGCAATGTAGTTGAGGTAGTGTTTTGTGTTCGTTCGTGTTTGTGGCGTGTTCAATATTTTATTAATCGTATGTTATCAATCAAATGCCAACAACACAAACGTACGTAGAGTTAGAGAACTACTATGAACCCAGACAATACACACACACATGGCGTATGCGTAATGCGCAAATCAAAATCACTAACATCATTAGGGGGCGGGGAAGGTTAGGGAAGGAGAAGCTTGCTGTTTGGCGCTGCGGCTACTTAGCAGCAAATTCGATTTGTATGCCTACATCTACACATACAGTATGTATGTATGTATGTGTGTGTGTTTGGCTTTGCCACGCGCAAGATGGTGGCACAAAGCGTCTTTGAGCTGAGCCCTGGACACAGGACACAGGACACAGGATGCAGGTTGACAGGCAGACAAGCAAGCTGGCTGCAGTTTGTCGTCCTGCTGTGGCTAGTGTCAGTTATTAACGCAATTAATTCAATCATTATTGAATCATGCAATGCGCAAATGCAAAATGGGTACGCACTTCAAACACGATAATCACACACACACACACACACACACACACAGGCACACACACAACATAATGATAATCATAATGATAATGATTATGTTGATGACAATCAAAACGTATACGTAATAATCATGATGTGTGTGCGTGTGTGTATATGTGTGTGTGTTTGTGTTTGTCCTGCATGCCAATGCACATATTTGTCATGTCAAATCCCAACCAAAGTGTTACGTCAAAATCAACCCCTAACTCCAATCGTGTCCCTTTTGCATCCGTTACAGCATTGCAACAACCCCCCCTCCCCCCCTGGCACCCACGATTTGGCAACATTTTCATTAAATATGCCCAAAGTGAAGTTGCCATTCCCAGTGACAGTTTATCAAATGCATTGCACACAGCTGTCCCCCTCTACCCTACTCCTCTCTCTCCCCTCCTTCCACCAAAAAACTTCTCATTGGCCGCACCAGGGCACATAGCACAAATTAGCTTTCAAATTGCTTTACACATTCCATCAGCGAAAAATGTGACCAGAGCCTGCCATAAAGTCTCTCCCCTCTCTCTCTCTCTCTGTCATGTCATATGTTTGAGATGTACAAATCCATTTATTTCAAAGAAAGTTATCAATTTGAGATTTTTATCTTGCAGCCTGAAAGTAGGCAACACTTTCTGTTTCGCTGCTACAAAACGAGATAAACATGAAATAAATCAAATTGTGTGCAGAATATTAATACGCCAAATATTTTATTTAAAGGCTCCTCTTCAATAACCTACCCCCCACCCTAACCATTTATCCACTCCCCTTCGCATTGGTGTTGTGTGGAATTTTTAATAAGCACATTTTGACACTCAAACAAAAATGCAAAAAACGTGCGACATTTGACGCCGCACAGCGAGAAGCCCAACAGTGGGTGGGGGGGGTGGAAAAAGCGCGGCCATTACTTCCCTTGTTTGTTATTATTTGCGTTATTTCAATAATTGCATTCCCGGTAAAGCAGAGCCAATGCAATAAACATACAGGCGAATATATGCATATACATTTATTTTTGCATGTTGCAACTTGGAGCAGCTGAAAATGCAACTGAAGACCCGTGTTGCAAAGGCAATTATTCATGGGTGGAAATCAATTTGTTGTTTACATAATTGTAAAAAATGTTTTTCAATAAACAAATTATTTGATTATTATTGGGCGGCCAATTAAAACAAAAGCACGAAAGGAAAAAGAAAAAAAAAACACGAAACGAAAATACATTACAATTGCGAATGCGGGCAAGCAGATGCCCAAACAGACAACAACAACAGCAGAAATACGGATCAAGCGACAATCGTTGCCCACAAAACAGATGCAGCAGTTGCAACAGTTGCAGTTCCAGGCAGCTGTAGTTGCCACAGTTGCATCCTGACCGCCAACTGGCAGGATAAAAACTGTTGTTGTGTGTTCGTGTGTGTGTGTGTGTGTGTGTGTGTGTGTGTGTGTTACGGCCGGTAAATGCTGCCTCTCACTTTGAGCTCGGCTCGGCAGGCCGACGGATGTGAGAGGCGTTGGTCGGCTTGAAATATTTAATTGCCTTGTATTGCGGTTGAATGCGACGCGTATTAAAAATATTTACCCACAAGCGTCACACACACACAAACATACATACACACCTTTCTTTCATACATTCATGCAGTCAGACACATGTTCATCCTTTGCCTCGACTTCTGTGAAGGTGTCGCAAATGTTTGCGTTTTTCACACCATTTTTTTTTTTTCAATGGGAGGAATTCACTTGAACAAACAATCAAATAGCCAATCAGCTAAAAGATATCGTTAATAATAATCTTGCAAAATAGTAATAGAAATTATAACAAAGGAACTCTTTCCTAACGTAAAAACCTTTTTTTCATTGCATATAAATATTTTCTCCTTTCTTTTTCCATATTTTACTTTTCACATGAAATTCTTTTTTAAAAATCTACCCAATAATAACTCTAAATTTAAATTAATTGCCGCTTTTCATATGCTACCGTATACATACATATATATTGTTCATATACATATTTAATAAACTGGCTGGTCTATATGTATTCTGTGTTTTTATATTTCAACTGTATTATCTGTTCATCATCATTATGATAATATTGGCTGGTCGAGTACACCTGCTTCTTCTTCTTTTTCTGCCACTGCCACATTCTACTTTTTGAACTCGCACACAACACGCGTCATGTTGCTCATTATTTTTAAATCGAAGTTTAATTTTTATGAAGTCACGATTATGGAAATGCACCGACTACAATATATACACAGTACAAGCCCCTGCCACTTCTTCCTTGCTATTAAATTATTTTCATTTTTGTTGTTGTTGTTGTTGTTTTTTTTACAGACCGTTAATATTGAATTTTAATTTGTAAGCCGTCCCAGGTCAACCTGCATATGTTAGTGTGCGAGTGTGTGTGTGTATCTTTGAGCTGTGTGACAGATTGCGCGGCATCTGTCTCGCCCTTCGCCCCTTGCCCCCAGCCTGACCTGTACAACAGTAAGTTGTCAATTAAATTTGGCCAGCCGCATCAAGCTGAGCTTCAGCTGCCGTCTCTGCCTCAGTCGACGTTGCTGTTGTTGGTCAGGCGTCAGTCGGTCGATCGGCCGTTTGCTTAATTTATATGTATCGCCCGTGTAATTGTCAATATGCCAATAAGCCGCGTGTGGCAACATATATATACATATATATATATAAAAATGTAAACGTATATATATATATAAAAAATAAAAATTAAGAGACATCGTGCATGGAAGGAAACCGAATGCAATGGAAGAGTTCGTTCCGATAGATTGAATGGTTTGTTTGTTTGAGTTTATTGAAAGCAGACAAATCAATTGAACAAAAAAAAATGTCACAGGGCTGCAGACTAACTAACTGACAGGGCTGTAAAATATTCAAAAAAAAAAAAATAAACAGAAAATATGTAAGAACTCAACTTTGTTGAAGCTTGTAATAAGTGTTTTATTTGAAGTCATTTCGTTTGCCACTTTAAGTGCTTTAATGCAGCCCTGGCTGTGGTTGCAACAACAACAGCAATAATAATAATAAGTTACGCATACGCAACGTGTTGGCCGTAAGTAGCTCAAAAGTGTTAAGGATTCAATTAAAGCGATACAAACACACTCAACACACACACACAGCATACACACACACATGCTGTGATGGGAAACAAAAGAGCCGCAACTCTGTAATTCGATTATGGATTTTCCGCCATGTTAATGCGAAATATTTGCAGCGCCGCAGTCAAAATGAAAAGCTGCAGCAACAGCAACAACAGCAACAACAAAATTATACAGCTGCAACGTCTGTTGTAAAATAAAAATCATACACACTAGCACACACACACATGCACATACACATGCAAAAAGATTGACCATAATGGCAACACAAATTATAAATTACGCGACAGATGAAATGTCAATGAGTTGAAGCTTACTTATTGCATTTATTTAATTAAATAATTGCCTGAAAGAAACAAAAATAAATAAAATAAAGGCTTTAAAGAGTACTAGACCAAAGCCAACCCCCCCACCAACACCCCCTCCTTGTAGACGTAATAACCCTAACATTTAACAACAACAACGCGAACTTTCAATGTAAATTTGTGTATGTCAGTTATACAAATAGAAATGCATTTAGCTTTTGGCTTTTGGCCCACAACATACATAGTACCATAACTTAAGCAACAAACTTAAATATGCAACAGGAAATATACGCCAATCAAGTGCCAATCTTGAGTCTTGACGGCAACAACCCCCCTCTCTCCCCACCCCCCCTCTCAGTGAAATGTCTTTAAAATAGAACGAAATGTTGAACGGCCCTTTTAGCGTAACGTCTTATGACCTAAAAAGTGGCAAGCGAAACTAACCAACTCAACCCAACAAAACAGCCATAAACTCTAGCCTATAACAACAACAACAACAACAACAACAATTTCAACAAAAGCATAGTACGCTGTTTACAACGTTTGCCACTTTTACTATGCAAAATACTTTTGCCTGCTTCGTTCTCTTGCATAGATTAACAAAAAACGGTTTTGTTGCCTCTTGGCCAAAAAACTGTTGTTATAAAGCAAGCAGGCAAGCAAACTAGACAAAATAAACTATACTTAAAGTGAAGCATAAAAAACCAAATGCTTTTAAATAAGTTCAAAAGGTAAATCAAGAAAGTTAAATGATCTTCAAGTTTTAGCTTGTATAATAATAGTACGAAGAATCCTTAAGCAGAATTTTAATAATTATAAATTTTTTACTATAAACTTCTCTTAAGAATATTTTTGTTCTTGTTTTATAGACACTTTTCAATATCTTTCGATTAGGAACTGATGAAAAATCCATTTAGTTTTTTTTTATCTGTGGCAAATCACAACAAGACCTTTTCAATTCAGATTCCGATTCAGTCTGTTAGCTGCCAAACAATTTGTTGCTGTTTTTACAAAATGTGCATTTGGGCAGCTTAAATAATTGATTATATTTTATTGCTCAACAACGACAATGACAACGACAACAACTGAATTGAGACTGAGATGCGGGTTGTCAAGTTGTCTGGCTACAAGCAAAATTTTACCATAATATGCCCAGAAAACTGCAGCAACATAACCCTTCTCTCACCCCTCCACCCGCCACCCCTTTTATGTACAGTCGAAGGTAAAGCGCAACTTTTGCCGCGCTGCATGCCACACGTTGAATAATTCATAATGAATTGAAATATAGTACATAATACTCATTTTGTTTTTGCACTATTTGTATTCGAGGGGGAGGAGGTAGAGGGGTAAGGTTTAATTTACCGTCAGCCATTTTCTAATGCAGCGACGCCAACAACCCAAAAAAGTTGGCCAAGACAACGACGACGACGACGGCGAAAGGCGGCTTAATTGTTTTTCATATTTTAATGCCACAACTTTCTGTAAAACGACGACAACCCCCAGAAGAAGCTGTACCTCCCCCCCCCCCTCCCCACCCTTCGTCGGCTTCTTATACTTATTTTTTGATGTGCGTTCATAAAATTTAAAATTAAATTTGGCTCCGCTTCAACGCAACGACGCAGCGCAGACATTTTCCACCAGACATTTCGCCATTTTTCATTCGACGGGCGGACGGGGGGATGGGGGGGTGAGAAAGATTTCTTAGATAAGATAAAATACCCAAGGTAGGCAAAGGAGTTAACTAACAGCAGCAGCAGCCAGAACATCAAAATGGCCAAGTGAGCAAAATATTCTGGTTGGGTTTTATATATTCTCCTTTTTTTTCATTACCTTTGCACCAGTTTTTTTTTAATCCTCACAAAATTAAGCTAAGAATGTAAAGTTAAAGAGGAGAAATAGTTTGAGCTGACTGACTGCTATCAACTCATAGTCTAAACGGTTGGACTTTACGATCTAATTTTTTCGGCAAATGTTAATTTATGAAACGTAGATGAATACCAATAAAGGATTTTAATAAATTGTGCCTGCAAGTGGTTTGATTTTGAGCTTAAAGTCTACTAATTGCCTTAACTATTAGCTTAACTGTAAATGCAAGTTATGGAATATCAATTAAAAGCCATTTAATTATTAAAATGTCAACATTTTATTGATAGAGTTGGTTATTTTTGTTGCATTGCGCTGACGTCATAAATTGTGGCACCTAATAAATTGACACACTGTCATTGTGCGGCATTTACAGTTTATGTGCCACTGCCCACATGTTGCCCCGCAGCAGCAGCCGCAACAGCAACAACAACAACAGCAACAAAAGCCACACGGGGGCAGCAGCCACTGGCCACACACACACACACACACACACACTCGGGTCGTGTGTTTTTCCTGTCTCCTGCTGCCGTTTATTTCACACGAGTTGCACCAGCGTTGCATGCAACAATTGTGTGCGCGCGCGAGTGCAGTCAAAAAAACAGAAAAAGAATATATAAAAAAAAACCCCAACAAAAAGGAGTAAGAGAAAAATGTGGCATGCTCCCCTCCCCTCCCTCCCTCTTCACCCCTCGTTGTGCGGTGCACCGCAGCGTTTAAAATGGTTTGGCAGTCATTTTTTCGCATCATTGATTGCTTATTAGATTATAAACCGCGCGGCTGGGCAGCACTTTTTTTGCTGTGGCCGTTGCCTTTGCTGCCTCCCGATTTTTGATGTGCGGCACGTGCTGTGCTGCAAGGGGGAAGGAACGACGCTGCATGCCGCGTAATGTGCTGACAACAACCGACAAACAACAGCAACAACAGCAACAAACAGCAGCCAACTACAAAATGCATAAAAAACGTCGTCTGTTGCAATTTGTGCGCCCAAAAATAGGCAACAATTTTTATATCGACGCTTTATCGCTAGTTATGTGTGTGTGTGTGTGTGTGCTGGTATTTTTGTATAGGTAAGCTGGCTGGTCAAATGATTTTCAATATTTTGGCGTCTATTTTTTTATAGTCGGGGCAGAGACTATTAAAGATTCGTGATTTATAACATACGAAAAAAATACGTTTTGCATGAACAGTAAGTTAAATGTTTTCATATGGTCAACACCAGGGCTTGAATGGAGTTATGGAAGCCCGTAAATATGGCCAGTTTGTTTATGGCTTGATAAAGTGTTAATCGACACAACAATATTGTTTTTGTTCTTTTTTTTTTTAGCCATAACAAATGAAAATTGATTTGGAACATGGCCATTTTTTTTTGGGAATTTGTTATTTTTTAAACGGAAATTGAATATTTTCACAAGGAAATTGAGAAAGGTGGATTGTAATCCAATGTGATTTGGGGTTTAATTATTATCTTAGATGATAATTGGCAACGCTTTTTTAACTTAACAGCAAACTTAAATAGGCTCGTAATACATGTAAATATTTTAAACTTTTTATTGTTGTTATTGAGTCTGGCTTGGCTTGGGGCACCTCTTCCTGTTTCCCCCTCCTGCCCTATGCAATATAATTTTTGTTGTTTTGTTGTTTTTCTAATCGCATTTGCGCACAAAGTTGTTGCTGTTGTGTGTGTGAAAAGTTGCGTGTGTGCGTTGCAGCTGTGCGCAGCACTTTTCAAAAGTTAACGCATTATTTTGTCGATTGATTGGTGTGTGCTATAACCGCCACCCAATCCCCACACCCCGCCCGCCCCGGCAACACACACAACCTAACTGCTCCCATTTGCTAATCGCTTGGTTCATTTTAGACTGGAAAAGTTTTTTGTTTTTTGTTTTTTGCTGTCGGTTGTATAAATTACCGCAGTTTTTAACAAACAATGATAAACAAAAAATTAAAGTTTAACTTGTTTTGTTTGCTTTTTATTGAGTGCAAGACGCGGGGGTTGCGGGAGGGCAAGGGGCGACGGTTAAGATCCATCAGATTGCAGGCAATTAGTCTGGAAAGTGCAAAACGCATGCAATAAAACGGAATATAATAAACAGCAAGGCAAAACAAATTAAAGCTCAGTGAAAAGCTTAAAGCTTGCTATAAATTTAATCACTTCTTGATTTATGTTTCAGCTTGACGCATAATAATAAATGTTTTTCTAATATCCAGCACCTGATTTTCCACACACACATATCAGAAAATAATAAAAATTCAACGGTTATCTGAGTACTTAATGATTTTTCAGTTATTATTACACACACACACACTTACAACGGTATCAAATGCTGCAAAACATGTGAACTAAAACACACACATCTTTTATAATGTAGCAACGTTTCATATTTTCATATAAATACTTATATGCCGGCAACATTTGCCTATTTAATGGGTAGAGAGAGAGCAGCAGCAGAAGAGAGGGTTGAAGGGGGGGGAACACATCCGTATACACATACATACATAGTAGTAGTAGTAGTAGTAGTACTTATGTGTACAGTAAGCTGTTATTGCCGATCGCAAACATACATCCATATATGAAATATAATAAAATTGTACAGGAAATGACGAACAAGTGTAGAGAGAAGTCCTCATTTCTACCCTCCCCCTCGTCACCCCCTCATATCATGCGCTTGTTTTGCGCTGCTCGAGCAACATTTTAACCATCGATGGTTTGATTATTAAATCCATGAAGTTTTTATATGTGCCCCGGACACACACACACACACACACACACACATATCGAAATTCACTTGATTGCAGTTTTCAAGTGAAATCGTAGCACACTTCAGAGCGCTTGTTGGCTTGCCTAGAGGGTTAAGGGTTGGGGTTGGGACGAGGGGTGGGTAAGAGGGGCTGCTCGGAAATATGCCGCTTGTTGCTGTTGCTGTTGCTGTTGCTGCAGCCTGCATGTTTGTAATTGATGTTTCAAGTAGCAGCAAAATGCGCGCCAAAAAACTTCTCTCCCAAGTTTTATTTTGTTGTTGCACGAAAATTTTAATGAAGCAGCTCCAGCAAGTTTTGCGACTAAATCAAATTAAAAGTGCGCCACACACACACACACACACACACACACACACATAGACTCTCGCATAGGAAATGAGCTTATACACAAAACTAATGCAAGTTTTTGCCAACATCCGTCTTCGGAATTTGTCAAATGCTTTTACTTAAGCACCAAAAACATTCAATAATGCTTTTCACGCTAATTAATTTTTGGTTGCAACACACACACTCATACTGGAAGATACTTCAATAATTTCCTGCGCGATATCCTTGTTAAATTGGGCTTGAAAACCGAGAATCAGAATTCCCAAACTCAAAGCTATTTAATAGTAAATATATATATATATTAATACTAGGTTTATATTTCCAAGCCACATGTTAACATTTCCTGCTGTGAATTTGTTTAAATTGCATTTTGTGGGTCCTTCAAGCTGAGCGAATCACGACATCAACCCCTGCGACCCCTGCGGCTAGAAATAAAACACCACAAGTGGAAGTAAAGAAGTGTGTTCTTTGAGAAGGGGATGGAACATGTTAGCTTGGGTTAGGTTAGGTTAAGTTTGGGTTAGGCCCTTTTTTACGCCCAATTTGGCTTGAGGCTTAACGCCTCAACGATTATTTTTTATTTATGCTTGAGATGCGGTTTTTTTTTTGTGTAGAGAGAGAATGAGAGATCTCGTCTCAAAGGTTTCAATTGCGTTGACTGCAACGCCTTTTTCCTGGCTCCTTGACACTTGGGGGCGTTTTCTTTTATTTTCTTTTTTGTCGGTCCAGACAGCGACAAAATGGCGGAAATGCTACGAATTTTGGGATAATTTAATTTGTCGCAACGCTACGCTACGTTTAAAGCGGAGATTGTTGTTGTTGTTGTTGTTTGTTGCTTGCTTGTTGAATCTAAATGCCAGGAAAGCGACTATTGAGACTAATCACGCTAATGCGCAAGTTTGTGTCGCAAAGACAGACGACAGATGGCGCCACTATATAGTGTATCCAACCTGCCTTCAATAATACGTACGCCAAATGCCAAATAATTTATTTATTATATGTGCAACTGACCAAAGCAGCACACACACACTAACACACACACACACACACATATACACACGCACTGAACGAGATTTCATTACAACTCATTTGACAGTCTTGGTGCACTCGACGCTGCCAAAATGTCATACCTGAGTGGCAGCCCCTCTCCACCCACCCCTCCCACATTTGCCAGCCCCTTCGGCAGATTAGCGCGCGATATGCGTACGTGTGTGCGTGTGTGTGTGTGTGTGTGTGTATTAGTGCTGGAGCCAAACGCGAAATTAAGCGAAATGAAGTTGACCACGTTTCGATTTTGCATCAAAGCCAAACGCAGTTGCAGTTGCACTCACCTACCCCCCCCCCTCTACCACCCACCCCCCTCTACCAGGCAGGAGTGTGTTCCTGGCTGGTTGGTTGGCCCCATGCATTGTTAATACAATTCGAGTCCAACGTCAATAACCAAGTGCCACGAATGGACCATTAGTTGGCTGGCGTAGTTTGATGTGGCATGTTGCAAGCATTGCTGCTGCCTCGCTGCTTTGATGGCCGCAACCATTTCTTCGCTTAGTTGCACACAAATACATACACATACATACATATATACACACCTGCAATATGTATTTATGTATTCTATATACATATATAATAATGCGGGGATTTTCAACAGCCGATTGAAACGTGAAATTGTCCAGAAATGATACTTAACTTGTTATTAAGCGATAGATTTTAAGATAGAGTAATTTGTGTTGAGTCTAAAATAAGACTTAAGTAGCATGTAACTTAATATTATGTATAATTTACGTTAGTAAATTCCACAGACTTCTTTTTTTTTTGGGGGAACTTGCATGTCTGGCGCTCATAAAAGTATGCAACACATTTTGGTGCGCATTGTCTGGCAGCTGTTATTATTATACATACTAGTACTGGGAAGGCAATTGAGAAATGTGAAATGAGAATAACAAGAACAACAACTTAACTGCTACTCAGCCACGCAGTCACATGGCAAACTTACAAGTAATACTTAGCCTAAATGGGCACAAGTGCCGAGAGAGAGAGAAAGAGTGAAAGAGTGAGAGAGAAAGCGAGTCGGGGCCTAACTACTTGATATGTTTTATGATGCGAAATTTTTGTAATGAAGTTATTGACAAGCACCCAAGAGCCCAGCCCCACGTTCTAGTGTCTAGTCTAGAATAGACACGTTTAAGGATACACAAACACACACATATGTACATATATATGTATGTGGAACAATATGCAAATGTTACTTTGTTATGCAATTAGTGAATTCAATAGTACGAGCCCACTCGGCAAACGGTACTTGGCAAACAGACACACAACGGTAACGGTAACGATAACGGTATATAGTCAACGATGGAAAGCACTTGAAGAACACTCAACGCTGCAGTTAAATGTATCGTTAGCATTAGAATCGAAGCTATTACAAAATGGGTTACAAACTAAATTTCAAAAAACAAAAGTGAAAAGTTAGCGACTGAGAAATGCCCTATAAATAGGTACCTTATACCCCGATTCCACTAAAGCCGAATGCACGGATGTAATTGGAACTCAGTTGAAATCGACATCTCCTAGTTCCGAAGATGCTAAACTTTCGTTAACAGGGGAGCTTAACAGCGCTGTAGCGAACAGAAATACCAAATTTCTTATCGATATTTGGTTATGAACAGTGCCAAGTTGAGTATAACAGAAAATCAAACAGCTGTCGGATTTCTGTTAAAATTTAACGCAGTTTCAGTTGGATTGATAGTGGAACGACCTGCATTATGAAGCCTAGTGGAATCGGGGTATTATTCTTACTATATTCTTTCAAACCCATATATCCCACAATATGGAATTAGAAACAATTTGATGAAAATAGGTCGATCTTGTGCACAAACTAAATCCAGTTATGCAATTAATTCAATACCCTCTTCTCTCTTTCTTTCCCTCTTCTTCCTGGACAGGCTAAAATGATGGAGAACTCGCACGCTTGGATGGGCGCCACTGGCTCAACGCTAGCAGGTTTGTACTACAGCTTATGGGCAGCACTGGCCAGATGTGCCGCCATGTTATTATGTTTGCATCTCGTTCACACTTCCAGCAGACAGCTATCAGTATCAGCTGCAGTCGATGTGGCAAAAATGCTGGAACACCAATCAGAACCTAATGCATCATATGCGATTTCGCGAGCGCGGCCCCCTCAAGTCCTGGCGACCCGAGACCATGGCCGAGGCCATCTTCAGTGTGCTGAAGGAGGGACTTTCGCTATCGCAGGCCGCCCGCAAATATGACATACCGTATCCCACATTTGTGCTGTATGCAAATCGGGTGCATAACATGCTGGGGCCGTCCATAGATGGTGGGCCCGACCTGCGGCCCAAGGGACGTGGGAGGCCGCAGCGCATATTGCTGGGAATTTGGCCAGATGAGCATATTAAGGGCGTCATCAAGACGGTTGTTTTCCGCGATACCAAGGACATGAAGGACGATAGCTTGGCCAGCCACATGCCGCCGTATGGTCGGCATTCGGTAGGTAGCGCTGCTGCAGCAATAACAATCAAAATTACACACTACACAAATTATTCAATTAAAGTTGAACAGCGCTGCCATTTTATGTGCAGCCAATTAGATATCGATTAACAGGTGATTTTGATAACAGCTGCACTGTCTTTAACATGTAATATTTAAGTAGAACGTAAATCAATTACCTATTCGTTTATTTTTGCTGTCAACAGTGATCAGTTTTTATTTAATTGTCCTTCTGCAGTTGGCTTAACATTTTGTCTTTGTTTAACATGAAGCTGAATGTTATGTTGTTTTTGTCATTGGCAGTGTTCTGTTAACAGATCGCGCCATTTTTTGCCGCCAAGCGAAAAAGTAAATAAATTGACGGCAATTAGATTCTTTAGCAAAGATTTGACAACATACATGTAGTACACCTGCACGACTAATGATATTTTCGTAATTACACACATTTAATTAATTATAAACCGAAATTAAACACCGCACATTGTTAGCTGCCTTTTGTCCGCAAGCTGAGCTTAACATAAACTATCGACAATGTATCGATCGAAATGTAAAGTATCGCATCTGCTGCAGCAAATTCTCACGAGTATCGATATATTGCATTGCAATGATTTTAAAAACACTTGCACTAAACTTTCGACCGGGTTAGCCCGTGTTTTCCTTGCAGGACATGGCGCTCAGCTATCCAGGCGCAAGTGGCGGCATGCCGGGCAGCGGCGCCGCCAGCCTCAGCGCCCTGGCCTGTCCGAACGGCATGGGAAGTGGAGCAGGAGGAGGAGGTGGACCGAGTGGCGCAGGCGGCGGTGGAGCTGTCGGTGCCGACCAGCAAATGTCGCAGGAGCAGATGTCAGCTGTTGCTGCCGTCGCGCACAATATACGCCAGCAGATGCAAATGGCCGCCGCAGCGCAGCATCAGCACGGGGAGGCGGGGCCGCCGCCGCCAGGACTGTTCCAATTGCCGCCGCATCTGGCGGGTGGACCGGGCGGTCGGGCAAGCATATCGCCGGCGTTGAGCAGCGGCTCCAATCCATCGTTGGGTCCGCCGCGACATGCGCCCTCGCCCTGCGGTCCCGCCGGCCTCATGCCGAATCTGCCGCCCAGCATGGCCGTTGCACTGCATCGTGATCCGACCACCGCCGCCGCCCTGCTCAGCCAGCAGCAGCAGCATCACTTGCAGCAGCTCCAGCTGCATCAACACCAGCAGCAGCAGCAGCAACAGCAGCAACAACAGCAACATGCCCTGCACCAGCAGCAGCAGCAGCAGCAACAGGTGCATCCTCATCACATGCAGCAGCACAAGTCCGGTTTCGGTGCCAGTTCCATGCCCACAGCAAGTGCTGTCTCCCAGCAACAGCAGCAACTCCATCAGCAGCAGCAGCAGCAACAGCATCTGGGGCTGCTCCATGCGGAGAAGATCAAGTCCAAGAGCAGCCCGCTGCGCAGCGAGACTCCAAGATTGCATTCGCCGCTGGCGGAGCTGGGTCTGGAGTTGGGCTATAAGAGGGAGTACTCACCCACCAGGCTGTTTGCCGAAGATCTGGCTGAACTGGTTGGCGTCAGCAGCAACGTTGGCATCTCCTCCTCCACCTCGGCATCCTCGACAGCAACAGCAACGACGCCAGCAACTGGAGCAGGCGGGGGGAGGAGGAGGAGGAGTCTCTGCTGAAATCTGTTCCAGCAGCAGTGGCAGCATCAAAGTGGAGCCCATCACGACCAGCAGCGAGTAGGATTCCAAACTTGAAACTAAACAATCAAAAGGAAAGCAAGGCGCAAAACAAAAATTGTGAATTGAGCAAAAAAGCGCAAAGAACGAAGATTTTTAAAAACAAATTATTGTACTCTAAACTATATAGTATTTAAACGAGATTGATATGTATATAAGGTCGAACTTTTTCAAGTCCAACTTCTAGTAATGGAAATTAAAAAAAAGAAAAAGATTTTAACTGATTTTTATTTTCATTATTGTCATTTACTATTTATATTTTAAAAAAATAACTTTGTATATAGTCACTTGTGTTAGGTTTAGTGTTTGAAAAACTGTTTCGATTAAGAAAAGTTCGACTATATATACCCTATAGAGTATCTCAACCGCGCGTTCCTTTTTTATTTCTGTCGGTCGTTCAACTTAAGTCCAGTTTTGCATAGTTTCTAATTTAAATTTAATCAAAGTACGTATTACCAGAAATGAAAAATCAAAACAAGTATTATTATGTTATAGCGCATAATCTTAAACACTTAAATAGCGATCTCTTTAATTTTAAACAGTTAAACTCTAAATCGCAAAAATAAATCCCTTGGAACATTCCACTACAAAAACAAAAAGTCCCACAACAGTTTCAACTATCAAAATACAACTAATACATAATATTTAAAAAAAAAAAAACATATATTAATTAATTGTGTGCCCAGTTTTATTTAGTTTATATAAAAAAAATTGAGTGTACAAAATTATAACATTTTAAAAAAGAAAACATAAAAAAGTCTTTTGGATGTGCATTAAACAAAACAAAAAAAAAAAGAAAACTGAAATATGGAAGCAACTAAATTTAAAGTTTAGGTCCAAAAAAATAAATTAAAAATTCACAAAAAATGCCTTTCGGAATTAAATTCAGTGACAAACACAAAATTAAAAATTGTTAGAATAAAAAAAAAAAACAAAATTTGTATATTTAATGTGAATTTTTAAGGAACAAATTTATACAAAACATAAAATTTTTAGAAGAATGTGAAAATTTAGAAGCAAAATTTACCTAAAACAAAGGTTGTTGTAGATGGGCAGCTGATTTCTCAAATATTTCCAAAATCTTTAGAGTTGAAAAAATATTTTAGTACTTAATTTGAAAGCTTAGAACATTGTGTTTAAAAGATTTCTTGTCTACTCTTCTAAAGTGCCTTTTCTAGTATTAATTTTTACTTAGAATATTTGTTACTATTTATTTATATTTATTTTCTCAGCGCCCTGAAAAAAAACAACAACTTTTGTTAATTTATTTAGAAAAAGTCTGGCATATATACACATATATATTTTTTAAATAAATATATAAGTATTTTTTTCTGTTGAAAAACTTTTAGGCGTACTTTCGGCAAAACATTTTATACAAATATGTTTTAAACAAGATTTTCAAAAAAAAAAATCAACTCTGGTTTAAAAAGCACACAATAAATAAACAAAACGCATAAAAACAATGTATAAGAAGAGACGGAAACGAGAAAAAACTAGAAAATCCTTTTACCATATATAGCAAGCAAGCAAACGGCAATTAAAAATCAAATCTAAAATACTAAGTATTAATTTATACAGTTTATACAACTGCAGCAATAGCCATATTTATATATACAAGTATATATATTTAAACCGACATTTATGTATGTGTATGTAACTTTCATATATATGATAAACATAAACAACTAAACCACTAAACAGTTCCAGTGCCCCCCACCACCCCTCAAATAGACTCCAATGTTCCACTTAACACTTTGGTGTATTACGAGTAAAAAGTTTGATTCAGTAAGTTTAAAAACTAATCCGTAAATTTCCAGAATAATATCATTGTACGAACTTTTTGTTTAGGTTTTCTATCAACTTTAGTGCAAAACTTTATGTTCAAATTAACTTTAAATGTCGAAATGAATGTTCTTATTAATCTAACAACAAAACAAAAAATGACAAAAAAAACGAAACAAAAAAATATTTTATAAAAACAATTGAAAAGTAACCGAAAAACAAGAGTGTCTTGGAATTCATTTGGGAAAATGCTGGATACATTTATTACATTCACACCGTATTTTATTATTGCTTTGATTTAATACACGTTTTTGTTTCATACATAGTTGCAACTATTGCAGCGGGGGCTATTGAATTGCCAGTCCAATGCCGGGTGGCGTCAGATCGTCCTGGGGCTGATTGATCTCCTGATGGCGCTGCAGGAGACTGAGGCATTGATGCAGGCACTGTGTGCTGGCCGTTGAGATGGCCTTGAGCAGCAGGAGATCGGGATCCGTGGGCGAGAAGGAAGCACAGTCAATATTCTCAATGGCACGCGCCAAAGAAGCATTGCTAAAATTATACGGATTAGTAATGATAACTATGATAAATACTTCACTGACTTACCACTGCTCGGTGAGGAACAAGGCCTGGCGGGCAGAGACCATCGCATCGGAGGCCGCCAGCAGTTCACGTGCCGGCAGCGGTGAGGAGTTGCTAATGTCCATCGCCTTGGTGTGACTCTCGACGACTGCACGGAGTCCATCGACCCACTCCTGACGCGCACGTGCATCGTTTGCCCTCAGTTTGACGGTATCGCCCGTGGCGCAGGCAATGGCAAAAGTGCGCGAATCCTCATCGCTGGGATAGACAACAGCGCCGGCTAGCTGCACCTGTCCACGTGGCGCACTTGCAAGGACATGCGGCGAGGGAGCGATGTCATCTCCCACCGAAGAAGAGTCGCACAGATAGTAGCTGAGAAATCCAGATTTAGCGTCCACCGTAAACCAGCGATATTGCCAGCCTGTTAAACAAAGAAAAAACGATTAGGTTTGAATTTGAATTTTTCGATAGGTTTGCCACTTTGAGTGTTATCGATAACACACAATTTCTTGCGATCAGACAGTGCTGGGCAGAAAGGAAGAAAAAGGACACTGTTTCCATATATAATGTCAACATATGGCAGATTGTAGTTGAATGCAGGGTGTATTTATAGTCGAGCACTAAAGCAATTGTCTTGCACTACGCACCCTTCATCACATTTGTGTACTTGCTGAGCTGACCGCTGAGCGGATGACGCAGCGATTGGTTAATCATGCGATTCAGATTGCTCTCCATTGTGCCACAACAGCCGCCTTTGATTCTGCTCCTATTCCTGCTAGCTGCGATTTCCTTGTCGCAGGCGTCGTCGTCTTGGTTACAGCTGTTGGGGCGTTGCGACTGTGCCTGTTGCTGGTGCTTATGTCTGGGCTTCTTGCGTTGGAAAGCGTTTTTGATTTTGCGCAGAATTTTTGCAATTGTTAATAAATTTGGAACAAAACAAAAGAAATAAAAACACCTATTGTAATATTTTCTAGCTAGAGTGTTGCCAGTTCGTTTCAATCAGCTGACCAAGCATCCGGTAGAGCTGCAGGTTTGTTTACATTACGATTTTAACAGTCTGGCAACAAAAAGTACTGCATACAGTATATTAGGCTATTTTTGTAAAAGTTACAGCTGGTCACATCATTTTCTCATTAACATTGCCATTTTGAGTTTAACATGGCGAGTTGACCACATTAACAGTGCAACAACAAAGCGAGCGAGGCGCATAAATTTCGCAAAATTGACGTGCTCGAAAATTGTTTAAACAAACGCTCGAAAGTAAACAAAAAAAAAATGTAAATGTGCTGCGTGTCGCACACCAGCAATTGAAATGCATACGCGCAATGGTAACAACATAAAGTTGCACTTAGTGCCCGTGGCCAAACGAACGGGGGCCAAAAAAAGAGTGAAAAAAATCAATTTGTATCCAGAAGCGTTTGCGTTTGTTGGGTGAATAAGAAGAAGGTGGAAAGAGGCAAAGGCAGAGGCAGACAAGAAGACGCAGAACTTCTCTGCAAACGAAACGAAACTGTGAAAAGATGTGCGCGATGATGTGATGTTGATGGAGTTCGCTGCGTTTTCTCTTCTCTTGTTAAAAATAAAACATACTACTGCAAATGGCAATTAAAAACGAACGAAAGACGCCAACGACAACAACATAGAGTCAAGGCATTAAAATTATTAAACATAGCGCGCGTCGTGCAGCTGCAAAAAAAAAAAATATTAAGAATACAGAAATATAAAACAGATTTGTTTGTCTGCCCGCCCCCTCCTCTAGTTTAAAAATAAGAATAAGAGCATGTGTGTGTGTGTGTGTATGTTTCCGCGTTTATGTTTTATGCGGCCGTTGCGTGACGCCGCGCCGCTGCTGCCGTCGAGTTGATTTATGACATTTAACATTTACCCGCTTTTTGGTGGGTGCCTCCTGTCACATGTGTATGTGTGTGTGTCTGTTTGTGTATCCCTATCTGTCTGTGTTCTCGTGCATGTTTGTGTGTGTGTGTGTGTGTATGTTTGTTTGTTTGAGGGTTGCATATGGTGAAAAATTGTTGTTCTAAAATGTAATTAATCTATGCTGCACGCGTTTAGTGTGACCGTTGTATTTTTGTCCACTTTGCTAATTTGTTTTGTGCTGATTCCATACCATTCTCAAAACAACAAACCACCCACACACACAAATGCGCGTGCAGAGCTGCTGTGACCATGAAAAATGGCAGCGAGAAATTTGCGAAAATCAATGAAAGCCTTCAAAGCAAGTGCAAAAGTGTAACAACAATAAGAAATATTTGGAATTAAGTGAAATTCGAAGGCGATTCCGTTATGCTGCGCTGCCTTCAAAATAATAAAAATAAAAGTTAAAGACGATTAAACCTCAGCTTTAACATAAACAACAACAACAGCTCTAACAGCTGCTGCTCACCTTCCCCCCCCCCCCCCCGAACACAAACACACAACATGGATGGTCAACGTGCTCGCGATCTGTTAACGCTGCTGCAGGAGCGTGTTGTGTTTTTGACGGGCGGACGCGATAGGCGCGGCGGTCCGTTATTATGCTTTCCGGCAACGCCGCGCCGCGATCGCCTCAAACCGGAGGATTTGCGTCGCCTGCTCAGCTACTTGATTAGCATACCAAGGTGAGTTACTCGATGTGTCAACAATCGATTCTGTAAATCTGTAATCGATTCCTTTTTTTTTTGGCACTGTGCATGTTTATTTATTGCCATTGCTCTCTCGCTCCCACACATGCACTTTAGTGCAGCCGGCTCAACTCACAATGAGTCGACGTCGGCGTCGCAGTCGCTGCGCTTCGTTTGCGATTTTGGGCTTTGTCGCCTCACCCGCGCATTGAGCAGCTGCAGCTGCATGCATTCCACTTGATTTTCCAGTTCTCGCATATTTTATGAATCATCAGCAACAACAACAACAACAACTATAACTACAATGGCGACCAGCAACAACACGCACATTGTCGTTGCCGTTGAGTTGGGTTTTTTGTTGTTGCAGCAACGCTGACATTGAACGAAGGAACGAAGCGTAAAAGAGATACAGCGATAGGGTACATATGTCTCCCTCGTTCGCCACTTGGCAAAAACAAAGTCATAGATGAAGAAACCGAAGCGAATACAAGACAAAACAGCAACAACAAATTGCATAAATATGTGCGACAAAGAAAGCAATAGTATTAAGAAAATACATAACAAAAAGCAACCGCATAAAAACCGGCAGCAATCAAGCAGGCAGAAGAAGCCGCAACAACAGCTTGAAGCTCGTTTGCCAAAAGAATGCGGCATGCTGAAAGCTCTTTTTTTTTTTGCTAAAAAACATTGTTGTTTGCCCAAAAAAGCGGCCAAAGAGTCAAAGTGCCAAAAGGAAGCAAAGCGAAACAAGAAATGAAAGGTGGAATGCGAGAGTCATCGAAGAATGTTGTTATTTGAATAAAAGTTTCAAGTTTTACTTGGAACTGATTAGAATTTGCCACCAAACCAATTTTATAGAGAAATTGTTCATCAACAATAGTCTTCCATTCATTCAAAAAATCGTGTGAAATGTGTTTTGATCTTATTATGTCAGTGTGCGTTTCTTCTCTTTCTAAGTTTCACTGTTCCCAACAACAACAATAATGAATGATGATGATGATGATAAAGCTTAAAATCACAAAAATTGCCACACTATAATTATAGAGGAGCTGCTCTAAAAACAGATAACTGACACACACACGTAGTTCTTCTTCTGCTTTAGTATGCTTATTCATTGGGAAAAACTCTTTAAGTATATTCATAAGAATTTTCAATCACGAACCCGAAACACAAAACCAAAAGGCAAATGACGCTAATGTTCTTCATGAATCACAAAAAAAAAGTTGCCTGCTTTTATTTTCTGTTTTCGGGCCACGAGAGCTTCCCATATTTCCCATGCCTGTCGCACTTATTGTCTTATCTGCAGCACCTACTAAGTAAGGAGGGGGGGGGGGTAGGGGTGTAACTGTTGTTGCTATCTCTATGGCCCATATACAAGTTCTTTACAGTTGACGCCTCAAGTTTGACTGATAAGAGTGTGATCATTGTGTGTGTGGGTGCGGGGGAGGGGGAGGGAGACTGCTGACGACATACGACGCGTTTGTTGGACATTTATGTCTTATCTTTACGTTGTCATTCTCCGCCCCGCCCACCCCCCTTCCACTGCTGGCAGCAGTGCTGCCAACTCTTCGGGTCATTAAAAAGCTAAACTAGCTAGAAATAGCCAGAAAATTAAAAAATACTACAAAGTATTTAAGTGTTGCAACGAACATAAAAATACATGAAGTTGGAAAATAGCTATAATTCCCGCTAGCCGCTAGATCTAGCGGGGAAATAGCTAAATTGGCAGCACTGCCTGGCTGTCTGCCCAATGCGCGTTTTTATCGCTGCTGCTGTTGTTGCTTTTTTTTTTCTTTTCTGTGTCTTTTGCTTTGTTTTGTTTTGTTTTATATTTATTTGTTTTCATGCGAAACATTTTTTGTTTATTTCTCTGCCTGTCGCCTTTGTCTTCATTCATTTTGGTCAATGCAAATTTCTTGCTGTACGTTAAAATAACAAAAACAAAAACAATCAGTCCCTCAATATTTAAGGCACGTTCGAGGGCAGGCAACTTCCCCTTCCTCTGCTCCTCTCCTCAATTCCCTTGTTTAATTTCCAACAGATTTATGGGTTAAATAAACGATTTTTGATTAGTTTGCATTTGAGTTTTTTTTTTTTTCTCTCTTTTTTTCTTGTGTTTTTCCTGCGGGCGACATTTGATTCGCGGCGTGTTCCGTTTTCTGTTTTTCTTCTTTTGAGCACAACACGACAACTTTTATGGCGTCACATCTCTCTTGTCCCCCGATTTCAGCTGTTGATAAACACTGAAAAGCATTCGTGAGACATTTCGCTTGCTGCTCTCCTCCCCCAAAAAAAACTCTCTGTTCTTTATTAGTCATTCAAAAGGAACACACACAATGTCTAAAATGGAAAGAAAAGGTAGAAAAATTAAAGTAGATTTAATACTGTTTTTCGAGCAGTGTACAAACCCCTAGAAATGCCCATCCACAAACCGCACAAGAATCCCAAATGAACCCAACAACATTGAGGCCAAGAAATAGCGGCTAAAACGACTATGTTAAAAAGCATGTAGAGAAGATGGGGGGGAGGTTGGGAGGAAGGGGAGTGAGTGAGTGATATCAATAAAAATATTTATTGTTAATGGTGTGCTTTTAAATTCAAATACAGAATGCAAATTAGAGCGCAAGAAACCAGGTGAAAGGGGGGGGAGGAAGGGAGAACGGAAATTATTAGCTCAAATTGGTGTCAAAGCGATAGAAAATGTCTGTATGTGTGTGTGTGTAGTGTGTGTAATTTATGCAAAAGACGTAAACAGAGCAACGAACCAAAAGTAGAATCAAACAGAAACAACAGTTAGGAACAGAAGGGAATAGTCGAAGATGGAAGTACTCTAACTAGAGAGTTCCTCAATCACTGATGTCAAATCAGCTTTTTTCCCCGTCAGATCTGGCTTTTTTGCAAACCGAATGGCTTGAAAAAATAGCATTGTTGAAAGATCAGCTTTATTTGGATTTTTTTTTTATTGATACCAAATTTATACGCATTTTGTCCACTGCATCGTTATTCATCGTTTTTTAAAAGGGGCGATGTTTAGAGAAATCATAAATCAAAAAAACGGGTGGGTGGCAGTTTTGTTTATTATTTATTATATTGCACCCTTACATTTTTGTTGCTATCTCTTAATCGTTTTAAAGTCCCAAAAATCGAAATACAAAATTTTCACAATGGGTTCCTAAATTCCAATAAATGAAGAAACCATTTGAACTCAATAAAATTTATGATATATTTAAAGAAAATACTAAATTAATTCTTTAAAAAAACCATCAACTTTTTTTACGCTTTTTTTTCAATTATTTGCACTTAGTTTTGTTTTTAGTCAAAGCCAAAAACATCTTTTCATCGTCATCAAAAGTTGACAACACTGCTATGAATTCTTACATAAATGAAGAATGCATTGATTTTAATGAAATTTATACTATTTTTGACGAAGATAATGAGTAAATGATTGAAAAAGCATTAGCTTTTTTTCGCTATTTTTGGTCTAAAATAAAGTCAAAAACAGCTGTACACAATGCTTCACATAGCTAACATACCCTCTACCTCGAAGACTATACAAATATATAACAACAACACTCTCACTCACGTACTCTCTCGCGCTCTTTCCCACTCACCTCTCTCTCTCTCTCTCTCTCTCTCTTGAAACTTCTTTTAATGGTTCAAAACGCGCCTTTCACTTGCAGCGATGCGGCCAAGAATCTCGGGTTCACCGTCATTATTGATATGCGAGGCAATGGGAACTGTTCGTCGAATGTGAAATCGATATTGAAAGTGCTGCAGGAGCACTTTAGCGCCAATATACACAACGTGGTGATCATCAAGCCGGACAACTTCTGGCAGAAGCAACGGGCCTCGATCAGTTCCAACAAATACAAGTTCGAGACGCAGACAATATCGATTGAGGCGCTCAATAAGATTGCCGAAACGCATCAGTTGACGGGCGACTTTGATGGACAGCAGCTGTACGATCATCAGCAGTGGACGGACGCACGTTTGGCCATTGAGGATTTCTTTTGGCAGGCGGGCGATATGGCGGATCGCATCGATGATCTGCAGGAGGATCTGAATCGCAATGATTTTGCGGAGGATGTGAGCTTGGCGCGGCATGCCATCGATCATCACAACGAAATGCGCAAGAAGATCACCAAGCTGCCCATCGAGGATCTCGACATACAGGGCAACAAGCTGTTGAGCAAGATCAACATGGCAAATGCGGCGGGAAATGCAGGAACAGCAGCAGGACAGGTGAGCTCATTTAACTCTTCCTTTCATTCACTTGGTAATTACTCTATTTGCTTTTCTAGGTTGCTGGCGGTTCTGCAACTTCCGATTGTTCCGATTCAGGCACCTCCTCCGCAGGACAAGCTGCTCGGGTTGCGGGCGGTAGCAACAATCCGGACATGTCGGCAGCCATTAATAAGGCACTGCGTCAGATAGACCTCATCCACTCGGGCCAGGAGCGTCTCCTGATGTTGTGGCAGCACAAGAAGGTGAAGCTGGATCAGTGCTTTCAGTGGCGCCTGTTCGAGCAGGACTGCGAGAAGATGTTCGACTGGATACTGCACAATCGGGATGTGTTCCAGATGAGCTACGTCGAGATTGGGCACAACTACTCGGGCGCCAAGTCGCTGCAGGATGAGCACCAAAAGTTTGCCGTCGCCTCAATGAACGTCAATGTGAACATCGATCGCATTCTCGCCGTTGCCGCCCGCCTCATCGAGAGCCAGCATTATGCGGCACAGCACATCAAGACGCTGGCGCAACGTCTCGATCGCACCTGGAAGGATTTTGGCGCTGGGTTGGATGAACGCACCGCAGTGCTGCAGTTGAGCGTTCTCTTCCACCACAAGGCGGAGCAGTATTGCAACAGTGTGGCAAGCTGGGCAGCCGCTTGCCAGGCATCGCAGCCCCTGCCCTCCGACATACAGAGCCTGGAGACGGCCATCAGGACGCATCAATCGCTGTACGAGGCCATGTGCCAGGCGTACACGGAGGTTCACTCGACGAGCAAGAAGCTGTTGTATCAGCTGGATCATCTGGTGCAGGTGTGCAATCAATCGCCGCCTCCGGGCGTGCCCGACTATCGCAAGAACAATGCCAATAGTAGTGGGTACAACAAGTATGAGCGACAGAATCCGGCGGCGGACTATAGCGAGGGAGCGAGCCATGTCCTGGCGGTCATTCATCAGATATTGGGCCATCATCGGACACTGGAAGCCAAGTGGCATCAGGAGAAGATACGGCTGCATCAGACGCTGGCGTTGCGTCTGTTCCAGGAGGATGTCAAGCAGGTCTTGGATTGGCTGAAGAATCATGGCGAGGTCTTCCTGCGCAAGAACACCGGCATTGGACGCAATCTGCAAAAGGCGCGTGTCTATCAGAAATCCCATGAGCACTTTGAGAATGTTGCCCAGAATACGTATAGCAATGCGGAGAAGTTGCTCTCGGCTGCGGAGGAGCTGGCGCGCAGTGGCGAAGCGGATCCCAATGAGATATACTCGGTGGCCAGGGAGCTGGAGCTGCAGGTGGCCAGCTTTGCGGAGCGTGTGGAGCAGCGGCGACGGCGTCTGGAGATGGCCGTCATTTTCTACACGCACGAAAAGGAGGTGAGCGCCTGGATTGAATCCCTGCGCACGGATGTCAGCACCGATGAGACGCGTCTGTCCCAGGAGAATCTGGAGGGCATTGAGCGACTGCTGCAACAGTACCAGGATCAGCAGGAGAGCACCGTGAACACCTGCATGACAATTATAGCGCAGGGCCAGGCGCTGCTGCAGGAGATGCGCGCTCTGGAGTATGTGGACAATACGGGCTCGCTGGCCGCGCTCGAGGCGACGCTGGAGAAGCTCAGCAAGCAGAAGATCGAGGTGGAGGAGTTGTGGTCAGCGCGCAAGTTTCGTGCCGATCTCATACTCCGTCTGCGCTACTTTGAACGCGATGCCATGGAGCTGTCCTCACAGCTGGAGCTCTGGTCGGAGGAGCTGCAGCATGCGGATCTCTCCCGTGACTATCAGAAGGCCGAGCAGCTCATACGCATGCACAATGAGTCTGTGACGGACATACAGAATGCCACGTACGAGGTGCTGCAGCAGGGTCAGGATCTGTTGCAGCTCTTCGAGAACGCCGGCTTCATCTCCATGGCGGATGCCACACACACGGCCCAGGCACGCATCGAGTATCTGCTCGATTTTTTGCGTGAACGCGAAATCGATCTGGAGGAGCTGTCCGAGGCAAAGCGGGCCAAGCTGGAGCAGGCTGTCCAACTGTGCCAGTTTCAGAATGATGCCAATCAGGTCATCTCCTGGATACGCAATGGCGAGGCAATGCTCGTTGCCACCTTCGTGACACCCAACAGCCTGCAGGAAGCCGAGCAGCTGCGCAAGGAACACGAACAGTTTCAGGTAGGATTTCTAATTTCTAACCCCGATTCCACTAGAGCCGGATGCACGGATGTAATTGGAACCGATTTGAATTAGATTCCTATGTAGTGAAAGATGCTTATCTTTCGAACAGAGGAGCTTAACAGCGATTTTTTCTTATCGATATTTGGTTATGAACAGTGCCAAATTGAGTATAACAGAAAATCAAACAGCTGTCAGCGGATTTCTGTTAAAATTATATGCTGTTTCAATTGGATTGATAGTGGAATCGGGCTATAATACTGTATGTCACTCTAAAAATCCTACTAAAATCCTCCTCTTCCTCTCCTCTCTAGATTGCCATTGAGAAGACGCACACATCGGCCGTGCAGGTGAAGTATCGAGCAGATGCTTTGATCAATGCGAATCACTACGATCCCAAATCCATACGTGAGATCAGTGACGATGTCACCAAGAAGTGGCAACAACTTGTGACCTACGCCGAGGAGCGTCACAAGCTGGTCACGGCCTCCATCAACTTTTACAAGACGGCGGAGCAGGTGTGCTCGGTGCTGGACAGCCTGGAGCGAGAGTATCGACGCGAGGACGACTGGTGCGGGGGTGGCGGAAGTAGCGACAAGGCCCAGACGATTGTGCAGCTAATATCGAAGCATCAGGAGCAGAAGGAGGCGTTCCTGAAGGCCTGCACCCTGGCACGCCGCACCGCCGAAACGTTCCTCAAGTATGCGTATCGATCCAAGCAGTATTACCAGTACACCCAGGGCAACTGTGAGGGGCATGTGAAGAGCAAGCTGGACAAGCTGCTCACCCAGGAGAATCAGGTGCTAGACTTTTGGACATTGCGCAAAAAGTCGCTGGATCAGTGCCAGCAATTTGTGCTGTTCGAGCGCAGTGCCAAACAGGCCATCGAATGGATACACAATACGGGCGAGGGTTATCTCTCGTCGCGCACGAATCTGGTGGGCATCTCGCCGGAGGAGACGGAGGGTTTGCTCAAGGAGCACAACGAGTTTCGCGGCACGGCCAAGGAGACACGGGAGCGGGTGAAGCTGCTCATCCAGCTGGCCGACAGTCTGGTGGAGAAGGGTCATGCGCATGCCAGTTCCATCAAGCAATGGGTCGCCTCAGTGGATCAGCGCTACAAGGACTTTAGCAATCGCATGGACAACTACTGCGAACAGCTGGAGAAGTCGCTGGGCAAGTCGAAGCAGCCGCTGCACATGCAATCGGATGGGGATGCCAATAGCTCCATAAGCGCCAGTTCGGGCGTCAGCAGCGGCACCGATCGCCACTCGGATCCCACGCTGGAGGCGAAGCTGACGACCTCGGCGAGCTCGGCGGCCAGCAAGGAGATCAACGAGGAGAAGCGTAAATCGGCGCGACGAAAAGAGTTCATCATGGCGGAGCTGATGCAGACGGAGCGTGCCTATGTCAATGATCTGGCCACCTGCATCAAGTGTTTCCTCGAGGAGTTTCGCAGTGGGCGGAATGTGCCGCCGGCTCTGCTCGGACAGGAGGACATCATCTTTGGCAATATACGTGAAATCCATCACTTCCATCAGAAGATCTTTCTGCGCGAGCTGGAGAAGTACGAGACCATGCCGGAGGATGTGGGCCATTGTTTTGTCACCTGGGCCGTCAAGTTTGATATGTATGTGCATTATTGCAAGAATAAGCCGACATCGAATAATCTGCTCGTGCAGCATGCGGGCAACTACTTTGAGGAGCTGCAGCGACGCCTCGAGGTGGAGCATCCACTGCCGGCGTATCTCATAAAGCCGGTGCAGCGCATCACCAAATATCAGCTGCTGCTCAAGGATCTGCTGTCCTGCTGCGAGGGCAGCCACGGTGAGATCAAGGAGGGCCTCGAGGTCATGCTCAATGTGCCGAAGAAGGCCAACGATGCGATGCATTTGTCGCTGCTCGAGAACTGTGATGTGTCCATCGATAAGCTGGGCGAGGTGGTGCTCCAGGATGCCTTCCAGGCGTGGGACACCAAGCAGATAATACGCAAGGGACGCGAACGTCGCGTCTTCCTCTTCGAGCTGTACTTGCTCTTTGCCAAGGAGGTCAAGGAATCGAATGTCGTCAAGTATCAGTTCAAGAGCAAACTCATGACCACGGACATGGGCATCACGGAGCACATCGAGGGCGATGAAACAAAGTTTGCCGTCTGGACCGGACGTTCCCCCATGCTCTCCGATTGTCGCATTGTGCTCAAGGCCAATAGCCTGGAAACCAAACAGATTTGGGTTAAGAAACTGCGTGAGGTCATGCAGGAAACCTGCTTCTCGGGCACCTCGCTGACCCTGCCAAAGTCGCCTGCCAAGAATTCAGGCTCTTCGCAGCGCTCCTCACGTGATTTGGATGAACCTCTAACCGAAAACGATCACGATCGTTGCTCTCTGGCCAGCTTTGGATCTGGCAACACCACAGACAGTGATAATAAGGTGAGTTTTATACTTAATTAGGGTATTCAGTAGCTATAATATGTATGTGTAAAGTAAAAAGTTGATATTTGAAAGCTTTACAACAAACACACTGAAAAATTTTTATCAATGTTTACAAATATCATCTTATTGATCCAATGAAATAAGGTCACACTGAGCAATTTACTGGGTTGTAAAAGCCAGTAAATTTTATATTAATTAATTTTACACACAAATAATTTTAATGGAAACCCTTCTCTTGTAATTCTGATCAAAAACACAAATCAAATTGTTGTTCAGTCAGTTAAGTTTTGTTTGCTGACTTGTCACAAATACGACAAAAGAAAAGTAAAAAGTGCACTCACTAGCTACAGTGTAATATATATAACACATATCACATATATCATAGCTACTGAATACCCTAAATATTTGTCTTAACATAAGTGCCCTGTGATTCAAATTGTAACAGTTTTATGCGCTGTAAGCTTCGTTCCTTACAGCGCCGCTGTCTGTTAACCGTTTCGTTGACTGTTAACTTAACAGTTTGCGCTTTAAAGCTTACACATTGCCAGTCTAGTAAGCTTTTATTTTCGGAAACTAGAAAAGCTTAACTATTTTTTTATGGTCCTACCTCACATGAAAAGAGCGTATGCCATTCTCTCTCTCTCTCTGTGTCAATGTTTTGAGCTTTATTGTTAAGGATGCTGCTGCTGCTGGCATACTATTGGCTACCGTTGGTGTTGCCACTGAACTAGTTTTTGGGTTCGGCTTGTCGGCAATATGTTTAAAATTCATGGCAGGACTTAATGAGATTTTCCTCGCTACACACACACACACATACATTTGAAGGTGTTGTGTGCATGTGTGTGAAACTTTTGAATTATATATGAATAACTCTTAATGTGCGTATTTTAATGGGACACTTTCTCAAAGTTCTTTTAAAAACATTATTTTTGCCTATCTGCTGTTGAGATCCTCTTCATAACTGTTTCGTACATTTTGGCCATGCTTTTATGTGCCTTGAGATTGACACTGAGTGTGTGAGAGCGAAAGAGAGAGAGCGTAAAAGCTTTGCTACGTACATTAAGTATACGCAACGTAGCCGCTAATTGGCAGATTGCCACGCTCTCTTATTCTCGCTCTCTCTCTCGGCTGTGAGCTTTATATTTTAGCGGTTCACACACGCTGTTTGTTGTTGTTGTTGTTGTTGTTGTCATGGTCGTCGGCTTGGCTGCCGTAGCAAGCGAGCGAGCGAGCGTTTTGCTTGCTGCTGCTCCAGTTGATTCGTAGAGTTAAAGCCAATAGGTTCATCGCCGTCGCAGTCGTCTTCGTCTTCGTCGTCGTCGTCGTCGTCTTCTGTCTCTGCTCTGTCTCTTCCTTGAGCTTCGCAGCAGCTGCCTGCAGATGAGCGCCCGGTGAAAAAGGCGGCCAAAGCAGTGAACGCGCTTCTTGGCGCTTCCTCCTCCGTTGCAGCAGCATTCGTGTGCCACCGTTTACCGTTACTACTCGCCTATAACTAAACTGTCGCTAGAGAAAATCGGTGCTGCTTAATTTTCCTCTCCACCGAATTTTCACAGTGTGTGTTAAGTGTTGTTCTTTCTCTGCACAAATCCATCACAACAGGAAACCAACAATAACCAACAACAATACAAGTTCTAAACTGAAAAACCTCAATTGATTTTTAATCAGCTGATAAGCGTTTTTTGTGTGTGTGTGTGTTGAAAAGATAAAACTATTCCACACACAAAGCAAGTATACAAAATAAATGTTTAAAAATAAATTCAATACGTTGCCAGCTGTTTTAATCAGGAATTTAAGCGAGAAAACGTAAAATATTTCAATGCCAAAAGAGCAAAAAATAAAAGTATAAATCAAAAATTGAAAGACAAGTTAAATGCTTGAGATAAATTTTAAGTGTGTGGCGCGAATAATGTAATAAAAACAAAATATTAAGCGAAAATAAATATGCTCTGTGCAACAATGTCAACATTCAGCCACAGCTGCAAATATATATACATACATACATACATACATACATATAAATAAATAGCTTATGTCGCCCAGCCTCGAAACTAAAGGCAAAACCTTTATGCCCAAAAACAAAAACCATAAAAATACAACACATACAGAACCAAAAACGAACGCTGCTTATAAAAATGTTCTGCAGCCAAAACCCTGGGGCCCGCCCCCGCCCCCCGCTCCCGCCCTATGAACAGAAAAAAACCCAAACCTAGCACAATTTGTGCTGCCTTTGACCTTTTTCACGCCTTTAGCTACTTGAGTAGCAGTTTTATTTAACGCTACGTGTTCTCCCTTCCCTTATCTACTATCTCTCTATCTTCTCTTGTTGAGAGAGAGAGAAAGTCCTCAAAAATGTCGCTGTCACCTGCACTGCGATCGTACTGAGTGTGTGTGTGTGTGTGTGTGTGTGTGTGTGTGTGTGAGTTAAGGGTGTGTGTGTGTGTATTAGCAAAAGTACAACAAATACAATTCATATTATCTTATAATCATCATGTATGCCATATTAAGTATACGCTTTAAGTTTTTGTTCTAGAGAAATGTTTTCTCTTGGCTTAGTTTTTGTCCCTGATTTTCTAGAAAGTCATTCTGCTTCGAAAAGCTTCCACTTAAGACGGCTGACAATTCAATTAAGTCGCTTCTTCGGCAGAAATATTTAGATTTTCCGGGAAACGAAAAAAAATATATTTTTTCACGTAAAAATCCAATTCAGATGAAGTTAGAAAATGGAAAAAGCAGAAACCAAAATTTTTTTTTATTTGTTTTTATGCATTTAACTTTATTTTCAATCTGTCTTTTTGGACAATCAACGAATATTGTATGTTAAACATTGGCAGTGGGAATAATGTGAATATTATATTTACTTATTTAACAAATTTAAGAAATATCTAGATTTTCTGAGAAACAAAAAAAATATATAATTTCATAATTCAGATGAAGTCACGAAAGGAAAAAGTAGAAATCAACGATAAAATTTATGTTTTAAAAAACTTTAAAGTGTAGAGCATCTAATAGTCTTCATATATATTCTCTCTCTAAACTGTTTGCATTATTTCGTGCATGTTTTTGTTGTTCTTTGAGACTTGTCAATACAATTAATGGCACGCTTAGCTTATTGCATTTTAAAACACAATTCAAATTGTTTGAGTGTGTTTATCTTTGTTGTTGTTGTTGCTCAGGTTGTTTTGAATTTGTTGTTGCCATGACGCGACATGTTTTGGTCATTATAATTATTAGTATAGTTGTAGTTGTAGTTGCAATTTAATGTTGTGTAAAATGGGTTTGGTCAATTTTCTATTCAAAGCGAATGTACAAACAGACTATAGAAATCTAAATACTATAGGGCAAAACGATTCAAGGAAAACCATATCTATTCAAAAGAGATGATGAAAATCATAATGGAAAAAGGATATTTTATATCCTTGTGAATACCATTTATTATTTATTACTCAAAAGCTTTCCATTTGCAACTATTCTGTTTCCCTTGGACATTATAAACTTTATTTGATATCTAAGCAACAACTGCGTAGCTTATTCTGCCCCCTTCCTTGCCACCCCTCCCTCCCCACCCTCACTTCGTGTCTTTTTACGCTGATGTGCGCATTCATTTGCACAAATTGAATTAACTTGGCTTTGGAGAGAAGAGTGAACGTCGTAATGAAAGTATTAGCACCAGAGACGTCTTTTGGCTCAAAGTTTTATTTCTGCTCTCTGCTTTCAGCCTTCAGACGACAGAATCTGTCAAGAGATAACATTCATCTTGTGTTTGTGTTGCCACAAAACTCATCAGTGCAGCTCTTTTCCCTCCATTTACACCCTTTTTTTATTTTATATTACTTTTCTTTTTTTTTTGCTGTGAGTTTCCACCAACATATGCCAATTTTCACGCGTTTAGCAAAGTTAACCTTTCATTTATTTGCTTTACTTTTTCTTTTTTTAAATACACTTTCACACACAGAAAGCAGGGCATATTTGCTAGCTAGCTCTCTTTGTTTGATAGACAGCTGAAGAATCTCGAGTTGTCAGCCTGTATTTATTTGTGTTAAGTTTAAGTAGCTTTCAGCTTTGATTAGTCGTTATCTGGCTGTAAATTTGACTTGAAATCTAAAATAACAAACTGTTTTCTTCTTTGTGTGCTGTGTAAACAATGTGCTTCAACAAATAGGGCTAACAGAATTAAATATAAATCAATGTCAGAGCCAAGTATTAACTTTTCTAAAAGAGAGGGAATGTATCTTTTGTTTTATTCAACATATTCTTCTTTTTTTTTTTGCGCACGCAATTTGGCATTAAACTATTTTTCCGAACTTTGTTTGTGTGGGCTTTTTTTCCTCTGTATGTATGTATATATTGTTGGCCGTAAATTATTGAATCATAATTGCAGTTGGGTACAGTTCGAAAAGCTGTTAGCCAAGTGGCGGACGCTATGGCGCACCTGCCACAAATGTGAGAAACACGTCGAAACAACGTCGACTGCGGCAGAGGCAGCGGCAGCACAAAAGTGTAAAAATAACAAACATTTACACACACAACACACAAAAACATTTGCGTCTCCCAAACAAAAAACGTGCGGCTGTTCGTTATGAAAAATTCAAGATAAATTTTTTGTGTTGTTTGTGAACGGAAAAAAAGATTTTTTATCTGACAAACAAAACGCGAGCAAAGACTATAAAATTTATTCAATAGAAACAGAAATTAATGGCAAAAAGCGAATAGAGCTATAACAAATATGTTAAATAATAATACAAGTAAAACACTCATACGCCATGTAGTGCTAATTAAAAATTCCTCTATCGATAAAATGTCAGATTTAGACAGGCATCTCTAACTGACTAACTGTGACTGGTTGACTCTCACGAATCCAATCAAAAACACACACACACACACATCCCTTGTTCAATCTTTTGTGTAATTTGTATTCGGAGGTTTTGGCTCTGCGGCTAGAGTTTTAAAAATAAAATATTGCTCGCTTTGACAACTTATCGATTTGTGCGCAGGATTTATTGTTAACAAAATCCTGCAAACGGTTTAAAAATAACAAAGCTGTGTGTGTGTGAAAAGCAAATGCTTAAAATAAATACGCTTGAGGATCAAACGCAGCTTATTGAAAAAAAACAAACAAACAAAACATAACTTAAAAATTCTTGCAGCTTTAAACAAAAAATAAATCCCTCCAGCTAAATTGGGGACCAAACAAAAATCAGACCAAATGCATAAAGTAACAAATATTTAATACAAAAAACCGCCCAAAGACCAAACCTAGTTGAAAAAAAGTATTAAAACAAACAGAACGCCATGAAAAGTGTTAAGAAATTTCTAACTGAACGCATCAATAGCGTTGATGCAGCCGATGTTGCCGCCACCCAAAAGAAGGTGCCGCCGGAGCCATTGGATGTGGAGCCTGCCACATGTGCCTCGCTGCCCAATACACCGCTAACCTTGCCACCGATGAGTGCACCCATTGCCATTGGAGATCCATCGCCATCGCCTTCGTTGGCGGACTCGGCACAGAATACACCATTGTGCACGCTGGAGGAGGATGACAGCACTTCACCCAAATTCGCTGGACACAATAATAATGGTGCTGCCTCCGCCGAGCCCCTCTCATCACGCTCACCCTTCACCTTCCCCACGGTGGCAGCAACAACAGCCGCTGCCAATCCGCCGCAGCAGCGCAAGAGTCGTCGCAAAATCTCGCTGCCCTGGTTCCGTCAGTCCAGCGTGAGCAGCCATGGAGCCCTCGCCAGACAGCATACCATCGATACGCCCAGCTCCTTTCGTTTCTTTCGACAGCCCAGCAACAGTGGCTTCAAGGTAACCCCCCAACTCTTTACCGAGTGTAAGATGTGTGTGATTAACTTGAACCCCAATTCATATCAATCAAAGTGCTGTCAACTTGTATAGTTCAAGGTTCATATAGACTTGGGTTAACTTAAACCTTCCATAAATGTTTACAAAGGACTTTTTATCGTGTTTAACCCTAACTTTAACTTTAATTTAGGTTAAGTTAGGGTTCTTCGATAAGCCAACAACAACATCGCACAAACCTTGCTTCATATATATCAATCAAAGTGCTGTCAACTTGTATAGTTCAAGGTTCATATAGATTTGGGTTAACCTTAAACCTTTCATAAATGTTTACAAAGGACTTTTTATCGTGTTTAACCCTTAACTTTAAATTTAACTTTAGGTTAAGTTAAGATTTTCTTTCGATAAGCTCAACAACAACATCTGTCACAAATCCTCTTTTGCTTCTTATATATATCAATCAAAGTGCTGTCAACTTGTATAGTTCAAGGTTCATATAAATTTGGGTTAACCTTAACCTTCCATAAATGTTTACAAAGGACTTTTTATCGAGTTTAACCCTAAGCTTTAACTTTAACTTTAGGTTAAGTTAAGATTTTCTTTCAATAAGCTCTTTGGTTGTCACCAAACAACAACAACATCTGTCACAAATCCTCTTTTGCTTCTTATATAATGATAATCGTGGCTTTTAATATCAAAAGCACAAAAGTGTTGAATCATATCTTCAGGCATTTTACTTCTAATTTCTCCATCTTCTTCTGTTTGTGACTTAATTTGCTTGCTTGTAAACTGTGCGTGTTGTTGACCCACACACACACACACACACGCACATACTCGTTGCTACTTTAGACGCATTGTCATTTCAATAAGCACATTAATCATACGCCGCGTTGTGCGCTAATTTATTTACTTCAAGTCGCTTCAATTATTGTCAGTGGGCAGTCACTTCCTCCCCCCTCTACTCTTCTTCTGCTATCTGTATATTTATGTAATTTATCAAGCGCAGCCAATCAAACAGCAGCTTCCCCCTCACCCCTCTACCATCATCAACTATACTCAGCACATAATGTATTTATCACTTCATCAAGCCATGTAAAAGCTTATCATCATCTCTCTCCTTCTCATTGTCGCTGCATTGAGTTTAGTTTAGTTCAGTACATTTCTGTTGACCTTGCTTTCTCCTCCCTCCCTCCCCACCCCTCCCCTCCCCTCTTCTTCGCCATGTCTTTACATGTTTTGTCAATTTGGTGTTGAGTGATGACAATGTCTCAACGCTGTCCCTCCATTCCATCTAGTGACAGTTTCCTGTTCATAAACGAGTCTTTTACAACACACACTCTTTGCTCTTTGACTTGTTCAACGTTGCTTGTAATCAACTTATGCAACATCGAAGTGAAGTGAAGTGAAGTGAAGAGAAGTAAAGTGAACTAAAGTTTGCCTTAAATACCAAATTCTATTCACATTTTATGGCAACAAAGGAAGGCGAAGCATCTCATATCCTGCTTTCTTTTATCCTTCTGCTGTGCCTGCATGCATCGTTAAGAGAGCGTAACACGGTGCGTATGCTTTATGCATTCCATTATACAAGTTCATAGCATACTTTTGCGCCGCAGTTTGCCGGAAAAGAATAAAAAAGTGAATGAAAAAGAAAACGTGTCGCTGAAAACGAAATTTGTTTTAAGCAAAAAAAAAAAAAAAATTCCGTTAGCACATATTTTGTGTATAGGTGTGTGTGTGTGTGTCGCTTGTCAGTTGCAGCAGCTGAGGCAAAAAGCACTCACGTGCACAGCGAAAAAAGAGGCACCAACAACAACAACAGAAACAGCTCTTAAAACCAAACTGACGACGCAGCAGCCATAAACAAACAACAACAACAACTAAAAGCGTTGCATAACACACACAAGCGTAGAAAATATATTTGTAGTCAGAAAATGCCAGCAATATGCAAAATGTGAATATTTTAACAGAGACATCGCTAGAGAAAAAAAAAGATTTTATCTCAAACTTAAAGTCCAACAATTGTTTAATTACTTGAGTAATTACGCATCCACCTATAAGTAATTGCTAGTAATTAAGTAGCTTTTTATAGCCTAAACTAAACTGAATACGATGCACATCAATCTTTAAGTAACTAACAATAAAATACTTGGCCAATAACGTACAGCTGCCCCATTGTGTCTTGTGCTGTTGTTCTAGTAGTTTTATAGCTGCTTTGCCTGCTTCCTTACTTATTTTTTGTTTGTTGTTTTTGTGTGGTGGATTTTACGACAGTAGCAGAAGGCACAGTTCTCTTCCTCTTGTTTGCCGCTTGGGCAACAATGATATGCAAATTGTGCAAAAAGTGGACGCTGAATGACAAAACCAAAGCCAAAGAAACTTATGGATGCATAAAAAAAGTAATATTACTGTTTGAATGAAAACTGCTCGACTTAACGTTATGCTGTAAGCCAGGCTTAAAGACTTGAAACTGTGACTTAACGATTTGTTGTATTAGTTTTGTTATACCCACTTCTCTAACTGGCTCTACAGGGTACGAAGAGAAATGTAGAAGGCCAAAAAGTAAATAGCAACAATTTGTAAGTATGTCTATGTAAATTGTCTTTAGTTGCTGCGCACAAAAGTATGCAATGCCAAGCGCAAAAAAGTTACCAACTCTTGAATCTCAAATGCAGATACATATGTCTGACAGATACACATACAATTACAGCTGCAGATACAAGTGCGCTGTAAATACATATATAGAAAAGCTCGCTTAAGTCGCTGAGTTTTATTTGCCTTGTGCTGTGTCCTTAAATCCTTGCCATTAAGATGATAGCATTGAGGATAAAATGCTGCACACATGTTCGACAGTTTTTTAAAGGGCTAAAAGCAATCTTACAATTGCTCTCTTGCTTACTTTTGGATCCGCTCAATTTATCATCTTTAGGCTTATAGTATATATACTTCAATGTGCAGCCTCTGGATAAGTATTCTAAGCGCTGTTGTTGTTGTTGTTGTTGCTGCATCCTTGTAAATGTCCATCATGTATTGATTGCCTTTCCCAACGCTTGCAACAACACTTTCGTTGGCCAAAAACAACATTTGGGCTGTTCTCGCTTTTGTTTGAGCCTAAGAGCAGCAACGATTTTATGTTCATCGTGTTTTTGTTCCACTTTGACATGCCATTGCCAGCACACAGACACATGAGTAGAAGTCCTTTAACTAGGATGAAAATACTTAACATTCCTCTCTAGCTGACAGAATTTATAGAAAATTGCACAACATTTTTGTAAATCGATTGGAGTAAAATAGAAATTTTTTTGGAACAATCTTTAGTATTGAAGCGTGTGTGGAAACGTTTGTTATCATTAAACATGATCCTCTCTAATTGCTGTACGCGGCTTTTGTCTAAGTACATTAACCGCACCCCTTCCCCTTGCCCCTCTCTCTTTCTGTTAGCATTGCCAATAAAGGGCTGGACGTTTTATCTATCATGTTGTCATGTTTGCACGTAATTTATTGAGAATATTTTTCGATTTGCGTTGTAAATGACTTTCACACACACACCACACACACACACACACACACACATATATAGTGATATAAAAACAACATTGCCCACAATTGCGGTCTTCTGGTAGTCATCGCATACGGTGTTAACATGTTGTCGCACAATTATCAGACCACATACACAAGAGAGTAGAACAAAGGCGGGCAGGCAGGCAGGGAGGGAGGGAGGAATGTGTGTGTTTCTCTTACTCTTTGGTTTGCCTTTTGTTTGTGGCTGATTATTGTTGTTGTTGTTGTTGTTGTTGACTGGCAACGTTACAACGTAATTGATGTTGAGGCAAGTGCCACGCCCACAGTGCCAAGTTAATTGAATAATAGGCGACGTTTATGTTTTATGTACTTTATGTTATTTTGTACATAATTGTGTTTGTGCGTTTGTGATTTACAAATGTGCCCCATGGGTCCATTTAGCCAATTGTGCGTTCTTACCATAATTGTTTCATGCCAAACATTAGTTTAAAATATTTGTCAAAAATTGATTTATAACAGCTTTTAAGTTGATTTAGTGTTCAGAAATAGGTAGATAAATAAATCTTCACCAATAAATCAATATAAGATTTGCTATCTTTCATCTCAATTTCCAATCAGTTAAATGATGTTTTCGTAATTCAAAATGACAACCCAAAGTCTTCACCCTCTTTTTTCTGTCTATCACTCGGCCTTTTTTTTAATGGCCCACACAATTGATGAGTTTTAAGTGAGCTGCAATTGAGTTTTTATTATGGCCCATAAAAGACAAGGCAAACTCAAAGTCATCTCTTATTCTTCTATGCTTTTTCTCTTCTCTCTCTCTCTCTTTCTACTTCCCCCTTTGTCTCTCTTCATAACGTACGCATTTTGCCAAATCGCTTTACAAATTTTTTTTTCCTGTATGTCTCCGGTTACGCATTTTTCGTAGTCTACTTATCTGTCATTTTCCTTTCTGTTTCGCTTTTTTTTTTTTTTTTTTTTACCATTGTGTTGTTGTGTTGTTATCAGGCTTGTAATCAACTGGAGCCTTTGACTTTCACAGTGTCCTGTGCGCAATTGCTAAGCACATTATTGCGAGGTCAGTTATTTTGCCTCCACTCTTTTTCTTTTTCTCTTTTGATTGTTGACTGTTTGCTGTTTGTGAAATATGTAAATGAGTTTTTCTCCGAAAACTTTTCAATTGATTCTATGCGCCAAAACTCTCTGCGAAACTCTTCCCAAGTTTGATTTGCAATTGAATTTCAAAGTTAAAGGTATTTCCTTGCTTAAAGTAAAGCGCTTGTTTCCGGCAAAGCTTAGGAGAACATTTTTGTAGCCGCAAAACTTTCTGTGAAAACGCCAACATTAAATATTTAAACGTTGCGCAGTTAAGGCCGTATACAAAAATACCCTGCATGAATGTATAAAAGGGCATGCTTGTTGTTGTTGTTAAGTGTTGCAAATTTATTTATAAAACACATTCCTTCTCGCTCTCTCTTTCTCTGGCTTGTGCCTTTTAATTAATACTTTTTGCTACCGCCTTGTTGATTAACTATGCAAATGTGCAGCAGGAAGGAGTAAAGAGGGAGAAAGAGAGAGAGAGAGAGAGGAGGGAAAGGGGGTATGCGGGTGGTCAGCTTAACAAGTCAGGCGTTGATTGCATTTTGCAAAAATTGTTTACTTGAAGTCGGTTGAAGACCGCAGCAGCAGCAGCAGTTGGAAAACGAAACTTACACAAATATCGTGTATACGCCCCGCACTCCACAGCACCAAGGAAAATATCCTTTCATTAATATAATGAAAGACTTGGCAAGCACAAGGCGAATGTGCAACAGCAACAAACGTGCCACAAGATGAATTTAATTTGAAAGTACAAGCTTGCACACACAAAAACACACCCAACCAGAAAGTGGGGCAAGAGGCTGAGGGAGAGAATGAAAGTGGGTTGTTCAAGGAATAAAATGTGGAAAATAGTTTTGCAATGCACTGGAAACTTACATCTAACATTTTCAATTTGATATTTCAACACCAACTTGTACAAACAAAAGGTCTTTTTGTGATTCTCACAGCTAATCAAATCTTGAATGATTTCTCAGTTGAGCGAACTAAACCACAATCCACAATCAATAGTAGTGTTGAGTGGTGCATGTGGTTCGTTGCCTTCTGTTAGGCACTGTCGTTTAAGCAATTCTGCACGCACTCCAACAGAAATTAGCAGCAGCAGCTGCAGCAAGTGCGCATACGCCCTGTGTAACAGCTTGGCCAAGGCTGACGATAGCCTTATAGTAAGCGCAATGTGTGTGTGTGTGCTGGATGTGTGCAGCTGCAGTCATTTGAAGTGTGAGTTAAACGACAGCTAAGAGCAGACTTAATGATGGTGATGATGATGATGCTAATAACAGCAAATTCCACATTGCATCCATGTGCAGCTGCATGTGTGTGTGTGTGTGTGTGTGTGTGTAAGGAGAAGGCAAAGAAAAAAAAAGAAAAAGTTTAATGTAACAGCTAAACTTTAAATATGTGAGTTTAGGTAAAAAATAATGTTTTTAAGGTGATTTTCGTAAATTGTATTACAAAGTGTTTCATGGAAAGTAACAGAGAGAATGCGTTATTATAGTAAACAATGTCGTCGTCTGCGATTTAAGAAAAAATACGTTGCTATATTCAAAAGTTAAATATTGCCCTCCTCTGCGATTCTCATGAATTTAAGTAATGTCTTACCCTTCTGTGGTGTATTCTTCAGTGTCAGCTGAATTTATAGCATAAAACGTCGATGTTAAGTAAAAATTCGTTATTATATTTAAAAATTTAAATATTGCCCTCCTCTGCGATTCTCATGAATTTAAGTAAGGTATATGCTTTAGTAGAAAGTGCACTTAATAAAGTAAAAACTCAGTGTGAAACCCAGAGCAAGTGTGTCAAGGTCAAGGTCCCGAATTGCAAATTATGCTTGATTGTGTAAAATTCCATAGAATCAAATATATTTTCTCATAATTACCCCCACCATCACCTTCCTCTCTTTCTCTCTTTTTTGTACTCAGAAATTATATTAGAGTTCCAGTTAATTTTAAGATTTGTTGACATTTCTTAGTATTTCCGCAAACATATTGAAGTATACATCAGTTATTGAAATAGTTTCAACAGCAGCTGCTTTTGGGCCAAGTTATTATTAAGGTTTTTAGTGGGCGTGTCATTCATGCAAAATCGCTTGACATTTGTCTGCTGCAGGCAACATTTGCTGCTGATTTATTTGACGCCTTCCATTCCTCTACGTTGTTGTTGCTGCTGTCTCTTCTGGCACAACAAATTGTGGCACGTCAAAAGGCGAACGTCAGAACGTTAAAATTATTATTATGTTTAGAGGCAAAGACAGGGGAGAGAGTGTAAGAGGAGGAAGTTTTAATAGCTCTCGTTTTGGAGAGATGACAGCCGAGTATGAAATTAAATATATATATATATGTATACAATTCGCTGTCATATATCTGCCACGCCCCTCGCCCTACACACACACACACACACTCGCACTCGCAACTTGGCAACCCTGCACAAACTGTTGTTGAAAAGTTTTAATGCTTGGCGCGCTGAAAAACTTTTCGACTAATTGCATTACAAGCGGAAACGTGCAATGTGTGTGTGTGTGTGTGTGTGTGTGTGTGTGTGTGTGTGTGGGGGGCTTAATTAACAGCACTGCTCTCAGTTGCTTCAGTTCCTTGAGGCTGTCCCTGCTGCTGGCAACTTGCTTTTGGGCTCATTGCTCAGTTTCCTGCTAACTTGAGACTTACTTATTAGTATTGTTGTTGTTGTTGTTAGACAGAGTCAGACATTATAAATAGCCTAGCGTTGGCCATAATGAACTGAGCTCGTGCTTCCTTTTCATTTGTTGCTGCCACAAGCAGTAAAAATATATGTGTGACTGCCTCTTAGCTAAGCCAAAAGGTGTTTTGTGGCACGTGGCATTATGTGTGTTGCATACTCAAACAAAATATTTGCATAAATATAATAAAGACTGAAATTTGTCATTTTGTATTTCTTAAAGATCTGAGTTCTTCTCTCACGTCAAGTTCATAATTAATTCATTGATTTTTAAATCGATTTAAACGCTTAAGTTGTTTCTAATAATAGCACTTTAATTAGCCAATAATCGACAAAATATTGGCTAGCTTAAAAACCCAGCAAAAAAAGTGTATTCCCACTTGTGGTTTACCCGCCCTCTCCTTGCCCCCCTCTGTTGTCATTGAGCAGCGCAATTAAAAGCAACCACAGAGAGAAAGAGAGAGGGAAGAGAGAGGGACGCCCACACGAAGCATGTATAAATTAATAAAGTAATAAATTATTAATATACATAACGATGGTTAGCGTGTTTCGAAGAGGAGAGGTGGAGGGGTGTTCGTGTGGCAGCTAATCGAACCTGACATCTCGTCTTGCCAATAAGTGCTTCTCACTCAGCCTCCACTCATGTGTGTGTGTGTGTGTGTGTGTGTGTGTTTTGGCTTGAATAGCTTTCTAATTAGTACATAGCTCTGGTAAATGATCCTTGAACTGCTTTTGGAGGTCGCTGTTTTATTTCAAGTATGTGAGCGTGTGTTTGTTGGCCCAAAGGACCTCTCATTCAAGCCAAGTCCTTGCTGTGGGTCACATATTCGCCATCCCCCTCTCTTTCTCTCTTGTTTTTATGGCTGCAGCTGACGAAAAATCGCTCAAATTGAAATCAATAATAATGGAGAAGGAACCAAACCCAATACACTTGCCCTTGCCCTCGACCGACACTTGGCCATGTCGCCTTTGTCCACTCGCTTCATTGATTGCACACACACTTCCCCTTCTCCCCCCCTTTGTCTATCAAAGCTAAATCCATCATCAAATCTGCTTATAAACTGTACCCTATTAAATATTCGGTTAGCACTGGGTATAATGCATTTAATCCAAGAGCTGTTATACTCAGGAACCATAATCATTATAAGTTATATTTAAAAAAAATTCTTGTTAATGATTACAATTCGATTTTTTTGGTTTTTTTTTTTATGATAATACAAATTTTTTTGAGAATAAAAATCAAAAATAATCATTATTAATGATTTTTTTTTTTTTTGTCAACTATAATGATTATGGTCTAAGTTTTATAAAATCACTCAAAAATAACCAAAAATCTGAAATTTAAAAATCAAGGCGGAAATGAGAAGACTGAACAAGAATATATATTACAAGTGTGCGATTTTTTGTTAAAAAAAAAATGTCATTATTTACGGTCCCTTAACTAGTATAATTCCAGAAAGGGTATCAAATCTGACTATATTCTCATCTCATCGTTTTCTCTCTCTCTCTCTTTGCAGTTGGGCAACCAGGAGGCGACCTGGGTTGTGGCCGACTATATAGCCAGCTCGGGCAGCAACGAGCTGAGCGTCAGCAAGGGCCAGCAGGTTGAGATTATTGAGCCGCCGACAGCCAGTGAGCCGGACTTTTGTTTGGTGCGCCTAAATCCCCAGCATGACGATTCCGCAGTCCAAGAGGGTCTGGTCCCCGTTGCTGTGCTCAAACCGCCGCCAGGTGCCCACAAGCAAGGTTCAGCGTCAGCAAATACCGGAGCAACATCAGCAGCAGCATCAGTCACAACAACACCTACACAAAAAACCAACGACAGCATGCAGGATCAAGGTAAGACAGAGACAGAGCAATAACCTAAAAAGCACTCATAAATTTTGTTTCTCGTTTCTATTTCCCATTTTGCAGGAAATCGCAGCAAGGCTGATGCATTATCCTCTTCTACGAAACGACGCGGATTTAGCGGGTAAGCTTTTTAATATGCAAACTGATGTCTCTCACACACTGAGTGTGTGTGTGTGGGTGTGGGTGTCACGAGCTCACAACTTGGCCAAGCCTTTTGGGTCACGTCACACTGAAACTGAGCTGAACTGAGTGACACTTTAAGTGACTCTTGCATAATTAATAACCAAAAATGAAAGAAAAAAAAAGAGGAAGGCAGAACAGAAAAGTCATAAACAAGTTGTTAAGGCTTTAAGCCAAGACTTTTACGACACTCTGAATAGCAGTTTATGTGACAGTGAAATGTTACTGAATTATTCAGTGTGAATGAAGACAAATAGTTTGTTTTAGTTATTAAGATTACAGTTGCGCTTAAGTGCACTTAAGAGTTATAGTTTTGAGTAAATGTATTGATTGCCTTTATTACACTTTCTCTCACAGCTGTCAAGTTTCTAGACATTCTGATTGTCTTTGGAAAAGTTCATCATTGCAGTGAAAATATTATTTTGACCAAGTTTAGTTAACTTAATCGCTATCAGGCATCGCTTTGATTGTCTTGTGGTTGACTGGAAAACCAATTGCAAAAGCATGTCATCAAAATTATCAGTTCATTCTCTCACTCTCTATCACTTAAGTAAGTTGTCCAGAACCGTGATAAGTAGTTGCCGCATTTTACGTAATTTGCGCAGAGTATAAAAACTGTTCTCTCTGTGTAAATATGATAGTTCGTATAAGAGCAAGTCTCAATTGATTTATTAATGCACTCTTGGAGAATGCTAAAATTATGTACAAGTAAATGTCAGATTCAATTATCTATTCCATTCACATTTACCAAGTTTAATCCCATTCTAAACAACTTTCGTTCAATTTCCCAGTATTTAATTGCTTTTTATACGAGAGTTCGTTCTACTAACATTTTGCGTCTGGTCTATAATCGCGTGTCGAGCGCGCTCTCGACCGCCATAAAGATATAAACCTATTACACTCGGCAGCTAGAAACAACATCACAAACACTCATAAAGCCGAAAACGTAGTAAGAACTTTTTTCATATACCCTATGTGCTTAGGGGTTTGAAGTGGGGTATATCAAACTAAGTATGTAACTAAGACCCGATTTACACGTTGAACTTTTTTCATGAACTTATTTTTGATTCTGTTTTAAAACTGGTCACATTTATACGATTAGGTTTTTTAATGAACTTTTTTCTTTGTAAATGCAACTGTGATTTGAATTTTTTTTATAGATTTTCATACATCTTTGTCATCGATTTTTTTATTTGTGAATATCTGACTGACATGAGCTCCTGTGCATGCAATCGGAATATGTCATAGCAAACTGAGAAAAATAAATCATTGCTACACAAGTCATGATGTATTGCCTGCAGTTGTTACCCCTCTACTCCCCTTGCTAACAAACGAATGCTTCATGAAAAAAGTTCAACGTGTAAATCGAGTGTAAGAAAAGTTATTTTCAACTCAATCTAGTTTTCTCCTTTAAAACCTTTACAAGGTATTTAATAGTTGGCTATCTGCTTTTGTTTGTATTTGTATTTTGGTTTGTTATTTTATGAGCGCGAAAAAGTTCTTCTCAACTCAATCTAGTTTTCTCCTTCAAAACCTTTACAGGGTATTTGATAGTTGGCTACCTGCACTTGTTTGTATTTATTTATTTTGTTTGTTATTTTATGAGCGCGAATTTTGCTCAACTGTTGCTCAGCCGAGTCACAGGCATTTATTTATTCTTAGTTACTCTTTGTGCTGTATTTGTTGTGCACTCTTTTGTGCTGTTGTGGTGTGTGTGTGTGTGTGTTTCTCCAGAAAGCGAAAGCCTGGGCAAGCCGTTATTGTAGTATGTAGAACTTGGTTCGTTCGTTCAGTTGATTGTCAAACGGCGCCGGAACGCAACGTAACGTATACGCAGCGTTGAACGGGTTTTTTATATTTCGACGTGTGTCTTAAAGATTTGTCGTATTAGAAAGAGTATTTGTTGTCTTCGTCGTCGTCGTCGACGTTATCAGCCATGTGTAATAACAACAACAACAATATCGCACCAGATAAACAAATCGAAAACGGTGCCAGTGACATTCCCCCCCAAAAACACAATGATAGTGAAGATAATGAAGATAATAACAATACAATTGTGAATGTGAAACAAATGAAACGCTATTCGGCGATTAATCCGCGCCCCAAAAAGATGCAGCCGGACCTCTTCAAGTCCGTATCGCTCAACCTCAATGGCAATGCACGGCACACTTATCCCAACAGCAATAATAATTCGCACGAGCATCATGCGTTGGGTGGATTTGCCTGCTTCTGCTGTGATCCCGAGGAGCCGCTGACGCCAACAACGCCCAGCGATGTCAAGAAAACTTGGTATATATTTTGTATTTCTTCGAAAGTTGTGGCAATGTGTGAAGGAAGTTTTATAGAAAGTTATCAAAAGTTGTTGTTCATTTTTTTATTTTTATTATGTATACCTTAAAGTGACTTTTTAAGGGGTATCTACAGCACAATGCATAGCCATTGTTTTCTAATGTTTTCTTTCTTTCTCTCTCTGTGTGTGTAATCCAAACTATGCGTTTGAACTCACGTTCAATTAGCTTCAACTCAGCTGCTTCTCTTTATCCATGGCCATAAATCGAGTGCTTAGCTTCATTTGCAACAACAACAATAATAACAACTTATGTGCAATCACCCCAAAAAAAAAAAACAACAAAAACCACGAAACTGTTTCCGTCGTTGTATCAGCTTGAAGTCTGTTATATTTTATTTTGTTTGTTATCCAAAATGTGACTAAGCACAAAAGTCATGAAAGACTCGTGTCTCGTCTCGTTTCGCTACCCAAAACAAAAGTGTATGTGATTTATTGTCATCAATATAGTAGCAATATAAACATATACCACAAAGCTACTATATCGTCTGATTAGACTGCTCGACTTTGGGCACGTTTTTTGCCTAACGCTTGTGCAAAGTGATTTTGATAGAAGTTACAAACTTAGCATTCATTTGCGGTTGAGAAAACTTTATTTTTACTCTGCTTCACAAGAAAGTTTAATGAATGTGCCTTCAGTAGTTTTAATATAATTTTTAGTAGCTATTCATTTACTTATACTATGCCATAGAAATATACAAATTGTTTCAATTGTGATTTATATAATCTACTGAGCATTAGAACTGTTGGGAACTTCCAACAGGCGTATTCCGCTATTTAAGCCATCATCTGTCTGGCTGTCAGAAACCGGCTTAATAATTCCCACAGTTGTTTGTGGCGATAATTGCTTCACAGTGAAAAACCTGTTTTCAAGCTTTATTTTATCAAATTGCATTTGTTTTGTTGTTTTTTTTTAGACTTATTATTGGCCATTTTTGTATTTATTTTCAGTTTGTTTATTTACTGAAGAGTGAAAAGAGTGGGTGGAGTGGGTGGAGAGGGGATTCCGTATAAACATTTTACAGTTGGATTAGTCACAATTGTTGTTGTTGTTGCCTGCGTCATTTGTTGATAAGCTTGTAGAAGAAGTTGCAACTTCCTCGTAACATTAATCATACGCACTGCGGTCTGTGTTTCTGTTGTTGTTATTATTGTCATTGTTCAAGATTTGATTCCCTTTTAATGTGTGAGTGTAATTAGATGTTTTTGCGGTGTTATTTCTGGTTGTAATTACAATTTTCGCTTGAAATTCAATTGCCATTTTCTTCGGTCGATAAGAGCTAAGAAACGCATACAATCTTATCATTATTATCGGGCTCTTTAACTTCGACCAGTGATTATAGCGATATGTCAGTCCAAATGGCCTGTAATCATCAGAGTCCAAAATGAAGGGTATGCTAAGCATTGAATACTCTTTCCAACTAAAGTCGCTTGTTTTATCTTAATTGAATGCATTTAGTTAACTTATTTATGGGCTCCTCTTCCAAGGGTCAACTAAACTGTCTGGGCTTTTAGTTAGTTAGTTAGTTAGTTGCTTGCTTGCACATAAATTACAAAATTCTTTCAATATTTGCACACTAATTGGGCATTTTCCTTCCAACGTTCAGCTTGAGTAAGCATTGAGCAAAGCAATTTCTTTTATTATTACTCTCAATGTTGTTGTTGTGGTTGTTGTTGTTGAGTCAACCGCTAAACATGAATATAGATTATTGTCCAGGGCTGGAACCTGAGGTAAGGACCTCTTCTTCCTCCCCCTAACTTAGCTTCCTTTGTCTCAAGCGCTCTGTCAATATAAGCGTGTTTATTTGTTGGCGGTAAAGGGAGGAAGCGGTGGGAAGAGGGGGGGAAGTGGCTCGTGCTGCCAACAAGTCCAATGAACTAAATGGACACATTTGCAAGTGTGCAAACACACACACACACACACATACACCTACACCTACTCTATTCACTAATACAGTCTGCTGTTGCATACTTTGGGGCGACCTCATTAATACACAGAAACCCCGCCTCAGGCAAACTTTCCTTCACACACATGCATGTGTTAGTGTGTGTGTGTGTGTATTAAACGTTGCCATATTTGCCTAAAACATTACATCAGCGAAATGAATTTTGAACGTGAACGAGCACGTAATAAATTAAATACTATTTCTAGGAAACATTTTCATTCCCACTCTGTTGTGTTTTGTTGTCCTTGTCAATGTTTATTTTTACGTTGAATTATGTTACGCCTGCCTCACACCTTCCGCCCCCTTTTGCAATTCACTCAGCTGATAATATTCAGTTGCAAAAACGCCCCATTGTATGCAGCAGTATTTTTTAGCCAAATGTTTTAATTGGATTTCCGTTGAATCTTTAAAGTCTTTAATTTAAAGGACTAAATACCCTGTAAAAGGTATTTTTGTTGAGTTTTAATGTATTTAATCCTTAAACTCAGTCCGGGTGGACTAATACCAAGGATAATGACTCTGCAAATTTACTCTATGCGGTTTTTGCGGTTGCGCACAGTTTCCCAGAGCTTTGACAATTTTAACTACCTACCCACAAAATGTAGCCGAGTTATTTTTAATAGTTTCCAGCAAAGCTATAGTTGACCGCAAACCCTCCACTGCCCTCACACCCCTCACATACAATTGATAAGTGTGGCAGTGCTTTATTATAAATAAATAAATTCTGATTAAATGATGCACAGAGACCACAATTAATGGAAATTCAATGAACAAAGGGTTTCAATTTTAAGTTTACATGGATTTAAATTCCTTTACGATTTTTGGCTCTCGTTTTACGCTTTAAACTTATAACTCTGCCCAATTTTCGGTTGATTAATGGCTCTCCTTATTTTTGTTGGCTTGTTGTAATGCCATAAAATAACTTTTGGCAGCTAAAAATTAATCAAAATTGGTCTTTATGGCCTTGTGTTTGTGAAAACCAAAATGAAAAAAACTTCCACCACTCATAAAGTATCAAAAATGACGTTTAGAATCATAAAATCATAAAACGCCAAGCACCTTTAAAATGTGACGAATGATTTTTGGCAATGAATGCTCTCTCCTCGCTCTCTCAACTTGGCGTCTGGCCGTGTGCAAGCGAAAGAGAGAGAGAGAGAGAGAGAGAGAACGAGAGAGAATTGAATGTTGAATGATATGCTGCTGTGCCGTTGGCGACAGTCTCATGTCGACCGCGCAGCTGGACAGCCAAATATTCGGCGAAAGTGTTTTTTTCTTCATTTTTGTGTATTGTTGTGTATTGCGTATACGACGCGTTGTCTCAAATGGATGAACTTGTGCAGAGCGCCACTTCATTACGCACATTTCTGTACTGTAAACAAACTTGAAAACCCAAAACCAACATCATCCTCTAACATCTAATCCTTCTTCCTTGCAGGCGCAAATGGCTGCCGCCACAGTTGCGCAAATTATCGCAGGGCGGGAAAACGGAGAAGTCGCCAAATGAGAAGGCGCTCCTGAAGAAGCCCTCGGAGAAGAATCTGAGAGTAAGTTTTTGCTTTATTTATAACGCAACGAATATGCATATAAATATATATATATAATATTTAATTGCTCTTTATAGCTACCAAAGAATCACACCGAGGAGCTGGCTGAACAGACGCCAGGTGCCAGCGGCAGTGTTGGCCAATTGCCACCGCCATTCCCCAATGTGAGCGGCAGCAGCAGCACACAACAACAACAACAACAACAGCATGAGTTTGAGCCGGAAGAGGAAGCCGGCTTGGAGTTGCCGCCACCAATGAAACCCATACAGGAGCCGCAGCATTTGATTGCCAATGGACCGCCCGCCTATCCCAAGGATCTCAAAGAAGGCTCAGCCAATATGGTGAGTTTTTTTTTTTTTTTTTTGTAACTATTCTGACTCTGAATCAATCAATCTCTATAAAGAGGCTGTCAGAATATTTGTGACCTTGGGCAGTAAACGATTAAATCGGATACGTTTTTGTCATAGTTATGGCAGTGAAAAGAACCCTAAAACCAGGGATGCAGTACAAGTTTCCCATGACAAACTTATAAATATTCAAAACTTGTACAAGTGAATTTCAACAAAATACTCCATAGACCTTCACTCTATTCAAATCTACAAGCTGCATTCAAATTTAACAGCTAAAATATATAAAAAATTTTTTTTGGTACATTTGTGTTAGTTTTCTCACGCCCTAGTCAAGTGAAGCACTTGAGATTGTTATTATTGTTAGTTTGTTTGATTTTTTGGCTGCCTTTGTGGCTGTATTTGTTTGTTTGCTTTGCGGTTTCTCTCTGGCTCATTCTTCCCGGTTCTTGTTTGTTTAAATGTGTGTGTATGTTTCCCAACAAGCGCACAAATCAAAAAAGCAAAACAGCAAAAACGATAGAATGAAGCTATTGCTCGCCTTTTGCTCAATTAGAAAGCATAGCAAATAAAACAAGATGATCACAGCAGCAGCAGGTGGGTGGTGGGTGGTTGAGGGGGGGATGGGTCAGTCTTTGGGGCAGCCACCTTACCCATAAATGAGCCACTTTATTTTGTTTACACACTCAACCAAGAGTAAGAAAGAGAGAGAGAGAGAGAAGTGGACATTTGCCTGGGCGAAAAAAGCTGACAAGACCAACCTAAGATTCTCGACGCCTCGCAACAAAAGCTGAAGCAGTGGCGGATTTACAGATTTGCCGCCTGTAGGCTTTTCAATTTTTGCCGCCTCGATTAGACCTCTGAAATGCATAATTCAGATCCTTTATTATTTTCACAGCAAAGAATTATAAATAAACGGTTTTTTAAGCAAAGAAAATCTCAATTTTGTACTACTTTTGAGGAAAGTAAAGGTATGTCTTAATACTATATACAAGTTACGTAATATGAACAAAGCTTACACAAAAACTGTACATTCGTGAAAAGTTGAAATACATTATTGAGTATACTCATTATCTGTAAGTATTTAATGCATCACAATAACTTTTTGCGTGACTTTGAATTTGCAAAATCATTAATTGTATCATAAAAGAGCTAAAGCGTTTAGCTTTTCTTGACTCAAAGCCGATCGAAGATACTTTTTTACATATGTATGTACTTGTAAAGAAGTGTATAACTGTTTCTTAGCGAATTAGTGAATACACAATTTAGAGGAATTTATCATTAAAAATAAATAAATAAATAAAAATCGCTATGAAATTAGAACCATCGGTTTTCGAGTAAAATTTGCCGCCCTAGGCTACAGCCTACTCAGCCTGCTGGTAAATCCGCCACTGAGCTGAAGCAACAGCAACAACAATAATCGCAATAAACGACGCATAAATTTTGCGCAGTCAAATTAGCTTGGAAAATGCTTCTGTGGGTAGATATACAGATACATATGTATATAGCTAGAGATTTGGATTCAGTTGTATATTGTTGTAGGTGGGTGGTTGGGTGGTACTTTACTCTAGTCTGAGACACTTATGAATGTGTATGTATCATTGGCTGCTTTATTAACCGGAAACGTTGAAAGGCAACATTTGTCATGACTGAAAGTACAGTGTACTTTTTTTTTCTCAGCAGCAGAAACAGCTGAAAAATCTCAGGGCATAAATCAATTATGGGTTAAAAAGCTGTTGCTGCAACAAAACAATTGAAAGAAAATAGCTTTCGAAAGAAAAACGTTGCGTGTTTTATTACCTAGAAAATTTTATTTATCCTTTTGATTTCGTTTCAGATATTTTCACTTGATTTCCTGTCTTTTTCGGCCCTTTCTTATAACCAAAAACAATTGGAATCTGTTTTGAAAAGTGTATCTAAATTTAGACACACTTGTTGAAGTTCGAGGCAATAAGATTTCCATTGAAATCAATGACATATCCATTACGATTACTCCTCCCTCCCTCACTCTTATCCACCCCTCTCTTAGTTTTTTTTGGCAATGATACTCCAAATGTCGCCATATTGTCTTCAGGCGCCATTAACAACAATGGTAATGACTACTATCCCTCTCTCTCTCTCTCCCCCAGTGTATGTGTGTGTGTGTGTTGACGCCAATGAGATTCTTCTGTCGCCACTTGGACGCTTGATGATGTCGCCTTCATTTCCATCAATAAATTTATTGTCGTCTGTGAATGTTTTTCTTTTTTTGAGTTTTGTGCGTGTTTTTTTTTTTTGTTGCTTGTTTTCTATTTTATGGCTTATTAGTTGAATTTAATGTAAATTTTGCACGCGTTGCCTTGTAAAAAGTTTTGTTTCTTTATTATAATTTGTAATAATTTTCCTGTTTTCGCGACATCTGTTTTTTTTTTTTTTTTTATATATCTGTGGCAGGGTGTGAACTATTCGGTTAACCTAGTTAACATTGTATTATTCTTGCTATTGTTGTCGTTTTGGAACAATTGCAATTGGGTTTTTAGGCAATACTTACCTTTGTTTAGTTGCCCTCTTTTTCTATATATATTTACATTGCCATTAATTTTTAATAGTTCTGTTACTTTTCACGTCCTTAGTTCTTGTTCTTTTTGTTGTTGCTGTTGTTCTTTGGCTGACATCAGTCGCTGTACCCCCTACCTCCCCCTTTGCCACCCACCCACAGAACCTAATTAAAACTGCTGTCTGGCAGGGCATTTGGCCAACAACTTGGCATTGGCTAAACTTTCAGTGCCCGCTGTGTTATCAGTAGTTTTTTTTTGTTTTTGTTTTTTTTTGCACACCACATTATCCAATTAAGGAAATACTTGAATTAACTCGCCTGACCTTTAAGTGCGCCACAGTTTATTTTATTCCGCTGGGAAAAAAATTACATAAAATGGAAAATTTATGCAACGATTTAAATGTGTGTTTGTTTATGTGTGTAAAAAAAAAACATTTTGGCTTTGGTTTGAATTGAATTCATTTCTAATCTTTACTTACTGATTTTCCCACAAAAAATATTTTTCCTTAATAATTATTTCATAGTCACATAGCTGTTTTGATCACCTGACTTAAGGGTATTCAATAGTCGCTTTGAAGCCATTATTTTCTGTTGTTATTGTTGTTGATACTGTGGGTGAATTAATGTATTTATTTAAGAATTCATACTTGGGAATGGCTACCTCTCTCTCTCTTATTCTCTTTCTTCTTGCACACACACGCACTTCTACACTCTCTCTCCCGCTATCTAAATGCTCTCTCTCGCTATTGAATATACAATTATTTGAACGCTTCTTGTTATTGTCTCCCTCAAACAAAAACTGGCGACGCGTTGATTGAGAGTTTCTTTGATTGCCGTTGCGGGTGTGCTCAAAAGTGTGTGTGTGTGTGTGTGTGGGTGTGTGGGTGTGTAGGTAGGGGTTGCATATACGCATTTGTTAAATATACAGTCGCCCTGACAGGTCACATTCACTTTCAGTCAGTCAGTCAGTTAAGTTAGTTCAGCTTTGGAGAATTAAGACGCAGTCATGAGTTTCGTATTGTGTCAAAATGCGTCGCAGTCGCTAAACATCCTTATAAAGAGTGCAACAACAACAACAACAAGAGTATTGTGAAATTAAAATTCAATTATAGACAATTGTGCAAAAAACAAACAATAATATTATTAAACAAGTGCCATGAGCTGTTTTCTACGTTTGTTTGTAAGTGAAAAAAACTTCTTTTAAATGTGCTAAACTTAAAATATATTGTTATTAAATACGCGCAATTTTTAATGCGCTGCTGACGCGTTTCTTTGTGGCCCAAATCTTATCAATGAGCAAACAAAGTCTGTGGAAAACACGAGAAATACTAACTTTGTATATAACCATAGTACATAGAGTTAGACGAAAAATAGAAACCTTTCTTTATTCGTTACACAATTTTATCTGCAGTTGGCAAACAACAAACAAAATCAACTAAAAGTGTGTAAACTTTGGATTTGGTTAACCAATTAACTAACTGCTATTAGTTAGTACTAAATATGTGATTTCATTAGCGGGCAGTGATTCAATTTTTTGCACCTCCATGGGGTTAGGAATTCAAGTGAATAAATAGCAGCATTTTTCAAATGCTCTGTTTGATGAATTCACAAATAGAATATTGCAAAAAAATAAATGCGAAAAATCAAAACCATAACAACAACAAACAAGCTATTTTCTCTATTTGACTGCAACATATATACAAAAAAAAATATATAAACACCAACTGCCAATTGTTGCTACTATTTGTGTTTTAATGATATTTGTTTATAGCGATGCCAGAACAATATAAAATGTATATGCGAAATTCCAAAACGTTGCGAGAGAAGTTTTTATAATTAGTGTGTGTGTTCTTAAAAACTATTATCCTTGACTCATTCTCTGTGTCTTTGTTCTTGCAGGCCAGCACCGGTAAAATAGACGGTAATCCTTTGTCGGAAATTGAACAAATTGTCCGAATGAGTCGGGTAAGTAAGCAGCAGCAGCAGCAGCTGTTGTCAAAAAGTTGTAGAAGAAACTAAACTTTTCTTGTATATTTGACAGGAGCAACACGAGTCCAACAGTCGCGTGGATGGCAGCGCTCCAAGTGAAGCTGGTGGCGAGGACAATGCGGCCACCAATGGACGTGCCGAACTGGGCTTTGTGCAGGATAACAATGACAAGGTAAGCAACCGCGAATGCAGAAGTGTAAGGGAAACAAAAAGTCTGACTTTAATCTTGTACGCAGAACAAAACCGAAACAAGCGACAGCGAAGCAGGCGCTTTAAAAAGACGCCAATTGGCGCTAAATGAGCTGTTCGAAACCGAGGTGTCCTATGTGGAGGATCTGGAAAAGATAGTCAATGGGTAAGTTAGCTCAAGTTAACTACAAAGTGATTCCAACTTAAAGCCTTTACTGCTTTACCCAATAGTTACATGAAGGAGATACACAACAAAGAGATACCCAGACCCGTGGATCTGCAAGGCGGCAAAATGGATCTGGTATTCAACAATATCAAAGAGATCTACGAGTGGCACAAAGAGTAAGTGCAATATGTCGATTCATAACTATACAATCACTAACACTTAATAAACTTGCTTGCAGTAAATTTCTGAGAGCTCTGCGTCACTGCCAAACGTCACCAGCGAAATTGGGACCCTTAATCGAGAGCTCGGCCAAAAAGTTTACCATGTACTATTATTTCTGCAGCAACAAGCCGCTGTCCGAGTTTATAGTCAATGAGCATTATCAGTATTTCGATCAGATACGCCAGAAACTGGGACATCGCATGGACGTAAGTGAAATTGAATAACATTCACATTCACAGTACGAGTAGATACTAATTGGTACTAAATTCACAGTTGAGTGCGTTGATTATTACGCCCGTGCAGCGCATTACCAAGTATGTGCTACTCATCAATGAGATCCTGCGGGAGACGAAACGCGCTGGACTGCACGATGAGGTCGCCAAGCTAATGGAAGCCGGCGAACAAATGAAGGATGTGGTGAAGAAGGTCAACGATATGATGATGGTGCTGCGCGGTCTTCAAGACTTTGATGGCGAGATTACAGCGCAGGGCAACCTCTTGCTGCAAGGAACACTTACCTGTGCCATCGATGCCGGGCAGAAGCAGCGTGAACTGCAGGTCTTTCTGTTCCAGCAGATTATCATATTTGCGGACATACAAAAGGTGAAGACACAGTTCAGCAGCCCCATTTTCAAGTATCGCACGCACATACAGGTAAGTTCAAGTCAAGATTACAATGATTTTATTTATTTGAGAATAATATTTCTTGCTCCTGCAGCTCAATCACATGCAGCTGGAACGTCTGAAGGAGGGCGAGTTTAGTTTTCGCATCAAATCCACGGATCCCAATAAGCCAACAGTTAGCATCGAGTGCCAGGCTGGATCGGAAAAGTCGTACGATGAGTGGCTGGGCATGTTGAATATGATACTTGAGCAACAAAGCGATTTGATAACACGGCTCGTCAATCCCTTGAACAAATGAAACAATTTCAATAGTAACAACAACAACACAGAGTTGAATTCCAAATGAAAAGAAAAAAATATATTTATATATATTGTATAACAACTACAATTACATGATGAAGCGTAGTTCTATATAGGTTTATAATAATACATCAAGAACAAACACACAAAAAATATGACAGATATTTTTCGGTCGTCATAGTCAGTTAAGTGAGCACTTCGCCTCGCACTTGTTTGTCTGAGCGTCTGTTTCTGTTCGTTTTGCTCACTATCGTACACACAAACACATACACATACTCAAGTCCTTATTTGTATGTAGCTTGTAATTTATTTATTTATCATCAACCGCGTCTATATATATATATATGTTTGTATGTGCCGTCTGTTATATTCCTCGATTTTTCCGTCTTAAATGAATAGCGAAAGTATTATATGCTCAAGAATAACATTAATAACATTATGTGCATTTCTTAAATTAATGTTCTGCCTTATTTTGAATTGTTTTAGTTTTTTCTACAAAGCGGCAACCAAGAACTCAAGTACTCACTCAATCAAAAGCAATACACAAATACTTAAATGCAAAACAAAAAAGCAAACATGATACCAATAACCCAATCATATAAGGAAAAAATAAATAATTTTAAAAGTATTGAGTACGTTTAGTTTTAGTTTTTGCAAATTTAGTTTTAAATTTAATTACTGAATTTAGTTTTCAGTTCTTTTTTGTTAGAAACGGTGATTTCTGTAATTATCAAGAAACGTTTAAAAATGTATATTTTAAGTTTGCTTTAATTTATATTTACGTACACATATGCAATGTATTTTTAATATAAATATTATATTTTACAAGAGGAAAAACTATTTAAGCTTTAAACATTAATCAAAAGAAATTGCCTAAGTTTAGGCATTTTTCAGTTTTTAATTTAATGCATTAAAATAAAAGAAGAAAAGAACAAAAATAATATTGACTACTCAGATATCAAAAGATAATTGTTTTATTTTTATTGTACTCTCATTATTTATTAATAACTCAAATCAAAGAAACCCTCAATGCATATTTAACTTATTATTAAACCATAAGTAATAATACATTTTTCCCTTTTGGTGTGCGCTATATTGTTAGTTAGGTAAGGTCGAGTCTAGGGGCATGTACAGATTAGTAGCGTATGCGATAAGTCTGTTTGATACAAATACAAAAATATGCCACATTTGTCGGTCAAGTAAAAATACTCTTTAAACATAAATAAATAAAATGGACCAGGATTTGATTAAATGTATAAAGCACACACACAAACATACATAAGAACAGTTACTAAACGGTTGTTTAACAAACTTTTAATTTTTTTTCTTAAAATGTATCTCTTTTATTTTCCTTTTAACGCACTTAACGTACACCGGTAACAAACTTATCTTATCTAAAATTCGAATATATACTATATATCAGCATAATTGTAAACAATAATTATTTAGCATAGCTAAATAGAAGAGATGAAAGAAGGTGAGATAGAAGAGGAAGAAGCGTTTTGAAGACGAACATGAAATGTATTTTTTTACAAATATGTGAAATGAACCTCCGGCATTAATGAACGAAAGAAACAATACAAAAGTATAGAACAAACGCACATTGGAAAACTTGCTACTTAACGGACACATTTTTCTACATTTTTGCACCACACACACACAACAACATATACAACAACAAATAAAAAACAATTAAAATAATCTTTAAAAATCTATGCAATCTATGTAATTATACGCGTAGTAGTATATGTAACATAACTTATTATATATATAAATTATGCATCTTACTTATACTATCTATTAACTAAAACTTATTGTTGTACTCTAAAATCTGTTACGAGCAAAAATACCAAAGCGAAAGTCAAGTAATTTTTTAGGGGCAAATGGAATTTCTAGATAATTGGTAATTTGAAATGTGCGCGTATTTTATGAATATTTAAATACAGTATAAGTATGCCTACATATACTTTATTATTGTGTACGTCTTTGCAAATAAACGTGTTAATCTGTGTTTTAGCCAAGTAAGCAAAGTTAAATGCAAATCAATTGCAGCATTAACGACGCAAAAACCAACAACAACCAAAAAAATAAAAATAAATATATATCGAAATACAAATTGTATGTACCCAAAGCATGTAATCTGAATTTAAAATTTTCAAAGTGAGTAATAAAAGCAAAAGTAGATGAAATTTATTATGAATATTCAAATATGCAACGGGCTTTCTTAAATTGTGCACGGTGGCTGAGTGTTAAAGCAGACAGCTTACAGTCGCATGCAACGCTCGTTATGTGCAAAAGTGCTGCTACGGCCATTTAACAGCGAGTTGGCATCTCTCCGTTAATTCTGCCGAGTAATGCAAAAGCGTCGCAGCAGCAGCTGCAAGGAAATTCAATAAGTTTTCATCACAAATTGCAATCACTTTTTTCATAAATTCATATGGAGGAACTACGCAAGCATTTATCAAAGGTGAGCGTGCCGTGTGGCAATCCACCGATCTACAAAGACGAATGCGTCTTCTCCTACGACAATCCGGAGACGCCGACAGGACTTTACGTCTGTCTGCAAAGTTTTCTCGGCTTCGGCGAGGCTTATGTTCGTGAATATGCCGCGAAAACGGGCAACAACGTCTTTCTGCACATCAAACGCGACCGCAAACTCAAAGAAGGCGAATCCCACGAGCAGATGAAAACAGACGCAGAAGCCGAAGCCGGTCCCGAGCGTAAAATCACTCGTCTGGCTATCGGCGTCGAAGGCGGCTACAACGAGACGGATATGGCCAAAAAGTATGAGATCAAGGATACGTACAGCATTGTTGTTGCACCCCAGATCGACAAGAAGCTGCCCTATCCAGACCCCGAGCTGCCTATGCGCGTCACACAGGCAGTGGAGGCCATAATTGAGGCGGATTCGGCAATTTCCAAGCTAGAGAAGGCCACCCTAATGGGTAAGTGTGCCCAGACTTGGGAAATTCATAAATAACATCATTATTTTCTACAGGCACTTGGGATGGTGAGGTGCGTCAGGCGTCGAAGTACGCGGAGAATCTACAGCAGCTGGACAATGGAAAGAAGATACCGCCAGCTGGCTGGAAATGCGAGAAATGTGACCTCACCAACAACTTGTGGTTGAATTTGACCGATGGCTCCATTATGTGCGGTCGCAAGTTCTTTGACGGCAGCGGAGGAAACGATCATGCTGTGGAGCACTATCGCGAGACTGGTTATCCACTGGCTGTAAAGCTGGGCACGATCACCGCAGATGGCAAGTCGGATGTGTACTCGTATCCGGAGGATGATATGGTCCTCGATCCGCATTTGAGCAAGCATTTATCCCACTTTGGCATCAATATGGCCGCCATGCAAAAGTGCGAAAAATCGATGGTCGAACTGGAGCTGGAGATCAATCAACGTATTGGCGAGTGGTCGGCTTTAACGGAGAGTGAAAGTGAACTGCAGCCGCTGGCCGGTCCCGGTTATACGGGCATGCGTAATCTGGGCAACTCGTGCTACATTAACAGCGTGATGCAGGTGCTCTTTGCCATTCCCGATTTCCAGCAGCGTTTTGTGGGCAGCGGCGCCGAACATTACTTCAAGGCTTTCCCCAACGATCCCGCCAATGACTTTAATATACAAATGGCCAAGTTGGGCAATGGATTGCAGTCGGGCAAGTATAGTAGTATTACGGAAAACGCTTTGGACATGGAGCACATGACGGGCATATCGCCGGTGATGTTTAAGAACATCGTGGGCAAGAATCATCCGGAATTTAGCACCAAGCAGCAGCAGGATGCCAACGAATTTTATTTGCATTTGCTCACACTTCTGGATCGCAATTCACGGAATCAATTCAATCCCGCCGATGCACTCAAGTTTCAGCTGGAGGATCGTGTCGAGTGCATGACCAGCCACAAGGTGAAATACAATTTACGCGAGGAGTACACCTTCCGACTGCCCATACCCCTGGAGCAGGCCACCAATCTCGACGAGGTGCGCGAATACCAGGAGCGTGAGCAGGCGGCACGAGCCAGTGGACAACGACTCCCGGATCGGGATATTGTGCGTCACAAGGTGCCGCTGCAAGCGTGCCTGGAACGCTTCTTTGGCACGGAGATCATCGACCAGTTCTTCTCCACGGCCATCAATGCCAAGACGACGGCCAAGAAGACCACACTGATGGCCAGCATGCCCGATTTCCTCATGATCCACTTGGGCAAGTTTACGCTGGGCGACGATTGGGTGCCCAAGAAACTGGACGTTTCCGTCGACATGCCCGACGACCTGGATCTAAGCGTTTGGCACGCCCGCGGCGGCTTGCAGGCTGGGGAGGAGCTGCTGCCCGAACCGGCTGTGGAGCAGCCGAAGTTTGTGTTCGATGAGCACATAATGTCGGAGCTGGTGAACATGGGTTTCCCGCCGGAGGCTTGCAAGCGCGCCTGTTTCTATACCAAAAACACCACCCTGGAAGCCGCTTCGAACTGGCTAATGGAGCACATTGCCGATGCAGATATCTCCGATCCGTTCGAGGTGCCCAACAATCGCATTGGCGACGGCGCCGCCGCCCACTTTGTGGCCAATCCCGAAAGTCTGGCCATGCTCATGAGCATGGGCTTCGATGAGTTGCAAGCCCTGGCCGCCCTAAAAGCCACCGATGGCAACGTGGAGCGTGCCACAGACTGGATCTTCTCGCACGCCGACTGCATGGATGAGGTGCCGGCTGCCCAAGCACCAGCTCCTCCGCCAAGCACAACGGCAGCTGCCGCCGCTGCCACCAGCAACTATCGCGATGGCAATGGAAAGTATAAGCTGATGGCGTTCATCTCCCACATGGGCACCTCGGCCCAGGTGGGCCACTACGTCTGCCACATACGCAAGCAGGGCGAGTGGGTGATCTTCAATGACACCAAGGTGGCCAAGTCACAGAACCCGCCCAAGGATCTGGGCTATCTGTATTTGTATATGCGCGAAGACTAAACGATCTCCTGAACGCAGGCATTTCTTAAGATTTGTGAAACTTATATATGTACTCTATGAGAAATAATAAAGAAAATAATATATATGCTAGTTGTCATTTATTGTTGTTTCTTTAGCAGTTCCTGGACTATCTGGTTGAGGCGATCGGCGAACGCTTCGAAGGAGAACTTCTGCTGGACACGCTTGTGGCCCAGATCGCCCATCTTGAGACGCAGTGCCTCATCGCGGAACAGCTGGTACATGGCGCCGCCAAAGCTCTTCTCGCTCGTCTCACACAGGAAGCCCGTCGATGTGTGCACCACCGTCTCCGTGGGTCCACCACTGTTCAGGGCCACAACCGGCTTGCTGAAGTACATCCCCTCCAGCGGCACAATGCCAAAGTGTTCGTTCTCGGGCGTGTAGAGCAGACAGTGTGCCGTATAGAGTAGACGGCACTTCTCCTCATCCGTTGGTGACTGCAGCAGCACCACAGAGTCCTGCAGTTCCAGCTCCTCCACCAGCTGCTCCAACTCGGCAAAGTGCTCGACATTCTCCACACAGCGTGTATCGTAGCCGCCGGCAATGATCAGGCGGCAGCGCTTAAAGTCCATTGTGGGCAACATGTTGGCCAGCAGGCGCAGGGAATGCAGGGCCAGAGCATGATTCTTCTTCCTCTCAAAGCGATTGATGTCCAGGAAGATGAAGGAGTTGCGGGGCACACGTGCATGAACGGGCTCATCGAGTAGCGCCGAACGCTGCTCCAGCTTGTGCTCCATCTTATCAAAGTATTGGGTGTGCAGCGAGGGATAGAGGACATCGGGTACGGTGCTTAAACGCCGGAATGTATCTTGGAAGACGCGTAGCGTGAACTTGGAGTTGACCAGCACCTTGTCAGCACGGCCAATGGTGTGCTCCTCCAGCCAGTTGATGGGCGCTCGGTACAAACGCTTCAGCAGACCTTCACGGGCACTCAACAGCTGATCCGGAAAGTGGCAATAGAAGAGGACACGTGGACGATGACGCGCCAGCCGGAGCACTGGCACACACACCGAAATCAAATCACAGAAGACAACATCCACCTGGTCACGCTGTGGCATAAAGAAGCTGGCATAGACTGCGGCATACAACATTCGAACGTAGGCACAGAAGGCATAGAAGCGTCCAAAGAGGCGTCGTGGCAGCCAATCGCCTACAATCTGCACAGGGAAACTGCCATCTGCCGTCTCCTTGAAACAGTGCGAGCTGTCATGATGATTGGTCAGGAAGCTGACGTCATGACCGCGCTCCTTTAGCGCCAATGCGGCGTCTACTACGAGACGCTCGGCGCCTCCAATGCCCAAATCAGGATGCAGAAACAAAATGCGCACCATTTTGCACGCCCAGAACTTTTAAGTAACTGCGAAAAATTCCAACTTTAATATTTAATCCAAAAAGACGCTAGTCCACCTACCTATGTGTCATACAAGGTGCATTCTATGCAGCTAAAAATTAAATTTATATTTATTTTGATTTGTGGTAGAACAGCTATCGATAACGCGTTGACTCATTTGGGCTGGCAACCCTAGAACGAATGAAACCAAAGGCGTTTGGTATTTTTTAGCGCCAATACGGCGAACTGCTCGCATTTTGGCCCGTGTTTGCAACGAACGCATTAAATTTTCTGTAATATCCCAATTATAATTCGGCAATTTGAATTAACAACAATATCGTCGCGTCCCTTTTCATTGCGCGCCTAGTGGAGGCGCTGTCAGGAGTGTCTATTGTGTTGTTGTACATACCATCCAGAGGGATGCAGCCGCCAATTAAAATTAAAAGCAAAGGCATCATCGACATCGAGCGCGCCTCGTTGTTGTTGCTCAATAAATAGAATTTAGAAAAGAATTGTTACTCGTCGGCCGGTCGGTTAACTAAAGTATTATAAATCGCCAAGTGTGTGTGTGTTGCTCTGACACCCAATAAAAAACATACAAAGCGCATCACAGCCCTGCCCCCCGTCGCCCGCCGTCGTTACCGCCGTTCGTCTCCTCCGGCGGCTTCTGTTTGTCTGGGCGTGAAGCATTATTAAATATTACATATTACAACGATTGACATTGTCTGGCCAATAGGCCACGTATTACATCAAAAATGCCCAAAATATATGTGAAAAAACCCTTGGCTAACCTCGTCATACGCAATCGAGCGCACAAGAGCAGCATATTCACGGTAAGTGCTAATCTACATACATACATATATGTATATGTACATGTGTGTATTTATTTACATACCTATGCACAAGTATGTGTAAGTACCATGAGCTCTCCCCCCTATAACACCTGTGCCACTCACTGATAGCAACAACAGTAAACTATCGTAGAGGGTCACTTCAGCAGGATATCACAATGTTTGTTTTTATCGATTATCGATATTTAAAAATGTTGTAGCTAAAGTGGTGTAAAATTAAAATGTTCCAGTAATTAGAATCGCCAATTAAAAGTTAGTTATGAAAAAGGTTATAGAAATACTTAATTCGCGTAACTACTGTACTCTATTTGAGGTTTGGCCGAATTTTATCGTTATCAGTCGCTATGAATCACGCTTTGTTTGCCCAATGACTTAGTTGTCGTTTTATTTTAAGTTATAATTGGCAACTTTAGAGCGTCAATCAAATCGTCGTTTGCTCATTTCAATAAGTGTGATTGCTGCAAATAAACGGCATATTTATGAGCACTTGGAGAGTTTAAACTTGATATGACTTAACGGAATAATGGGTTTTTCATCAGGCGATTTCTTATCACTTACTGTCAGGCGATAATATCTATAAAACCTAAAAAGCACCGCTCTAAAAATATATGTATTAATAACGTTAGTGAATATTAATGAAATAAATATCAAAGAAATATATTTAAATTTGATAACTATAGTTTGTTTGACATTTAAAAATTGTAAACATTGAGTGATAAGAACTATTTCCCGGGGCTTTTACAAATATTAGTCATAATCTCGTCTCGCTGACATCAGCATTAGTGGCGTGCCTTTAATTGTCAGCTCACTGTATAATGTGTTTTTTTTAGAAAACTTTTGCTCCCCAAACGAATTAAAAGTGCTCACATCATATGTTTGGGTGTGAGCGAGATAGAGCTACAGATCTCTAGCATGTGTGTCAAATTTCATAATCAATTTCAATGCTGGCTGACCTTTCCAGCAACAACAACAACAACCACTTGTTCAACACCGGAGCAGTGCTGCCAACTCTTCGGGTCATAAAAAAGCTAAACTAGCCTTTGAAAAAAGCTAGAAATAGCCAGAAAATTTTGTTGGTAGATAAAAAAAAACCTCTTGAGTAGTAAAACGATATTTTTTATTGATTTAATTCAGTATTTCTAAACACAACACACACAACACCTATACAGAATGTTATTAAGATTAATTGTGTTCTAGAATGATTTGCATTATAACTTGCCTAGTGTCTTGCCGACACTTATATCGGTACCCCTATAATGTTTGGAGCCAAAACATTTTTTATAATGTTGAAATTTGCATACATATTTGCATAAGCATTTCCCATCACTTACATCTTTACACTTACATTTATAAATTGTGAAATATCTCGTTAGTGATAGTATAAAACTCGTATCAATTTTGGCTTATCGATGTTTTTGCCATTCAAATGGAATAAATACTACAAAGTATTTAAGAGTTGCAACGTAAAACATAAAAATACATGAAGTTGGAAAATAGCTATAATTCCCGCTAGCCGCTATTTTAACAATTTATCCCGCATTTGCCAATTGCCGCTAGATCTAGCGGGGAAATAGCTAAATTGGCAGCACTGCACCGGAGCAACATTGTCTATAACCAAGTAAAGACTTGTTCTGTTCTCTTTTTGTAGCTTTCGCTTTCGCTTGAAAGCTGTTCTGTCAGTTTGTTTCTTTTCTTTGTTTTGTTTATGTTTTGTATTATTGTTTTGTTTTCGTGGCTTATTATTCTGCTCCCATATTGAGTGCCTATCAAGTGGGTTTATTTGGCAGTGCATTGAACTCTTTTTCTTAATGGCTAATAATCATATTTTGTGTGCTGACAACTTGTCACAATGAGTGCTAGTACTAATGAGGCATACAGCGGCTTAATCAGTGTGCGCGTGTAAATATTACATTAGTCACAAACTAACCCAATTCCCACTATCCCTTCGCCGGGGCAAGTCTAATTACAGCCGACAACAAATGTGGCACAGTACTCGCCGGGACTGGCAACTTCCCTCTCTCTCTCTCTCTCTAAGCTTAACATGCCACATTTCCCTTGCCGTTGCATTTGTTATGCATATTTAATGCTGAGACAGCGTCAGTTAGGCTAAATAATTAGCTGCTAACCTAAAAGGCAGGCAGTCTGGGCAGCCAGCTTGCCGCCAAGTCCACACACAAGCAACAACACTGTGCAGCAAAGCAGCTGAAACAACAAGAAACAAGTAAGAAGGCTCTAGTCGAGATTTCCCGACTAGAAGATACCCCGAACCCCATACTTAACGCGTACAGTCATTGTCTGCATGTATCTGTGTTGTGTTTCTCAACCGATTTCGATGAATTTTCACAGACTTTCATTATTTTGTAACAAGTTTCTAAAACGTGTTTCACATTTTCGATATTCGTCATTTTTATGTTATCGATCATATATGTATAGCGGAAACGAAAATAGTTATCGAAAATCGGAAACAAGTGCTGCCTAAGACTTAGATGAGCTTATTTGCAAAGTCTGAAGTCTCTAGCTCTTATAGACGGACAGACGGACATGGCTATATCGACTCTTCTGTTGATGCTGATCAAGAATATATATACTTTATAGGGTCGGAGATGCTTCCTTCTGCCTGTTACATACTTTTCTTTTTTCTTTTCCTACTCACACTTGCAGCACGGTGTAATAATGCATATTACCCATACGCCCAGTGGAGCGCTAATAGTTTTTGTCCAAAACCAATTAAGCTAATAGCTTTTCTTTGTGTTTGAGCTAGCCATGAACCTAATTATTGACTTTTCCGTACTAACTAATGACACCTCGAACTGGGACTTCTAAGAATTGCTTGGGCTAGAGCTTTAATTATTAAGATGAACCTATAGGGTATTTCTTAGTTAAGTACACAGTAGCTTCAGGCCCAAAACCCATTCAGAATAAACACAAAATGTTGGCTTATTTAGTATATTTCTGTTGTGCTGAGCTTTCCATTCATAAAACGAGAGAGAACCATGCGCAGAATCTACGAGGAAAGCGAAATGAACGAATGTTTTTTGCGGCATTTCTCAAAAGCTTTCGCGCTCTCTCTCTCTCTCTCTGTCTGTCTCTCTTTGGGCTGGTGGGGGCGACACATGCAACAGAAGGTAGCCACAACAAATGTGCAAACAAACAATTATTATGGGAAATTTGATGAGAAAGCAGGTTTATGGAGCAAAAATGCGAGAGACGAAAGTGAAATAAAAAAAAAAACACGAAGCTGAGCTTTAATGTCGTCTTTTGTTGGTGTGTGTGTGTGGGAGTTGTTGTTTTTGTTGTAAGGGGCAGTGAAAGTCATTTGTATTTTTATGGATTTTTGTTTTTTTGTGCTCTGTCTCTCTCTTATTTTCTCATGACTTGTACTTTTGTGCATGTTTACAAATAACGAGCGATAATTATGTCTATTTTCCACCTAGTCGAAATAATTACTATACAAAAAAAAACACAAAAAAGCTTTTCAAAGCTCTTTTGTAGCATGTGAAAATTGCATACATATTATATGGTATTTTTGCCCAGACGGCGGAGGCAACGCTTTTCTAGCTACGAAGTACGAAGCAGCATGTGGAAAAGCGCACAACACGCTCGCTCGAAACGCTGCTCCAATTTTTTGTTATCATCGTCTTCGTCTTCGTCTTTGTCGTCGCTGTGAACGCCGCCGCCAACGCCACAAAAAAAAAAAATAAAAGCAGATTTAAGTTTACAATTTTTTGTTGATTTTTGTTTTGCCTTTTGTTTAGTTTGAGATTTTGTTGCGCTTCAGTTTCGTGTGTGAAATTTCAACGAGTCAGCAAAATAAACAGTTTGAAATGTGTTCTGAGAAGAAAATCAACCAAGAATATTTAGTGCTTAGCAAAATATGAGTGTGTATGCTGTAAGTGTTGGAAACCACAAAAAAAAACAAAAAGAATATAAAACTTGAAATGCTTCCACATGGCTGTTGTTGTTGTTCTTGTTATTGCTTTAAGCTTGCCACGTTACGCAAAAAAAAAGAAATTGTAACTGTACTTGTTGTTGCTTTGCCGTTTTCTGTATGTGGCAGCTGTGCTGTTATTTTGTTGTTGTTGTTGTTGGGGCTGTCTGCTGCTTTTGAAGACGACCGAACGTCGCCAGATATCACACACACACACACACACACAGATTTAAGGACACGCATTTGCCAAAGCCTTCATGCTGTTTTCCTTGAAGAAGGTCACCCAAACACACACACACACACACACACACACACACACACACTTTCTTACACTCTTCCTTAAACACTTTCACAGCTGCCTTGACCAGTATTTTCTTTTTGCATAATTTTAGCATTTCGATCGGCTTCGTTGCAAGCAAATATTGTTCATTAAAAGCCTTTTGTTAGTCTTCCCTCCCATTCCCCCGTCTGTCTATATAGTATACATATTGTGTATCCATCTGTGTCACTTTGACTCCGCTTTGGTCTGCTTTTGTGTTCTATTGTGTTGCCGCCGCTGATGATGATGATTTTGTGCTTAGGTTTGTGTTTTTTTGTTTTTTTTCTGTTCTCTTCTTCTGCTTTTATGACCAAATCAAAATGGCTCATAAAGCGTCCGTTCCCTACCCCGTTGACCTCAATTTGCCAGCGTGTGAGAGCATCTTAAAGCATCAAAAGATTCTTCTATAGTGCACACAACAATCAGATGTGTACATTAATATGTTTGCCTTAGTTTAAAACTGTGCACGTGTCGTATACGCAATGTACACAAATTTAAGTTGCCTCTCTCCCCATTTTGTGTAGGAGAAAGAATTTGCAAATGATTTATATTTTATGACGCTAAGGACTTTTTTACGACGGCTCAAGCCACCTTGCCTCTAGGGAAACTCGCGTGTGGCACGTCGGAAAAGTTCAATAAACTTTTGTAGCAAACAGAGACAGAAAAAAAAAATAGACGTAGAATGGGAAGAAGAGAAGATTTACGGCTACACATTTTTCATTGGACAATATAACGATGCATTAGCATAAATTCTCTCTCATTGTTGTTGTTGGCGGGGGGGAAAAACTTTTACTGTCACCTCCTGAAACCATTTTGAGAGATTGACATGTCCCCGATTCAGTTATGTGGAAAGGACAAATATTTGCCAGGCAGTCTCGCAGCCATCCAGGCCAATCAATTATGTATAAGGCAAGGAGTCTCTTATGAAATGCCGTTAGATAACACACACACACACACACGCACACTCACATTGTGGCATCCATAAATTGTGCTGCTTTTGTCTGCCAGTTCATAAACAGCAGCTTCGGTGGCTAATGCGGCGTATGCGCAATACCGCAATCTTTATCTAGAAGCTATTGTCTTTCTGTGCCCTCAACCGCAAGCCATAATTATTCTGCTAAAATGCAAACAATAACTTCTATAACTTCTTCAAAGTTGTTCTTTACTTTATGGATTTGTTTTCTATTGTTTCAAGTTTAATACTTGTGAGTTTTGGCTTTAAAACTGGCTTCAACTGTTTTCCCTTTTGAGCTTGAGTGAGTCATATTTTTGTTGGCCACTTTCGTCCTTGGCTAACTTGTGTCCCCGTTTTTTTTTAAGCCGGCACACCCTGCAACAACCGCATTAGGAATTGGAATCCCCTAAGTTTTTAGTACCGCCTTCCGTCCTCCTCCTCCTCCCGGCTACAATATGATAATCGTTTCACTTTTTTTTTTTTTTTTTGGCAGCGCTGCCAAAATGCGCCAGGCATATATGCAAATTAACTGCTGCCTACATACCTGTATATTTTTTGTCAACACTTTTTAGGGCCCAAAAGTAACAGAACCGAAGCGAAGCGAAGCGAACTAAAAATGAACTGAAATGTCGTGATTCAGGGCTTGGGCGTTTTGCATGCAAGGTCAGTTCGTGATTTAGCTGCATCATCATTGTTAATCAATAAAAAACAACAAGCAACAAATAACAATGCAAGAACGTAAACCTATCAAAAGCTTTGACATACTCATTGTACCCCCTGCAAGAAGAGTATATTGTGAAATGAAATGAAAATAAGAATGAAAGCTGCTGCCTTGCACTTGGCCACCATAATATCTAGTCCATGTGCCACATGTGCCACACCCCACATGATGATGCCACATAGGCCTCTCTTTCACTCTCATGTCTTGTTTTCTTGGCTGATGACATCCCGCTGACGTTCCATATGGGTGGCTTCCTGTCATGAGGAAGAGCCATTATCTAACTGGCCCAGTAAAATCAATAAAATGCACATTCATCATGCAACAATGGCAACAATGTTGTTGTGACCCTTTGCAGCTCTCGGCCAGGCCCAAAAGCAATTTGGTAACAGGCTGCCATTGACATCGCCGCTTGACACTTTTCGGGCCAAAAACTATTTTTTAATATTGAAAAGCGGCAAGCTGTGACCAAATATCAAGGAAAAACTTTACGCAAAACTCTTAGAAAACTTAACTGTTTAGCGTTAAGTCCGCTCCTGTCACGTTACGTATACGCCGCGTTTGCTATTGGCTGTGTCGTCATCGCATTGAATTGAATTTGAAAGAAAAGAAACTGAAAAAAAGAGTAAAAAGTAAGAGCAAGAGCAATGGCAACGGCTGCTGCACTCATCTAACCTTGAGTTTGTTTGTCAATTGGGCGAGAAATGGCTTTCATATTCATTCAAATGTTCAGCCAAGGAAATATATTTTGCCCAATTGTTTTTATTAGCCAAGGCATGCGAAAATAAATCACTTAAATTGGTGACGCCAATGAAGTCTCGATAAGACCTAATGATTGACACTGCCGAAGCTTTTAATGCACATTTCGTATTGAAATTGTGACAGTTCGAGGACCTGAGAGCTTAGGCCAGAGAAATCTCTTTGACAGCTGACAGCCAAGTGCGTGATAATATTTACTTTGGTTGTGTGTGTGTGTGTGTGTGTAAATCCTTTTGGCCACCTTGCTCCACATTTGTACAACTCTCGTTATTCGTTATTTGTCGCACAAGTTTGCATTTTTATTTGAAAAGTTGTACTGCATACTTTTAGGGGCGGTGAGGTGCACACTGCCACGTAGTGTGTAATTTTGTGACCGAAACACACACACATTTTTATGCATATCAATTATTTAGCCAGCCTAAATTTGACCTTGCCTTTTCCTTGCCATTTCATTTGGTTCGCGTGTCGCGACCATATGCAAAAACTCGAAAAAGGCTTTCGTAAAGTCGCTACAAACTGGACATTGCCTTTTCAGCTCCACCTCAATTTACAGGGTATAAGGCGCCACACGTGTAAGGTGCTGGTCAGTAGATTAATTAACTATAAATGTGCTGTAAAATGTATGGCATTACGTATACGCCCGTCTGTTTAACATACGGCTGCCACAATAGAGCAAATTAGGAGGGAAATCCAATAAGTGCAAATAGAATAAACATGCACAGTGTTCGCACGGAAATAAGAACTTTCATATAATGAAATTGTATCGTTTTATTACCGGAAAAATGCTTCCAGTTGCGATTCTCTTTAACTCTTTCAGTAATCGTAAATATACATATATGGAACAGAAGCGTTCGCTTTTTATAGCGACTACTGTATTAACGGCCAGCTGTCTCTAAATCATTTGTATTGTAAACTAATTTATTTAACTGTCAACGACAGCTGCAAAAAATTTTTAATTTTCAGTATTTGTTGCAACTCACTTTTCGCTGAAATGTCGCAAGCTGTTTTTTGTGTTTCAAGGTCATTTAATGTAAGTTGTGCTGGAAAAAAGCATATCACAAGAGTTATATCAAGTAGAAATCTTGTCAGATAAGGCGCATAACATATATTTGTATCTCAGTTCAAACAGTTTCTTATCTCAGTTTTTTTGTTTTGCTTGTTTAACCCGCTTTTGCTTAGCCCAGTTTAATGCTGGTTATATATTTGCAATGGGTGGATCCCCAATTTTCAATGGGGATTTGATCTCCAATTAAGTTTCTGAAAGACTTTTGAGGCTCAAAACAATCTTTGGTGGAAAACCGGCTTGTTAACTGTTCAGAATTTCTTTTTGAATGTTTAATGGATTTCGCGCACTTTAAATTCATATCACAGTTTACTCTCGCGGGGTTGCTAATGTTCATTATGCAGTTAATAATACTATTAGCTTGCCCAAATTTTGTTTTTTGCTGATTCTGCATGCAAAGTCCGTTGCGCAGTCTCGCAGTCTCCCCGCTCTCTCCATCACTCTGCCGCTCTCTTTGCTTTGAAACTTGAAAGCTCTTCGGTTTTGCTCAGTTCTCGGCGTGCATTTGAAGCGAGCGGAAGCAATCGCTGAAAGTTGTTCTGTGTACACATAGTAAATAAATGAATAATGATGACAGAATTCAGCATCAGAGTTGTATGAAATTCAACACGTTTGTCAAAATTTCAAGCACATCTACACAACCAGATAGTGAAATTGTTTTAAAGTGCATTTTCGGCTTAAATTCGTAAATTATTTCTTGGCTTTCACGGTATTCTGAAGTGCTCCACGGAATGCAAGGGGCTGCTGCTGTGATTTTTATACTACAAATTCCGTAAAAAGAAAGGGTGAATGCTCTCACTTGTAAATCGAGACTTGTTGTGAAAAGCAAAGCTCTTTTGATTCGATTCGATTTGATTTGATTTAGTTTTGCTTAAGCTTTGTTCTGTTCTGTTCCGTTCTGTTGCTAATTGTTTAGCCTTATTCACTATTTATAGTAATAGTTTTAGATGCTTTGGTACTCATTTCAATTAACATGCGACTGCTAAAATTGCACAACAAAGCAGAACAACAACAACAACAACAACATTAACGACTCTTAACTTATTGTTTCAACATATAAGTACAACATTTTATTGCATACTTGACGGCGTCGCTAACTAAATTTAATGAGTGCCTAAAACAAATGTAGATCATGCAAATTGTTTTGTAATTAAAATATACACACGTTCTTGGAAAGTCGTAAAAAAAAGCAATTAAATTGTAATCATGACTTTTGGAGCTTATACAAAATAAACCAACTGTTTTTGGTGCCATCAAGTATAGCAATTAAAAAATGTTTATTGGCTTAAAAAAAAAAAAAAAAAGTTATTACAGCCAGAAAAGTGCCTGAAACTCAACGAACTTCGGGTGTACAAAGGAAGGATAATCAATGATCAACGAGAAACGATCCATATTCGTTTTGAGACAGCAACGAGTGCAATTAAAGTGGAAACTGGAAACTGGACAACTGTGATCTATGTATGCTATGTTCCTCTAGATATTAACCAAGCTAATTACATGGCAATGGGAATAAGTGCGTTAGACAAACCAAGCAAACTATTAGCGAAGAGCGAAGAGCACAAGCGAGAGTATTAGAGACGATAGTTGTCAAGGACTTGGAGTAGGATGCGTAAGGAGCTGAGCCATGCCCAGCGGCAGTTCTCGGAGACAGCGGACAGCAGCAGCTTCGAGCTGGATGAGCACGAGCCACACTTACACAACAGAACCTCAAACCCAAACACAACAACAATAACAATAACTAGCGCTGTTGTTGGCAGGACGTTGACGCTGATGAAGGATGAGTCGGATGTGGGCGAGCAAACGGATACCCAAAGCACGCACAGCAGCAGCTCAACGCCAACAACGGCCGATGTGGCAGATGTGGCAGATGCGGATACCATAACCGGCTCCCTGCCACGTCATCATCATCATCATCAGCCGGACACAGCAGTCATTGTCACAACGGCACTGGACGCGGACAATGTGCCCACGGTAAGCGATTGTGGAGCAACTGCAGCAGCAGCTAATGCCACATCTATCCTGCAGTCATCACGCTATGGAGCGCATCCAAGCGCTGCCTACGCAGAGACAACAGCAACAACAACAACAACTCAGGGCGGTGCCAGCGCCAGCAGCCGGTCAGCTGGCGGCACCCATCGACGCACCCTCTCGGCCGCCTCCTACATCTCGATGCGTTCGCAGCTGGGCGCCACGGGCGCGCCAACGGAGCGACCCAAGCGCAATTGCTGCTTTGAATGGATGCGCTGCCTATGCAAAATATGCTGTTGCAAGGTTTGCAAAACTTTCCATTTGCCATTGAGCTAACGATTTTATTGATCGTCAGCAAACATATCAATTGTCTAGATATCGTTTTATTTACCGATTCCACTAGAGCCGGATGCACGGATGTAATTGGAACCGATTTGAATTCGATTCCTATGTAGTGAATCTGAATCATATTCAATTTCGCTCAGTTGGCTGTTACGTTAACAGAGCAGCTTAACAGCACTGTTAGCCAACAAAAATACCAAATTTCTTATCCAGCTGTTTTATGCTGTTTCAGTTGGATTAATAGTGAAACGACCTGCATTATTGACTTCGCCTAGTGGAATCGGTGTATTAGACAGTTTACATTTCAGTTCAGTAACTCAAGAAGAGTTTTAACTATCGCAGGCTTTATTTACTTGGCGATTCTAATTACTAGAAGATTCAATCATAATTTGTTTTTACCCTCACAACATTTTGATGAATTTCAACTACTAACTATTCTTTATTCCACAGAGTTCGGGAATTGGCGAGCCGAGTGTTCATCATGCGCTGGTTGTGATATTTTTAGAATTCTTCGCCTGGGGTCTGCTAACCATGCCCATAATATCGGTAAGCTAATTTAAAATACAGTAAGCCATTAAAGTTAAATCTACCCATAACTAAACTAACAATGACTAAAAATGATTATTTTGTATGAAAAGTGGGTTAAATAGTAACATTTAGCAATTTTCAAAAAATCATAAAAAATACATGCGAAGAGATTTTTGAAAAAAAAAAATTTCAGTCACTATTACACCCGATTTACACGATGAACTTTTTTCATTCAATTTGTCAATGTAACATTCGTTTGTAGGCAAAGGGAGTAGAGGGGTAACAATTGCAAGCAATGATTTATTTTTCTTCTTTTGCTATGACTGCTATTCCGATTGCATGTAAATACAGAATTGCACAGATTTTCATGTGAATAATTAAGTTATCGACAACATATCGTACAAGCAAATATTAGCGAAAATAGTAAATACATTGTTGTGGCTTATAAATTGTAAATAATTAATTGTTATTTACTTTTTACTTTTATCAAATCAATTATATGTTAACAAATAGAACAATCGATGTCAAAGATGTATGTTTATCGACAATAAATTTAAATTAGAGTTGCTTTACAAAGAAAAAATTGAATGAAAAAAGTTCATCGCGAAGAATGAAAACAGAATGAATAAAAAAGTCATGAAAAAAGTTCAACGTGTAAATCGGGTCTTAGAATTGTTTGAAGTAACTTTTTGCATCAAAACATATTTTGCTTAAGCCCGGAGAAAAAAGTTTCAAAAGTAGACTTTTACAAGAATTGAAAACTTTCAATGGGTACTTAATGGGTTAAGAAAAGTATTGTATCATTCAAACGGAAATTAAATGACCTTTCCATAAAGTAAGTTAAAGTTATGGGTAGATTTAACTTTAACTTGGCTTACTGTACGTAAACATAATAACTTAACTTGCAGACATTAAATCGAACGTTTCCGGATCACACGTTCCTGATGAACGGTTTGGTGATGGGCATCAAGGGCATACTGTCATTCCTGTCAGCGCCACTGATTGGCGCTCTCTCCGACATTTGGGGACGTAAATTCTTCCTATTAGTAACAGTATTCTTCACCTGCATGCCCATACCGCTGATGTGCATCAATACGTGGTGGTTCTTTGCCCTGATCTCAATTAGCGGCGCTTTTGCCGTCACCTTCTCGGTGGTGTTTGCCTATGTGGCCGATGTGACCACGCCGGAGGAGCGCTCCAAGGCCTACGGCCTGGCCTCGGCCACATTTGCAGCGAGTCTGGTCATCTCGCCGGCTCTGGGCAATGCCCTGATGGACATGTATGGCGATACATTGGTCGTGGCCCTGTCCACAGCCATTGCGTTGCTCGATGTCTTCTTCATTCTAGTCGCTGTGCCGGAGAGCTTGTCGGAGAAGATGCGACCGGCGACATGGGGTGCGCCCATCAGCTGGGAGCAAGCAGATCCCTTTATGGTGAGTAGGCAATCGAAAGAGATATGAAAAACCTAACAAAATGTTATTGCAGGCCCTGCGAAAAGTGGGCACAGATAAAACCGTCTTGATGCTGTGCCTGACTGTGCTGCTTTCCTATCTGCCCGAGGCTGGCGAGTACTCCTGCATGTTTGTCTACCTCAAGCTCAAGATGGGCTTCAACTTTGTTGAGGTCTCCATATTTATAGCCGTTGTGGGCATACTCAGCATAACTGTGCAAGTAACGCTGGGCTCATTTATGAAGTGAGACACAAATTGTATACTTCTTTTTTATCTCTAACTAATCTGTTGATAACTTTGCAGAGTTTTGGCGCCAAGCGCACTATCATTATGGGCCTAGCTCTTGAGATAGTTCAGCTGCTTTGGTATGGCCTAGGCAGTCAAAAGTGGTTAGTACTAAATCAATTAATATCTGTGGAAAAAACTATAGTCTCTTGTTTGCAGGATGATGTGGTCGGCTGGAGTTGTGGCTGCCTTGGGTTCCATCACGTATCCGGCAATCAGCGCATTTGTCTCACTTTATGCAGCGCCCGAGAGTCAAGGTAAGAATCACACCATTAACTTTTCTATGTACCATTTTAAACTTTAATTGTTTGCAGGTGCCGTTCAGGGCATGATCACCGGCATGCGGGGGCTGTGCAATGGATTGGGGCCGGCAGTGTTTGGCGTCATTTTCTATCTGTTCAATGTGGATTTGAATATTGATCACAGCATTGTGAGCAAGAGTCATGCAACGAATGTGGAGAAGATCTCAATGTATGTGCCCGGTCCACCATTCGTATTTGGCGCCCTGTGCGTCTTGTGTGCGATCATTGTGGCCGCCTTTATACCCGAGCAGGGTTCGCAGTCGTCGCTGGAAAAGAAACGTAAGGAAGAACCGCCGCCTACCAGCCAAGCTTAAGTTTTATAAATTAAATAGTGTATTGTCTACTGAATATACGTATGTCTAACTGTTTTGTTGTGCTTCTTCTTCTGTATTGTATCAGGTGCCTCGCTCGATGTGCAGTACGAGATTGAGACGGGACACAAGGTGCCCAGCTCTTTGGCGCCACTCATCCGATCCGATTCGTTGGCGCAGCTGTAGTTCGACACGACCACGCCCAAAACCCCATACCCCACGCCCAACAATATACAAATTTAGTAATTGTAACAAATGCTGTATCTAGTTTCGCTTTAGGTTTTATGGCCAACACACACACACACACATACATTCAGCGCTAAGTTAGGATTCTTTATACTATAGATGCTGTTATACAAATATTTCCTTGCCGTTGCGTTTGTGATTTGCATTTTCTTTAAACTTTATACTTTTATTATTTCATAATTCTGTTATAATCTTTTTACTTATAAGCACTAACTATTCGACTATTTGCCACTGCGTGTGCTTGCCTGGCCTCCCCCCCAACCCCCCTTCTCTAAAAAATATTCCTTTGTTAATCTACGAGCATCACAGAGCAATAAAACAAGGTGTTGAGAGCTTAACAATTTCTTTTGTATGCATCAACGGAAAAACTGCCAAATAAACAAAAATTTGTATATGTATATTTCATATTGTTTTGTTCTGAAGTGCAGCACAAGATTTATATACATACAAAACATACTATATCGGATTTTAAAATCGTTTTTCATGCTGAAAGTATATTTTGTTCATCACTTAAATCGTAGATTTGTTACAAGCTAAATACAAATTATAATTATAAATTAGAATTAACTGATTAGTAAGCTTTACTTTTGCAAATTGTAGTGATCTGAGTGAATAAGAGTCAAACTGAGAAAGTCGCAAATGGAAAATGATAAATCAGGCGTTGCACTTATCATTAATATATGTTATATGTATTAATAGCTAAACTGTGTAATAGTTTTATTTTGATATCCATACAACAACAAACAAAAATATAAATATTGTTTTTTAACTTTCAAGGCTTAGCATACTAAAAAAAAAAAAAAACAACAAAAAAAAATGAAAGAATAATAAGCAAGTGCGTATGTGTATATTACTAAGTAGATGTATAAAGTATTTGCACGTGTGCTATCAGGGTGCAAAGTTTCAGAACTTTCGATATAAACAAATAATATTTATACATACATATATTTTTGATTTTGAAGCGCAATTCATGTAATGCAGTTCAACATGAAACTGAAACCAAATTTCTAATGTAAATTAAAAACTAATTTAACATAGACGACAAAACTGATTGTAAATGCATACAAATATGCAAATATATATATATATATTATTTATTAATACCTAAATGTACTAACTTTTGACGCAGTAAATACAAAACAAAAATGAAACAATTTTGAAAATGAGAAGACGCAATTAAAAAACCAAACAAAAATTATAATACAAATTGTGTAACAAAAAAACTAAAATAAAGATATGGTTTGATGAAATCCTAAGAATACGCCTCTTTTAACCTGATCACATCTAATCAATAATCTTTGACTTGTTAGTTATTTGATTTTGACATATTTCAGTAGTTTATAGATTTCAATTTTTATAGAGTATATACAGTTCTGCACATTTACCAAATTAAATGTACTTACACAACACATACGATTGCGTACCGGCCAGGACAGACCCAGCCAAATCCAGAGCACGGAAACGAAAATGTCATCATGCCTTCATAATATCTGTTGCCTATCTCGTTCTGCTTGCGTTGATTGCACAAGTTGACGGAGAGCAGGACATGTTAGAGGGTGATGGCACCACCCACGAGCAGCTGGGTCAGGGGCACTTTGCTCATGTTGATTTGAAACCCTATAAGTCCAATGTGCGATATACCCACATGAAGAATCGCACCACTTGGGGAATCAAGCCTGTTTTTAATTTAACGCATTCCCTCTTTGACACCACGTTAGCTCATAGACCTTTCTTGATGCCGGGTAAGTGCTTACTAACTCTCCTTAACTGTTTTTGGGTTTAGACTTGTGTCCTTGGCAGGCTATCTTATGGTGAAGGATGGAGATACACTAGTACTGGGTCCCAAGGTGACAGGTAACGATTGGGTTGAAGTCTTGGCGGTTTTTTGGGTGGCTTTAATTTGGGTTGCATTACTGATCATTCTAATGGTACTCATACCATTTATTGCGTAAGTGAATCTATTTCAAATCTAGTCTGGTTAAAAAAGGCGTTTCTTATTTATTTTTAGCGTATGCTATTGTTGCTTCTGTTGCTGTCGACGTTGTCATAAGGGTTGTGGTCCATGTGATAAGAAAAACGATTGCTGTAAAACCGTGACATACAGCATAATCATGGTGTTACTTATTCTTCTAATACTGTAGATTAACCTAAATGTCAAGTTAAATTCATTTGTTAAGCATTGCGTTTTCCATTCCGCAGAGCTTGCGTAATCATTGCCTTTACATCGAACCGAGCGCTAGATAGTGGCATGGACGAATCCAAAGATGTAATGACTCGTGCCACCGATGACACTTGTCGCTTCTTAAAAGATATCGGCAATCACATCTACCACATCTTTGTCAAGAACTATGATGAGCTGAATCGCCATCTATCTGATCTGTTAGTTAGTAAGTCACTCAACTATTTTGCTTCGAAGGCAATGGCTAGTAAACGTTTTTCAGATGCACATCTTCATCTGTTCAATGACTTGGGCGATATGTCCGAAGCTAATGCCATCGAGATATTGGAAGGAATTTTGGATAGCATGCGTACGGCCAGAAATTTAATGGCACAGGTGGACCAACTGAGGAAGGATTTGCGTTTCTATACAACCCAGATACGAGATGGTTAAATTTTCTTCTTAATTATATGTCTTGTTATCTTCAATAACAAATCATTGCATTGCAGGTGTGCGTGGAGTTAAGCGGGATGTTATCTATGCCTGTGCAGGCTTGTTGAGCCAAGAGATTTGTAAGGATTTCCTCTACACTTCGACCTTGATGCATATGGATATGTCTCCCTGCCTGCACCTTGATGAGGTAGGAAAGAAAGCATCGAACAACATTGCCATATAGTTTAACAACAACTTGTTTTAGATGCCGAATGTAACTATCTGGGTGGAAGCCATGGATAAAATAATCTTGGAAAAGGACTATTTGATACCCAAAAAGGCTTTGGAGCGTTTTCGAGCACTTGGCGAATCAATTGAAACGGCTATGAAACGTGTCATTCCGCCCTTGGTGCGAGATGTGCACAATGGACGCGAAGAGTTTGCAGTTCGGGCCACCAAGATTCGACACCTTGTCAATGAAGTTGTTAGCAAAATACACATGAGAACGATTCACTCCACGAAGTCCTTTGACGATATTCACGCAACATTCGGGAAAGAGCGCAGCGTTTTTAACGCCATTGCCTGCATAATGATTGTTTCGGTAAGTAAAAATATTTTACACTGAAATCGATGCGTTTTACTTTTGTTTTTGTTTTCCTTGCAGATAGCAATTATTATGATAATTGCTTTGATATTTAGCTGCTGTGGCGCATGGACAATAGGAGCCTCTTGTTTGTTGTTGTAGGTCAACCTAGAACAAATATGTCATCAATTTTATAATAACTTTTTTTTACAGTGGGATCATTTTGATATTCTGCACATTCTCGTTTTGTATACTGGTTGGATTATACTATTTTATGGTGGGATTTCTGACCTATCAAGGCGCATGTGCACCACTGCGAGATTACGAGGGAAGTCATATGTTCCGCGAGCTGGACGCTACCATTGATCTAAGGCATATGCTGCCACAAAAGAAGGATCAATCAGTGGGAGAAGAACCGCTAATGCGCATGTCGAACACAATGAGGGGTTGCGCCAAAAATCAGTCGATCATTGAGCTGCTGATAAAGAACCAACTGTATGATCCTGAGGAGCTGAGGAACATAGTGCACATAACGAGCGATGAAGAAATGAATGAGGACATTTTTGTCGATGATCTATCAAAGATATTCCTGCTAACCGATGCCGAGGCGGTCCAACTTAATAAAATGCGCAATGGAAAACTGGGTTCATACCATAGCATATTAGTACTTGAGACTATTTGCAAGCCGGTTACACCCAACATTCCAACCATAACAAGGAAATTAAGAGCCATTCGCGATAAAATAAAATTGGACCCAGACTGGGAATACTGGAACAAATTCGGCCGGATATCCTTAACAAATGAGGCGTATCATTTAGATACGTATGATTATCAATGGACACAAAAGATCAACACCATCATGGACACGATAAAGGAGAAGCTCACTAGGATCGATAGTCTCATTCTTTATGACAATCGCAACTTTAGTAGCTCTATTGATGTTTTGCTCAACGCAATAATGCGATCCGAAATATTCATTAAGAACCGTGGCAAGACATTCATCAATATGTTGGGCCAAAATATGTCCCATGTGGTTAAAGATCAGATCGATGATTTTATCGAAGGTTTAATTCAAAAAATCAAAACAGACGTCGGACGCTGCAGCCCCCTTGCCTACATATACAAACGTGGTGTATATAACATTTGTTATCGCCTCGTCGATCCCATGGTAAAAGTCTATACTAATCCTAACTTATTTCTAATTCTACCTAATTTGTGTTATTACAGAATGGCTTCTGGTTTGGATTACTCATAGCTTCGCTGCTTCTTCTGCCCCTATTGTTTGTTGCCCACAAGCTAATGTGCCTGTGGAAGAGATTGCACGCCTATTCAGATACCGCAGTCATTTTGCCCACAGTGGGCGGGTAAGTACACAATTAATTAAAACATCATTAATCTTATGCACGCCTTTCACACACAGCTGCCCAACTTGCACTGGTGCGCCATATATGCTACCTCCGATTGTGACCTGTACGGGTGGGCAGCGAACAGTTGCCGGTGATGCCATGCCCGCAGACGTTGTTAACACTGGTGCACGTCCTGTTGAGCAATGGAATGCCAGATTGTCACAGGCTCCGACGAAGAAGCGAAAAAATGATTAAAAGTAGTAGTTAATGAACAGAAAATTGTAAATGTATAAAATGAGGTTAAAGCAAAATAAATATTTTAATTTTGTAATGTAATTTTTTACAGCACATGCTCATTGATTTTGTTGTACACTAGTATACATTGCTTCAGGAAAAACACTTAAATACTACACGTTTCTTGGGGAACGAATTGAAATGCATGGGCAACCGTTATGCATAGGATGGAAACAGGAGCAGACAAGTTAAAATTGGAGCGTCATAAGTACAACAACAGATTGCAAACACAGATTCAAATTTCTAAGCCCGCAATATGGATTATAATTGGATTTTTACTGCTTGCCTGCATTGGGAGAATAGGGGCGGATAAAGAGGAGGGTAAAAAGAAAGACAGTGAAATTCCTTCGGTTAATAAAGATGATGTGGGCACAGTGCAACGGTATGGATTTCGGGACATGGGCACCATACATGAGCAGATGGGTCAGGCTCACTGGCCCGATGTAGAGTATTCACCATATGTGTCCAAGGCCAGCTACAAGGATACTGCAGAGTATCCTCGGCACGGCCTTACTCCCGTCTACAATTTTTCACATTATCTGTTTCACAATTCGCTGGTCTCCCAACCCGCCCTGCCCCCAGGTGAGTAAACATCAAACATGATGTCCTTTCCGGTTAGTTGACATTTGAATTCCCCCAACCCTAACAGGTTACATTGTTTACAAAACCCAGGACGCTTTGGCTTTTGGTCCCAAGATGAACAAACACGATTATCGGGATATATTGTGGGAGTATTGGTATTATCTCATTTGTGTTATCCTTTTGTTAATAGTCATAATCATCATTCCCTTTATTGCGTGAGTAAATTGGCATTTCGATAAAGTTATCGATAACAAACAAGAACTCCTTTGCAGTGTTTGTTATTGTTGCTTTTGCTGCTGTCGCCGTTGTCACAAAGGATGTACACCCTGCACCTACAAACAACATGCTACCAAACGTTATCTGTGTGGATTTCTGCTCCTTTTGCTCATCTGCCCTATCATGTAAGTGTCGCCAAATCGCAAAATCGCAAATGGCATATATATGTCATTGGTTTGTCCACAGATTTGGCCTTCTTATTGCCTTCTTTGCCAACAAGTGTTTGGATAACGGTCTCACCGAATCGAGTAAGATGGTGCGAAGAGTGGCCGATGATTCATGCACCTTCTTGAAAGATACCAACGACCACATTCACCACCTGTTTGCCTACAATTACGAGGAAATGATGAATCACGTCTCGGATATGCTACTCAGTAACAATTATTGTTAAGCTATTGTCCTGTATTTGTTAGTTAATGATGTTTTTCAGATGCGGACAAGCACATATTTTTGGATCTGGGAGATGCGTCTGAGGCGAACGCAGTCGAAGAGTTGGAACGCATTTTTGACAATATGCCAGAGGCTTTGAAATTAATGAAAGAAGTACAAGATCTAGAGAAGGACTGGCGCTACCTAAACTACCAACTTCGAGATGGTAACTGTTATATTATTCTAACTTTAAGTATATTCAATATTTTTTATACCCCGAACCCATACAATGGATAAAAGGGGTATAAATGGTTTTGTGCAAAAGTATGTAACAGGCAGAAGGAAGCATCTCCGACCCCATAAAGTATATATATTCTTGATCAGCATCAACAGAAGAGTCGATATAGCCATGTCCGTCTGTCCGTCTATAAGAGCAAGAGACTTCAGATTTTGCACATAAGCTCATCTAAGTCCTAGGCAGCACAGGTTTGTTTCCGATTTTCGATAACTATTTCCGTTTCCGCTATACACATATGATCGATAACATAAAAATGTCGAATATCGAAAATGTAAAACACGTTTTAGAAACTTGATACAAAATATTGAAAATCTGTGAAAATTTCATCGAAATCGGTTGAGAAGATTAAAGTGTAGGTAACAGATACATGCAGACAATGACTGTTCGCATTAATTATTGGGTTCGGGGTATCTCCTAGTCGGGAAATCTCGACTAGAGCCTTATTGTCTTTGCAGGAGTTCGTGGTGTGAAGCGCGACGTTCATTACGCCTGTGCGATTACCCGCATGAAGGTGTGCACTGATTTTATATTTAGTAGTTATATAGAGGCTATGGATACCATGACATGCTTGCACCTTGATCAGGTACGTTTTAAAACAAAGTAAAAGAAAGCACACTTGTTATTGATAAATGCTGTGGTCAACAGTTGCCCCGTAGCTCCAAGTATGTGGAAGCCATGAAGCTTATCATTAGTGAGCATGTTGAACAGGTACCAAAAAACGCTTTGCTGCGACTGAATCAAATTAAGGAGAAGATATCTAAGGAAATGAATGTGCGTACATACATATATAATAACTTATTATACACAATGTTTGTTGTTACATGTCTGGCATTCATAGCTCGACACATTATAATTATTTACATTGGTTTGCTTCGTGACTAATTTGTTAGTTTAACTGGGAATTGTGTTTGTGTTTGCTATTTGTATTTGTAGAAAGTGGCGCCACCTATGGTTCAGGACTTACACAAGGGACGCGATGAGTTTCTAAGTCAATCTGATATGCTGCGCAACATTATTACAACAGCCGTAAGCGACATTTATTTCAACACTGCCAGAAAGACCAAGTCTCTCGATGAAATATATGACAAGTTTTCCGATCGCAGCAGCCTTATCAACATTATGATCTGTGTGGTACTTGTTGTGGTAAGAAAGTAACTAGATAGACAAACGTTATATGCATTTTTCTTCCATTGTCATTTTTGTTACAGATCATATTCTTTGTGATTGCAGCGTTAATATGTGGCTGCTTTTTTAGCAAATCGGCTGCGGCTAACTGTTTATTTCTGTAAGTCTCCCTCGCTGTCTCTTCCACACCATAATAACTAATCAATTCTTAATTACAGTGTGATTATTTTGGTATTCTGCTTTATCTCATTCATAGCATTGGTAAGCTTGTTCTATTTTGTACTTGGTCTCTTGACCTACACAGGAGCTTGTCAACCGTATCAAGAGGAGCAGCAGAAAGCTAATGTCTATCAAAAGCTGGACGCGAAACTGAGTGTATATTTACCTGGTGCTAGGAGCGCTGGTGATCAGAAGGTACCACAGAAAGTGGTGACCTCGAATGCGATTCAAAGTTGCAAACGTGACCAATCCATATTTAGTGTGCTGGCTAACCTCAAAGTGTATAAACTCAATGCTTTAAAGCAGATCGAAATTATACATGATCAAGAACAATTAAATACAGAAATTGACCAAGATTTTAATGAAATGTTTCTATTGACTTTCGATGAAAAGAAAAAACTAATAGCAACGAGGGATGGCAATCTTTCGACCTACCACAGCGTGCTATATCTTGAGCAAATGTGCAAAACGTTAACTCCCGTTACTTTACCCAATATGGCAGGTCAATTAACACGTCTATCGGATAGAATGTATACAAAGGAAGGGGGCAACTTGGAAGCTAGGATGGCCCTATACGATGGAGCTAGGTTTCTAACTACCTATCAAAATGAGTTTGCAGCCAAAATCATTGTAATTCAGGATCAAATACACCGAAAACTACTCGATATCGATGAATTAATATTGTATAATAATCACAATTTTGGTGATTCAATAATGGTTCTCCTTAGGGCGGTATTGCGCTCAGAATTTTTTATACAGAGTCGAGGAAAGAACTTTGTCTCTGAGATGGTGCAAAACATGACCGACCATTGTAGTGAGCAGGTCGATAAATATACCGATATGGTTATAAGCACGTGCAACACCAGAGTCGGTAGATGCGAGCCCTTGTCCTATATCTATAGTCGTGGTATTGACCACATCTGCAATCACCTAGTTGACCCAATTGTGAGTAGAGTAAACACATATGCTTTCATATTTTACTTTTTGTTCGTATCATATAATTTAGAATGCATTTTGGATTGGACTACTGTTGTGCGTTCTTGTCTTTCTGCCACTTCTCTATGTAGCTCACCGATTGATGTGCTTGTATAAAACTTATTCGCCAATCGTGAGAACAGCACGTCAAGGAGCAAGGTAATATTGGGATGTATTTATTATATCCTGTACTCATTTAAAGGGATACAAGCATTATTTGATATATAAATTTAAACACTCCAACATAGGTTCAACTGTCCAGTTTGCACGGGTACTCCATTTGAGCCACCACCAATGTTCACCTGCACCGGTGGACAACAAGTCTATAAAGATGCGGGAAGATTGACTGGTGGAAAGAACGAAGGAGCTTTGATTATTTCAATCGATCAACTGAGAAATGAAAGTTATGTTCTGGAAGAGAAAGAGTCGCAAGCCTCAAGGGACAAACGAAAGAAAGAATAGTTGCGTAAAAAACACGTTATGGTAGTCAATATATTTATTGCTCAATCAATCAACACTTACAAATAAAGATTAATAAAACAAGTATGGAAGCTATTTTCGGACATCCGCTAACTATGAACACTTGAAATTAAATGTCTTATAATTGTATGGAAGCTGTCCAGCGCAGTTGTCCGATCTGGCCGATCTTGACATAAGATATAACCTCAACTAAAAGAAATATCCGTTCAAAATTTAAACTGTGGTCATCAAATATTGCACACGCATGTCGATATTCTGTTCACAGTGACGCACATAAACTTATATCGATACCTACAATAATTTTAACGATAGTCGATAAGCTATTGCTAAAACTGTCTCAAGCACCATCTCTAGTAGTTGTCGTTGTGTGGTACGCGCGTCGAGGCTAACGTTCGGCGACGGCTCCTTATATTTGTGGAAATTGTGTTAATTGGCCCTTTAATAAAAAGGTGATTAGCTAGTGAATCCAACTAAATGCTGACTTAAACTTAAATTGCTATTGCGATTTGATATGTGTAAACAAAGTTCAGTGAGTCCAGCAATCTGACAGACCCACCACCAAATCAGTGTGTTCTTTCTGTGCCCTGTGCAAACAAAGAAAAGAATGTTGTGATGGTAGAGCAGCAACGCACCAGCGGGCGGTGCAGTAGATACACACATATTCACATAAACACATGCACATGCTATGCTCAGTATGTGTGAATGTATGTATATATATATGCTATAAAAGAAAATGCAATTACAAATGCATATAAATATGCATCTTAATGCAGATAGTACTTGATTTTTTTTTATATACCTTTGTATGTATGTGTATATGTACGTTGTGAAATACATATGTATATAGTTTGACCCCACGCAATGGTTCAGTTCCAATTAGATTACGAACCCAGGCCACTGGAAGCTGTATAGGAATATTGATATGGAGGGTGGAGTTATGAAATGTGCGCTACAAATTAAATACACAAGTGACAGAAAAAAATAAAATAATAATAATGTGTGCTTGCAGGTTCAATTTATATTAAAATATCACAAGTGCAGACACTTATGAAATTCCATTGCACTGGAAATGCTGTACAACGAAGCAATGTCTGGTGAAGCGTTGCAGCTGTGCCTCTGTTGTGATTGTTGACCAAGTGTTTCAAATTACAGTAAAAAGACGCAAAACCCACACTTGTACACACACACACGCACACACTGGCTTTATGTTCTTGGTTTACATATGCATGTTTGTATGGCTAATTGGATTTGGAAGTTGCCGTCAACTAAAATATTATTTGATTTATGTCTTTTCAACCCAGAAGCTGAGGTAGAGACAGAGACAGAGACATGAATTACCGTTACTCGTGTTTTTGTTGATGTCGCTGATTTCAGCTTTGTTTATTTTCTAATTCAGGGTGAGGGTAAGCTGAAGGTGAATTCTAGCGCCTATTGTTATACTCACCTCATTGCATGGTTATTATTTGATGCGCTTTGAAGCACTGCTTGGGGTTTACCGTTCACACGCTACATCTTGGGATCGGAAGCAGGGCAACCTTAGAGCAACAACAAGAACCAACAAAAACAAAGCAAAAAGCGAATAAATATGTTTGTATGGTTGTAATGGCATTTGCGCAGATACACAGCACGCTGCTACAGATACAGACACATCCCTGACCTGTGTAAAGAAAAAGAAGAAGAAGAAAAAAACATTCATACATGCATACATTATGTTTGTAAATGTCATTGCCTATTTTCCCATGTACACATAAGTATGTATGTATGTATGTATATGCATATCTATGTTTGAATGTTGGAGACGCAGCTAAGAGCTATCAAGAGGCCGTAGCCCCAAAAATCTAGTAGTCTATGCGCATGTACTATGTGTGTATGTATGTATGTATTTATAGCTGGCGACAACCAAGTATTAATCTCTGTGCATTCCACACGCCCCACAAAAAACCCCCCCTCTTGGTGTTTTGGTCATGCCAAATTGGAGTTAACAAAATAAAAAAAATGCCAGTGCATGTCAAGCAAACTTTTAACTAGAACAACAGTTCCTTTCCATCGAGACGAGACTTCACTGTGCAAGCAATCCAAGCCATATTCATGCTCCAGTCAATGTAACTTCTACTTCCGTTCGAAATCAGCATGAACAATAACAACAACAATCACAACCGCAACAACTTGACTCATTTCTCTTGCTTTTGTCTCTTGTGTATGTGTATGTGTGTTTGTGTGTGTGTCTTTTCACATCCAGATATGAGTATGGTTTTTGTTTGTCATTCGTCTCGCTTGCACACGTGCGCTTAATTTCAATTGGAAATAGTTCTTTGTGTCAGCTTTTGATTAGCCTCCGCAAAAAAAAGAAGAGCTGCTGTTTCTGTTTTTATGGGTCTCTCTCTTGCAGCTCCTCCAGCTGGTGAGTCACATGGCCGGCAAACCAGTTTCCCTTGGACACACACACTCCGTATACGGTCTCCAAAGACCGGTTCTTTGTTCGTACAAGATTTCTTTCCATCTAACTGCACAGCGCCGAGATGGCACTGAATTTCCGCCCATGGGCAACGGATCAGTTTTCCCAGTTGTTTATATGAAAAACAAAACACAGTTGATTTTTAATGTTGCACAAAAATACTAGAAAAAACCATATTTCAAATCTTTAAGCCGAGTTCTTAGAGCGCATTTGTTTTTGTAATTGCTCTTTGGTATAGGCGAGCATTTTACGTGTACATTAACTGCTCTTCCCATAAGCAATGCGAAATACAAGAACAATTTTCATATTCTTTTTTGATCGTCTGTTCGCTGCCTATGCTCAGCAGCAAAGTAACGGCGCTTTCCTAATTTTGTTGTTGCGCTACGAAATTTCAAGGGATTTTGTTGTTGCTTTACAGACGAGACTGCACTAAAAAAAAAGTGTTTGTGACAATCGGTTTACGCACAAAACTACATGAGTGAAGGTCATAATTATTACTTTTTCTTGTCATTCAAATGCATATGGCATTTTTTTCAGTGATACCTGCTTTATTTGTATTAGTGTATTTTCTGCATTTATTTTTGCCGTCTCTGTCTTAAAGTATAAATATGATAACGGATTTTGGTTTTGCTTTTATTGTAATCCGTCAGGCAAATGTAATTAAGGTACCATGAAAATAAGGACTCAAAGTAGGTTGCAAATTAATACAGCACTCCCTGTAACCTGCTACTACTTGCTACTTATGCAGCTGGTGCATTAATCAAATTGGCTGCGCCCCAAATGCGCAGTGCGGGAATTTTAAATAGAATACAGGTAGCTCCAACACCAAACGCAACAACAACAACTTTTCTTGGCCTCAATAAGATCGAATCGCAGTTCTTAGCTTTCACTTAACAAAAGGCAAAATAAAAAGTCTGCGTGTTTGTTTTGCGTGTTAGCTTTATTAATATTTGCCATCAACGCCTTTTTTTTCAACAGACTTTATAGCATTTGAGTTGAGTTTGAATATACTTATGCTTGATATTTCACCCCGTTGTTTTACTGCACATGCCACACTCTGTTTATTTAAATTATGTATATTTTAGTTCAAGGCCAAACTGCTTATTTGTATGAGTTTTGTTTTGAGTGGTAAACACAAGCCAAACAGTTATTCAATTAAATAAGTATGTGCTTTGCAGTTGATTTTCGAAAATTTCCTAGTTCTCGCTGATAAACAATTCTTCGGTTTTGCTCGTAATCACATATTAGTTTAGTGACTAATCTTTCGTCAACAAATATGATACATAGTAGGTAAATCACATGAGAGCCATATAATTTTATCTTTTTGTACTTTTCCCAAGTTTATTTCCCATGCATTTCTTTGTTCGTTCTATCTGTGATCTGTGTGCAAACACTTTCTAATTAAACAAGCAGCGTACAATTGTAAGCACATTTGGAGTATTGCCTAAGCGAAAGGTATCTGGTTGTGCCCCACAAATAAGGAAAAATAAAACCTGTTAAGCTTGGCTGACTTGAAACAGCATCAGGCCAACAGAAAGACAGACAAACTGATTCAATTTCAAGAAGTGGGTCGTCAACAGTTACTCGTTTGGTTTTCAGCTTACATTTTCGATGAGTCGTCTATGTCGTAAATGTGCAAAAAAGATTTGCTACTTATATAAAAGTTGTACACACTTACCAGATGTGCGAAATGTGTAATAAATAGCTATTAGCAGTTATTGTGAATTGTTGTGATTTTATCGAAATATCGTTTCACATTTGACAAACTGATGGCAATCCTTAAACTTGCATCCGTGTCTATTTATATTTTTTTTTTTGGGATTTTTTAGTGTTGCATTTTGGCATGACTTTTGAATTATAGATTGCTGTGGAGCATCAGCAGCAGCCGCCCCTAAAATAGGTGCCTGGCTGTGGACACCTGGGTTTTAAGAGTGCGCATGTGCTTATTATTATCACGTCTGCAGAAAATTGTTGTTTTGTTTTGTTCTGTTTTCAAGCACAAATCGTTTATGTGCTGTGCGTTTATAATCACAGTCATCTCTTCCTCTTACTCTTGGTGGCCAGGAGTTGCCAGGCTAAAGGCAGCTTCCAGCGTTTGTCGCTGTCGCATGTCAAGGCCGTTCAAAAGAGCCTCTCTCTCTCTCTCTCTCTTTCTCTGGCTCTCTTAGTTTATTTTGGGGCGAGCGTATACAGAAATTTTTGCCAGGAGCATCCTTGTAGTCTGGCAAAAGATGAGCTAGGGAACGTGTCGTATTAACGCAATTTAAAAGCCATTTACTCGATTGTTTGACATGATAATTAACTAGCTGTTAACTGTCCGCGCCACACTTAACAGCAATAGAGCCAAAAACACACAGCCGTAAAAAGTGCACATAAAAGCAGCAAAAAAAAAAAAACTCAAGATAAGCAAGGCGTCGAATGCAGGGCGCCCTAAAGCTTCTGTGTGCGTTGTGTGTGTGCGCTTGTGCGTGTGCGTTCGTGTGTGTGTGTTGGCTTTACAGCGACACCTGGCTGTGGGGCCAAGGCAAGCGAAGTGTTAGTACGACAGGCGCCCGTCGCTGGTTCAAGTACTATGTGACCAACACACAAACAACAACAAGACAAAAACAACAAAAGGAACAACATCAGCACCTGGCAGACCCTTCTGTTCTACTTACGCCCTACTACTTATTAACTTGCCTGCTGTCTATTTAAGAGTTGAGGTTCGTTCATTTTACAGTTCATGTGGTTCATTCAACTTTGCCTCTTTTTGCTTTTCTTTCTATCTACACACACACACATACTATCAAGACAGTCGGCACTTGTTGTAGCTGTTCTCAAATGATAATGGTTATGTTTCTACAATAAACACATATGTTTCTATGAATTAAATAAAATAATGTTTATCGCTTCTAATAAATAAACACTTTCATTAAAAGTACAGATTTTTTTCGTTCAGTTTCAATTCGCTTGCAAACAAATTAAATTCAATTTTTATTTATACTCGTTCTTCGTGTTCTCAATGCAGAACGAGAGCCACAGTACAATTTGGTGTTTGCCGTTCTGACGAGCATAGCCTCGGTGGCGCAGTTGGCAGCGCGTAAGTCTCATAATCTTAAGGTCGTGAGTTCGAGCCTCACCCGGGGCATGTAATTTTTTTTATTATTATTATTTTTTTTATACATATATTTATTTTTATAACTATATAAATGAATATAATAACTGTCATGGTTCGCTTTGAGGACATTTAGATTATCTGCCGCAGTCGTAAGTTAAAATTGCTGCATTCGTTCTCGCTCAATGTTGATTGTCATTCTCATTCGCATTTTTTTATTGGCTTTAATTGATGTCAAGTGGAGTGTTTGTGCTTAAGCAAATAAAAATGCGACACACCCACATCCAGAATGATGTGTATACTATATATAGTATATGCATTTGTATTTTACTGTTTTACTGTCCTGCCACGCATTAATATACAAATAAGGTCAAGACATGCTAATATCGTATTAGGGAGTGTGCCGCTCTGTTCTCGGAAACACGTTTATTTTAATCGTTTCTCCGTTTTCTTGCAGCTTGCTGACGCATGAAATGGATGCGCTCTCCGGCGGCCAGAGGAACCAAAGCAGGAGCCAAGCGTGTTAGGAGCGTTTCAAGGGCCTAGACAGACAGGCCACGCATTTATTGTAAGGGCAGACACAGACAGCAACGCACGGCTACAGAATGAAGCAAGCTCCGGCTCCGGCCAAGACACCAGCACGGCATAAAAGCAGCGCCAAAAAGCGACGACAGAGGCAAATTGCCTATTTGGCAATATGCAGTCTCAGCGTGATAATGTTTGGCTTTGCCTTGGCCACCTTAATACGGCCAACTCACGCAGCAGACGGGGCAGACGGGGGTGGCGACAGAGGGGAGTGGCGTGTGGAAACCGCCCACGAGAAGCTTGGTCAGGTACACTTTCCCACTGCCGGTTTCACAGAATACAAATCAAAGGCCAACTATACCAAAGAGCCGAATCAATCCACCAAGGCAATGGATCCTGTCTACAACTTTACTCACTACTTGTTCGATTATCTGCTGCCCGAAGAGGCCGCCATTCCGCCGGGTAAGTAAAGAAGAACTCCAACTAGAGCTATCTCAATAACAAATCCCCTTTTTGTTTTAGGCTACGTTGTGATCAGTGAGAAGGACACAATTGCCTTGGGTCCGAAGGTGGCTGAAAATGATTGGCGCGAACTGATCACACAGTACTGGGTGGTGCTCTTGGGGACGATCTTGCTGCTGCTTCTCGTGGTCATTATGCCCTTCATAGCGTAAGTGACACACACGAGAACCTTTAATCGACTAATATATAAATCCTTTTGTGCTTTTATAGCGTCTGCTATTGCTGCTTCTGCTGTTGTCGACGTTGCAAGGAAGGATGTCCACCCTGCGATAGTCAAAAGGACGCTCGCAGACGCTGTTGCTGCGGGCTGTTGCTCCTCCTGTTAATCATTGGAATTCTGTAGGTCTTCATCAGCCCTATTAGTCATAACATTTATTAACCTGATTGTAATTGCAGATTTGGTGTCATCATTGCTTTTGCGACCAATAAACTATTGGATCGTGGCTTTGAGGAGACTAGTACAACAGTGCGACGTGGCAGTCAGGACACCTGCACATATCTCAAGGACGTTTCGGATCACATCCACCATCTGCTTGTTAACAACTATGAAGAGATGGACAAACATCTAAATGACATCCTAACAAGTAAAACTTGATTGTTGTGTTTTAATTTTTTGCAAAATTTAAATTGGCTACTTTTTTTTTCAGACTCACATAAACACATATTTTTGGACCTAATGGACGCCTCTGAGGCCAATGCGGTGTACAATCTGGAGCGCATATTGACCAACATGGAAGAGGCGCAGAAGTTAATCAAGGAAGTGGACAAATTGGAAAAGGACCTACGTTTCTATGGCACACAGTTGCGAGATGGTAAATACTATTGAAAAACTATATCCTTGATCTTAAATGATTATGATAATTGAACTCATTTCAGGCGTACGTGGCGTTAAGCGTGATGTGAACTATGCTTGTGCTGTTTTGTGTGGCAATCGGGAATGTCTTCACTTTTTGAAGAAAACCGAAATTGAGTTCCTGGACAGCTCGAAATGTCTGCAATTTGATGACGTAAGAACTGGATGGATTCTTTAATACTGAGATTATTACTGAAACCGTTCTCTCTTACAGTTGCCGGACACCACGTACTACCTGAAAGCCATGGACTCCATCATTGCTAAGAACAGTGTGAAAACCTCCAAGGAAGTTATCGATCGTCTGCAACATGTTGGCAAACGGATTAAGGCTGGCATCGATCCAATTATACCACCGATAATCCGTGATATTCGCAGTGGTCAGGAACTGTTCCGCACCCAGGCGAACAACATTCGCAGCATGATCGATGCTGTCATCAGTGACATACACTCAAACACGGTCAGATCGACCAAAACGTTCGAGGATGTCTACGACAAGTACGGAGCTGATCGTAGCATCATAAATGTCATTGTCTGCGTCATACTGTTGATCGTAAGTGAAGTAATTTTATTTAATTGGATTGCATTTTACTCACAACTTTCCCTTTTAGATTCTCATGGTCCTGATTATAGCGCTGGTTTGCGGCTGCTGCGGACGCCGTCGACGTGGCTATCGTGATGACTGCTGCAGCAAGGGAACAGGCGCTTCGTGCCTCTTACTGTTAGTCGATAATGAATATTTTGATTATGCGATCCAACTAATCCAGCTTTCTTTTGCAGTGCCATATTGCTGATCTTCTGCGTGTTCTCGCTTGTGGTGCTTGTGGGCGTTTTTTACTTTGTTGTGGGCTTGGCAACCTATCAGGGCGCCTGTGCCCCACTCAGGGATCAGGAATCGAACGCACTCTTCCGCCAACTGGACTCTGTTATTGATCTCAATCGGTATTTGCCAAAGAGCGAGCTCAAATCGGAGACACCGTTGCCCCCGCTGCGCATTTCGAGTGCAATTAAAGCGTGTCAGGCAGATCAGTCGATCTTTAAGCTGCTGCAGGAAAATGATTTGTACGATATCGACGATTTGGCGCGCGTTAAGGTCATCGGCGAGACGCCAGCTGTGCCCATTATCATGGCTAACTTGGACAATTTCACAATACTCACGGATAAGGATAAGCGTGATCTGGAGGCTTTGCGTAGCAGCAACCTGTCTAGCTATCAGAGCAAGGTGTTTACAGATCTCATGTGCAACCAGCTAACTCCCGTTGACCTGCCCACAATGGCCAATCAGCTGAAGGAGCTGCGAGCCAGTCTATGGAGCCAGTGGGGCATTTATGACTGGGCCAGAACCTCGCTATACAACGAAGCTTACAATTTGCAGCGATATCACGATGAGTTCGTTGAGAAGATCAAAACCATTATTAGTACAATGACACAGAAACTATTGAAAATCGATGAACTTATTCTGTACAATGGCAATGCATTTGGTGAATCGATTAAGAAGCTACAGGAATCGACGGAACGCTCTGAGATATTCCTCAGGGTTCATGGCCAGGAGTATGTGGGTGGACTACGCGATAATCTCACTAGTTATATTAAGGAACAAGTCGTCGACTATATCGACATGGTCGTAAACAAGTGCCACGGAAATGTTGGAAAATGTGCTCCACTTGCTCACGTTTATCGCCGTAGCGTTGACTTGATTTGCCATCGTCTGGTTGATCCAATGGTGAGTGTACATCAAATATACTCAAGTTCATCTTTTAATCTTGTTATTTTCTTGTGATTTTAGAATGGTTTCTGGGTTGGCGTGCTGCTCTGTGGATTGCTTTTCCTGCCCGTACTCTTTGTCTCCCACCGTTTGCTGTGCTTATACAAGAAGATTGATCCGTATTCGGCGCCAGCTGTCGCCGTTGTCGAGGGCGGGTAAGTGTCCTTGTCCATCCTGATCATCTTTTGGCTGCATGTTTTGTCTTTTAACTTTGTTGGGCAAATGAGAGTAAATTGGTTTGAAATTTGTATGCACATGGCCTAATCTGATCATCCCACTTGTTACATTCTCATTTCACCGCTAACCCCCCTCGCTACATACGCACCCCGCACGCAGCAGCGACTACTTATACGACGCCTATAGCGAGCGCGAGCGCGAGCATGTGCCACTGGCCAAGTAAGCGATAGATGAGCCCACACATCGAGTAAACTAGCTGATTCCTTCTGTTCTGCTGCCTTCTTCTTCTTTTTTTCAGTGTGCCCAAGAAGCGACGCAAGGCCTACGAGCGTCGGCGCGAACAACAGGATTACTATGAGGATGCATCGCCCAGTGTGTCTCGGGTGTCGCGTGCTGGCGCTGGTGCTGCTAACGGTGATCCGGCTGCTGGTGGCAGCAATATGCGCTATAACGATGTGGCACCCACGTAAGTTCTACGCCACACACTCCTCCTCTGTCCACAGCTGTCCATACTCCTGCCATACAATATATAAATTATTAATCAAAAACAAACGCACACACACACACACACCAATTGTGGCTAACTAAATTTATTATGGCCGTCCAATTTAATTGCTATTTTTCGGTTTCGTTTTATTTAGCGCTAAAGTTGTGGCTATTCTAGATACAAGGCCAAAAGCACTGGCGGCAGATGGTTTCTTTTAGGCATGACCCGAAGTGCAAATGGTTTGGTTTATACATTTATTTGGTTATAGCTGTCTGCCCAAAACAATCAGTCCAATCCAGTCTCTCTCTCTCTCTCTGTCTCTGTGTGTGTGTTCTGTTCCTGCTTCTTGTAACTGTACGCAATCATAATTCATTTGTTGAATGTGTGTTCTGTAGCCAGTCCAAAGAACTCCTAACTGGCTATGCACCTCATCTGCTTCATTCTTCTCACATCTTTCAGCCACATGAAGATGCTCTTTATTGTATAGCTAATAACTACTACTTATAACTTATACTCCATTGCCCAACTCTAAACGCAATTAATTGATGCTTCAGAGTTGTAACAACAACAAAATTGATAAACAGTTGTTTTTATTTGTGTGTGTTTTTTTTTCTTTTGAGTGACCAAGTGTAAAGGGAACATTTAATTAATCGATTTGCATTAACTATTCACAGGCATTGGGATCATGAGCCGCCACGTTATCACAATCCGCCCGTGGCGCCGCCAGCATCCGAATATGAGCGTCCACCGCCGTACTATTATCCAGGTGCCTCTGACCAGGATTAAGCATACTTACGTGGAAGGCGTTTATTTCAAAAGTTGTGGAATGTGGATTTTGTTGGAACAGATCCGGAGAGAGCAAGAAAGAGAGGAACTTCATTTTAATAACTGGAAGCAACAGCAACAACAACAAACCCATTTTACTGAGACTGTAATTTTAGTTGAAAGTTAGATTTTTATTTAGAGTTATGTAATTTGTAGCATCACACATATGTTATGATATTCTTTTGTGGACTGTATCAGACGATCTGCCAGACAATGATATGATAGATGGCGCGGAGTAGTAAAGATTAGGTTAAAAGCACAGATCGAAAACATAAGCAAATTCACATCGTAGTAATACTCTATTATATATAAACTTATATTACTGTATTATTTAAAGTTAACACATTAAAAATGTTGCCAAAAGAGAAAAAGTGAAGAAAGGATAGGAAATTGGGTTGATATCAATATGAATATGCACAGCTAAAGCATTTAATAAGTTAGTGTTCAAAACAAACAAAAACGATCACAAACAAATATCCCAACAGAGAACTTTTAACAATGGGAGAATTTTACGAACTTGAAAGTATCTCATTAATTAAGTGTTTGCAATCCCCACAATAATCAATATACAACTAATTCGCATTTCCAAAACTTTTATGGGACAACAAGTGCCAGAGAGATATACTGTTATAAAATCAAAACCAGAACTGCCATTTTAAATTAGTGGATCAGAGCAGCATTAACAGATAAGTCTCACTAAACTGTCAGCAATTTTTCCGACTTATTTGATGTAAGACGAGTGTTTGTATTCACTTTCCAAGAAACTAATACACACTACTAGAGACGACTTCCTTAAAAAAAAACCCCAAAACACGCAATGACACTCTATAATATATGAATGTACTTTAAATTGTCATAGTTTAGTAAGACAATATTTCTCAACTAAAATCCAGAGCCTACATAAAGAACGTTTTTAAAAATATATATATAACAAAACTCATGGCAAACTGCAAGTAGCCAATATTGAAAACCATCATAAAAAATGCACACATACACACACACACACACACACACACACACACATGTATTACATATGTATTTTAGTTAAGCATTATCTATATACAAAAGCAAAACCAACAAGTATGTACTGAATGTATGTAAATTTTTTTCTTTTACGTACATTTGATGAATTTCTGCCTATGTCATTTTTAGTGTTTAACAATAAGCCAATAATATGAATCAAAGTTTTAAAGCTAAAAGAAAAACAAAAAAAAAAACAATTACTGTGAAAATATAAATACAAATATAAATTATAAAAATAATTGCGTTCGAGTGTGTTTTGAATTTTGTGTGGTTAATTGTCAAATTGTAAAGCTAAGCAAAAAAATATGTTTGATCGTAGGAAACATTGTCTTTGTGTGGATCAATATAATGGTAATCTGAGATTTAATTGTCACATCAGAAATGTTCATCACGTCTGGCAACTCTAGTCAATATTGCGAATAGTTTCTTTACGACATTCGAATTTCTGTTTTACGATATTCAAACGAACGGTGGAGTTCCGTGCTAAATACGATAAGTCTTTTCATACACCCGCTAGAACCAAGATGCGTCTTGTCAATCATCAAATTGTACATTTCACCATATGCTGTCTTGGTGTTTTACTGTTTTTAATGGCCCTGTTAGCGACACCAACCGTGGCTTATCAGAGAAGGAAACGGTATGACGATGATGGACGTGGTACTGAGCCTGATCAGCTCGGACAGTTGTACTTTCCCCCTGTACCCTACACAGTGTACAGATCCAGGGCCAACTATACCAAGGACGTGAGCTACTCGATTGAGCGCGTAAAACCCATGTTCAATATAACCCAATTTATATTTGATAAAATTCTTTTGCGCAACACTCCAATGCCTCCTGGTAAGTTAATAACAAATTCCGAGTGAGTAAGCTATATAGAATTGTATTGCTTTGTAGGTTATGTTGAAGTCAAGGAACAGGATACTCTTGCCCTGGGCCCGAAGGTTGAAGCAAATGATTGGGCTGCCTTACTGGCACGTTATTGGTTGGCTCTATTGTGGGTGATGTTCCTGCTGGCGATCATTGTCACCATGCCCTTTATAGCGTATGTAGCAACTAAAATCTAATCAGTCTGACCCAGTGCGTCCTTCAACAGGGTCTGCTTTTGCTGTACATGCTGCTGGAAAACGTCATCTAAAAGACTGCCACCGCTTGACAGTAAAAAGGACGCTTGGAAACGCTCCTGCTGGGCTCTTCTGCTTGCAATTCTACTCATTTTTACTCTGTAAGTCTTATTAGAGCAAGGCGAAGACCTCTAATAATTGATTCGGCCTGATCGCAGAGTTTGTGTCCTGTTGGCTTTTCAAACCAATAAACTATTGAAGCACGGTCTGGATTATACAGCCCAAACAATGCGTCGCGGCAGCGAGGATACCTGCACCTTTCTCAAGGACATTTCCAACCACATCGATTATCTGTTTGTCAAGAACTATGAAGAGTTGGACACTCATCTGACGGCCATCATAAAAAGTAATGTCCCTTTTTTTTTGTTAACTTACTACTTGTCTCTTTTTCAGATGCACATACGGACATGTTCCTGGACCTGATGGATGTCTCCGGGGCGAGTGCATTGTTTGAACTCCAGCGAATCATATACAACTTGCCAGATGCACAGAAGTTACTTGAAGAAGTTGATGAGCTTAACGTGGAGCTACAATTCTATGGCGCACAGCTACGAGATGGTAAATATTGCTCACTTCAACTTAATCATCTTTTGATTATTTAAACGCTTGTTTTTTTAAAAGGTGTGCGTGGCGTTAAGCGCGACCTAATTTATGCCTGTAATGTGCTCTGTGGCAATCGGGATTGTCATCAGTTTTTGATGACATCTGCAGTACAGTTCCTCGATACCTCACCATGTCTTCACCTTGACGAGGTAAGAATTGCTTTATAGTATAATGCATTCTCAACTAATACGTGCTAACTCATATAGTTACCCGACACTTTTGTTTATTTGGAGGCAATGGATGTTTTAATAGATAACGGAGATCCCGAGACAGTCTCTAGAATACTCGCGCGTCTGCTGCCATTTGAGTCATATATTAAGACGGCCATAGAGCCAATTATACCGCCGATAACTCGCGACTTGCACAATGGCGAAGGAATATTTCGGGAACAGGCAAATCTCATACGGAATACCATCGATGCAGTTATAAGTGATATACACTTAAATACCAAAAGATCGACGAAATCTTTTGAGGACATTAACGATAAGTTTGGCCATGGTCGTCACACACTCAATGTCTTCATATGCATTTTTCTATCAATAGTAAGTAGACTCTAACACTGCGATGGTGTATCATATTCCTTTTCAGATTCTTTGTGTTTTTCTTTTTGCGCTCATTTGTGGATGCTGTGCACCTTTTCAGGGTGCTCATAAGGCTATCATCTGCAGCAGAGGAGGAGGCGCTTTCTTCCTAACCCTGTAAGATACTTACCCTATGATAAATTAATTAATATAATTAACTGGTCTTCTCTTGCAGCGCCATGATTATGATATTCTGCGTGTACTCGTTAATTCTTTTGGTTGGTCTGTTGTACTTCATTCTCGGCATGCTAACCTATCAGGGCGCCTGTGCACCACTCAGAGATTACAAAACGAATGCAATCTTCCGCCAGCTGGATGCAGATATCGATATTAGTCGGTATGCGCCACAAACTCTGTTCAAGGGAGATAAAGCGCTGCCACCGCTAAGGATGTCAACGGCACTGAAAGCTTGCCACGAAGATCAGTCGATCTTCAAGCTACTGGAGGAGAAGCATGTGTACAATATTGATGATCTTGTACGCACAGAGGTTATAGGGGAATATGAAGTACCGACCACACAAATATTTCCATCGAATATCAGCGAACTCCATTTAATTCAAGATGATGAGTACTTTCAATTTGAGGATCTGTGGTTGAGCGATCTGGCGACCTATCAAGGTGCTGAATATGCTGAGTTGTTGTGCACCGAACTAACTCCGGTTGAATTGCCCACGATGGTCAATCAAATCAAGGAATTGGAATCCCGCATGAACAGTCAACGGGGCTATCATGACTTGACCAAAATAGCATTATCCAACGAGGCTTTCAACCTGCAGAGATTCCACGATGTGTTTGTACACAAGATCACGTCCATAATTGAAAAGATGCGACAGAATCTGCGCAAAGTTGATGAAATGATACTGTATAAAGGCAATCCATTTGGCGAATCCATCCAGCTTCTAGTGCAAACAGCAGATCGTTCCGAAGATTATATGAAAGAAAATGCCGAGACATATGCCCAAGCGCTGCGTCAAAATCTATCGTACTTCGTTCGCGACCAGGTGGACGATTACATAGACATGGTCATCAGGAAGTCTCGAAAAAGTGTGGGCAAATGTGCTCCCCTAGCCTATATCTATAGCCGTAGTGTTGACTGGATTTGTCAACGTCTAGTTGATCCAATGGTATTCCTCATCTAGTATATTCCTATTTCCTTTCAACTAATATGTTTGCTTCTAGAACGGTTTCTGGTTTAGCATTCAGGTGTGTTGCATGCTCCTGATTCCCATCCTGCTGGCATCCCATCATTTGGTGAGCCTGTACAGAAGGAAGTATCGACCGCCAGTGTTGCCACGTTTCATCACCTATGACAGTAGGTAAGTGTTCTGCCTTGGAGTATTCATTAAAGACCTCCGTCTTAATTGGGTTGTCCTCAGCTATCGGTTGCCTTTCAATGAGGTTATCCAGCGGCCAGTTAAGCAAGTAACTCCAGAGGCCCGCACAAAAAGAGTTCGTTTTCATGACATGTCAGGTTCCAAAGAGGGCGCAAATAAGTCTGAAGTAACTTCCTCAAGCAAGAATAAGAGAGAATAAACATTGTGCTCCAGTTCACAAACCAACTTAAAATCCAAGCAGAAAAGCATTTGGTTTCATTCAGAACACATCCGGGCAAAGCAGCAGCGGTAAACAAAAGACTTCCCAAAGTCACACCTTGTCTCAACACACACACACACCTATCAATCATGTTGTTATTAAAGCGTACACCGCATCTAATCTTGACTACCGGGTGAGCTTGTCTGCAGATACATAAAGTGAACCTGAGACTCCAATTCAGCGAAAGCGACTTGGGGCAACAATGCAAGGAAGCGAAACGAGCAGCTGGAGAGGGTTCCCATACTTGGTATATAATCAGCTATATCTTAAGGAGCTCAACTTCTTGTTCTGCCCTCAAGCGTTTATTGTGGGAATAACAATCCGGTTTTGGGTTACCCTAGGGGGCTTCCGTATGGCAAACTTTGTTGCCTCGCAAGGCCATCGAAAAGTGAAAAGCAAGCAACATATGATTTTCATAATTTTCAACTTAAAATTGAATCACGTTTCTTATCAGCGTTTACGTTGTTCATGTTGTTGTTGTTGTTGTTATTGTTGTTTTTGGTGGTGGTAGTGAGTGCCTTTCTTTTTACAACAATTACCAAAATAAAAGCAAGAACAACAACAACAACGAGTGTAATAACAAAGAAAATTTCACTTTCAATTTGTGTGTGTGTGTGTGTGTGTGTGTAGTGTAAAAAACAAAAGACTTAAGACACAAACTTGCACTCGCTGAGTCGCCGTCACAAGCGTAGTGAAGGTTAAGTTTGCCCGATTTGATATTCAATTGGTATAACGGTTTCGAAAGCCACAAAACAGACACAAAATGGCCGTCAATTTGAGTGCATTGCACTCAACAGATCAAACGGCCCTACAATAAAGGCATTATTAACTTCAACAAGATCAGTTCTCGGGGTTTTTATAAATACAATATATTAATACTTAATACACTTAGCCTTTATCTGGCTCCATATCTATGTTGCATGTGTCTGTTGCAGCGTGAACATTTACCGGCATGTGAAACAGAGCGTTGCATTTCCATTTCTCATTTCTCACCTGGCATTTTCTCGTGAAAACTGAAAACTGAAAACTGAACACTTAAAAAACTGGCACAGAATTGCAGCAGCAGCAGCAGCAAAAGTTGTAAGAAAAAAATAAAAATAAAAGTTGCTGCCTGATTGCAAATTGCACGCAATACGCATTAAAATGCACACAATTAAGTGTGCTGCAAATGATTTACAGTGAAAGGCAGTGAAATTTATGGCACATGCAAAAAGCGTGAGAAGCTGGCCCAAAAGGAACCAAGTTAGAAGCGTTTCGGCTTTGTGAACTAGCAGCTTATTAACTTAAGCCGGCTATTGGCACTTTCGCTTTCATCTGTGCGCTATGCGACTTTTGTAACCGTTTCCAATTACACACACACACACACAACACACAAGCAAATGAATTTGTGGCTTTCTATCTTAAACACAAAAATATATACGCATATTTTGTTAATCATAATTCCCAATTTTGAATTCGTCGTCGTCTTTATGCTAATGCTATCAAAACTTGTTTGAAATAATCAAAATCTGATAAACTTAATCAATGCTTAACAGCTGCCACTGTTATTTAACAGCGCTGTTAACAGCTGCTGTTCGAATTGAGTGCACGAACGAGCTGCACAAAAGCAAACGCAGCAAAAGAAATACATTTTCAATGCAGCTCACAGACCGAAACAGAAAAACAACAGTTGGTTTTTTTAATATCTCTCACACACACACTTTTATGGCTCGCTCGGACGTGGCAAGCAGCTCAAAGCCAAGTCAAAGAGTCGAGCCAACTTCACTCAACTTTGAGTTAATGTCGTCGACGTTGTCGTCTTGGCTGTCTTGGCTGTTGGCCGCGACTGCGCACAAATCAGTTTCAGTTTTTCAGTCCAACGTGCGAGTTCGCAACGCGAGTAACGGTTAGTAACGGCCAGGAGTTAAAGTTTGAACTAAAGTGACTAATTAGAGTGCGAGATACAAAATAAACTGCAGTGTAGTGTACTTAATATAAAACATAATAGTAATCGTAATACAATTTCTTATATAGTGCATTTGGAAACAAGAACAACAACTGACAACAGCTGAGGATTAGTGTATTTTTTTCGAGGCAAGGAGAAAAAAGTTAGAAAAGCTGCATAGAAAATGGTGAGTGAAGAAGAAATGTGTGTCAGGCGAAATAACAGAAAAGAACTATGAAACAAAACAGAATAAACAAATTATCATATTTACTACGACTATATATGCATACAAATTGAGAGACTGAAAGAAGCCAAAAAGCATGCCAAACTATAAAAAAAAATAACTACAGATAACATAAAACAGTGAACGGAAAAAATGAATGTTAAACAGCTTGAAGAACTGGCTGAAAGAATATATGTATATATGTATGTATGTATTAAGTCGTAGTCACAGCGATTACGATTACGGGTTCTGTTCTTGTTGTTGCTGTTGTTGTTGCTGTTGCTGTCTGAGCTGAAGTTGAAGGCAAACCTGTCAAAGACAATGGCTATACAAATATATCTGACTACAAACAGATTCTGAACAACTTGCGTTTCAGTTTCGCTTTTTGCTAAAACTTTTGCTGCTGCAGCGTGCAGCGATTTTCATTTTTTAGCTTTTACTTCCTTGGAGTGCCTTTTTTACGATTTCCATTATTTGCCATTATGGCACGCCAGCAACAACAACAACAGTTAACTGGCCACGCCTCAATTTGGCCAAGTAAAAGTCGACTCTAACTAGTTTTCTACCTATGCGATTTTACAACAATTAATATTTGCAAAAAAAAAGAGGAAAACAGAAAAAGCTACAACAACAACAACAACTGCTGCCAGTCAATCGTCGCCTATTGGCAAATCGTCGTCGTCGTTGTGGTCGTCGTTGGCCAAGCGGCTGGCCCAAAAAACTGGTCTCGAGCAATTTGAAAAACCCGCAAAAATTAGGTTTGAAATACGCGAAACGAGTCTCTCGAACAAACCAGAAAGAGAGCGAAGAGACACGATGAAAATGTTCAAAATAATAATAAATTATTCACTCGCAATTGCATTTGATTATTATTATACCAATCTATTGTATTGTAATTGAAAATGTAACGGTTTTTAATTTTTGTAAATGGAGCAGACTTTAAAAGTTAATGGCTTTTTATTACCTTTGCTTGTCTTTTTTTCGTTTCTTAATTAACTCCCTCCCCCCTTCTACTGTCACGCCCTCGTCAATCCGGTCAATAGACAAGCGTAACTGACATGTGCACCTTTTTTTTACCTTCTCTCTCTATTGCCATTGTTGTTGTTGTTGCCTTAAACTCTCACTTTCGTTTGAAGTTGAAGTTGGTTGTTGTTGTGACAATTGAGTGAACAACACTCGCACAGAATTTGTTTGTGAAACAAACAAACAATTCAAATAACGAGTTGACTTGTGTTTACATTTGTCTAGAGATTGTAGACAAACACATACACTTGGATATAATAATTGCACGTTGCACAGACTTTCTCCCAAATATAACAAAACAAAAGCAAAAGCCTGAACGCTGAGTATCGGAAGTTGGCAACTCTGCCAGTCAACTGGGCGCATGCGTAATTCGAGGCATATGAACTGAAGCCATATCTGAAAGTTTCTATAGCGAAGTTTGACTGTATCTGGTTAAATGACAAGAATGTTGTTGCTGCTTTGGCAAACCACTTACTTGATTTATTTATTTTATTTTATGCTATTTTTTCGTTTTTATTATTTTTTCGATTTTTATGTGAGATACGCGAGTCACAATTACTTTTTTGCGCCTAGCCCTGACAGCAGGCAGCAAGCAGCAAGCAGGCCTGCAGCTGGCTGCAGTTGAGTGTTTAGTGTTGTTGTTCGTTTGTGAGTGGGCAGCATTCAATTGTTGTTCAACTGTGCTGCAGTTTAAACAATACTCAATAACTGGCAATTCACTTTTATGCTGATTTGCAACACAACAACATTTGCATACACACACACACACACACACACACACAAAAACTAAGGCGAATGGAAAAAGGCATCAATTGGTTATTGAACTATTGTGAGCCAAGTCCAAAGCTAATGTTTGTTTAACAACGCACACCAAAGTAAACAACAAACTAAACTCAAAACAAAACGTGTTAAAACAAATAACTTAGGCAACGAACCTTCTTCTGCTTGAGAGCCAAGAGCAGGAAGTGCGTCGCCAGCTTCACTTTGATCATCTGAATAAGTAAGTTAAAGCATATTTTATGTCGTTTTTATATGTTCAATGCCAAATGGCAGTGGAGCACAATAAACATTATGAAGTTAATTGTGAACGGAAAAAAACAATATATCAATCATTTGTCACAGTTGGTCAGGCGACAAAAACCAAAGCAAAACAAAAGAGTTCAAAAATGATTCGGAAATCAGCATTAAACACGTTTTGCGTTATATAAAAATCTATTTACATATATTATAGCCGCAAGCACTAAGCAACATAATCATAAAAAGTCATAAAATTAAAGGTATTCAAAGAAACAACAAACACACAAATCATTATCAGTCAAAAATCATTGAGCATGCTGCTAATGAAAATGAGTATATACATATATATCTTTATCTTGAGCTATATCCAACTTTCAAACACAGTTGCACAACATCTGTTTTGTGGTATGTTTAGTTTTTGGCATTTGGCAACTTTTCACATGATTTTTTTTGGTAACTCGCTTCATAATTAAACTAATTAACTGTGAATGCAATTTGTTTGTGTGTGTGTTTTTTTTTCTGTTTTCGGTATATCTTTTCATTTTCGTTTGGTTCGTCGTTTTGGCCCTTCCGCCGGCCGCAATTAACTTTATCTACATTAAGTTGTTTTTTTTTTGTTGTTGGATATTTTGGCAATAAATCCCCAACTGACAATGCCATAAAAACGTTTGACTTAATACCGTTGGCTAGCTGGCCAACTGGCTGACTGGCTGTCTAGGCCATAAACCGCTCTATAAACTGGCCAGCCTCGAGTCGAACGTCATTTCATTTGAATATCTTTGTCTACTTAAATAATTATTTACTTGTGTGTACATAAAACATAAAACTGGTTTCTGTTTTGTTTTCGTTGGCTTACAGAAAAAAAAAGGTTAAAGTTGAATACAATACATGATTTACTCACTAACTAAGCTAGTACACGTACTAAAAACACACAGCGCATCTTTTCACAATGCAAATACAACACACAAATTTCACTTTCCTGCATGTTGCGTTTTTTTTCCCCCCCCTCTTTCTGTCGTTTTGTTTATTAATAAAAGCGCATATGTTTTACATAATCCTCCTCCTCCTGCTGCTACTAACGAACTTACCAACTGACTCCATACTATGACATAATGTCCGGGCTAGACATCAGTTCCTTATTGTTGTTGGGGCTGCCTTTTGGGCGCACGCCCAACAACAAACTCATCAAAAATGCATGTGAAACCAGAAAACCGAAATGAAATTTTGACAGCTGCGAGAAACATGAACGAAAGAGAGCTATGATTTAGGTTGGATATTAGCTTATATAAATATGGTGTATTAGAGTGATTTTTTGGTTTACTTTAAAAAAGCAGATGTTAGAATGAAAAGATTTAGTTCAAGGCTCTGTTCACTTTCGTTACCTTTTCAATACATTTTTGAATGTAGGTTGTCTTTTATCTCTACGTAGGCTCCGCCAACTCAAAAGTCTCCCATCACAAATTTACTTAGAAAGTTATTTTGACAAAGCCTTGAAGAACAACACTTGGCTAATAAAATGTTGGAGGCGTTGTGAGTTTTTCAGTTCGTTAACTTCAATTAGCAGGAGCGATTATAAATGTTTTTTTGTTCGAGCCAAGTTGAAATCAAAAGTGGCAACAGCAGCAAGCTTAAAAGCCAAAACACCGCATTTAGATTTAATGTGACACTAACAAATTGCCAAATTCTGGACAAGGCCAGACAAAAGCTGAGAATTGAAATTGAAACTGAAACAGTGGGCCAAAGAAACAAATGGACATAAATTGTATTGACATTATGACCAAGATGGGAAACTGTGGCCACAATCCAACAGTGGAACGGAAGTTGTGTGCACTCAACTGTTGAGAACTCTCAGCCGAAAGAATAATGGCCACATTATGCAGACAGCTGTCTTCCTTTCAGCTCAAATGCTCTCTTCAAGCTGCTGACTCACGGCGGCACGTTTATGTTATTTAAGCAAAATCTCTGTTGCATCTAAAGAACTTTAAGTGGGTGCGTGAGCCTAACCCACTTAATTGTTAACTCTAGTCGTGAGTCTTAAAAGTGAAGCTTGAAGAATTTTATGCACACACTTAGAGAACTTACATACTACTAGATCAAAGTGATATTTCTCTCTCTGTGTTTTGTCAACTGGTTTTTTGTTTTTTGGGTTCGATGCGAATGGCCGTTTCAGGGTTATGCTTATGTAGCAGGAAGTAATTGCTAACTGGCTCAGATCTCTCAACTCGCAGTTCACTTGAGTTCCACACCCAAGAAACTTGCAGTCCAATCCAGCTTTGAGTTGTTTGGCTTTTGGTCAGTTTCGATATGCGCAATTTAAGCATTATTCTAATTGGTTAGTGAACCAGTTTCAGGCTGCATTTAATGAGCACGGACTGACTCATAAGATACAACAATATATGTATTTGTTTCTGTCTTTTTCTTGCCTGTCTCCAAGCCAAACTTGTTTGCTGTTTTGGCCAGATTGCGCAAGGTCGTCTGGTCAGGACAGGTGCGCAATTGCAAAGGCGCAGCAACAAGGCAGCAACAAAAGGAAAAACTCGATAAAACAGCATAAACCTTAAAAGGTCTACTGTTTAAAAGCCAAATGTTGCAAGCCAAACAGTTATGACTGAGCTTCAAAATGCCGTTAACGTGTCGCCAACTGTGCAGCGGTTTTCTTTTTTCATATTTTTTTTCTTTTTTTGTTTTATTTCTTTTTATACTCAGACCTCACCTTGAGCTGAATTTCGGTAAGCTTTTAATTAAATATACAAGCCGCTAAACTAAACGAACAAAATTTCAATAAATTTCATTTCAAACAAAATGAGCAGCGACAACATCAAAAACGACAACAACAACAACAACTTGCAGTTAAATGCAACGCCAAAACGAAAGACTTAAGCGACAAACGCGACGAGTCTCACTGCGCGGCAACGAAGCATGATTAATGCAGCTTTTTGCGCAATTTGAGTGGCATGTTGAAAATATTAAAAGAGCGCACGCTCGCAAACTCGCCACAAATGCAATTGTTCATAAAAAAAAATCGAAATAAAAGGGGGAAAAATATATATAAAATTTATGCAAATAAATTGCAAATTTCTGCTTTTACTTGCGTGCAAGTGAAAACGATGCGAGTCAGAAGACAAGACACAACAGCAGACAGATCAAAGATCATACATATAATATATGGCATTTGAGAAATGTGAGACTTGTTGTGGGTTTTGTTGAAGTAATACTTGAACACTCGAACATTTGAGATTTCGCTAAAGTTTTATGTGTCCACATAAATTATCATATTTGGTGAATGTGTCGAGTGTTAGATATATGTATGTATGAAGAGTATGATGTATTTAAACTTAGACTCACTAGCTTTTCTTTCACTTGTTTGTTTTTAGCTTCGGCCACAAATCACAATAATTCATCGTAATTTTTTTTTTTTTTAATTTTTCTCTTTTTTACATTTGCGCAATTTGGAAGAAATAGCCAATGTGGCATCTGGAATGCAGTTAACTTGTTTCTCATTGTGTTAGCTACCCCTCCCCCGTCGCCCTCTCTCTTTCTTCAACTAACTATCTATCTATCTATCTGTCTATCTGTCTGTCTGTCTATTACTTATTGACTTTTATTTAGTGCTGTCGTAACCAAAAACTGTAATCGACAAACCCACAAAGAAAAACCAACAACAAAATAATTCAGCTTTCGCACACTCGACACCACAACAACTAAAAAAAAAAAACCAAATCTCAACTTGGCGCTGCTCCAATCGCTGTCGCTAATGATACTTACTTGCAGAGAGGAGGGGGTAGAGCGAGGGGTGGGGAGTGGTGTCCAGTACCAGGCAATTGCCCCAAAATGGACAACAATAGTTTTACGTAAGCAGAATGCAATCAAAGAAGTGAAGAAAGAGAGAGAAAGAAACAGAAACTTGAGATTATGTTGGCAATTTCAAAGATGATTTGGCTAAAAACTAAAAACAAATCAAAGTTCGGTTTCGTTTTGGAGTTCTTTGGCTTTTCGCTTTCGAGCACAAAGGAAAATGAAAGGCATGTGTTGTTTTTTTTCAGTTCATTTCCGCGCTACAGCCAGATGGATGAGAGAGAAAAATAAAACCAGTTGGTCCAGTTAAGATGCCGGTCCACCACACGCAATAAGGAACCTTTTTTGCTGAGCCGAAATATATATTTTTTTTTCGCGGCATTTTTGCGCATTAAAATCTATAATTTATGCTCGTGTCTCAGAAAAAGCTAAACATTTTTAATGAATGCTGATTTTAGATAAACCAGTTTCACTTTTTTGACTTTTTCTTGATTAAGAGAGAATTTTGTACGATTTATTGTCTTGTTGGGGTGTTTATGGCCCAAACCGGGCTATAAATAATCCGAGTTAGGTTTAGCTTGCGACCTTGATGCAAGCTTAAAGCTCCTTCTAGGCCAGATGGGGCGTTACCGTTAACAGCTCTAACTGTAAGTCTAGATCGTGTTGTTATCAAGCAACTCACGTTTGTGCCAATTTTGGCCATTTCTTTGGCCATAAACCACCAGCAAGTTGTGTAACGTGTTCTTAATGACGACTTGGCAATTGTTAACGCCCCTTGAATACCAAATTAGCTGTTGGCCAAATAATAATTGCTGTCGATCTATAAATGTATATGTTTAAAAATTCGCTTTGCTGAAATCATGAGGTTGTGATATGTTTGTAATATCTTTTGCAATTGCTTTAATATTTTGCTTATGAAATTTACAAATTGAGTTTCGGACAGCGTAGGCTTATAAGAGATACATAATGGTATTCAAAGTCAAAAGACAGTCACTCGATTTGACATTGTCATTGTTCAGATTATTGTTGTTGTTGTTGTTGTTGCTACTGTAAAGATGTCACCGAAAATTGCTTCAGATGCAGCGAAACACAAAAGAGACAAACAAACACATATTTGTATATATGCATAATAAAGAGCACTAAATAATTTTAATTAGTTGTTGAAACAAGCGACTTTTCCCCCCCTTTGTTTGTCTTTGGCTGTCTGGGCCGTCTCCGGCTTTCGGTTAACTGGGTCAATGTCAAGAGCTGGACGTTGCCTTGCCGACTTTTGTTTTTGGTGGGCGCCACTTTTTCGGCTCAGTGTGAACAAACTGGACTGAAGAGTAAAGACTGGCAGCAAGTGGCGCTTTGTGAAGGGCCTTAATGCGTGAAATGATGGACGAACATGCTCCGACCTTCTCACGACCCAACAAACACAAGTTTTTGACAAGCAAGTGCCACGTAATGTGTGGCAACTTGACGTGCCGTGCCCCGCCCCCACATTAATCATTTTATCGCGAACATCATCAGAAAAAACATTCAGCCTCTGATTAATTGCCCTAAACATTTATTATTTCTCTTTCACAGTTGCCGCCGCGATTGCTGCGAATTGCTTTTGTAATATGTCTGCTGATTGTATTGCTCTCACCCTCCACAGACAGTGCACAGAGTAAGTAAATGTTTCAAAATGTTTATCAAAAATATTAAGAAAAAAGCTTTTTCCAAGGGGACACCCGGGTTTGAACCGGGGACCTCTCGATCTGCAGTCGAATGCTCTACCACTGAGCTATATCCCCCCTTATATAAGGAGCAAGAATTTACTAAAGAACAGCTACTAAAATCTTTGCACAACTCAAAGTCTTTCTTAGTGTGGGTGTCTCCTCCAAAAGTCAAGAACAAAATTATCTTTGCGGAGGCGGAAGTTGATAAACGGCTGTTGTTGTTTTTAATGATAATGTTGCTTTTGTGCTGTGGTTAATAATATCTCAGCCATTATCACATAACCAGCAACATGTTTCCTAAATGACTGTGCAGTATAAAATTTTTTTTTGATTGGTAGTTCAGGGTAAATAGAGTTGAGTTATGTAAACAGCAAAAACTCTTCACATTCGAATTGAGATTTATTATTGCTTCATGTGTTGCTTAATAGTGAATAACGTTTTAAACTCTGTCAAAAAAAGAAAAACTATTAAAAAAAGAAGATAAAAAAGTAAAAAAAAAAAAAAGATTATCAAGGGGACACCCGGGTTTGAACCGGGGACCTCTCGATCTGCAGTCGAATGCTCTACCACTGAGCTATATCCCCATGCGGACGCTCGCTGGCTGAACATCAACTTAAGCGAACGCGCTGCAATCAATGACGTTAAAGTGGTTTTGCTTGACACTTAACGGAATGATGTAACACAAAAACTAAGAAATATTTAACAAAAAAAGTTAATCAAGTTTAATCCTTATCTCTTCCTCTTCACATTTAATAACAACCCTTTCTTCTCGTGGACCTCCTATTTCAGGCACTACCCCTTCCCCTCGCTTTTCTTTAAAGAACATATTTTTACAACTTAAATACTGACTTAAAATGACACAAAAAGTGTTTTCTAGGGGACACCCGGGTTTGAACCGGGGACCTCTCGATCTGCAGTCGAATGCTCTACCACTGAGCTATATCCCCATACCGTTAACTTCACTGCATAGAGCTACTCCGACCAAGCAGCAACAATTTAAAACTTTTAAATATAAATAGAACAACTACAGATAGTATAGCAACATGAGTAGTGTATTAAAAAAAAAAGAAAAAAAAGAAAAAAAATCCTTTTTTAGAAAATTCTGTACAAAAAAGTTTACCAAGGGGACACCCGGGTTTGAACCGGGGACCTCTCGATCTGCAGTCGAATGCTCTACCACTGAGCTATATCCCCAGATACATATGAGCTGGCTTAACCAGCACTTGAGCAACACGGTACAAGGGCATGCTAAAAATAAACACACATCGCCCCCATTTACGTGTCCACAAATGAATGTATCTGTGTGTGTGTGTATGTGTGTGAGCTTGCGCAGTGTTGAATTTGCTTCTAGTACTAGATGGAATATTTTTTACTTGTCGACCGGTTTAGTTAAAATGCCACAAATTGCATACTGTTTTGTTTTTTCAGCTGAGGACAATTTTGTTTAATTTTTAATATCATGTTAAACAGGTATATATACTATATACTCTCTGTTTGTGTGTGCACAAGCCAGTATCATTAATGAATACTTTTTATCATCATGCATCTTCATTAAAGCACTGACAAGCAAAATATAAAAGACTCGCAACATAAATTTGAACAATTGGCGTTTGTCAAATGGCCTGGAATATAATCACAGTTAATTGGCCAAAGACAGTTGAAGATGTAGTTGCTGATAGGTACATTAATTTATAATTATATAGCCACTTGATGCATAACACTTTTTATTCATTGTCAGTTGTCAATTTTAATTGACATAAGTAAAGAGACATGAGATTGATTGATGAGTAATCATGATGATTATCTTGGAGATTGCTTGAAGATAGGGTTAATTAACTACATAAACCTAACCTCACTTCTCTCTCTCTCTCTCTCTCTCTCTTGCAGCCAAGACGCGTCGACGCCTTCGTCGTCCAACAACAACGGCAAGCAGTTCGTCCCGAAGCAGTGTGCTGACCTCCAAGAAGGTCACAGAAGCGCCTGTGGCTCAGAAGCGTATTGACCAGGAGCCCGCCTCCACGACAAGCGTCAGCAGAACGCGTCTTCGCTCCAAGTCCAAGCTACGCGGTGCAGCAGCAGCTGCAGCTGCCGTAGGAGGAGGTGCAGCCCTGGTGGCCAGTGGGTCATCGCTGAAGGGCAAGAAGACAAAGGTGGACGATGGTACGCCCAAGATTGTGTGCTACTATACGAATTGGTCGCAGTACCGCGTCAAGATTGGCAAGTTCGTGCCGGAGGATATTCCCGCGGATCTGTGTACGCACATAATCTTTGCCTTTGGCTGGCTGAAGAAGGGCAAGCTGAGCTCCTATGAGTCCAACGATGAGACCAAGGACAATGTGCCCGGTCTGTACGAGCGCATGATGAACCTGCGCAAAGCCAATCCTAAGTTGAAGGTAAGTTGACCTTAGAATCTTTAGTATTAGTTGAATTAATTTACTCCTTTTTCCACAGATCCTACTGGCTATTGGTGGCTGGTCCTTTGGCACCCAGAAGTTCAAGGATATGTCCGCCACACGCTACACCCGCCAGACCTTTGTCTACTCCGCCATTCCCTTCCTGCGCAAGCGTGGTTTCGATGGTCTCGACATGGATTGGGAGTACCCCAAGGGCACCGATGACAAGAAGAACTTTGTGCTGCTCCTGAAGGAATTGCGCGAGGCATTCGAAGCCGAAGCCCAGGAACTGAAACAACCTCGTCTGCTCCTCTCCGCCGCTGTGCCCGTCGGTCCGGACAATGTCCGTGGTGGCTATGATGTACCCGCAATTGCCAGCTACCTGGACTTTATCAACCTCATGGCCTACGATTTCCACGGCAAGTGGGAACGCGAAACGGGACACAATGCACCGCTGTAAGTAGAATCTCCACCTCAACCACACACTCTACTAATCTATTACGTAACTCTTCCTCAGCTATGCTCCTTCAACGGATTCGGAGTGGCGCAAACAGCTGTCGGTGGATAATGCAGCCAACCTGTGGGTCAAGATGGGAGCACCCAAGGAGAAGTTGATCATTGGCATGCCCACCTATGGACGCTCCTTTACGCTGGCCAGCACCGATAAACATGGACCCAATGCACCTGCGACTGGCGGTGGTAAGGAGGGTGTCTATACCAAGGAGAGTGGCTTCCTGGCCTACTACGAGATCTGTGAGATGTTGCAGAACGGTGCCGTCTATGTATGGGACGAGGAGATGAAGGTGCCCTACATGGTCGATGGGGATCAGTGGGTCGGTTTCGATGATGAGCGCGCGATCAGGAACAAGATGCAGTGGATCAAGACGAATGGATTTGGTGGTGCCATGGTCTGGACCATCGATATGGATGACTTCAAGGGTGAGGTGTGTGGTGGAAACGTAAAATATCCCTTGATTGGGGCTATGCGTGAAGAACTGCTCGGCATCTCGCGTGGCAAGGAGGCCAAGGACGTCAACTGGACAGCGATTGCAGCCACATTCGAGGATATCGAAGAGGAGGTTAGTAATAGGATATCTTCATACATATATTTTTAATACCTAATTGAACCTACTTCACAGAAACCTGAACCTATTAAGATTGATGTTGATGAGATCATTAAGAAGGTGCGCAAACCTCATGTCCAGAAGAAACAACGCATCAAGGGTGGAGCCCATGCCATCGACACAAACAGTAAGTGTGCATCTTTAGAGACTCCATCTCCACCAATCTCACAATCTCTTTGGTTTTTGCAGCACGTCCTGCTCAGGTCTTCTGCTACTTGACTAGCTGGTCCGCTAAGCGACCGGGCGCTGGCAAATTCGGGCCGGACAACATTGATCCTAAGCTGTGCACCCATATTGTTTATGCCTTTGCCACGCTGCAGGATTACAAGTTGACGGAGGCCACCGACGATGATCCGGAGAACTATGAGAGTGTGATTGCCTTGAGGGATACGAATCCCGATCTGCAGATCCTGCTGGCTATCGGAGGCTGGGCCTTTGGCTCAACACCCTTCAAGGAGCTCACCTCCAATGTGTTCCGCATGAATCAGTTCGTGTATGAGGCCATCGATTTCTTGCGTGATTACAAATTCAATGGACTGGATGTGGACTGGGAGTATCCTCGTGGTGCCGAGGATCGTGTAGCCTATGTGAATCTGCTCCGTGAGCTCCGCGTTGCCTTCGAGGGTGAGGCGAAGTCTTCGGGACTACCGCGCCTCCTCTTGACCGCTGCAGTACCGGCCTCCTTTGAAGCCATTGCCGCTGGCTACGATGTGCCGGAGATCTCCAAGTATCTGGACTTTATCAACGTGATGACCTACGATTTCCATGGTCAATGGGAGCGTACAGTGGGCCACAACTCTCCACTGTTTGCCCTGGAGTCGGCCACGGGCTACCAGAAGAAACTGACAGTCGATTACAGTGCACGCGAATGGGTTAAGCAGGGTGCTCCCAAGGAGAAGCTACTCATCGGCATGCCCATGTATGGACGTAGCTTTGAGCTGGTCAACGACACCCAATTCGATATCGGATCGCCATCTTCGGGCGGCGGCAAGGCCGGCAAGTTCACCAGCGAGGCGGGCTTCCTCAGCTACTACGAGGTGTGCTCCTTCCTCGCAGCGGATAACACCACGCTCGTCTGGGACTCGGAGCAGCAGGTGCCCTTCGCCTACAGAGGCAATCAATGGGTCGGATTCGATGATGAGCGTTCGCTCAAGACAAAGGTGGGTTAAGGAGCGTGAAAAATGATTTTCTTTTGCTAAACATTTCATGTTTTCTAGACGGAATGGCTTAAGGAGCAAGGCTTTGGCGGCATTATGGTCTGGTCCATCGATATGGATGACTTTTCGGGACGCTGCGGCAGCGGCAAGTATCCATTGTTGAATGCATTGAGTGATGAACTGAAGGACTATAAGGTTTCACTGGAATACGATGGACCCTACGAATCCCATGGTCCACGCGGTGCCTATACAACAAAAGATCGTAAGTACCAGGGGAAATAAATAAATAAATATTCAGTCTACTAACCTCCTTTTTGTCCTGTTGCAGCCCATGATGTAACCTGCGCGGAGGAGGATGGCCACATTAGCTACCATAAGGATTGGGCCGACTGCACGCACTACTATATGTGCGAGGGAGAGCGCAAGCATCACATGCCATGTCCCGCCAATCTGGTCTTCAATCCCCAGGAGAACGTCTGCGATTGGCCCGAGAATGTTGAGGGTTGTCATGCGCCAACGGAGGCGCCTGCCTAACATGGAGGAGTTGTAGTAGGAGGAACGGGATCAAGTTGTTAATACATACATATACATTATTGAATGTTGCCCCACACACACAAACACACTTTAGATTTAGTTGAAAACTGCGAAACTGCTGTCTTATCCCCTCCGCCGCCGCCCCACGCAACTAACTAATGCGAACAAAAATACTCAAAAACTTTGCTCAAGTTCAGCGGAATTTTTTGTACTAAATATAAGAATTAATTAAAGCCTAAGTTTAAGTAGTTTATATGATGATTTAGCTAAAAGGATTGCACAACTATTCAGTTGCTATCAAGATACAAAACAAACAACACACATCTTTTGCACAACAAGCCCAAACAGCTTTCTATTTCAATTCGAACAAAAAACAACAAAAGAAAGGGTATATAGAAGCGGCCGAACTTTTATATATTTAACTGTGATAACCACATAAGAAATAAACCCACATATATCAAGCAACAAACACAATTTGCAACCCCATCAAAAATGCTATTTTTTTAAAATTGCCGCAACAGAAAACGAATACAAATTCTCAACCCTCTTCTCACTAACACGAAAGTTGTACATTTTCAAAGTTTTAACTATAATATTTGTATTATACGTTGTAATTATGTAGTTAAACAATAAAAACCTTTTAAAACTTATTCATAATTGTGTGTAAATGTATTAATTATGGCCCGATTTTGCAACCAGGCACTAGCAAAAATTATTTTAGACTCATTAGAGTGCTCCTCTCCACGGAAATCTTTAGTAAAAGGCGAAAGATTTATTCGACAACTGAAGAGAAGCCAGAGTAACTAAACACAGCAAACTTCCAGCTAGACTACACGGCAGTGCTAAAACCAGTTGGGAATTATAACGCACAAGCAGTGAAAAAAGCGGCACTTTCGTTGCCTTCGCTTCGCGCAGAGTAAAAACCACCACCACTCTCTCTCAACCGCTCACGAAGACTGCGCATGAGTCGAAAACAGCAAAGTGTTTATGTGACGTCACTGTAATTCACAACTGGTTCTAGCTTGTAGCAGATGAGGAGGAAGGTGCAATGCTGTGTCAAGTTATCGCTTCTCGGCCTTATGGCTAAGATCAAAGTGTAGTATCTGTTCTTATCAGCTTAACATCTGATAGATCCTCCATCGGAGGACAACAAATGTTAAACTGATTTTTGGAAACAGACGGAGTGCTAGGGGCTTGCTCCACCTCTGTCGCGGGTTGGCCTGGTATTGCAGTACCGCCAAAACACATATACCCCCCACCCCCAAACAACAACACACAAACCCTAAAAAACCCAATATAACAAAAAAAACCCACAACCCAACAAAACAACAACTACACAAAAACACCAAACACCCCCACCACCCCCCCCCAAACAAAACACACAATAAAATAAACACCAAACCCAATAAAAAAATAAATAAAAACAACCACATAAAACATTTTCCCCCACACAACCACACACCCCAACTAAAGACAAATAAACCCACCAAACTTTATAACAAATCCTAGCATATGCCAAAATCCAATCTAGTAAACAGCTAATCAAAACATAAACCCATATCAAAAATACATAAAAAAAGTACGTAGTAACAAATATCCAATATTATAAACAACCGTCCAGTCTTGTTGTAGTCTCTTGTAAGTCAGTATCCTTTCAACACTTTTCCATATTAACCCTAAACCAAAACCAGTGCACCAAAAACCAATAAGAACACTTTACACAGCAACAAAAAATTTTAAACCAAACTACAAAACCAAAAAATTAACGTTTAAACAAGGCAAACAACAAACAAATCACCACCCAAAACAAACACACAAAAAACATTAAAAAAAACCAACAAACCAAAACTAAAGGCAAACCAAGTAACTAAAAATAAAAAATTACAAAAAAAGATTACACAACCAAAACAACAAAAGTAATCCATAAAATAAAACAACACACTTTTCGATACCAAAACCAAATACTCCAAACACATTTCTAAAAATAACTAAAACCTTTATAAACAAACATCAAACCCGCCCCAAACAGCCGTCGAACAACAAACACTTAAAAAAAACACCAAAGGGCAACAAAATTAAGAGTAAACCATTAACGTACTCTAACACGCCCAAACCACATACAACAAAAAACCAGAACCAAAACACACACAAACAAAAAAAAACACAATATAAAACAACTTATAAAATAAATAATTATACACAAATCAAAACCCAACAAGCCAAAATAAATTAACACCAAAATAATCAACCAAACAATAAAAAATCAAAAATATCACAAACAAATTCTGGCTATTTAAACCTTTATTTATTTTATTCATTTCAGTACCGCCAGGATTTCGGCCCAACTAAATAATACATGTTCACACAATAGTAATTTAAGATTAAATTTAATTTTACATCAAGCGAGTTTTATCTCTTTAACAAGTTTGATGCGGTTAATTGAGACAGCGGCAGTTCCGGACTGCTTTAAAATTTGAAATTAAAGCAAATTTTCGCTCAAACTATCAGGCGAACAGAAACGATAGATAGATGCTAAATTTAATCCCATATGTATTGCGAATGGCTGATAAGGGGGAGGGATGACAAGAGAGAAAGAGAAGCAGAACTATGACGTTTGTGCAGCATTGCCAAGCGCAAAAAAACATTTTTCCACTGAAAAAGCACCAGGCGGCCAGAATAAATAGCATAATCCTCCCTCACGTTTGGATGTCTTGAGCGCACAATTTGAAAGGCGTTGCCATAAGTTTGAAATATTTACTTACACATTAGACAAAGTAATAATTGTCTGCTAAATAAAACCCGTTTTGTTTAAACATTTTATTATTTTTTTTATTGGTTTTCTCAAAAAGTTTTTGTTTTACATTCTGTTTTTGTAGGTTTTCTCGTTTGTTTTTTGTTTTTTCTCTTTTTAATAATAAAATTTATAACTAATTAATTAGTCTTACTTTGAAGTACACAATAACTTAATAAAGAAAAGTACGCGTATGCATTTATGCTTGACAAACAGAAAGAGTGGAGTGAAAAAGGAGTGCACAAAAAACGTAAAATTGGCAAATCGGTGTAAAAACAAAAGCCAATCAAAAAGAAAACGTGAAAGTTTTTGGGTGAAAAGAAGATGTCGTGTGTAAAAAAGTGACAACAACAAAATAAATAATAATTGTGTCTAAATACAATTGCAGGATTAAACAAAAACGATCCAACCAATAAAAATTATATCGTATGTTTACAAAAATTCTTTGACAATTTTGCTGGTGGTTTCTGAGTGGTTCATTTGGTTGTTTTCTGGATTTAAGTTACGGTTTCGTGATATGCGGGCGCAACGCGACTTTTAAGCATTTAAAATTATATACATGTTTTCACATATACATATATATTGACAGACTTTTTAAGTAATTTGTTCTTGTTGTACTTGCATGTTTTTTTGTTTTTTTTTTTTTTTGTGTGTGTGTTTTAAGAGCGTGCAAAGGTATGTATGTGTATGTGTGTGGAAGTGTGTGAGTGTGTGTAAATATGTTGTGTAAAACTAAACAATTATAAATATTGCAATCTCAAAGACCGAAGACCATCAAGAGTTGTTGTAAATATAAAAAAAGAGAGTATATATGTATATACATATCACGCTGTGTGTGGCCTAGACGATTCCGTTTCTTCCTCCTTTTCTTCCTTGTTATATTGTATATAAATTGTGTGTGTTTTCTTTTTAAATATGTTTTGAGCAACTTGCCAAGTCGCGCTGTGCGTCGCTTTGCATGTTCTTCATCTTCTTCATCATCATTCTTCTTCTTACAACAATTTTGTTTGTTTTTAAACTTTTTACAAATACATAGTTTCAGTTTTTGTTTTTTTTTTTGCTTTAAATCGTTCTTTAAAAAATATTTCGCTATAAAAATATTAGTTGAAAAATAAGAAATGTCCTTTTTTCGTTTTGTTTTGTTTTGCTTGTCGTGTTTTAGTTTTTGTTTGCGGTTAAGGGGATGCGGGGGGTTAGGGGCGGGGAGCAGGCGCTCAGACAATGCTTAAAACATTTGTTAATGGTTCCTTGTTTACTATTTCCTTTTTGTTGTTGTTTTTACATTTAATTTTCATTTTGTTGTTGCCCAACATTTTCGCACTGCACATTTCCCTTCGATTTATTTTACAATTTTTTTGTTTCAGTTTCGTTTTGTTTTCATTTAGACTTTTCAATACATATAAATACTTTCTTTGCCTTTCTTTTATGAAGCTTTGTAAAAATAGATCAACTTTTTGCTTTTTTCGTACGTTCTTTTCTTTTTTGTTTCGATTTTTTTTGTTTTAACAAATTTTGCAAGATTTTTTTTTTTTTTTTTACAGTGTTTTTTTTTTTATTTGTTTACATTTTTTTTGTTCTTGTATATTTTGCGCTTTTTTATCGTTTTTTTTTTTTGTTTTTTTTTTACTTTTCTGGAGAGATTTCGTTTTAAAAAAGTTGTTGCTCCTTTTCTGTTTGTTGTTGCTGTTGGTTTCTTGTTGTTTGTAAGTTTAAATGCCTAAAATGTAGTTAAGATCTAACATAACATTGGATATCAGTTGTTGTTGTTGGTTTTTTCCATAATCTTTTCTGCTTGCCTGACTTAACAATATAAATCTGCGTAGTTGATTTTATTATTATGTATGTATGTATGTATGTATTTATTGTTATTAAATTTATATTCTTCATCTTGTGTGTGTTTAGTCGGCATGCGCCAAAAATGTCTTAGTTATAATGAATGTTTTATCTTAAATCTTAAACCGTCTATAATCGTAGTTGCTTGTGGTCGAGTGGGGATGAAGAGGGTGGTGTAAAGGAGTTAGGGGTTTTCAGGGTGGTTGCGCGTGTTTGTTGTTGTAATTGTTGTTTGTTGTGTGTTGTGCGCTTTAGTTGGCCGCACTTGACATTAGTTCGGAGAAGGCGTTCTCCAGACAATTCTTGAGTTCAGCATAGGAGACAATTAGTACCGATTGCTCATCGCGGGACATCAATTGGACCTGTAACAAATAACTTGACTTAATAACCGTGCAAGGATTACTGAGAAGTTGCTTCTTACGCGCTCGATGGAGCCAGCGTCCAGCTTATTGAGGCATTGTACGATGTGTGCGTGATCCAGCCAGGGTCGGCCATCCTCGGTGACGGAATGAAATAGAAAATCACGGAATAATTTCAGCATATATCTATCACCAGTCTCCGACCAAGTGCAATCCAAGTTGAAGCTGTCGCGCAGAGAAGGAGAAGAATATTAAATTCAGCGATGTAAAAGTGTTGTAGAAACCTACTCGGGTCGTTCATTGATGCTGTTCAGTTTAACTAAAATGCGATAGAGACGACCGTTCTCCATTTCCTTGGCCAGCTCGTCTTCCTGCATATCAACTTGTGCTTGAAGCGCATCCAGTTGCGTATAGAAGCGAGCCCCAATCATTGGCATCAGATCCGTTACAGAGCGGCGGTTATTCGTGGTGAAGAGGTAACTAAAACAAGGTAACAAATCAATTAAAAAGAGTCTCCAACAAACTACACGAAAGTAAGTGTGTGCTTACACAATAAAGTTGCGTAGATCGGTGGAGTAGTTTCTGGTTACCATATCAATGCTGGACTGCACATTGTCACGCTGCACGGACTGGAGACAGCGACAGGCCAGCGCTAATACTAAGCGACCCAATGCGGTCAAATCGTCCTGCAAAACACAAAGTTTACTAGAGATTTAGCTTATAAACTCGTTAGTCTTTAATTACCTGCTGATGCATGTTGACCAGTGCTAAAGGATTTGCCGCATTGGGATCAAACTGCGTGATATCTGAGATGCAGCAGGAGCTGAAGCGCACACGTTTGCCAGTCACAATGATCTTCGTAGGATCCAGTACTCTAAAACAAAAATGTCCTCTGTGTAAGTTTATGTTTCCAGTTTATTTTTTGTGTTTTCATTACTTACTTGCAGGCCAGTCCCGCTTGGTGTATGGCTCTCAGGCCAGCGGTCAGCTGCATTATGATCGACCATATGGTCGATTCGGGCAGCAAGGGTCCGTTGTTTGTGCGTTGCATGTTGCTCTTGTGACTGCAAGACATAAAGTTACAGTTTTCGTTTTTTTATACCCCGATTCGACTAGAGCCGGATAATGCAGCATCTTATTGAATTAGATTCCTATCTAGTGAATCTGAATCATATTCTGTTACAAAATGGTCATCTTTTGTTGACAAAGGAGCTTAACAGCACTGTTAGCAATAAAAATACCAAATTTCATATCGATATTCGGTTATGAACAGTGCCAAATTGAGTATAAACAGAAAATAAACCACGCTTTTAATCGATTTATGTTAAAATTAGACGCATTTCGATTTATCTTCGTTAACAGCCAACAAAAATACCAAATTTCAACGATATTTGTTATGAGAACAGTCAAAATGTAAATTTAAAAATTAGACGCAGTTTCAGTTGGATTGATAGTGGAACGACCTGCATTACCGACTTCGCTGTTATGATAAATGAAGCCTAGTGGAATCGGGGTATTAGGCGCTTCGTTTTGGGACTCACCTGAAGGGGCGTGCCTCGCCTTGGAATGGATCTGTGTAGCCGTTGGTCTCGGGCGCTGGCGTAAAGTATTTGGCCAGCAATGTCTGTGAGCCGGGATAGTAGTCGTATACTAATACTAAGGCTGTAACCAAGACGTGCAAAGTTCAGTTAAAGTTAAACCAAGGTTAAAACTGTAACTTACAGTTATCACCAAATGCTTTTGTCGTGAACACCTCACGCAGCTGAACGACATTCGTGTGCTGCAGTTTCTTCCACATCTCCACGAGCGTCATACACTTTGTGGACTGCAAACGGAAGCCTGTGAGGATAAGAAGGACATTAATATAAGTTAGTTTTAAGCGGTTTCCCTCCCCATCCTACCCACCATGTAATCTTCTCAGGCAGTACTTGAACCCGGTGCTATTGTGCGTGGCTCGATATGTGCTCGCCGGCAGCGTCAGTTTGGTGTGCATCGCTTGAGCCGGCGGCTCCAGGGGATAGAGTGCATGATAGTTGTCCACCTCGAGGGGGAGGGCGTGCTGTGCCGCCTCCGCAGCGTCCATGATCAGATTGGAGATCTCGTTGCGGGCAAGTATGTCGGAGCGCATCTCGTCGGGCATGAAGAACGCCGACTCCAGCTGCGTCTTTGGCTGCATGGCAATCACATTCGACGCTGGACCCGGATACACATGACCCGCATACATCATCTGGGCTGGCACAGCGCTCAGATGGCGCCACGGCGCTAACGACGCCATGATGGGCTGGATGCGCCGGATGAGCTGCATCCACCACCACCGAATTGACCACAGGCTGACCATTCTGTGCATTGGAAGTGGGATAAAAGTAGATGGTGCCACCAACGTTCTCCTGCAACAACAAGGAAGAGAAACGAGATTAGTTCAGATTGAGAGTGGATGCTATTGAGTATAATCCTCACCTGATGCACGCTCGCTGGCAATGTTGTTGGTATGGGCGAGGCGCCGTGGGGGGTCATGCCGTGTGGCGGGGACTTCTCGCCACCGATCATGGCCGCTGTGGGTGAATCCTGGCGCATCATCGCGTTCCGGGCTTTCAGCGGCGTCTGGCCGGACATGCTGCTCACAAATGGTGCTGCACCGGGATTTGGTGCAACGCCAATAATTGCAATCGGTGCCGACGATGTTGCTGTTGTTGCTGTTTCCGATTGTTGTTGTTGTTGTTGCTTCTGCTGTTGTTGTTGTTGTTGTTGTGTGGAGGCAACTGTGGAGGTTTTGTGCATGGAGAGCATTGCGGTGCCATTTACCGCTTTGCTGATGCTTTGCACGGAGGACGTGACCGAGGACGATGTGGAGACGGGCGCTGTTACTGTGGCAGCGGCGGCGGCGGCGGCGGCAGCGGCTGTTAACCCATTGACGCCGTTTAGGCCATTATTCAGGTGATATGGTGTATAAAAGTTGGTAGACGAATTGATGCGCGTTGGAATGAATTCGGGCGATTGTGGCGTTACCTTTCATTTGGGAAGAGAGAGAGAGTATCCAGAATTAAAAGACGTTTAACAAGTTGCAACAAATAAACGAAAAACAATAACGCACTCATTCAACTAAAGGGTGGTAGTGGGAGGGAGAACATGAGGGGGGGAGGCGGGGGGGTCACTAAGTTGCTTTACCTGAGACTTTTTAGTATTAACTGCTAGGGTCGAAGAGTCCAAGTTAAGTAGTGCGAACCCATTACTGATAATGTTACTGCCACTGTTACCATTAGCATTAATGTTAACGTTAACATTAGCATTATTCAGCCCAAAGCCCGTCGCTGTTGTAACATTCTGACATACCGAGAGAGAGAGATAGAGAAAGAAAAATACAGCATGCGAAGAGACAGAAAAAAAGAAGAGAGAGAGAAAAAAGAGTTGTTCTATATAGTCTCAATGTGCATTTGTCATACATTTTCATATGTATTTTTGTTTTATCTTATCTGCAATCGAATGACAAAACGATGCCAAGAACAGTTGAAGTAGAAATGGCAACATTTGTCAAACATGTTAACTGATCTGTTAATTTATAAAGTATTAACAGCGTCAGAATAACATTTTTGTGGAATCTAAATGATCGCTTTTTTATTGCATTTTGTTTGTTTATTTTTCGACTCGAGTATACCAAACAAATTATGTTGGTTGTTTATTTGGGGGACATTAAACTAAATTGATCACCATTTTGCACTTGCTTGTGTCCGCTTATAAAATAAAATGTAAAAATCCATGCATGAAAAAAAACAAATAATTGTTATTGTGTACGTATTTATAAATACCAATATAAATAAAGTCGGTCAAGTATACAAATAAATATACATACATATATACAGACGCATTGCATATGGACTTATGGATTGAAAAAATTAAATTGTTCCAAGCGAATTGAGTGAAAACAAATACATGAAGCATAATTAACAACAAACAATCTGTCTGACAAGCAAAACAAACTTCAGCTGTTAATTAAACAGCTGCTTGCTTGTCTGCTGCTGCTGTTGTTGTTGTGTGGTGAGTGGGGGCGGTGGTGGAGGTGGAGGTGGGTATGCGCCAGACAGGGTCATTTGTTAAGTGGCCTACTCGAAATGAGTTAAACATGCATGTAAACGCAAATCGCGTGACTCTCCAACTGTCACGTAATAAATAAGCAAGCGCGCGTCTCAAACTGTGCGGTGAACCGAAAATAAGAAAATGTATAGCAAGAACATTAATAACTGCGACAACAACAACTTACCATATAAGTGGCGAGTTTACTCTCAGATGGTATACCATTTGAAGGTGAAAAGAAAATTGGATCCATAGCAGCCGTATCTGTAAAGAGAGTGTGAAAGAGAGAGAGCGAAATATTAGACAAAATATGAATGATTAGAAATCAATTAAACAAACATGAACATGAATTTTGACTGCTTGTCTGTGTTTGTGTGTGTGCGCGATAGGCACAAGCGTAAACAACTCAATAAATAGAGAGCAAAAGAGAAAGAAAGCGACTGAAGTGCAATACCAATATGATTGTATTGGTGTTTGTTTTTGTTTGTGTTTTATTTTGTTTTGTTTTGTCGCCACGCTATCGATAAAACCGATAGCGAGCGCGCTTATTTTTTGGAGCGCATACAACAAAAGCTGTTGTTATTGTTCTTGCTGCTCGTCGCTTTTCAAAGTGTGTAAATAAAAGCAAGACGCAATTCGCAGGCGAATAACAAAACACGCAAAAAAAAATGTTAATGGCAAACACCGACAACAACAATAACACCAAACTGTAAAATGCAAATAAAGAAGGTGCGAGCGAAAACAACACGCCTTATTATTCTCTTTTACCCTATGCTGAAAACTAACATACACATATACATATGTAAATACATATACTTTTGAGGAATTGCCGTCGTCATGACTAATTGTCGTTATTTCACCTATGCATGACTTCGCTGACTGTAAAACTGTTGAAGTTTAAATGTCAGGTCCACAACATGCACTTGTGGAATGAGAATCGAAATCGAAGCAACGCAAAAGTAAAATACAAATATTAAGAGCAGAAAATAAATTCTTGCTCGTCCCGTGGGGAAAGGAGGTCCGATAAGGGGGTGCATGAAATGGGCCAATGCCTTTTTGGCAGCGCAGAAAGCAACGCAACAAATAAAGAGATGAAAAAACCCCAAAAGTAAGATTGCACAGTCGGCTGTTCATTGCTACCAAATACCCTGTTATTAACAGAACTAATATATTCAGCAAATAAGAGATATTATTAAGGAGAATTTTCATCTGTTTCATTTCAGCATTTTGCAGAAATTCATTTTATTTAAACTGAATTAAACTTGTTAATATTATATTCGGTTTACGGCTGTTGATTGGCCGGCACGAATATACCCTTAGTTATGTTAGTTGTTCAAACGGTATAAAAAGTGATATTGGCCTTGAAAATATTCGTGTGCATGTGTTTAGCAAAAACAAAAAAAAAAACCGTTTTATTGCATATGTATGTGTGCATTTAGCTGTGTTGGCAAACACTTGTGCTTTCTGCCTGCTGCCGTTTACTTATTTCATTTAACATTTAAGCGCACACGCAAAACACAAAAATATTTAATTAAATTGCGCGAATGAGTGAGCAAAAAGTTCATAATTTATTGAGCAACTGGTTCGAGAGTCACAAACAGATGTTGATCAGCAGCAGCACACTTACTTGAGCATGGGGCCGGCCAGGCCAGTGCATGTAAAACCGGTGAGAACAAGTTACGTTTACGCTGAAGTAATACGTATGCAGTGCCTCAACAACTATAGTAGTGTATATTTATTTGTATGTATGTCTGTCTGTTGACGTATCTGCGAACGTTTTCACTTTACATAAATTGACTGCTACTGCCAGTTTGTTGTTGGCATGACGTCGGCAAAAACAAAAATATATAAATGTTGTTGCTTTTGCTTTTTGCGGTGAAACACAGACAGCTGTGTTTTGCTTCAAAGATCACGAACGCGTTCATGAAAACATCACACAAACAAGCACACACACACACGTACGCGAGCTTGTACGCATACACTCTCACAAGCACAAAAAGAAACTTCAGTAAGGTGAGCGACAGAGGGGGAGAAATGCTGAGCGAAGCAATCACAATATTATGTCGTTATGTCACGTTGTACATATATAATAAGCACATCCATATGTATAGATGCGGCAGCGTTTACCGTTATGTATTACGCGCTGCTGTTTGTCTCTGTAACGGTATGTAAAGCTTTCGTAACGTAAGCGCAACAATTGCGGTGGAGACGAACTACGCGGCAGCACGGCGCAAACTCAACTGAGTAGACAAACGACCGACCGACCGACCGACCGAGCGATCAAGCGAGCGAGCGAGTAAGCAAGCAGGCGGCGGAGGTGTGTGCGTAAATTACAAGCAAGAACAGCGCGCAGCAGAGAGAGAGGCGTGCCGCCTGCAGTAAATGTGAATGAGCGCCAGCTTATGTCACTCTCAAACTGTATTAGACAACAACGAAAGTGGGCGTATGTGTGTGTGTGTGTGGAAGAAGAGATGATGGGGCGATAGCGGCCACAGCTGGAAAGTTTTTCTACGTACAACATTTTGTTTACATTTAACGTGTATGTGTGTGTGTGTGACTGTGCTCCCGTGCTCTTTTGTACAGTTTGACAAGCACACAATTGCGAATGCATTGACCCTTTCTCATTTACCATGATCATGATCATCATCATGTGTGTTTGTGTTAGACACTTTAGCACCCCATTTGTGTGTCCTCCAAAGCATTTGTCATCTGCTTCAGGGGGAATTATTAAAAATTAGAAAAGCTCGTTCAGTGAAGGGGCTTGCATACATATATTTTTTTTCCATTTGTTTTTAACATTTTGTATATGCATTTACATTTGTAGCTGCATTGGACATCGGACATTATCATCTGACAGCTCTTATATATAGTACATTTATATGTGTAATGAGAGGAGGGGCGAGCACGTGTGCTTTAACTCGTAAACTTATCAGTACAGTGCTCTCTCGCTAAGTGAGAATGTAAATGAATATGAATTTATGGTAGTATATTGTAATCAAAAAGATAATTCTCAAGCGACGAATTGCCGGAAAATAATTTGATTATTTCCTTCTTATCAATAACTCAGTAACTCTGGCTAAATACCAGTTGTTGTCCCTGTCGCACACCTGCCTAAAGGCCAAACAATTTATCAATGTTGCGATTTGAGTTTTGTGCTCATGTAAGTAAGTTATAAAGATCTTGAACAACAGATAACTGTAAATTACATTCACAAAATGAGAGCATTGAGCGAGCTGCTCTTGAGCTTATCATTCACTGACCAAGGAGCGAGCTTTAAATCATTACACTTGAGAATGATTTATTCAAGTACGTTAACGTCTCATAGATAGTAAAATATCAATTTACGATTTTAAATAAAAGTTATGCCAGAACACTACAGTCATACCTCTTTGACAGCCACACCTCTTGCTTTAATTTCGTAAAAAAGAGTTTTTAAAAAGTAAAAGTTGTAAAACGAAATGGTTTTTCAATTAAAAGAATTTTGATGCCAAATGTTGATTAATAAATCATTCCAATTTAATTTTGACAGAAGCAGTTGATTAAAAATCAAGTGTTAAAAAATAGTTAGGGTAACCAGGTAACCAAATAAAAGACAACATTTCGCACACACATATTTCAACACTTCTTTTGTTCTTTTGAAACTTGGTCAGAGAACGGTTTTCATATCTGATGGTTATGATTGTGGTGTGATCTCTGGAACAACAACAACAACAACAACAGTGTATATGATATTGACAACGTTGCGAGCTCGGGTTGCGCTCAACTCTTTCTGTCTTTCTGTCCGTCTCTCTTTCTGTCTCTGTCGTCAGCCGCCAACGTGACCAAAGACAAGTTTGGTTGGTTGTTGTTGTTGTTGTTGTTGTTGTTGCTGACCCAATTCGCCGTCGACATTAAGTTCAGTTCAGTCAGCGTCGACTGAACGAACAGCTGTGCAAATGCCGCTCGTACATATTGAGGGCGCCAATGGGTTAAAACAAAAAAGCTCAGCCGCAACAACAATTGCAAACTCATTGAATATGTAAGCAGCAACCAAATCTAAGCCTATACTCGATGAATATGCGTGCGATTTCAACAGCAATAAAAATTTGTGTATTTCGAAATGCGTTCGGTTGGACGGGCGGGGCGGGGCGGGCGGGTGACAAAGAAAGCGTTGTAAAAGCGTAGGCGGCGAACCGAGAGAGAGAGAGAGACAGAGAGGGGAGATGGAAAGCAGCGGAAACGCGAATGGGCAACGAGGCGCAAAATGATATGCCTAACAAACAGAACCCGAAAAAAAAAACAACAACAACAACAGAACCAGAGACAGTTGAAAAGACAAAAGAAACAGAAAAAGCAACAAAGTTCTACACCTCTTTCTCTCTGTCCCTCTTTGTCTCTTGCTGAGTCGAGCGCTTCTTCTTCCGCTGCGTTGGCAGAAAAAAACAGAACAGCAACAGAAACAAAATCAACAACGAACGGTCGACGTCCGCTCAATTTTATTTTGATTGATGTGTTTCTGCTTATTCGCTGCCGATTGACAGGCAGCGAATTGCGGCGAATTACGCATTTACCTTAGAAGGTAGGGGGGGTTAAGAGAGTGTTGCTTATTACATGCTCAACAGTTAAGATGTCTTGCTTACTTCAGCCGTGTGCGTGTTTACAGTTCAAAGTGTGCGACACCGCATTCGAAATAACATTAATAGCAAAACACACACAGTTTACTTTGACGCACAAACAAATAATAACACAAACAAAAACACAATTGCACACACACACATACAGACAGACAGAGAGAGAGAGCCGCACTCACTTATGTTGAGCTCTCGTTCGCCGCGTTCGCCGTGTGGTAACGTTCGTTGCCAAAGAGTGACTAACTCAAAAGGTAAGCAGCGGCGATGAAGACGAAACACAAGCCAAGTGCAAAACCAAACACACACACACACACACACACAACAGACACAAAACAAAAATAAAAGACATCAAAAACCGAATAATAAAAGCGACTGATAATACAGTTTGAGTAGCACTGGCGCACACAGCTGCTTCGCGTGCATGTCAAACTGTGCTAGAGTTGTGAGCGCCGCATTGTAGTGTGAACCAGTTCGCAGAGCACAAGTTCACACCTTGTCAAAGGTCAATTTACACACTATAGTGAAAAACATAAAGCTGGGAAATAAATCACAATTTATTTGTAGTTAAGAGAGTGAAAAGCATAACAAACAAGTTACAGGAATGAACATGTCAAAACTAGTTCTAGTTATTAGCATAAGAATGTTCACTGTATCCTAAGTTATGTTGATTGGCATTCCTTAGGGAATAAATGGCAAACGAAGGACCTACCAAAATCACAGGACAAATCTCAATATGCTCTCGCTCTCTCTCTCTATCTCTTTTTGTCACACGCGCAGCAATAGATAATGATACAGCTAATGGCAATAAAACTGCCAGCCCATTCAAATTAGTTTCACACACAAACAAACAGAAAGAGAAAGAGAAGGAAGGAGGGAAATTTATTGTGCGTTGCGAACGATGCGGCGTATGAGTAATGCGAGAGACCCTCAAGGGCAAGCAAAAGCGAATTTAAATAGCCAGCGGCAAGAAGCAAACGAAGGAGGAAGAGAGTGGGAGGATGGGGGGTGGGTGGGTTTTGTGTCATTACGATAACAGATGCCCAAAGGAAATATGCAAAAAGCGTGCGTCTTAAATATGCGCTGTGGAATGTGTTGCATACTTTCAAGCAACAACAACAACAGCAATGACATTCTACGAATGAGAGAATTTCAAACAATAACAAACAAGAAAACTTTGTTCGTCTGCTGCGAGACTAGACTGTTGAGATATTAGATGCTAAAAAAAATTGTTATTGTTATCTCTTATATTATAAACTGAATCACATTGAAAACAAACTAAGGCAATTTCATACATAAACAAACCTCAATATTATCATAAATATTCATTAGTAGAAGTGTGTATAATTTGTTTTTATTGCAATTCCTTTTGTTTATGTTTATTGCTTATTAAAATGTGCAAAAATTAGCAAAGAATTTGGTTTTGTTTTTATGTGGATCGTAAAAAACAGGGGAAATTAAAAATGTTTAAAACATTTGCATCAGTTAACAAAAGTGTGAAAGAGAGGGCACAAAGCGTTGTTTGGTTGCAGTTTGGGCCAAAAAAAAAAAAATGATGATAATGTCTAAGAACAGGCAACAAGCCAAAGTGGAAGCCAAGAAACCAGTTTCAAATTGCACTCGATGCGATCAACAACAACAGCAACAAGCCGAAGAAGAAGAGAATAACAAAGGCAAACAACAACAACAACAACAACAACAACAGGTAACCCAATGCACCTACAGTAGAGAACTGAACTGAACTGAACCGAACCAGAAGTCGCAACTTTTGTATTTCCGTCAGCTGCCGTTCGATGCCCAGGAACTGGTTTGATTTTTGTTTTTTTTTTTTTTGCTAAGCAAAAGGACAGAAGGAAGTGGTTTTAAACTCTAGCACAGGTATGGCAGGATTAAGCGTTCCACACAATGGCAAAACAAGTGGAACTTGTTCGTTGAACAAACGCCCTGGAAGCTGGAAGGGAGGGTTGCACACTCAACTGATCGTTTCCAAGAATATTCAAGCAAACAACAATGCGACCCTATCTCTATCTCTTTTTCTCACCATATGTGTGAGTGTGTGTGTGTGTGTGTAATTACAGCGCAGGGGTAGATTGATTACAGAGAGAAGTTGAAGATGAGAAAACACTTAAGCGTCACTAATTCACGCAAATGCATTCATTGTTCGTCTCTTTCTCATGGTCCGTTCCCATTCCATGGTTGGCGGCTGCAGCACATAATTGCCAATAATGACGAGAATTCAATTTCCAGTGCAGGCAATTTCCAGGAGCGCAGCCATAAACAAATTAAAGGCGGAAAAAGGAACGTCGAGAGCAGCAGTTTGACAAGCACGAAATATGCGAAAGGTGACTTTCAACACACACACACACATTCAAGCAAATACATGAACAGTTTGTGTTTTGATTTTGATTGTGGGTTTTGTTTTGGTTTGCTTTGCGCCACTTACCTGCCGGGAAGAAATTGTTCAAGAACGTTGACATTTTTCTTTTTCACCTTCGTTCCTCCTCCTCCTTCGCCACTTGGAAGAAGCAGCAACAACAACAACAACAAAGCGTACTGCGCGTCGCGCTCACCTCTTTGCTATCTCCTTCTTGCTTTGTTGTTTGGTCCTGTTGTAATTGTTGCTGCTGCTTCTTGGTTGTATTCGGTTCGATTGGATTTTCGTTTGTGCTTTTGCGGTTTTTTGTTTGTTTTTTTGTTTTGCTTTTATTAGTGTTTTTTACGATTTTTTTTTGTTTTGTTTAATTTTTTAATGCAAACTTATCGAACATAAATTTAAATAATACATACAACTCGCGCTTATCTGCTAATTTTCACATTACACATGCTCACATTGTTGTTTTTTTTTTGTTTAAATATTTTTATTTTTTTTTTTTTGTTAGTTATGTTTGTTTTCATTAATAAAATGCATTTTTTTTTTTTCAGACAAATCGCTGTTTATAAGGAAAGTTGCGCTGACTGCAAATATTCGAAAGAAAAGGAAACGAAACACATTAAAATACAGAAATATTTGTTTGCTTATTTGTTTGTTGTTGTTGTACTGTGCGTGACATGCGCAACGGTAAACCAAACAGAATCCTCTGTCGTCTGCTTTGGTTTTTGTATTTGTGTGTGTGGGCTGTTTGTTATTGCAAAAAAAAAAAAGGGGGGCGACAAATGAAATCCAAAAAGCAACAGCGCCGTCAGACGTATGGGTGGAGCGGGAGTGGGAAGGGGGAAAAGGGGGTCTGGGGAGTTTTAGCTTTGCTCTGCTTGGATTTCATTTAATTTTTGTGCCCACTGTTCGGTGTTTGTGTGCGTGCGTGACGCTCAGCTATATACAGACACAAAATGCGCGCATATTTGTTTTACTTCTTTTTTCACTTTTTCACTTAATAACACACATACACTCGCATCACACACACACACACACTGATTTGAATTTCATTTATTTTGGAGTTGCTATTGCGTTGTCTGTTTGCACAGTATTCCATTTTTTATTTATAGCATGTTAAATTTAAACACATTTTAGCATCTCATACTTTTCGCTGAACCTGCGCCAACATATTGCAAAAACTGTAAAGAGAAGAGTGTGGGAAGGAGTTGAAGATAATGTTAGCAAATGCCAATTGTTGTTGTTATTGTTGTTGTTATTGTTTTCGTTGATGTGAATACAATTAAAATTAAGTAGATACATATAAATGTATGCATGTAGCTTTTCTTTTTTTTTTTCTTTTTCTCTGCTGGATTACTAACAATTAACGAGGCGGGCGGCAAATAAGAAACTCTGCGAGAGTCAAAACACACACACACCGCGCTTATTGCGCTGCACGAAGGTACTGAAAAGGCAGACGAAGAAGAAGGTGACGGCGGCGATTCAAGTGCCCAAGCGAAGCCAAATGGAGTCCACATAAAACCCTCGCTATATTGTTATGGTGTTAGAGTGAGTGCGCATATCCATATGCGCCGGTGTGTGTGTGTGTGTTGCGTATATGTATGTTTGCAGGGTGAAGGATTGGTAAAAATAACAACAATTACAGCTGGGTATCCGTATGTAAAAAGGGGATGCGGAGAAAGGCGACACTTAAAATGATACGTTAATACCAGATTACGGGTTCTCTAAATTATTTGAACCGGAATTGTAATGATCATTGTAAATGAGAATCAAAAGAAGATTCTAAATAAGTATGCAGACAGACTTTTCACCACTGTGCGACGGGGTAGACATTTTGCAGGATATATGTAAGCACATAAGTATGTACATACATACAAACAAGCGAAGGCAAAGCAAATGACGTTGTTACTCACATATGTATGTGTTATTTGTGGAGTTAAACAGGATCCAAGTCAGACTCAACAGCTGGCCAGCACATACATATGTACGTATGAACGTACAAGAAAAACAAAAGCAAAAGCAATCCCAACAGGTCAGCATCCACAACACAACACAGCACAACACAACGCAAAAGCAACATGGCATCCAAAGACAGACACACAATGCCATATTTGCGGATGCCATGTGGATGGTGAAACAGCTGGCATCCAAAACTTCAAACACGGCGGGGGGTAAGTTAATCCGGAGCGATTGGAGCTGAGGTGAAAAGGAAGCGCTTCTTATTTTTCTTCGTGTTTGTTTGAAGAAACAGCTGAAGTTACTTTAATTTCATGTCGTCGTCATCTCGCAAAAAAAAAAAGTTTACGTGAGACTCCCCAAAGGGCACACAACAAGTGAAAGAGAAGGCCAAAGGTTACATACATACAGATGTACTAGCAGCTACCTTCAGGATTTTGGCTTACATCCATGCATGCGCATTCGTATATAAATATGTATGTATGTAAACAGCTTAGCTAATTAATTGAAGTAACCAAGCGAAAAGAACACAAACAAGCTGAACAAGTTTGTGTTGCCAGCTGGAATTTTTCGCACGTTTTTTAATGCCGATTATGTTACTCTTGTTGCTTTTCCACAATGTTACTTTACACGAAATAACTTAAAGCGTTTTTTTTTTCTTTACTTATATTCGGCTATTGAAGATTTTTTTGGGTATTATTATTTTATAAACTCACTTTGTGCAGTTCCTTGACAACCGCTCGCACATTTGTTGTTGTCTGACTTTAGATTGTGGCGGTCGGGCGACAGACCTATACTGTCGATATTTTTGTATTGCGTCGCTGACTGAAGTAGTCGAATAGCTATTTTACCGATAGATATCGATGTATTTTAATATTTAATTACAATTTTGCTCTGTATTTAAAAACAACTGCAGCCCTGCAGCTTGCTTATTAATTATTAGAAGTTTTGAAACTGTCAACCGCTTTCCAAGCAGAAAACTTCATGAGTAGAAAACTTTCATTTGCCGAATTCGTTGGCAGCACCTCATCTATAGAAACAAATCTTTCTTTGCCACTTGGTGGGCGTTGATTCATATACACTTTGACGGCCTAACTCCTCTTGTAGATACTTTTGGATCTGCTGATCCACATCCGAGCGCCACTTTAGTTCCAGAAACAACGGAAACACCTCTCCAGCTTTCTTCAGACGGCGTTCGGCAGTCTGGTAACACTTCCAGGGCTGTGGCTCCACAACAAATAACTCGGCCAACTCCGATAGCTTTCGCAGAAATAGCTGTAAGCCACTGTCGTGATGATTGAGGTGAATCCACATGGTTATCGAGTAACAGCAAATAGCATCAAACTTGGCGCGCTGATGTTGTTGCAAGTAATCCAAAACGGTGTCGTCAAACGTGGCAACATTCAAGACGTCCCCACAGAAATATGTTATTTTGTCAGCACACGAGTTTTCCAGCTTGGCACGTTCAATTAACCGTTCGTCTATGTCAACGCCGAGAACATAAACGGGACGCTGTAGCTGCTCTGTAAGAAAGGTCTGCAGCAGCTGGGTGAAGACGCCACAATTGCAGCCCACATCCAGAACCAGATAGGGATCCTGTTCCAGTTTGTTGTCCAGCCAAATACTGCTGGATGGTAGCAGCTTAACGCGCTCGCTGGCCGAATTGAATTGGTAATAGTTCATGAAATTGCCATACTGAACTGCTCCGGGGTCGTCCTTGCGATGATCCATTTAAAATATTTGTTTATTATTGAAGTTCCGCTGCAAACAACAATTGGTTGAACTAGCAGCTGAGTTGCTCGATAGTCGATTAATTTAATTGGTATTTTTTCAGTATTTAAACAACAGCTACAGATCTGTTAAGTGTACAGAGCGCGAAAATGTTAGCGTTGACTGAAATTTAAAAGAGTGAAAACACATTTAGCTTTTACCTTTCCATTTACGTTGTAGTTTACTGTTCTCATTTATATATTTTAGTGTATAGATTTTTAACACGTTTGCTCTGCTTGCACAGTTCTTACAATTTGCTTACTTCGAACATACCAAATCGATAACATTTTGTTTAAACATAATAGAAATGCCCGACAAAAAAAATATAAGGTACAATTAGAAACAATGCACGCTGGCCTGTTTGTGGATAACATATTTTCAACAATAATAATTAACAACAAACATTCCACATGAGCACAACGACGCACAGATCATTGGGAAACTGAATTTAACCCACTAAGGGAACTAGGCAAAATCGCAACAGTCTGTTGAAATCCGTGCAAAAAGTTCTGCTCATGTCCTTCGGCAATAAAATAATCGTTAATCGATACTAATAGTAAACCGTTAGTATTTAACCTATAAATGTACAGTGTTTGTATGTATATAATCCATGATACAATTTAAACTAATTAAACTTTGTCTAAACACTAAATTAGCGGTACATTAAACTAAATTAATTATATATTTTTATATATATAGATATATTTCAACTATATATTACGATTTGTATGCAATTCGTTTGTTCATTTAACTAGTCGCATATACATATATAAGTATATACCTATAAATGTTTTCGAAACTTAGTATATTTGATTTCGGTTTTATAATATTTTTTAAAACTACTGGAAATGTATTTAGTTGTTTTTATAGGTTATGATTCTTTTGTTTGGGATTATTAAGGGCTGGGGACTTCTCGATTCGGACTGAAGCGTGCTAAGATCGAAACTCTAATTAATTTCGGTATGTCTATCTCTTCTATCTTTGGCATTTATCGATAAATTTCTAGAAGTAAGTCACTAAACTTTCGAATGCTACTTAATATGGACTTTTTAGGAAAAATGTAACTTGAATATGTTTTGCTTTCACTAAGAGAACGAAACCCTAATTGAGGAATTGCGGTAAGAAATTTTGAAAACTGACATGATATACGATATTAGATCGAACTAGGCGTAAGTATATAGCTAGATATGTATACATATATAGGTAGAGGCTATATACGTACATATATATACGTGTTGTTAAGCTCATAAATACTCAATATACTAATATACAATATAATTAGAATAAATCATTCGTCCGAATCCCGAATCCCGAAATCCGAAACATAATTTACATACAATGTTTAAAAACTTTCATCTTACAAACTAACTTTCTTGATCTTTCTAAATGAATATGTCTTTCAACTTAAGAGTGGTAAGTGGTAAATAACGCAGCGTGCTTATCCGGGCGATCCATATAATATGCAACTAGGTGGCCTTGTGGCAAGTACGGTTCAGTTATGGAGGGGCAACTATATGCACTATATATAAGATGGTATAAGATGTACTGTATATAGACTTATAATGGACACAAAGATGCGTTTGACACAACCAATTTATACTTGAAAATTTAACGGCTCTAGTCATCTGGGTCCAATCCGACTAGCTCCGCTTGCAATCTGCCCTTAGTCTTACAGCAAATGGTTAAGCAAAACACTCTCAACGCAATACGAAACTGCGGCGACATGCTGGACATGATCAAGATCTTCCAGAAGGAGTTCAGTACGCCAATCCAGACGACCGCAAAATGGATAAGAGTACTTTGGATAACCTCGCCCATGACTACCTCATAGAGTCGCAACAATATCCATGGCAGCCAGGACATCCAGAATGCAAAGACTAATGCGAATGACATCATATGACTAGGGTTCGATAAATTTTCAGCCAATGCAGTTGCATATTCTTTATCATGTATGGGCTCGCCGGATCGGATCTTGCGCATCATTACAAATATGTAACCGTAATTATGTACTATCGATATCAAGCTGGGCCCTAACACTAATATTGCCAGCGTAACGGTATATGCCGCCATATTGCCCCAATCCAGCATGCAGATGTGCGCCAGATTGTTCTCGATCGGTTGCGTATATCCCAATATTGGTGGACAGCACAGCAGAGCAGCTGAAATCCATGTGAACACCATCCAGCACTGGCAGCTGCAACAGAAATTCACAAACTGTAAGCATTATCGATTAATCGATAGACGATAACTCACCGCGTTTTCGTTTGCACCGTTTCATAGCGCAAAGGTTTGCGCACTGCCAAATAACGATCCACCGAGATCCACATGAATGTGTAGACGGAGACGGCCCAGAGTGTGACCTCCAGATACCCTGTAAAACGGCACACAATGTCCCCGTACATCCATTCGCCCGTTAGAGCGGGATAAACGGAGAATGGAACTATCAGCAGACCGCATAGCAAATCAGCAATCGCCAGCGATAGCAGATAATAGTTAATGACCTCTGTGGGACCTATTTGAAACAAACAAACAAACAAACAAACAAGAAAGCGTATTAACAATTGAGAGAACTTTTTAGCACAAACCTACCCTTGAAGTTGGCATATGTGGCTATAATCAATAGGTTCGAGAGCACAATGGCCACACCAAATATTGAGATGAGTACGGCTTTGGTGAGTGCCTCAATTTTGGAATTATCCTGCAGGTAGCTCATTTCCTGCATTTTTTTGTGTAGCTCTGGCGGGGGGCTGGGGGATGGCTTAAGGTTATGCAAAGTTGGCCCTCACACGTAGTTGTTTTACTGTTACGCCCGCCTCACTTCCTGTCATGACGGCCCGCTTGCTGGCGCCCTCTATTGTGCAATGGCCAAAATGCAAATGCACACACACGCGAAGGTCGCAGTCTCAGTCGCAGTCGCCAGTGCAGTCAGCGTCGCAGCCAAATTTGTATAAATCTTTTTTGTTTGTTTGTTTGTTTGTGTTGCCTACTTTTAGGCTGGGGCTGAAAGCCAATTCCTTTGTTGACTGCGCGGTTAAGGTTAAGGTGAATGTTTTCACGTATTTTTATATATATATATATATTTTTGTGTTTTCTTATTTGCGTTTAGAAGCTCGTTTAAAAGATTTGCGTTTTGACTTAAAAGTTTAGTACCTTTAAAAACTACTAATAGACAATAGTTTTGAGTTATAATTTAAAGTTTTTGTTTTTTTTTTATGTTTTTGGTATTAAATTCACAACGCTTTCTTGCTAAGTTTAATAAAATTGTATTCTTTTGTTAATATCATTAAATAGTTCGTTATTGTTGCTATTGCGCTACTAAAAGTTTTGAATATATTGTTCTAATGCTTCTAAATTTGTTGACTAGTTATTAATTCGATAATATTTAAATATATATATATTTATTGAATTTTATTAAAAATTACACATTTCGAACTTTTAAGTGGAAGAATAATGATTACAATTATTAAATAGCTTTAACTTTACTTGTTATTATTGAAATTTACTTTCTGAATCTTTAATAACTATAATTAGAGCACAGCACAAATGGTTTTTTTTTACTTGCTTTAGTTTTTGTTGTTGTTTGGTTTTTTGTTGTTGAAATATTCGTAAGGCTTTTGATGTGCTACGGTTAGTTAAAAGTTGAAATAGTATATTTTCTAGTTAATTTTCTAATTAATAGCTTGCGTTTGGTTTTTCCTTTTCGCTGCGTTGTGCTTTTGTTTTTTTTTTTGTGATTATCCTTTTGCTTGTAAATTCTGGCTTATTTGTTGTTGTTGTTGTTGTTGTCAGTTTTTAGCTAATTGTGCGCATCTGTTGGAAAGAACAAAAATAGATTGTTACAAAGGCAAAGATACAACTTTAATCCCCCTTGCCCCTTTACAGGCACGCCCTTGGTTTGTATCTATAATTTATGGTGGTTGGAGAGACTGACATTATCCTAATCAATAAATTATTACACTTATACTGTTACGAAAGCCTTTTAGCTGCATAAAACGCTTTACATAAGCGTCCTTATCCTTTCCAGCCAGTCTTAAAGCCACCTTACCTCCCCTCTACCCCACCCTCGTCTCGTCTGCAGTGACCCACTTTACATTGTGCACTTGACACAGTTTGACAGCCAGCGCTAACAAAAAAAAACGTCGCAGAATTTTGTTGAGTGCATCTAAAACTTTGTAAGAGAACGTGACAGCTTCACACTGGTGCTTGTCAAACTGTCGTCTGCCTATAGTTAACGAATTTTTGACAGCCTTAAGTCATATTTCTATTTAATTCTGGTCGCTTATCAGTTTAACACAGAAAATCTAAAGCTAGCTGTCAAACTGTAATCATTTTTTCACATGTCATTTGTTTTTTGACAGGCAATTATCAATTTGTTACAATTTATAGTACACACATTTATTTGACAGCTATTTGTCATTTTAGACAGCTTGAGCTGTCGGAGTAGCGCTGTGATTGTCAAACTGTACGCATGTGATAATGAATAAGTAAGCAATATAAGAAAAATATACAAGCTCTAAGTTCTTTAACAGGATATTCCTTAGAAAAACTATTTTCTAAAATTCCTCTCTGTTTACTCAAACTTTGTGATTGTTGCTTAGTGCTTTTTGCCATCGATCAACAATTTAAGTCACCGACTCCACCTCAACTAACCTTCTCTCTGCTCCTCTCTCCCCCTCCCCCTTCCCCTTCGAGCAGCATCCGTTGGCGACGTCATTGCGCCATTTTCCACGCAGACACAAACACAAACAACTATTTAACAGGAGCCCATTATCAAATGCCATTAAAAGGACAGCAGCTGGGCGCCACAATTGACTCTCCTTCCCCGCTCCCCCTCTCTCAGCAGGGGTGGGGGGGTTGGCGCCTTTGCTGTCCCTCCAAAATCTTGATAATTTAATTAATGCTAACGGCGGCGTTTGTTTGTTTGGCAGCCAGGACAGGTGATAAATAACATTGAATTGCATTTGAACTAAGCTTGACTTCCCCTTCACCCCCTTCCACACCCCTCTCACGCACACACACACACACACACACACTGACAGATTGTCAATCATTGCGTAAGCGTTGCTGCTGCTGCAACTGCAGGGGGGTTAAGGGGTTGCAGGGGTGCTGAGGGGTTGGTCGAAATGTCATTTGTGGAAAATGGTTTTATGGCGGCGCCAAAGCGTCGCCCAAGCGACGTTTTCCACACTGCTTTCGAGCCAATTACAATGAAATAACCGTTATTGCTGCCAACTAAACCGTAAGCATAATGAGGCTATACAAGTGCACGAAGGGGTGGCTGAGGAAGGGGCAAGTAGGGTTGCACCGAGAGAAAGTTAAAGCTTTAATCAAGTTAAATCAAAGTGTAAGTGAAAAAATGAATATATTGCATAAGCCGAAAAGTAGGCAGTGGTTTTTTTTACTTGTTTGATTTCCTTACACATTAAGTTAAATTTAGCATTACCATTAATTTTGCTCAGTGTAGCATTGGGCAAGTGTGTAATAAGTTCAGCGAACCCAAACAACTTAGCCCACAAAATCAATAATCACGTGAATGTTAATGATTAATTATGGAAATCTTTCGCTCGTTCTGGTTGCGAGAGGAAATGGCGAACAATAAGCAAAAAAGTGACGCAAAACTTGATGAAATTTTGATTAGCATGCGTCAGCAACGGAGGAATAAATTTGATTATGAAAAGGTTTCCTTATGACAGGACAAAAGCATCATGATTTATAGGTTAGACACTCAAGGGCATATAAATAGGTAAATAGGTAAAAAAAATGAGAAAAATGTTTTCCCATCAAAGCTAAAAACTTTTGCTTCCTTTTTTTGTCCGCTTCATAAACTGGGCTAACATTAAATTATGAATGAGGTTTTAGCCTTCAGCTTTTGCAGGGAAAACTTTTGCAGTTTCTATACAAATGCACGCGAGTGTAGGCAGAAGGAGAGGCGGGGTGGTGTGTGTGTGTGTGTTGGGTGTATCCATCAAATATGTATCGCAGATATGCGTGTTTATGGCGCAACAAACTCAAGCGCGAATAAAAAAAGATACAGATACAAATGTATCTACTACGTGGGGACTATGAAAAGGGCGGGGGGAGGGATGTGTGTGTGTGTGTGAGTGTGTGATTTGGCAAGCAAAGCTTTAGCTTCTGTTGCCATAAAAACCATATGCAATATTTAAATGTCATGCTCAGGTGGTGCAACCACCAACCCCCTTTACCGCCCCCTCCCTCACCCCCGCAGGCGCTAAAAATAAAGACAAAAAGCGAAAAATGACGAAGGCCAAGGCGAACAACTAAAACAAATAGCAAAAGGTGCAAGAGGAAAGAGAAGAAACGAGGAAGAGGAAAAGAAATACTCAAAAGTTGATGACGTTGGCTGCTGCAAGGGGGGGAGGGGTATGGGGCAAGGTAAGTACGTCATCAGGCTGGCTGGCAGGCTTATATAAAGGGCATCATGACCTCACAGCAGCAGAAAACTCTGGCAACTCTGGTAACTGGCATATTTACCTTGACAGCACTTTTTCTTTTTTGCCATTATATTTATTTTTCCATTATTTTTTTGTGCTTTGTTGGCCACATCTATTTTTAATGCGGCTGTTTATTTAAAGGCAACAATGTGCGGCAAACTTGGCTTGTTTGACATATGGCCATAACAGAGAAACAGAAAGAGATAGAGACAGAGAGGGGAAAGAGTATGCAGATTCGTCACATGGCTGACTTAAGAACTTTATTAAAGTTGGCTGCAGTTTGTGTGCCCCAGGTTGCCTGTTGCATGCTGCATGCTGCAAGCCTGGAGCGCTGTTAACTTGGCCGGAAAAACTTTGTCTGCCACTCGGTGAGCAAAAGGGCAAACTTAATTTAATGTTATTACTGAAAGTGGTTTATTTTTAGTTGTGCTTTCTGTTCAGTGTAGAAAATGAATAATGCTTTCTAATCTTCAAAATAGGGTATCTGCTAGTCAAGCTAATTTTCGATACAACTCGTGTAAGTACCAACTAATTCCTGAGTGTTTTCCATACTTGTTAAATAATTATAAATAATTATTAAGCGGAAAGTTTCTAACTATTCTATTCTAAGAACAAAGCTCACGTGTTTATTATTATTGTTTTTTTTTTTGGACAATGGGTTTGGCATCATAAACCTATATAAACATATGGTAAAAAGCTAGTACAACTTTCCTCTCTCTCTCATAAAACCCACCCGGCGTATACGCAATATAGTATACAGTACATTCAGTTGGCCCAATTGTGGCTGGTTTGGGCCAAGGACACAAACGGAGCGCCTTGGCGACGCACCCGTGTTTAGTACTTTATTGTTTTCATTCCCTTTTGCAGTTTTTATTGCCTTTTCCCTCTTTTTCTCTCTTTCTTATTAATATTGTTTTTTTTTGGGAGGTTCTGACTTTGATTTCCCTGGAAACGTTTGTTTGAAGCAGTGTTGCCAAATGTTGTAAATTACTCTTGACAAGGTTCGCTTCGCTCTGTTGCCGTCTCTTTCTATTGTTGCCGTTGCACTTCTGGTCGCTAAGGGCAACGCGACGTATGCGTAATAAATAAAACTTGGCTTACTAAGGCTAAGGGCACAATTGCCCGTGTGTTTGTTCGCTGATACCGGCTAACACACACACACACACACACACACACACACACACACACGCGCATAGTCAATCAATAAAAGAATAAATAAAAAGTGACTGCAACTCTTGACATTCAGAACGAAGGCATTCTCAAAGCCAAAGCCATGAACAAGAAGGAAAGAGGGAAATGAAGAGCAGAAAGCAACGCAATCAATATCGCAATGCATCAATTTGTCATTTCCAAATAGCAGTTGCCATTTGATTGATAAGCCTGCCAATGCACTAAACACAGACAGAGAGAGATTGTGGCCAAGACTCGCGCATTTGGCTTTCTTCTTCTTTCCTTGTTGGTGTCAGCTGTGCGCTGAATGTCAATCAAAAGAGGGAGATACAGAATGAGGAAGTGAATGTCAGGCGCTGAAGATAGAACGAGAAAGCAGCTGTTGCTGTAATATACCCTGTAATTATAGGAAAAAGCTTTGATGAAGAAAAAATTTGAGGCTTCATTAAGACAATCTCCTAAAAGTATGCTAAATTGAGACCTTACGTTAATCTTTCTATAACCTTCTAAAAGAAACACTCCCAAACGAAGTACAGGGTATCTCCTAGTCCGTCAAGCACCACTTGCTCACTCTTGTGTTACATTTGCAATTGATTGGCTCGAGCTTTGTTGAGCTCTCGTCTGTTTCAAGGCTCTGGCTTTTAGTTCTGCTTCTCGGTCTGTTTTTGCCTTTTGGCTTTGGAATGCAAGATTCGAGATTGTTATGTGACAATTTTGCAGTTTTTGCTGCTACTTAACTTACTAATTTCTTTTGACTACTTCTACTTTTCGGGCAATTAGTTAACGACACGCCCACAACAATAAATATATGTTTATATAAATCAGTTTGGAAACGCCCGTGAAATGAGGAACGAAAGCAACACGAACTTGACTCTGAATGAAAGAATAAACACAGCTGCAAATGAAGGGAAAAGTATCTGCTGACGTCGTCGTTTTTTCTTGCTTAAAATGTTCAATGTGATTGGGTATACAAAGTCAAGAGATATGAGTCTAGACGCAGAAAACTAGAACAATCAAGGATCATAAATTATTGTAGATTAATTCTTCACTTTGATTTCTAGACATAGTTTTTGATTTAATAGAGTAACTTTTAGTCTGTGAAACATTTCCATTCACAATTTGTACACATTTTTTATTTTATACATATGTCGTTTATATTTAGAATCAAGTTGTTGACGCTATATTATAGTATATATACTATATATATATATATATATCGTGTATGGAAACACATGTACTTGTATTTTTGTTTGTTGTTTATGGCATTTCTCACTCTCACTTTCGAATTTCTTTTTGGCTTTCAGCCTAGTGATAACAGATGTCTGGCCAAAAACACGCGACGCGAATATTGTTGTTGTTGTTGTTGGCCAGAAGAAGACACGTTGCGGTCATAAATCTTGGGCGTAGGCGCATTTCAGCTTTTGTGAACACATGAATATATCTATCTATAATAAATGAGCTCAATATAGTATAAACATATGCTTCCATTTAATCTGTTAAGTTTCTGTGGCAAGTGTCAGCTAGAAAGAGATGGCAAGCAAACAATTACGTGGAAAATGGGTTAAAAACAGAAGGCGCCAATTGGCATGTAAATTAGACTGCAGCCTTGAAGTGTGCTATGAAATTTTTCTTATGCGTGTGTTGCATGCAACAACGGGCAGTCATGTGTGCCACGTCACTTAAGTGAAACAAAAGCTAGTTTTTTTTTACGGCTCGCATTCCCGATCAGGGAAAGACCCTTGAATTATGCAAAAAAAAAAAGGCAACTTGCCACAACGACGACCTTGGAGGTTGCAGCGCCTGTTTGGCGGCGGTGGCAAGGTGTGAAATTTCCCATTGTGTGATCGATAAAACTGGCCATGGTAATAACAATGTGAATACGGGCGCTTCTTCTTCTTCTTCTTCTCCTCCGTGTCCTTGAGCCGACACAAATTTACGACAAAATAAACAACTTGACGAGGGCTGAACCTTCATAGATAAGACAGAACGCAAGGAGTTTGAGTTTGAGATTGAGTTTAGCGGCATTCTTTTATGACAGCAATGACAAATTGACCATAAAACAAAGGTTCATAAAAAACCTTTAACTTTAATTAAAAAAAACATATAAAATATCATCATATGTTTTGCATGCACTGGAAGGCGTTTCAAACTGATTTGCACTTAATACAGTGCTTGTCAAAGTTGAAGAGCAAACAAAACGATAAACTAAAGCTGCGACGCTGACAGCGCTGCTCAAATGAGCTTTTCAATATTTACGCAGCGACTTGGCTTTGGCTTGGCGCTAATCCCGACTCTTCTTCTTCTTCTTTTTCTTCTGCTGCTGCTGCTGCTGCTGCGCTGCCTCTGCTTCGCTGCGTGCTTGCCAAACATTTTTCTGCATTGAGCTTTTCAAGTGAAATTTGCTTGTTTGCTCTGCCTATTTGTACATATAAGTATATACCACTTACATTTTCGCAAAGCACATCTGCAGACGCTGACTGCGCAGTCAACGCTGACAATTTTTTCATCTGCTGTCAGTCTTTTTGGCTTATTCTTTCTTTATGTGGACATTTTTGGGGTTGTTTATGTTTTGCTTTGCTGTTTCGCTTGCTTTCTGTTGAGGTAGGATGCGCTCTCTATACAATCTGTATGTGTGCAGGTTTCTAGGTGTGTCTATATATGCAAGCTAACGGTTCTTGTATATGTTATACTCACCTTTGACATGACTTCTTTCAAGTGCTGTTCAACATTTTGTTTTTGGTTTTTGTTTACTAATTTGCTTGCTTTCAATTATCTTATTGGTGTTGTTGTATAGATGTATATATATATTTTAACTAATGTTATTACATTTTGTCTTGAACACTTTGTCTTTATCACTTTGTTTGGCTGCAACGGGGCAAACAGGGCAAAAACTATCAAATGTCTAGAAGTGTGGGGAGTTTTATTTATTTAAGCTTGTATGCCGCCAAATAAATCAATCAAATAATATTTTAATACATGTGTTTAAAACAAAAATCATGGTCATAAATGATAAGATATGTATGGAAGCTAACTAAAAACGGGACTTAAAACTCAATTTAGATTAATGCAAATTCATAGAATTAAATGGGATCTTTAATGGAATTACTTTTTTTAAATTAAATTTTGAATGTTTTTTTCACTTGGGTCATGAGTTATTATTATTTATTTATGATTATTAGAAATTTTCACAATTTTCATTTCGTTTTTCACGCACTTGCCACACGTGCTTCACTGTTTGGGGCACATGCTACACAATTTTTTTTTTTTTTTACTTTCTGTAATTCCTTTTTTTTTGTTTTACTTGTTGGCTTTTCTTTTGCTGCTTAGCCTTCAACACACATACACATGCACAGTCACACATACACTCTTACACACACATGTGCGCAGGTGTGTTTGTGTGCGCCTTGATTTTCATGTCTTTGGGTTTTTTATTTTAATTTCAATTATTCTCACAAGTTAATTAAATAAATTAGCATAATTTACTTGGCGCTGGCGGACGAAAAAACTTAAAATGCTATCAATTATGTTGCTTCTTCTTCTTTTTGTGTGCTCCCGTTATTTTTTTTTCTCTTCGCTTGACACACATATATAATGATGGAGGGAACAAAAAAAAAAAAAAAAAGGAAAGCTGAAAAAGTTTCGAACAGAAGAACAGAAAATTTTGTTTGCTGGCCGCTATATGCGTGTGTGTGTGTGTGTAGGTGGTACATGTGTGTGTGTGTGTCTGACTGTTTCCAACAACCACTGAACGCGCCCGCGCTGCTGCTGCTGCGACTGCTGCTCGATGCGTGGCGTACGTGCGACGCGCTGACTGTCTGACTGGCGACTGGGCCACTGAGAACTCAAAACCTAACTGGACTAACGCCCAGAGAGCCTGAGAGAGAGAGAGCGAAAGCTTGCTGGAATGTGCGCCTGCAACAACACGCAACAGCTAAACGAGAAGCTTTCGCCTAGTTTAGCGCAAGAGCTTTTGACGCACATGGCATTTGTTTATATTTGTCGCGCTTTCCAGACGCTTCGCTTTCTATACACTGGAAGCGGCGGCGGCGCGCTGTTAAAAATAGCATTGCATATTTTTAGGCCTCGCATTCGCAACAAAGTGCGCATGAACCCAAGAAGAAGAACGGAACGGGAACAACGGTGTGTGTGGTCGGTAATTAATTTAATATAGGGTATGCTAGGCATTTACAAAGTGGTTGGTTTTTTTTGTTTCTTGTCACTTTTGATCATTTGTTAAAACTCAAGACTGTGCAGCATTTGCCTCCGAGCCAATGTTGAGCGCCATGTTTGCCTGCGAGGGATGCAAGGGGTACAGATGGTCCATGTGGTCGATGAAGGGACGCACTCCCTCCGGATTCTTCATGTACTTGGCCAGACTGAGAATAATGTGTCGATAGATCTGATGATCCCGATACGCAGCATTCGGTCGTCGCTTCTGTGGTGGTCTAGGTGTTAAAAAAAACCGAGAAGGTAATTGTTAAAAGGTGCAACAAAAAAACAAACAATTTTTCTATTTTTCTATTTAATTAAGGTGAATTAAGTTAATGGTGCAGAAACTTTCAACACATTAGAAAAAAAAGGGGGAGAGGGTTTAAATCGTGTTTCCATTTTGTATCTTAAATATCTAATCACTTTTGATTCCTCAGATTCAAAAACTCACCTCTCCTGTGCCCGTTGAGTGACGCGTCTGCGTCTTACAATCTCCGTTCTTTGGCAGCTCTCGCAGTAGGCAAAATAGCCGCAAATCGAGATGACGATAACAGCGATGGTGTAAATTACCCAGCTCCAGCCGAGCAAACTGCAAAAAACACAAAGGTTCATATTAGATAATAAAATACTCTTTCAACTTTCGCACTTACGTCACAAATGTTGCATTCAAATCCCTCCAAAACTGCGAGACATTCTCGAGTTGGTTCCGCTTCGCCTCGTTTCTCCAGAAGGCAAACGAGAAGAACATTGTGAAATTGCTGGTTTTGTGATTTGAGGATGGATTAAAAGTTTGTTGCCTACAACAAATGTGTGTCAGGGAATTTTGTTTGTATTGCCAAGATGTGAGTTAACTATTTATTTACAAATTAACACAAAGCTTGTCTGATTAATGCTTCAAACGATTCAAATATTTTCAACACAGTGAGATTGATTTATCCTTAACCCCAAAGCACCAGGAAGTTGTCTAGCGCTGCCTTAATAAGGCGTCAAGGTTAAAGATTCACCGATCGGTGATCAGGTAACAAATTGAAGCTCAGATTCGCTTTGTCTCTCCAGTTGTGGCAATTGGAGATTCGTGCGCTTCCGTCAACATCGCATCTTGAAGGAAAAGCGTGATCAAATAAATTATCGCTATGGGGCTGCTGCTGACAGTCAGTCCGTCCGTCTGTCTGTCTGTCTGTCCGTCTGTCTTGACAATTTGCCAAGCGTTCAAGCCGATTTATGGGCCCAGCCAAAGTTGCAGTCAGAGTTGGTAAAAAACCAAACACACCAAACACAGTCCTCATATGACACTGCATATTGCTCCATATTGTTAGAAGGCCTAGCCCCCATAAACAAGAAACTTGGCCTGAACCATGACGGGGCAAACACACAAACAAGCAAATTGCATTTGGCTGACAGCGGTCAGAGCCAGAACAGTACAACGATCCTAACTCTATCTCTACAAACTGCTGACACACCAATCTATGATTAAAGTTCTAACCCTGTTCTGATAATACTCTGTTAAGCTTATATATAAAGGTAGTCAAAAGTATTTACTTAAACTTACTTTATGGAAAGTATGGAATCAATGGAAAGGTCATTTAATTTCCGTTTAAATATTACAATACTTTTATTAACCCATTTAGTTTTAAAAGTCTACTTTTAAAACTTTTTTCCCCTGGCTTAAACCAAACATATTTTGATGCAAAAAGTTACTTCAAACAATTCTAATAGTAAATGAAAAATTTTTTTTTCAAAAATCTCTTCGCATGTACATATATTGTATGATTTTTTTTGAAAATTGCTAAAAATTACTATTTTTTATGAAAAGTGTTAGAAATAGTCATTTTAAGCAAGAGTATTAAATAGTCTGTATTTTTCACTTTTATTTACCTATTTTTGCTTATGTTATTTTATGTTAATTTCCCTGCAAGTTTTCTATTTAATGTTAATTTTTTTTAGCTATGAAAACATATAATATTAATTACTTAGCAGTTATCGATTAAACAGGAACATAAAAAGCCAATTGTCATGATTAAGTAATTTTAATGAGTTTTTTTAAATGCAAAGTGTGACAAACCAGATGCTTAAGTCTACATACCCACTCTAACTAAGAAGCATATATATTAGTAAAGATCTTGAAGATTATTTGTGTGTGTGTGTGAAGTGCTTCTTCTTCTTTAATTTTTTTTTTTATTTTCACAGATTTGATTCGATTGCCACTTTAAAGTTTGGCTTGTTTTCTTCTTCTTCTTCTTTTGCTTCTTCTCGGCTGTCAAATTAACTAAATATGTAAACACGTTGAGGGCTTTTGAGGAGGAACCCACACGAAATGAAATGCAAATGAATTGTTATCAGTTAATTGACCGAAAGAGGTTTACCAACTTAACAGTTCTCTGTTGCTGCATTGTTATCAGCTTTTATGCTTGATTTGATTACATTATGCTGCTGTGTGGGTGTTCCCAAAATATGAAAAAAACGAAGAAACGAACTCAATAAATGGGCAGCTAATAGGCCAATAAATGCGATGCGGTTAAACGATTTACAGCTTTGTCGCAAAACTAAACACAAATCCTTTTGACATATGCGCGATTGCACAGTGGGCACAGTGTGAGTACAGTGGGGTAAGCGGTTTACTCGGTCTCCTCATTTGGGCAAGGGCCGCGAAACAAGTTCTTGTTGTGGCCATCTCGGTACCAAGATCAGCTCTAAACTGGCTGTAACTCTGCCTTCCTACAGAGAGAGAGAGAGAGAGAGAGAGAGAGAAGCGCAAATATTGAACTTAACACAGAGCCATAAAAAGCATAAGCTGCAACTGCACGAACAGAGAGAGAAAGCAAGAGATAGACCATAAAGATACCTAAAACACAACATTAAATGCTTGCTGCTACTGTAACTAAGTATAGCAGCCCTGTTTTAACAAGCACAGGGTAGTTCTTTTCTATGTAGTTCGATGTTCGCCTGCAGCTAGCAGCTCGTTACCTTGCGGGGGCGCAACGAAAACAAAACAAGCTGCAGTCAGCGTCTGCGTCGCAGTCGCAGTCAACGGCCAAACCGAAGGCAGTTCGAACAAAGAAAGCGAACTTGTTGTACGAGTGCGCTGCCCAAATTCGTTTGAAAGAACCGAACGTAACGAAGTTCGTTCGCGCAACTGGACTTTCGGTTTCGGTTTCGGTCGTGCTTGAGGCATTTGCAGTTGTGCAGTTCGTCAGTTCGTCTCGGGACTTCTAAGCGATCTGTTGTGTCGTTGTGCTGCGCCGTAAGCAGAAAGAAAGATCAATCATTGTGATCAAATATCACGCATTGAACGTGATCAGTGATCAACATCTTTACACAGAGTGTGTTTGCTGTTATTTGCAGAAGATTTTTTGTCTTGGCTTGGCATACGTTATACGTTATACGGAAGCAGATTTAATCTTTAACTGAAATGTTTACACAATTTGACATATGAGCATACGTTATATATCTATATAATTTATTACACATGCAAATTAACGGCGTATCTGCTTAATGTCAGCGCGAATATATTCAATTTATTGTTTGTGATTGCGAATTTGACACAATTGTGTCTTTGATTTATATACAACATATAAACATAAAAGCCGGGACAGCTCTTCCTACTTCTACATACTTCTTCCTCCTGAAAGCTTAAGAGCCAGCTTGGCTTAAAGAACTTGGCCAATTGGATTCAACGGCGCGTAAGTTAAATGCAAATTACATGTTAATTGCAATTAATTGCAATTATTTCTGATATGACATAAAACACTTCCTAGTCATTTATCTTGCTTAAACATCTGACTTCAAATACTCTAACTTAATAAAGTAGAGAAAAGTTCATCTGTGAAACTAACAATTTAATTAGTTAACCTTATTAGCTGTTTAATTATGACGTGTTAGGAAACGATGACAAGTATCCTTTTCCGTTAACAACATTCTGACATTGTCACGAACGTTCAAAAATGTGATCGTGACTGTTTTCAGTGTCGCTTTTGGTGATAAAATAAAAATATATATGTATGGCTAACATGACTTGCGCAATTGACGTCAGAGTAGAAAAAAAAACATATTTGTTAGCTTCATTTAAGAATTTTCAATATAAACTGTGAATACCATTCCTACTAATTTTTAAACCATATTTCTTAGACCTTTTTTCTCCGGCTTAAAGCGCATTGCAATGTTGGCTTGAACTCGAGAATTTGAACCTTAAGTTTTCTTGTTTCTTTTTCTAATTAAGCAAAGTCATTTGCATGAATAACGCAGCTAACGGTAAATGGGGTTTATGTCTCTCAGTGTAACAGAATTCTCTCTCAACAACAACAACAAAGAAACACTCGACTTGAAACTGAGGTAGGACTGAATATTTGTGTGTGTGTGTGTAGGCGTGCCACACGCCCCTTTTACAGCTGCAAAGCAATTAGCAAAAAAGAGACATGTCTACAAAATACTTTGCCACAAACTTGAGTTTACTTTTTATTGTGTAGTTTTTTTTTTTGTTTCTTTCTGTATTTGCAATTGTAAGTTTTGCATATTGAAGTTGAACTTGTTGAGTTTTGAAGTCGAAGTCGGAGTCGAAGTCGAAGTCGTTATGTTAGCTTTGTTATTGGTTACAAGAAATAAGGTATTTTGTTGTTGCCGGGTGCCACAAAATGTCAAACTGTCCGGTTTTGAAACATGTTGCGCATAGTTTTCTTTCATTGTTGACTTTGAGAAAACACAAGGCGCATGAGTTCAAAAACACATTCCAATTTAATTGAAACGAGACTAAAGTGTAAACACACAATCAATCGTGCCCCCCTCCAACTCCTCCCCCTTCCACCCTCTACATCCTCATCATTCAGTTTATTGATCTTGTTGAAGAAGAAAAAGAAATATTCAAAACAAATGCGAACATGTGTCAATGATTTTTTGCACATCTTATGAAATAGGATAAAATAAAATATATTTAAAATACATTTTGTAACTCTTGATCCCATCGGGAACGTGGGAAAGCTTGACAAAGAGTGAATAATATATGGTTGAATGAATCTCGACAGTTGGCACATATTTGATCATTTGTCAGATAAGAAAGGAGAAGGGGTTAATGAACCCAAAATGAGATCAAAACAATGGGTGGTGCTGCAGGGTGGTGCCACTCTCAAAGAAACTAAGGTGTCAGACACAAAAAAATCTCTGATAATCTCAAAAAATGTTGTGAATGAAATTAATTTCGATCTGAGAAGATCTAAAGCATTTAGCAGTTCATTTAAATTGAAAAAGAAATCAAAATCACGACTACAAGATACTCAGTCTTGAATATTAAAAAACATTTCATTTACTAAAAAAAGCAGGGTGTCTAAAAAATAAAGTACATAAAAAATTGAATTCCATAAAAGAGTTGCCGTTAAAATATTGTTGTTGTTGTTAGTGCGTAAGTGTTGCCAAACAAATTTGTTGTTGGCGTTAAGCTTTTAGTTTATCTCTCTCTCTCTCTCTCTCAGTTTATAAGAACTTGAGGCGCGCCATGTTAAAGTCTCCTTGTTGTTGTTGTTGTTGTTATGCGATTACACAAAACATAAATAAAAACGCAGCTGTTTGAATTGCACAAAGCAGCAACAGCAACAACAACAACAACAACAACAACAACATTGGGCTGTGCCCCAAAGTCTGAAAAGTCGAGGAGGGAAAGGCAGCCAAGCATTTAATTAACATTTAAATGGCCAAGCTGAGGAGCTGTTACTTTAAATTACGGCACCCGAATGATGAAAAAAGAAAAAAATCAGAGAAAAAATACAAACACCAACACATAAACAAATAAACACACACAGATACAAAAAAAACTCTTTGGTCTTAAACAGGTTGAGCACCCGCTAAAACTCTAAACGTTAAATCCAAAATAGTACAAAAACAGAAAACAAAATTAATGCCCACGATAATTAAGCAATTGCAATATAAGTTGAACAGCAACTGTTTCTTCCCACTCCCCTCCACTGTCTGCCCTCTTCCTCTCTTCCTCTCTAGCCAAATGATTAATGGAGAAATGCAAAAGTTTTATTAATAAAACGTTGCGAGCGTTCCGGGAACATTTCTTAGTTAGAGAACTGTGTGAGGATCTTCATAGAAAAACATAGACATGTCTATTTGTACAGACAACGCATATTAAGTACAGTGAGCATACACTATGATGAACCTAACTCTTAAGATCCATTGGGTATCAGTTTGCCACTTGGAACTTGACTAAATTTTCTAAAAAAGGTACCAAGAGTTACTTAAAATAATTTCTCATTAATTTTTAAGCATTCAACTTGTGTTCTTCATATAGAATCTTCACTGTTTGCTACTGTCTAATGTGACTAAAAAATACTTATATATTTATTGAAATGTTCATTTCTCGTCTGCTTCTCGCATCTCTTGTGATTCATTGGCCATAGCTCATGTCTGGGTCAGTCAACACACACACACACACACACACACTAATACACACACTAACACACACACAGTCACAACTATTATGGACACCCACAGCTCTGTGGCTTTTGTGTCGTCATGTGTGTGTGTGTTTTTTGTCAGTTTGACAAAAATAAAGTTGACATTTTCATGCTGAGAAATTGTTCCCTTTGTTGTTGTTGTTGTTGTTGTCCACGCCTCTGATGAAGGCGGTGTGGCATGCAGCATTTAACATGTGATTTATGTGCTGGGAAAACAAATCAATAACATTTAATACACACACACATTAATTTCCTCAAGCCCACACACACACACACTTAAAGTATAGACCAAATTTATGGTCAAATTCCAGCTAAGTTGCCACTGTGCCTTTTTACCTGCAGCTAAACTTGATTCTGTCCCATTGTCCATTGTCCAATGCCAGCCAGCGCTATTAATTAGAAATCTATCAAAATATTTCGCGATCTTTTGCTTTGGCTTAAAGCCGCAACAGACAGAGACAGAGGGAGAGGGAGAGGGAGGGGCAAAGAGAGAGATTTATCTTTGGTCTGACCAATTTTGGCTTTCATGTGGAAGGGAGGGAGGGGGAGGGGCAAGGTCAAGGCGAGGAGTTGTCAACGCAGCTTTTTGAACTTAGATTTCAATGGAAACCGAATCAAGCATTTGTATAAACTTGTTGTTGTTGGTTCGTCTGCAGTTTTGATTAAGAGAGGCGCCCCCAAAAACAGAAAAACAGAAGAAAAAAAACCTTTTGCATTTCGTGGAACGCAGTGAAAAAAGTTATGACAACTGAGCCAAAAAAAAACTTGGATGCACAGTAACAAAATAAATAAAATATAATTAAAAGAAGATGTGTTTCTTATAGTTTTTTTGTGTGATTTTTCTCTGTGTATGCCAAAAACATTTTTGGTAGCCTGACTGACATTCAGACACATTTGGACACTCAGACACAAAAGAAGACATGCAACAAGTCAAACCTTTATTTTTTGTGGAGGGTTTCACTTACTAAGCGGCTTAAAGGCATTCGGGCCGCACCTGATGATGAGAAGGCCAGAAAGGAGCTAAAGAAGAGTTCCCAAAAGCCACTCTCTTTTTATTTCACTCAACTTTTGACTTCTTGGTTTTGTAATTTGTAAGCTTAATATATTGTTATATCGAGTTGGTGTTCTGATCGAGAATGATCTCTTCGTTTTATTCAACTTTATATTTGGCTTATTACATACAATATTCTAAGTGAGCTCTGCCGCTAAGAACGTCGGCAGAGAGAGAGAGAGTTGTAGTACATATGTGCCTATGTAGTTATGTATATATGCATATGTATGTACGGATGGTACGTACTCAAGAAGTGCTTACGTTAGCGATCTCACGCTGCGGCCAGTCCGCATAAGTGACGGATCCTATTACTGCACTTACTATATGTATATTTATGATTGTATAAACATAGCAACAAAGTGTCGTTATGTTATGAGTTGTTACTCTTACTTTTAAGTTGGGCATATGACCACTTGTTATATTGTATACTCTACAATACTGTGGGCATATGCTCATTTGGCACACAACATACTACAATATAATTAAAAATTAAAAATACTGAACAAATCACATTAAAAAGCAAATAATTTAAAAATAATTTGGTATTGTATGCCTATTGAAGTTCAGATAGTAATATTTTGATTTTTTTAATAACTTTCTTAATTTATTGTTAAACAGTGGTGCGCTATTAATTGTTTTCTGTTAATTTTTAATTAGCTGCAGCAATTTGTAATAATCGTGCTTGTCTTTGAGCATTTCTCATTAGTTTTTTAATACATTTTCAATTGCTACGTAATTGGAACAGCAGCAACAACAACAAGTTTTTTTTTATAGATAGATAGATAGAGACACAAGTGTAACATATGTTAGGCCAACTTTAAGTTTAATGAGCTGCGTCATAAATTCAATTTGATGTCTGCCACAAGCAATGAATATTAATAAGCTCGCTGAGCAATTGCATTCTTAATTGTAGCTAAGCGGGAGAGGGAGAGGGAGTGGGGGAGGGGTTGGGGAACTGGCGTGAAATTTTGATAAATGCGAAAGAGAAACAAAGAAAGGAAGATCGCACAAACTTCCGGCTTCGGTTCACTTCACAACACTTCAATTAATTTCAGGTCAGTTTTTGTTTTTGTTTTCGATTTCGGTTTCTGTTTTTGGCCTGCTGCCGGTTCACTTAACTGTTAACGCGTTCTTTTGTTAAGCAACAATAATAATAATAATAATAATAACAAGCATAATATTAAATCGAAATCACATTTACAAATTGCCTTTGTCTTCTCTTCCCTTTTCTTCTCGCATTTTCAAGTGTTGGCACTCGACCATGAAAACAAGAACAACAAACGCTGGCAGACAGCAACTTTTAGTGCCCAATTACAGTTTTCGAAGCACTGCAATACGTTTCAAACTGTAAAGCAAACAAGAGCTAAAAGTAAATGATGTTATTTCTGATCTATGGTTGAAAGTTATCATTTCAATTTAGAACAAAAAAATTGCTTGACAACTTACTTATTGAGTCTTCCCTGAACAAAGTTATCGATTTTAATCTATTTGTTATGGTTTTGTTCTATATAAAAGGTGACTTCTGTAATTTGAACTTAAACATTGCTTGACAACTTACTTATTGAGTCTTCCCTGAACAAAGTTATCGATTTTTATCGATTACTCATTGAGTCTTCCCTGAACAAAGTTATCGATTTTAATCGATTAGTTATGGTTTTGTACTACCTAAAAGTTGAGCTTTGTATTCTTATTCTTATTATTCTGTGTTGATGGACAGACAGTTGAGCATGCCTAAAGGAGACAAAGGAATTGTTAATGAGCTCCTTTACGCTACTCGTTATAGAGACTGAGACGGAGACTTCTGATCCGCCTTGTTGCTTACATTAAGTGGAGGTGACTAGGAATTTGAATGAGTTTTAGCTTGACGGAAAGTGAATGTCACTCTTCTTCTTCTGTTTTGCTTTTTTGTATTTTGAGCACTTGATTCGATTCGTCTTTTAATAAAGATATTCCTGTTTTCAACTTTGTTTCTTGCAGTTGCAATATACAATATATATATAAAGATAAAGATGATGCTGTTGCTGAGCTCCACAGTGTTGCTGTTGCTGAGCACAGCGGCAACAGGTAGTCAGAGCAACAACAACAACAACCACAATACAACCCGCTTGCACCATCAACGTTTGCATCGGTTGCATCGTCATCATGTCAAATCGGAGGTGGAACTGCTGCCGGGTGTGACAATGCCACCGTTGCGTGCCTTAGACTCAACTCGCTTGCGTCGCCTTCATCACAATCCACACAACAATCCCTACAACAAAGTCTTGACCCGTCGCCTTCACCAGCATCCTCGTCCCACCACCGAATGGGATTACAATACCTATAATATATATACCAACACTTTTGGACCACCACCGCCACCCCTGCCCCCCGTCTACCCCGTCTCCCCCTATGCCGGCAAGGGTGAGGACAATACGGGCGATGTGGAGTTCATCGGTGTGAGCAGTCGGGGGCGTGGGGGGCGTGGCTACGAGTACGTGCCACCCATAACCACAGCTGCACCACCACCAAATCTAAATCGTCGTGCCATCACCCCTGGCCTGACCTTGGGCACGGTTCCCCCCCTAGTGCCGGCGAGAAGAGGTTACAGTTTTACAACAACTGCGCCCAGTAGCAGCACCGAGGAACCCTTGGAGACCAACACAATTGGTAGAAACTTTCCCACAGATGCCAAGGAAATGGAACGGTAAGTTTTATTTAAAAGTAGATATCAAGTTCAAGGTCATTTTGAAATAAGTTACTATAGATAAACAAGTATTTTAATGTCTATAAAAAGAAAACTGAAACTTAAACACCTGATTATTGCAACAGCCCACATTACTTTGCACTTTTATAGATGCAGATTTTGTTACGTCAATAAGATGAAAATTGTTGAAAGATTAAAGCAAACTATTCTTAATTCATTTGCTACGTATAAAAGATGTATAAAAGATGATTATTTACCATGGTTCCGGGACTCGAGGGCGTATGCGTGATTTTTCAGCTTAAGGGCGTATCCAATTGCATTAAGACGGTGCAGCAAAGACAGGGGGAGGGGCAGAGTCTCTCAAGGCTGTGCAAGCCATAAATTGTACAGCTGCTACCTTTAACATTTATATGTATGGTATGCTTGCCCCTTGTTGCGGCTGCTTATCTTAATGCTCATAAATTATTTAAATATTGCGACACAGCTCGAAGCTGCAAGTTTCAATGTCAACAACAGCAACAACAACGTTTCCCTCTAAGTTAGCGTCAAATGTCTGGAGAATACTTATTAGCTGAGGCAAGGCTGGCTTTCAATTGTTATGTCAATTGCAACAAATCAATGCGCACTTGCAACATGGATCCGAAGCTGAAGCAGCAGCTCCTTAAATGTAACACGACAACAACAACAAATGCCACGAACTGGCTAAACGATACTACATAGTATTGTGACTGGCATTGGACTCTTGAACACACGCACACACACACACACACACACACACACACACACTCATTGTCATTGTTGTTGCTGTCTGCATGGTCACTTTTAAGGTAATGAACTTTAACAACTTTTCAATTGGCAGTGTTGATGTTTTCTAATTGGAATTAATGTGCGTCTACTTAAGGGCAACAAAAAAACACTCCAAGGCATCAAATGCCAATTGACAATTGGCCAACGTTGCGTATGTGCAATGTGCAATAAGCTGTCTCTGCAATTGGAAGGTGTTGTTGATCTGAGAGTTTTCAAGTTGTCCAAGTCGTTGTTGTTGCTGTTGCTATTTTGTTGCTAGTTATGACACATTTTGATTTATGTGCTGGCAACAACTGTTGCAACAACAACAACAACTGCCAAAAAGCGCCAGCAGGCACAGAAACCACTCGCATCATCAGTCATAAAGTGAGCTGGTGTTGCACAGTGGCACAAAACTCATGAACTTGCTTCTATTTCACTTACTGAGCTACTTAGTTCTGAACAGAGACTCTAAAACTGTTAGGCTTAGACACCTAAGCAGAGACTTTAAAACTAAGCGAAAGATGAAATCATCCCACAAATATTTTTGTATTTGTTATACACTTTTAAATTTATGCACTTGTCACAATCGGATTTTACATGATAAACAGAAAAACTTAACTTTAAGAAACTATAAAATTATAATTATAAATTTAAAATACTTAACAAATCACATTAAAATGCAAATAATATAAATCATTCTAAAACATATTATTATTTTTCACCAACTGACACTCAATAGGGGTACCACTGTGCTGGGCTTTCGTGTTCCATGTTCACGTAGGCGATAGGCAAACAGCGAATAGTGAACAGGGGAACGATAACAAAAGTTGACGCTTGCCTAGCCTCTATTACGAGTACTATTTATTTAAGCGTTGCACGTGCAGCAGCCAGTTGCAGCAGCCAGTTGCAAGTTGCTATTTGCTAGTTTGCTAGTTTGTGGATATGGAAATGAGTGCTCATATTGCCTGGCAGCTAGTTGAGTGTTGTTGTTGCATACAGATACAATTCACACGCCACCAACACAGACACAGACATCGTCGCGAGAGACTCGTAATGGACAGTGCAACGTTTCAATTGCTGTTTTGCCGCCTCGGGGAATGTAATGCGGTGTTAATCAGCGTCATATATGCGCCGATTTGCAGATATCAAATTATGTTCGAAATTTTTGAATTGGGAAGGGTTGGACTAGAAGATATCCTATCCAATACCCATAATCGATAAACCTTCATTTAGTAAAATGGACTTGCCTTTAATTTTTTTGTTGTTGCATAAATGTTACTAGTCACATTATACCCTAAGCTTTCATTTTGTGAAATAAACTTGCCTTTAATGTTTTTGTTGTTGCATAAATCACATTATACCCCTTCTTTACGCACTTGTACAGGGTATACAAATCATGTAAATTCCCTCCAATTCCTTCCCTCTGTTCATACAATGCTTAAAACACGTTTATCGTTTATCGATTATAATCGATAAGCTTTCATTTAGTGAAATAAACTTGCCTTTAATGTTTTTGTTGTTGCATAAATCACATTATACCCCTTCTTTACGCACTTGTACCAATTACAGGGTATACAAATCACGTAAATTCCCTCCAATTTCTTCCCTCTGTTCATACAATGCTTAAAACATGTTTATCGTTTATCGATTATAATCGATAAGCTTTCATTTAGTGAAATAAACTTGCCATTAATGTTTTTCCTGTTAGATAAATGTTACTTGTCACATTATACCCTTTTCTTTACACACCTATACCAATTACAGGGTATACAAATCACGTAAATTCCCTTCCATCCCCCCTCTCTGTTCCTACTAATGCTCAACTGGTTCGCGCTTCAGTTGATGGTTTCAATTTATGCCTGTCTCCTGTTCATGTTGCTCGCAATTTGTTGTTGTTGTTGCTGTTGCTGTTGCTGTTGCAGCTGACAATTGATGGATGTCTGTGGCTTTTATTTTGTTGTTTTTTTTTTTGGTTGCACGCTTTGATTGAAGTTTGAAGATTTCAATTACGTTGGGGATATTATTTATTTGGTGTTTGCTTTCTTGACTGCATGCATAAATTTCCGAGGTGTTTTTTTTTTGGGGTAAGTTTGACTTTTGGCAGCAGTTGCAACTGCAACAACATAAATGGAAAGGCCACTTGTTGCAGCCTGTTAATCTGTTAATCTTTTTTTTTTTTACTGCATCTGTGCCCAAAAACTATGGAAAACAAAGCAGGGCCTTGACTTCAATAAACTAAGTATAAACAACAACAACGACTGCAACAACAATTGGCAACAAATGCTTAAATCAAATGAGACAACAATGCACAGCAATAGCAACAGCAACAACAACAACTACAACAAAGAGTTATGTGCACTTTAAACAACTTTGTGACCCTAACATGGCCACAAAACAGACGCACAGCTGAGCACAGTTAAAGCCAAGTTTGCAAATGTTGGCCTGGCTTCGTTTGGCTTCGTTTGCTTGTCAACAATCGAAGGCGAACCTGGGCAATAATTACGGGGCTCCGTCTCTAATTTGATATGGCTTGGGCTTGGAAAAACCTCCACTTAGAATGTGTTGTGGTTGTGAAAATTCGTTAACATTTTGCACACCGTGAAGTACGGCATTATGCCTCAATAGGCAACGCCTACACGTGCCACACAACTCATGCGGAGAGTGGGAGTGGGAGTAGGAGTCGAAGTAGGAGTCTGAGCCTTATCGCCCGACCAAGTCATGAAATCAGCTAAAAGCAGGCAAGGGTAAAACCTTGGCCCAGGTAAAGAAAGAAGCGAGCTTTAATGAGTTTTTCTCAACAAATGAAGCGGTGAAAAACCTCAAGAGTGCGAGAGAGGGAGAGAGAAGATTGTGAACACGTGCATAAAATACGACATGACACGACACGACACGACAAGACACGACTTGAAATGACATACAAACAGAACATGCTAACCAGAATCATATATAGCAAATAAATTATAATTAATGTTGATAGTTATGCCTAAGCAAAGAACATACTTGGTTTAAGTTTAAGTTATTTCAATGTAGATAGGAAATAATAAACTTTATAGTTGTGACCTTCGATATGCAGAAACGGTTTCTTGAACCAAGTAAAAGGAATGAACCTGAGAAAGACGAGATATTGTTATGCTAAACATGAACTAAAGTGTTTATACATGTTGATTTACACATAATATTTGTAAAACTTGACCATATCAAAGATAACTATCGAAGTTCCTACTGAAGTTTTCTAGGCGTCAATGAAAGTTTCGAAATTCAAATGCACACAAAAAAGAAAAAAAATAAATAAAAATAAACAAACAAATTTATAATGGTTTATTGATTGAACAAATATACGATATCATGTTTAATATTTACATACTAGTCCGACAAAGTCTCAATGCAATTAGTGAGTTTTCATATATGTATATATATATGGCTAGAATTGAGTAAGTCACACAATACAGCAGACATATAGAGAGACAGTTGGACATGACACACTGTCTTTCAGTCAGCAACAACAGCAGCAACAACAATAATTTGCAAATCACGCAGCTTCGCATCTCAAGTTGAAAATTGGGTTAATGCAATGCTGGCAGGCTCGAGCCAAGTTGCAGTTAAGGAGACAGAGGAACGAACTGTTGGACAGGTCAGACATATTACATGCAAACTCGTTCGAAGGGGGGGGAGGGGAGTTACTTTTGTCTTGCAGTCTTACAAAAGACAACAAAACTGTGCACCAAATGAACCACCCAAAAAGCGTTGAGCGAACATGACGCACAAAATTCCATATACAACATATATCCACTGAGACAAAAGAAGGTGCCCTAAAGTTCCATTAACTTATTAGTACCTCGGAAATGCAGCATCTATTTGAATAAGATTCCTATGTAGTGAATCTGAATCATATTCAATTTTGCTCAGTTGATAAATTATTTACGGACTTTGTCTGTTACGAAGATTCTCATCTTTCGTTAACAGAGGAGCTTAACAGCGCTGTTAGCATTTTAATCGGATTTCTGTTAAAATTATATGCTGTTTCAATTGAATTGATAGTGGAATCGGGGTATAAAATACAGATTCACTTAATGTTGATACTTCATTTGCATTTAATAGTTCTTAGACATTCTTTGTCTATATTTTTCTGAGTGTAGCACAACAAATAGCCAGCAGCGGATAAGCGACGTAGAGAACGAGAGAGACACGCCATTTGGCTTACTTAATTATGTTGCAATTGGATACCACAAGATGACGACTGAATAAAAACACACACACACACACACACACACATATACATACAGATATCTGTATCTGTATCTGTATCTGCATCTGGCTTACTATTAAACATAGCCTAGAGCCTAAGACTGAGACTGGAGCTGAAACTGAGGTGGAAGTGGAGTCAAGTCGAGAGCTAAAGACTGGCGCTTAAATAACTTGATTGTTAGTAGAGCAAACAACAACACTTGCTTTCCACATACATGTATGAAGAGCTAGGGCTTTCCAAAAACAACAAAAATAATAAAGGTATTCCTCGAAACTTTTCACGCGATTTATTTGATAACACACACCAAAAAGTATATAAAAGCAGCCGAAAATATGTTAATTTGATGAAAATGGTTTTTTTCGTTGCGCTTTTGTTAGCGCGTTTTCTATAGAAAAATGGAAATCGTGAGCTTTTTTTTTTTTTTTTTGTTGTTGTTAAGTTAACTCTGTTTTGGGTCTTCACTCGCTTCTTTGCTCACGTTTGCTCACTAATCGGATTTTCGGCCATGGCTTGAAGCATGTCTTGTTGTTGTTGTTGTTTAAACAAGTTTGGGGGCATTAATCATGCTGTACACAATGACGGGAGAAAGAGGGGAGGAGGAGAGGAGGAGAAGGCGCATTAGTAGGGCGCAACGCATTGACAGGCCCTTGGCGAAGGAGGAGGAGAAGGAGGAGAAGGAGGAGATCGCTTATCGTCGCCCAGATTACGATTATGTTGTAAAAAGCAAAACAGAACAGAGAGAACAAGACAGTGCGAGAGAAAGACGCATGCCACAATTCGGGCACTGAACCCATTTCGGGATGCCACAATCTCCACCACACTGGCAAATGCAAAGTATCTTGCTTCTTGGCCAGTCTTCTTAGCCAACATGTCTGACACTTGCAACGCAGCAATTTTCATTTCACTTTTTCCGTCTCTGCTTGTGCAATATTTTTTATTGAATATATAATCTTTGGAGCAAGCAAGACAAATTTACGGGCCAAATTAGAACCGGAGTCTATGAGGTAAGACACAGAGCCATCTCTGTACACTGACAGAAATGTTAGGGTAGGTTGAGGGTGTATAAGAATTTTTATTAAGTTTCCATTCCAAGTAATAATGATTAAAAATGCATTACTTTTCAGATATTTGCTTTCCCTCTCGAGAGAGCGTAATTAAAAATCTATTAACTTAGAGTAGCCATTAGTCGGCTATTAGCTTGTTAATTTTCCCCTAGCAGACGCTGAGTGCTGTAATAATTCTTGACTGCTAAAAAGAAGAAAATAAAGAAGGAATAAAAATAAAGCTAAGAGCTTGTTGCACTTGCAACTTTGGAAATGGCAATGGAATGGAGTAAAATATTATTAGAAATTCTGATGCAGTGCGTCGTCGTCTTCTTCTTCTTCTTCTTGTTCTTGTTCTTGTGGTCTTTGGGAAAGGCGTATCGCATTTAGCGCTAAGTAAAGAGCCAAATAAAGGGGCAAGAAGATGACTCCGATTGAGACCAGGAAGCATGTCTAAAAATGCAGCACAGTTGTTGCTGTTGTCGTCGTGGTTGTCGTCATGTTTTTCTTCTTTTTTTTCGGGATAACGGGGTTGTGGGAGTTGCAGCAACTTGTGGCAACTTGCGGCCTAATGATGCATTTGGGGCCTGTGGAAGCCGTAGACCATGGCAGCTGAAATTGCATTTTGTTGGCCAGGCCAAACCAATTTAGATTCTAATTTCATGCAACAAATCAGATTAGTTTGCCCCGCAATCACACACACACACACACACATAATGGCCAAAAGTACAGTTAACTCTCTCTCCGCTTTTTGTCTTGACCTTAAACGCTTTTCACCACGTTTAGCATACGGTCATAAAATATATTTTTCTATTGCCTGGCAAACAATAATTTTGTTGTATTTGTTTCATATGGAAAATGGCCAAGCATTTTTCCGTCTTAAGCCGTTTACAGCCGTTAAATGTCGCCAAGTTTTGTAGCCTTTTATTTTTAACTGTTTTTCTTGTGTGGTGTTGACAAAAACATTTTCTGTAAACGGGTTTCCAAAATGACCCCCAAGTGGCTAGTTACTTAAGAAAAAAAGAGCTCATAAAAATGATTTAACTCGACTTAAATCGAGCGCTCCATTCAAATTTACTTCAATGCCTTTTGTTGTATGGTTTTCTAAAGACTTTTCAGTTTTGCATAAGTATAATAAATAAATATATATACTACTTACGATCTTACAAAAAAGAGATTAAAGCTCATTTTAGGCAATTCCCACGAATGCAACGTCTTTATTCTCTCTCTGAACAATGCAATCTGTAAAGAAAACAAAACAATGATTATTGTATTAAAAGCTATTTCAATTAAAATTTTATTCATAGCTTTTTTTGCAATAAATATTTTGATTATTTTTAAGCAGTTTCTGCGAAACAAATGAGAAGCAATCTCAAACATCAACAAATACTTAAGTTTGTTTTTCTTTGAAAATCCTCTTAGTGCCTCGAAACTAAAGTCTATAAATATGTTCGTAGCAGCAGCAATAATAATTAATCTGAAACAATTAGCATATCCAAAGGTTGAGCATTGAAAAATTGATATCGATACGAAAAAAAAACTAAGAAACATCAGCAACAAACTATATATATGAGTATGAGCAGGCCATTTATTAACCAAGATTCCGCAGTCCATTAAGACAACGCCCACACACACACCCTCACACACACACACACACTCGCTTGTGGTTCACCTTTTGGCCTGGCGCTGACTCAGACCAAAAAAAAAAAGATCAGCTCAAAGAAGGCTCATCAATTTTTTTGGTCCAGCTTTCTGTTGTTCAATAAAAATAAATCGTAAATCAATAAACCGTGCACTCAAAAGTTCAGATCCAATAACTTGACCACTGTGCAACACGAAGCAGCGAGAAGAAGAAGAGTGCAACCAACTTTCTGTAAAATTTAACAGTTTAAAGTTTTATTTTGATTAATTGGTGCGGCAACAAAACAATTTCATGTGAAATACATTTTGATTGATGTTTTTATAATTTTGAACATAAAAAAGGTTTACATAAAACGAGTAAAAGTGTTTGAGTTAACTTTAACTCGAGATACTCTGTCATTTTCAATGCACTTTTGAATAAGTACAGAGTATATTTAGAGTCTGTTAGTATTCAGTTTAGCTTCAGCTTTTTAAGATGCAGTTAAAAAAGCCACAGGTGTTCAGGGCGTTTAACAATTAAAAATTCAAATTTAATGTTTACTCTAAACGTTTCTAAACAAAAGCAATGAAGCCATTCACACACACACACACACACTCTATATATATATGTGCCCAGCGGGCTGTCCCGCCGGATCCGGCCAAGATTTATGCAGTCTGTACGGAATTGGAACAAGTTTTTTTTTTTTCGGTTGAGAATTTCATGTTGCACTCACTTTGTTGGCACAGTTTTCAGCCTTTTTTTTCGGGTAAGAAAAACTTCCGCATTTTGTTCTTGCTCATTGTTGTTGTTCTTGCTGTTGTTGTTGTTGTTGTTGTGGCGCCCTTACATTGCTGCATAAATAACGTGAGAATTATGGCTACAAGAGCCCAGTTTTGCAGTTTTACAGTTTTCAGGCAACAACAACAACAACAGCAACATAAATATGCATGTGCAGCAATAAAGAAATTGTTAAATGTCCCGAGTATATCCAATGTGGGTCTCAGGACCGTTACGCTTTTATTATTAGCCTGGCCAAAGTCACAAATTTTCGGCAACGGTAACGGGTTCATATCCCCATTACACTCAGAGAAACGGGTGATGTTAGGGTGAAGTTAAGTTAAAGAGTTAAGAAGAGTTTTTCATTTGTTTTTGTTGAGTGCAGCTCAAACTGCAACTTGCAACAAGCGGCAGTCAAAAGTGAGAGAAGTCAGTCAGTGGCTTTAGCCCGCATTGCCAATTACGACACCAGCAGCAGCAGCAGCAACAGCAGCAACCGGCAACAGCAGCAACTTGCAACCACAACAACAACAACAGCAACAGCCTTACAACTTGCAATTTATGGGATGCTTTGCTTGCATCTTTTTATTGTGTTTTTGGCGTTTTTGGGCAGTTCAAAAATCGAAAAAAATATATATGCGAAACAATTGAAAAACCGCTTATTATCGGTGTTTATGTGTTGGGTCTGCTGGCGGGCAAAGGTCTTGATGTTATGTTTACTGTTTACAGTTTGAGAGCCACTGATATAAACATAATTTTCACACAATTTCTATACGGCTTGCATCTTTTTATATGCATACGGTTTGTAAGCAATTGCTATAAAAAACCTTTATACAATAGCTATAAATATATGAATATTATGATTTGATAAGGAATTTCAACGAGTAGCAAGTGGAAAAAAAGTAAAGAAGGTGTTTTCATCACTGATTTGGACACAATTCGTGATGTGTGTTGTACAATTTAATGACATGTGACAATTGTACGATTGGAGGCAGAAAGACAGAAAGACAGACAGACATGCAACAGTTGCAACAGATCGTCTGCTGGGCGTCTGCGGCAACCTGTTGGCCAGTTTATTATGACAGTAATTGGCTAGTTGGCCAAGACATCGTCTTCTGGCCAGCTGGAAAAGTCAGTTTCAGATTCGTTTTCGTTTTCAATTTCACTTTTGCTCTTGATGTTGCTGTGTTGAAATGTACTGATCCATGTTAATGTATGTCTCTACTTGCAACAGTCGACACGTTTGCGTGCAACAACGCACGATCACGATGCCAGTGAAGACAACGGAGGTTTACACGCGACCCACTTGGAAGCACATCAGCACACCCTGCCAGGCACCCACCCACTCCGGCCAGATGTGCACGCAAGTCCAGCTCATCCACGAGCAGGCCTACAGGGCTGTCATCAAGCACAAGCCCGCCCAACAGATGACCTACGATTGCTGCACGGGATGGAGCAAGGAAACTCCACGCGCCGATGCGTGCATGAAACGTAAGTAATGAGCAGGGAAATGGAAAGTGAAATGCATTAAGGGGTTAGGTGGGTTTAAGAATTTCAAAAAATGTATTATTTTTTTGCCTTATTAAATAGTACAATATGTTTAAAATATTCTCCTAAAATATCAAGTTGATCTGAGTAAAATCCACAAAACTTTAACGCGTTTATCTCAAAACTTAATTTTTTAGTTATGAACCGATTTTGTTCAAATTTTGCACACATCTTTGCAAGTACATTATCAAGGTATTAAACAAAGGAAAATTTGACCAAAATATGTGGTTTTTTTTCAAAGTCTGTTAAAGAAAATATTTTTTTCCTTCGTCCAATCATGAGTTATGCTGTCCACGGCGAGAGCATTTTTTTTTGAGACGTCAAGGGAGAAGAAGTTTCCAACGGCTGAGTTTTCGGAATTTTAAAATGAAATTTTCAGAAAATAATATTTAAATATGTATCTTTGATATGCTGAATTATTAAAATAAAAAATATGATTTTATATAGTATTAAAATAAAAACAGTAAAAATACCCTTTTTTTTGAACCTCTGAAAGCCACCTAACCCTTTAAGTTAATTTTGCTTACAGCTATTTGCACCACACGCTGTCAGAATGGTGGCAATTGTACCGCTCCGCAGACGTGCAGTTGTCCTTTGGGGTTTACGGGTCGCTACTGTGAACAGGATGTGAATGAGTGCGAAACGGAGAAGCCCTGCGATCAGCAGTGTGTTAATACCCAGGGCTCCTACTACTGCCGCTGTCGCCAGGGCTTCGTGCTGCACTCGGATCAGCAGAGTTGTCGCAAGCATTCCTCGCATGCGGATGATGCGTTCGAGGCGCGGGATCTGGAGAATGATATCGATGATACGGACGCTGAGGTTGCAACGCGACTGCAGAAAATCGAACGCTCGCTGGCCAACGAGCGAGTGCACACGAATGAGCTGCAAAAGTCGCTACAGGCCACCTACAGTGTGGTGGACACGCTCAAGAGCAGGCTAAGCACTTTGGTAAACAAAAACTGTTAGCAAATTGAATTTTATATTTATGTAATTTATTTGATATAGGAAAAGCAAGCGCTGGATGTGAATCGCATGCAGACGAATATCTACAAAACAGAATCGCGCACCAATAAGTTGGAGAGCATGTTGAATTTGCTTATGAAATGTCGAAACGGACCCAATGCCAATTGCCCCTAAATGGGGGCGGGGGGCAGGGATTTCTTGCCAGCGCCAACACAGAACTGCATTTTCGTTTTTAAGAATTTAGTTATGTAGAATTTGTTTGTGTAACTGTAGTAGCTGCTCCTGCTTGTAAGCCATTCCCGAACGCAAGTGCCTCCGTAGTTTATAAAACATTTTAACAACAATCACAACAATATTTAGTACTTAAGCGAACTCGTGTCATAAATGTATATGTATTAAAATCGAATGCTCTAGTTGTAAGCACACACAATATCTGCTGTTTGTGAAGTATTTGCATGTATTTTTTGTATATAATATAGATGAGAAAATAGCGCACAAATAAATACATTTTATTGTATTCGCAAACATGTGGTATTTGAATTTAAGCGGGCTACAGCAGCGAATATGTTAACAGTGGAGCGTTGCCACCTAACATGTAAGCAAGTTGGCAGCGCTAAAAACCACTCATGGTATTTATCAAGAAAGGTAAGACAAGCCAACAACTTTAAGAACTTAAATTTTTTCTTAAATTCAAACAATAATTTGCAGATGCAAATAGTTTCACACTTTATAAGTAGTTATTAGAGTGATCAAACTTGCGTTGAATGATTAAGCTAGCTGGAAAAAACTCAAAGAGAATACACTTCTCTTTGTATGACGTCACAATTTAACTCGCGTGTAGAGCGCAACTGCGCAATAGCGTTACCTTCACCCTTGCAAGAATGCGAGAAGTATTAGTACGAAAACAGCTGAAATTACAGCTCAAACCAAAACAAAAGAAAAATTGAGGCGTATTTAAATATGCAATTTCAAGGCAGCTGTGTGACACTTAATTAATAAGTGAAGAAACACAACAAGAAAGATATTTAACGTGCTCTTCTATTGTGACTACTGGATGTGGGTAATATACCCGCACAATTTGGAGGAAGAGACAAAACCGAAGAACTAATTTCACTTTCGCGAAGCATCAAAACAAAAACAGTACAAAGTGCAATAACAATGACGAACGAAAAACTGCCATTAAAGCAGGCCGAGGTCTCGGTGCAGCGTTTCCAAGATTCAGCTGTTCCTCATCATTTGAGTTTACTCCAAAATCATCGAAGCAATATTGAGAAGAGCTTAGCTCTAGGCGACTGGCAAAAGATCAAAAAGGAGGAACTCAATGCGATGCGGGTAATTAAACAGATCAAGAATTTGTTGCTCGAAATGGATGCATTGAGAGAGAAGCTGCGCGATGAGGATTTGGAGCGTTTCGATGAGCTCATGAAACCGGGCAAGGAGAAAGCCTTCGAGGGCATGAAGAAATTTGCAGGTAAGCTCATAATTAGAGATGGGACCGTGTCAATGTTATTGCTCATCTCTAATAACCAAAGCCGTTATTTTCAACTCACACTTTGCATTCATTGCCAGAGTTGAAGCTTAAATCGCCCAGCGCCAGTTCACAGTTCGATGACGAGGATCAGGACAATCAGGCAGTGGATATCGATAATGTGCCAGCTTTGCAGCATGCTCTGCCACAGCTAGAGACCGACTTTCAGCTGGAGGAGCATCAGTTGGCACAGAGGGAAGCATGCTTGGAGCAAATGGAACGACTGCAGCATGAGATCTATGATCTGCATGGCATGTTCAACGGGATGAGAGAGTTAACGCAGGAGCAGGCAGTCAGCGTTCAAAACATAGCGGACAATGCAGAGGAAGCGCTAGAGAACGTGCAACAAGGGGAGAGGAGTTTACGCAATGCACTTACCTACAGGAAAGCAATGTATCCTGTTGTGGGTGCACTCCTGGGCACCTGCGTGGGTGGACCCATTGGTCTGGTGGCCGGCATCAAAGCTGGCGGCCTTGCTGCGGTGGGTTGTGGCATCCTTGGCTTCACCGGCGGCTCCGTGCTCAAAAGCAACCCGAATGTAATGCACGGGAATATTGAGGAGCAGCAGGCGCAGCCGGAAGATGGCGATTCCACTGAAACACTGGAGCTGGCCGTGAAGTCCGAATGACAAACGTTGGCCTTGGCCAACAACACGCACATGTGGACTGGAAATACTCGTCGCTTTGAAGCGGCCACCACCGGAATCCTGTGCGGCGTGCGCAGCTATTGTTCCATACAGTGAGAAAGTGATTTTCTGTGCAATGCCTCTCAAACTGTCTGTCACTTTGATTAGTTTAAGCGTTGATTAAGATTTGTTGTTTACGCCAGGGCATCTACCAAGTAGCTTACATATATATTATTCCATGTAGCTGTATCCATTATGTTAGCTATCTTTAAGTTTTACGATTTACGTGTGTAACTTTAAGGCTTTAATATGCAATACCATAAAACAACCAGTTACAAATTGACTTCCTATGTACTAATTTTGCTTAACAACTAGGCGTGGCAACCGCCCACTTCCACTCTTTGTTTAGAGCGGCACATTAACTGTTGTCCAGGCCTGCTTGAAGTTCTTCTTTTGTGCATGCTGCTTCTTGCGTAGACGCTTGGCAGTCTTCTTCTTCTTGAACCACGCGGGATAGTTGCCAAATTGATCTTTCAGTGTCTTGCTATTGTAAACGTGTTCCACACCGGTATTTTCATTCACTTGGGCAATCTCTTTGCCCTTTTCCAGGCTCTCCTGATGCTCATAGACCAATTCCTGGTGTTCTTTTGTCTTGGCTGCCTGTGTTTGTAAACGGTTTTTAGTGGATTTTTAATATGGGCGTTTCATTCTGAACAACTCACCCTTTTGATCTCTTTGGCTGTCTTGATCTCAGCCACTTCGCCAATTTCCATTTTAATCTCTTTGCCATCGGCGTCCAGCAAACCCAGCGTTTTCTTCAAGCGAATCAACTCCTTGGCATCGTAGCGCGCTTTCTTGATTTTGTTCATTTCATCGCGACGTTTGCGCGACCGATTTGAGCGACCCATTTTCTTAAATTTTAAGTTCTATGGTTCAAATCTATTCAATCTGCGTTGTTCGAGTTTCAGAATATAAACACGTGCATATGCTATCGATACATTGCAATAACACTTTGCCGATATATACCGATATGTGTTGAAGCCAACTTCGCGCTTCTCAAATTTGCGTTAACAGCGCAGTGTAAACGAACAATCGATTAACAAACAAATAGGGTGCAGAATGCAAATAGTAATAATAATAAAAGGGAATACTTAAAAAAATTTAATTAAATATGTCTTATGTTCGGGGGCTTACAGCTCATATATTATTATTGTATAAATCAAGAGGCAAAACCACCACTTAAACGGTATTACAGAGTATTGGCAGAGTTGTGATATATTATATACATATGTGTACTTAATGGACGAGTTTACTTGTACATATTTGTTTTCAGATGTAGAAATGTCGGTCTGCACAAAACCAGTTCTCACTCTCATTCTCGCTCATGGATGCAATATGATTTTTGTGTACAAACAAAAGTCAGCTGCTAATGCCTTCTGCCCGAGAGAGAGAGAGAGAGAGCTATGTAGCTGCCAATTGTGAGAGTGAGCGAAAAGGTTGTAGAACGACGAATATTGAATGCTCTTACTTACTGATTGGCCAATTAATAAAATTTAAGTTTGCTGCAAAGCGCTATTAATCGATCCCACAAAACTAATCGATAGAAACTAAGCCAACTTTTTAAGCTGTTAAGCAACTCCAAAATACTTCTACCTTGCATAAGAGTATACAGCTCAAGAGAGAATCTTTCACGCACAGGCGCAGCAGCAGCGTATGTTGTAGTTGTTGTTGTATGGCAGCAGTAACCACAGCAATAGCAGCAGCAGTAGCAGCAATATAACAGGGTAAGTGTGTCGAGCTCAGCTGGTTGGGCCACCAGCTACCATTACCACCACCACTGACAACAACAACAACAACAACAACAAGTAACAGTAACAGCAACAACTAAAGCAAAAGCAAAAGCAAAAATCAACGAACTGACGAACACGACTAGCAACCGACTTGGGACCTCTTCTGCCTTCGCCTTCATTCGCTCGCCGTCAGTCGTCGTCGTTAGCCAACGTCACGGAGTTTGTGTTGTTCGCCTTGCTTCTGGTTCTTCTTCACTCAAAATAGAAAACAAAATAACTGAAACTCACCCCCGCCCCTTAAGAAACATTCTGCACTGAGCGCACAATAACAAAATCTCAATTGATTAAATAATCAACTGTAAAACTTGTGAGATAAAATTCAATTTTCACTAGATACTTTTCAACATTCAAAAAGTCAAAGTAGACTCTGTGTGCAGCCAAAAAGGGGCCTGAATTCAATTGCAGTGGATCAATAAAGAAAGCCAAGCCAAGTAAGTGTGAATATAATACACCCCCAATAACAAAAATCACAAATACAAACACAAACACAAGAACTCAAGAAGCAAAAACAAAATGCTTTTGCGGAAGTCAACATAAAAATGGCAAGCAATCAAGAAGAAGAGTGAATTTCTATGAAACTCCACATAAACACATACAAACAAGCATACTTACATATGTACATTTATATAAATATTTCATCAAATTGGTTTTATGCACGATTTACATATAAATAAATAACAGCATACATAGAAAAAGTGCAGCCAAGCGAGAAAACAGAAAAAAAAACTTTCTGATTGCACCTTCGCAGAGTTCACACTCTTTATCTGTGTGTGTGTGTGTGTATAGTGTGTGTGTGTGTGTGTTCTTTTCAGTCTGACCTGTGCTTGCCACTGTTTGCAGAACTTGTCCATCCTGTCAGCACAAGCAAAAGTATATATGTGTGTATACAGAGAAAAAAATGCTAAGCAAAAAACTTTGATTCATTTATGGAAAATATTGAATTTGAACAATCATTGTTTACTTAAGCTTTTTTATTCTTACTTGGAACATTCATTAATAGAGGTTCGCAGTTTTGTATACATTTTTCAGTGTACCCCAACCCTAAAAAAAATCGTACTATCGTTAGCTGCGAATCTCTGAACTCGATTCTCGTTCTGTGTTTCGATATTAGCTCATAAATTTAAAAAGCATCACGTTTTAAGCGATTGTTATCAGTTAAAAGGAAAATACGATTTACAAATAACGTTTCAACGCTTTTAAAGGCACTTTAAACTTTTTGGCATTATGACAAATTTTGTTGTAACCTCACTGATATTCATCTTAATAATACTTTACATTAATTTCCTATAAAATTCGTTTAAGTATCCGGGGAATTCGAATTTTGTCACCTGTTATTTTGTATGTACACTTTTCATAATATTTTCATTCAATTTGTTTTTGGATATGAGCCAATTCAGTATGTGTTTGGGCCATAAATAAAAGAAATGCCTTTGCGCACATCAAAGAGTGTCTAGAAACCGCAAAGAAATGATAGAAGAGAAGCAACCTTTTTGTCTTTCTATAAATTCGCTTTGACGAGGGTACAAACAATACCCAATATGTACCTACATACATATATAGTTAGTACGTACATATGTATAGGTAGACCCAGCAATGGGCATTACACCAAAAACAAAAACAAAAACCCAATCATAGGCCCCAAAGGCAAGACCAAGTGAATCATGCTGCAAAAGTGCACAATAAGCAACAGAACAGGTCTTACAATGGCTTGTCTTATTGTTTTTGATACCCTGTAAAAGAAAAGGAAATGTGTGAGAAGGGTAGACTGACTTTTGCATATGACTTTATTCTATGCCGAACGAGTGGATCCAGAAATGGGCACGTCTACGGTTACTTCGGCGCCAAGGTCTGATGATTGATTCTTGTAGAACTTGACAAAATAAGACGAAAATATTAAATAAAATTTATCGATTACTCGCTTGGTTATCGAGATATAGCTAATAAGTTTAATAGATTTCGGAAAAAAACGAAACGAATGTTTAATATATTTCTAAAAAAATAAGACGAAAATATTACATATAATTAATCGATATCTCACTTAATTATCGATATATACATAGATACTAAAAAGTAGTAGAACCAGAAATGTATATTCGTTTCTTCATCTATATGATCCCAGAGGCTTGATAAGGAAATTTAGAACAGGGTATTTTCTAGTTGATCAAAGACGACCAGCGAACTCTTACTTGTTTTTCGGTTGGTTTTTTTTAGGATGCTGAATGTTGGCCTGTGGTAAGAAAGAGGCGGCAATAAATCAAGTCTAGCCAGTCTGCAAGAAAAATGATGATAAGGAGAGCGCGCAAAAAACATAAACAGCAAACAGCTGATGCAGCTAAAAGGGGAGTGTGTGTGTGTGTGTGTGTGTATCTGGCAGATACATTTTCGGTGGCTGAGATCAGCACGACTTGGTCTTGAACTAACAAGCCGCAGTTGCAACTTGCAACCGAATCTGGCTGCTGGCATCTCTGTAATTGGCAATAAGAAAAAAAAAGGGTAACAGCAACTGAATTGACCAAAAACCTCCTTTGTGTGCTATTTTTGTTTTGGTTGCAAACCCGTCTTGGCCTTTTTCAGACACTTGGTGGCAGTTGCAACTTGTCTAGAGCCCTTGTGGAAAGCAATTAAGTCATCATTAGAGCGCATAGAAAATTTAATAATTGTCTGAGGAAGACAGATCTTAAGCAAAGTTACCATTAAAAATAAAAAAAGAGTATTAGAGCGCATTAGACGCTTTCATTAGCTGACGCGGCAGTTTTCCTAACTATTAAAGTATACCTGTACAGGTAAACCCAAACCAAGCAGCTTAAAATGGCACACACTGAAAGAAGAGCCTTAATTATGTGTCTTCAAAGTTAGTCAACGACTTTTTGTAACGGTAATTACGGCTGTCTGTCACAATGTACACAGAGAGAAAGTCAAGTGCACTTTATTTATAGTTGCGCTAAGGAAAGTGATTAACTGAGTTGACTTTGACATAACGTTTTTCTTCAAGTGTACAAACATGTTTTTGTTTGCTTCTCAAATTTCCCTTTAGTGCCAGGCAGCGATCCTTTTTGTGGGTTCAGCCAATTGCTTCTTAGCTGATTTATGACATAAACAACCTAGGAAAAAGGCAAAGGCGAAAGTGAATTTCTCTGCTGCCTGCTGTTGTTGATGGGAAACCGAAGAACCTAAGCCATATCTCTACCAGCCATATCCATATCCATATCACTTCAGAGGAGTAAAGAGAAAAAAATGATGTCATATTTGCTGGTTTGTCAGCAAGGAAAGTAAAGTAAAGTAAAGTATAGAAATAATTGAACCAGGTAGGCCTAACTGCGCACCTCTCCCTCTCCCTCCCTCCTGCTCTCTCTCCCTCTCTCTCTCTCTCCCTGCTCCTGTGGGGGTTGTTTATTTCTATACACATACGTGACGTGTTTATTTTCAACTGGCATTTGAGCTGATTCGCAGCAGCAGCAGCGACATTAATCGATAATCTGCAACCCAAAATTAAACGCAATGTGTGACAAAAAGCAAAAAAAAATCGGAAATAGCTAAGGTGACCTCCCCCATAAAAGTTTGAGTTGGAGGCAAAGCTGCAAAGTTTCATTTTTAGGGCCTACTTTTTCCCAATGCGGAAGTTGTGTATTTTATACACACACACACACACAGACATAATTGCAGTGGAAAAATCATAGGGTCTGGGCATAGAGTGTAAACATAATAATGTACAATATACATATAAGAAAGTTTTTGGCCAACAACTGCGCAGGTCAAACAGAGCAAGCTGGCAATTTGTTTGTAAACAAAAAATGCCAATGCGCTAACTGTAAACAGGGTGTCACAGGAGCAAAGTGAGAGAAAGTGGGGTTGGGCAAAGAGCGAAAGAGAGCGAGAGAGAGAGAGAGCGAGTTGAGTGAAACATGCTCTCGCTGCGTGATTGTGATTGTTGGGGAACAGTTACGAGTTACGAACAGTTGAACCTAGTAGCAGATATATTTAGCTACTGCAACTGTTACAGCAGAGAGGGGTTTGGGGGGTATGTGAGGTTTGTGGTCTGCCATAAATTTTGCACTTGATTGTGATGTTTATTATAACCTGGTGTTCAAACTTAACTTTCTATGATACCGAGTGAACACTGTAAATGCATTATAACAATCAATTTAACTAATGCATATGGGTAGATAGTATTTTATTTTATCTTATCTCAAGCACACAATAATAACAAATATTAAGATATTAATAACAAAAGATTTGCATTGTCAAGTATTTCATTTAAAGTAAAATGCAACTCTGCTAATCATGATGTTGTTAGAATGATTACAGAAGCACCCTGTGATGTTGTAATCTACAATGTGACAGTTAGATTGACAGACTGGCACAATATATATTCATAGATTGATAGACGATTGACCTACTGGCCCATCTAAAATGCACAGGAATTTACATGTACATGAAAAGAAAGAAAGAGAGAGAGACAGGGAGAGAGGGAGAGGCAGACAATTGTTTTTGGGCACTGATAAACAAGGTGATAAAATAAATGCGTTGCCTAAAAATTATATACTGCGTCGCTTTAGCAATTACGCGTTTTAAAAACGTATCGAGTATTTACAATATATATTTAATTAAAAATCTCATTTAAATGTTGATTATTTGCAAAGTGCAAGAAAAACTTGTACTTGTTGGAACCTGCTTGACCATATTTATCATCGATCAGGTGATTAAAGCCAAGGCAGACAATGAACTTGCCGAAAGGCTTGTCCACAATGTACAGTCTGTACTCACAATATGCAATCTCAGAACAAGTGTCGCACAGATTGCGGCAGAACATCAAAAGGCTTGCGTCATTCCTAAGCAAAAGCAGCTTAGTGCTTTTTTTTCGCAGTGTGTACTTTTTTTCTTCGTTTCTGTTTCTGGAGCATAATAGAAATCGAGTAAAGTCATTTAAAGTCGCAGTCAAACTGTACAAACTGCGCATTTGCAACCCAAGCTCTGTTGGGGGTGGGATGAAGTAGAAGAAGGAGGAGGAGGAGGAGGAGGAGTGCGCAGTTAAAGAGCTGCTTCTGATCTTTGGCTCTTTTCGTTTTGTGTTTTGATGTGCGCCGACATGTTTGTTTAGAAATTGAACAAACATTTGATTGTCTGAGAGTTTCTAACATTGGATGACGCTAATTTATGGAGCTACCAGTTGTTTGTATTTATCAGTAAACATGCCACATGATTAGATAGATGGCAGTACCAAAACAAAAACCCCGAAAAAAAAAAATATTCCAATATTGTTTATTTATTTTAGTTTAAAGTGTTTTTTTGTTTATGCCTTTCCACATTTTTCTTGTGAAATGACGCCAAAATTTGTTTACATACTTTATTTTTGCTTCAACTCGATTTCCCTCTCTCTCTGGCACATTTCTTATGTTTTTGTTTATAACAATCGAAAGCGCGTGCGAGATATTTTTTGTTGTATCTATTTGGCAACGATCTTTACCTACGCACTAATGTATATAAACTATGTTGAAGATTGTCGCCTGGCTTGCGTCAGCCACTTTTCATACATATTTAGACCACAATTTGTTTTGGCCAAAACAATTTGTTTGCCTCTTTCACTTTGTCAGCTGTTGCATGATGATAAAATTTCTAAAAATACAAATAAACATACTAAGAGAGAGAGAACTGCACAAAAATAATAACCTTGAACCTGGCCGCGAGGTTGTTTAGCTTTTTTCGCTAATTTTCTCGGTTTTTTTTTTTTTTTTTGACTCGTTTGTTATTGTTTATATTGCTTATATGCACCAAATTATGAAAGCTTTTGTGTTGGCGAGCATTTTGATTATTTTTCTAATATTGCAAGTGCTTCTTTGTTTATGAAAAACACTTGCTATAAATTTTGTCTGGCGAATAAAATAATATACTTAATATGATTACCAGCTCAAAAACTATTGCTGGCCGTGACTTGGCATTAAAGTGTCTGTATTTACTATTATATTTTAAATTGAACTTTGAGCAGACGCTAGCAACACAACAAAACAAAATGGGGGGAAAAAAACCCGTAAGCAGCTACTGTATTTTTGTTTTTGGCAGTTCTTTTTTGTGTGTCTTTCTTAGTCACAAACTACAAAAGCAACAAAAGCAAACTAGCAATGAGCTCCACTCGGTCTGCAAGATACACAAAGCAAAGAGTGGAGCGAAGAAGAGGCAGAAAGGGTGGGGGGCATTACAAAAAGTGTGTCAGTGCGCAAACGTCAGCGCAGCTGATCGTTGAGCGAGAGAGAGCAACAAAGCTAAACATACATATGTATATGTGTTATGTATAAGTAGAGAGAGAGACTACAGTTGTTAGAGAGGGAGCACGCGTTTGTTGGTAAACAAAATAACACGAACTTTGCGTATGATCGATAGACAGAGTTGAATACACGCTCACAAATTGAGTGACTGAATGCTCAGCTGCTCAGCTGCTTTGGAGCATAAACAGTTTTGGCGCTTTGCTTTTGTTTACCAGCTGGAAAATATGTCTCCCTCTTCGCACTCTCACGCCCCACTTGTTGTATGGTTTTGTGTGGCGTCGCTGTTTTTTGCGTTTTAAAAAAATACATAATTATGTGTTTAGATCGCGCTCTCTCTCTTTCGCTCTCTTTCTTGCTCTCTGGGGGCAGTCAGATACTTTGGCTGAGCAGCTGCTGACGCCCCGTTGACATTCGTCTCTGATATTTGAAAGCAAACGCAACAGCAGCAGCAGCAGCAGCACAGTTAAAGTGCAGCTAAAGAAAAGTGAAACAAAAATAAAACCAACAAAAACAAAAACATACTAAAGGAACGGATTAACATAACTGTGACCGTTTTAGGTAAATAGATGCTTAAGATAAACTCAAAACCAAAGTGTTGATAAATGTTACAAAAAGACAATATAAGCTGCAGTGAACAGATACAGATACAGCTACAGCAACAACTATACCCTAGAGCTACAGATACAGATACTAGTACAGTATGCTCTCTCACACACACACACACACACACACACGCAAACAGTGTAGCTTTTGTTCTTTTGGTGCGCTTTTGAAATTCAAATACGCTTCCGTTTTCAGTTGGCAAACGAGTGTCGACTTTGCAGTATCTGCAGTGTGTGAATTACTTTTTGCTGTATCTATCTATCTCTCTGTGCTTTTGTATCTTTTCTATCGGACTGTCGTTAGGTTGTGAAATTTAAAAGCAACCATTTCGAACTAACTTGAAATTTGCTTCTATCTAAAACCAACCAGGTGAGAAGAAGAAACTAAAACAGCTGATGACGCTAAGAGGTGCAACATCAAGCAAAAGCAAAAACTAATGCTAATTAAGTGCAATCTGCTTAAAAGTGGTTCTCTCTTTTTTCTTTAATTTTTTTTGATTCGTTACAAGGTCAGAAATGACGTCAACTTAAAGCGTCTTTGTGGGTGTGCATTGCATAATTTGTAATAAAAAAATTATAATTATAATTGAAGTGTACTATTAATATTTACAACTTTGCGAAATAGTTAAACACACAAAGAAACAAAGGCCTGCATAAAGCTTTAAACTAATCAAATACAACGATGTATAAATATATAGGTGGGAGGTTTTTTGTTGTTGTAGTTATTAAGTGTTTGTATGTGGGTGCAAAAGCTTTGGAGCTCTTTGTTTGCTTATCGAAAGTTGAGTTGAGAAATTGATAATTGCATTTAATATGCTGTTCTCAAGATAAGACATAATTTCGAGGAGTTCACAGAACAAACTATTATTATATTACGTATACGTTTCCCCACCCCTGCTTCAATTAGTTCAAGTTCATTAGCCCAGCCCCAAAGAGCACTTTTCAATTAGTATTCACAGCCTCTCCCCTCTATATTATTTAATCGTTTGAACTTTCGACTCTTGTCAGCGACTAGACTTTAGTATGACTATTTACTATATAGTATATAGTAGATTCTAAACACTTGGACAGCTGTCTAGCCAGTATGTCTGGGTTTGAGGCTTATCGTGGTTGCAAATGAGTTGGCAACCACTTGATGAGTTTATCAGTAAGTCTAAAACAAATATTAGTAATAGGACAAAAGGCAAAAAAAAAAGATACTATATCGATAGAATTATATAAGCGCGCAGCCATCGATCAAGGCCACATCTAAAATAGATAGATACTATATATCTCTATATAGCTTAACTGAACGTAAGACAATTGAGTGCATTTCTAGCTAGCTGACAGATAAATTTAGCCTTGACCATGGCTAGCTGAACAAAATCAAAAACAAAAGCTGACAAAAGTGAAAATAAATATATTATCATGGATTTATTTATATTTATAGAATATTATGGACAACAGTCATTGCCTTTGTTTGCTGCATTCCTTTATCAGCTGTTTGCAACGTGCATTAACACAAAATAAAAGTAAAAGCCAATATTGTTTTTTGAAACGCAATATTCAATTTGTACGTGTTTGTCAACACTAAAAAAATGACGGCACGAAATGCACAACCCTTTAAATGGGCAACAGCCAAACGGGATGTCGTAATTATACATATATAGTATATATTATATATATCTGTATATGTGTAGAATGCATATTTGAAATAATATGCATGCTCAGAATGCCAAACGTTGCTTTGTGCTTTGTGTGACCAAAAAGATTATGCAAGCTTTGTAGTATAAAGTATTTAGTATGAAATATCAGGGACAAGTTGTGTTAACTGCCTTGTGAAAGTTACTTGTATTACTCTTTGCTCATTTCACATAAAAATCTATTTAAAAAGTGCATCTTTTGCTGTGTCAATCAAATCCTTTTGGGCAAACTTTCGCTGACATTTGGCTTGGGGAGCATTTGCAAACAACAACAGCTACAACAACAGCTGCTGTTAGCCAGGCTAATAAACGTTGAGATTTCACTTGCCCCGAACCCTAGTTAGAGTTGGAGAAACAAAAGCAAAGACAGAGTTCGAGTTCGAGTTTGAGTTCGAGTTGCTTGTTTTTTGCGGTCAGATTGTAAATTGCAATTGGATTTTAGTTGCAGTTTTGCTTTTGTTTGCTATTTTGGGGCTATCAAGCGAATGAATGCGAGTGCATTCACATCTAATCTACAATTTCACAGGCAATTGCCATAAAGTAGAGCCATCATTTCGCATTTGCCCATTGGCACAGTTTTGAAACGTTTTGAGTGCAATTCAAACAGGCAAAAGTGACACTAAAAAAAAAGAATATAGATATATGTAGAGAGAGAAAGGGAGATTTCTGATGACGTGCGCTCAACTTAAATGATATGTATGTGTAGCACAATATATAATTGTCGTGATCATATGTTCGCTGCATGCGCACAACTTGCATAAGAAGAGAGAAGGAGGGGGGGGGGAGGGGCTATCAAGTTGGCAGCTTAATGGTCTGTGACAGCGTCGCTTTATGGCATACATACTATAAATCCATAAAGCTGCGAGCACAATGCTTGTCAAACTGCGGGTCATTTTCAGTTTTATTTTTTCGCCACACGAATCGCAATAGAGTAACTAATTAGTGTAATCAATGTAATTGCTCGCTTGATGAATGCAATTTCGAGTTTCGTATTTCAATTTCAATTTCACTTTCGCATTTCAATTGAATTCAAGCCAATTAAATAAACAAAAACTAAAACACAAAAACTAGTAGCTTAGAACTGAGTGAATTTTGTCTCTCTCGTTTTAGATAAAGACAAAGACACATTGAACGGAACAGCGTACAAAAAGGAATAAATAAAGACTGATCCAAGGAACAAAATAAAAACCAACAACAACATAAGCAATCTCTCTCTCTCTATACAAGAACATATTGATCTCAATTCGATAAGCAATATCACAAGCAATCATTTAAATCCAGACCAGACCAGACCAGACCAGAAGAGAATCTAGAGCCAGACCCCATTTAGCCAGAAGTGGTATAATGTTTAGCAGTCTCGCAACGTTTCTATTTGGAGCGCAAGCAACGTCTGAGTCAACTAACAGCGAAACGAATCCTGTCCAGGCCAACGTTAACGTCAACGATAACGATAACGATAACGTGAACGATCAAGCCGCCGGCGATGTAATCGAGGTGACCTCAACGACCCCATCTGTGGCTGGCAATCAGCGTGGCACCACCGTGCAACGTGCAACGGGCAGCGGCAAGCGCGGCGCCAAGCATAGGCGTGCCAAGCAACGATACCAGCAACAACTGCAACAACAACAACAACAACTGCAACAGCAGCAGAATCAGAAGCAGCAGCAAGGCGGACAACGCAAGCCAAGCAAGACACCAACACTAACGAAGCTATTAACACCCAACAACAACAACGGCGACTGCGCCATCGACGAGGACTTCAACGAGGACGAATGGTACATTGTCGAAAAGGAAGGTATGTAAAAAGAAAGAAATAATAATCGATACTATCGATAGCACTTTAAGGGGTTAGGTGGGTTTCAGAGGTTCAAAAAAGGCTATTTTTACTGTTTATTTTTTAATATATGAAATCATATTTTTTACTTTAATAGTTCAGCAAATCAAAGATACATATTTAAACATTATTTTCTGAAAATTTCATTTAAACCAAAACATTTTCGTTAGTATACGGAAAAATCTCGTGATTGAACAAAGGAAAAAAAAAGTAAAATTGGAATTTTTCACAGAGTTTAAAAAAAAAAACACCTACTTTGGTAAAATTTTCGACATATATTGGCTCGAAAAAATTAGTTGCAATAAAAAAAAATAAATCCTTCGTTCAATACCTTGATAATGTTATTGCAAAGATGTGTGCAAAATTTGAACATAATCGGCTCATAACTTTTCGAGAAATCGTGTCCACCGACTTCAAAAATGAAGTTTTGAGATAAACGCCTTTAAAGTTTTGGGATTTTACTTAGATCGACTTGAAATTTTAGGAGAATATTTTAAACATATTGTACTATTTAATAAGACAACAAAAAAAATAAATTTTTTGAAATTTTCAAACCCACCTTAACCCTTAACTGTTGAAACAGCACAAACATTTGTTAGAGATTATTTTCCTGATTTTAATTTTACTAACAATTAACTATCATGTCTTCATTTGTAGAAGAAGAGGACGATTCGCTGCCACGCACCGATTCCGAGGAGGAGTTGTCCGTGGTCGAGCACCAGGCGAAGGCTGTCGGCGGAGCAGGAGGAGGAGCTGCTGCTCCAACTCGTCGCAGGCAGCAGCATATCAATTCGCATTCCTTGTACAGCGGACCGAGGCCGCAGCAGCAGCGCAACTACTTGCAACGGACACGTGCGGCACGCACGCTAACCATCTCGACTCTGAGTCCACCACGCGAGAGTGAGAACCACAACAACAGCAACAACAACAACAACAATGCTGCAGTCAGTCAGTCGCTGTATGCGCCCATTGCGATCTCAACGGCGGGTGCCATGTCGCCCAGTGGCAGTGAGAGCAGCTCGGGCAGCTCGGGGAGCTCGGGCACCAAGGGGATGGAGGAGTCCTGGTACGTAACACCGCCACCATGCTTCACCTCGATTGGGCCAATCAATATGGAAGCATCACCCTTTGAGAATCTATTGATTGAGCATCCAAGGTTGGTGATTTTTGTTGTCTCATACCACACTTCCCACTCCACCCCCCTGTTCCGCTACTGCTTTCAATATGCGTATACTTGATAATTGGATAGTTGTTAAAATGTTTTCCTCTTTCTCTTGCAGCATGTCGGTGTATCATAGTATTAGATCCAGCCAGGCGCGCATCGATAGTTTTGTAAATCTTGATCTCGGAGCAGCGGAGCTGCAGCAGCCACAGCCAGAGCCAGAGCCAGAGCCGGAGGAGGGTTCAGGTTCAGGATCAGACCCAGACCCAGGTGGAGCAGCAGCAGCAGCGTCGCTCCAACAGCGCTCGCTTCGCCAGCCAGGCGGCGGTGGAGCTAAAGCAGCAGACATTAGCTCGTCAAAGCCAGAAGGTAAACTCAATTGATGTCACTATGTAATATTCCACTAGTTGTAATTGGAACTCGGTAATGCAGCATCTATTTGAATTAGATTCCTATGTAGTGAATCTGAATCATATTCAATTTCACTCAGTTGGAATCGACATCTCCTAGTTGGTAAATTATCTATCATCTTTCGTTAACAGAGTAGCTTAACAGCACTGTTAGCAAAAAAAATACCCAATTTCATATCGATATTTGGTCAGCGGCATTTTAATCGGATTTCTGTTAAAATTATACGCAGTTTCAGTTGGATTGATAGTGGAAAGATCTGCATTACCGACATCGCTGTTATGATAAACGAAGCCTAGTGGAATCGGGGTATAGGAGATGAATATTAATTGGTATTCCTTTTTTTTTTTTAGAGCAACAATAAGAAGCAGCATCAGCAGCTCTGCCGCAGCGCCATTAAGCGTGCCAATAAGGTGCGCGACTTCCAGGCAAAGTCTCATCGTCCTCGCCGCTCGGAGATGCAGAGCTGCAAGGTGGTCAGCGGCGCCAACAACAACCGCAAGTGCTGCTAGTTCAAACACACACACAAGCAGCAAGGACAACTCCCCCTCCCTCTCAACAAGGACGAGGCGGGAGCTTGACATATTCAAACAATCATGGCAAAGAAAAACAAAATAAGAAAACAAAATAAAAAAAAGTCGCGATGGCAACGCGCATAATTTTAATTAGTATTTTAAATTGCCAAAAAAAAATGCAAAAAAAAGTTATTAAAAACCCAACAAAGCCGCAAAAATATCAAAAATACCTTAGCAACTACAACAAAAGAAAAACACTTAAATATTTAAATATACAAAAATTAACAATTAGTAATTGTGTAAAAACGATAAAAACAAAAAAAACCAACAAAAAAAATGCTGTGTAAATTCGTAGTTTTAAATGTTCTCACAGTTTCAATTTAAAAAAGGAAAAACTAAAAAAAAAAATTACCAAAAAATGCAATAAAAAGTTTTCAAAATGAATATGCAAGAAATCGTATAAAAAAATGACAAAAGTTGACAAAAAAAGTATAAAATGAAATGTATAAAATATATATGCAAACAAAAACATTTTATTAAAGTAGCCTTACACTTTAATCTATTAATATTATTTATTATGTATTTAAACTATAACACGATCGAAATTCTGAATTTAGTCTTAAAGTATGAGCAAAAGAGTTGATGATGAATTTGTGTATTAATTTAACAATGTTTTGGCTAAAACCGATTTGTGTGTAATTGTGAAACGTATGCTTAACTTTTATGTAAAATGTATTACAAATGGCACGAGAAAATAATATAATAATAATATAACTGTATAAGTGATTCTGATGTATGCCTGATTATGTTGAAAATGAGTATGAGAAAATGGAGCGCACGTATGAAAAAAATAAGAAAAAAAAATGATTAAGAAATATACAATATAAATACATAGAAAGCCCAATAAAAATGATAATGCTACAAACTTGACTTACCAAATTTGTTTTTAATCGCGAATTAAAACCAGATCAATCACAAATGTTATGTTATATGCCATAAATTAGGTCAGTCCTCCTTCTCGTCACAGTGGATAGTTAGGCTGCCCTTCTATAGCGTTTTTTGAGATCTTTTTCAGGGTCAATCTTTCACAACTTAATTAACTGCCATTTAGGTGCAAAGCTAACTTACTAATTAGTAATTTGTATGTTAACGCGCAGACACGCTTCGTATACTGCTGCTGCTGCTGCTGCTGCAACATGTTGCACAGGGCGAGCAATTAAGTACTTAAGTTACAGTTACAGTTAGGTGCCGTTGACCTTGACGCAAGAGGTAATGGGTCAGCTGTACATATTGTATGTGCAACATAATCATTCCAGTGTTGCACTTCCGCCCAACAGAAACGGCAAACTGCGAACGAAAGTAAAGCAGTAAAACACAAAATGCAAAATACAGATGAAGCTGTTTGTTGTCAGCAGTTACACTGAGCGAAAAAAGTACATCAGAAAGATGCCTCTTAAGTGGGGCGATTTTCTAAACCTCATAGATTTTTTCCTTGTGTGTTAGTTAGATAGGCAGATATGTGTTTGTAGATAGATGGGCTACCAGGCAGCTTCTTTCACAACCCAACTCTAGCTTTAGCTCTTGCTTGTGGCTTACTCTTTTAGCTACTCAGCTTCTAAGGTAAAAGGCAGTGGCTGAAACTCTATAAAGATCCGAGCGATCCGCGGTTCGCTTCACACCTGCGCGTAACTTCAAGAGCTGTAGACCAACGGAACTTAATGTGAGAGTTTCGGTCTAAGAGTATACTCGTATACGATCGTTAAACGGCATTCGGAATTCATAAAGGAGGGCTGTTATGTAAGATTTGGCAATAGCTTCAGATACATACATGTAGCTGGGCCGGCTCGGCTGATTCTATTTGGCAAGTTGCACTTGAGTGATTTTTCGGGCTTCCACAGTTAAAAAACGGAAAACCAACAAAAGTTTTTAAGGCACTTGGCACTAGATAAATGGCATAAATGGTGTAGAAAACAACGAGCGAACACACAACACACAACAATAACAATAACTGCCTGCAACAAGCATAACAAAATCGCGCAATACTCGCAACATTAAAAATTCGTCGGCTTTTTTGGTCAGATCGAAAGTGAAATAACACACACACACACCCCCCCATTTATACCTTTGTCTGCCCACGCATAAAAACAACTACAAAGTGTTTGGGCACGCCTCGTCAACTTTTTGTGGGATTGTTAAACAGCTCAAAGCCAAAATGGGCCAAGTCTTTTCGTGTCAGTTGGTCAAAGTGCGTGTGTGAGCTAAAAAGTAAAGTTGTTAACTTTCTGACTTGGAGCAGGTCAGTTATTGAATAACTTGCAGCAGTATTGAAGAGGCAAAGAATTTTGACTGGATATAACTAGATATTATAAGAGGTAAGTTAACTACTTTATATTTCCTACCATTGGTAGAACCCATCATAATTAAGATCACGCAAGTAAATGCCGAGATAGTATCTTCAAGATATGCGGTCAATAAACTGCAATTACGCCCACGGTAGTATGAAGAACTGTCAACTGCTTTCAAACGGTTTAATGTTAAACGCATGTTATGGCCATAACGTGATGTACCGTTAGTTGTTGTGTAGGTGAATGCAAGGTATGAAAAAAAAAACGGCTCAAGGTCAGGCAACAACAATTAAATATAATTATAAGCCAACAAGGCGAAGAGGAGCAAAGCGTGGCCGCCGTTAAAGAACAGCTAAAAATACTACAACAAAATAATGAAAGCCAAAAACCGAAACCGAAACTAAAGCTTAAACCACAACTAACACCAAAAAAACAGTATTGCATAACAGATGTAAGACCAACAAACAAAAAAACAAACTGCAGACAGCTAAAAAAAAGCTATGGCTAAAGTAATTATAACAACAACAATTAAGCAAACGGCGTGCGTTTTTACAGCTAAGCGTAAAACCCAGCCAACCATTTGGCGGGGGTGGAAGAGGGAGGGGGTGGTCTGAGTTGTTGCTGTGTCTAAAGTTTGTGGCATGCAGACAAAAGTCATTCATTAAAATCTCATTTGAGAACTTAACTAAAAGAAGCTTAAGAAGAAGAAGAAGAATGTTCTTAAAAAAAAGGGTTCTACATGTTTGACTCTAAAACTAATTAAAGCTCGTAATACAGCTCGTAAAGTTGTAAGTATTTGGGTTTTATGTCTTTGACCTTAACGCTTTATAGACATGTTAAGGTTTTTCATTAAATTCCAATCAAAGTTTAAGTTAGAGAGGGATCTATAACTTTTTAGTAGTAATAACACAACTAATTATAAACATAATTATATTAAAAGCAGCGTCCTACAGCTGACACGTATTAAATTTTATGCCTTTAACCTTAACGGCTGACAGGCGACTTGGGTTTGTCAGCCATTGTTCTGGGGCGACACTGAGATGTTGTTGTTGTTGATGTTTATGTTGTCTTCGCATATTGACCATAATTAATTTATGAACCACAAACTTCCTTCCTGCCTTGCCAAGCTACGCATTTGGTGTAACATCTGATGCATCCAGGCTGAACATCTGAACACTTGAGTGACCACTAACAAGGTTAAAACAGACGGTTGTTGTTGTTGTTTGTTAATAATTATATTGAATATTTGTATCTTTGCAGATCAGTTCAGTTGCGTGTGAGAGATGAAGCTGTGCAGATTTGCAATCTATTTGTTGCTGTTGCTGATGATGCAGGTAAGACTCAAAGAATCCGAGAATCTTTTGCCTTTCACTTTGTGGCACAAAGTTAGATTGCAACTTTGTTGCACAAGTCTTTTGTATCTAACTTACTAACAAGAGAGAGGGGGAAACGAAAAAACAAAAAACTAATCTATTTAACAGTTAAACTGCATTCTAAGAATGAACTTCCTGATTATGCTAAGCAGCAACCAAGTCGTCCGACATGAACCGTAACCAATCGTTGGCCAATCTGGCCCCGTCTAACGGATATGCGCTGCCACATTGCGTAGCTTCCCAGAGCGGCGTCGATTGATTGTCGAGCTCTTGCCTCTTGCCAATTTCTTAAGGTCCGCCTGATGATGCAGCACTTTTATGCAAAAGACTTAGGGCACAAACTCAGATTGATTTATCAAGATCTCCACCTGTCTCTCTCTCTTTTATTCTTACAGCCCAGCTGGAGCATTGAGCTCAGCACAGACTACGCCATAGTAAGCAAAGCAGCAGTGGCAACTACCACATCCCCTCCACCACCACCCCCTTCTCCAGCACCGACGCCCGGGCGGAGCTTCAAGGGTCGCGTGCAGACAACAACATCAAGAAACTCAACCAGCAAGCGACAGAGTCGACCTTTGGCTTCCAGCGCCTCCGATGAGCCGCAGCAGGAGTTGGTGGCACTCTCCTCCAAGTCGTACATCTCGGGACCCACCACACAGCCCTCCAAGCTGGCCAAGCGAGCTGGATTGCCGGCACAAAAGAAGTTTGCCAAGGACGTGAGAAATCGCAGCAGCAATGCTGTGGAACGCAACAGGCTGCAACACGAGGTGGTAAGTAGCAGAGACTAGGATTAGGAACAAGTTTACTCATTGACAAAGCCTCAAACCTAGCCTGATCACGTGCCCGACTCCTCGGGCTATGTGCCTCAACGCATTGGACATCCTGTACACTTGGAGTATGGCTCAACTGGCGTGGATTCGAGTGGTGCCCCAACAGGCAGTGCGGGCTACCATGCTGGAGGACCCTATGAGGGCAACAAGTGGCACGAGGAGTACTGGGATCAGGCCTACAATGGACACCAATACACGCACAACAGCACCAGAGTGCAACGTAAGTAGCTCCTAAACTAATAAAGTGTTCCATATCTTATACTGAACTCCTTGCAGATATTGAGGCAGAGTGCCAGGATGACTATATGAAGATAAGGATTGGATTCAATGGCTCGTTTAGCGGTCTGCTGTACTCTGCTGGCTATGCCTACGATCCCGATTGCATGTACATCAATGGCTCTGGCAGAGATTACTACGAGTTCTATATACAACTCAATCGTTGTGGCACATTGGGCAAGAACGCGCTGCAAGAGGAGAATCGCAAGAGTCCCACGGTGCGTATGCATAATGCAAAAAGTATAATACCCCGATTCCACTAGAGCCGGATGCACGGATGTAATTGGAACTCGGTAATGCAGCATCTATTTGAATTTGATGTCTAAGAATTGAATCTGAATCATATTCAATTTCGCTCTTTGACTTTGACTGTTACGAAGGTGCTCATCTTTCGTTAACAGAGGAGCTTAACAGCGCTGTAGCCAACAAAAATACCAAATTTTTTATCGATATTTGGTTATGAACAGTGCCAAATTGAGTATAACAGATTTATGTTAAAATTATACGCAGCTTCAGTTGGATTGATAGTGGAACGATCTGCATTACTGACTTCGCTGTTATGATAAACGAAGAATAGTGGAATCAGGGAATAAGAAAAGTAATATAAAACTGATTATGTCTCTTTTAGAACTTTATGTGGAATACGGTTACGGTGCAGTACAATCCATTGATTGAGGAGGAATACGATGAGCACTTCAAGGTCACCTGCGAGTATGGCTATGATTTCTGGAAGACTGTGACCTTTCCCTTTCTGGACGTGGAGTAAGCATCAGATTCTTTTCTCTTAATGCCTTACTAACCTTAGTATTTCCAGAGTGGCAACTGGCAATCCTGTCGTGTTCACTTTGAGTCCACCCGAGTGTTATATGGAGATCCAGAATGGTTATGGCATTGGTGGACCCCGGGTAACTGGGCCAGTGCGTGTGGGTGATCCACTTACACTCATTATCTACATGAGAAGCAAATATGGTGGGTACGATCTCTATGATATTTTACATCTTAAACTCATCCCCTTCTTCTCCTTCAGATGGCTTTGATATTGTTGTGAATGATTGTTATGCTCACAATGGTGCTAATAAGCGCATACAGCTGATTGATCAGCAGGGTTGTCCTGTGGACGATAAGCTCATCTCACGCTTCAGGGGCTCCTGGACGGATTCGGGTGTATACGAGACGCAGGTGTATGCGTATATGAAAACGTTTCGCTTCACCGGCTCCCCAGCTCTATACATTGAATGCGATGTGCGCATGTGCCATGGACGCTGTCCGGTAAGCTTTGAATCTCTACCCGTTCCTAGATACTCGTTACTCAATTTAGTATGCTTTCTTACCTCACAGAGTCAGCCTTGCCACTGGCGCAATCTGAAAGCGGTTACTAAGCGAGACACCTCCAATATGACGGCCACAAATCTATCGTTGCCGCCTTTAGCCGAGGGGGGAGAAGCAGCCACAGAGAGTCCAGCGCTGTCGGAGAATGTGAATCTCTTTCAGTCGCTGCGCGTGCTGCAGGAGGGAGAAGCAGATGGTGACGATGTCTATGCTCATCGGCAGGCCAAGCCACAATCGCCACATCAGACCTGCTTGAAGACATCCACATTCTCGGCGCTGACAGCCAGCTGCTCGGCGTTGCTTTGTGTGCTTACGGTCACACTGTTTATAGCCTGCTCCCGACTGAAGCGACGCAAGCAGTCAACGCTGTACGACTCCTATATAGCGCATAAGGGTCAAATTGATTGACATGGTGTGTATGGTTAAGGAAACGGATGGTTAGGAATAGACATAAGGATGGGTGTTATATTTTCGGGTCTACAGACGTTTTGTAAATAGTTTTTATGCATTAAATACCAACACATACCAACGAAGTTTTGTTCGCTCGTAGTTAGATTTCGCTCGTATAGTAATTAAAATGAAATTTAAACTAAATATGTGTTTTTCTTACTATCACTCTTATACTTCCATTCTTATACACACAATGCAAAATTTACAAAAAGTGTTGCATACTCTTAGGAGGTAAAATATATTGACTTTTCAGCCTTTGTGACTTTTTTTCGTTCAAAAATGTGTGTGACTAGTTCAATAATGTGTGTGACTAATTAATTAAAACATGCCCGTCAATCTTCGTACTCAAGTAAGTGCAGAAACGATAGTGTATGTGGTTGTCGGCCAGGCGATCGATAGTCTGAGCGGATCGAACAGCACGCCCTGATGCTCCCTTCTCAACAGTTCAGCACTAACAACAAACGCGTGCACGCCAACGCAACAACAAACAATTTATAGGCTGGCTCTGCTCTTCCTGAGCAACTTTTGAGGACAAAGACGAGCAGTTCCGCCCTTGTCCTCCTTCAAAATCACAAAAATTGAGACTTTAAAAATTGAAACTTTCAAACAATTAAGAGATAGCAATAAAATTGTACGGGTTCAATATAATGAGTAATTAACAAAACGGCCACCCACCCGTTTGTTTTGATTTATGATTTCTTTAAACGTCGCCCCATATTGAAAACAATGAATAACGAATATCGATGCAGTGGACAAGATGCGTAAAAATTTGGTATTTAAATAAAAATATACAAAAAAAGCTGATCTTCTAACAAAAAAAAGCCAGATTTCCCGCTTCGGTTTGCAAAAAAAGCAGATTTGACGGGAAAAAAGCTGATTTGACATCAGTGTAGTTAATGCTGTGGCATGGGCGGCACATGAGGAAGCAATAATCACCGATAAGTTGTGTGCACTTGTTGTGCGCACTTCCTCATTGACTTGCCCCACACACTAACTGGACTAGGACGCTGAACTCCATAAATGCACAAATTTGGAACGTGTGTCAAATCGTATACAATTTATGTAGACGCTATTTTCCATTTTCTTTTCTTTTTGTTTTTGTTCGTTTTTTTATTTTTGGTTGGTCGTGAGCTTTACAGCATGATTTTCGATCATTGTTGTCGTTGTTGTGGCTGCTGCGGCTGCTGCTGCTGTTGGGTTTGACACAAATTTTGAGAGCTGTGGCGCGCCGCAAAGCATTGCCCAAAGTGTTAATATGGTTGAGGACTTTTAATGTTGCCCAACTGACAAGAGTTGGCAGCAACTGCCAGCCGGCCAACTTTTGCTAATTGTGCAATTTTCGGTGAGTTGCTCATTTTGGTCTTTTATGTTTTTCTTTTGTATTAATATGCGGTTGCTGCTTCTCTTTCTGCCAGCATTTTAGCATATGCGCAAGAATCTTTGGTGTAAAAATTAACACGGAATCATTAAAGTGATTTGTATAGTACATATGTACACAACGACTCAAATTGCCATGGCTAATTAATATATATAGTTATGAGAAACAAACAGAAAAACAAACATACGAAGACAAAGACAAAAACACTCAAAGTCTAAATGTTTATGGTATCACATTACGTATCCATTTACGATTTTACGATTGCGAATTATGACTTTTTTTCACACACAATTTGCATAGAATGAAGCATGCGCTAACTTCATATTCTTCATCTATGATTAATTGCATTTTAAAAGCAAAAACGCCAAAAGCGGATACTAAGCACAAATAATTAAGTAATCCATTAAAAGCGCAAAGCTGTCAAGACATTGAGTTTCAACAAAAAACTAAACTAAATTGTTTGCATAGCTTCAGCATGAGCTCACATACATACATACATATGTATGTTTATGCATAACTGTAAAGCAACATACAACACCCAGTTGTTAAGTCATTTGGCTAATGTGTGCATATCTCTGTGGCATTTGTAGGCCATCTCTCTGAGGCACGTACTGACGAGCAACCTTGAAATGGAGGCATCAAAAAAACTGTTTCAATTAAATGCAGCTGATAATTAAGTGAAACCAAATTTATGAAAATACACTAAAATTAATATCATGTAATTTTTGCGTTGGCGTTGCCATCGATTTTTATCGTACTCCGAGACTCCGATGATGAAGATGATGTGATGTGTGTGTGTGTGTGTGTATGGTGACACCAAAATAGGCACCCAAATTGCATGAACAACAACAATAGGTAGCTACCACAAAATTGAGTTTTTATGCACGCTTGGCGACCTTAGCGTCCAAGTTGTCTTCTCTTCTCAGCATCCAGCATCATGCCTCCTCATACTTATAAGGTTGTTGCACGTTCGTGGCCTGAGTCTTTCGCTTGCATTGTATTGCGCTGTCATGCGCACATGAAAACAGAAAACAGAAATCAGCTGCAAATCAACTCCAGCCACATCAACAATGCTAAAATATGCTTTCATTACCAAACGTCTCACACGCTGCAGCTTCGGTTATGCCATGTTTAAACATTTTTTTTTTACTATCCATATTTCTTCAACTGAGTTTTTTTATTTTCTTGAATCTCAGCTCATCTTTAAGCGTTGCCATTATTCTTGAGTGCAGCAACATCCATCAATGCCTGTGCATGCGGAAGTTTAGCCTTTAACCTCTCTTTCTCTTTTTCAAACAGGGTATTTTCTAGTCTCTACTTTCTCTACGTAAGCCCTCCCACTGTTTATTTTTGTATCATATTACCTAAGAGGCATATGTTACTTTAAATGCGTAATAAAAAAACTTGGTAGCTTAATTTATGATACTAATTTTGCATATCATTTGTACGCCATGAGGAACTGTTGCTGCTGTATGAATTAATAATGCTAGCTTCTAGCCATATGTATTGTGATTTGGCGTAAACAAACAAAAACCGCCCCGTTGACCTTTTAACCTTGCTTATAACTTATACTAGTGCTGCGTCATAATTAAAAGAGGTGGAAAATTGAGGAAGTGTCGGAGCATTGGAGCATTACTTCTCGCACGCACTGTCTAACAACATAATTGTAGCAGATGTTGGCAACTCTGGCGTCTCATATCACAAGTAAACAAAAGACATAGAACAGCTGAGCAGGGAAATGCCGACAAGGCCAACCCTTAAAAAACGTGTCTTTTGTTTACAAACTAAAGAACAGAAGTGTGAGCAACCCTCTCGCTCTCTCTTTTATCCGCTCTCTCTTCCACGTAGAGTGGTCCTGCGCTTTGCTCTCACTCTCGCTCTCAGCTGCTGTGCGCATCTGGAAACTCAATCTCATTGATTTTTATCCAGAATCCAAAAACTTCGCCTTTCTTCTTAATTCGCACCCAAAACTGCGGCAGTAAAAGTTGAAAAATTCGTCGAGCCGCATGAAAAACGCCTCGAAAATTGTGCAAAAATAGCAATAAATTCAGTTAAATTCACAAATAACAAGGTGAAGTGATTTGAGTTATCAATATCCTGTTATTTCGACTTTAAAACGAACACTTTCAACAGCGGGGCGTGGACTATTCAACTCAATTTGTGGCACAATGGCCTGGCCTGCATATTAAGTAGGAAGCAGGGACACAACAGGAATTGGGAAATGGAGTTTCCCAGCAGATCCTTGCTGCTTGGCAGCATACTGGCGCTGCTATTGATTGCCCAAGGTACGTTTGCGGGGGGTTGGGTGGGGCAACGTTTCGTTATGTAATTTAATTGAAAATAACAAGCAACAAACCATAAATATTTTTAACCCCAACTTGAACCCAGAAAAGTGTCTCTCTCTCTCTCTTTCTCTCGCTGAAACATAGCAAATTTTACAGCAATGATTTGATTTTTTTTCTTAAATTAAATAATACGCGCAAGCAGCGACGCCTTGACAAACTCGGCAAGTTTCATAGTTAGCCAACAACAACCAACCAAGAACCGACAACAAGCAACCACGGCCTCTGCCTCAGCCTCAGCCTCAACCACAGCAACCGCCTCTGCCTCTCCCTCTGCTTCTGGCTTTTGTTCAGCTTCTGGCTGTATACAGTATAGATATATTATATAGTATGTATAGCTTTTGGCAGCCAACATTAACCCAACAACTACAACAAGAACAACAACAATTTAGTTAAAGTACACAACAATTTAAATCGACTCAACGACGCAACTCTCGCAACTTGAAACTTGAGGAATTTGCCAAAGCGTCGCTGCTGCAGCGCTGCCAAAGAAACAACCAAAAAAAAAAAAAAAAAATACAAATAAAAGAAAAAAGAAAATGCGTACCAACAAATACGAATACAACGACTGCGCCGTTCATTAATCGTCAACAAAAACAACAATAAATATTGTATATGCCATATAAGCGATATATAAATATACATATCTACTACTATATATTCTCGTAATCATAATTAGCCAAATATAGCCTCCAAGCCATTCTTTCTATCTCTCTCTTTCTCTCTCTCTCTCTCTCTCTCTCTGTCTTAATCCTAGCACCCGCTCAAATATTAATCAAATATATAATTATATATAAACTGCAGCTTAGATCTTCTCCTAAGTAGCTATTAACTAGCTTTTCTCTTAGTTCTAACGCTCGCAAAAAAATCAACTTCTTAACCTTATCTATACTCTAACCTACTACTACTACTACAAACTACTTTAACTTATAACTACTAAGCAAGCAACTACTATTTTATACCCAACAACCTTCTTAAGAAACTAATTAGCCTATTCTCTCTCTCTCTCTCTGTCTATCTCTGCTTTTTGTAATTAACATATTTTCCTACCCTTTACCCCCTTTAAAAAACCCATTCGAATCAAATTTGAATTATGTACTGCAAAGCGTAGCTAAAACTCCCGCAGATGGATACACAAACCAAAGCAACTGAAAAATGTGAATGAAATGAACCGAAAGCAATGTAAAGAAACAAAAGAAAAGATTTCTGTATCAACTGCCGAATCTTAATTCATACTCCTTCTCAACTTATGAGCAGTCCAATATAGCCAATATATATAATTTAGTGTCCTCTAGACGAACTGTTGTATAAATGATAAATGAAATAGGAAGAGCCTCCCCTCCACCACCAACACCCACCCACTCTCATAAAGTACTTTTTGGTGTACTTAGAGCACTCACACACTCACACACTCTCATATACAAACAGTTAAAACCCCACCCACTTGACATTAAATAGCTCAACTAAAAAAAAAAACACTATACAGCACTTTATGTATAGGCAGTTTGTGCTCTATATAACACAGACAAACACACCACACACGCACACACACACACACACACACACACACACACACACACGCACACATAGCCAAGTATAACCCGGTCATGATAGCTACTTCACAATCACTCACACACAGGGACATTGAAGAAGAAGCAGCATCAGCATCAACATCCCAGTTTTCTGCACATGTGCCTTGTGTATTCTCAGCAGAGAGTGCTCTCTCTCTCTCTCTCTACCTTTTAGATGTCGGATAAATTAATAGCTGTCATTTAGTTGTTGTAGGATTTTTAGAGTTCTTAGGCAGTAGGGTGGCCCCAAATTGTAACTAGCTCTAGGACTGTGTTTTTTGAGAAAAGGTAGACGTCATTGCATTAAAGCGACGACTGTGCGAGTTAGAAAACAAGCTTCATGAGAAAACCAATCTAATCCGCACAATTGTTTAATGCAATCGCGTCCCAAGCGGCGTATACGCAACGTAGTAGCCTCCAACTATCCCCATATATCTTATATCATATATTCGCATTAACGAAGCACAACAACAACTACATACATATAACAACACTAACAACAACAACTGTACATATTGACACAACAACAACAACAACAACAGCAACAACAACAACATATGAGCGGCTTTCATCATGTTCTCTGTTTATCCCTAAGTTTTCAAAACTAATGAAAATATCGGTGTTAACTGTCTTACTCTCTATCTCTGGTCATAATTTCGCGCTCTCTCTTTCTCTCTCTCTCTACCTCTCTCTGTCACTATCTCTCTCGCTGTCTCTACTTCTATCGTTATAAGCCCATTAAAAAAAAAAGAAAAACTCACAAACAACAAACATTAACAACAACAAATAATAACGAAACAATAAAAATAAAGAAAATACCACAAAAAATACAACAACCAAAAAAAAAAGAAAGAAAATTTGCTCATATACGTTACGTCTTTGTGTTTTCTATATCTTCTTTGTTCTGTTCCCTTAACAACTCCTCTGTTTTATTCTATAAAATCAACAAAAAAATTTTGTGTTTAATTCTTTGGAATTCTTGATTTCGTTTTGGTGTTCTTTCTCGTATTGTTTTTGTGTGTTTTAGTCAGTGCATCCGAGGACGAAGAGCGCCTGGTGCGTGACCTCTTTCGGGGCTACAATAAACTCATACGACCCGTACAAAATATGACACAAAAAGTTGGAGTAAGATTTGGTTTGGCGTTCGTACAGCTAATCAATGTCGTAAGTGTTCTAAATCAAAATTATAAACCAAAAAAAAAAAAAAAAAATAGAAACCAAACAAAAAAACTTAAATACCACAAGTATAAAAGATTCAGTTAAATTTAGTAGCGTGTAAAACTGTAAAACTTACGAGTTCTGTTCATTAAACTAATAATAACGATAAAATTCTTGAGTTTTGTTGCTGCCACACGCACAAGTGCGTTCAGTTACGCCCACCAGTGGGCGTGGCTCGCACAGTTTTCAGTTTCGATTATGCTTTGTAAATACTTAATTACACTGTTGTCTTGACTTGTATTTGTATGTTTGTAGTGAAACTTCATGCCTAGCATTACAAAATACTAACTCTTATTACTAAATAACTTGATTGATTGCATTTAAAACTAAACTAAAAAAATAAAACAATTAACAACCATTTAAAAAAAACTTATACTAACCTAAAAAAACTAAGCGAAAAACCAAAATACAAACAATATGCAAATAATGACTTAACTACCTTCCCACCCGCTCTCTCAATATATATTTCTCTCTGTCAAATACGATTCGATTCGATTCGCTTGAATCACATATACTCGTACATCAAAATAATCTAATCAAACGACGTATACGTATACGTAACGTGCGTAACGATCGATTCTCTGATACAACCACCACCACCACCATCACCACTAAAAAAAAAAATAAAACAACCACCAAACCAAACAACCACCACAACCAACCAACTAACAACCACCAACCATCATGATCACCACAACAACAAAAATCTCAAAAATCTCAAATTCTCAACAACAACAATACCGATACCGAAACGAACTGAAAAAACCAAAAAACCGAAAAAATACTGAAAAACAATTGAAACCAAGAATGAGAAAAATCAAATTATGAAATCAAACGTTTGGTTACGTTTGGTTTGGTACGACTATCAGCTGCAATGGGATGAGGCTGACTACGGCGGCATTGGGGTGCTGCGTCTGCCCCCGGATAAGGTTTGGAAGCCGGACATTGTGCTCTTCAATAAGTGAGTAGATTGCCATACTACATACATAGTCGTAACTAACTAACTAACTACCTATCTACTAACTACTAACTACTAAGTAAGAAATGAACTCTCTGCCACTTTCTCTGTACCAACTCTGTTCAACTGTACATATTGTTTAGGAGTAGGAGCCAAGTTGAAACAAAAATCAGCTAGAAACTCATAGTAATAAGCTCCATCTCATTATAGTGCCGATGGCAACTACGAGGTGCGCTACAAGTCCAACGTGCTCATCTATCCCACGGGCGAGGTCCTGTGGGTGCCACCTGCCATCTATCAGAGCTCCTGCACCATCGATGTCACCTACTTTCCCTTCGATCAGCAGACCTGCATCATGAAGTTTGGCTCCTGGACCTTCAACGGCGATCAGGTCTCACTTGCCCTCTACAACAACAAGAACTTTGTGGATCTCTCCGATTACTGGAAGTCTGGCACCTGGGACATTATCGAGGTGCCCGCCTATCTCAATGTCTACGAGGGCGACAGCAATCATCCAACCGAAACGGATATTACATTCTACATAATTATACGACGCAAAACTTTATTCTACACGGTGAATTTAATTTTACCCACGGTGCTGATCTCATTCCTTTGCGTGCTCGTCTTCTACCTGCCCGCCGAGGCTGGTGAAAAGGTGAGCTAAGAATTTATATTTTATAATTTGCTTGGTTATTATTATTGTGTATTTAATTCTTAGGTCACGCTTGGCATTAGTATTCTGCTGTCACTGGTTGTGTTCCTGTTGCTTGTGTCAAAGATTCTGCCGCCCACATCGTTGGTGCTGCCATTGATTGCCAAGTATCTGCTGTTCACTTTCATCATGAATACGGTTTCCATTCTTGTCACCGTCATCATTATCAACTGGAACTTCCGGGGGCCGAGGACACATCGCATGCCCATGTGGATCCGTTCCGTGTTCCTGCATTATCTGCCTGCCTTTCTGCTGATGAAGCGGCCGAGGAAGACCCGTTTGCGCTGGATGATGGAGATGCCAGGGATGAGCATGCCAGCGCATCCGCATCCCTCGTACGGCTCGCCAGCGGAATTGCCCAAGCATATCAGTGCCATTGGGGGCAAGCAGTCCAAAATGGAGGTCATGGAACTCTCGGATCTGCATCATCCCAACTGCAAGATCAATCGCAAGGTGAACAGCGGTGCCGAGCTCGGTCTAGGTGATGGCTGTCGCCGTGAGAGTGAATCCTCCGATTCCATTCTACTCTCCCCGGAGGCCAGCAAGGCCACCGAGGCGGTTGAGTTCATAGCCGAGCATCTGCGCAACGAGGATCTCTACATACAGGTAAGTTTCTTTTCTTCTGAGGAATACTAAACTGATCTCATCTCCTATGCGATTACAGACTCGCGAGGATTGGAAGTATGTGGCCATGGTGATCGATCGTCTGCAGCTGTATATATTCTTTATAGTCACCACAGCTGGCACGATCGGCATTCTAATGGATGCACCACATATCTTTGAGTACGTCGATCAGGATCGCATCATCGAAATCTATCGTGGCAAGTAAGCTACTTTCGCCCACTCTTCCCCCTCTCATTGGGCTAAAATACTAAAACAAAAGGTTAAACATTGCAAAGCGCAACAATAAACGAATAGAAATGTGGAGAAAGGATTTAAGCGGATTTTTTAGATTTTAATAAATGATTGGCAAATGAAAATTTGACCTTTTAGGGCTAGCAGCAAGAAACAAGTTAATACAATTAAAATTATATATCTCATTGAACTAAACGCTTCACCATTTAGGCATAGAAATCATACCAAAAACAAACAAACAAATATATTCAACTAGTGGAATTGTGCATTACTTTTATTGACTAACAGCAAAATCGTAAAAAGAATTTAGTTTAAGTACAATAAACGAAAACACATTGATTAAAAAGCTGACAGTAATTGCAAACTTGTTATGTTAGACCGTTAAGATTAAACTTAAAACACACACACACTTACACACAATTTGTAAATGCTTTACGCACAAAATAACAAATGGATAACATAATGAAAAATCAAAAGAAACACACACAAGCAAAACTCAATAAAAATGCAAAGTTAATTAATACAAAATACAAAACACAAACCAAATACACAACAAACTCAATCTGAAGCTCAACTTGAAAACTCGCTCAGGTGGTTTAGCTCATTGTGTATACGCCGCGTAACCCGCCCGACTAATTGGCTTATTAATTAATTGATATTGGCATTTTATCTCCAGCTTCGAGTGTTTACGGGCCAGCTGTCATTCCAAATCAATTTCAATTGTTGCCCACTGCAAATAAATAACAGTAGATTAAACAACACACAATTGTATCTCCCACTGTAGCAATTTTTTTCTTCCAAGTTAGTAAGCAGTTGTTTTGGCACGATTTCGTTGTTGTTAGCCAACATTTGTTGTCATCTCAGCCATCTCTTCAGTTATGATTGCAAATGTCTAAAAATATGCAAATGCTCAAGCATTTCACACATTTATCAACCTCCAACCAGCAGTGGTGCGGGTGGTGGTGCGGTTGGTGGTGCTGCCCACGCTTTAATGGTATTGCTACTGCTGCTGTCAGTTCGTTCAGCTGGCTGAGCAAATACTTGACTGTGATTAAGTTTACATACATAATAAAACAAAATCAAGAGGTAAAAGTCAACAACAGGGAGCTAAAGATTAAATACTCTTACCAACTGTATAACTTGAATGTTGAATAGACTGGGTGACTAAGTTTTAATGCCCTTTGCAAAGGGTATATTGATGAGCAAGCTGGTTGATAAGCATGGTTCCTGGTTAACACTTTTCTATGGAGAGACCGAGCTGGAATTTAAAAACCCTAAGCGCTAAATACAAGTATGAAAAAACTTAACTGGTACGCGTTGTTATTGACTTACAAACGCTGTTGATTACCAAGCACAGCATCAACTACACCAACCACACCAGCAACAACAACTAAACAAAGGTTGCAGCATCACGACGATGACGACGTAGACGTCGACTGAGCCAAGTGAGTCTCAGATTTGAGCCAAAACTCGTTGGCCCGACGAGTCAACTATTATTGAGCGGAGCTTAGGAGCTTAGGGGCTGCTGCTGCTGCTGCCGTTGTGGTATAAATGCGCCAAGGGAGAACATTTGGGCATCATTCGATTTTCTGATTTTGCAACGAAGACGTCGCTGGCAACGCTTGCCTCCCGAGTCGACTCCAGTTCGAGTCCAGTTTCGAATACATAATTTCTCGTGTGTGTGTGTGCGCAAACCGGTAAAATACAAAATATTAAAACACTTCTCGCATTTTCCACTTGAGGGAAAAACTGTGTGAGAGAGTTCGCGATCTTAGTTGTTTTTGAGTTAAGTTTAAAGCCAGCATGGTGAGTGCTTCTTTGTGCATCTCTAGACATGAGCTGATCTCAGTTCTATTACTCTCATCTCCCAGCGCTTTTTACTGCCTTTGGTGGCGCTGCTCGCTGCTGCCGGCGTCTATGCGGATGTCTCGCATCTGGACACGGATCTGCAGGAGGATGGCTACCATTACAAGCAGCCATCGCAGCCCTTTCCCCCACCGCCAACTGGCAATGGCATTGAGGACTCCGGCTTGATTCCTGGACCCGCGCCCTCTGAGCCGGCACCTTCCTATGGTCCTCCCCAGACGCAGCCTCCACGTCCACAGCCCACGGCTCCTGGCCCTTCGTATGGACCACCGCAGACGCAGCCACCGCGTCCTCAGCCTACTCCTACGGCTCCTGCACCATCTTATGGCCCACCACAGACGCAACCACCGCGTCCACAGCCACAACCCACTGTGCCTGCTCCGTCCTATGGACCGCCGCAGACTCAGCCGCCACCACCACCGCCAGCTGGCCCGGAGTACTTGCCACCCGATCAGCCTCAGCCACCCAAGCCACGTCCTACGCCACAGCGTCCCTTGCCACCGGCACCACGGCCTGAGTATGGACCACCACCCACACAACCACAGCCACCACGTCCTCAACCACCAAGCCCACAGCCACCACGTCCACAGCCTGAGTATGGACCACCACCCACACAGCCACAGCCACCACGCCCTCAACCACCAAGCCCGCCGCCTCCACGTCCTCAGCCTCCACGTCCTCAGCCACCTCAGCAGCCGGGCAATGAGTACCTGCCACCTTCGGGCCCACCAGCACCACCTCCATCTGGACCACCACCACCACCCACATACCAGCCACGCCCACCAGCACCCACTCCAGGATATGGTCCTCCACCCTCTCAGCCACCACCACCACCACCACCCACATACCAGCCACGGCCACCAGCACCACCTGCTCCACCAGCACCCACTCCAGGATATGGTCCTCCACCCTCTCAGCCACCTCCACCACCACCACCTACATACCAGCCACGCCCACCAGCACCCACTCCAGGATACGGTCCACCACCATCTCAACCACCGCCACCACCCACATACCAGCCACGCCCACCAGCACCCACTCCCGGCTATGGTCCTCCACCACCTCAGCCACCAGCTCCTCCAGCACCTACTCCTGGCTATGGTCCTCCTCCATCTAGTCCACCAGAGCCGATTCCCGATGCAGGATCTCTGGGTCCCGATGGCTACAACTACAACAAGCCCGCCAGGCCATTCACCTTCTAGACGTTGCTCCACAATCCAAAAAAAAAGTATTCTTAGCATAAAGTAATTACTTGCCCCTTCATTGCCGTACTCTTAGGTTCTTAGGTTCTTAGGTTCACTGTACGGTCAAGAGAAACCTTTTGTAAATGGTCGTTTCAAAATAAAGAACAATTCTACATACAAAAAAAAAAAAAAAAAAAACCAATTACGTGTTTCAGAGCAGAAAATAATTGTTTCTACTTGGTACAATGTTCGAGTGTGGAGATTTATTGCTGTTAACCTTCTGCGGCGTCAATTCTGACAGCCGTTGACGCTTCCAAAGATATATGTGGTGACGGTCATTAGCGCCGGCAGTTAGACGAGAGGCAACAAAATGCCATCCAAAATACCAAGATATCAGTGGTTCAAGTGCAGCAGCATGAAATTGACATAACAACATGCTTGTACAGTGACCACTTCCTAGAACGGATAAAGAAGAACTCAACGTTTACGAAAGGTGAAGCTTAGGGTAAAGCTATTTATAGTTTGATGTTGTCAAGCCAGAGGTTAACTTGGTTTAAACAGTGTCAAATCAATCAATTGGAGATGCCATAAATCAAACTGTGAGAGAGACGGAAATTCCGAGCACGTCAAGCAGCCGTGTAAGGTTCTCAGGCGGGTCTGTTTAATGTTTATCGAATGCTTAGTAAATCCATAAATCCATGCATCCATACTACTACATATATAACCCATAATGGCTATATAAACGCATAACGATGCTTAACTACAGTCAAGCAACCTGTATTTGCCATACTTGGGCGCATTCAAGGTGCCTGAATCAGAGAGTCTGAGTCTCAGTTCGAGCCAAAATCAATACATAAAGCGACGACGACGACTCAATTCCCACAAGCTGTCGTCAGTTCAGTTGGTTGGTCGGTTGGTCGGTTGGTTCATCAGTCATTTAGTCAATACGTCAGGCGGTTAGTCAATAAATTGAGCTGCTGCCGCTGCAGCTTCATTAAGCCGCGATTTTGGCGCCCAAAAAAGCAAAAAAACTGCAACTGCAACTGCAATTGGTTAAGCAATGCCTTTGTCAGCCACAGGGCTCGAGTGTAATTACATAAGCATTAGATATTTGGCCTTCGATTTGGCCATAACTGCAGTTGGACATGGCTTAAACCGCGGCTCTAAGTACTGCTGCTGCTGAGGCTGTGGCTGACGAAGACACGCGCCCTTCGCGAGCGACCCACTGGATTGCTTTTGATTAACGTCTTAACGAGTGTCTCACTGCGGTGTGATTTATGTCTTAATACCCTGTACACAAGTGATTGAATAGGGTAGCATCAACTCATCATCAACCTTCTGCTGCATTTACAAAATAATATCTAACCTTAAAATATTCTTATGATTTGTAATCTGCTTAAGGGGAAGACTGTTTTTTCAGTTTCTTTTTGGATAATTTTAATTAATTCTTTGTTCCTTTTATTAATAATTTGGTTATTGAGACTAGTGCCTTAAATTTAAGTTTCTTGGAACTTGTAGCACTAGGATGCTAATAAATAAATAAATAAATAATAAAGTATTCCAAGTTTTACTCAGCAATATCAAATGAGTTTTTATAGTATCGTATAGAATATTATCAAGTCGGTAACTTCCTCTACTCCAGCCCTCTTACTTGTCATTTTTCACGTCTTTTTGTGTGTGTTTATTGTGTTTGAGTTGGCTGCAGCTGCAGCTTGTGGCTGCCACTTGAGTCGTTTTTTGCTTGATTTATGATTACAGCAGTTTTTTGATATTTTTTCTTTTTGTTTCTTTCGGCATGTCAAGAGATTCGGCACGCATTGTACTGATTAGCTAAAAGATTCATTGTCTAAGCTTGCGTAGAACAAGTTCATTAGTTAGCCACAATGACCTTATCTAAAGCTATGTAACAACTACTGAGAGATAGAACAGAATCAAATTTAAAAGGCGCAAAGAGTATGACTGATTCCATCCGGGTGTAATTTCCCAAACAAGTTATTTATATTCCGGCATAGTCAGCGCTTCTCAGAGGCAAAACACGCAAATTGTATGTAAATAATTTGAGCAACAAATTCATAAATAATATTTCTATATACATATTCCCCTGATGGCTAAAATATATAAATCTTAACTTTACTCCAACACCCGGCGGCAAAATGTTTTTTATCTGTAGCGAAGAAAAAACCAATCTGCCTGAATATTAATCTCGACAACTAATCAAAATGATTATTAGCTGGCAAATTATAATTATGACTTAATCGACATCATTCTTTCTATTTCAAGCGCCAGAATCGATCGTCATGTTTTCTAATTACGCATACGCAATGTAAGCCCGCAGCTAACAGCTTGAAAAAAAAAAACCCAAGCCAAAACCTCTCTTGTAAATCAATCAATGGCGAAATTGCCCTTGGCACAGAATTGTGCTGCTGATTGTTATCTCTCTCTGTTCAATTTGGCTCCCCACATGGCGCAAACAACAAAAAGGTAAAGTGAGGTGTGTGCAATAACACCAGCAACAACAATAACACAAGCCACAACGTCAGAAAACGCACTTTACATTTTTTAAGCACACACACTTATTGCGTACGATGATTTGTGTAGACGGCTCGGGGTTAAGAGATATGTATATGAAATAGTCCGTTCATATGAACGGACAGCAGCCGCAGCAGCAGAAAAAAATCTGCTCAAAACTCGACCACGCATAAAAACTGTTAGCTCAATCATGATTGTGCTTAGACAGCATTTTGATTGTGAGTAACTTTTGGTAAAGTTAAGCCTAAAGTTGTACCTCAGAATGTTTTACAGATTATTTATGAGGTGAATTGATTAATCTGTTGCCTACTTTTAGCTGTTTGATAAAATTAGACTTGCTCTTTGGTTGGTTTCTTAACTAAGCAAAGCTTTGTGTAAAGCCGCGATGTGTTTTGAATGAATCAAGTAATTGCCTTTTAGCTGAAAAAACAGAAGCTTTAAGTAGGCTATGTACAACCAATATTAGCCAAGACTAAGAGTGAAACTTCAGTTATAGCAGTTAAGAGTTAATCTCCTTTGATTGATGATCTTAACTTCCTTATCCGAATTAGATTACCCAATATAGCAAGCCATTTACCGCTAACCCACCCCCACAAACTCAGACGCACGTTTCGTTTGTTTGATTGCAGCGCATTATCTGCAAATTAATCAATAGTTTAATAGACGTTTAACCACAATTAACCTTCTGAGCGTTCAAGTGATTGCAAATAAATCAAAATCTTTTCTAAGTAGCATCGAGAAGACAACAACAGCAACAAAAACAGTTGCGAATTATGAATTATAAGCAAAGCGCGAACAAAATCGTTTAGCGGCTAACAAAAAATAAAAATTGCCAATTATTTGTTGCCATTTGTTCCCTGACAGACTTGTGGACAGCAGCTCAATCGGCTCGGCTCATTAGCTGAGCCTTTTGTTTAAAAATAGCAGCGATTTCTGCCACTCACAACAGGGGGGGAATGTGGTGGGGGTTTGTTCATGTAATTGATTTTATTTTGTGTTTAGGCTGAAAACATGATTTCCATAATATCAAGGTGCGAAAACAAAAAGAAATAACACACTTGGCTGGCTATTAAAATTCAATTAAAAGTTTACAATGCGCTGGAATTAAAGCGACAGATTTAAAGACAAGCAGATCATTGATGCATTGATGTGTGTGCCTGTGTGTACGTGTGTGTGTATTTTGACTTGATCCATTCATGATGCCTCTGGGCGGCTTTTGTCACGCAAATGCTGTTAAATACTACTGGCACAGGAAACCGCTGACTGCTCTGCGTGGATCAATTAACGGCACGCCAGTGTTATATCCGATGTGTGTGTGTGTGCGTGTGTGACAATGTGGGTCGTGCGCCATGAGGGCCCTGTAGCTGACAGGCACTTGTCAAAAGAAAAATCCATAATACGTGTCAAACATGAAGCGCCGATGTTGAGCTGTGCAGTGCAGCTCCAAAAATGCAAATGAGGCAGCAAACCGCAAAAGAAACCACAAGCAAAAAGACACAAGACAACGAAAATATTAAATAATCCAATGTTTACAATCTCTTTACAAATTTTAACCTTGGCCTTACACACAAACTCACACACTTATAACAATCACATTTGAAGCCATTTATAAAGATGCACAGATACACAAAAATACAAAAGCCCCCAACACCAAAACCAAAAAAAAAAAACAAAAAGCGCAACAAGCGGCATCTAAAATATGAAACAATGTCAGAGAGCAGTTACTTATCTTTTGATCCAAACACACACACAAACACACACAATAGATTATATAGACCTCTTACAGAGCTATAATTGGCTAGGCCATTGACACGGTGTAGAGAACTTTACAGAAGAAGATGTTTTGGCCAGACACAGTGGCGGGCAATCGAGAACCTTTTAATTTGTGGATGTTGTTGATGCGTCACGTGTAGAAACGAGTTCTCGACTTGGCCAACAACAATAAAAAGATGCCAACAGCAGATTATAGCATTTGCATTTGTGCAAATTAACTTGAATGGCAGATAAATAAGTATAAACATTTAAATCAACAAGTTTTCTAAAATTCTATTTTAACGCTAAGTGCTTAAACGGGTTAAGTTTGGATCTCGATAGCTATCATGTTTTGCTATGAACTAGATTTGTCACTAAAAATATGAATGAAGACCCGCTCTCGGATAGACAATCTACAAACAAGTTTAAATTTAGAAATTGCGTGCTTAAATTTTGGGGAGGGAAATTGACCATCAATCAATTACAAAGTTGTTCAATGTTTCCATGCAAAAGTTCAAAGTGTCAAAGTTACGGCACGAGCCAAAACCAACAAAGCTCCAACAAAAAGGTGCCAAAGTGTCTAATCGCAAAATTGTTTACTTAAGCGTTTTGGCCATCATTTGGCCAAACGGGCCTGAGCTATAATTATTGCCTGTTTTTTTTATTAATCGTTAATTTTTGTTGGCGATATAAAAGCTAATTACTAAGTTAAATAATGATTAGATCCAGCTGACTGGCTTGTGTCTAGTTTTATGTTCGCTGTTTGTTGTTCTATGCTTGTTTGATTCTTTTTGCGACTAATTTGCATAATGAATTCTGTTGCCTGTTGGCCAATTAAATGTTAACATCCCAAACTGCTTTCACAGCGCGTGGCGCTTTTGATTGGGGAAAGGAAAAAAGAGTTAGATTTAATATTAAACGATTGACATTTCTTAGTAAGATGTCAGATGTTTGGGTCAAGTGTTTGAGGCCTACGAAAAAACTGAAATATTAATGTGATTGGCTAAATGCGGAGGCGGAAATACTTAATGTTTTGTTTGTTTGCTCGAGAGCAGCCATTTAAATACAATTTATTGAAGCATTTATAAATCACTCGAGTGCTCAACAACATTCTACACAGGTTTGTCTGTCTAGATGCCTAAATATTTGATACACTCATAACTCGAAAAGGTAATTTGCACAACTTTACTAGTTTTGCATAAGTATTTCAGTTAGTGTATGCGTGCATTCGTTGTGTTGTCCAAGTGTTATACTTTATGCGTAATTAATTGAATATTTATGATGATGTTGGTGAATGTGCGGAAATATGTCAGTTATTTACGATTCATTGTTCTCGACACTTGACAATAATCACTTCAAACTAACTGACAGGAGCAAGCCTTGTCCAACAAACGAATATGGCTGTAGCTAATTTTGTGGATAAAGAATGTTATAGTCAAGGCCATGGCGCTTGCAACATGTGTTTCTCTAAATTGTGCAATTTTTAACAGCTGCTTTGTCTTATTTATTTGTCTCTCGGTTTCTGCAGTTATTGTCAATTTATGCTAAAGACGCTTTGGAAGTGTTAACCTAGCAACTTAATTTGGCATTGCGTTGTTGGCATACGCCAAAAAACAACAACTAAAAACATTGTCATTCTTTTTGTTTTGGTCGTCGATTGAATTGTTAAAGAAAACAAATGCTGCCCAGTTTGTGCTGTGTCTTAGCATCTTGACAATAGAGCAAACGCTCGTTGACTTTGCTTAGCCATGCAAATTTATCATCTACTACTTGCTGCTGCTAGTAGTATTTACATCTTATTCATCTCATTCAAATGCAAATACAAAAACCGGCAGCATCAGCATCAGCAGCAGAAGCAGCAGCAGCAGGCTGAAGAACAAGGCGTGTCTTGAAGTATTTATCGTTTGATTTTTGTAGACGTGGGAAATGCTTTTAATGGGGCAGCTTTAAGTTTATACTCCGAACTCTGTTAGAAAAGGGTGTCTAAGTAACATAAAGATATAATAAGGTATCTGCAAGTCGGTATTAGCTCAAAGCCTGTCTTAGTTGTTCTTATCGCCAACTTTATCGCTTGTAAACGATCTCAAAAAACATGGCTTGGATAACAGGTCGTATACCTAATTTATCTACACAAGTCTGCATATGAATAAATGCTTGGAACTATTGTCACGCCAGCACGCTCGCAGCATTATAATTAAATTAGGCGTTGCTTAAGCCAACGTGCAAGGTTAATGATCACAATTTGGTCGGTCAGCTGACCACGGCTTCTTAGTTTGGGCTTTCCACTCGCTTTCAATTAGGCCAGATTTTCAAAAGCGTTTAGCTAATGATGTGACACTCTTCTTTTGGGTTCATAAATAAGCATCGGCTGGGGTCGGCTCACGGCTTTTGATTCTGTTTGTGATTGTTTTTTGCGTACCGGTTCTTTCGATTAAGCATGTGTATATTTATTTTGTATTTTTTGGGGGATTGCCAACTATGCTAATTTGGCACGACTTTGTTTTTGGTTCCGGTGCGCAGCAAACAAGCTGCCCACTGTTAAAAAATACTAAAAGATGATACGACAATCAACATTCATTTCAGATAACTATTGCCATAAACATCAATAAAATGGGCGATATTCTTAAAATGCCATCATATTCATTCACTTCAACTCAATAAATCTGCCACGCCCAGTAGACAGATTTATGAACTAATTCTTAGTCTCGTTTCTATTTTTGATTAAGTTTCCGTTTTCCATTTTAAATGACACGTTTTTTTTTCTCGACACTCAAAAAAAAATAAAAATATTGAGGCAACCGTCAATATATATGATACGATGCGTTGCTAATGGGAGATTTATGTATGTTTAGTTTTTCGACTTGATATTTAATATATGCCACAACACAAGTCATTATTAATTACCTTTCGATTTTTCTAATAACCGTAAAAATATCAAAATAAATAAGAAGCATTGAAAAATGCGCATCGTTTGAACACAACAAATAGTTGGCTGTTGTTTATAATTCATGTTTGGCGATGACAAAGATTCAATTAATCAGCTGAGCCTCACAACAGGTGAAAGGCAGTCTACGAATGATGTCACACAATTAAAAAAGAATCAGTTCTTGTTCATTTTTATTAGGCCAAGTCGCCGGCATTTCCTGTGTAAAAGCCTTGATAAAAAGATTGGCTGCATTTTTATTAGAGCCTCAAGTGGCAGCTTGCCACTTGTTAGACAGGTGAATGTATTTCCCCCACACATATGCACGAACTATTTTGGTAAACGGAAATGATATTTTTGAATTGCCCGAAAGCCGTTAAGTTGTTGCTTGTTTGTTTGTGCCAGAGGTCAAGTGAGCAGACAAACAATTGGATGGGCAGACAATCTCCACAGCTCTTGACATGATCGAGTCAAGTTTATGTTTATCAAAAGATTTAGCAGTTTTATCTTGCCTTTCTGTGAGTGGGACCTAAGTGGCTCGAAACATGTGCCAAACCCTTAATGCCTTTTAATTGGTTAACAGATTTATGGTACCCATAAAGGAAAGGAAAACAAAAGTTGAGAACTTTGCATAATTAGAGAACGACTATGCTTTATATGAAAATATTATTCTTACAAAATGTTATGCAAATTAGAGCGAACCACACAAAAGACTTAGACAACGAACTTCACTTGAGACACGAGCCGTGCCAAGCACTGAAAGAGAGAATAGATCGAGAAAGAGAGATTGAGAAAGATCAAGTTCACTCTTAAACTTTACAAATTATCTAGTTGTACCCTGTAACCATTTTAAATGTGTAAGAAGGGTATGCAAGAAGCTTAAAAAGTGTACAGATTATCTCCCAGTCGTGCAGAAATCTTCAACTCGCTTTGTTTTGAATTTTGTTGCTTGTGTGTTTTGTGTGTAGTGTTTGACTTGGATGCGTCATGTGTTTGATGTGACGACACCAAAGTGATTGGCGATGGTGATTGTGGATTGTCTACTACCAATATATGCTTGGCAGATGCTTTGGCTCAGTTAAGAGACATGTGACCACTTCTAGTTGTGTTGTTTCTTTCAAATATCGTATTAAATATAATTTAAATTTTGATTTGATTTTGTTTGATGTTGTTAATGTTGTTATTGTTGCCATGCTTCTTTCAGCTTCTTATTTATGTTGTTGTTGGTGTTACTTTATTTATAACACCGTATGTGTGTGTTTCATCGAGTTTTGTTTTTGGCGGTCGCCGCTTTGCCGCCGCTGCTGCTGCTTCTGCTTCTGCTGCTGTTTCTCTTTAGACCCACATAGCGAACCGAACCGAACCGAACTGGACGGCCCAGCAGAAGCTGATATAGTATAAATTTCATAGAAACTGACCAGCTCATCATCATTTGTGCTTTGAACTTCTTGAGTGTAAATTGCTCGTGCGCTTCTGGACGAGAAATTTTTCTTGCGTTACAAAATTAAAATATTCCAAATCAAAAATGGTATGTGATCCTTACAGGAATAACGAGTGAATCGTGTGCATAATAGTGTGTATCAAGGACATTAATAAACATAAAAAATGACAAGTGATAATTTTGTCAAAAATATATGTTTGAAATCCAGTAATAACAATAATTTATGTGGAGTGTTCCCAACTTAAGTGTACAACTTCATTTGCAAACCTGACAGCCTCAAGTGGATACTCAAAAATTCCATTCGCGCCCAGACTTTTTCTAAAAATAACCTAACAAGCCGCACGAATTCGATGAATTTTTTGTATAAAACGGCGATAAGAAATATGTTTTTACTTGAAGAAACAAAAGTGTCTGATCTAAATTGATAGTGTGAAACATAACGAAAACAAATAACTATAAGTTATAAGCCAGTAGTAAATGAATTTAGGGACAGCACCTCATCATACTTATGAATTGATAATCGACTTTCTTCAATTTGTACTCAAAATTCTCTTCTGGTTTTCCTTCCCCAGAAACTGTTTGTTTTTATTGCCTTGGCGCTGCTTGGCTGCGCTGCCGCTGCACAGTTGCCCGACTCTGCCACACAGGGACCCAACCCGCAGGACATTGCCACACCGGAGCCGGAGTACATTGACATCGAGGAGCCGGCACCAGCTGCCCCTGCGCCACGCCCAGTCGCTCTTGCAGCCGCACCACGTCCCCTCGCTCGCCCCGTTCTAGTGTCACAGCCTCGTCCGATCGCTCGCCCCGTTGCCGTTGCCCAGAACTTCGCCTACGCGCAGCCTCAGCAGCTTCAGCAGCGTGTGCAGTATCTGGCTCCTCTGGTTCAGCAGCAGCCTCAGCAGGTGGCAGGACATGCGTACAGCAGCCAGGGTGGCTATCAATACCGTCGTCCAGTCTATGTAAGACGCTTCTATCGTCAGCGCCGCTATTAAAGAGGGGCGATTAGCAATTAACTTTGTCTATTTAATATACCTTAAATTCTAAATGACTTTTCTTGTTTTTGGACTTGTTTTTTAATTCACATACGATATACATGTCTTTCTCTTTCCCATATCCCCTTTCCGTTCCCGTTCCCGATCCTGTTTCCCGCTTTCTACTACTACTACTACTACTGCTACTACTATCTGCACACATGGAACTGCTAACGTTTAGCATTAACGTGTATCCTAAAAAAAAAACTATAATCAAGCACACTTAATCCTCCAAACTATATATAATCCAAAGCTATCGCATCTTAACCAATCCTAATCAATGGCGTTGTTGTCTTTTCCCACGAACTACGCTACAAACAAAATACCTCTTAACATCAAAAGTACAAAGAGACAAATGAAGTTCGGAAGACGAAACCGAAATCGAAATCGAATCAAAGTATTTAGTTATTGTTGAATTGCAAACTCAAATAAATAAAGATAAATTATTTGTAAAACAAACAAAAAAATCTTAGAAATACTTTATGAATATATGGTAATGTTTTATTTGTTTTGGCCAAGGTCTTTGAGTGATACGCCATATCGAAGCATGACTTTAATTATAGTATTCACAGCTCATCAAAAGATACAAAGCTTCAAAGTTCGAAATGTGTGCCGAAATAATGTACCACTGAATTCGTTCTGATTTTCCTTATTACCCCGTTGAGAACCTCTGGCTAGTAGTTACTCATCATTAATCACGAATTATGAAGACCCCACAATACAAAGAAACATATGTTGTGTACTTGTTTGTGTCTATGAGAACTAAGTACCATTTTGCATACGGAAGCTGTTGTTGATTTTTGGTTATTGTCTCGGAATTGTTATAACAGATAAAACTTACTCGCATTGTTGCGCAATACTTCTTAAAAAGTTAAAAAATACTACCCGCAGCTTAATTGTCCTATATACATATTAATAAAACTTGCAGTTTAGAATGGGGACTTTTAGTTTTACGACATTGGGACACAAAGAAACAAACACGTAAATCCACTAATATACTTTCAAAAAATAAATTAAATTAACCGGTTTACGATCTCATGAGATCGTCTTATGCTAGATCGTCTCCAAAAGTGCAAATATATGAGTTAAGAAGCCTTTCTAACTGTTTGGCTACTTAGCTGTTCGGGTGGTCATCTTGCTCTAGACAAAGTGCTGTTGATTGATGATTTGATTGCCTTTTATATTGAATCGATTAATGACATTTTCGCTGTGGTGTTAATGGCTGCTGAATAGGCGTCTAAATTGCTGTAAGACTTCCGTGTATGGAAACTCCTTAAGATACTGATCAACCTTGTATTTTTGATTAATTATCGTAACAATCGTTACATGAATATGTCAATGAGTTAATTGTTCATCAATGATTGGCGGATCTCAATGGGAATGTACGCGGATTTTAAAAGGAAACAAGTTGTGAATAGTTTTTTTTTTAGGCTGTGGTGAAAAACTTTTTAAAATCACACCTTATCCCAAACTGTTATACTCGAATAATATATTATGAAAGCATAGTTTTAGGATTAATAAACAACTGCATAAAAGCTCGCCATTATTTACAGTTATAAGCGAAGTTAAACTGTTATGCTTATGAAGATAGCTTTATATTGAAATTTAAGTTTACGAACAAAACACAATCGCTGTCAACCGATTTTTGTAAGTACGAGCTTTAGGTCAAAGATATTATAAAAAACAGTTTTATGCTACTTTACATTACTAAATTTGAATAATCTATTAAGTTCTTATTGACTCCAAAGGATTAAATGGCTAAGCTGACCTGAATTGTTAATACTTTTTAATGCACGCATATTTTCAGCATCTAAGTATGCTACACTTTTTGGACGCATGATGAATTGGTTTTATCAGCCAGATCTTATTTATTAATTAATTTCGTTTGACATTTTAATATGTCCGCATTGTATATATTTGAATGTGTAGGCACTATTCATACACCTGATTAATTAGATTCTAGCAGCCTTTCCCTTTTTGTCTGTTCAAATTCTTGCATAAGATAATCAAATAGTTTTATTAGAATTAAAAACCAAAAAAAAGAGGGGCATAACAAACCAGTTGCCAAATGAACAGAACTAGTAGCTAGAGTAGGGAACTTAGATGAATTATAATTTATGGTTTGTATGTTTTGTTTTAAACGGTGCTACCAAAACAGCAATAACAATTGCAAAATGAAAACATTTAAGGCATTAAAAATTGAAATTATCTCATTAATTTGCATATTGATGACATGCACGAGAATGTCTGTGTGTGTGTGGAATTGGACTGGTTCTGCAGCAACGCATAATTCGGTATTAGATCATGCATAAAACCAATTAAGTTTGTCAACAAGATGCCGCTAAAGCAAGTGCCAACCATAATTAGTGAGAGATCGTTATTTGTTCATTTCCTGTTCGCATTTGTTTCACTTTCACGCTAGAGCGTAGGCGTCAGTGGGAGGCGTGGCAACTTCACACATTTTTGGCTAAGACAATGGCCAGCGCTTGTGATTGCTGACCAAGTGTATTGGCCATAAATCATCAGCTCCATTGGTGGCTTGAGCCATAAAGTATCAACTTGTTTTGGCTTCAATTACTCACGCGAATTAACGAATGAACAAACGGTCTAATAAATCAAAAGCACAATCCGCTTGGAATTTTGGACATACCCATCACGTTTTGTTGTGGGTGTTGAATTTCGAGCAGAATGACAGACAGACAGACAGACTGGCTTTGCCCATGAATGAATGAAACGGTTTCCATTTGGAGTGTTTGAGTATTATATACATTTAGTGGTGTTTGATGATGTGTAATTATGTTGTCGTGGCACTCGATCTCAAACTGTTAATACTCAAGTTCAATGAGGGTTTTCCCAAAAGTTCAAGTTCAAAATTTGATTGGTTTGATTTTTTTATAGTGTTATAAATAGACAATTGGGCAATTTACAAATTACAGATATATATATATTACACATAAGTATATACACGTTGAGTTAGGTAATAAATCGTGGCTAATCGATTGGAGCTTAATAGAAGAAGGGCTGGGCGGGGGCATCGTAGTGATATCCATCCTCATGGTGTGGTTCAATAATCTCCTGTGGTGGCAGATAGGTGTTATCCGGTTCCAGAGGTGCAGCATACGAAGGAATCGGAATCTTAAAGCTGGGCACCACTGGGGCAGGTGGCAGGTAGTGGCTCTCCGGCTCCTCATGAACTACAGGTGCAGGTGGTGCAGGTGGGATATAGGCGGGCTTGGGTGCAACCGGTGCAGGTGGAATGTAGACAGGCTTGGGTGTTGCAGGTGGCAAGTATTCAGCTTTGGGCTGTGCTGGTGGCAAGTACTCGGCCTTGGGCTGAGCTGGTGGCAAGTACTCGGCCTTGGGCTGTGCTGGTGGCAGATAGGTCGACTCGGGCTGCTTTGCAGGCAGCTCAAAGGGAACGCTGGGTGGATCATAGTGGTAGCCAGGATGATGATCCTCGTGATGATGGTGATGATGATGATCCTCGTGATGATGATCGTGGCCAAAGAGATGGGAAACATCAGCGGCTACCAGAGCCAAACTGAACAAAGTGAGTACAAGGATTTTCTAAGGGAAGAAATAAAGAGATGAAATCAGATTAAATGTTCGTTTAAACTTTCAAGTTTTGTGTACCAACCATTTTATTTGTTGAGCAATTTTAGACAACGTTCTCGATACGCTGACCGTTTTGAAATGATACAGTTTCCGCCAAGTGCTTCTTTATTTATACAATGAGCAAGAATCGACCGCTCAATAGAGCGAACTGCGTCTCCAACGCAGTCTCCGTTTCAGTTTCCCCGTCTCTCAGGTTTGTGGTAACGCCGACGCTGCCGACGACGTCAAAAAGCTGCTGACAGCTCTAAGCGATGTGATGCGATGCTATGCGATGTTTCTCTCACCCCTTGGTCAGCCGTTATTCGCATTTTAAATTCTATTAATTCTTTTCTTGAGTTCCCAATCGCCTTATGCGACTGGCCTTTGTTTTTGCCTCTGCATGAAGCGGACATCAAATCGCGGATCTGCACTTAATTATAAGCCTGCGGAATAATCCATGTACTACGTTAAAACTACGGCAATGTAGTTTTTAATACTCTAACAAAGGGTAGTGTGAAATGTGTAGCAAATTAATGAGTGTCTTAAGACCTCTTGACAGAAAGTATTATAAATACCAGACTAATTATGCTTCTTAGTCAGTCTGACTTATTAGTTTGTTTAGTATCAGTCTTAAACTGGATGCAATAATTTATTCTTTTCTTGAAGAAAACTTAATATCTTAATCAGCTAAAATCGTATCTATCATAAAGCTGTCATGGTGTTATATTATTATTTCCGCTAGGGTATTTATATATTCGACACCTCTAACATAGCGGCTTTTATTCGTTTTGGTTTTATAGCCGTAGGCAATAAACGCCTCCCATTTAAAATAACTATTTAAAAACAGTTTTTTGGAGCTCTCCACTTACTTAAAGAGTGTAGATCTTATTGATCTTATACTGGCTACACTAGTTTTTATTTCCAGCCAAGATCATGGACCAGCTCTTCTCAGGCCTGAAAGAGGTCAACATTAAAGCAACAAAGTCAAGTTCAACGCTGCTGGCTGCAATTGGCAATTAGCGATTTTGGTTGAACATATTTGTAACTGAAACTGAAACAATCAATATCCCGCATTCATTATTCATTAATAATGCTACAACACTTTAATAATTATATAGCAAGTGTTGATGACGTTGAAATTTAAACTAAAACTGAAATCGATACCGAAACTGAGGTCGATTTATTTGTTTGAGCGTAGCGCGTGCTTTGGATTTTGAAAATCAACTGAGACAGCATTTGATTGAACTCTTTTGTTTTGATGGCCAAAAGTGGTCGCTGTTTGGGCCATTTCCCAGCTAAATGCATATATCGAAAGCTACTTTGACTACTATATCGAAAGCTGGCCTCTGTCAGTGGCTAATTGGCATTAATGGCTTTCGCTTAATTTGGCTTTGTCTGCAGTCGCTGTTGAAAGATGCATTGGTAGCTGGACAAAAGGTGATGCTGATTACTGAATTTCACACAATGATTTGGCATGGAATTGGAGCAACTTGATAATGAAATTATATTGCAGCTTGTGCCAATTTTGAGTACTGGTTATTTCAAAACGAGTGAGTATTGGATTACCTACTATGACGAACTAGTATCATAAATTATAATTATTAAATGACTATTCGGATTGATTTGACCTTGTTTTGTGGATCATCTCATGCTGTCTTATACTAGTTGTAGTTAATAGAAACATTTTAGATCAATTGTTATAATTTTATTAACTTTCAAAATTTTCTGAAGATTACAAAATAACAACAAACCAATGATATTGATTATGATAACTTTCAAAATGGTCAGAAAATTACAAAATCTCTTGTTTAAATTCAACTATTTATTTGTTTCAAAACTACTTAAGATTAGATGTATTGCTTATGAGGTATATGTTTTGTTTGAGGGTGTTTTAAATTAGATCCTTCCTGCAGCCTAGAACTTGAATCGGCGCAGTGGCTGACCGTAACGGTAGCCAGAATTGGCACGACCCGAAGGAGAAGGCAGGGGTGCGGAGTGGCTCAGTGGGAGAGCGTATGAGGGAATAGGAATGTGAAAGCTAGGCTCTAAAGGGGAGATATGTGGCTCGGAATGAGCGGGTGGCAAGTACTGCGATTCCGGCTGAGGAGGAGGAGGCAAATAAGTGGACTTTGGTGGTGCAGCAGGTGGCAGGTAGGTTTCCTTGGGCTCTGGGGGTGGCAAGTAGGTGGCCCTTGGTGCTGGTGGCGGTGGTGGTGGAGGCAGACTTGGTGGAATCTTGGGTGGCAGGTACTTGGTCTCTGGCTGAGCAGCAGGCAGATAAGTTTTCTCTGGCTGAGATGGAGGCAAGTACTTGATCTCTGGTTGGGCGGGAGGCAGGTACTTGGTGCGTGGCTTCTGTGGTGGCAAGTACTCGGTCTTGGGCGCCCTCACTGGTGGTGGTGGCGGTGGTGGAGGCAGGCTGGGAGCCACTTTGGGTGGCAGATATTTGGTTTGTGGCTTGGCTGCAGGCAAATATGTGTTGCTGGGCGGGGGTGGTGGCAAATACTCTGGCTTGGGTGCTGGTGGTGGTGGTGGTGCTGGAGCCGCATAGTTGTAGCCACCTTGCGAATCGAACTTGGGCTGATGCTGACGAAGTCCATCAAAATGCAGATCGAGATGAAGTCCAGGACGATGGGCGCCGTGGGAGTTGGAGTGGGAATGGTGGGAGTGCAAGTCCTGGTGGTGGTTATGCTGCGAGTGCAGATCGTGGTGGTGTGAATCGTAGTGTGAGTGCGAGTCGTGGTGGTGTGGATCGTGGTGCGAATGCACGTCGTGATGATGCGGATCGTGGTGCGAATGCGAGTGCGAGTCGTGATGATGATGATGATCATGGCCACCACCAAACAAGTGGGAGACGTCCGCACGACATATGGCCACAAAGGCCAACAGGATGCACAAGGTTTTCTAGGGGATTAGAGAAAGATTAATTGAGTTTTTATCCACAAAAAGAGTCTCTGAGTTAACTACCATTTTTGATATAAGAAACTGAGTTGTGTTGCTGTCCAACTGACAACTTGAAGTAATGCTTTAATCCGTTGACGTTTTGGCTTTTATACCACAATGCAGCAGCTCTTCAAGCTCTTTTGGGAAATAATTAATAATTGTTGTTGTGGTTCGTCGTCTGTTTTCTGTTTTCGTTAGAGACAAAAGGCCAACGCATAATTTGCCTGCTTCACACTTTTCTTTTGGTTTTCTTGAACTTGAAGCTGCCAATTATCGATGGGGTCCATATCTACTACCTTATTTTTCGGGGCAAACAATTAAAGCAAATTGGGTCTGCCAAACACAAACATAAAAGAGAAAAACAGAAACAAAAGTCAGCCCATGAATATGCAGAGCGGATGAAATAAGGAAATTTCTGTTTTATGGACAATTCCGATGGTGATTGAATTGAAAGATAATGCTGTAGATTAACAAATTTGTGATTTATTTAACATATTGGATCTTATATAATACCAAAACGACTAGGTTAACGGGACAAACAGCATTCCGGGTCAAACAGTTAACAGTTCAGTGGAGTAACAAGTGGTGCAGTCTAGAACAGGAAGGGTTCAGCGGGTGCATCGTAATGATAGCCAGGCTCTGGATCTGGAACAATGATGGGTGGCAGATAGGTGGGTGCGGGCGTGGGTGCAGGAGTCGTAGTTGTTGTTGTGGGTGGTGGTGGTGGCAGGTAAGTGGGTGCAGGTGTGGGTGCAGGCGTCGTTGTAGTCGTCGTGGTGGTTGTAACTGGAGGTGGTGGCAGGTAAGTAGGCACTGGTGTCGGTGGTGGTGGTGGCAGATAGGTGGGTGCCGGTGTGGGTGCAGGTGTTGTGGTGGTGCTGGCTATCACAAATGGCACCACCGGCTTGGGATAGTCATAGCCATAGCCATGTTCCTGCTCCAGTTGCTCGAGAGGTAAGTGCGAGACATCCGCAGCAGCCAAAGCCAGCAGGCAACTAGCCAAAAGGAAGCTTACAAATGCGTTCTGCAAAATCAAAAGAAGTTCAGTTAGTGACAGATTAGATCAAATCAGTCAGTTTTGGTCAGCACACGCACCATGTTACACCTTGAGCTCGAAGACGTTCAATGATTGTCGAAAATCAACGGCACCTGTTTATTTATACTCACAATTCTAGACTTGAGCGTCGTCTGTCCATGTCCATGGCTCAAAAGGCCAATTATTATTATTTAAATCGATATGCTGTTTCTCGATTATTATATTGCCATACATGCGCATATTACGTGTATTCTTTGTGCGTCTGTATCTGTTTCGGTATCTGTATCTGTTGCGTTGTTGTGTGTAGTCATTATGCATTGTTTACCTCTAAATATATTTTTGGGGCCTGCGTCGCCAACGTTGTACCCTATAAAATGTGCGGGAAAATGGGTGTGATTTTGTAAGAATAATAAAACATTTCTCTGTGAACAACATCAAGTATAAGATAAGTATCTGTTTCTACAGGGCATTTGCGAGTCAATCACACTCAACTAGCTCACTTTTAATTGTGGTTTTTGTGTAGCATCTTAACGGCTTAAGCATAAATGCTTGCGAGCATATTTTCGTCAGCATCGCAACGTCATAAAGCGGGCCCAAAAGCCAACTGAATTCTTGTTGCCATTGTTAGTGTTGTTGTTGCGCTTCCGAGCTGTGGCTAGAGATACAGATACAGTGGTTGGCGGCGTTGTAAGCGCACTGCGCTGTCTGTCATAAATCATTTAGACTTCATTTATAATAATTACGGCAGCTCAAGAAGTTGGAGTGGTCAAGATTTCATGGCCCCAGCAAACAATGAAGTTGTCTCTTCGAGCCTCCATATTTTATGGCACTTAAAGCTTGCGGAAGCGTTGCGGATTAAACAAGTACTCAAAACACCCATCAAAAGTCGGCTACCAATCAAAAGCACACCTACGTTTAATTTTAAGGGCGACTAACGTAAACAAATTCTTAAACAATTTCTGAAGCATTTTAAACAGCTCATAATTTGTTTAGAAGTCACGATATACTTAGTTGAAGAAGAAGCGATTGCTGATCGTAGATCTCTTTAAAGCAACCATAAACAAAGTTGCTCTGCTGGCATCTCGTCTTGTGTTTCAACAATCACTTTTATTTTTTGTTCGTTTTGGCTTGAAGACATCTTCGTTTTTTGGCTAATTAATGCGGGTTGTTGAACTGCCAGCGGCTTTGATCGATTACCAGGTTTGAAATTCGATTTTAGTGGCGCTGCTCGCAATTTTTGCGTAATTTATGTAAATCATTAAATTAATTGTGCTCACACCACAAACAATTTATAGGCTCTCAAGTATTTAAAACATGTGCGAAATTGTCATCAACTTCTTGAAACTGTAACCGGTTTCTATATTGTTTAAACTGTTTTTGGCTTAAACAAATAAAAAATCAGACAGCATAGAGCGTTATATATTTATTAGGATTGAGAGCATATACACATATTTGTTTTGCTTCAATATCGCTATCATTCTAAGCGCTGTCCAAGGCAAGACTTAGCCCTTGGAGCATTTTTAAGCTAGTGAAAGGTTGACAAAGAAGCTACTTATGGTTATTCAAATACTTTTGTTTATTGTGATAAGACTTTGGTACAAACGAACATAAATAAATATAGGCTTATCTCTCAATGAATTGTCTGCTGGGCACTCGATAGGCATATCCATGGCCCTTGGATGAGGCATAGGCGGCGCTATCATCGCTGGCAACCGACTCGTCAGGTAGATCCTCGTTCAGACCTAGTTCTGCATCGGAAGGAGCAACGGGTATGGCGTCCTGTGGAAACTCCTGTCCAGTGGGAAACTCATTGTTTAGCTCCAGCTCCAGCTCACTGACCCTGGGCACATCGTAGACAAAGCCATTGCCCGACTGAACCAGCTGGGAAACATCGGCTAAAACAGAGTGTAGACAGAGAGCCGCCAGTACAGTCAAAATAAACAAACGCTAAGAGCCAAAAAATGAACAAATATTAATAGTGAATTATGAATAGTGTAATGTCTAGGCTCTTACCATTTTGTGAACCTTAAAGAATATTAATACCGATAAACGTTTTGTAGCTTCCAGCAACGTATCTCACGCGAATGCAGGCAACGATGTAGAGACTCAAACTATTTATACTTCTATATGTCGATCGTGTTTTTGTTTATGTGGCTCAGTTTATTAATTGCGCTGTTGCGTTGGATGCCTCGGATACTGTGGCTGTTGCTGTGTCAAACTACGATAGTTAGAGCGGCCCTAGATAAACAAGCAATCACTGAAAAACTAAGCTGGTGGATGATGTTTGGGGCCATCCAATCGAATCCGATCCAATCGAATCGAGTCAAAACGAAACGAAACGAATTAAAATCTAAGCGCCTCATTGTCAAGGTCAAGACTTGTTTGGCTTGTTGTGGGGTCAAGTGTCAGTGCGTTCGCTTCTTGTTGTTTCACTGTGCCTCTCTTCTCTGCAACAACGTACTAATGATTCTATGCACAGCCACTCAACTGGCAGCTATACCAACACAGCATCCATCACGTGAATCAGCTCAAATCGTTGTAGCTGAATCAATTATGCAGGTAAAACAGATTGAGCCTGAATCCGTATAAAGCACATCACACTGTCAACAGCTTGAGCACATTTCCGTTTCATTATAGCTTTATTGCCAATCAACTTGAGATCGAAATCAATTTGTCTCTGTCAGCTTTAACGCTTCTGAATCTCACACTCGTATTGACAGCCCTGAACAGAGATCACGTACCACCTTTGACCCACACGGTAAGTCAGACAACCTCCCAACTCTCCCAATCTGAAGCGAATAAAAGTGTTTCAACATTCGGTCAGTTTCTTTACCAAAAAACTCTTTGATTTCATTTGTATTTTGTTTTTCTCTCTCTTCCTCTCGATTAAGCCGAAGTGGTCTTTGTGTGCAGTACATGTTCTATACTCTTTGCTGTGGCCTTAGTTTCTTGGTCAAAATATAAACTTGACCGCCTTTAAGTAAAGGTTATTGGTTAGTGAATAGGATAGATTTTGTGTTGAATTCATAGCATACTTTTGGACGTTTTTTTTAATGCACAAAAACCATACAATGGAATTTGACAATAGTTACCTAAACTTCTAAAAGAGGGCGCTTTGCTTGAATGCGGTTTCTAAATTAAAAGATTTTTCTCAATAAAGCTTTACTGATTTAGATGTAGATCAAAGTTAGAATTATTTAAAAAAAAAACTAATTGCAAAACTTTTGCTGAAAAAAAATGGCTATTTCCTTTCTTTTGACAAATTGATAAGCTTTCAAATTTTGTTTTTTATATTTCGTTTTTATTTATTTCAAGTGACTTCTCATTAGGCATTCGAATAAAGGATCTAATACTAAAGGAGAATAGTTTCTAATTAAAACAAGTGTTCCTTAATATTCGAAAGATGGCTGAGGGTCGTTGGGGTAGCTGTAGCCCTCGTGACCATGATGGACAGGCTCTGGCTGACGGTAGACTGGAGCTGGGTGGTAGACCGGCTCTGGCTGGTGCACAACGGGAGCTGGGTGGTACACGGGCTCTGGCTTGTGGACAACTGGAGCTGGGTGGTACACTGGAGCTGGCTTGTGGACAACTGGAGCTGGCTGGTAGACTGGAGCAGGCTTGTGGACAACTGGAGCTGGCTTGTGGACAACTGGGGGCAGGTACTCGTTGACAACCTTAGGGATCACAGGTTTGGGCTGGTGAACAACTGGAGCTGGGTGGTAGACGGGCTCGGGCTTGTGGACAACGGGAGCTGGGTGGTACACTGGAGCTGGCTTGTGGACAACTGGAGCTGGGTGGTAGACTGGAGCAGGCTTGTGGACAACTGGAGCTGGCTTGTGGACAACTGGGGGCAGGTACTCGTTGACAACCTTAGGGATCACAGGTTTGGGCTGGTGAACAACTGGAGCTGGGTGGTAGACGGGCTCGGGCTTGTGGACAACGGGAGCTGGGTGGTACACTGGAGCTGGCTTGTGGACAACTGGAGCTGGCTGGTAGACTGGAGCAGGCTTGTGGACAACTGGAGCTGGCTTGTGGACAACTGGGGGCAGGTACTCGTTGACAACCTTAGGGATCACAGGTTTGGGCTGGTGCACAACTGGAGCTGGGTGATAGACGGGCTCAGGCTTGTGGACAACTGGAGCTGGGTGGTACACTGGAGCTGGCTTGTGGACAACTGGAGCTGGCTTGTGGACAACTGGGGGCAGGTACTCCTGGGTAGGCTCAAATTTGACAGCAGGCTGGCTGTAGTGATAACCATCTTCCTTCAGAACTCCGGCGTTCTCATGGACAACGGGAGCGGGCTGGTGGTAAACCACTGGAGCGGGCTTCTGGTAGACAACTGGAGCTGGCTTCTCATAGACTACTGGAGCGGGCTTCTGGTAGACAACTGGTGCTGGCTTCTCATAGACCACAGGAGCGGGCTTCTGGTAGACAACTGGTGCTGGCTTCTCATAGACCACAGGAGCGGGCTTCTGGTAGACAACTGGAGCTGGCTTCTCATAGACCACTGGAGCGGGCTTGTGGTAGACGGGAGCGGGCTGCTCATGGACATGAGGCACATCGATGACGAACTGCTTGGCAGGCTGCTGATAATGGTAGCCATCCTCATGCAGGTTATCGCTGTGCGAGAACAGATGGGAAACGTCAGCGCTGACGGCTGCCACCAAAGCGAAGGCGATCAGGAGTTTCTACAAAACAAAATCAATCAATGGATTGAGATATTAGCACATTTCACACATTTAACGGTTGATATCAAGCATATTTTTATGCTTCACGTTTGGTTTATCTTTTCACATATTAGTTATCCTCTTTGATTTGCACTGTTGTATTTTTTGCTTACCATTTTGCTCAGCTTCAAATTCACAACACGAAGGTTGAAATATTACTGTGTTGCCGATGAAGATACGACATTATATATACATTGTCGTCGTCGTCGCTTCAGGATCGCTTCGACATTCCAAAAAAGCCGATCTTCGGCAGAGGCAGAATCTTCTCGCCAACAACAGTAAAACAGTCGTCATCGATTTGTGGTTGCCGAGTCGAAAAGTTAACCGAACCTGATTGGGTTGGTTAACTAACCGGCTATGACAACAGAACCGAGACTCATAAAATTATTCTGCTCGCTCTTTTGGGCAGATCCCATAGCGTTATAGATTAAAAGCACAATGCAAACCGAGATATCAACAGGCAGCCAATTTGACTAAATAAAACAAAAACAGCCAAAGAAAGTTTTGCTAAGCGAAATCTTAATACCCTTTCAACATGTTATCGTATACTTGAAGATGTGTTTAACCTACAGTTTGTAGGTATTCTTAAGCTCAGATGTATAGCTTGTACATATTTAATGCGTAATATGCTAAATCATGATATGTTTTATTAAGGTGTCAATAATAGGCCTATGTTCCTGTTTAAGATTTATTGCCCTGATCTCAAACTTCGCACTTAGGAACATGAACAGAGATGCTCTTTATTTCCAAGCAATCTGGCGTGACTGACAAATAAAATAAAATATATGGCATTTTATGGTTATTAATGAAACAGCAAATCGATAAAAATGGATCCATGTTTTATTTATGAGAACCCATAGAATCAAAAATTAAATTTGCATGAGGTAAAGTTCCGCTAGACTGTACCCAAATACCCTTACTGTGAGACAGGGTCACCAGCCATAAGCCCCTCAATTACTCACAAGCAGGTCCAGAGAGTGTTCAGATCTGGTTGCAACCTTCGCGTGTAAAACACTGGGTCACATATGTATATCAGTATACTTACTTACAAAGGTGTGAAACCAGTTTGAAAGGAAGAAGGGCCCAGAGGCGACCTTTAAACTGGACAACGCAGTCAGCACATTCCTTCTTGCGGCTGATTGTTTGCCAGCTGCTAATTGAAGACGACTTTTTAACAGTACTTGTACATATATAAATATTATAAATTGCTGCTTATCAATAAAAACTTGCATCGCTAATTTCTTGTTTAGCACGCAATTATCTCAACTTAAAATTGGCCTCGCCAATTCATGGGATCATAGTCTTAGTAAGCAGTAGATGGATGCCACAACAAGCTGAAGCTTAATGTTGATCGCTGACGCAGACATAACCTAATCAAGCTCCACTCAATGCTAAGCGAGCATTGAACTAACTATCATAAAATTTATACATATGATATTTCATATTTATGCTTTGCTAACGTTGGTTAAACGCCCAAAAGGGGAATTTTTTTGGTTCTCATTATGTACCAGAAATAGTATTTAGAACTGTGTAAAACTTTGCTGATGATAAACGGTTGTTCTGCTAGAGACTATAAATAACAAGATTCTTACGTCTTTTACAAAAATACCTCGTAGCAAGTGGCTGCGAAAGGGTGTTCTACATGGCACCCAACCTCCTCTCTTACCTCTTACAGGGTATCAGATCGTCAAACTCTATGGTCTTATAAACTTACTTAAATTCAAATGTTTGCCGGATTTTGGCTCAAAATATACTTATGCGGGTCTTCCCCTTACACACGATTGACGAACTATGAGGGATCATAATTTCGTATAATAAAATATGAATATTTCGTGGAACGAATCATTTCATCTTTTTCAAATCCAAGATTCCTACATATTTGTACTTTACTGGTTTTGATAAGTTATTTGTCAGCAGTAGCTCTTTTAGTCTTCATGCTTAACTGTTAATCACTGCGAGTTGCTCACTGGAAATTTGAGTCTTAATGACCCTGAGGGGTTTCTTACTCATCATCTTCATTATGATCATAGCTCATTCACTTTTGCTTTCTTAGCCGCGTGTTTCATGCATGGCTGCAATCTTAGTTGGACATAAGAGCTGCTCTACAACAATCTTCAATCGGTAGTAGCAGTTAGTTAACTGTATTAATTCTACCTAAGTTTCCGGCATTTAAATGGAAGCCATGTCTGGATTGTAGTTCATATTCAAATTAGCTCTGATTACTTCATCGCATGATTTTCAAAAAATTTGTCGCGATTTATTTCAAAATTAAATGCCAAACAACATCTGCGAAAAGAAACGGTAAACGAGTTTATAGCCGTTAACAATAAATAAATATCAGGTTAAGAACACATATACAAGTATAATTATTTATAGCTTTGCCAATTGTACAAATTAACAGGAGCAGGAGTGCATATATATTAAATTCCTGGGTGTATATAAGATATTCATTTTAGTATATAAAGCCTAGATCCATAAATGGGAATGCAAATACTTATTGCTGTTTGTCAGCATCTGAAATAGAGCTGGATTTGCTAAAACTTTTTTCAAAAGCGAAACAAAACCAAGCCAGAACACCTCAACACAAAAAAAAAAACAAAAAAAATCAAGTAAGAATGCTTTAGTCAATGAAAAGACAGACTAAGAAATACCTTGGACTTAAGTTCTCAGACTATTCTTTTAGCTTGTATTTTACATTTTAATATTCGGACAATACCCTTTGTACAAATATTAATGGGTAATAGGTATAAATATACAAAATACTAAACACCCATTCAATGCAACCGGTTCTATTAGTTTTTGTGAGTTTTCAGGTATTAAATAAGCATAAATTTATCTTGCATGGGTTGATTAGAAATGATTCTTGTTCTGTTTGTCCAATCTGGGGGCCAATCGTCAGGCTTGACAAAGAATGTTGTCGATAACAAAACGTGCTAATCCGCTTGCTGTGGAACTAGCCAACTAATTCTCCAACTACTATTAAAATACAAGTATATTAAGTAGAGTTCGGTTTAAAAATAAACAAATAAAATACCAGACATGACAATAATGATTTAATCTTCATGAAAAACGACTCCGGCCAAATAATGATCATTAGCTTAGCATGTTACGCATACGCAGCATGTGCTGAGTTTAGAACAAAGCGCAAATAAATTTAAACTCCGCACCTAACATACACTTAACATTCGCGGTTTGTGTCTTTGCTAAGCCTGTTAACTGCTGACAGCTGGTTTTGGATTTATTTAGTTTTAGCTTGTCGATTAAATTTATTGGATGTATTGACAGAGCGGTAAGTTAAAAAATACTTACAGTTATATTTTATGGTTACCAAAAAATATCTTGTTCACATTAATCTTGAAAACACCTTAGCAATTAACTCTTTTTTATGGCCCGTATTATATCAATATATTTACCAAAATTCAGAATGAGTCTTATAAATATAAAACAAATCTAGAGCATTTCACCAATTCAATCATTACACTTTGAGTAAGCAACATGGTAAGTTTGGCAGCTTTTTAAACTGAACAAATATTCAATTTGTTATGCCTTAAGCAGCATTTCACATTCGTAGCTGTGGCTGTGTCTATCCTGGCTGTTGTTAGTGCCGCAAACACGGATCGCGCATACTTGCCACCACAATACGTATCGCGACCACGAGCAAATCTGCACCGCTTACCGTTTGTACTTGTGCCACCCGCATCTACATATCGTCAAACACTAGCGGAGAACACATATTACTCACCATCTACTCATCAGTTTCAGCCACAGGTGGTGCGATCGCATAATGTCTACAGGCCAACCACGCAACTGATAAACCACGCTCAGTACAATCCTTCTCGCGCTTATTTGCCACCACAGGATTATCATTATGTTCCCGACTTTTAAGACAAATACGTCAGCAAAGCGTTAACTGGTTTACGGTTTAACCCACACCACAAACTATATTCAAATGCAAATTCCCGATTGACAAGAAAAAACAGTTCTTTAAATGCAGATACATTTCAAGTTTATTAGCATATTACTAAAATCAGCAAACAAATAAAGAGAAAACACAAAACGAAACTGAAAAACAGCCAAGAAACCATCATTTTATGGTCATACAAATTCAATCAACCTTATCGCTAGCCATCTTGTACAGAAGACATTAACCTCTTTGAGGGAAGACATCTGAAATATAATAATGTTTTTTAATATTTGAGCTCGAACGTTCTTCAAACGTCAGTCATTAAAATCTTGGCCAATTAATCAAGCGTTCGAGTAGAAAAAGTAAATGAAGAAGATGTTTAAACTATTGCAAAAATTAGCATAAGACATTTCGCATCGACTTAGAGTAGAATTAAACTAGCTTTATTGTCTGCTAAATGAACTATATCGTAATGCCAAAATCCAGTTATTAATTTATAATAATAAATAAAGTGCTGTGTAGTGAAATCAGGTTTAGAGCTATGAATATTCATGCATATTTCGCTATATCTCTTCCATTTCGTTTGACAGCAATGAATGGGGGAGAATTTAAGAAACTTTTTGGCTAATTTGCCAAATATTATGTGTGTACGCCAGATCTAATGAAGAAGATTGATTGATGATATGCATTACTTCCGTTCCGCGAATAGTCGTATAAAAGTAGAGGTCCCCGCCAAATATTAGTTATTGTACGAGACTTTTTGTCCCAACAGCATCTAAAATGGTAAATAACTATCTCTCTCTCTTGTGTGGATTATTATAGCTAATTCAACTACTCCTTGCAGAAATACTTCGTCCTAGCTTTGGCTCTGGTGGGTTGCGTGGCAGCCGAAACAGGCTACAACTATGCCGCTCCCGGCTCTTCTGTGGCTGCCTCTGTTTCAGCTCCAGTCAAGACCTATGTGCCACCTGCACCAGTGCAGACGCATCACGTGTCTGCTCCAGCTCCTCAGGTGCATCATCATGTAGCTGCTCCTGCTCCAGTTCACCATCATGCTGCTGCATCTGCTCCCGTGCAATCCTTTGCTCCCGCTCAGTCATTTGTAGCTGCGGAGTCTGCTCCTGCTCCAGCTAGGTCTTATGTGCCTCCAGCTCCACAGGTTTCCCATCATGCCGCTCCTGCTCCTCAAGTCCATCATTTCGCTCCTGCTCCCCAGGTCCATCATCATGCTGCCGCATCTGCACCCGTGCAATCCTTTGCTGCCGAGTCCGCTCCTGCTCCCGTTCGCTCTTATGTCCCACCTGCACCACAGGTTTCCCATTATGCTGCTCCCGCCCCAGTCCATGTTGCTGCACCAGCTCCTGTTCATCATCATGTTGCCGCTGCCTCAGCTCCAGTGCAATCCTTCTCCGCACCAGCTCCCGCTGCTGCCCCAGCCTTCAACTTCCAAGCCGCCGAGTCCTCAGATGCCACCTACGAAGGAGCCGCTTCTGCTCCATCTGTCTCCCACTCCGGGTACGAGTACAGAACTGTCCGTCGTCGCGTCTTCAAACATCGCGCATAAGCGAACTATCTGATATCGAAAAATTTATACATTTTTTGCAATAAAATCTTCTAAATGAGAAGGACAACTTTCATTATTAAATCGTTTCTGTGATGTCAGAGATGCTTTCTTCGTTAAGTAAGAGTACAATCCTCTTGAAAAATAATTCTACAATGAGAGCACTGAGTTAGCTGAGCTCGTATACAGCTCCATAAATTCAATTGCCTTTGATCTGACTTAAAATTTGCGGCAGGCGGTTGCTTTGTATTAGAAGAAGCTTCATTTGTATTTAAAATGCATTGTTTCAATACGATAAATGGGTCACATAAAATGGCTGACGAATTTCTCACGCTCGATAACAGGTTTTCTTTGCTCAGTGGGGCTTCCATTGAAAGTGCACAGTGCAAATCGATTTGGTATATAATTGAAGTGAAAATGCTTGACTTAGCACAGACGCTATGGTAAGAGTGAATGGGAATACCAACTTGGACGATAAGTAAATAATTATTTTACAGGAACTGTTTAGGACACTGTTGGTTTGCCTGCTGGCAATTGGTTTTCTGGCTGTGGTAACGCCATCGAAGCACCATAGGCACCACAGGGAGTACGACGACGATGATGATGAGGATAGTCACTACCTGCCTCCGGAGTCGCATGAGCTGAAACCTTTCTTCCGCAAGGACAAGCACACTAGCGAGCATGTTACCTATCACAAGGATAAAGAGGAGCATCACGAACCGAAGCGTGTGGATCATTATCATCACTACGACAAGAAGCCGGAGGTGAAGACTAAGCATATACACTACCAGCAGCCAATCCCACAAGTGCGCACTGCTCAGATCCTCACCTCGGCACCATCTCAGATTGTGACCCGACGTCGTCGTCCCAATCGGGTACTCTATGCCACGGCTCCCAACTCTGTGTTCCACACACAGATCAATGTGCAGTCGCAGGACTCGGAGCTAAACTCACAAATTCGTCCAGATCCTCTGGTAACAGGTGGCCAGTTACCTGGGACTGCTCAGGCTCCCACTGGTGGTCAGTTGGGAACAAGTGCTCTGCCCAACTGTCAGTTTCCAGTTGCTGGCAACGCTCCAGCCGGTTGTCGTGTCTTTGATCCTCTGGGAGATCAGCTGGGAACTGGTGCATTGCCTCCTGGCGCTGGACAATTGCCGGGAAATGGATTAGCCCCTGGTGGAGGACAGTTGCCAGCCAATGGATTGGCTCCAGGTGGAGGTCAACTGCCAACCAATGCATTTGCACCAGCTGGTGGTCAGTTCCCTGCAGGTGGTGGACAGCAGCCAGCTAATGGTTTCCAAGCAGGTGGACAATTGGGCAATGGCAACAACTTTTTTGTGGATCCCTCCCAAGGCGCTCAGCTAGGTGCGGGACAGGGCATCGGTAATGGCAATCAAAATGGTGGATTTGGTCAGAATCTATTCGTGCCCGCTAATGGAGGTCAGTTTTCTGCTGGGGGACAAATCCCTGTGGCAAATGGTGGTCAAACTATAACCCAGCGTCCAAGCTCGGTACTTATTCAATTCGACCCAGCTGTTGGTGGACAGCAAGCACCTGCAGCCGGCACTCCATTTTTGGGTGCCCAACTGGGAACGGGTCAGGCGCCCGCTCCTCAACAACAATTTCCTGCAAATCCAGCTCCATTTAATCCCGTCCTGGGCGGACAGTTGTCCACTGGAGCACAGGTACCAGTTAACGGCAATGGCAATCAGTTTCCCGTTTTTGGGGGTCAGTTACCCACGTCAGCTCAAGCGCCAGGCAATGGTAATCTCAACCAGGTTCGATTCAACGGTCGTCGGCGCAATGGTCGCCAACGTAATCGCTCCAACTACCAAGGCTTAAATGTTGTTCGAGGCAATGTATTTGGCCAGCCGAACATTCAGGGACCCACAAATGCAGTGGGCAATCAACAGGACACAAATATCATTGATGGCAACTTCTATAGCAGCCATTCAGGACATCACAGGCTTCACAGGATAAATGGTAATCAACGATCTGTTATCTTAACCGATGGTGACTACTACGATGACGATGAGGATGGTACTACAACAGATATTGGGTTTGCTGGTAGCGCACCGGAGGTGGCCTATGCAAGGCCAGAACACAAAGGATCTCATCAAAAGGGCACTGAGGACCAAGAGACCTCGGCTTCGGAGCGCCACGAAACAGAGTATCAAGATGATGGATATCACTACAAAAATCCCAGGCGAATTAAATGAGCATTCGAATTTTTTTAGTCAACTATCCAAATTTTTGACATTACTTTTAAATACATCATGGCATTTGCTTAAAGAGCAGACATAAACTTACAAATTGTGTTGCATATTCTTAGGCTTTTCTTATAAAGTGCAAGTTCCGTTTCCGCTTCGGCGAAACTTAAGCTTTAAAGCTACATTTTGACGAAGCTTGCAAGCTACAGCTTTTAATAAGAGCTTTACACAGATCTACAAGTAATGGGAAGATGATATTTAAAATTAACCAATATTTAAAAATATCAGAAAATGAAAATGGCATGTCTAAACTAATGAAAGTATGCATTCACCATCATGGTCAAAATAATGTAAAGTCAAAAAATTATCATGCATAAAGCTGAGGAAAAACAATTCGATTGTAATGTGTTTAAAATGCAATGATTTTTATTACGCATAATATTTTTATGTATATTTTATTTACTCATCATTTTGTGGTAGTTTTTGTGTATAGCGGAAAACAGAGTCAATATGTTTGTATAGGAAACTAGTTCAGAGCTACACAGATTTGCAGCACAATGGAAATAGATACACAGGTCATGCAAGTTTTTGGACATAATAGAAAGGAAGATGAACACACATTTGGAAGCGAGCAAATTCAATTGCCAGCATAAATTAATGCGTTCATTTAGATACGATTCTCATGCAAATTAAAATAAATCCAACCAAACAGAAGAAACTAAAAAAACACAACCAAAAATAAACAAAACTCTAACCAATCGACTGTGTAAAGAAAAAAAACCACAAATAATCAAATCATTTAAATAAAAACCTAATGCTGACGTGGGTACATATCAGACGTGAGATGTGTTATACTACCAAGATATATGCATATATGCATAGATGGTAAACTAAGGCGGGCCCACGCTCTTTCTATCCACAAATACAATGTATTTAAAGTTATATTATTGTTTACCATCAAAGTCAATATTTGGCAGCGAACTCTTAAATCACCGTCGATGAGAGCATATTGTTTGCACAGATCTCTGATGCGATGCTGTAGGTTATCGTCAAAGGCAGTAGCAGTGGTTAAATCAGTGGTGCAGCCATTACATATGCAGAGTGGCTTCCAACTAATCGATAACCGATCGCTCTTAATTTTAATATGCTTTATTTCAATTAAATTGTAATCTGAAATCATATTAAAATAATTTATGACAACCCATCTTTGAGGTCAACTTGTGGCATGAGTAAGAATCAAGTTAAGGCTTTGCATAAATTTATTTCTAATTTTGTCTGGCTCGTGGCAGAGTTTCGAGCCTGTTGCTGATTACAGAAAATGTGTGCGAATTCTGCTGGCTTTTTATGCTTGATTCTTTGTAGCTATGCAAAGCGAGTGCGGATCAGATCAGAATCGAGCGTTACGCTTATGAGTTAAGAGCAGAGCAGAGTTCAATGATCCGCAGCTGGCTGCCATTTCTACTATGGACAGATAATTGAGCACGCCCCGCTTAATTGGCACATCAGTTAATATTTGTGCGGGCCAACAAGCAATGGGCTTTTTGCTTTCAACCTTTTTGTGTGGGAACATGCTGTAAGCAAAAGGGTTGCCCTTACAGCTTACGTCACCTGTAAACATAGAGCAAAAACATTTACATGAACATTCGTTTGACAAGAGATTACTTGTGCTTGTAGGCAACAGAAAACTTTCTTGAGTACCCCCTCATCTGTGTAACCCACTCATCTCGCCCCCTCATCGATCAAAAGAAGAAAAGACAATTTGAAAGGAACTTGCCAAATTTTGTGTGCCACGCGTATGAATTTTTAATGATCCCCATCGCCGCGTGTTGGAAGTGTGCGCGAATTATTATAATTCTATTTATGATTTTGTCTGTTTTTTTCTTTTCTGTTTTATTACTTTATCTTCTTTATGTTTCGGTCTGAAGATGAGATAGATGTCGCTGTCGGCACTTTCTAGTTGCTGCTTTGGTTTGCATTTGAAGCGAGAAAGAAAACTGGTTTCCAGAATGATTTATCATACATTTAAATTAAACACAACAAAAAAGAGCATCTAAAAACAAAGACTTAATTTATCATAAAAGACTAAAACATGTACTTAACAAAAAAAAAGACTAAATGGATATACTCTATTAAATTTTAAGACGTGGTATTAATATGAGGGTTAAATTTATTTTTATGCATAAAAACTAGTTTTATATTATATATATTGTTGAGAATAATTAAATATATGTTAATATGCTAAACATAAGCATTAACTTATTGTCTTTTTAAGGCATGTTGTCAAAGTTGTTAAGCCCGAAATTTGTAGGGTATGCGATTAGAAAACTAAATTAAGGCGCGCGTGTGAGTGAGGGAAGAGAAGCGAAGAAAAAGAGATTGCCGCTGTTGCTGCCTGTTAAATTGTTAATACCAATGCGAATAATATTAATTAAAGCAGAATTTGCATAATAAGGTCTCTGTTTCTCTCAGACAGAGCGACGCTCCAAAAGGAAAAGAAAAAAATCGTCTATGGCGAACAATCTGATACCATAACCACTTAATATATAAAAAGCTAACTGAAGCGTAGCTGAAAGTCGACTTGGTCGCTTACTATCGCTCCCGTATCTTTCAGATACTTTTTAATGGGATGCGCTGATTTAAGCTGGAGTTTTTGGACTGTAGCTCAAAACGTAAACATATGTATGTGTGTGTGTTTGATGTTATGTTTAATGGCCATTATGATGGCTTTTGTATTATTATAATATAAGTATTGCGAGTGTGTGTATGTTCTCGAATGTCTGCGATTCTGTGATTTGGCGGGACAAGTTTAAGTAAGCTTGCCGGCCATTCACTAATTTGCATATTTATGCCATTTCAGCATAAACATTAATGCCGAAATGGCACTTTTAAGTGCTTGGACCGGCTCATCGGGGCTGCTGCTATAATAATTACGACGGTGATGTATTGTCCAGCATCGTGGGGGCTGAGAACAAACAAAGATCACAACACATTTATGGCCAACTGAACTAGTACCAGATTAGGACAGACCTAGAACTTGGAATACAATAATATAGAGATAGAATAAGTTGTGGATGACATAGAATAGAATCGAATAATTTAGGCTTTGAAATGAGCTTTGATTTTGATTGAGATTGAGATTTTGATTGTAAATTAAGCCAAGGCATCAATTGAGCATACAGGAAATCAAATTTGTAGTTCCATTGTTCGATGTTTTCTATTGTCTTATGCAAAAACAAGAACACTAATTCTCAAAATGTGGATGCATTGACAATATATATTTAAATTTTTGATGGTCTAGCAGATTTTGCTTTATAGCACAAGTCAATTAGCCAAACTTGTCTTGAGACGTGACCAAAAGAAATACGTCTACACATAATGGGGATAAACTTTGAATCACGTGGCAACGCCACCCACTCAAAATCTGCAAATAATAATAGATCTCAAGTACTCTTCAATTATTATCTAGCCTTGACTATCAGCTCGAAGAAATAATTATTATCATTATCTCTACTTCTGAGAATCAGTAACAAAACAGTAGAGAACGGATGCTGTACGTTAGTCATCTTCTAAATTGTTGATCATCCTTCAAAACGTACGGAACCAATTATTTTACTGGCGCCACTAACGAGCCTGATTTGATTTTTGATGGCACAGTTTAGCATTGAGGCTTTCAACTGTTATAGCAAAATATTTTTGCAATTCCTTTTCGCAAAGATAATTAATCATGCCAATCTCAGTAGTTGAAGAAGGTTTTCATTCGATTGAGATATATTCACTTCGTTATTGGGGTTTTTCAAGTTAGCTTATGGGTAGTAGTTGTTAAAAAATCTATCATGAATAAGCCAAGTATTTATTGGAGGCTTAGATTGGGACAACTTTGCATAGGCTTTTCAACGTTGTGTTATTTATTTCATTGCATTGTGAAGATTGTGTGAATGGATCGAAACATATGTTAGAGCGCGTGTCTTTAACGTATTATATCCGGCATATAATTTACGCACTACAAAAACAATTATGAAATATGCCATCATTATAACATCTTTTTGAATTGTATTGAATGCCGCTGCTTCATCAGTTCCTTTCAATGATTAATGAACAACGATGACAACAATATCGACTATAACAATAACAATAACAATAACAACGAGGCACTATAAACACAACATAGAAACATAAGAAGTACTTGAACATATTAAGTAGACGACTTTTATTTGATACACATTTGTAGCTAAACAATTAAATTTTAAATCGATCGCGTTTTGGCAGCTTGAATGAAATACAAAAAAAATCATATCAAAGTAGACGATAAACGATAGATGTCTGTGTGTGCTTGTGTTTTTGTTCGTGTTCGTGCGTGTTGTCCATCAAATGTTTTGCATACGATTAAAGAAAACAATTAAGAGAATCCATCCGAGTTGTGCGAATGTAAACGCTGAAGTCGACTTCGCAGTCGCTGTCGCTGTTTTAAGACGCTGAGCGAGTTGGTCCAAAGCGTGTGGTCAGTTAATTGGAGCCAGCGTTGTGGCTTAGAACTCGTGCAGTGTCCGAACCGTGCGAATTTACAGCGCGATCAAAGACGATGCCGTGTTGAAGTCGACGTCGACGTCGATGTCGCAGTCGCAGTCGCTTCTGGGCAAAAGCAGAGCAGAGCCGCAAGCAGAGCTGTAATGAGCTGCGAATGAAGAGAAGAATATGTATAAATACCAAAAGGTTCTTCGTATTTCTTCATTAGAGTTTCGGTTTAACTGGTGTGAACAAGCAAACTCAAGCAGTCAAGATGGTACGCAAAGAAGAAACACAAGGAATAAATCTTCAAACCACTAACTAATCTAACTATCAATTTGGCTTTATAGAAACTTTTCCTGGTTGCTTTCGCGGTGATCGCAGCTGTCGCTGCTGATGTCAGCCATCTCCCCTCCAACGAGTACCTGCCCCCTGTTCAGGAGGAGGTCCAATCCATCGCTGCTCCCAGCAACGAGTACCTGGCTCCAGTTGCCAACGAGGCTGCCTACAGCCAAGTTGAGCAGGGCAGTCTTGCCGATGATGGATACCGCTACAAGACCCACCGTCGTGTTGTGTACCGTCGCAACCGTCGTGATGTGAGCCATCTGCCCTCCAACGAGTACCTGCCCCCAGTGCAAGAGCAGGTTGAGACCATCGCCGCTCCCACCAACGAATATCTGGCCCCAGCTGTCGAGGAGTCCGTCCCTCAGGGCAACCTTGCCGATGATGGTTACCGTTACAAGACCCACCGTCGTGTTGTCTACCGTCGCAACCGTCGTGATGTCAGCCATCTGCCATCCAACGAGTACCTGCCCCCAGTTGCCCAGGTTGCTGCCCCAGCACCAAGCAACGAATATCTGCCACCCGTCCAGGCTGTTGCTGCCCCAGCTCCCGTCCAGATTGCTGCCCCTGCTCCAGTTCAGTATGCTGCCCCAGCCGTTGTTGAGGCTGCTCCCGCTCATGAGCTCGCTGATGATGGTTACCGTTACAAGACCCACCGTCGTGTTGTCTACCGTCGCAACCGTCGTGATGTGAGCCACCTGCCCTCCAACGAGTACCTGCCCCCAGTTCAGGAGGCCCAGACCATCGCCGCTCCCACCAGCGAGTACCTGCCCCCCGTCTCAAACACCGTTGAGGACTACTCCGTTGCCGATCAGGGTAACCTTGCCGATGATGGATACCGCTACAAGACCCACCGTCGTGTTGTCTACCGTCGCAACCGTCGTGATGTCAGCCATCTGCCCTCCAACGAGTACCTGCCCCCAGTTCAGGAGGAGGCTCAAGTTGTTGCCGCTCCCACCAACGAGTACTTGGCCCCAGCTGTCGAGGAGGCTGTCCCTCAGGGCAACCTTGCCGATGATGGTTACCGTTACAAGACCCACCGTCGTGTTGTCTACCGTCGCAACCGTCGTGATGTCAGCCATCTGCCCTCCAACGAGTACCTGCCCCCAGTGCAAGAGCAGGTTGAGACCATCGCCGCTCCCACCAACGAATATCTGGCCCCAGCTGTCGAGGAGTCCGTCCCTCAGGGCAACCTTGCTGATGATGGTTACCGTTACAAGACCCACCGTCGCGTTGTCTACCGTCGCAACCGTCGTGATGTGAGCCATCTGCCCTCCAACGAGTACCTGCCCCCAGTTCAGGAGGAGGCTCAAGTTATTGCCGCTCCTTCCAACGAATACTTGGCCCCAGCTGTCGAGGAGTCTGTCCCTCAGGGCAACCTTGCCGATGATGGTTACCGTTACAAGACCCACCGTCGTGTTGTCTACCGTCGCAACCGTCGTGATGTCAGCCATCTGCCTTCCAACGAGTACCTGCCCCCAGTTCAGGAGGAGGCTCAAGTCATTGCCGCTCCCTCAAACGAGTACTTGGCCCCAGCTGTCGAGGAGTCCGTCCCTCAGGGCAACCTTGCCGATGATGGTTACCGTTACAAGACCCACCGTCGCGTTGTCTACCGTCGCAACCGTCGTGATGTCAGCCATCTGCCCTCCAACGAGTACCTGCCCCCAGTTGCCCAGGTTGCTGCCCCAGCTCCAAGCAACGAATATCTGCCACCCGTCCAGGCTGTTGCTGCCCCAGCTCCAGTCCTTGATGTTGCTGCCCCCATTGTTGAGGCTGCTCCCGCTCACGAACTCGCTGATGATGGTTACCGTTACAAGACCCACCGTCGTGTCGTCTACCGTCGTCGTCATTAAACCTCATTTGAAATGGTTCACTAAGTGATCAGCTTGTACTCATTTTGGAGTACAAGTTTAATATACATAAGAATATTTCCTCTTTTCGTTCTCGAAATAAAAATACTACAAAAAAAACTAAACATCTCATAATGTTTTTATTTAACCTAACTTTTTTTAAGGCTTATCTTTGAATGATGTCCACATCTGTAGAAGTTAATAAACATCTTATCTTTTTTTTTTTTTTTTTTTTCAAAATTATCTGTACCGTTTGAATGATGTCTTACACATGTCTGTAAGGAACATTTGTTGGTCGACATAAACATCTCTTATTGACTTTCGCTAACTACTTATCAGAAACCTGTGCTTATATATTTTATATAGTAGGATATAGTGGAGAAAGTCCTATACCAGACATATGCTTCCAGTTTATAAATTTCATTCTTTATTTACAAATTTAAAGCTCTAACTACCTTCTTCATCTACATTTTCGGATCTTATGCTTTTATCATGATGATCTCATTTACCTTATTAGAAGTAAAACCTCATTTTCCAATTTAAGCCTTTGTCCCTTGTCAGTTGTCTCTGATTTCGCGACCTTTTACACAGGTTGTGCGAAAGGTGCGTTGCATTTTGGTTCTCTTGAATACTTACTTACCTACTTCTGCCACTTATGCCATGTAGGCACATAGTGCAGAAACAAACGCACGGAACCTCCCGCGGTTTGGGGCCAGCGCCTTCACTTGCAACCAGGTGTATTCGGCTGCTGCTGCCTCTCTTTCGATGGAGCGCCTCCAGTCCAGGGCTTCTACCGCGATGTTATTGCGTCTCCGGAGTGTATGGCCAATCCACAACTTTCTTCGGAAGATCGTTAGCTCTACTCGCTCCATGTGTGCCTTGCGCCATGGCTCGTCATTGCTGATTAGCACAGTTGACGAATACCTGCAGAATCCTCGCTGCCATAGAGAAGGACGGACAGGACATTCGATCTGAAGAAACGCAGCTTCAGATTGAGCGTCACACACATGCTGGCGCCCCCATCATTTGCTAGCATGCATCCCAAGTATCAGAAACTCTCCACGTCGTCTATAGGGTCGGCTTCGTTGGGTCCTGTGTTCAGTCGCATCACCTTGGTCTTTGCGACATTGACCTTCAGGCCGACTTGCTTCCCGTAGTACACCTGTCGGTCCAACTTCTCCGCCACCTCTTGTCTGGAGTGCGACGTCAGACACAGGTCGTCGGCGTAGTCCAGGTCTTCGAGTCGGGTCATGGATAGGTGTTTCCAGGAAATACCTCTGCGTAGGCTATTTACCTTTTTCATGACCCAGTCTAAGAAGATTAGGAATAGGAATGGGGAGAGGATGCAACGTTGAGCTCGCGTCCAAGTGTGCCATGGTGAGCCACTCGACATTTCACGTCTCGGTATCTCTCAACGATCAGTCAGAGCGTGTTGACATGGTCCGTGCATGACCTGCCAGGATGGAAGCCTGCCTGCCCCCTTCGGAGCGTTGGTTCCAGGACGCTGCTAAGATGTTGGTGGAGGATCGAAGAAATGATCTTGCTCACCGTGCTCTGCACTGTTATTCACCGCCAGTTGGAGCAATGCGTGAGATTTCCTTTCTTGGGGAGCTGCTCTTGAATGAACTGTTCATCATTCATTCTGCGTACAAGCTATATTCTTAATGTTAATAAGATTCTAAAATGATCGAAAAAACTTGTGCGGTTGACATGAATGCAGCAAGACTATTAAATAACAAAAGATTCTATTAAAGATTCCTACCCGTTTTTGCATGCTTAATTCAGTTGTCCGGCTTTATTTATGCGTGGATAGTGATTCCCCGGAGATAAGTTTATAGAAAAGATTTTGATAGTTATTATGATAGTTGGTTTTTTGATTGACAGCATAGTTCACGGAGCAGGTCGTAAAACAAGGTCAGCCCTAAAAGAAAGAACAGTTAAGGTCTTAAGGATTCCCTCATGAAAGAGCTTAACATCAAAAACACGTTTCCTCAAACAAGTCACCTTCTACTAACAGCCTTGGGTTATGCAACGATATTTTTGCGGGACTGTCTGCCAAAATGTCTGGGAGATCTGCTCAAACGCACGTATGAACTCCAGCCAAAATTATGTAAATTATGGCATAATACGATTAAATAAAAATCTAATTACATATTTTAAGCTATAGAATAATTAAATTGCCGTTAAGACAGAGAAGACGGCACGCGCAGAGATGAGAGAAATTGGCAAGTGGGGCGAAAGGAAGTAAGAAAACCTGAAAGCACTCAACACTTAATTGAAACAGATTATTATATTGCCAATTAAGGCAATCGTCAAGCAGCAAGTGGATGCGGACATCAGTATTAATACCCTTGAACGATGACCGGGTCGGATATACTATATATATATATGTATGTATGTGTGTATTGACAGCGCACCGGCAATGAAAAGAGCGAGCGAGAAACTTGAATTAAACCTGATTGTGAAAAAACTATAATAGATTTATTTTGCGGCTGCTGTCTACTTTTTTTTTTCGATTGTACGAAATACTAAAATGCAAAATACATTAATTTAATGCAAAGCCAAATGCTAATTTTTTGGTGGCAGCAGCTTCAACGATTAGAATCATATAAATATGCGGCAGAAGCTTGCAAACAGCATCATTTCTTCTTGGATTCTACAGTCAGCTGGAGATCAAAGCAAGCTAGCAAAAATGGTACTTACAAGTCCTTTTTGTTTTTTTGGATACACCAACATCACTCAACCAACAACTAAACTAAATTTTAACCTTGTTCAATTTGCAGAAACTGTTATTGATCTGTGCCCTCGTCGCCGCCGTTGCTGCCGATGTCAGCCATCTGCCATCGAACCAGTACCTGCCCCCCAACCATGTGGCCCATGCCTCCGCACCGGCTGCATCGTATGAGGTAGCTGCATCCGCTCCAGTCCAGAGCTACTCGGCTCCCGCTCAATCCTTCTCGGCTCCTGCTCAATCCTACTCAGCTCCCGCTGCCACCTTCACCGCTGCTGCCTCTGCTCCAGTCCAGAGCTACGCTGCTCCAGCTGTCCAGAGCTACTCTGCCCCTGCTGTCCAGACCTACACCGCTGCTGCCTCTGCCCCAGTCCAGAGCTTCGCTGCCCCAGCTGTCCAGACCTACTCTGCTCCTGCTGTCCAGACCTACAGCGCCCCAGCTGCCGTCGAGAGCTACACCCCAGCTGCCTCTGCTCCAGTCCAGAGCTTCGCCGCCCCAGCCGTCCAGTCTTACAGCGCACCCGCTGCCGTCGAGAGCTACGACACCGCTGCCTCCGAGCCTGCCCACAGCTTCTCCGCCACCGATGGTTACCGTTACAAGACCCACCGTCGCGTTGTCTACCGTCGCCACCGTCGTGATACTCCCTCCAACGACTACCTGCCTCCCTTCCAGGGTGCCGCTTCTGCACCAACCAGCGAGTACCTGCCCCCAGTGCACGCCGCTGCCTCTGCTCCAGTCCAGACCTATGCCGCACCCGCTGCCCAGACCTACAGCGCCCCAGCTGTCCAGTCTTACAGCGCACCCGCTGCCGCTGAGAGCTACGATACCGCTGCCTCCGAGCCAGCCCACAGCTTCTCTGCCACAGATGGTTACCGTTACAAGACCCAGCGTCGCGTCATCCGTCGTCGTCGCTATTAAGCAATTGGCCAGCCATTGAGGCTCCCAAAGCAAACAGCCATCAAAAGTGCTAATGTTAACTTTAACTCAAAAGTTTCCTTTTAATATTTTTATGGTTATTGTTAGGGAATGGAATTAATAAAGTAATATCTAAAAATCGATTTCAAAAGTGTCTTTAATCAGCCTAGTTCCATCCATCGTATAAGTAAATGCAAAAGCTATAAAGCTAACAACAAGCAAACTTCTTAAGAATATTTCAAACAGCAGATGTCTGATAGATAAAGTCATACAAATCGACAATTTTTTTCTTTTCCCAACAAATAACAATAACAAATAAAATATGGACCGCCTTTACTACTACTTTGAAAAAGATACACTATAAATATAGATAAGTTTTTGGGTTTTTGTAGTTTTGTATTAAATCTTTCAAAATAACCCTATGAAATAAGTATGCTAAGCCAATTTGAGCTTTATATTATGCCAGCATCTTTTCAAAGCATACTTTACTGCAGTTTTTGTATTCTCTAAAAAGTCTACTATGTACTTTTTTTTATTGCTTACCAACCAAAATGATTTAATTATTTAAAATACGGGTGATCGCCGATACAGACTTCAACTCCCACCATGATCCCTACATCCTCAGGAACTCCGTGTCAATACTTAAGGATTATATAAGGTCTAAACAAACAACTTTTCTTGTCAAATTTTTAGTTTTTGTTTTGACTCCTTCAACATTACATTTAAATGATCTTAGAAATTGCCCAACAAAATCTTCGGATACAAATACGCATCGATTATAAATTCATTGACATCGTTCGTTTTTATTTTAGCTGGTTCGCGCAGATATAAATTTTATAAACATATTTTAATGACTAAAATTCGATTGCAGAGGCCACAAGCGCGGACTCAGGTACATAATTAATATTAAATATTAAATAAGATTATTATAGTTAATTACAATTATTCAATATCGTATGTTCCTATGGGCACGGAGAGGCAATCGTGTCAATTAATTAGTGATGGGAATCGGGGCAAGGAACGATCCTAGTAGTTGAAGGCTATCGCTGGTTTCGGATAGGAGTATCCTCCCTCGCTCTTGGGTGCAGGTGGCGGCAGATATTGTGCTGGGGTTGGTGGGGGGAATGGAATTGCGGGCTTGGGGTAGTCATATCCCTGATGTTTGGGTTGAGGTGGCGGCAAGTATTGTGGTTGAGGTGTGGTCCTCAATGTTGGTGGTGGAAATGGAACCACTGGCTTAGGATAATCGTACCCCTTGCTGGGTTGCACGGGTGGTAGATATTTGGGCTGTGGTGGGCTTGTGGGTTGCACAGGAGGCAAGTATTTGGGAGTGGGAGGTGGGAATGGGATTGCTGGCTTGGGATAATCGTACCCTTTGGTGGCTTGCACGGGAGGCAGATATTTTGGTTGAGGTGGGCTTGTGGGTTGGACAGGTGGCAAGTACTTGGGCTGGGGAGCGGACGTTGGAGGAGGGAATGGAATCGCTGGTTTGGGATAATCGTATCCTTTGCTAACCTGCACGGGAGGCAAATACTTGGGCTGAGGTGGATTTGTTGGCTTGACAGGTGGCAAGTACTTAGGTTGAGGTGGACTGGTGGGCCTTGCAGGAGGTAAGTACTGTGGTTGAGGTGGATTTTTTGTGACAACTGGAGGTGGGAAGGGGATTGCGGGCTTGGGGTAATCGTATCCCCTGCTTGGCTGCACGGGAGGAAGATATTTGGGTTGAGGGGGAGTCGTAGGTTGCACTGGTGGCAGGTACTTGGGTTGAGGTGGGCTTGTTGGCCTAACTGGTGCAGGAGTTGGTGCCGGGAATGGGATTACTGGCTTCGGGTAATCGTAACCACTGCTGACCTTGACTGGCGGCAGATATGAAGGCTGGGGTGGAGAGGTTGTCCTGACAGGTGGCAAGTACTTGGGTTGGGGTGGGTTTGTTGGGATAACTGGTGGTGGGAAGGGAATTGCGGGCTTGGGATAATCGTATCCACTGTTAACCTTAACTGGTGGCAAATACTTGGGTTGAGGGGGGCTTGTAGGCTTCACAGGTGGCAAGTATTTGGGCTGTGGAGGGTTTGTCGGTCTTACGGGTGCTGGAGTTGGTGCAGGGAATGGAATCGCTGGCTTGGGATAATCGTATCCGCTACTAATCTTAACTGGCGGCAAGTATTGAGGTTTGGGCTGTGGTGGATTTGTAGGCGCAACTCGTGGTGGGAATGGGATGGCTGGCTTGGGATAATCGTATCCCTTGCTGGGCTGAGCTGGAATGATCTGCTGCTGCGGTGGTGGAATATATTTTGGCTGCTCTGGTGGGAAGGGCACTGCAGGGCGTGGATAGGAATAGCCACTATCTATCTTTCGCTGTGGCGGTGCACTGATCGGTGGCGGAAAGGCAATAGCTGGCTTGGGGTAATCGTATCCTCTGCTCACTGGCTGAGGCTGTGGTGGGAATTGTACTGCTGGACGTGGATACGAATAACCGTCCGTGAAGGGCACCTTCGGCTGTGGATAGTCATATCCTCCATGAACATGATTGCTTAAGTCCTATAAAGATTGAACGTTAGTTGGGTGTTTTATGATGTTTACATGAATGTTACCTGCTGAGGGGAGAACGGAGACAAGCACTGGGCGGTCACAATGCCCAGAACTAGGCAAAGTAAGCGAAGTTGCTGAAGAGAAACAAAAAGAGATATTAATTATAATGATTATTATTCAATGGCCAAATTTGAGCCTTATATTCGACAGCTGATCGACAGCTTCAATGAACATGAAAGAGTGTCTTTATTATACTGTCAATGACACACCATAAACACTATCTGCATATAATTATGGCCTGTGGTTTTTGGCGAAGAGTAATTTGTAATATTTGTAAGCTTTGATTTGGCAACAAGAGCCTTTGGACAAAATTGGTAAGACTTATATTAGATAACCCCTAATTGACTCTAGGCACCATCTAATCGGGTCACTTATAAGAGAAGCTCTCTCTCTCTCTCTCTCTAATCGCGTTCCATTTACAAATTACATATGATTTATAAGTTGAAAGCATTTTAAACTCAAGTGTGGAATGTTGATTGTGGTCCCCCAAAATGACAGGTTGTCCATTAATTATTATGACCCAAAGGCGCCCGCATGCCACACAACAAAATATTTTAAAATAAAAAAAAACGGCTACTCAATCGCTTATTGGGGCAGCAAAAACTGGTAGCTGGTGTTTCAACTGGTTCAATGTCAGCGCTTCTGCAATTAACATATGTATGGTTGCTAAGCCCAAACAAATGTTCTAATTGCGTAAGTGCTAATGATCTAACGTAATTTTATATTTGTTTTATGTTCGGATCAGTTCAAAGAACCTTTTACGCAGCTCCCGATCGCATTTTGTTTATTAAAGTTGCCTTAATTAACAAACTGTCGGATTTATTTAAATTAAGAATCGGCAACTTGTTTTATTTTTGTTAACCTTGAGTCAATGAAAAAACATTTTCTTGCCATTAGAAGCGAACTAATTCTAAAACCGTTTTATCTAGAAGCACGTGTCTTGAAGTTTAATTAACAACTCTTAATGATTATTATCATTTAAAAGTTCTTCTTTCTCTTTGTTCCTTTGAGGGTATTTATGATTCGGTGTTGCATAAATTTTTATGATAGCTTTCAAGCGATTAAGCTGATTGATCTTTGAGGGGCAAACAAATAAACTCTGGCGTTATGCAAAAGAACCCGGAATTTTAGATCTTGAATTGAAGCACATAATTTCGGTTGGCGAATCAAAGGCTGCCTTGAAGTGAGCTCTCAAGAGCCATAAAATCCTAACGACAAGCAATCAAACTGATTTGAGACCTCAGCAACAATGCCAAAAGAGAACTCATCTAAATAAGTATATACATATATTTGTATATGTTTATAAAAATAGTTGCCAACTCCCACGCAACAGTTGTATGAAACTTAAGGCAAGTTGTCGAGCTGAAACAGAATTTGTGATTAATGGTAATACAAAATATATACAAAAAAATGCCACTACACGCAGCGAATTTTAGCCAAGTTGTCAGCAGTGATTACTTCACGCGGGCCACTTGTCAACTGTCAAGTCTAAAACTCAAACGAGTCGAATCTTCTAAAGTGCAATTGCACTAAAGCCGCAAAAAATCTACGATCTAAGTCTAAGTTCACAGTTCTCTCTGTTCTGGGCGACATTTATTATGGTTTTATGGCTTAAATGATTTTCCTCACAGCATTTAGCTTATAGCAAACAACAACTTTTGTGATATGTTGACCATTAACTCGCAGCCCAATTAAGTAGTTTCAGTTTTTGTTTTTTTGTGTTGTTGAAATGTTTTTATACAATATATATATATATGGCTGTGACTCAGGTGTCATACAATAAATTCTCATCATGCCGAGTAGAAGGCGTACCGCAAATGTTGTTCTTGATGCTTTTATTTAATTAAACACATATGGAAATGTTCTAAAATGAAGTTTTTTTTTGACAACAATATGCGGTTAAGGAGATGAGTTGTGGTAGATATTTATTTCCGTTCTAATTTAAAGCTTTTAAATAAGAAGCTAACAAGATTTGTGCCGCTCTGCCAACTTTTAATGCGTTTCGTACTTGAATTAAGCTTATAAGTGTTCTTGATCTAAGGTTGTTTATTCTTCAGTGTTCTCTGTGAAGAATTATGTAATTATTACTCCACTACCTCACTTATAATTACGAAATTTTTAACAAATTGTCAAGTCATTTCAAGTGGCATAATTCTGTGGCTCATGCAACAACTGCTGCTGCTACAGCTGCACCCACAAGTGGGCCGAATCTGATTGTTAAATCACGACGAGTCATTTTCTACAACAATGCGTAATGGTGACAAAAGCAACAACAACAACTAGTATCTTTGTGGCGCGTTAATTGTCACAATTGAGGCGTGTGAAATTCCCTTAACAAAAAATGGTGTCTGTGTGTGAGTGTGTTTGTGTTAGACGACCTTGAAGAAAATCTGGTTGTGGCTTTTTTTTATAGTAGCTAGCATTAATTTCAATTGCTTAACATGGCGAAACATTTTTTGTTCTGCTGTGCCATATATATTTTTCATGGTATGAATGTAACGTTCAGCGCATTGCGCATACGCAACGTTGTCGGTGGTCAAACAAATTGGTTGCCAAATATGCATATAACTTGCCACATTTGAAGCGCCACGAACTGGAGGCCAAGAGCGCAGACGAAGGCGCAGTCGTAAAGCGTGAAAAGCGCTAAGTGGTTAGTGGTTAGGGCGGAAGGGCGGAAGGGGGGAAGTGTGGCGCATTTATGAGTGTTTCCGGTCAGTGGGTTTCGTATTGCTCATCCGCCCATCAGCGGTAGATTCATGCGATTTTTGGGTAGCACTTAGCCCAGTCAGGCATTAGACTAAGGGCTACCTGTTTGTGGTTGTCATCAGCTGTAGTATACTACATGCAACAATGCCTAATGATTTCAACTGAAGTTGCGGCAGGTCGCGTTTTGTCGACGTTTTGTTTGCGAAGTGTTGCCTGCTGTCAGTTTTGTTAGTTTTGTGTTATTTTATTTGTACTTGTACCGATTTTCCTCAATTGTAGCGCCATTTATGCAAATTTAACGTATACGAATCGTGGACCGTTCGGTAAGTTGTTTGTTTTTGCTGTCGCTGCTTTTAGAAACTTTTTTCGTCTTCGTCGTCGTTCGGTTGGGCAATTTTGTTTGACAGACAACTGCGATGCCGCCGAGTCGAAGTTGAAGTCGTTGTTGGAGTCGATGCCAGCTGCCAGCGGCAAGCTTGCAACTTGCAACAAACTGCACCCCAAAAAAGTGTGAACCTTTCTTGGATTCTAGCATTCAATGCCTCAATTGATATTGTTATTAGTTGATTGTTTAACACACTTTAACTCACCATCTTCATTCTAGTACAGATGTTGCAACTACGCGTCTGTATGTATATTGGATTAAGGTAACACTTGCGTCAGCAGCTAAAATTATACAGATTTACATTTATTTATATGCTTTTTTCAATGTTCTATATAGCACAGTCTGTCTCTCTGGCTGTTTATGGCAACAGCTACCCACTTGCAAGCACACTCACACCAAAAACGCTATCAAAACGCGCGCGTTTCGCTAGTGACGACAACCACAACGACGGCAACGACGACGACGACGACGCACGAGAAAACGATGCGAACTCGAGCAGAATTGAAGTTCAAATAACAAAGCTGCGCCGACGCACGCTTTATTTATAAGAGCTTGGAGCAACGCTGGCTTCGGCCACACTTCGACTTCCACTTCGACTTCGAATCCGAAGCGTCGGCTACGCATGTGCAGCTAGTGTTGTTGCTACCGCCACTGGTGCTGCTGCTGCAGGTGGAAGAATTTCAAGAGCAGCAACACCTGAAGAATTACTGAAGCTGTGGTAATTTCCTCATGCGAACTACGCCCGCTAATCGATTTATTTGAACTGTTTGTGTTCACACAAAGTTGGCATAATTTTAAATAGAGAACTCGAAGTCAGGGTCGGAAGCCTACACTGAAAAAAATATTGGTCTATATATTTTAAAGCATTTTAAAATTAACTTAAGTATTTGCCTTGAAGGTAGTTAATAGAAAGTGCTGTTGTATCAGACTACGACTAAGTTTTTTCTGAGTGTAGGCTACTGTTTCAAATTTTCGAATTGACCCTGAATGTATCTGTCTCAAACTTGCAGCAAGAGAACTGCCCCATAACAAAACTGGATTTAGTTTTCTTTTTGCCAAAATTAAAAAACAGAAACCTAAAGAGCTTTAACCTCAACTGACAGTTTGACTTCAAATTCACTAGAGACTGGAGATCGATAATAGTATTTGGGGCTTGTCAATTTGCAATGCGTGGCGATTAAAGTAATGCAAAAGGCGCAATTGATTTTAATTTCATCAATCATCAGTTTAAGTGGAACTAAAATCAAATCGAATAGAAAACTGCACCCAAAAGCGAGAGCAGAGGCAATCTTAGCTCAGGTCAGGAGTTTATATTCTAGAAACCTTGTTCATAACGCTTTTAATTGCTAATTAATGTTGTACCAATCATTAATAGCAGCGCTGACAAATTATGGTCCGTGTTATCGAGCGTTTAATGGATTGCCAGGCAGTTTGCTTTTAATTGAAAAACCTTAAACATAAATATAAAAAGATACAAATTATATGCTGGTTGTTCGCAGCTCGTTAAAAGCTACAAATTCAATTATTATTAGTAATAATTTGTTTAGAAAAACCGGAAGATACACGCACACACCAAAAAAATCTAAACGATTTGTACAATTTGTTTCGAACCGCACACGGTTCAAGTATTTCAACTTTCAAATGCGATATTTGAAGCAATCAAAACAAATAAATGCCATTGCTAAAAACAACTCTAACTGATAATTAAAAAGTAAATCAGAAGATAGACGAGTTGCGTTCTATCTCTATTCTATATTTAACTAAATATGCTTTGTATATTTGTTTTATAAGTCGAAACTAGAAGATTGTTGGCAGTTTAAGCCGCTTAGACAGTCGCAGCTTAAGTGTGTATTAAATATTTATGGATATAGAGAGAAAAAATACTTAAAATCCAACATTTAATTGCGCAATTTATGTGCCAGCTTTTTGGTTCTGGCTAAGTGGACAGGTTCTCTCTCCACAACTACAACTAACTGCTGCCGCTGATTTGTATGCTATTCAAGTGACAGTCACTGTCAGGATGTGGCAAGCAGCACTACGCCTAGAACCCACGAGCAGTTAAGATGCTCATCGACTCGACTCATAAATAATATGGGTTTTATGGATTTCGACACTTGACTGCGACTGCGACAATTTCGCCAGTGGCATACAAAACGTCGCTCAATCAAAAACCGCAATGTAAACACGCACGCAGCAACAATGCAAAGTAACAACAACAGCGGCTAGTATAATAAATGATTCAGCGACAATGATTTTCACCCACTGCAAATCCGTAAACAGTTCATTAAACCTCAGTGGCTTTTAATATTTTTTGAAATATGATACAATATATTGTACAATAAAATAAATAAATTAGCTGACAAGTAAAGAAAGCCGACAGCACAAGGTCGAAACTCAAATGCTCTTCACGCACTTGTTGCTAATAAAAAGCTAATTTAGCCACCCACATAACTCACTAGTATTTAATAGATCAAGTATCTATCTTTATGTTTAACGGACTAAAAAAAAACCTATAAAAACACATTTGTGTTACACATTTAATGGAAAAGTTGTTATACTTCTTTTCTGACAAAGCCCATTAAAAGTTTTAAGTTGTAAAAAAAACATGCAATAACTTTTTAATTAAATTTACTAACAATTGGCTCGCAGCTGTAATACATTTTGAGAAATTTAAGCATGAACGCTGCAGGAGCTTTGCGTTTTATTTGCATTACAAATTTCGAAGTCATAAAAGCAGCAACAACAAAGGCGGCAACAATAACAAAAAGTTCAACAAAGTTAATTACAAACATCCTACACCAAACAATAAAAACACTTTTGCCACAAGGTCAAGCCACAGAATCAGCGTCATCAGCACCATTATTTATCATCTTAAGTGGCCAGAATTGTGCTCTGATCCTGTTGCCAAGAAGGAAGTACAACAAAAGAAAAGTTGCGAGTCGGGTTCTGATTCTGGTTCTGGTTGAGAGACGTGACCTTAACCGTACAGGATTTAATACAGTGCCTTTCTAAAGGCAGCCTTTTGTGGCGTCGTTTCCACTTGAGTCGATTCGGTTAAGTTGTCGCTGACATGGTCATAACTCAAAGTTGAAACTTCCCGTCAGAATAAATACTATGATTTAGAATATGTGCCAAAAGTGTTGAGCTAGCTTTTGTCTGCTTGTTTCCTTCTTAGAGTACGAGACGTTAAATCGTTAAGTTGAGTCTGATTATATGGCTCACTGAACGGCACTAATCGCTTTAATCAAAACGAGATAATGGTTTCACAAATCAAATAAATGCCGTAAAATACTATTTATGAACATTTCGACGCAATCATAAATCATTCGAGAGGCACTCTGGGAAGGAGCGCACCCACAAGTTAGATACACATATATATACATATAGCTTAAGATAGATAGACTGTTGGATAGACAAGCAGAACATTGTGGCAAATGTTGTTTGTGTTTTGCGGAAGTTAAAGGCTAATTAAAGCGCTTGACTTTTTGAATTGCTGGCCGGGTAATAAAATTACTAGACTTGGCTATATGTATGTAGAAGTAGAAGTAAAGCCATTTTTTGGGCGCGTTTCTGGTCGGATGCATTTAGAGCTAGTTGGCGCTCGATGGTGGGCCACAATTGATTGCCCTTGCTTTTGCCAACTCGAGCATGGGACACAAGGTAATTAAGGTGTCCGGAGCTAGCGAGGGGGGGAACAAAGCTACTACAGAACACGCATACATTCCGTTGAGCGCCCTGTGGTGCTCCATCGCACCATTCACACATGAAGATCGGAGCGAAGATCGCAGCGTGCAAGGTTAAAGACGAAAACTTAACTGTCGGTGAGAGCGAGAGACATACATACGTAAATACAGAACGACCGCAGGTCTTGGCCAGTTTGTTGCTGCTCACCTGCCTGTGGTTACCACAAGAGTCGCCAAATTGCCGCAAAAAAAATATGTACAGTGAAACAAGTTTTTGCGGCCAGTTCAATGGCCAGTTTTGAGGGTCACAAACAGGATGGTGCTGGGGTTCAAGTGCGTCTGTTGCAGTGTCCTTGGTGGCAAGCCAGATGCCTGAGTTGTGCGCCACATATCAATTAAGGCTGGCAGTCAAACGAAAGACTTAAGACACAAACTCGTCGCAGCAGGAACTTTTCAACAACAGCAGCAATTTTTTTAAGTCGACTCTAAACTTTTAATGCCACTCTGCATATAGATTGATTATTTATTTATAATTATGCATATCTCCCAAGAAAGCTGATTGCATTTTAACACCCCACACAACTGCAACAACAACTGCATTTGAGTGCTCAAGGCGCCCGCTAATGACCCGATTAGCGTCTAATTGAATTATAACATAACCCACGCAATGCCAAACAAAGGAAACAAAAATCAAATACAAAATAAAGATCGTGCACTTGAACTCAAGTCAAAATATCTATAAACGATTAAAAACTATGCTTCTAGATACAAACAGAAAACTTGCTCATGACTTAACAGTTTTGAAACTTTTGGTTATTGCTATGGTAATGAGTGTGTAAAACCCATTTAATATCATTTTTGTCTGCTTTATGAAATGAAAGCGTATTTCATGCAAGTCATGCATGATCTCAAAACAAAAAATATATGGACCAATGCATTGCTCACTCAATCGATTTATTCAATGAGCAATTGTCCAAAAATACACACAGATCACACATCCGAAATGAATGCATTCCAATCCGGTTTGTTATTGCTGCTAATTGAGTATTTATTTTGTTTACAGCCATTGACCATTTTAAAATAGGATGCTGGTTTCTCATGGATATGTAGAATTGGGTACGGGGTATCTTTAAATCGTTCGTTCTCTTACTTTTTTAGTGGGTGTGAACATTTTAATAACTGCTAAATGGCATATTAAACTTATTTTAATCTCTTTTGTATTGCAAATATGCAAAATATTTGGCAAACATGAATGATGATAAATGCTCAATATACAATCAGTTTTTAATGGCCCGCATTTTAGCCACGCTCCAACAGCAACACGAAACGTGAGCCGCCACACATGAAATGATAATTTAATAGCCAATTTAACGGCATTGTCTGCAGATGTGAATACAAAACGCGAATACAAAGCAAAACGGCTTTTGGAATGAATGAATACTTACAAATGTTCTTGATATTGACATTTATAAAGCAAACAAAAACTCAAAATCAAAGGTCAATAACGCATCGAATTCTTGGCTTGATTTGCAATTAGCGATTATGAGTATTTAATTTTGGCAAGGTTCACAAATCGCATTTCCATCGATCATTGATTGACATGTAAATTTTATGCAAATCTGATCGAATCAAATCAAACGGTTATTGTCACATTTGCCCGTTAATCTTGTGCTGCATCACAACTTCCGTGACCTTTCGACACTGCTGCTGCTGAGAGACGACAGACTGACAGTTGGCCCAGACAACACTTGTCTAGTGTTTATTTATGGCCCAATAGCAAATTGTTTGTTTTGTCTTGACTTGACCAAATGTCAGCTGAATTAGTTATAGGGCGCATTGTTTACACAATCATGTGTGTGTATGTAAAGATTCATTCGTCTACGCCCATTTGTTTTATTATGCTCGTAAATTACGCATACGCTCCGTGATTTTTGTGTCTGGGAGTAATTTGGGATCATGTGTTCTGTCATTTGCATAGAAATTGTTGGAGAGAATATCACGACGGTCGATCAGATAAATTAGCTGCTTAATTTGTTTCAAAAGTCAGTTAATTAGCACACGAGTTTCATACATGTTATGGCTGCTGCAGATCTGTATTTGCCAAACCTATTTTGAATTTAAAATGTTTGTGATTTATTTTGAGCTCGGTTATTTCGGCATTTTATTTGAGACAACGGCTACGTTTTGATGACGTCTAATACTATTTTTATATGTATAATACGTTTAAATGTAGTATGGGTGAAACAGTTTGTGCTGCTTCTCTTCTAGCTGCTACAAATCGTTAAGTTGTTTTTGCATGTTTTTGTTGTCGTCTAAATGTTGCTATTAATTATATAATAGAAGCTGTTTTTGTATGCTTAACTAAAGCAATTATCCTTGCGCAATTAAATTTGAAGCTAGAGTGCAAGCTACTAAAGCGTCTAGGTCAAGATGAGGAGCTATGAGTTGAGTGTGGAGCAACGATTAGTAATAGTGTCCATAGTGTCCATGATGATGATGATGTCCATAGTAGCCACCATAGTAGGGATAGCCTGTTTCGAACAAGAACAGAAGCAGGGATTAGACAGGCACTAAATATGGAATCCAGTGGAGAACTCACCAAACTCACCCAGGCCATAGTAGCTGCCACTGTAGTGAGGCCAGTAGCCACCAAGACCACCAAGACCACCTAGACCACCATAGTAGTGACCGCCCAGGTAGGGCGAGGAGTAGTAGGAGCCGTAGCCGTACGATGCTGCACCCTCCAGATCCTTGTCGTCCGCCTCCACATCACTGACAGCTGGCTCCTCCTGAGGACGTGGCGCTGCCTCGGAACCACTCAGGAGCAGGCAGAACAAGGCGCAGGACAGCAGCAAGCACACAAAACGCAAGTTGAACATTTTGTTTGGGATTTAGTTTTTGGGTTACTTGGAAGTTTGTTTGCTTTTGGTGGTGCAAAGGCCACTTGACTGTGTACAACTGACTGAATGTGGTGCCGTGCAGCAAGTTTATATAATGGCAGTGATTCTTGCAACCATCAGCGGCATCAAAGCGCAGCGACAAAACAATTGTCTACACAGAAAATTTGCCTACAACGAAAAGTTCCCCCATCCAATTGGGCTGCGTGTGCCTCAAACAATGCCCCACCAGCCCCACCAGCGCCACCTGCTCCACCCACTGGCCAGATTATCAATGAAGCGTACTCAGTATTCAAGTATATAGTCGCAAACTTGCGACTCGTGCCTTGGAGGCCTCGCGGGGCTTCTACTACTATTTCTTGCATGACCGATTACTAATTACAATGCTGCATCTAAGAGTACAATAGCTCTATCTCACTCTTTCTCTCTCTCTTGGTCAGTGGGGTCAATGTCGCAATGGGCAGATGGGCAACCAAATAAATAATTCCTTAATCATTTATAAGTTACAATCGACAATCGACAACAGTTCAAAAACCTTTTTGTGCGATCTGTTGAGAAAGTTGAGAGATTGCATAACGAGAACACGTTTTTTAAGGCATCCGAGAATTTATAAAAAAACACAGTTTAATTTATTATGGATTCCACTCCACCAACACACATTGCTGCCAAACACGAGCTCTATAAATTAGACTTTATTTCACCAAAGTGGCTAAACAACATTCTAAAACAATAAAAATAAAAACTATAAAAAAAGTCATCAGACGCAAAAACACAAATAAAATGTGGAAATGAGAACTCGACCATTTTAAGCGATTCACAATATGTAACAGTCGAATTATGCTAAATTGGCTAAAAAAAGTTCTAATAAGGAACTTGAACGGAAGTTCAAATAAAGTTATTTCCTTTCGTCCATTAATAACTTTCGTTTGTACTTGACTTTATTCTTTCTGCCTAACAAGGTCATAATATGTTTATGATCTTTCTCTTTCCACAATCTCCTCAATGTCTGTTTAGTGCTAATTGTTGACAGCTTTGCATGCTTTTAGCCTAGCATTTGGTTTCTCAGCAATTTGTGTATGTTGTCCGGGGTCAGGGTTCAAGACAATGGGCTTTCGACAACGAAGCTAACCAGCTAGCTAATTGCCAGTTTGCTTATCTAAATTGCCGCTTTAACCAAGAACCTGCGACTCGGCCGTTGTAATTAGCCAAATTAAATGCTTGGCTGCCCCACCAAAACAGCAACAACAAAACTCAAATCTCAAAACTCAAAACTCATTAAATATCATAGAACAAGGGCTCTTCAACATTTTTATGTGAATTATTGAAAGCTCTGCCTAGAAATGTAAATTTAAATTAGTTTATTTTCATATCAAGCAAGAATCTGCAAACTAATTTGACACCTTGTTTTATTTTTTATGTGCATAATAAACAAGTTATTATTCATTAACATAGAATTGTGATTTATTTCTTTGTGACACCTTAGCTTATTCCTAATAAATAAATAAACGTTTTGACAGCTTGTCTACTCCAGATCCAGTGTGGATATGGGATCATTTGTCTGGGGCATATCTGGAAAGTGATGGAAGAGAGTTGAAGTTGGCTTCGTTTTGTTATCCAGCTGCGTCTCATAGATCATGCCCTCGTTATTGATCAGATACCAATTGGGCGTGGCTGTGGGCGTGCCTTTGATTGAGGTTATGGGCGATACGGTGGGCAACTTTTTGGCAATGGCATCCAGCTCTTTCAAATAAACATCCAATGCGCGATAATCGCTGTTGTTGTTATTAATATGCTCTTGTTGCTGTTGTTGTGGTGCAACGAACTGTGGTGCATCTGGCTCCTGCCACGAGTTACGTATAGTCGACATAACATCCGCATAGAGCACGGAGTCATCGCGGCGGGATGAGGCCAACTGCTGCTGGAGATGATTGCGGTTATTTTGTGATTTACGTGAGTTAACCAGGCGACTAGCCAACGGAGTTGCGGAAGTTATTAGAGTGGAAGTCGAGTCTGTCGTTGTTGCTTTTGTTTTTTGTCTTTTGGCAGTTGCTGTTGTTGTTGCTGTTGTTGTTGTGGTTGCCTCATTACGGAAGTTGCGCCCTCGCCTCTCCGCTGTCTGCCTAAACAGCCGCTGTCGCCTTTGTCGATTATTGTCGCAGTTGGTTGCGTTGGGCTTAGATGTTGTCGTTGTTGTTGTCGTGTTGTTTGTTTCTTGCTCATCGGGCAGATAACGTGTGGCATTCTGCAGCAACTCATCGATACGTGCCACCAGCTTTAATCCCTGTGCCACATTGTACTTCCCTGCAGCCTTAACTGCCCTCTTCACCCGCTTGCTGCGCTTGTGCTCCTGGGCAAGAGCTGCTCGCAGGCGATGCTGTTGTCCTCGCTGATGGAGCTGCTGCTCCAGAGACTTCTGCGCAATCACCGTATGTGTCTGTCGCTGTATGTGACGCTGCCTCACAAGTGGCTGCTTCTTGCGCTGACGTTGCAACAGACGCTCCGTCTTGCGCACCGAGGCAAGTATGTCCATGGGGAACTGTAGACTGTTCTGCGTCTCCTGGGTGAGCAGATCTGCATTGACTGGCGTGAAGTTGATCTTTGGTCTGTTTTGGGGCTGTGGTGCTCCTCGATTTGTGGCTAGTTTGCGTGGTTGCTCCCAGACAACGGCTGCAGACTGCTGTGGTTGCAGTGGTTGTCTTTGCCTCAGACGCTTGAGTTGCTGAAAGTGCTGAGGTGGCTCAATGATGCGTATAACATCGCCTGCATCATCGTCCACGAAGCCAGGACGAATGTCCTGCAGATGTTGAGGCACGCGCTTGACAGGCTGCATGATCTCTGGTCGGGAGATGCGATAGGCAGGCTCACTAATCGATGCATTCTTACGCACATTATCTACTCTTAAAGCAAGGGTAACAGTTAACTGCAGCAGCAGCAGTAGCGGGAATAATGGTCTAAACAGCGCCATTTACACTTTTACTCTCACTTTCAAGGCCTTACAATAAATAAACAAAATAAGCTGCTTTTCACTTTCGCGTGCGGTTTCGAGACTCGAGACTAGGCTCCAACGGACAACGACATCGACGGTTGATCCACAACTGCGTTGCAAACGTTGATATCATTGCGCCTTTATAAAATTCGCTCAGCGTTTTTCCAATTTTCCAGTTTATGGTCCCCCACCATTTGATTGGGTTGCCATTTCTCCTACCCAGCAAAGCGCAGTAGCAACCATGACGATGACGATGTATATTTTCAAGTCTGCGTCTTCATCGTTGGAGTCGAAGTCGGCTGCAATGAAAGCGAAACTGGCAAAGTGCAACAGCAACTGCAGATGACGTTGCACAGTCGCAACAATTGCTTCGTTCAATGTTATAACCGGTCAAAGACGTCGTCGTCGTCCTCTCTGACCCCTTTCTCCACCAATCGATTTAGAAACCCACTTTGCATATGCGCACACACCTCTTGAGTTTGGCACATATCAGCATAGACTCAAACGAGTTTGAAATTAATACCATGTGTGTGTGTTTTTTTATTCACGCCTAAGATCTCATTAGTAAGTCAGGAGGTGACCCTAAACTTGAACTTTGTTTATGGTATATTAAGGTTGGCAGAGAGAAAGTCTGCATTAATAATTATGAATATGAATCATTCAGTAATTAAATCACTTGCCTTCAATATGTTAATCCCACTTTGAGTGTTTCAAATGCGCGCTCAAATGCTAGCTGGCAAAAGCTGACAGCTATGCCGCAGCGCCAAGGCGAAACAAATGGAAATGAAACGAAACAAACGTTAAATTCAAAACGTGTCATCACAAAAATGCTTTTAAATAGTTTTATTCTTTTTTATTACTAAACCGCTTCTCACACTGTTTTTTTACTACACACTACAAATAAATAAATAAATTAATAATTGGATGCTTGTTATTAAACATTAAGTTAGGGTAAGATTAGGCATTATTTCGTCATTCAGTTGCAAAGTAACTAGACATTTATAGGACTACTGATAAAACGATTCATTTTGGTTTGGATTTAAAGGGGCGGGGAGAGGCAAACAACATGCGACTTTTCGTTAATATTTTTTAGTGATCCACAACCAGTGGCTGCCATGCATTATCATTGGCATAGCCATAACGTCCAGCACCACCCCCACCACCAGCACCACCAGCACCAAAGCCAATTCTGCGCTCGTGAGATGTTGGAAAGAGAGAGGCAGATGTGGAGGTTACTCTGGAAACAGATGGTGGTGGATAACGTTGCTCCACCCGCTGCGATGCCCCAACCACAAACTCCTCCTCCTGCTTATCCTGCTTATCCTGTCTGCTGTTCGCTCTGTTCTCAAAGAAATCAATGATGGGATGATAGCTGTAGTTAATGCGACGACTGCCATTGTTAGAAATGTGATTATTATTATTGTTAAGATTGTGGTTGTGGTTGCTGTAGATGGAGTTTAGATGTGGCGGTTGTGGAAGTGGCGTCGATTGCTTCTGCTGCTGCTGGACTGTGTACGTTGTGGTTGATAGTGGCGGCGCAGCGGTAGCTGAGATCGTGGCTGGGGCGGGGGCAGCGGGTGTCGTCCCGAGGGGTGCATAGAAGCGAGGCCGCGGCTTCTCGCTGGCGGAGAAGTAGCTGATCCGCTGACCCGGGCTGAAGGCAGCGTCAGATGATGCAGTTGCGCCGGATGCAACAGATGCTTGATGGGCATAGGGGGAACTGGCACCACCGATTGCTGCTGCTGCTCCAGTTCGGGCTGGTAGACTGCTGCTGCTAGCGATGATGATGCCGCCGCCGCCGCTGGTGGCTGCTGTGGTCTGTGGTTGGTGGGATACGTGTAGGGGTATGCGTGCTCCTCCAGTGGTGGCTGTGTGGGTGGGTGTGGAGCTATAAATACGCTTGCGCTTGATCGGCACTCGCTGCTGTGGCTGTTCCCCAGCCAGCGGTGGGCCAAATAAGTTTACCTCTTGTTCCACTCTCGTCTCGCTGGGCGACAAATCCAGACTCGAGTCCAGATCTACGCGTGGTTCATTGTGCTGCGGCCGCCGGCGGCTCAGCTGCTGATAGTACTTTTTCGAGCTGGGACTGGTGCTACTAATGCTGCTGCTGGTCTTCTGCTTATAGTTGCCGAACTGATCGTCGTCGTCGGGTGGACTAAGATAGGGGCCCACACTGGAGGCTGGAGGTAGCTTGGAACGCACCTTCTTGCTGCCCAGATAGTTGAGCTCGTTCGTCTCGCGATGACTGTAGGGATTGTAGCTCAAGCCCAGATCATCCTCATCACTCTCATCGTTGTAGTCGAGATCCTCCTCGTTGATGGTGCTATAACCATTGGCATTGCCATTATCTTTATAGTTGCTCGCAGGCGTGTATTCCTTGGCTTGAATGGAGGAGAGAGGCGGGAACTGCTGGCGATAGCCATCCACCTGGCAGGAGCAGCATGTGGGCACCTTGAATATATCCACATGCAGTCCACGCACCTTGTCCCAGCTCAACAAACGATGATAGTTATAAACCTGTGAACAGTGCGAGCGATAAGTCTGCGCCAGATACGAACAGCTTTCGCCAGGATTGCTAAACAATAAAAGTAGAGAGAAAATCACACAGCGTTAACAATTTTGATTTTAATGTAACGAAACGAACTTTAATTATAATGCAGCAGATAATAAAGATTAATGGCAGCTATAAATAGTGATTTATTTATGTAATTTTGTGACACAAGCTAAGACTAACTTAAGCCAATTTATCTTTCCATTATTGCTCACCTGCATTTTTCCAGTCTCAAAGTTTGTGTATGTTGTCCCGTGTTCACAATGAATTTCCATTCCCCTGATGCGGCTTTGGCTTTCTGGGGGCGAGCATAACGCACAACACTCTGGCACATGCCACCGGCGCTGCCTTCATCTTCGCGCCTATAAGAAAAACAATCAGATTTTAATTTGACTTTATTCAATGATCTTTGAATCTCGCACTCACCGCTTTTTATTGAGAATGTAATCGTCGAACTCATCGCCAAACTCAAGATTGTTGTTGGGCTTATCGTAGAATTCGGCTAGAAGAGCGCTCATCGCATTCTTGTGCCGACGAATGCTGCCCATGATCTGTTCGCTGTGAAAGTGGAGTGGAGAGTTTTCTTGTAAGATGTGGGATGATTAGTAGTAGAAGAACCACCGAAACCACCAAGTGTACGTGTGTGTTTGTGTGCAATTAAGTTGGAGCAGGTGAACCAAATAAATAAATTACTTTTTTATTTTAACTAAAAAAAACTCTTTAGTACAACTAAACTAATCTTAACCTAAGGGGGGGAGAGAACGGGAACCGGGAAACCAAGAAGCTAACAAGCTAACGAAGTGGATCTTACAGCGGATAGTCGTCGGTTCGTATGCACATATTGTTGGTGAACCTTTCGCATTTCTTGTGCGAAGGCACCACCACGGGATTGTGAGAGCTGGCCGATGTCTTGGGTCGACTGCGGCTGTAGGAGGAGCTCTGAATCCGCTTGCGTTTGATGGGCGGTAACTTTTGACTTGGACGCTTGTTGCTGTTGTAGCTGTTGAGGCGATAATGTGGTCCGCCGATGAGCTCCTCCGGATTGGGCAGTGGCTCCTCAGCACTGGAATTAGTTCCACTCGAAGGCAGCTCGGTGCCATTGAGACCCTCAAAGGCGAGATTCTCAATTTCCTCATAGGATTGTGTAGGTGTAACTATTGTGGTTAAGGTGGTGCTGCTTCCGCTTGGTGATTGCTGTGTGACTGCACCACTCGGCTGGCGAAAGGCCGTCGTATTCAGCTTAACAGTCCGTCCAGCTGCACCACCCAGCAACTGTTGCTCCGTGACCGAAACAGGAACAGAACGAGTCAACTTGTGAACAAATTCAGAAGCTGAGCGGCGCACACGACCGGAACTTGTACTGGGAGTGGGTTTAGCTGGCTGCAGTGCCTCATTGATCATCTGTGGATCGAGAACCTCCGCTTGCATCTCGTCGAAAAAGTCCTCCAATCCCTCCTCCTCCTGCTCCTTTGGCTCCTCGTGCTTTCCACTCACATCTATGGTGCCGACGCTATCATCCTGCTGCGATTCCTCTGCAGTCAAGTCATCCTTGCGACGCAGTGCAGCTGCAGCCATCTCGTTGCCCAGTTGTATGTACTTGCGTGCCGAGCTCTTGACCAGATTGGCCAGATCATAGACAATGGGCAACAGCAGCTTCCGATCATTGCCAAACATCATGCGAACCTGAAAAGGATTTCCATATGAAAAGAGCTAAAGAAGGAAAATCCCGAAGTTCCTTACCTGTTCGAGTTTAAGCTCGTGTCCCTGTTTGGCATTCATTTGGGCAGAGATGAGAGCGGAGAGTGCCAATCGCTGCTGAGAGGAGAGAACACGCAGAATGGGCATCACTTCAGCAAATCTCTGGCGCAGCACACGATCCGTTAGAGCCTTGGATAAAGCTGTGCGCAGAACCTTCTCACGCCAATCGAACTGCGGCAATTGCTTCTCCGGCTCCGGCTCATCCAGATCCACACTGAAATCCAGCATATTGTCCTCGAGTTTCTTTTCCGCCTGCTGCGACTGCTGCTGCTGCTGCTCATCGTCCAGCTGCCAATCTTCTATGGCGGCAGGTGGCATCCCCTTCCTTGGCATCCATAAAATCGAAGTCAAGCAGATCATCCTCGCTGCTGGCGTTGACCAGATCCAAATACAGCACACAATAGAGCAACGCCCAGAAGAGGCAGCCAAAAGCTCTGCCCGCTTTCATTTTCGTTTTGTTTCTGTTTCTGTTTTATTATGGTTTTATTAGTGTGACGCTGAAACGAAAGTTGATGAGAAAATGGGCGGTCAGATTGCAGTTATTAAGACGCAATTAAAATTGCCAGAAATAAAAATATAAAACAAAATAAATTAAACACTCAAAAGCCAACAGCTGTAACTAAATACAAAACAAATTGCTTATTTTTTTCGTGGCTTTTGTTGCGCACGCTTTCCGCTGAGCATTCTAAACGAAAGACTTAGGCAACGAACTTTTGCTTTCATTCAACTTGGATTTGAGTTTATTTGTTTGTTTTGTTGGTTAGTTGTCGCTCGCTTGCCTTTCCACCGAAAGTAAAAAGCCATTAGCATGTGCATTTACAATTGTAATAAAAACGTAAGCACCACCGCGAGCCACCACCTTGATCGTAGTGGTGTCAGTGGCTGAGTCAGTGGCAAAGTCAAAGCCATAATCATAATCAAGTCATGCTAGTGGCTATTACAGCAGCTACTACAACATCCAACACGGCTTTAAGTAATCGCCATAGCCATAGCCATATCCATAGATGTATATGTAGCCAAAAGCCAAAGCCACATTGTGGCCAGCGTCATCTTCTTTGCCAGCTCAACAAGGCGTGAAGCACCAAACAACTCATAAGTGTCGCGGTTGTTGTTGTTGCTGTTGCATGTGATGTCTGTTTTCGGTCATAAATCAAGTTGCCTGCGGAAACTTTAAGCCAAGCAGCCAAAGACCTTGTGATTGATAACAATAACACTATACAACAGTATCCTGATAGCTACAAAATTTAAATTGATTGCTGGTAATAATATATTCAATCAATAAATTCACACTTTTTGTCAGAATTGATAAGTTGATAACTAAAATCAATATCTAAAATCAACTTATTAACACCTTTCCGAACTCAGCATTTCCGCTAGTCAAGAATACCCTCAGCATGTAGTTGATTATTTTCTGAAGTAATCGATATAAGGTTACACAATTGACCCATTCTGTGTTGAGTAGTGTAGCAAATTGAATATTGCATTCTGGGGTTGATGAACTGCGGACGTTGCTTGTGCACTGATTTCCTGATAATAATGCTAGACATGATCGTGACTTTGACTCGAACTTGGCTTCATTGATTTCGAAGTTTTTCTCGCCTCTCATTTGTTTCATTCACAATGCAAATGAGCGTTGAAGCACCCACGGAATGCAAACAATTGCAATGGAAAGTGCAAGAGCAGCGTCTGTGAATGCCAATGGCTTGGGATGGCTCAAATGCTAACAACACCCAGGCGGCTGTAGCTTCAGCTCCTTAAGGCATTGGAGATGGCCCGCCTGCAGCTGCAACTGCAGCAGAAGTTGGCGCTGACCTTTGCGCAGCAGCAGTTGAAAAGTGAAAACTTGCCGCCGGTTTGGCTTTATCTGCTATCTATCGACTGGTTGACAGTTTAGAAAAGTAACGTTGCCAATGAAGCCTACCAAAACAAGCCACAAGGCCAGCAACAAAGACAAAAAAAATGTTAAAAACAAAAAAGTTACTAGTAAATAAAATGCATCTTCCAAGCAACAACAAGCTGAGATTTGTGCGCATCGTTTGTGGCGGACTTTAACTTTAAGTCTGTCTCGCAGGTCGTGAAGATGTTGCCGTTTATTTAATTTATTTTGCACACCTGCGCAATATGGCAAGAGAGTGAAAGAAAGAGCTAACTAAGCGCTTCTGGTTTTTCAGTGCGGCGCCTTTTGCATATGGGTAGAGCGAGGATTGGGCTACAATGTAACTTTGAAAGTACCATCATGATGCTATAAATCAAATTAAGCCAATAAAACCCAATGATTCCCACATGAAAATTTGCTTCCCAGGCATTGAGAAAAAATTAATGTGGGCGACGTTTTTTTTTTTTCTTCAAGTAAAAGTGAAGATATAAATAAAATTGTTGAGATGTTGCTGCTGTGAATGCAATTTCACTGCAACATTCTTTGGCAACATCAATTAACTTATTAATTCGCGTGCGATGCGCTGAACAAATTTGTTAAAAACTGGGCCAGTCGAAATAAAAAAAACAAACAAACGAACACACTTAGCAGTTACAACGACAACAACATTGAATTAAAGTGCAGCAATTGGAGAAAAAACCGCAGCTAAGAAAGTCGCAAATCGAGAATCCTATAAGCAGCCACAACAACAACAACAACTAACCGACTAACCTAGTAAGCGCAGAACCCGCAAAACGACCTAGACAACTTTGGAAGATTAAACAGCCGACTGTCACACTGTGATCATCAAAAGCATTATTAAATTATGGATGGCGCGTGCTAACGGCACAAACTCAAGCAACAAAAAAGCAAAAACCAAAAACCGAAAAACGATTCAATTTGCCGGCCCTAAACGAAAGACTCAGGCAACGAACTTGACACTACTTATGCACACAGCAAAAAACAAATAAAAACACGCACACAACACACACACACGCAGAGAGTGCTTAACAAGCTGACACAATTTCCTCGGGCGTAAAGAATAAAAAGAATTCAAATTTTTGGTGCGTTGTCAGCGACTGTTTTTTGTGTGTTTCTTTTAGAAAGTTGTTTCCATTTCACATATTTGGCTAAAAATACAATTTAAAGATTCCATTTTCGATTTTTAGTGTGTGTGTGTGTGTACCTCGGCGTTTTATGATTAATTTACAAATGAGGCTGCGACCCAAGAAATCACCTCGTTTAGCTTCTCGGATCGATATCGGTATCTCTTTGGCCCGTTTATTTCCTGTTTGAGAGCATCAAAGAATCGAAATGTTTCGGACACTTTAAGCTGATAATTTTCACTTTTTATGTTTGACTGCCACTTCTTTTTCCGCTTGATGATTTGTAGGCAAATTTTCACAGATTTCACACGCGCCTTAATTTTGCAGCTTAAGCCGCGCGCTTTTCTACTTCTCGCTGACCGACTAACTGCCCGAGAGAGACAGTTAGATCTTTAGTGTAAAAAAAGAGAGTAGAGCACTAAACGAACTTGAATACTTTTTTTCTGCTGCTTTGTGCACAGCTGCCGCTTGCACGTCTTAACGCTTTCAACACTCGCCGCTGACTGTTTTCTGTTAACGGGCTCTGCCCAAGTTTCAGCTCTTGCTGCTGCTGCTGCTGCTTGGTGGTTAGTGGTTGTAGTGGTGCTGGTGGTGGTTCTTCTGCCTGCTGCATGCAATTTGTGGCTGCGACGTGTTTGCATTAACTTGCCAATTGTCTAATTGCCTGTGCTTTCTGTTTAGATCGGTTCACTGAACCGTTAGTTCGCTTTAAAAATCATAAATTCAATTTACTAAATAGCTCGCACGTAATGCGGAAGCATTTATTCATGGCTCATTACAAAGTTCGTGTCTTCAGTCTATCGTTTTGAGTGGGTCAGGAAGCAAACAGAAACGGACATACAACAAATAGCGCTGGCGCCCTAACGGAAGCCTAACAAATTTCCATATCTAAATATTGCCGATGGCCAATAACTAGTTGGACAAACAGGTTAGTTGAACTATTCAATCAGCCGCACACTTTTCACGGTTCAAGCGTCAATCAATTTGGCAAACAAGCTGCCAACTTTCGTTTTCCCGTAAAACAGCCCTAGGCCAAGAGTTTAACTGCATTGTTAGCGCCTCTGCCAAGTGCAACTTTAATTTTAGCCGCCTTTAGCAGCGGTTATTGCTCTATTAATGATTGCTTTTAGGCGGTTTCGCATTTGCGCGTTTTATTGTTATTTCTTTATCGTGGAGATTTATAAACTTAATCTGAAGTTCGCACCTGCTGCTCACTTCAATGACCACTTGAAGTTTTCTTCTTCACACTTTCTTGGTTAACCACAATGGCAAAACGGCATCATTTTCTTTTTTCTTCACGCAATGCGTTTCAGCTGTTTAAGCCACAAATACGCACATTTATTTTTATGTCCATTAACCATATTACCGCATCGCTGGCGTTTTATTTCATTGCAGCGTCATCAATCACCGTCTCAAGCGACTTTTCAGCGAGAAAAAACTTTTCCGCTAACAGCCTGCAATATTTACCATCTCCATCTGGCCATAAAAAAAGTCAGCAATCAACATGGCCAATTTGCAAACTATCTTCTGCCAAGTACTGTTGTTGTTGTGTCAAAATTACTAACGGCTAAAATTTTGTATTTCTTGATTGATGAGCTAACTTTAGACATGACTTGCAAAGTTCCTCAATTGTGCAACAAGTGAACTTCAACAATCATTAGCTTAAATGCATATCGAATGTTTAATTATGCACAAAGACTAGTTTAAAATATACTTAGCACACATACTTAAGACTTAAAAGTCTTCCGTGCTGTTGATTTTTCAAGGTAATTATTCCGCTTGATTAATACAAAAATATCTTCTTGAGTTTGAACTTAACGGATTCAAAACTCAAACCAGTTCCCTGAACAACAAACGGAACCAGCTAGTGCTGCCAGATGGCCACAGAAATGTTGAAAGCTTAAAGCTTGAGCAATGTGGCAGCCTTGCACAGTAGAAGAGCTGCCAGATAAACAGATAAAGATGAAACTGGTTGATATTTTTTATGTGAACATTTTTGCATTTAAATAAAATACCTTAAAGAGATATCTTCTAAATTAATAAGAAAACATCGAGCTTGGTGTAAACATAAATATTATATTTTGTGTTTAATTTATTTTGTACATATATGTATTTCTATATTGATATTAACAATTAAGTTAAGTCCTATACGTAAGTATAATAGAAAATATATTTAACTCAAAAAGTAAACTTGTGTGCCATATTGCGGTGCAGTCAACTGGACTAAAGACTACGGTAACGGTTAAAGCGGCTCAACTTGGGAAAATCAATTTTAGATACAGACTAGAAGAACTAAGTGACTAATATCAACTAAGCACAAGTAGCGCCATCAATTAAATATACAGCCTAAAAGTTAAATCATAAAACAACAATATATACTATATACAATAGAGCTCTCAAAAGCCGCTTGGCAACCGAAAACGCACAAAAGAATAGATACAAGATACAAATAATACTGCTCAAGAAGCACGCGAATTTTGAATTAGTATGAAGTGTTTTTGGAATGTGAGAATGAAGCCTGATCTAGTTGGTGGGCAATGGCGACGTGGTGTGCAAGTGGATGCTTATGTGGTGGTGCTCTTCAGGATGGTGTCGTGTCGTGGATGGGGGGTGATTCAGTCAACGTCATATCTCGCACTCGAACTCCGAAATACGGTGGTTGAAATAGACAACGCCATGTTCGAGATCCTCGCTGAAACCGCTCACGTCCATGTAGTCCGAGGCGGCCGAATCATCATCGACCCACTTGTGCAGCGAGCGTGTGATCTCCAGACGCGACTGGGCGAACGAGGGTCGCATCTGCGGATCCTTGTGCCAGCAGCGCGACATCAGATTGTAGAACTCGTGCCTACTCTCCTTGGGCAGCTCCGGTCGCAAGCCCTGCGGCACACGGCGTATAACCTCGCGTCCCGTCAGATGCGAGTACGGCGTGGAGCCTGTCAACATAGAGTGATTAGTAATCAGCGAGAATTAATAGGTTATATATATATGGTCCTACCCAGTGTGGCAATCTCCCAGAGGACTATGCCAAAGGCCCAGATGTCCGTTTCGGTGGTGAACATGTGGAATTGGAGACTCTCCGGCGCCATCCAGCGTATGGGAAGTGCATGCCTCTTGCCAATGGTGTCATGACCATGCGACTTCTTCTCGGACTGATCCTTGGAACAGTGACCATGCGGCCCGTTCTGCCCGAAGGTGTGCTGCCAGTGCTGCAGAATGTAGCGACTACCAAAGTCAAATTTGAACTTGTGCGCATTGCTACGCAGCATATCGTTGGCTGCATTCTTCTCCTGCGCCTTGCGCATGCGCTCCGCATCCAGGTCGATGGACATGCCAAAATCACAGATCTTGCACATGCCATTGTGATCCAGCAGGACATTCCGAGCAGCCATATCCCGATGCACAATCTACGGAAATAGAGAAGGAAAGTTGAATAGAGGCATGCTTTGTTTGTAATAAAAGTGTCTTGACCCACCCTGTGCCCGGCTATATACTCCATGCCGCAGGCTATGTCCAGCGCAAAGCCAGCCAGAGTGCGTGGCGAGAGCGGCGCCAGACTGCGTCCACCTGGCACCGAAGCTGGTAGGATGTTTGTAGCACTTCGAGCTGCTCGCAGCAGGGACAAAAGACGTCCTCGCATCGCATACTCCATGATCAACATATGGGGTTCTGTGTGTAGTAAGGAGAACATGAGATTAGTAGAGTGAAAAAAGAAGTAAGAAGGCTCTAGTCGAGATTTCCCGACCAGGAGATACCCTGAACTCTATATTTTATGTTTTTATGTTATCGATCACATGTGTATATCGGAAACGGAAATAGTTATCGAAAATAGGAAACAAACTTGTGCTGCCTAGGACTTAGATTAGCTTACGTGCAAAATCTGAAGTCTCTAGCTCTTTTAGTCTCTGAGATCTGACGGACAGACGGACATGGCTATATCGACTCGGCTGTTGATGCTGATCAAGAATATATATACTTCATAGGGTCGGAGATGCTTCCTTCTGCCTGTTACACACATTTACCCTCTTTTACCCATTCCATAGGTTCGGGGTATAAAAATATTGTTATTTTGTATATACCACTTTCGACGCAGGCACCCAGCAGGGTAACCACATTCTGATGGGATCCCAGCTTGCGCATAATGCTGGCCTCATCCTTGAGGCTGACCTGAGCGCTGCAGGCGCGAATCGTCTTTACGGCCACAATGCGCGTGGCACCAAAGTGACCGCTGAGGTCATCCGCCTCCGCCTTCCACACCTGCCCAAAGTTGCCCTCGCCGAGCAGACTCTTGAGGCGAATGTTGCTGCGATCGAAGTCCTGGAACTCGCTGGTCAGCGAAGTCTTGTCGTCGTAGCGATTGTGATTCGCATCCCTGGTCGGTTGCTGCTGTTGCTGTTGGGCGTTGGACATGGGCATGGACTGCTGTTGATGTTGATGGTGACTGTGATGATGATGATTATCGACCTCGTCATCATCGTGCTCCATCTGATACTTGGAGTCCACTTTCTTGACAGGACTAATGGGCTGCTGATCCGCGATGCACACATCGAAGACATCGTCCTGTTTGGCCTGACGTCGCACCACATAGTTGCGCACCAGGTAGAGGACGATGGCTACCAGTGGCACCACACCCACAGCCACCAGCACCAGTGTGACCAGATTCATGCGCCTCATCTCCATGTTCACATCCCGTTCAGCAGCTATCGCCGTGGAGCTAACATCCGATGAAGAGGAGGAGGAGGAGGAGGAAGATTCTACAACTCCAATGTAAATATTGTTGGAGGCATCGGCTGCTGGTGGTGCAGCTGGCGTGGTGGTGCGCGGGTTCACTGTGGAGCGCACCGAACTGAGCACAGTGGTGCGCAGTATCTTGGAGTTGGAGTCGGTGGTGGTGTGCGAGTGGTGGGTGGGGCGTGGTGTCGCCTCACAGTTGGCGGTGCTGTTGCAAAAGATGATCAGATTATTCTGATCCTCAATGTTGATCTCTTGGGTGAGAGAAGGACCCAAAGCTCTCAAACGTTCCGTATCTTCCTCTATTATGGTTTTTGGCTTGCTTTGCACTGTAGTTGTTGTGGTTGGCATAGTGGTGGTTGTTGTGGTGGTGGTGGTGCTAGGTGTTGGTGTTGTGGTGCTTGTTGTGGTTGTCGATGGAGTAGTTGTTGTTGTAGTCGTGGTTGTTGTTGTTGTTGTGGTGCTACTTGTCGTTGGCTTCCTTGTGGTGGTGGTGCTGGTGGTGGTGGTGGTTGGTGCTTCTGTCGTAGTTGTGGTGGTGCTGCTAGTGGTTGAAATAGTGGTGCTCATCTCTGGCTGCACCACAGTTGTCTCCTCCTCAGCACTCAGCACAGTGATGATGAGTGGTGTCGAGGATGCTGGTGGTTTGTTGGCAGCCACACGTCGCACCACAACAGGTTTGACCTGATCTAGATTTGTTTCCGACTCTGTTAGACCCGCTGTGGGTCGGCCGGAGCCCACATAGCGTGTCCTGCTGATGGGTGGTGCAGTGGTGGGCACCACACCACGTTCACGCATGTGATACTTGTAGTGGCTGCGACTGCGCTCCACCTCCGTTAGAGGGCGACGCGTGGACACGGTGGGTTGGGCTGTCAATTCCACTGGCGGTGCAGCGGTGGTTGTCGTTGTGGTGGTGGTGCTGACCGATACCTCGAGCACGCGTGGATGCTGATCATCGCCAGCGGCTGCAGTGATGGTCAGAGCTCCAGGTTTGATGGGCGGCAGCTTGGCTCCAAAGTAAAGATACGGCTGCAGTTCATCCCCATCCTCCTCCTCATCCTCATCCTCCAGGGAGGTGGGTGCTAGTGTGATTGTGGCCACAGCTGGCTTGCCACGTCCACGCTGCTTAACCACCGAGGCTGGCAATTTAGCCACATCGCCAATGTGGTTCAGTGTGTCATTCTGCTCCTTGGCAACCACAAAGAGTCCGTGCGAGGATTCATCGCTGAAGAGGATCTCGTTGGTGTCACTACTGCTAGCTGCACGCAGCACCACCGACCCACTGTTGTTGTTGTTGTTGTTGGTGGTGGCCATCGTGCCGGCCATTGCCATGCGGGTGAAGTTGGCGCATTGACGCATGCAGCTGGCGGTGGTGCGGCGGGTGAAGTTCTTGGTGCAGTTGCGTATGCAAACGGTGCGTGGATCACTCGGCGACTTGGAGGTGCTCTCCACCAAGGCAGCTGGGGAGGTGGCGCTGCGTCCGGTGGTGCCGATGCGGGTGCGAAAGCTGCCACGTTGCAGGGCGGTGCGGCGAGCGGCCAAAACGTTCCGCAGCTTGCGTTCCCGCTCCTCCGCCGAGATGTGTGGTGGTGCAATCGAGGGTCGATTGCTGCCAGTGGGTCGATAAGTGGTCGGCTTCTCGGCAACCACATCTGCAAGAGGAAGAAACGATTAGTAAAGTGCTCTTGTGGAGATTCTTGTTACAAGCGTCGGATACTTGATGCCAGAATCGTGACGCGTATTGGAAAAACAAAACGCGTCGATTGGGCGCAAAACAGAAAAAAAATAAGAAAAGAAAAGTAAACAGACAAAAGCGCAAAGTCAATAGACAAACACGAAATGTGAAACGAGTTTTGTTTAGTTAAGACTGAATACGATTCGGCCAACTTGACAACTGGCCAAATGGGCAACTGAGCCAAGTTAAGTGGTGCGTTTTTCGTTACCCTAGCATACATTATTATTTACTTCAGTTACGAAACGCATTGAAGCTAGATTGCTCTTAATCGATAAGCAACTTATTCATGCATTAATTTAGCCTATGACGAGAATTCTTAATCACAGACAGTGGCGGATTTACAGATTTGCCGCCTTGATGGACCTCTGATGTTCTAAACCTTAGTTTACAATAACATAAATCAAATCCTTTTTTATTGTCTTAGCAAAGAAATTCTCAATTTGGTACTACTTGTAAGTAAAGTAAAGGTACATATGTCTTAATACTATATAATAGTTACGTAATATGAACAAAGCTTACAAAAAAACTGTATATTCGTGGAAAGATGATATACATTACTCATTATCTGTTAGTATTTAATGCATTACAATAACTTTTTGCTGGACTTTGAACTGGCAAAATCATTGATTATATTGTCGTATTTCATTTGTTCACTACTTTTGACTCCATTGATAAAAGAGCTAAAGCGTTTAGCTTTTCTTGACTCAAAGCCGATCGAAGATATTTTTTACTCTCTTCAAGTATATATCTGTTTCTTAGCGAATTAGTGAACAACACAACTTAACCATCGGTTATCGAGTAAAATTTGCCGCCTCTTAAAATTTGCCGCCCTAGGCTACTACTGGTAAATCCGCCACTGATCACAGAACTATCTGAATAATATGTGCAAGAGTAAAGTAATAGAGTTTTCCATTATTCAACTCTCAGCGCGAACTGGTTCACAATTAGCCAAGTAGCCTCTTGACATGTTGGCGCCGTGAGGCAGCTTCAAAAAATGTTGTGGCAGCTGAGTAATTAGTTAGGCACAAATTGGTGGCAGCTTTGCTTTTGTGCCCCTTGGGCGCAACAGCTGCCCATTGTGCATTTACATTTGTTAGTTCGTGTTTTTTTTTGGCCAAATCTTATTCTGCTGCTTTAGCTTGTTGGCCCATGAATCATTGAAGCGATTATCAGGCGGCTGCTTGCACAATTGTTTAATTTTCACGTTGCCATTAAAAAACAAAAAAAAAAGCTGCCAAAACGACCGGCAAGCGACAAAGCCAACAATGTTAACAAACAAACAATTCGTTGTTGTTTTTTGTTGCTGCTGTTTTTCACAAGCATTTAGTTCATTGGCTTGCAGTTTAGGCCAAGGTTAAGCCTGGCATCTCAACGCGCGGCTCAGCGACTAGAACAAGCGACAAAACACGATGCCGCCTTTTGGCCAATAGCTGCAGACGTTGTTTTAGCTTCAAGCTTGGATTTGAATTTGGGGTTTTTGTTTTTTTTTTTGAATTTCGTTTGTTGCTCCATTGAGTGCACGCTGTACAACACTGGTTTTTTTAACCAGCACCCCATTTGGGCGTCTCGTCACGTCGCATTGCTGCCTTCAACAGAACCAACAACAACAACAACAACGATAACAATAACAATAGCAACAACAACTTTGAACTGCGAATGCCATTTTTGCTCTGTGTTGCGATTGTGAATACCCTTGCTCAAGGTATATAGCCTAAGTGGATTGATTGACCCCAGAAAGAACGAAAGAGTAAAAAATGATGGAGAAAATTACTTTTGACTATCTGATTGATTTTAATTTCTTTCAGCAAGTTCAACTAAAGTCAAAGAAAGAGCAATGAGAAATCGGCGTTCCTGTGCCTACTGATTGTAAATACCCTTGCTTAAGGTATGTACCCTAACTGAATTGATTGACCCCAGAAAGAACGAAGGAGTAAAAAATGATGGAGAAAATTACTTTTGATTATCGGATTGATTTTAATTTCTGCAGCAAGTTCAACTAAAGTCAAAGAAAGAGCAATGAGAAATCGGACTCTCTTTGTGGTTGTGGTGTTGGTGGTGCAGGCCAGGCAATTGTCAATCCACTTGGCCGCGCCACTTCTTGGCATTAGCTATGCTGCTGTTGCTTTTTCAGCTGCTTTTGCTGCTGCTGCTGCCAACCAAGTTGTTGCTGCTGTTGCTTGGCATGCGTTGTGGAATTTTAATTTGATTTTGGCCATAGACACGATTTGGTTTTTGGCGAACCAAAACGAAGTCACAGCAACAAAAATAAAATGGACAACTAGCAAACAAACTGAAGAAACAAAAAACAGAATGTTGTTGACTCAACAAGCAAATTCTCCTGATTCTTATTTGGCAAATACTGAATTCTAAGCAGCTTAACCCTCAAGTGCTTACATAATACCCAAAAAAAAAAAATTATAAATCTTTAAGACGCGCCGTGACTAATGCAAATATTTACTTAAAACTCGCTGCCAGAATTTTGTGGCTGTTGATGTGAAATTTAATTGCTGGCAATTTGGCTGATCACACAACAAACACAAAAGTTCTAAGCCAGCTTTATTTGGCGGCGACCTTCACATCGACAAAAGCAAAAAGCATCAAGGCTCCCACGGCCTTTGGCTTTGGCCCATTAGATGATTGCAGTGGAATTAAAGTCAAGTTTTAATTACGCTAAACACACACAATTGAATACGGATTCGAGTACTCATTAGCGAAACGCAACAACAACAAATGCTGCTTGTTGGGGGGCATTATGGCGATTCAATGAATCGCATGTCTTTTCTTTAGAACTTTTAATTAAATATAAATAAGCGAACACGAGTCGTGTGTAGCTTCCCCTACCCCCTACACTCCCCTTGATGGCTAATTACCTGACAAATGACAAACAAAATACAGTGCAACAATGTGTTCAGTGTATTAAATTATGTCACTTGAAAATGGTTATAAAAACTCATATATCAATCATACGCAACATTGCGCAGTGTCAAAAAAAAATAAACGAAAATTTCGCTAGTGCTGAAAAGAACTAATTGTATTTTAAAATTCTGCTAATCACAGTGGAAAAATGTACAAAACTCAACTAAATTACGCTGTGCCAAAAACAACAACAATTGTTCTCAGAATTGTTTTGCAAATGTTGCTCAATGCTAGAAGCAAAATTTGACTAACCGAATGGATAGAATAGACTCGTATCTTATTTCTAAACGTATATTTTTTGGCCCTGAAAGCGAGCGTTTTTGATTGTTTGGCTTACAAATGTGACTAATTGTAAATCATTTCCGCTACACACACAAAAATGCCAATAAAAGAGTTGAGTAAAACTTTCATTAATTCACATTGGCGCCAATTCACGTGTTTTATGTTGCTCCAGCTTCAGCTTTTGCTTTTTTGCAGCCTGTTCATAAATATGTACGGACAATATTTTGTTTAAATGCCGCCTTGGCCACAAAAACACAAAAAAACAAAATAAAAAACGAAAACTTTCTCTGCGCGCTTTCGTTGCAGTTTTTCTTGCATTGCAATTTCTTCTTTCGTGTGTACATACATATATATATACATACAATATTTGTTTGCTGCACCCTACGGCTGTTCAAACTGGCCGGCGATCCATGTTCATGGCTATAACGTGTTTGGCAGACACGTTTTGGTCGAGGCGATCGAAAGCATTTCTAATGTGAAATCGAATTGCATGCAACAAAATTGCTAAAAGCAGCAGCAGCAGCAGCTCGAAACATAATGGGAGCAGGGCACAGTGGAGCAAAAGCAGCAGACATTGCCCAAAGTTGGCAGTTCATGTGCGTGACATTTTGCCTTAACGGGCAATGCGGAGTTGGAGTTGAAGTTGGAGTTAAAGTTGCAGCTTAAACTAAGCATTGGGTGCAGTTGAATACGAATGCAGGAAATGTTTGGAAGACGTGAAAGAAATGGCAAAGGTAAAACTAAAATTTCTTTTGCGGATGTCAATGCGGAAATCAAAGCTTTAAAAGTAGTCGTGAAATGCCACTAAATGTTCATTCGAGTCCCTCAGCATCGCTTCCTGGTTGTGTTTTCTAGAATTGACCCAACTGTTGCCGCCTTACTGACCCGAACTCAAATGGGTTTGTGTTGTGAGTTAAATGTTTAACGACGGCAACAATCACAAAAGTAATAACAACAACTGCAGCATTGGATAATTGCAAAGTTTTTTATATAGTTTTTGTTGCTGCTGCTGCTGCTGTTTGAGGCTTCCGTTTATTTGTTTTGGCTTTGGCTTTGGCTTTACGAATTCAGTGCGAGTCTGAAAAGTTTTTCAAACTTATTGTTGTTGTGCATTGAGGCGTTGCAAATGGCTGCGGGGCGTGTCACATGCTCGTCATCATCATCATCAACAACAGCAGCAACAACAGCAACAAGTAGCAGCAGCAGCAGCTTGTTGCACAGCTTTACGCAATGTAAACTGATTTTTTACAGAGTCTCTGTGTTTTTTGTTGGCCCTTTTGAGCGACCCGCCTGCAACTTTGGCATCATTAGTTTTCGGCCCGGGCTTTCGTGCTTTCTTTTGTACAAAATTAAGTGTGTGTTCCCCTCGAACTAAATCATGTAAGCTCTCAGCGCTTACATAATATGCCCCCCTTATTTGGACTTTGGGTCAGAGCTGCGTTTAATTAATCACATGCCATCAAACAGAGAAGAAAATTGACAAAATGTTGTGAAGAGTTCAATAAACTAGCCGCATTTTGCAACGCCACAGCCAACTAATAATGAAAATGAAATGAAATTATAAACATTTTATGTAAACAACCAAAAATGCCAAAAACACAACAATGTAGCAAAAAAACAAAAAAAAAAAAACGCGAAACCAAAGCCAACAAAAATCGCCAACAGTTTTTTTTAATAGCTGCTGCGAACCGCACACAAATTACGCGTTTCATTTCCTTTTCCTTTATGCGCCCAACAAACAACAAACAACTAACAAACAACCACAAAATAATAATTTTAAATGCGCTTTTAAATGGAAAATTACTTGGCACAAGGGAGCAACAGAGAAATTATGAAAGGGAAAATTTTGAAAAACGTTTAGAAAGTTGCCAACTATACACAAAAAAAAAAAAGAAGATCATAACTTTCCAACAAAACAAAACTTGTACTTCAAGCTGCAATCTATTAAAGAAAAATACTCGAAGATTTATTATTGATTATTTTTGTTGTTGTTGTTGTTGTTGTTTTTGGGTGCACAAACATTAAACACGTAACGCGGCAAGAGATGCAAACAAATATTTACACAATTACGTATTATGTCAAACTGCAGAGTGACCCAAATCATTAAAATCATTGATACTTATACCCTGTAAATTAGTGATATGATCGAAAACAATGAATCATAAACACATACATACATAGCTACACCCACTTACACACACACACAGAGAGAAGAAAAAAACCACAAGCAAAAAGTTGGCAATCGCGTCGTCTGAATAAATCGTATGTGGCATACCGCCCACATTGCGCATACGCCTGGTGGTACAAACAAGGCGACGTTGCAGACGCTGCCACGCTGTTGCAAGCGCTGCACTTGGCAGCTAGTAGTACTAGCTGCTTTGACTGGCTGGCAGACTGGCTAACACAGACCTGCTCCGTTGCCTGTTTGTTTTGGCTTTTGCCTTTGCTGTTGACGTTTTCTGATTTAGCTGCTTCTGCTTCGTCGTCTTCGTCGTCTTCTTCTTGTTTGAGCTGGCGAATGGCTGGTAAATGTGTCGGCAGATTACGCAATGAACAACGCACATGAGACAGACGAACAAACAAACAAACAAACAGACAACAGGTAAAAATGTAATGAGCAGACAAGCTGCCAAAAAAAAAAGCCAAAAGCTAGAGAGAGATATTTTTGTGTTTCCAGCTGGCTGTTGGCCAGTTTGACTCCTACAACAACAACAACAACGAAATAGCCAACTTTAACTTCGACTTGAAGAACTGCATTTCGTAACATTTGCGAGGTGTTTAAGAGAAATTAAGAGAGAGAGATTTTGATGCGCATACATTAACAATATATATAGTAATCAAAATGCATTAAAAACTATTTTTAATTTGGCCATAACCAGTTTATGTAAGCCAAATGCAAATGTGAGCATGGCTAACACATCATACAATAAAAGAGCGCAGCAAGCAAGCTCATGAATAAACATGCATAAATACATAATTTTGGTTGGGTGAAAATGCTTTGGGCCTTGGCAGTTGGCCAACTACTAAGTAGGCCCAAAACAGTCACTTGAGAAACCCAAAAAATAGACAATTGAGAGACGCCCACGAACGAAGTAATTGCTTATAAAAATACTTGATAGAAATAACATTTAAAGACCTAAGAGAGAAGAGCATACATATGTGAACGCCATGGACAAAGTCTTAAGTTTGGCCTAAAGTTCACTTGCAACACATGGAAAGGAAGGCTATTTGCAGCATGCCGCACTCATCCAAGTCTTCTTCTTGTTGTTGTTGTTGTTGTTTCGAGAGCAAGCTAAATAAACACAAAAACCGATTTTGATCTCTTTGCATAGTCGTGTGTTTTTTTTAGCTTAAGTTAAACGAGTCAATATTAAATACTTGGCTAGAAGCTTCCCCCCCTCCCCTGCCCCATTAGCCAATGCCATAACTTGTTGTTGTTGCCTCTTCTGCCGCACTTTCAAGCTGTTGCTGTTGCTGTGTTTGCGGTGATTGTTTTTTTGTTGCTGCTGGCAGTTGGTCAATAATTGGCATAGATTTATTTCGGCCAATTTTCCAAAATGCGGGCCATAATTTTTCCTAGCTGCCAAGGGGCGCCACTCTCTCATTGCTGTTGTTGTTGTTACTGTTGCTGATGCATTGCTTGGACGTATGTGCAATATGTATGTGTGTGTGTGTGTGTGTGTGTCATAAGATACTACTTACCCACATCGCTGGCGCTCAAAATTTCTGCCGAACTTGCATTTGGCATTTGGCTTTCGCTGCTGCCAGCAGCAACAGTTGCTGTTGCTGTTGCTGTCGCTGTTGCATTGTGTTGTTGCTGTCTAATTGCACCATTTGTTGCACTCGTTTGCGTTTCGTTTGTTGCTGTTGTCGTCGATGTCGCCGTCGTCTCTGCTACCAGCAACAACAACAATGCTAGCAACAACAACATCAATGTGCCACAACGCCAAAATGATTCATTGCTTCGATGAATTTTCATCAACGACATCGTTAGCGAAGCATATACCAAAAATTATATATTATATCTCTCTCTATATAGTTTGGTTTTCCTTTGTTGGTTTTGGCTTTTACTGATTTTCTATCTATCTATCTAGCAGTAGCAGCAGTCTCTATTGTTCGCTTGCACACTTTTCCACAATTGTTTGTTGAAGTTGCTGCTGCTGCTGCTGTGCGTCGTCGTCGTGTTGCGGTTGCAGTTGCAAATCCAGTTGCCTCTTCCTCCGCTTGCGTGCAATAATTCAAGTCTTGCTGGCGACTTATCTGCTTAGCTGCTGCCTTGGGAAATCGTACGCCTTGCTGTTGCTGCAAAAAAGAGAAGAAAGAGAAGTCGGAAACGTGAAAAGAGAGTTGAGTTAAGTGGTGAAAATCTTTTCCTATATTTAGTAAATAGTTGAAGATTTCACAATTAAATTGAGCAATTTCTTAAAAGATAATCATCATAGTTTTTTGAGGCATTTAGCAAGTCTTGGTCTTGAGTTTGTTTTGCCTTGTCGGACGATCTAGCGACCCATTGGCCATCGAAGCGTAGCTTAACACACACACACACACACACACGCACATCAGTCACATTAAGTAAGAGTGATAACTGAGGTCGCTGTGCCGGCTCAATAATAATGAAACAAAAAATAGCTAAATACTAATAAAAAACACGCATACGCCCAGTTGTACATGGCATTTGACAGTTTGGTTAATATAAATTTGCTGGCTATAAGCAAATCGTTTGGTTTATGGCAATGTGTGTCATTGCCTGTCGAGAAATCAATTAAACAACAACAGCAGCAACAACAACTGTTGCGCAAAATTACGTTGGCAAATTTCACTTGGATTTTGGTATGCGGCATAAACAGTTCATAAAATGCAGCTCAAAACTGAATGGGTGCGCCAAAACCAAAACCACCACCGCGCCGCCCCGCCCCGCCGCCCCCTTGCCCGGCTCATGTATTATTGGGTAATAGTAAAATGAAAATTATAGAAATCTTATATGGCCATTTAAAGGTAAATGGCCAAAAGCCTTAAGACACGTTGTCCAAAGAAGAACTGACAACACACAAAAAACAGTTGCCAAACTCTTTTGTTCATTAGCATTTCTATCTTCTACAGTCATCGGCATAAGTATTTTGACAACACTTAAAGTTAAATCTACTCACTACTTAGCCTTTAAACTAAGCTGTTTTAGAAGTTAGCATATTATTTTAATTTAAGTTGTTTTATATTAACACAGAATAATTAAATAAACAAAAATGAGAGGAAAAAAAAAACTCCTAATAAGTTTGGTAGCAATGGAATTGATTTCTCTTCATACAAGATATTAATTTTCACAAAATCATAAAAAATACATACGAAGAGATTTTTGAAAAATTCTTTTTGCATTCACTAATCGATTTTTTTGGAGAAACTTTTTGTAAGAATTAAAAGCTTTCAATGGTTATTTAATGGGTTAAGATAATTATTGTATCATTCTAGCTGAATTTAAATGACCTTTCCATTGATACCAAACTTTTTATGAGTCGATTTAAATTTAAGTGTTGTCAAAATACTTATGCCGAGGACTGTATCTGCACACACTTATATTAATCAAAAGCCTTTCACACAACCCGAAAGTTCAATGTACCTACCACTATAATATGATGCCTCTATCTATATATAGTTTCGGGATTTAGTTTTGGCAGCTGCTGTGATTAATTGTGGAGAAGAGATTTGCATGACAGATGAGTTGAATTCAAAATTCTTTTGCCAGCACACTACCATACCATATAATTTAAGCTGCGTATATTCCTATATTATTAACGTTTTTGCTCATTAATTTGCCGCCAACGAAAATAACGAAAAAAAATCCAAGTTTAATTATAAGAAAGCCATTGACTTTTTTTTGCTTTTTACATGACCAAAGCTTGTTTCTATTGTCGTTTGCTGTTGTGCTTAATTTGTTTATAGCATCAGCGTTCTAAACTTAAAAAAAAAAATTACAACAACATGAACGTGGCCTCAAGTGAGCAGCTTTTGGCCATTTAACGCTGACTGTTTTCGGCGGTTTGTGTCATGTTCGGGACTGGGAAACAAGTTGGAGCAGATCAGCGTCAACGTCAACAACGAGCAGAGAACAATTCTCAAGTGCCTGACAATTGGATGACTTTGAGTTTGAAGTAGTTAGATCTCCAGTTCTTCAGTTCTGATTGTTCAGCTTGATTAAGTGCCTGGCAAAGACATTTTCAGTCACAAAACAAAATATAATGTAAGCGTGCGAAAGAATTTTTGTTGAAGCTCAACGAGAGAACGCCCACAACAAACTTTTCATTATTATTTGTATATTGTATCTTTATAAAGATGACGCGTATTTATCATCTAGCTTATTGTTGTTGCCTTTATGTTGAACAATGAGCTGATTAAACATGCGAAATCGTGGGATGAAAAAACACGACACGAACACTAAAACATTTATTTAAAATCAATACAATTTTATCAACACAAAATATCTAAACACTCTCAAAATGTAAACAAGCTGTTGTAATCCCATGGGATAGGGCTTAAAATGGAAGAGGAGAGTAGTCCATTGGTCAATAAACTAACACCCGATTTAAACGTGGAACTTATTTCATGAAGCATTCGTTTGTAGGCAAATGGAGTAGAGGGGTACCAACTGCAAGCAATACTTCATGACTTGTGTAGCAATGATTTATTTGCACAGAGGCAATATTCCCAAATCAAACAATCGATGATAAAGATGTATGAAAATGGACAATAAACTAAAATCACAGTTGCATTCACAAAGAAAAAAGTTCATGAAAAAACCGCATCGTGTAAATGCGACCAGATTTGTGAAGAAAAAAGTTCAACGTGTAAATCGGGTCTAACTGACTTTGTTGTGCAGTGTAGATAAGTATTGTATGTGGGAATTACCTGAAGCGCCAGGAATGTTGTTTCGTAAGAATCAGTAAGCAGAAGATTCAGTTAGTTATTAGAAAGCCAAGTGTAGTCGATCTTGCTAGTTAGACACGTATCTAATTATATTTAGCTACTTATCTAAGATTGAACAGCAACAAAGGTTAGCTAGCTGGCCAACAAGTTTCAATTAGCCAGAAAGCCGCTTCCTCGACGAATTACAAAATATAGTTATTAAGCTCATAAGCACATTGGCAATTAGAGGAATACTTCTATAATATATTTGCCACGACTCGTTCACAATTTGTCAGGCATGAAGGTGAGTTGAGGTCTCGTCTCAGTTTTAGTTTCGATTGTGTGTTTGAGTGTTTTTTTTTTTCTTTTTAATTCCAAGCCACGCATGACAAAATCGACGATGTCGTCAACTTCCTTTTCAGCGTAATAAAATAATTATTATGAAAGAACAAACACAACTTAATGATAGTACAAATAATGCATAATTTTAGTCAGAGATTCGTCGTAGAATAATCGTGCAATACTTGCTCGTGTGTTTAATGATGACCCTGAACCCCAAACAAAGACTCATCGCACGTAAGAATGCTACACCACAATAATAATAATTTGTATCGGATTATTACACGTCTCAATTCTAAGGAAACTTGAGCTCTAACAAGCATTATGACATGCTGTTCATTTGATCATCAACAAGTAAATCAAAAAAATGTTTGAAGACATGCTTTTATACGCTTTCAGAAAGAGCAAAAAAAAACCATCACCAAAATATGATTTGAAAATGTTTGTTATTGGGATATTAAACAAGAGCTTTGGTGGAAATTTTGGCAGCTCTAACTGAGTACAAAAGGGAACTTTTTTGTGAAAATTTGATTACAAGAAATCCGGTATGTCATCAGCCAAGTCAAGTTAAATAAAAGCATGTAAAAAAGTGAGGTAAGAGTAACACTTTCAACACTTTTCAATTCAATTTTTCAATTTTATCGCGCTGCCTTTAAATTGCAATATCAATTTGAAAGCTGACAACAAGCTTGTGCAACAGCAACAGTTAAAAATGCATTGCAAATTAATTTCGTTGCAATTTGACCGTTAAACGGCAAAACAGTTAACGTGCCAGCGAGCCATTAAGTCACAAAACAGTTTACAGTTTTGCGGCCAGCAATTGAAAAACGGGAAGCTTCATTATAGTTTGCAACTCGCTTTGACTTGAGATCTCTTCTTGGCTCAAACTGTGACAAACAACAAATCAAACACAAAGCGTGGGTGATCACCATTAAATTGCTGTGGAATTTCTACGAACGCGCCCATGACTCAAAGGGGCGCAGTTAAGGCTGCTTCTGTTCTGGCCATAAGCAGCGTTCTTGGTAATTAGTTCAGATTCAGCACGTCTAGTCATATCTATTAATAGAGTTTACGTGCTTGCAACTAAATAAATGAAATGAAATAACTAAAGAACAATACAATAAGTAAACTAATATCCAATCAATGTAAACTTGAGAAACTGTTAATGAATCATGTTCCTGCATCTGAACTGACCTACTTCCCAAAAACTGTACACTATACATAACGTATACGCATCGTAAGCTTAGTGCAACTTAATGCTCTATTGAGCGGCACATTTGCAGCTTCACTGACAGCCACAATTAAGCGTTGTTGTTGTTGTTGTTGTTGTTGTTGGTGTCCGGTTGCTGAGTGATCCGTTTACCGCTTACAGTTAACAATTTTTCTGCTGTTAACGGTTAATAGTTAACCAATTGTTGATTTGTGATCTCTTCTGTCTCCGTTAACCGTATCCAATTGCCACGGACTGACTGTGTGTGTGTGTTTGTGTGTGTGTGTGTGTGTGTGTTATGGTTATGGCCAACTCAACGGCCGACCAAACAACTTTTCAATTTCAATCAGTTTCTCACACAGTTTTCAGTTGCATTCACTGCCAACTGTTGTTTGTTTACTGTTTTCGCTGTTGTTTACACGTCTTATCATAAATATTAGTTTTTTGTAAATGTTAAACAAGCTGACAACATAAACAAAAAAGTTCTCACTAATGAGGCAAAGACCTATAACCTTTTTCGGGTCCAACTCATTAGCAATTGCTCCAGTTAATGAGCAACAAAAACAACAAAAACAACAACAACAACCGGTGGCAAATTAGAATGGCCCAGAAGTCGATCCAATTGGCTTTAAACTGGTCTGCAGATCGCAGACGGAGGTCAGCCGGAAAACATGAAAAATGCAACGCTATTAAAAATAAAAAAAATAAAAACAGCCAACAATAATCATAAACAACAACAACTGCGAAAAGAAACCTGTTTCAGCGACAAGTGCAACTTACTTATGTATTGAGTAGTTGCAGTTTAAACACATGGCCAACACAGTAAAACATGGCCAACACGGTGGAAACCGAAGCCCAATTCGGAGTGATTTAAATTTCAACTTTGTGACAATGCGCATTTAATTACGAAAGTAACTAAGCTAACAAAACGAAAACCAAAAATATTACGTATACGTCTTAAAGCACACTCATTTATTTTTTTTATCAGCACACATTTAGAAAAACCACTGTGCAATATCTGCGCTTTTACAGTTGGCTTTTTTTTTTTCTTGAAACCCATTTTTGTCTGCAGTTGTTTTTCTATTCGATGACTGTTTGCATTTTGCACTCCTGTTTTAAAGTTCAAAGGTGTCTTGCGCTCTTTTTTTTGGCGTGAGAACCAAACTGCAAACAGTTTTGCGGTTTTCAAGATACAGATACGGATACCGTTAGACAGGTTATGTGGTGAATTTATTGGCAATAAAGATATCAATGGATGTCAACTTACTTTAGCGGCCATTTGTGGATGCGCAAAAAGGTGTTCATTAAAAGTGCAGTAGCATATTTCAGTTGAGTTGTGATTAGAACCTGAAGTTATTATTGTTGTTGTTGTTCACTTGTTTCATACTACGCCGAGCTTTTGCAGCTACTAGCATGGGAATGAAAGCGAGCGCGTGTGTCAAAGCGGGATGGCAATAGATGATACTATGAATGTATTATTGTTGTTGTTTTTTTTTGGGTTTTTGTATTGCGTACGGGGGATAACCAAAAGAAATGAAAAAAACACAACACTTGGCAGTAAACAATTTTCTTTTTCCTATGATATATGTTATTTAATTATAACTTGTTGCACTTTTTCAACTGTATTCTATATATAAATTTGATTTGGTTTCGTTTCGCTTTATACACGTTAACTTATTAATGCATTTGACCCGCTTTTGTTGTTGTTTGCTGTTTACGTCGATTTCGTTGTATTCTACGCAGAAAAAACTCGTTAGCTGTTTACGATTTTTCTTTTGCACTTGCTTGTGTTTTCTTTTATTTTTCAAACACCAGCACACACACACAAATACACATACACTCACGCACACTCAACTGCAGCATTTGGCTTAAATATATTTTCATGAATTTTGTACATTTTTTCAGTTGCGCGCACGCGTTTAGCACCCACGAATTGTTATTGTTGCAGCTCTTCCCCACTTTATGCCTCTCTCTCTCTCCCTCTCTTTCTCTCTCTTGTTTGCACTCGTTGTGTTTTTGTGGGTGGTGGTCGGGGGGGTGCGCTTGTAAAAAATTAAGCAGCGCGCGTTCCGCTTTTTCAACTGTTGGCCACAAGCTGCGCGAGACGACTGAGCGAATAAATTCAGCTCAGGTGCTTTGAGCTGCGCAGCGGGCTTTGAGCTTTGAGCGGAGCTTTTTAAATCAAAGCTTTAAGATACGCTCTGTGATATTGCTGGCGAGTAGCTTTTTATGTTAAATGACAAAGCGACATCTGGCGACTTTGAAAAGTAACTCACTTCTGGTTTGAAAATAAATAAATTTGAATAACCATATTTAACGGCTAGTTGGCGGAGAAGTTTTGTGAAGGTATGAAGTGAAAATATTTGCATATAAAAATTATTGACTATTTATAAATGCTTTTCTAAGATGTTTTGCTTTATATCCAAACACTCACTTAATACTAAAATTTAAAGAAAATATGATTTATGTAAGACTTATTCAATCATTAAACGATCATCTAACGAGCATTCCAAAATAAATGTATTTGAGCTCTAATATGTAAGCAAGGGTCTGAAATAGTAAAAACCATCGATCGTTAAATCAGCACAGGTAGGTAACAAAAATAAATCGATGTGCGTGCTTCCCGCGCTCCTCACTCCTCCGTGCCCAATAATAACGAATTCGAGTTCGACTCATTACGAAAGTGCCGCCCAAAAGGCAGACTGTAAAACACACTCGGACAATGAGGGCGAAGGGGGTGGGGGACTTTTTGTTGATCTTGAGCGGGAACACTTTAAGCAATTGTTGTTGATTTATCTCTCTTGGCAACTCAGCTGCTGCTGCTGCTGCCGCTTTTATTGCTGAGTTTGCTGGCGACGCGACTTCGACGCTGCCTCGACTTACTGACCAAGTTTATAAAACTTTGGGCCAAAATGCAAGCGTCGCACAGTTGCTCCGACAACGTTGCACGCGCCGACAACGTCGCGACCCCTCAAGAAAAAAAAATTAAAATAAACACGTAATATTTAGTCGCTCCATCTGCCGATCGGAACGAACGTAAACGAGTTGCAGGGCCCAGGGCCAAAAAAAGCAACAACAAATCGCAGTGCGTTTTATCAGCAACAACAACAACAACGACGAAGACAAAAACGAGAGCATCATCAACGAAAACGAAAGTCGCTTCGAAGCGGAAGAAACACGGATCTCGATACCATCTCTCTCTCCCTTCCTCTCTTTCGCTCTCGCTGTCGCTTTGTGTAATAAAATGATTTATATATAAATTATAGTGTACTTATCCACAAAGTGAAAATTAACCGCATGCCAAAACGATTACGGCTCTATAAAAAAAACCCAAAAAAAAAACCAAACCAAAACTAACTATAAGAGTAAGTAAGCTCTTAAGTGTTCTATGCTCAGTGTAAATAGATTGCCGAAAAACTTGTTAATTGAAAACAAAACACTATTTTTGGGGAATTTTTCTCAGTCTTCTTCAAGTCTCCCAAACAAAAAGTGCGTCGTGTTCAAAACCTACATAGTTCCTACATTAAGTTCTCCTATCAAAAACTATTATATAAAACAGATTCAAACATTTTTCAATATGTTTACTCTCCCCTCCCTCCTCTGCCTCAGAAAGAAGCTCCCCATCCAAATGGGTACACAAAAATTATGCAAAAGCCAAACAAACCAAACTTAACTAAAAAAATAAAAAAAAAAAAAAACGCGCTGAGGAAAGCGAAATGCAAACGCGTTAACTATGCAAATTATTTCTTGTGTATTATCAACAACAAGCGCTGATGAGGAACTGCGCCCAGTGTCAAAGAAAGAAAGAAACATATCTCTAGTTCAGTCTTCGTTAAGGTTACATGTTGCCAGCAGAAGCAAAAGCACGCGACCTTAGGCAATGCCACATTAAAAAAAATTATTCTCGGTCAAGTCGCAGCAACAACAACAACAACAACAACAACAAGAAAAGACAACTTGAACGAGAAATGCGTGTGTTCGCAGTTTATTGTGTTTTGTGTGTGTTTTTTTTGGGCCGCCGGACTTTAACTTGAGCTCTTGCAATAAGCAATAATAAGCAATAAAAACTTGGAATCATATTACGTGTTCGCGCTCAAAACGAAAACGAAAGCCGCCCTCCACGAATTGAGTCCGATTTTGAGTCGCTTCATCTTGTGGTCAGTTTTACAAATAAAGCTCAAACGAAAAAAAAAGCTCAGCTCGTCGGGCGTCGGGAGTCGATTGTTTTGTTTTTGTTATTGTCACTGTTCAATTGAACCTTAAACGTTGCTGTTGCTCTGCCAATGAAATTGGGTTGAGTTGAAAAAAAAAATATATACAAGTTATGATTAACTCAATTTGAGGCGCTAATTGTTGCATAAGTGTTAAAATATCAACCGCAAAATATGGGTAAAACACACACGCAAAATACTGCAGCAGCTCAAGCGGCGTATGAGCAATATTCTAATTAGATGCGAAACAAACAGAGAGAGCTTAATTTGCATTATTCTTTTATTACTTTCAGTTATCCTATTGGCAATTGTGTCGAAAAAATTCGCAATACTCACAAATTTACTAAGAAAATTGTTCAAGTAAATAAGTTTGAAGTTGACCTTGAGGTTAATAACAATAAAAAAAAAAAAAGGGGTAACCAGGCCAAGCAAGCAAGCAAACGGTATTCAAACAAACTGTTTTTACATTTATTGTCCATATAATAACATAGCATAATCACAACAACAAACAAGCAACTAACAACAACAACAACAAGGCAAATGGAAATTAGGCGCACCTTGTCGTCGTTGTTGTTGTTGTTGTGGTATCTCTTGGGCGCTGCCAAGGGCGCCACAAACCAGAGCAACAACCAGTGGCAACAACAACAACAACAACAACAAGCTGGAGTTTTTTAAGCATTTAAATGACTCGCTTTCGATTGCATCAATCGAAGCAGAAGAAGATAAATCATGGCATAATCATGAACCACATTTGACACGCACCTCGGTCATCTTTGGACTGACCAAGGTGGTCAACGCGAGCAATGTGAATCCCATTTGTGAATCGCATCTGCGTCAAGTGCAACGTGGCATACTGAGTAAACAACCCTGGGCCATGAAAGGTGAGTACGAGTACGAGTGTTCACTGTACATAGTTTAAATTTCCGCATTAATAAACAAACACATATTCATAACTATTCGAATTGTGTTGTCAATTAAAATTGGCAACAAACCTATTGACACACTTACTATTCAAGTGTTTAATAGTCTCTGTCTGTGTTTTCCAACTCTATAAATAATGAGTCAACCACTGATTTCAACTTTTGGGGACGAAGAAAAGCTGTTTTTGGCTTTATTTTAGACAAAAAAAAATCATTTTTAATCATTTACTCATTATCTTCGTCAAAAAAATCATAAATTTCATTAAAATCAATCGATTCTTCATTTATGTAAGAATTCATAGTGTTGTCAACGATGAAAAGATGTTTCTGGCTTTAAATGAGAACAAAACAAGGGCAAATAATTGAAAAAAAAGGTTAAAAAAAAGTTCATTGTTTTTTTTAATAATTAATTCAGTATTTTCTTTAAATGGTTTCTTTATTCATTGGGATTTAGGAACCCTTTGTAGCAAATTTGTATTTCGATTTTTGGGACTTTAAAAATTGGCACTTTTAAACGATTAAGAGATAGCAACAAAATTTTTTTTTTTTTGTTTTCTCGATGCACAAAATGCGCATTAATTTGGTAGAAATAAAAAAATCCAGAAAAAGCTGATCTTTCAACAACAAAAAAAAATGAAAGATTACCCGCTTCCCGCAATTTGCAATTTTTTCAAGCAATTCCAGATTTGGCGGGAAAAAAGCTGATTTGACATCAGTGGAGTCAACACAGAAACTTTTACAATTTGTTTACTCTCTCTCTCACTCTCTTTAACAGTGCTTGATGCATCCGGAACGAAGCCTTCGGGTTTTGTGTATGGCCAGAACTATTGGCTGGGCAGTCGGGAGGCGTGCAAGGGTGTGCAGAGTCCTGTGGGCATAACGCTGTCCAAGAACTTCGATCGCGTCATGCACTATGGACTGATCACACAGCAGGCGCCCTTTGAGATGGACTATCGGGTAGTGTATCTGCGGCACAACTCGCCCTGGCAGGTGGAGATCAAGCTGATGTCCGAGCAGATCATTCACATAGGCCTGTGCCTGCCCAGAGCCTGCACGGGGGGCGAGGTGAAGCAGCTGGCCGCGGAGTATGTCTCGCGGGGAATGTTTGCCGAGAGTGAGATCTTTGATATACAGCCGGAGGTTTTGTACATGAAGGATCTGCAGTTGAGCGATGTCTTCTATCAGCGCACCAGTTTCCGCCTCCTCGTGGGCTGTGTCCTTGCCACCTGTGCTCTGATGCTGTGCGCCCAGCAGCTCTCAGCTGCCAGGAAGCTGCTGCCGGCTGGTGAGGATCTGGGTGCTGGCCTGGCTCCAGCTGAATCGGAGCTCTGGCGTGCTCTCTACTCGCTGCTGAGGTGGCAGCGATTGCAGAAGTTTGTCGGCTGCTACGACCTGCCCGGGAACTGGGCAAGGATCTTTGCCGTGCGCGAGAATGGTCCGAATGAGATTCCCGTGATGAATGGTTTGAGAAGTGTGTGCGCCATTTGGATAATGATCTTTCCATGTGGTGTGGTTCATGTACTTCACGGTGCACAATAAAACCGTGCTCATATCCTATGCGGAGCAGGCATTCTTCCAATACGTCTCCTCCGCGCCGCTTCTAGTCGATGTCTTCTTTACAATCAGGTGAGTTTTTGAACTAGTTCGGAGAGTAAGTTTTATTAATTGAACTGCTCATTTTAGTGGCTTTCTGCAAACGTACAATTTCCTGCGCAACTCAACGCAGCTGGATGCAGTGCGTCAGAATGGCTGGCGCAAGAATCTCAAGCTCTTTGGCAAGCTGCTCTTCCATCGCTACTTGAGATTGGGTCCACTCTATCTGGTTGTGTTGGCATCGGTGGATTTGGTTTATGCCTATATTGGCGATACGTCCGTTTATCATATTAACGAACGCTTCGACGAGATGTGCTCCAAGCACTGGTGGCGCAATCTGCTCTTCATCCAGAACCTCTTCGATCATCGCGACATGTGCGCCAATTGGAGCTGGTCCTTGGCCTGCGAAATGCAGTTCTTCATCCTGGCAAACCTTCTCCTCTTCCTATATGCCAAGTATGTTAAACAGAAATCTTTTTACATATTCCATTACTCACCTCATATCTATCTCCACTTGGCAGGCATCCACGACTGACAAAGGCGCTGGTTGCCTCCTCGCTGGTGTCCACCATTGCCTGGTCCTATGTCATTGGTGTGAGCATCAAGTTTCAGCTCTCCTTCGATGCCGCCTTTGCCACAGGCACGGAGATCTACACATCGCCCTTTGTCAGAGTACTCCCTTATATACTGGGCGCCATCACAGCTTGGTCCTTGCTGGAGTGGACAGAAGTGGAACTGAGTGAGACGAGGGAGCGCTGCTCCTGGCATTTGGCGCTGCTCGTCTTCTTTGCCTGCATCTACTCGACAGTGCGAAGGGATCTGGGCTCTCTGATGGCCATCTCACTGTTCGTCCTGGGCAGGCTCTTCTTCTCCTTGAGCGTCTGCTGGATGATTGCGGGCAGCGCGCGGGGACGTGGCGTCTGGTGGTCACGTCTGCTGGAGGCCAAGGGCTTCCAGCACTTGAGTCGACTCTCGTATGCAATATATTTGCTCAATCCTCTGGTCATTGCCTTCTTTTACAGCCTAACCAACGCCAGCACGCATGCAGATCCTCTCATGCTGGTTAGTTAGAATATAAATATGATTATTATCTCGATTTAAATTTATTGTTTATGCTTACAGTGCGTTGTGACCTGCGGATTTGCCGTCATCGTCTATTTGGCGTCCATTGTGTTCTCGCTGGCCTTTGAATTGCCATACAACAATTTATCCAGCTTGCTGCTGAGACGAAGCAAATCGAAAAGTGCCTGAAGAGATGCTTATTTTTTAATTAATGTATATAAAATGCCTCCATATTTCAATTGTGATCGCTTGCATGTACAACAAGAACCACTCATTATTACCATTCGTTTTTTAAGTTTAGTTATAATTTATTTGTAGGTATGCAATAAACAAATACTTTGAAAACTTATTCTGACTTGCTAGTATTTTTTGGTGTTTTTTTGTTACACGACCAAATGGTACTGTTAAGTTAACAGAAAGCAATAATGTTAAATATGTACATAGTATCGATATTCGATTTTAGTTTTAAAATACCGGCCGGCTGCTAACATGTTTAGTTTGTAAATATCTAAACTAAAAGCAAATGCGAAGAAAATGGTGCTAAAAATAAAGAATTTTGCTTAATTTGAAGCCCCACAGGGTATGTTTTTAAAGTTGATTACACTTTTTATAGCCATCAAGTGCCCAAATGCACATCGATATATCGATAGGTTGGCTTGGACATCAAACGCATGTTAGAAATATGTGGATAATATTTGTATTGCGCGTGCGTATAGGCTCTCAATTTTCTCTCTCTCCAACTTCGCTTGTTTTAAATTGTTTAAATTTTAAGCACGTCTGAATGTGTGCAAACTGAAGGAACACACAGTTGGGCAGTCAGTGCTGCGCCGGCTGCTCCAAGAGATAGTACGCACATTCCGAACGCGGACGATTGAGCGAACAAAAAAAAAGTGAAGCGCTTGCGCGTCAAAAAGTTGAATGCTGCTTTTTGCATATTTCTTGAAAATTGCGCGCGTTTCGTTTGTTTTATTTTAAGTGCAATAATTAAAATCAAGCTGGAATTATGTTTAGCTGAATACGTTTTTAAAGTAGAATAGTAAGTGAAAACAAGAAGCTGCAAATGTGAAAATTTCCAAAGCGACGCGCAGCATCTCGGCATCAAAGGGAGCAGCATCCTTGTGAGTGAGTGTCCTTGCTCGTGTGTGAGAGTCCCGCTCTATGTGCGTGTGAGTGTCTCTGTGAGTGCGTGCTCCACCCTCTTAAAGGCGCAAACAATGCCATAAAATATTTACATACTATATTTGTTGTAAATTCCAATATGCCAAAAATAAAATAATGAAAGTGCAATGTGCTCTGAAATATTTGGATACAAACGAGTTATTGTTGTTTACGGTACGCTACGTGTTGAATAAATGCTGTACGTCTATTTAAAATGCAGTGCTGCAACAATGCCAAAAGAAAGAGAGAGTCTCCTTTTGCAATTGCTATTTTATCTGGCATTCCACCCCCTACACTAACCACTTGCCAATCTTTGTCTTTCTGTGCGTGTGTGTGTGTGTGTGTGTGTGGGCGGCGTGTGGCGTCGCCGCAGGTAAAGAACCTCGAGCGCCATGTATTAAAATTATGAACTCAATTAGGCGTGAAATTGATGTACAGACATTTTAATATGTAGGTTGTGTTCTATTTTTGTCACCTGAAAGTGTCGCTTCTTATCAGCAAACGTAAGCATCAATTGTTGTTGTGCCGCTCTCACTCTTTCTACATTTCACACCCACTCTATCTTTCTCTCTCCCGGTTTGTCTGCTGTACTCCGTGCGCTCTCTGTAAATTCTTTTTTTTGGCAGCCGCTGCTATTGTTGTTGTTGCTATGTGTGGAATTTCTTTTGACGCTGCTCCCTTTTGGCACTCTAACTTTGCCAGCTCTTTGCATGTCGTCTGTCGCGTTCGCACTAGTGGGCCTGACCTTGAACAAGTTCAGCTGCACAGGCAGAGGCGATGGCACTGTTCTTTGTGTTGTTGTTGTTGTTGTTGCTAGCTCTGCGTCGAACGAAGCCTTGGCCTTGGCTGCAGCTCCATATAGCAAATTGTTTACTTAACACACACACACGCAAGCACGTGTTCTTTGTGTGCCTTCCTTTGTATATGTTTATATATGTGCTATTAAACTAAGCAATAAGCAAATATTTGCAATCAATTAATATTATTAAATGCGCTGCGACTGCTGACGACGACGCTTTCACCCATCACGTGTTCAATCGCCGTTGAGCAGCTTCCGTGTCAAGCTTCCGTTCGTGCTCTCTTCCACTCGCTCTCTCATTTTTACCTGAGTATCTTAATCGCTCTCTCCCCCTCTTTGTTGCGTGTGTGTGTTTATTTTGGCATTTTGCTCATTTGTTTATTTGCTTTAAACCCTATAAGAACACATAAACATTATACACTGATAACTTTGTAATACACAAAACATCTGTTTATTATTTTCTTTCGTACATTGAACCCCGCAGCTACTGCTGCATGTGACGTCACAAAACTTACTGTCTAAGCTTTCAAGTTTGTACAAACGTCTCACAACAAATACGTTTAGCTGTTATCGCCGCTTCTCCCCGCGCAAATGAATCATTGCAAACACAAAGAAGAAGACAAGCATATACACATAATATCACTTTGCTGCCAATCAGTAGCTCGACCAGTGCTGCCAATTTTGCTATTTCCCCGCTAGATCTAGCTCGCTGCAATTTGCAAATGCGGGATAAATTGTAAAATAGCGGCTAGCGGGAATTATAGCTATTTTCCAACTTCATGTATTTTTATGTTTTACGTGTCAACACTTAAATACTTTGTAGTGTTTTACCTATTTGCATGGCAAAAAAAAAAAACAATAAGCCAAAAGAGCATTCAATTTGATCGTTTTTAATTATAAAATCAATTGATACGAGTTTTATACCATCACTGAGCTCGACGTCTCTTTGTTTAATTAACGAAACTTTCATGCCCATATAATTCTTTAATGTTTATTTGCAAAATATCTATTCAGTGTTTCCGATCGTTAGCTTTATCAACAATCCGATAACAAATGATAACACTTCCCTTGTCATAAAAGATTTTACTTAATAACATTAATGTGCTGCCTGTTTAAGTATTTGCAAATAGTAAGCGTTCAGTTTATGGCCCATTTAATCTTGAAACATAAACAAATTCCTCAAATAATGTTCGCCGGTTTCATACAGACTTTATTATCATAATAATGTGCTATAAACTAATTAACTCGGCTGTTTGTGATATATTGCAAAGTGAAATAAAAATAACAAACAAGCAAGATTTGCAATTTTTTCTCAATCTCAAGATAATTTTCCCACTCTTCACAATTCATTGGAATTGTTTGTTTGGATTTTCTTGGTGCCAATTTTTTTTTATCATCACCCGGCACAATTCAATGGAAAACTGATTCCCTGTTTGAGCTAGAAACAGGAAACCGTTTTATCAATTGACTTATAATCCAATTACCATTTGTAATGGATAACCAAGAATTACATTGCTTATTCTTCAGTTTTTTTTAATGTTGTTGACTCATCGCTGCTGCATTCAATTCAAATTCTTCTTCATACATACAAAGGAAACACACACAAATAATATTTATAAGTATATTGCCACGCCCTTTATTGTGTCTGCGTGCATAAAACTCGTTTCATGCTTAAAACAGAGGGGCGTGGAGGGGAGGGGATGGACTGGAACTGGTCATTGTCCCATTTTCTTTTGAGCCACGACAGCCGTGAAAATGTAAACAAAATGCGCGTAATTAAATTTTCATACGTCGTCGTTGTGAGAGGAGCGCAAAGGACAAGGAAATATATTCATAAATTATTAAGACCCACCTTTAAAGTGAAGCCCCGCCCACTAAATGGGCGTGGTCTCACGCCATAACCGTTACTATTTGCATACCATATATACCATACATACATACAAATTTACTGTCCATCTAATGTTTTGCCTTAACTTGTTGCCACTTTTTAATTGGCTATTTGCGACGACGTTTGCCTTCCGTCAATCAAGTGGAAAGCATTTATGTTATCCCTTGGACACTCCCTTATACCCTGTAAAAAAGCTTAATTGCCATTCAAAATATGTTATTGTTCTAAGCACAGGACACTTTCTGTTCTTTTCTCTGTCTTCATCTTTCTCTATCTCTGCACCGAAAAAAAAATCAAGCCCAACGTACTTAAATCTCAGGTCGGATTTTCTAAAACTGACACCAACAATCTTAATTTAAGTACGTTTTTTTAATTCCAGAATTCTTGATAACAGCCCATTTTTAGCGTAATGAGATTGATTTTAACCCGTTTCAGATTTAAATCAATCCCAATGCAGGCTAAATTCAAGAAAGGCAAGCCTATTTTGAGTTCGATGTACAAACTAAATTTAAACGCACTGGTATTGGATTTAAACCCTAAAAAATCCATTGGTTCTTAATTGAAGAACACATTTTGAACATATGGTAAAAATCATTGTTTCTTACTTAAATTATGTATTACCCATTTGTTTAAAGATTTTTTTTCAAATCAATCCTCATGCTTCAGCTAGAAATGTAAGAAATTAAATTAAAAACCATTACAAATTTTTTTGTATTTACTTACCCTTTTTATTTACTAAGCCCAAAATTCATAAACTGTTTTTTTTTCTGTGTATGTTATTGTTCTCTGTGCCTTTCTCTGTCTTTATCTTTCTCTAACTCTGGTGACTGATAAAGTAGTTGGGTTGGACGAAGCTCTGAAAAGAAACTCAAAGGCTGTTTTAAGCCGCATCCGTTTGTGATATGGGCGAGTATGACGCACTGTTAATTACACACACATACACACACACATGTTTGCCCTGCGGCAGATTGCTTCCGACGTCAGCTTTTCACCAGTTTTCTGTTTGTGTGTGTGTGTGTGGCATATGTGCATTTTCTTCATGCGCCCACATGAAACGACAGTTCACAGATGCAACGAAACAAAGATACAAAGATACATAGATACGAAGAGCTGAAACCACATCCGGCACACATCTGGGATCTGGCTGGAAAATATTGTATTATTATTTAGCAGACGTTTAACAAACTGAACTGAGTGAACCGCAATGACAGTTAAATATGGTTGCATGTTGCAACTGTGGCATGTTAACAACAGCAACCACAACAAACAATATTAGGATCAAACTTTAACTGAAAAACTTTTTCTCTTTAAAGACAAAAGAGGAAGCAGGAGTTTTTAGTTTCCGTCACCCATATATATATATATATATTGTGTTCAAGCTTTATATTAACCGACCTAACTGTTGGGAGCACGTCTGACCGTGACGTGTTGCCTGCCACAAAAGGCAGCTGTGTGCTCTTTTGCCAGCCAGGCACGTAGCTGCAACACACACACACACAACGTTAAGTGTAATTGAAATTTGCGGTGTCTGCATTATTAAATAAGCAATTTCAAGAAATTTGCCACACACAAAGCCATATAGTATATGATGGCATATACATCCAGATCGGTTAAGGTGTGGACAGGCTGGACGTGAGAGTTGATAAGATATGCTCAGAATTTGTCGATAAGATTAGCTATTTGATAAGAGTAATCGCAATTCGATTATTGCTTAATTAGAGCGTGGAAAACGACACAATAAATAAATGAAACAATTTCACAATAAAATTGTTTCTAAATTCATTTTTCTAATTCTCGCGTTGATCAATATCTAAAGTATTTTTTATTGCTTTCAAAGTTCATGGCAAAGGTTAGGAAAAGGAGTGCAAATTGTTGGCTTGAAAGAAGGATTGGGGAAGGCAATAAAACTTTAACATTCATGTAAATGTGGGCAAGACCGAAAGGGGGGAGGGGGCAGGTAGCAGGAGTCATAATGTACTACAAGGGTTGTAGTTGTTGCGACGAAGCATGGAATACAGCGCCTAGACACGCAATTGTCCTCCTCCTCCTTCTTGCCCAGGACACAACGACAGCAGCCCAACAACAACAACAACAACAGCAAGCTGCATAAACGATGACGTCATTGGTGGCGCCATTTGTCAATGCCTTGCAGTTAAGGCGAGAAGAGAGAAAAAAAAGAATGGCAAACTAATTACAAAGCCGCGAGCCTGTGACCTTTTTTGCCACAAAGGACTTGCAACGAACTGCAGTGCCAAGAAATATAGCTTGATAAATTATATGCAAGCTTGCTGCTTACAGAGAAAGCGCAACAAAGAGAGAGAGAGAGAGAGAGAGAGAGAGAGGGTTACTAAATAACTATGTTTATTTTAAAAGCTGTCTAATACCCCGATTCCACTAGGCTTTATTTATCATAACAGCGAAGTCGGTGATGCAAGTCGTTCCACTATCAATCCAACTGAAACAGCGTATAATTTTAACAGAAGTCCGATTAAAAAGCCGCTGACAGCTGTTTGATTTTCTGTTATACTCAGTTTGGCACTGTTCATAACCAATTATCGATATGAAATTTGGAATTTTTGTTGGCTAACAGTGCATCTTCGTAACAGCCAAAGTCTGTAAATAATTTATCAACTAAAAGATGTCGATTCCAACATGGGAATCTAATTCAAATAGATGCTGCATTACCGAGCTGCAATTACATCCGTGCATCCGGCTCTAGTGGAATCGGGGTATTAGATAGAATCCATCCATCCTTAATAAATTTAGATTAAATGCTGCTCGAATTGAACTTCTTAAAAAATTCAAGTTATTTCTTACCTGCTATTTTGTTATTTGTAATGTTGAAACTTACTTTAAAAACGCAATGAATTCGCACACAACAACTTCAAATGCATTTTTGCAATTACTGTGCAATCTAATTGTATAGATTTGCAACAATGAATTACTATACGTGCCGCTCTCGTTAGTTGCCACACACACACACAGGGGGTGGTTGAGGGGGTTTGCCTGCCAGGCAGTCGCCAGGCAAATGGATTTTTCCGTTTTTGCATTTTGCACTCGATAAAAAAAATGGCAATGTTTTGTTTGGGCTTTTTCATTCAAGTCGAAGGTTAGATTATATCGTTGCAATTTTGTTGCTATTCTTTCTCTCCATATTGTATATATTTTTTGTTGTTGTTTATTGAGACTGTGATTTGCAACAGACATTGCTAGACTTGTAGTAGTTGCTGCAAGCAGACCGTACAGGTTGGCTAAAATGAAATTGGCTGCTGGCCAAAAACACTTTGAATGGCTGACTGCCACTCTTGGGAACAATGCGGGAAAAACACAAACACACACACACACACACACACATTTCTCGTGCTGTTTTCTCAATGAGCGCCAGTAACAACATTTTGATATGATGTGTGTGTTTGTTGAATGCCAATGTAATTGCCATAAATTTTGGCTGGAAATGTGTTTAGCACCTCAGTTGACGTGACTTTAACTCACACATAAACATATGTGAGATAATTTTTTTTTTAGCTTTTTGCCGCTCTCCCAATTAGCGAAAGCGAAAACAGCTGCAAAAGCTGTAATAGAAAAAAATATATATAATACTATTTAAGAGTTGTGTTAAAAGCGAAAATAAGCTAAAGAAAAAAACAAGTTTAACTACTCTCTTTGTATAAGTTACTCAAAGTATGACAACACTTTTTGAACTATTATTCATAATTACAAACTCAAGTTGATTGATCTGTGATATATTGTCTTGATATCAATAACGAAAGTATAACAGCAACAATTGATTGAAATTATCTAAGAGTAGGAAGTGGAATAACTTTTACGTTGTAATACCAAAACTTGTTTTCAAGCTAAAACGTCATAAGTAACTGTTATGTTAACCTATTAAAAAGTTAAAAAAAAAACACTTGTGAAAACTTTATTTGATTGTTAACAGCTGCTGCTGTTCTTTTTTTTTTTTTTTTTGGCATTTACTGATGACGCTTCACAAATACCCTTATCAGACACAGTACAAAAGTAATACATCTAGCACAAGTTCCGAGTTGGCGCTGTATCGAAAATATGGTCAAACATTCAAAAAAAAATATAATAAAAAAAAAATGATAAGATAGGAATTGATAATGACGGCATACCCTGCTTATAAAGCCAGCACGCAGATTGAATGGTTAATGGCTATAATTGTTGATGAGTTCAGTTTGGTTGGTTCGGTTCGGTTCGGTTCGTTTCTGTTTTGGGTTCGCAGGCACTCGACGGAAAATCCATCAGGTGTTTTTTCTTGTTTTTGTTAACCTTTCTTTATTTGGTTACCGTTTTATATTTTTTTTGCATGTGAATTAGTTATGGCAGGTGTGTACTATATGGAAACGAATCGATTGAAGAAGTAATAACGTCAAAGGCTGACCTTTCCTCTAAGCAAGCCACTCAACAGGTCAGGGTTAGGCTTTAAAGTAACTTTGTAGTGCAATATTGATTAGACTTATCATTTTTATAGTGTCTGGCAACAAGTTTTGTAAGTGTTCAATAAACAGTTTTATAATTATTTGCCAATTCCTTTTTGATTGCAACAAATACAGCACGTGTTGAAATTCATGTGATTACGAATGAGTAAAACAAACACTTGTTGGCTAGCTAGAAAATAGCTAAACTGTTCAGCACTGTTGGCAGGGGGTTTGGGGGGTTTTTTTTGTGAACAAGTGTCCTTTCGCCACACAATTGAGTTGTTCTTCCCCTTCCTCCGCACTATTAAATTAATGTGTTAGCTCGTGTGTTCGTGTGTGTGTGTCTGATAAATCGCTGATTGATTGCGAAGCGAATAATATTCAATAATTTGTTGACTTTGTGTAGTTTGTAATCGTTTTTTTCAATCTTGTTTTACAGCCACGTCGATTGTCGATTTTAGTCGATTATTAAATGGCAAAGGCACGCAGAAAACGATTTCACCACCACCTAGTAGGAGCAGGCAAAGCACAGGAGCACGAGTTGCCACAAGCATAACAACAACAGCAACAACAACAACAAGGTCACAATGGATAAACGATCGCTATGCTGGCTGATCATCTGTGTGAATGTGTGCTTTGTGCTGTGGCTGGTGAGCGTGCAGCAGCTGGAAACGGATGAAGCAGGCTCCTCCTCCTCCGCCTCCGCCTCATCCTTAACCACACAAGTGCAACTGCAACCGAGTGCCAATGGCAGCAGTAAACCAAACCAAATACACGACCCTAGTCGCACTCAGCAACTTAGTAGCAATAATAGTAGTTATTATTATACTTATTATAATTATAGCCCTAGCCTAGTTAGTCTAGACACATCAAGCACCACAACCACCACAACCACACAACCGCCATCACATCCATCAGCAGTGAATGCTTCCTCCTCCTCGGATGCCAGTCAGCTGATTGATCTGCACAACTTTGCATACCTCATGGCGCAGCCGGCTTGTGCGTCGCACATCCAGGCCTTGATCCTGGTGCACACGGCGCCCAGGAATGCGGAGAAGCGTTCGCTGATCCGCCAGACCTGGGGCGGAGCACACGCGACGTCGGCACAGACGCCGCTGCGCGTCGTCTTCCTGCTGGGCGCTGTGCCCCGAGAGCAACTGGGACTGCAGCACGCCCTGGAGCGGGAGAATGGGCGCCACAAGGACATGGTGCAGGGCAACTTTCAGGATGCCTATCGCAACATGACCTACAAGCATGTGATGGCCCTCAAATGGTTCAACAGTCACTGTTCCCATGCCCAGCTGCTCATCAAGGTCGATGACGATGTCTATGTGAATACGCCACAGCTGATCAAGCTGCTCCGCGAGCCAACGCCCAACAACTCGAATCTGACAACGACGACACCGTCGACCCCATCGACTCCTTCGTTGCGTTCCCTTCTCCAGCAGCGACATGATCTCCTCTTCTGTCGTCCGGTGCTGGCCTCACGTGTCAAGCGTTCGTATCGCGTAAGTAGCTGCAGTACGTCACTTCAAATACAGTCACTAATCCTCTTGCTTGCAGTCCAAATGGCGTGTCAGCTTTCGAGAATATCCCTCGCACTATTATCCGCCGTATTGTCCGGGCTTTGCGATTGTCTACTCGGCGGATGTGGTGCAGCGACTCTATCTGGCTGCCCAGCATGCCGGCTACTTCTGGGTGGACGATGTGCACATCACTGGAGTCCTGGCACAGCAGACAAACACAACGATCACAACGCTGCAGCCGTTCGTCCTGTACAAGGACGATTGCGAGCGGCTGCTGAGCGGGGAGTGTGATCTGGATCAGCTGGAGTTTCTGTTCACGTGGCATAGTATATCGCCTGAGCAGATTAGTGGGCTGTGGCAGCTGCATGTGGCACAGAACTACACGTTAACACAGAGGAACATGGTGCAGCTGGAGTCGGATGTGGATGTGGGATTGGGATTGGCGTCGGATACTGGTTGGAGCTAGCTTCAGCCTTGAGTGGGGCGGAAAGATTTAAATTTGTATTTTGGCTGTTTTGTTTAGGGTTTCGTTGTATTTAGTTTAGTTGTTAACTTAGATTATTAGTTTAAAATATTAGTTAGCATTCTTCAGTATAATATCGAGAAGATGAAGATGATGGGGGACAGAAGAAAGAAGAGTCAAGTGAAACACCAACCACCTGCCTACAATCATTCGTATCATATATGTTAGCATAACTGAAGCATAACGATAAAGCTAAGCGATAAGTCATATAGTACATTCAAGAAAGCCTCTCTGGGTGATAATTACAAATACACACATTCGTATATGATAAGCATACTTAAGCACAACTCTTAAATACTAAGACAACAACAAAAATAGCATGTTATAATACCAAAATCTTAAGCTAAATGTGTTTTAATCCGTATATAAAGCATAATAATAATAATGAAGAAGATTATTATATTGTATGACATAGCGCAAATGTTTAGTCTGAAACTAATCAATTGTATTTATTTAGAAAAAAAAAACAAATGATGTCGAAAGAAATAACTTACCAATAATGTATTTTTTGTATTCGTCTATAGCAATTAACTATACCTATAATGTTTTTCATTTTAAACTGCATGCAACATTAGGTAAATGGACATTGTATACAGCAGCTTATAGCACAAACAAACAAAAACAAAAAACGATATAAAGTGGGAACATTTATAAGCCAGGAAACGTTAACAACAACAAAAAATATCAAAAGTAACGAAATGAAAATGTAAACTTTGTAACAAATGAAATTTATAAATGTCTAATGAAATTAACTAAATGTTCAAGTTTGTCAGAAATTATATATACACACACAAACATACATATATATATGAAAGAAGAAAATCCATAAAAAAAACAAAAAAAAAAAAAAACAACTTACAAATTGTAAAAGAAAAAAATAAAAAGATCAAAAATATTTGAATTTAAGAATGTTTGTATCTCTCCTGTTATCCGAGCTGTTTTTTGGTTTAATATTATATTTTATGTTTTTATTATTTGTTAAATTTTTCTATATTTATTATTTTATTACATCCTAAGAGTTGACTTAAAGAGCTTAACGCTTAACGCGAACTCTAAAAAACGAGCTTAACGCGAACATAAAAAGTTTGTTCTAGCGTTGTTGGCGTTGGCGTGGTCACAAAGGCTCAAATTGGGCGTTGTTGGCGTGTTTTAATTAATTAGTCACACACATTTTTGAACAAAAAAAAGTCAAAGGCTCAAAAGTCAATATATTTGAGTTCCTAAGAGTATGCATTTTATTTTCAAGCACGAAGAAACTTTTTTCAGCATAAAAGTATGCAAGCTGTGCCGACACAAATTTTCAGTAAAATGAACTGCTTGTCAAGCAGTATGTAAGCAGTACTCAGTGAGCAAGCTCTGTGCTACAGCAAACAGCTTTTTTCACGATACATACATAGGCGTAATATTTGAAACGTATTTTTATAGAAAATTTGTATAAAAGGCCCTTTTCAACAATTGACATTGGGTCAAAAGTTGACGTGCAAGACGGTAATTTTAAGGGTCAATCACATTAAATATTAATTGGCAGCCTGAAACCCATGGTTGTTTTCAACAGTTGCGCTCAAGGACATGCAAAATGTTTTAAATCAACAAATTATTGCCGCAAATTATATATATATATGAATTTTGATTATGAGAGAACGCGCTAGAGGTCTGTTTTTTTGTCAGTTGACAATTGCTTTGACACGCCCACCGCCCACCAGTCTGTTAGGGTTCACTTAGTCTTTGCCCTTTCAACTGTCGACTAATGACGTGTGTGTTCTGAGTGCCGGCCACACATTGTTGCATTCAATACAATATCAACTTTAGTATGTTACCGTGGGTCAGCGCGAACAGACACGAATACAGGACAGGAAGTCAAGGCACCAATTGGATTGTTTACATACCTTGAGGCATATAAGTGACAATGGCTTCGGTAAGTAAGACGAAAACAATGTAACTCAAGTGTCACTCAGTTTGTTTGCCGCTTAACAGACTTAGGGAAATAGACAACAGCACACTGACAAAAATTAATTGCAATTCTTTAAAAATCTTCTCTGTTTGTATATTTAACGATCCATTTAAAATGTACTTTAAGAGAGATAGCACCCCATTTGCACTTGTTGTTAGTACATCCTTTTCGACAAGTGGATCAACAAGAATAACAACAGATTCTGGAAACCGGGTTGAGTTTGCTCGTTGTCGTTGTCTTTGAGTGGCGCCGCCGCCGCCTTCGTTAGCTGCAAATTATTAACAAGTGGATGGAAAACAACATAAGCGAGGAAACAGCTCCACACACAACTTCAGCTTTTAGCTTTTGTTTATGGCTTGTAGCTTTTTAGTTTCGACTTTCCATTCCACATGCCACAAACTGCATGCGGTGAGTGTGTGCTAAAAGTCTCTCTGGTGGATGATTTGGATGCTGTTTTTGTGGAAAAGCTTTTTGTGGAAGTTTCGAAAGTATGTCAAGTTGGGAAGTTGGGGCAAAAGTTATTATACATACAGGAGTTCTTTCTGATGCTCCTGCTGCTCTTTTCTGCTTCTATTGCTGTTGCTTTTGCCTGCCCCTTTAAAAGCGCGCGTCGGCGCTCATAAGTATGCTACAATATTTTGCTATTTGCTGTTTCGGTTTCGGTTTTGGTGTCGGTGTCGGTGTCGATGTTGGTTTCGGCTTCTGTTTATGCTTAACGGCTGCTGTTCGGCAAACTGTCGAACTTCTCTGATGCTGGGGCTAGTTTTTAGTACGAAAACACTCTTTGGTGCTTCGGGCATCTCGGACTGAGCGAGGAGGCAGGAGAAGGGAGGAGAAGGGCGGCTGCTGCTCGTATCCGCTCAGGACTTCGTTTGCCAGGCAGACAGAGCCAGCCTATAAATGTTTTGTTTTGCTGCAGTTTGTTGTTAGTGCTGAACTGTGAACGGGCATCAGCGTGTGTTGGCCACACACAATATCATCATCTCTCGCCGCACACACACACACACTATCGTCTCACACACACTCGAAACGAAGACGACGCAATTTTAGACGCTTTTGTGTGTGAGCTAAAAGTACCGCCCAAACATCAAAAGGTGGAACTGTGACCAACTAAAAGCACGACAATCTCAAGCTTCAAAGGCAACAACAACAATAAACAACAAGAAAGTGCAAATTGACTTTTTTTTTACTTCGAAAAAAAAGAACATCCAAAGAATTTTACAAAAAAGTGCAAATCTAAAAGACCAACAACAACAGGTGTCAGCTTTAAACACAAAAAAACAAAACACAGTTTATTATTATTTTATTTAAACTAGTTTCCTTCTCTATTAATGCTCCTCTTCTGATTGTGTGCACGTGTGTGTCTGTGCGTGTGCGTGTGTGTGTGAATACACACTTGCAGCATAAGATGGTTGAAGAGTTTTTAGAGAAATTGCCTGAAATCGACACACGCTATGAGGTAAGTTGCTTCCTTTCCTCTCTCTCTCCCTCTCTCTCATCCTTAAACCCGCTTAAGTCCTTATGCCGGTAATCGCTTGGCAAGGTATTGTCCTGCGTATCCTGCTGCCACTGCCAAGTGGTAGCAACAGCATCAGCGGCTTTTGTTTCGCGCCAGCAGCCACCTGCTCGACATCCTGTCGTCCTGGCAGGCTTTTGCATCTACTGTTTGTTTGTTTTCTTGTTCAAAGCAGATGTTGCCTGCCATGCAAATGTAGGCCGGATATTTAATCAGTTTGCAGCCACATTTACCGTTCCTCTGCCTGCTGAATATGGCTTAATGCCAGTTGCCAGCTGCCAGCTTACACTTGCATTATCTACTCGCTGATCGTTTGTACTAATGCAAGTTGTAGTCAAATACTTCAACAAGTTTCCTTCTTAAGAAAGATGCTTAAGCTGCTTTAACCTTGCATTTGGAATCAGTTAAAGGCTTAAGCTTTAAAATGCTTTAAATGCTTATCTTACGATCGATTTTCTGACATTATCTTAAGCTTACAAGCTGATTTGATATACTTGGGCTATGTCAACAGCTTAAAAGACAATTAGCGCGCTTGCCGACGGGTCATGAGGGCCAACAACAGCGTCATGGCCAGCACAGTTTAGCGCACACATTAACTTTATTAGCGCCCAAAACGACTGAACAAACATCACACACACACACACACACACACACACACAGACTGAGACACAAAGGGTCGACCTTAATATATACTATGTACTAACATAATTATGTGTCGTATTTTTAACAATAACCATCCTGCAAGCCTTAAATGCCACACCAAACAAAGCCTGGCTACTAATAAACATGTTGTGGCAGCCACAAAGTATGTTAGTGTGTGTGTGTGTGTATGTTGTTGGTGTTGGTTTACACAATCGCGATCAATAAAAGTTAATTATTCAATACAACATGCCATAAACTTTCACTCACTCATTGGTGTGTGTGTGTGTGTGTGTGTGTGTGTGTGTGTGTGAGCTTTTGTTTAACTTACAGCTGGTGCTGCGTGTAAGGAGTGCAATTGTCTAACACCCACTTGCGAGTCCTTGCGAGTCCTGCTGTCATCGTTCTGTTGCGGTCGCGTTTGCCACCACAATTTAGCCGTTAATTTACATGCGAAAGTAGCTAGGCAGAAGCTAAAACAACAACAACTACAACAACAACCGCGCAGAGAAAGTTAATAAATGGGGTGCCTAAACCAACAGCTGCACTTCAAACTAAAACTTAAAATTTCCCAACTGTCCTCAAAACATTTCGTTCTGGGTGGAGCAGAAAGAACTTTGTTTGCTTGTGGCATATGGCATATGGACTTAATAATTTCCCCCAAGTACATGTGTACCGTAACCTATTTAAATGCCAGCATATTGATTTTAAAAAGTTTTAAGCTAAGGAATATGAAATGTCACAAATATATATAAATATTTAAAGAGTACAAAACTAAAAAACTAGCATGACACAATTAAGAACCTTATCTGAAATAAATAATTGAAATAGTTTCAATACTATTTTAGCTTTCGTACATTATTTAATAAATTCACAATTTGTGGCTATAAATTAAATGTCCATATAATTTACATATTTAATGAATCAAATATACACAGTTTGGTTTAATTCACTGCGAATAATTGCAATAAACCAAAACTATTTGATTAACTTTTAAATCAAAATTCAATTAGTGTTACGTTATTTACATTTTACCAATCAGCTGAAACGCCTATCAACAAAAACAAGCTGACAAGTTGTGGCAAACTAACTTTGTGTTATTTCTATTGATCGTCATCGTCCTCACCATCATCGTTAGTGGCTGGAAAAGTCTGTTTAATCTGTTTGTGTGTATGTGTATAGATAGATTTGTGGGCTCTTGAAAAACTTTTTAATCCCAGCTGTTAGTTGAAGTTAGGAGGTGGTTGCTGCTTCTGTTGCTGCCTCTTGTGTGTGTTTATTTGCAAAACAAAAATGCAATTTGTGGCTACATTTTAATTGAAGCCCAGTAGTCCGTATCTCTACCTGGCTGTCGTCATCCAAAATGATACCACACATGAAGTGGCACTTGGCATACAGCCAGAAGAAGATTCTGGCTGGCAAATGGAAAGTCGTTGAAACTTTGTCACACATTTTGTCGGGAGGAAAAACATTTTCAATATGCAAGAGTCGTTAATATGGCGACAACGACGACGACGCAGAGGCGTGGCACTTAAATTGCTGCTGCTGTTTTATGTATGTATTTGTGTACGAAGTGGACGTGGCGTATGCGTAATATGCTGCATAATGCGTATTTAGATGTAAATTGAATTGCGCATTTCACATGGCGTATACGTGATGCTAATTTTGCTGCATTATACAAATGACTACCAAAAATATATGAAACTGGCCACGTCTGCTGTGCGACAGATTTAACTCAAAGTTATTGTCGATTGGGTGTTCGGCTAAAAAGATGAATAGATGAAAGATAGCTAAGCTCCGACCCAAAAAATATAAATCATGCGATTTCTGTTTCTTTGTTGTTGTTGTTGCTGCGGATTATTATTGATGTTGCTTTTGATTTATGGCCCAGCGAGCATTGGGCTATTTACGGTCTGCATGTTGATTTTTAAATATTTATTTACGCTATTTGCTGTTTGCTTTCTGATTTCACATCGCATTGCTGAAACTGTATTGAGTATTATACAATAAAATTTGCAAGCTTTATTTGCTGAAAACTGCTGAACAAAAGATAAACAGCTTTGTGTTCATTTAGGTGGAATCAATCATAGTTGAGCAATAATGCTCTTTGGTTTTAGTTGAGCTCGCTTCACTTACAACATTTTATTAGCTAATTTCAGGCTGCTCAAAATGCGTTCATAACGAAGCTAATCCTGCCAGACAATGGCCAGCTCGGCTCAGTGCAAATTTCATTAATAAATGTCGAGTTAGCGCACAGAATATAATCCATTTTGCTCAATGCCCGAGGAATTTGGGCAAAGGAGGGTGTGATGCGGAGCAGGGGATTTGTGGTTTGGGGTTGGGGGTTGGGGTTTAGGGGATAAGTGGACGTGTGGCAGCTGAACGCAAACAATAAACACTGGAAAATATCACAGCTCGCTGGGCAAATGCAGCAGACAAAAGCAGCTGCTGATGCTGGATACTATAAAGCTGAACTGAAACTGATGTATAGTGGTGGGGTGTGCGGTGTGGTTGCTGACAGAGTGGGTAGCATTTTCAAAAACCGCATACGCCAAATGCTTTTGTTGGCACAATATACACACACTCCAAAAAAGAGCGAGACTCAAACAATTCATCTACCTTTTTTTCTGGGGAAAATAGCCGCAATGGATGGTAGAATAGTGGGACAGTGTGTGTGGGTAGAGCACATAAAACCGTGTCAAAAAGAGAGAGCAACAACTATAAAATGACCAGCTGGGCAGCATGCATGAGGTGTCCGCTTGTTTCGTTGTCCTGTGCACCGTGTGCATCCCGTGTCCTCTGCACAAATGCAATTTGCCTTTTGTACACGGTGCTAATTAAGTTTTGGACAAAGTTCGGGAGAGAAAAGTTTCACTGAAATTAAAACTCATGCATGCTTTACGCTGTTAGTTATTATTATTATTATTAGTATTCCGTTGGCGTCCCAATCTCATCTCATTTCTTCTTCTCTTCTGCTTATTGCCTTTTTGCAGGACATTGTGCCCATGGAGCAAGTCAGCTCGATGGTCTCCAATGGCGGTGGCAGTGTGACCATGCAGCGCGACGATGAATACCGAAATCGCATCATGAAAAGTAAGTGTGTCAGCTCTGTGTGTAGACCATGTTCATATATGTGTATGTGTGTACCCCAAAAGAAAAAAATATCACTTTCTCCACCAACACCCCCCCAAAAAAAGAGCCAACAACATGTACTACATAGAAAGGTAACTGCTTCAGTTGCTGCTGCTGCTGCTGCTGTTGCTTCTGTTTGGACTGTGAGTGAAACTGCTTGGAATTTTGCATGGGACGACGGATGATGGATTATGTATATCCCTGACCTACTCGTATTGCAGTTGACATACTTTAATCCCGCCCGCCCAGTGAGCAGCTACCGCAGCAAGAGCAACAACTGCAACAACAGCATCGGCAGCAGCAGCAACAAATATTGTAAATAGCGTTTCACATTTCGCTTAGCGGTATTTGCAATACAAACACCCCCCGCCTAGCATGCGCTGCCTGCATGTGTATCCTTTAGTTTTAATACTCTAGCTATACACTTGGAGAAAATGTTTGCCTTTCTCCGAGTGTATATGTAAACTGTAATATATGTAGTATACTAATAAATATATATTTAAATACTAACCAATATATCATTTCATGATGCTTACTCAACAAATTCGTCGAATTTGGAAAACGCTTTGTACAAATTTGCATTACAAAAACGCATCATCAACAAATAATTTTAAAAAAATCAACAACAAAAAAACAACCAACTAACCAACCAATAAACGCTTCTCTCTCACATCTCTCTTGCTCATCTGTAGTACGTAGACTTGGTGAGTCCTGAATTACAATTAAAATTAACAAAATCAATAATATTCAATTTGGTTTGTATATACACAAAACACACAAAGTGTAAGTATGTAAAAGTTATTAAATTTTGATTCACTATTGAATAACATAAATTATCAAGTTGCATTGCAATCATAATGTATACATGTGTAAATGTCTGTGTGAGAGAGTGTGTGTGCGATACATTAGCATAACATTTGTTAAGTGCTTTGTAACCATAAAGTTCGTCTTGTGGCCGGGCAAACAGTAGAGTGGGTTGAGACTATGGCGTATACTTGATATCATGTCGGGGGAGGCAGATAAGTTTGCGTCCACACACAAGCGACGGGCGACATCTTCATTTGCACTGTTCCGGATATATGGTACATATACGTGGTAATAACTGTACACATAAAGCATCATCTGCACTCGACACTAATGACCAAGATGACCTGTGAATAACGGCTTGACTTGCGAAGGATAAATAGGTATAACACAAAACATAGGCAAACAGCTAAATATCCTGTTGGATGGACTTCCTTTCTCACACATGAAGCACCTATATACCCATGGCACAACTCTTATCACAGGGTATCCGAAATATACAAGGACCAAACTCAGCATTTTTCATCATTAGCTAATTTTCAGCCTGTTCCGTGTCCTTGTTCTTGTGTCCTGCTCCTTGCCCCCGTTCGACTGTTTAGGGGCCTAATTTAGCATTAACTTGGCATTTAGCAGCTACCATCTGGCAGCTGATACTCTTACCTCTTGTCTCTTGTCGCTGCGAAGAAAACCAGAAGTAAAACAAATAATTTGCAGGCAACGGGCAGACAAACAAAACAAAAGCCAACAAACCATGGCAAACAAACAGTGGAAGGCCAAATAAAAGAAATTAAAAACTGCTCAGACGCTCAACGCTCCACTTTGATGACCCAACCCAACCCCCCTCTCTTCGTCTGCTGTTGAGGTTGCAAAGATAAACACAAAGCGCAGCCAAAGCCAGCGGCGGATTCGTTTTGCTGCCAAGCGAGAGAGACTAGCGCCTGGTTCAATGCACCAGCGCTCAAGAGCCTCGACTCGAGCAAAGGAGCAAAAGTTAAGAAAATCGCCTAAGCCTCAACACACACACACACACACACACACACAAACTACATACAGACTAGTATATGTGTGTGTGTGCAACTATATACTAAGCTATATTATGTCCTCACTTACATTTTACTGTAAAAGTTTTCTTTTGGCTTTTCACTTATTCGATGGCTGTGCAAAAGTTTTTTTTATCCTTGAATTTCCCATCAAATATTTTGCCCTCTCAGCTCTTAAGTCGCTTATGAATTCTCAAGATAAACGGCTGGCATTTTTCTCCCTTCTCTCATTTTTCGTTTGCCTGTCTTACTTTGATTCAAATATTACATTTTATTTGATTTGCCAAAATACGATACCCAGCACTTAAAAGCTAATGGGTATAACAGAAAGGCAGAAAATCGGCTTACGTTTATAGAAAATATTACAGAATATGTAAGAGCTGAGCACATTGTTTCTCTCTCTTGGCTAACAAAGTGTTCACAACTTGGCCGGCTGCTTTTGATGCTGCTTGAAAGTTGCCATTTTGCAATAACTTTTAGCATGAATGCATCATAGATGTTATTGATCCTGGGCAATGTGCAAGTGGCATTTATGTCAAAGGAAGCTGTACAATTTAAATGTTTTAAATGTTTAGAAATAAGTGCTTCTATTCTCTAACTGTGAAATGACTGTGAGAAATTAAAAAGGACAACTTGTGCAAAGATTTGGCATTGAAGAAAAAAAATTTGTGCTCGGCTTGTGAAAGGCCTTTTTATTAATTAATGTCCCATTTGTGTCTACGAGTTTTGCTGCTGAGTTTGCTAAGCTGCTGCCATTTTGCCAGCCATTAAAGCACAATAATAGGCTCTGCCAGTTATAGTCTGTGTCTCCTGCTTCTTCTTCTGCTTGGTTGTTGGCAGCTGGCAGCTGGCCAAGCGATGACAATATGGCCAAAGTGGCTATAGACTCGAAGTCTCTGTCTCTCTCGCTTTCTGTTGCAAGTCACAAATCCCACGTAGGACAAAAGCCTGGCATAGAGAATGACGCATTTGGGTGCAAGCGGCAAGCGGCAAGTAGCAAGTGGCATGTGGCCCCATGCGGAAGTTGTTAATTTGACGCACAAAAGGCGCGTCGCAGTTGTTATTGTTTCTGTTGCTTTTGCTTTTGCTGTCCTCCCCGAAAATGGGCACAAGTGGCGCCAATATATACTAGTGCGGTGCAACAGGGCGTATACGTAGTATTGGCCGTAATTACTCCAAAGACAGACTGGGCCATTAAAAGCTGCATGCACCATGTATTTGCCCCCGAGGCAAGCTTCAACTTGTTGCCATGACAAACACTGGCAACAAAGGACACCGCTCAACATCACTGCAGTGGGTGGTTTCGGGTGGGTGGTGGTGTCATTGTTGTTGTTGTTGCTGTTGCTGTTGGTGGTGTAGGTGTAGGTGCTAGTGGCTGTCCAATAAAACTGCGCAATTTATTGGCTAATGCATCGTGGTCACGCGAAAAGGTAAAAGTGCAGGTGTCTATCTGTCTGTCTGTCTATCAGTCAGTAGGTAAATGGCCACAACACCAACAACTAATTAACGTAATTAATTCTAATTGCATACAAGCACACACTTTTTGCTCATTAACCTTAATGTTACACAGCTCTTGATACTGTGTTTGATATCTATTTTTATATTCTTGCCTTTGTGCAAATTTGTGTGAAAGGTGAAGAGGTGAAAAACTTTGTATCGTGGTGTTGATGAAAGGAAAATACCTTGTTTACTTTAAGTATTTTGAAGTACTTCACTTAAATATTTACAATTCAATATTAGAGAGCGGAGCGGAACAACAACAACAAGACGATAACGAGCCGACAGTTGGCTTTGAATGAATGTTTTCAGCTGCATTATAAAATATTCAGGTTTATGCAAGCATGTAAATGCCTCAAGAGTCCTTGCATGACTTTCACTTGCCTGCTTGCCTACCTACCTACCCACGGGAGCAACCGGTTGAAAGTCTCGTTATCCTTTCTTTGCAAACTGGCCTACTTGCCCGATTGCTGTTTGCCTTTTGACTGGGTCTTGACTTGGCTTGACAGATGCGCCCAGCTCAAGTCCATGGTTCCGCGGGTTGTGTGATGGGGCTTACAGCATTCACAATGTTCACAATTACAGTTTCGGTTAAGGTTTCGCTTTTCGCTTTTTTTTTAGCTGTGGCTTTCCGTTCGGTTTTTGGTTTCGGTTTTGGGCTCTCTGTCAAACACACACAAAAGATGCTTTTTGGCATTTACATGCATGCATTTCCGAGACAACTCAGCGACTGCTTGGCCAAGCAGATGACAGTACACATCCTGCATCCTTGAGCCACAAACCGTAACGTAACATAAGCGCTGCAGTAGCAGTAGCAGGTCAAAACATTCTTGTTACGAAAGCGTTCACATTGCAACCCATTAACATGTCCACTGTCAATGGCAGCTCACACAAATTGGTCGTCCATCAAAGGTTCTTCAATCCCCACCCTCCATTAAAACCTTTCTGGGGCAACCCACAATGGGTGTGTGTGTGTGTGTGTGAGTTAGTGAACGCAAACAAAACGTGCAGGACACAATGCTAGGACGCAATAAATAAATTAAATAACACTACCACGTTCAGTTCAGTTCAGTTCAGTTTGGCCTGGTCTATAAACTAGTTCGCTGGTTGTGGTGGTCAGCGCACATCGAGCTGTGCAACAAGGCAAAACTTCAAGTGAATTAAAGCAAAAAATAAAAATTATAATACACAACAACAACAGCGAACCAAAAAACTCATATAATAAAAGTGAACACAACATAGACTCCTCCACACACACACACAAAGACTTTTCTTTATTGAATTAGTTTTCGGTGTTATTTTTTTGTGTATTTCTCTGTGTGTGTGTGTGTTGCAAAGGGTCATGAGCACCATCAGCCGCAGCAGTCAGGCGATTTTGGGTACGGAGCAAGAAAAACATTTCATAGTTGTAATTGTGGTTGTACTACGAGTGGTTGCATTTATGTTTTCATCCTATTGCCTTTTGTTGTTGTGCTAATTTGAATAAATGCAAAAACGAATACGACTCATACTCAAGGGAGGGTGCATAAAAAGTTGCTCTGTGTGTGCAAAAGTTTTTAATAGAGTTTCTTGGCTTGTTTAAAGCGCAACTTAAACAACACGACAAGTTGGTCAAGTTATTTCCTTTGGGCACTCTGCCAACTGCAACCTGCAACTTGTGGCAATTAGCACAAGCTATATGTACATCGATTGCAATTTAACCTGGCAAATATTTATTTTCTTGTACAGAAAATGCACATAAATTTCTAAGCCACATATGCCATTAGCAGCAACCACAAAACCACACACACACACACCCACCCACATACAGTGGACAATTGCACATTAAATAAAGAATTGAGACGGCCTCACCATATCGGACCGTACAGATAGTTTGTGGCAGTCGACCGCTGCCAGCATGCCAGTGGCAGCTAATCAGCAGCGACATGCAGCACGACCACTAAACCACCATCACAACCACCAGCACCACCAGCGCACTAGCGGACAACAACGTGCACCTGCACCACTAATCTCCAACAAAATGCTAAGCAGCAGCCACAGTAGTCCACGTGAGATAAGTGCCTCACCCAGACGCGTTGCACTCGACACAACAGCTTCGAATGGTTCCACAAGTGGATTTGGCTTTAGTCGAGGTAAGGTTTTCTTACCAAAGTTTTGACAGTCTGAAGTTTGCCATTGGCCACAAGTCAGTTTTTGGTTGAAGATATTTTAAATGAAATTTGAGAAAAATATGATTTTCTTAAATTGCTTTAAATTTAAATGCAGTATTTAAAAAGAGGCCAAACCATGAATTTTAAGCTATTACATTTGAAAATCGGATCAGTTTTACCAAAGTTTTGACAGTATGAGTCAGTTTTTGGTTGAAGATATTTTACAAGCAATTTGAGAAAAATTGAGTTTCTTAAATTGTTTAAAATTTAATAGCAGTATAATTAATCCATTTAGAAAAACTTAGTAAGCTACTGATTGATTTGTGATCAATAACAAAATGACATGTAAGCAGTTAGTTTTCTTAATGACAAATGGGTGAAACAATTGATTTCATTGGGTTAGATGATAAGAGTTAATATTAAGAATCAATTCATACGTTTTTATTATTCACCCCTAGAACAAACAATCTTTATAAGCCCGTGCATTGCCGCTTAATGGCAGCGTCAGGCCTTTGATAAATCAATTCATCTCGTTTGCATCGGTAAATAAATTGCTGCAGCTGTAAAATCGTTCTTGTAATGAATTAATGTGGTTACTGCAACAGTTCACATTTCATTTTCCATTTTCCACTTTACATTTTTTTCCACTCGCTGTTTTTTTTTTTTGCATTGCGAGGACATTTTTACTTGGGCTGGCAAAGGGAATGCGCTCAAGTGAAATATGTTTTTAAATTGCCCAGGCGTGTTTGGCAACATCAAGTGGAGGGAGGGAGGGAGGTGTGAGAGGAGGGCGTTTCGCATGTGTGGAAGCACACATTTCCGCCGCATGCCACTCCACATCCGTTCGTGATAATTAAGTTGGCAAGAAGAGAACGGGTAAATGGGCTAGCGGGAAAGTGACGCGCATTAAGTCAACCAGCAAGCAGCTAAAACACATGCACCACACGAACCACCCGCACCTCACGAGCCACCCGAACAAGTCGTGCTTGCTGGCCTGCGCTTTAATTGATTTTCCAGTTGGCCACGTTATCAGCATTTGACTGGATGCAGCTGTCTCCTGTCTCTTTCCCTTGAGCCCTTTGTACGTGTTTGTGAAATCAATTGTTTACTCGCATTTCAACTTGCATCATATGTGGAAGATCCTGTTTAACATGACACATTGGCATGTCCTGTGAAAACAAATTCGCATTAAAGCCGCAAGCGGAAAAACCATAAATTGATTTAGGTCATCAGCTTGTGGTAACTGCTCTTTCCAAGCTCTTTCTCGTTAAGCAAGCGAATTAATTATTGCCTTGGGGCTAACTGGCGCAATCTGGCTGGAAGCTAGATTCGATTTCCTGCTAATGAACTTCTATCTCTATTAAAGTTGCCAATTATTGAGCATTTCCTTTTGTATGGCTTAGTGGCAAATCAATGAAATGAGCACGCGATAGTTTTCAATATGGCTTTATACAGACGCACACACATACAGACATATATTCGCATCAATATTTCATGGCTCGGCGCAACATTAAAGGACACTCGCAGTGAGGCACGACATCATCGGGAGGCAAACACAGAAAAAAGAAGCAATGATAGCCTCCAAACAAAACAAAAAAATAAAACAGGAAATTTCGTAGGCTTTGACTAGACGAAGAGCGAATGCTCTGTTTGATACTTTCCCTTACCCCAATAAGTAGGCAACTGTTTTAATATGTTGTGTATGGTTGGTGAAATGACTAACATAATGTACATCAGATTGTTATATATACAATTAAACATTCTCATCTACTCTACTCTTAATTTATTACACACTTTATTGCAAACATAAAATACTCTGTGTTAGTGTATCGATACGGACAAAGCAAAAGAGACATTGTGCGACAGTTGTTGCCGATGGCGCCGCCTGCCATTCATTTAATATACATAAGGGTCTGTTTGTGTGTGTGTGTGTGTGTGTACTATAGGATATATATAGCTGTCTATACGAATATGTATGTGAATGAGTGTTGCTGGGAGAAAGGAAGTCGGCATTGATAAAGTCATTTCATGTTCATGCCCAATAGCAGCAACGGAAGCAGGACCTCAGCAGGACTATGCACGGAGGCTGCCACACGCTAAATTATTGGTCCGAGCCTCTTGCAGCCTCTTGCAGCAAGCATCGCTTCTCATTTTTCATTTTTCATTTCACTTTACGCTTTTCATTTTTATTGCCAAAGAATGTGTCGTCAATGTGCAGTTATGAATTATTGATTGAACATTTCCCCAAGCCGGACATTTAGGCGACTTAACAACTTGCCTTACAGCCAAACTACACAGCCTTCCCGTTGTGGGCGTGGCAGTAGCATTTGTTAGATTGATACGTGGGTTTTACCAAGAGCTCAAGTGCAATTAGTGAGCTGACTCTGATTGCTTGGCTTATCTGTATGCAACATACAACTTTAACAAGCTCCTCCGCCTCCACCTCCACCTCCAACAACAGTAGCTTCTGACAGGACGATAAGGCGTTCTCGTTCTCGTCCCGCCCACCATTCCCGCTGGGGACCAATCAGGCATCATAAACTGAAAGCGCATATTTCATTCTGGTGCTCCTTCATATTTTATGAGAACACAAAAGGGAGAACAAACAGAGAAGAAGACAAGCCAAAAGATAACGAACAATTGGCAATGAGTTTTCCTTTTACCAAAATGAACTATCAATAACTGATTATTTTTGTAAATGAAAAGCTGATGAAGTTTCCTTTGGCATGTGAAAAAGCAATTTAACTATTCATGACTGCAACAGTTTGTACGGACGGACGGACCACATGGCGTATGAGCAAATTGCTGTTATCTGTTTTTCTGCCACAGAATGTGTTTAGGATTGCCACTTAAAAATGTAACAAGCCCACAAGTTGCAAGTTGTAGTTGTTGCTCTTGTTCAAGCGAACATTTGCTTGACTTCCAGCTTCACAATAGACCCAGTACACAAACAAACCAATGTGTGTGTGTGATTGTGTGTGATTATGTGTGGGTCTGGCAAGAACTTTCACTACTAGACAGGGACAGTGACCTCATATGACAATAATTCGACGCATTTGTGTCACAAGTCACATTCCACCCAACCACCCAACCACACAGCCACCAACGACAAAAAGCGCAAACGTCAACAATTACAAGGCGCAAGAACCAAAGACCACCCAGCATCCTGCACCACACCCTCTCGTTAGGCCTGGGCAATTGCCATGCCAGGACATTGTGTGTGTGTGTGTGTGTTGTTTCTGTTTTGCCTGCCTCTTGTACGTGTTGGTGTCCGTTTTTGGTATCTCTGCCAGAGGCTTTTGCCGGTTCTTCCGTTAGCAGTTAAGTGCGACATATTTGCCTGGCTAATTTCGCTTGCTGCGCAACGCCGCAGGACATGCGGTTCAAAGTCCTGGCCCTCTATGTGACCGGCTTTCTGTGTTTGGCGTCTGCTTGATATACTCGTAATCTGACATCGTGTGTGTCTCTCTACTACTCTTCTCTACTATCCACTCTCTACTCTTATAATTGAGTCACGCAAAATGTGTGTGTTAGGTTTTAAAAACTATAAGATCTATGTAATCTAGTTGAGCATCACTTTTTTAGTCGATATGCAAGCTAACCAGATACTTGTTTCAACTTAAATTCTGTTTAACTAAGCATTAAATTTCGTTCAAGTCAATTTAAGTTTAAGTCCGCAAGGACACTTTATCTTTAGTTCTTGATTCTTGTCTGTTTTTTTTTCTTGTGACATTCCTAAAATGCTTTGCCTTTTCTCGCTGTCATCTTTTGCTCGTTGTCATTGAGTGTTTTCTGTGCCACATTTCAACTGCCGCTCTCTCTCTCTCTCTCTGTCCCTCACTCACTCTATTCCTGAGTCAGCTGTCTGTCAGAAATCTGTTTTAGTTTTTTTGTGGTTTTGTTTTGCTTGCTTGTTTTTTGTCGTTTTCCTTGCCTCACATCTTCTTGTCTTTGATTTGTTTGTGTGCCGCCAGTTAACTGAAATGTTTGTCGATACGCAAAGTGCTTTAGCGCCTTTTTATGTTTGTCTATAAAATCCCAAAAGTGCCCCGAGGCGGATGCTTTCGCACAGCATCTGGGATGTATTTTAGTGTCGCTGGCAAGTTTATGTTTCGAAGGCGGGCTGCAATCCTATAAAGCTGAACTCAAGAAGAATTTAAGCAAAAGGCATTCTTTAAGAGCCAACACGTGTATAAATTCTCAACTATGGGAATGTTGCAGCTAGTCTGTGTGTTTGGCAATTTGTCTGTCACTCGACAGAGCGAGAACGAGAGAGAAGATATCCAAATCAATTCGCACATTAATCAAATGACAGAGATTAATTAACTGCTGTGGCACTCAGCCTGGCTCTGCTCGGCTCGGTTCTGTTCTGTTCTTTGAAGTGGAGGCAAGTGAAGTATTGTGTATGCATAAATGTCACATATAACGACACTCATACGCACTGTAGTGCCACATTTAACACGGCACTCTAGAAAAGGAGTTGAAGGGCGTAAAGTGAGGGGGGAAGTAGGGGGCTGGATACTTGGCCTGGTTGCAAGTGCGCGTGGCATTTAATGAAGCGTAAATGGTAATTGACGGCTCAAAGGCGAATCCTGTGATACCTTCCCTTCTCCTTATCTTCGGTGACCCAAATGTGCGACAGTTTGACAAGCGATTCAAGTGTGTTCATTAGAATGCCAACAAAAATACCCATCCTCTCAATTGAAATGCCCATAATGGAGATGGCAGTCGATGCCATCTCTCGCACATTCCTCATATCATTCTGTGCCGGTAGGCAAATACAAAAACCAGAGGTTTTTGCACAAATTGAAAAGCGGCGCTCAAGTGGGTGACACTACACTACAATGAAAGTCAGCAGCAGCAGCAGCAACAGTGTGTGGAAAGTGTCATAAACTCATTTTTGTCACCTGTGCTCAGGTAATCGTTTCTCTCTCTATTCCCGCCTCTTTTAGTACACACACTCTGTCAGTGTTCTAAAAACTCGTCGTTCAACTCTCAACTCTCGCTCTCACTCTCGCTCTCACTCTCTTGCTCTCTCGTTTGCTCGCTCTCTCTTAAGCATTTCCCCAGGCCAAAAGCTTAATGCTCCTGCTAAAAGCTTGTTTGTTCCTGAAGTTGTGAAGCCAGGGCATACTAGCTAACGTATCGCACAATGCGCAAGGTCAGTGCAAGCTGGAAAATAAGGTAAAAAGCTGGAAGGGGCTATGCAATACCATGGCAACAGCGGCCCAGATGCAGCTGCATCTACGACGCAATAAAAAAAAGCTCTTTGATCATTTGCCATTTAGCATACATTTGTCCCAAGCAATTTGTCTCCGTCTCCCTCTCGACAACGGCTGCTGCTGCTGCTGTTGATAACAAAGTTTGTTTTTCCCTCTCACGCAAAGCTCTGCTCCTGATTTGCTGCTGCTGCTGCCGCTGCTGCAGAGCTGGCTGCTGACGTGTATATAAAAGGATGCGCTCGGGCAGCGCACTTTCAGTTGGATTCTGAGCGAGGCAGCGACAACAACGGGACAAAAAGACTTGGAGCAGCCAACCAAACAGAGGACGCCAACCCAGGATGATGAGTGGAAAGGAGTGCTAGCATAACTAGCTCAGTGTAGTGTGTGTGTATGTATACATCTGCTACCATATACATGCATACATACTAAGCCCAGCTAGTTCAGCTAGTTGTTGTGTCAATGTATTAGTTTTTGTTGAGTGCGACTCGTTGCGAAAAGAAGTGGAAAAGTGTTCGTTTTTCTGCGTGCGTGCGTGTGTGTGTGTGTGTGTGTGTGTGTCGTATTTGTGTGTGTGTGAGTTTGCTATGCATCATTTGACTCTTCGGCGGACCATGCACCATGCATAGCAGTTGCTACGACATCAATACGAAAACTGAGAGGTGAAACCACCAACCGAGAACAACCAACAAAAGCAACCACTTACGACATTTACGCCGTAGTGAGGCTTAAGCCTCAAAGTTTCAATTGAGGCTGCTCGACGTACAGCAGAGGCCAGCAGCCACGGCCGTCGCCCTGGCGTCGTTTTGTGAGCGCGGCTTAATGCCGGACTCGATGATGGACATGGAGCATCGGGATCATCAGCTACATCGACATCAGCAGCCGCAGCGTGTTGTTGCAACCACCAGCACAAGCACATTTGCACCACCAGCGCCGCCGCCAACATCAACGGCGAGCAACGAGCACAGAGATCGAGATCGGGATCGGGAAAGGGAGAGGGAGAGGGAAATGGAGAGGGAGCGGGATAGGGAACGGGACCACCAATTGACTATCACTGGTACGCCCAGCATGCAGCACCACCAAATGCAGCAGCAACAGCAACCCATGATGCAGCAGCAACAACAACAGCTGCCGCCGCCTCCGCAGATAAGAGAACGTGAAAATCACCACCAAGAACAACAGCAGCAGCCGCAGCAACAGCAACAGCAACAGCAACAGCAGCAGCAGCAGCAACAACCGATGCAGCAGCAGCAGCAACAGCCGATGCAGCAGCAGCAGCAACAACAGATGCAGCAGCAGCCGCTGACACAGCAGCAGTTGCCACTGCCTCACAGTCATCACGCACTTATGCAGCAGTCGCATCAGCAGCAGGCAATACACAGAGCCGAGCAGCGACGAGGTGAGTTATACATATGAAGAGATTTCGGGAAAATGCCAGGGGAAATGCCTGTATATATAGTGTAGAGTCCTAATTGTATATATCACGACCACATCTATACATACAATATATAAATCAAATTTGAGATGAGCTGCGGGGGTGCAAATTTATCCCTGTCACTAATATATTATATGCATTTCCTGTGGACTTGTTGCGTGGCTGCCTCAAAAAAGTATGCTACGATTTTTTTCTCTTAATATACTCAAATGCCTGCCATTTTGCATTTTATGGCCAATATTTTTATGGCATATTTTCATTAGCGTACAACAACTCTACCACAAAAAAAAACAACAACAAGAACAACAGCAACAAAACGCTTTCAAATCACTTTTTGCAAGCACAACGCTCGCCATCGCTCAACAGGCTCATAAAATATTGATGCAATTTGGCTGCCAACTGATAAAAAAAAAAAAAAACAAGAAAAAAAAACAGAAAAAAAATACTTTTCATGTGTGTATCTGAACGAGTTTGTATGTATCTATCTGCATGATGCAGGTTTTGGTATCTGGATATTAATTTTTCCCCTCCTTTATGACTGAAAGCTTGCAACAAGCTGTACTTTTTACAATCTAATATACTAACTGTATTATGCGAATGTGTGTGTGTATGGGTGTGTGCTTGTGTGTGCTATTGTATCATCTCATATGCACGCTAATCGCTTCATTTTAGGCTCTCTGACAAAGAAAAGGGTTTTTCGTTTCGGTGGCAGCCAAAGCCAGCTCTGCAACATTTTTGGCTGCTTCACATTTGGCATGCAAAATTCAATCAGTGCCTCCAAAAACAAAAAACACATACACACACACAACAACAACAACAACAACAACAACAAAAACAACAAAAACGCCAACAACAAGAGCAACAACAACAACATTAACAAGTTGACCCATTTTCAGCGCAAAGCTTTTTTGCCTGGGGCTGCTGCTGCTGCTGCTGTTGCTATGACGTATGCGAGTGGGAGTGGGAATGGAAGTGGGAATGGAAAGGGGTGGGGGTGGGTAGTTGACCGCCTGGTGCGTCATTAAAAAATTATGACCACACGCTGGCACTGTGTATTAAGCAACGAGATTATATATTCAAGAATTATTATCATCTCTTCTTTTTTTTTTGAGCTCGGGGCTAAATTTTATTTGGTTTTCAACTCTACACTCTCTGTCTTTAAATTGATTTAAGTCTTATGCTATAAATACTTTTCTCCTAATATTCTACTCGTTTTATATTTATAAAACCCTAACTCATACCAACTTATTACATTTTGAATACACTCTTAAACTCTCTCTGAACTCTCTGGCTTATGTTTAAAGGTAACAAATTTGGCTATAAATCTATTACCACAAACACCCAAACACCCACACACACACACACAAACTCACAAACACACTGAAACACAAATCGAAAGGGACCTTCATTTGTCAGCAGCAGCACCACAAAAATGCTTTTTCCCCATCCGCCACCCAACATCCCACACATCCGCTTCAGCACATTCAAATTGACGTCAACGCCATTGCAATTATTTCGAAATCAATTTCAATAAAAGTTTGTTCGTTTCGAGAGATGGTGGTGCAGCACGATGAGGAGCAGAAAGAGGAGGGTTTTGCAACAGCTTGTTGGCTTAGCGTGTCCTCTTTAGGTGCAACCACACAAATACATTCCAATCGTCAAAGTTGCCAAGTTGTAAATGGCAACTACTCGGCAAGAGTTTCACAGCTACAACAACTACAACTATTTCTGTTTGTCTGTTTGTGCGTTTGTGAGAGAAGAGCTCGTTAAAAACACTTTGAGCCTGGGACTGGGACTGAGTTGCAAGTTCTCGATGAACTGTAATTGAAACTAAAATGGAAGCAGCAACACACTAATTGCCACAAGCCCACACAAAAAAAAATTCCCAAGAAGATAAACTGCAAACGCAATTGCTAGAGTGCACAGCAGAAAATATATATAAAATACGATACGAACAGGGAGTACTCGTAGCATTCATTTTGAAAGGCATTGCATGCATCATTTATGATTTGATTCTGAGCTTTAGTTTTAGTTTGAATCACTTACCTAACTAGTGGCTTCTGCATGCAGCAAAACACGGCTCCACCAACCAAACCAAATCAACACAAAACTAGAAAGAACAACAACACACCATGCCCATTCCCTTGTCCAATTAATTTTTACAAATCATTTGATTTATCGTATTCTTGCAGATACACAAGCAAAACATTCACATGGATTTCTCTATTGTAAGTCGCACTGATTTGGAAAAATCCAAAAGAATTTAAGAAAAAAAAAAAACTGAAAAAATACAAAAGAATAACCAAAATAAATTCCCTACATCCTCCAACAACATAACACAACAGCACACACAGACACACAATTTGAAGCTTTAACATTTTTTTTGACAATCTACGATTATTTCTCTGTCAAGTGCTTACTATCCTCTTCTACTACTACTTCTTCTCGTTTACTATCTTTTTTTGTTTATGGCCAACTGGTCCGCGCTCCTAAGTATGCTACAGTTTTCATATTTTTCTTTTTATTATCTGGTTTTTTACTAAGTGCCCAAGTGTACAACGATTATGTGTTTTGCTTCTTTTGGACTTAGCTCTCTCGGGACTCCAAATGGGCGACTTGTTGCCGTTAACAGAAACTTGCAAATTTTTGACTAAACTTAAAGCGAGCGAATTTGTTTTTTGAAATTTGTTATTTGTCAATTTTTTTTTTTTTATTTTTTTCTGTGTATTCGCTCGCTCGCTCGTCGCGATGTGCATTTGAAGTGAAGAAAGTATAGACTAATTATTTTGTGTGTGTCTAACTGAAGCTTAATTTGCAGCCATTTATCTCTATTTCTCTAATTGCCTGGTTGCCACTTTGCGCTATAATTTTCTCTATTCTTGGCACATTTTACCCACAGCGGACGAGGACATCAGTGACAAAGCTTCAACATGTGGCAAATTGCTGATGTTTCTATCCGTAGCACTTGTGATAATGACGTTGCCTTTCAGTCTCTTCGTCTGCTTCAAGGTAAGTGCTTAAAATCATAGATTCAGATAGTAAACTAAAAAGTATAGCATATATATCATAGATTATTTTAATGTAATTTGCTTAGATTATATCAGACTGTAATTTAATATGGTGAAATGTAAAAATAATAGTTGAAAGTAGCAGATAAATATCTGTACGTACTACGTATAAATCATTATTTAAATCCCCATCAGTAGTTCAGAGAGAGAATGCAATTCGTTTAGATTTAATCTTAAACGAAAAAAAAGGCATCTGCAGCAGTTTGTGGCTGCAATTTTGGCCGCTTCTTGGCCACTATTCAATTTCACCTCGCACTCGCTCTCTCTCTCTCATTCTCTCATTTTCTCATCTCTTTCCGTTTTATGTTTCTCACAATTTCGTGCAGGTGGTGCAGGAGTACGAGCGCGCAGTTATCTTTCGCTTGGGACGCCTTATGCAGGGTGGCGCCAAGGGTCCAGGTGAGTAATGGGCACAGAGGGAGGTTGGCTTTGTGGGGTTGTGGGGTTGGCTATGCAAATTCGAGTGTTGCGAGACGAGCGACGAGAATTTGTGTTAATTGCTGCACTTGGTCTAAATTAGCGCCAGTTTTTGGATGCCGCACCACTCAAGTGGCTTTCAGCTGCAAACTGGTCAACAACTGGCTTATAACTCATGGCTCTATGCACACTCTCTTTCTCTCTCTCTGTGTAATTTCTTTGCAGGCATCTTCTTCATCTTGCCTTGCATCGATTCGTATGCACGCGTGGATCTGCGTACACGCACGTATGATGTGCCACCACAGGAGGTAAGTGCGATAGCAGCAGCAGCAACAAGAACTATTCTACACAGTTGTTGCTGTTGTTGATGTTCACACATTCACACACAGTCACACACACAACAAACTAAAATTAAACAAGTTAAAAATTAAAAAAAAAAAACATTAAACATACTGTTAGCTTTTGCCACAAGTTTTATTCCACACACACAATTTGTTAACCAAGAATTTCTTTGATTTTGTGTTGGTCCAAAGCACACACACACACACACAGTACAGTACATGGCATCTCGCTGAGTTGTTGTGTTGATTTTGATGACGAAGCACATACACACACACACACACACGCACCCACTATATACAGGATACGCAAGTAGAGCGTGAATTACGCATACGCAACGTTTTCTTTGCCTTTCTTTACGTTTCCTTTGGTACATATCTTTCAGTGTGTGTGTTTGTGTGTGTGATTTTTCTTTCTTTTTTTCTTCTTGTTCTTCTTGTTGTCGTCGCATGTCACGCTGTTTACTTTGGCTTTCATTTCTGATTTGTCATTTTGTTTGCTTCTTTTCCTGAGTAACTGTGTATCTTTCTTTCTGCTCTGCTGCAGCTTACCTTTCAGTCTCGTTCTCTCTCACTGGTTACTTTTCTAAGCCCTAACCCACAAAGATAAATACAAAGTTAAACACACACATACAGCGACAACAGCAAAAACTTAATAACAAGCTGAAGCAGCAGCTTTAGTTACATTCTTGTTGCATTTGCTCACTTTTCATTTGCATTTTGATATACATACATACACACAAACTCTATTGTTGTTGATGTTGTTGGTAGTTTGGCTGTAACTGTTGTATGCTTTATATTACAATTTAACTATGGTACTCGTTGTTGTATAATCATTAATGTCACTAAAACAAACTTACACACATACAGACTCTAACAATCGGTAGAAAAGCGCTCTCCATTTATTTACTTTATGTTTTCCATGTTACTTAAAAACCATAGCTGCGTGGCAAAGTTTACCAAGCGAAACGTCTCTATCTGCTTATAACCGAGAGAGAAAAAACCAAATTTAAAGTTTTTGATGTCACGTGGAGCAAACACAAACAAACCGAAAAACTGATCCCTTTTTGCCTGTGCTCATTTCGACCCCTACTTAGATTATCATTTTTTCATTTTCGTTTCTTTTCAGTTGTTTACTGGTATGCCTTGCTTATTTGCAACTTACTTGCGACAACGTTTTCAATCTCTTTTTTCAGTTCAGTTGGTTTTAAGTTCCCTCATTTTCTGTTTGCTTACAACGCATGAAGGACACTGCGGCAATGCCCTCAGCATCCACATCTACACACACACACACACACACACACACATACAGAAACTAAGTCAACTGAACCCTTTTTTATTTGTTTTTGAAGTCATCTTCTTGTCGTTATCGTTGTTGTTGTTGTGTGAAAGTGCATACGAAATGATATCGTGGATATGTTGTCGGTGTGTTCATTTATTATTTATGTACAATTTTCAATTTAGTTGTTCAGTGTCTTTATCTTCAACTTATTACAATTTGCATAGTTCTCAAACTCTGATTGTGTTTTTGCAATTAGAAACGAAAGCAACCCAACCAAAAAATATGAAAATTCCAAAACGAAAAGTATGCTAAAAAAGCATATCAACTGAAACTCAACTCTCTCTCGCTCTATCTCTCTCTTACTCTCCGATTCTCTGTGTTCAGCAGAGCACCTAAATGCACTACAGACTACTTCTGTCTCCTTGAAATTGGTGGGCTGGGCGCCGGGGAGGCAAAATCAAAAATTAAAAATCTTAACAAAAAAAAAAAAAAATTAAAACTGAAAAAGCACAAACAAAAATTGGCTCGCTCGAATGTGAAAATTTTGTTCACTGAACACAGGGTAAACACACGCTCTCACTCTCTTCCACCCGCACACACACACACACACATAATCTCTCTCTCTCACACACATAGACACCGCACAGGCTTTAGGTCTTGTGTAGCTGAAAAGTATGCAACAAAAAGCAAAAGCCACACGATGTTCATTATTGAAATACCTTTAACCACTTAAATGCACACACAAAGCGTCCTCTCTCTCTCTCTCTCTCTCTCTCTCGTCTATGTGTCTCTCTCTATCTCTTTCTGTCTCTGTGTTATTTTATATTTGTCTTGCTCTATCGCGCCCGCTCGAACAAACAACAACTAAAAACACTAAATAGTCTAAGAAACTATTTAGTACTCTCTCTATCTGTCTCTATCTATATCTCTTTCTCTATCTCTATGTATCTCTATATCTGTGTCTCTTTCTGTCTATCTAACCCACGCTCTATATATTTAAATCTATATATACCTTAATATATATATACAATACTGATTTTGTTTTTGAGCTATGTTCGTTTTGTTTAGCGAAACAAATGTTTTTGTTCCATACCCCCAACAAACCCAATGAACAACCCTTAAGACATGACTAGATAACACAAAACAACTACTAAATGCACTTACTTTTTGACACCCCCCACTCTCCCTCCTCTCGATTAAGAGTTCGAATAATTTTTGAGAGCATGCTAAGTATACATATATTTCCATAAATGTCTATTCTAAAAAGCTTTCTAACTGTCAAAACTAAAACTATAAAACAAAAACCAAAAGAACTTCGGCTCGTACACAAAACACATACTAACACACATACGCATACATACATATACTATATTGTTGGTTTAAGTTAAGTACAAGTACAAAAATCATAACCGTAAATGACTCGAAATTCAAACTCACACACACACATAATATTAATGTACAGATTTTAGTTTAGTACTCACTCACACACATACATTCGTAAGTACATGCTTTTAGTTACGACAAACAAAAACCAAAAATAACACAAAAAATAAAGATTTATACTCGTATATTGTACTTATACCACTAACTAAATAACCGTTAACATTTGATCTGTTCGAGCACTAGCGAAGGACGCTTGTACGTACGCACCCCAACAAAAAATGAAATGAGATATCATGAACATGAGCATATATAACTATATACAACACACTGTATATAGGTATATATGCTGCCGAGCAATGTACAAAGTATATATATTTATCAAGCAAGCAATCCATGTCGAGTTCATCTATGTGTGTTTTGCGTGGTTTAGGCTGTTTAAATGTGGGTTTAACAATCAACCAATAAACAAAAATCAATCGAACAATCGAACTATCGAACGAATAATCGCACGCATGAGAACAAAATGAATAAAGAAAATGCCGCCCGCCGCCGCCCGCCAACGTTTAGTTTGAACGTAACTGCTACATAGCTATATACCGTTAGCCTAGAGCAACCAATATACCCAGCAACGTAGTACCTATAACAACAACTACTACATATTTTGTAGAACAAACATATAAATATATATATATCTATATAGAATCAATGTGCAATTAGTTGCGTTCTTCGGCATCGAAACGTTGCCTTTCCAAAAATGCATTATGCAAAATAAAAGTTAGCCCTCTTTCACCTCCTCAAGTCTTTCCAATTCTATCTCTTTCTCTATCTCTATATCTATCTCTCTAACTCTCTCACTCACTTTAGTCAGTGCATCCAGTCTAGATGTATATTTTTCAGTTGAAATATGATTTATATTCGATAAAAAAAAACAAGAAAAGTATAAGCAAAATCGATATACAATTGAGAATAGTCGAAATCGGACTAAACATAAAAAAACCTAACTCTGCAAATTGTAATAAATGATAATAATTATTATACATATATACTATATTTTCGAAGCTCATTAGTTTAGCTGTTACAGTGTATAAACAAATATGTATGCAAAATTGTTGAACAAAAAAAAAAACCAACCCAAAAGAAGTCAAAGAAACTTCATTTATTTCTAATTAAAATCTGTAAGATTCACTCAAGTATGGAAATTTAATTAAATCTATTATTATTATTTACCTATTGTTCACTTACGTTTCATTGTTCTTTCATTTAATCTTCATGCCATGCACACATGCACACTAACACCACACACACACAACAACTGCAGTTTATCATCCAACTTGTTCCACCTACTATCCCAAACACACAACTACACTCACACACACACACACACACTACACACACTGACTCTTTGAGAACAGGCTTAACATCGGACTATTGTTCGAACTTTAAGCCATTGTTCTTGAAAATTGATTTAGAGTACTGAATAGAAATGGCTGTGGTTAAGAACAGGCTCTTGGGGAATTAAAATGGCCCCCCTCCCCCACCTTCTGCGCCTCTTTCGGAAAGTAGCTCATATCAGACTGAAGTTTTTAAGCGCCCGATAAACACATTATAATTAACTTAGTCCAAGTAATCTCAAGCAACTTTCTGACCTTGTTTAACAACATTTAGCTAGCTAATTCAGTTTTTCTTGGCTATGATATGCAAACTTTTTCTACGTCTTTCTCTCTCCGGACTGCTCTTTTCGCAAATTAAGTATACGCACTGTTGTGCACGGGAAAAAGCTTAAAGCATTCAAGTTGATTTTTATGGTAATGGCACGGAAGAAAAGGCAAACAGGAAAACCTCTCAAACACATCAGCCACAAACGACACTAAACAACATTGACACCAGGCCCAGAGAGTGCCATAAAAAGTGGTCTAGACGCGGTACAAACTGAATAGCCGTAGCCGTAGCCGTAGCCATAGCCAGGTCGTAAAACCTTCTCAACTTGTGCACAAACCCAAAAAAGAGGCAAACTTTTGCCTTTTTGTGTGTGCAAATAATAGTTGTGATGGGCTCTGTGTTTGAGTTTGGGTTTATTGAGGCGAGAAAACTTTGCCTTTGGGGGCAGGCAAAAAGAAAAGAAAAACAGGCAATACTATAAGGATAAGAAGAAGAACCGCCAATAATCAAAGACATTGTATACTAAAGAAAACATTTCTCTATCGCGCGCCTTCTCTCTCTCTCTCTTTATCTCTCTTCTCCCTAACTATATCTATCTACCCCAAACCCAACCCCTATCTCTTTCTCTATCTCTCTCTGTCTCCTCTCTCTCTCTCTTCCTCTATCCGTTCTGTTTCTGTGAGTATACTCGTTATATATCTTTAACAAATTGAACGCATTTGGTTTTTAAGTTGATTTCGTCGTTTAGTCTGCCTCTTGATTTGCAAACGTTTTCGTATATATAATAAATCAAAAAAATAAAAGAAAACATATGTATGTATGTATTACATATGTACTATATATATATGTATATGATTTGTGCAATATAACCATACCTATATCTTATACACTGTAACTTCAAAGCTCTTGAGTTTGCTCCACGTATCGCTATCGAGCTCATATCAACAGAAAACCAATAAAAATACTATAAAAAAAAACATATGCTGCCTCAATAATGTATCTTGTATATATATTTATATTCATACGATGTGTATGTGTGCATAAAGCGGTTGACTTAAGGAGCCCAAAAATTCGCAATCTAAAATGCAAACTGCAATATCATCCCAAAACAATGCAAAATGGCTTTTGTGTATCGCACGAAAGAAAAGAAAAGCACAAGAAGTAAATGCAAATGCAAATAATCAAAATAAAAGCAACGACTCACTATCTCTTTCTAACACTATTGTGTGTGTGTGTATCTCTGTCTGGCGTTAAAGCTTGCACCCTGCACTTAGTTATAATAATAAAAGCAAAAGACGCAAGAAAGAAGACCACAAGTCAAGTGCATATATTCTAAGCGAATGCTACTAAATTATTCATATACAGATTGTACTTGCACCAACACAGATACAGAAAACTTCAGCTTATCAGCACAAAGCTATATATATGTTGTATATATAGAAACGCAGCAACAATAACAAGCATAATCTAAATAAAAGAATAACCAACAACAATAGAGCAACAACAAAACAATATAATAACAAAACAAAAAGAATAGCACAACAACAAAAAGTTGAGAAAAAGAAGAAACAGAAAAAAAATTCCCACCCACTGCATCTTGTAGGTTCTCACAAAGGATAGCGTAACGGTTTCGGTGGATGCAGTGGTTTACTATCGCGTATCAAATGCAACCGTCTCTATAGCGAACGTGGAGAATGCTCACCATTCGACCAGACTACTGGCACAGACTACTCTACGAAACACAATGGGAACTCGGCATTTGCATGAGATACTCAGCGAGCGTATGACGATTTCCGGCACCATGCAGGTGAGTTCTACCCCTGCGACCCCCCCTTAAACCCTCATGACAGCACGTAATTGACTTATGTGCCCCCCCCCCCCCCACCTCCCCCCCTTCAAGCCAACTGCAAGTTTTGCTCGTCTGAAGAGCAACTTTGGAGTTTTGCAGCTTAATATTAATTGCTAATTGCAAACATTTTGCAGCAGCTGTCATAAATGTACATATAATCGTAATCCTTTTCTGGCCACGTATCTCAAAAGTTGCAAATTGAAATGCGCATATCTTTGGGCCAGCAGCAGAAGCAGCAGCTGCCAAAACTTAACCCAAATTTTAGTAAGCTTTTCAGCTTCCTCGCTGCACTTTATTTATTTATGTATGTTTTTGTATGTATGTTATATATGGCCTGTAGTATGAAAAATAGTTCAAAATCAGTAACTTCCCCTTCCTCTACCACCCCCCCCCCCCCGCTGTCCCTACAACACATATGTATGCCCTGAAAAAGCAATGGCTAAAAATCGTGTTAGCCTGGCGTCGAACATGGCCAAAATGCCAAGTTGGCAAAGTTGTTTGGCTCTTCCACTCCGTTAGACGCCGGCAAGTGCTGCATTTTTTCAGTTTAGCGGTTTCAAGGATGCTGCAACGACCCACAAAACAATGTGCCCAAAACACAAAAAGAAAAATTCTATATCTGACAAAAAAAAAAAAAATCACGATGAAAAATGCGAAATATGAAAGGCAACAAAAAAAAAAAAATATCACAGTTAACAGCATGAAAGAAAAAACTTGTGTAAACAAAAACTAATGTGTTCTTACTCCAAATTCTCCAAACACACACACATATACCACACACAACCACACACACACACACCTGCCAACATTATGTGGGCCAAATCATAAACAGGTTCAGCTCGACGAAGCCACCGATGCCTGGGGCATCAAAGTTGAACGTGTCGAAATGTAAGTAGTGCAACTTTTCTATCACAAACTCACACACACACACACACACACACACACACATTCCATACACACACACTCGCTCATATATGTTTGTGTATATGTACATAAAGGTTTCTATGTCAAAATGTGTGGTAGCTGCCATTATTATTACAGACGAGGGAGTACTCGGACGTAGAGACGTATGTATGTAGCTCCTTTGGCCTTTGTCTGCTGTCACAGTTGTTGCGTTCTTGTATAATTTATTATTAGCCACGCTGAGGGACAAGTGGGATGCTTCTCTCCCTGCTTGCTGCTCTCCATCTTGACAGCTTGTCAAATACATGAGAACAACAAAATGGCTGAAACAGCTGCAATGGCCAAAACAACTTGACGCTTTGTTTACTGTTGTTGCGGCCATTTTGCCAGCGGCTCTTGTGTCAACGTTGTTGTTGTTGTGTCGTCTATAAAAATTGTTTCATTTTTATGACAGTCTTATGGCACCTTTTTTGTGTTCGGCAACATTTTTATGAAATTAATCAGCCGATAAATTTTTGTTGTTGTTGTTGGCATGTCCAATAAAATATGGTCGACATTTTATGCTCATGGCGGTTTTCATCAGACGGGACATAAAAAGTAGCATAGGCAATCAAATTTTGATGGCGAAGACTTTGAAGAGTATAACAAACAGATTATTTTCTGCCACAAATAGAATAGCTTCATATCAATCAAGTAGATTGCTAAGGCCCGAAAGAAGAGGAAGATCATTCTAATGACCTTTAATGTGGCAACCCTGGCCCCTAGGGCTGATGAACCTTAAGCGCGACTCATTTAGCAATGAAATTATGCAGTACAGTTCTAAAAATGAAGCAGCAGGCAGTAGACAAGTAGAGAAGTAGAAGAGTAGAAGACAAGAACTTGTCGCGTACTATTTTCTAAATGAGTTTACAGCTACAAAAAGTGCCTGCAGCACGGTTGCAAGATGTACATATGTATATATGTAAGTGTGCTTAATGAAACTTCTTCTCATTCCGGGCGCGTACAGCAAGGACGTGCGTCTGCCGGTGCAACTGCAACGTGCAATGGCCGCCGAAGCAGAGGCAGCTCGTGAGGCACGCGCCAAAGTCATTGCCGCCGAGGGCGAGCAGAAGGCGTCCAAAGCACTTCGCGAGGCATCCGAGGTGATTGGAGGTTCACCAGCAGCCTTGCAGCTGCGTTACCTGCAGGTATGTGCCACGCGAGAGTATAAGAGTTCATTAGCATTCCATTCATGCACTTACTTTATTTATTATGCGACAGACACTCAACACCATATCCGCTGAGAAGAACTCAACGATTGTATTCCCGCTGCCCATCGACTTGATAACGTATTTCCTGAAGACATCGGAGGCCACAACGCAACAGAATGCAGCTGCGGCGCTTGCGGCGCAACAGCAGATGCAACTGCAGCAGCAGCAAATGCAGATACAGCAGCAGCAATTCCAACAGCAGCAGGCACAGATGCCGCTACATTTGCAGGAGCTGCAGCCGCAGTTGCAAATGATACAGCCGGCCGAGGCGCAAACGACGCAGCAACAGACGGTGCCGCAGCAACAACAACAATACCAACAGACGCAAATCTCTTCGGCCATGTAATGTGGCCAAGCAGTTAGGTTTTCGGCCTGGCCGAATATCGAACACGCTGCACAGAAAGGGAGTGATGTGAAAGAAAGACTAGACTACAACACTGCCATGTTAACTTTAACATTGCCTTAACATACTGTCAAGCAGTTTACATTTTCTGGAATATTCTGTGCAGTGTTTTCCACCCATACACATATACGTACACAAAACACACACACACACACACACAGAAGACACAAAGCCAAGTAAAAACATTTAGATATAGTCACCAATAAGTGCGATTGATATTTTCTTCAAAAACAAAATACTTATAAATCTTTTACAAAGAAAATACTTAATACTCCGGGGATTTTTATATCAAACGTTATTCAGATAAATACACATAACACCGACATGTTGAAGCGCGTTAGTGAAAAATTCTAAAACCAACCAGTTTCGAAGATATTAAAATGGGTTAAAGCATGGAGGCTACCATACATGAGTTAACACATCTTGAGATAATCAAAAATGGTTGGTTTGGTTTTGAATTTTTGTCAACCTAGTGTTTAGCATGTTTTTGATAAGTAGCAAAAGTTCAATGTAAATGTTTAAAGCATATATAAATATGTAGATGTATATAACTATATATGTAACTGCATTTAAACAATTTTCCAATTTCCTAACTTTGTAGCCGACCAATCAATCCGGAACGAAATAACGAACGAGCAAGCTTCTAGCTAAGCAGGGAGAGCAATATCAATTATAATATTCCGTTTGGCATTTGGAACACTAAACAACATCGAGTGGAGTCCACATGTTTAAACACATAATAACTTTCTATGTACACATTAACACACACACACACACACACACACACACATTACTATATATGTATGTACCATGGATAATACAGATAGTGAATGTTGCCAGGTATGAGTAAGTGGCAATAAGAAAACAACTGTCTGTATCCGCTACTTTATAATATGACCGAATTATATTGTAGTAAGAATGCATACATATATATGTAGTACACACCAACAACAACACCAACACTTGATTAACATGTCTTTTAGTTTCAAATGCTTCAGGCTTGGGCCTAGCATTCGAAATTCAAATGCATTTGCAACGATGGCATCAGAGTTGCTAAATACCAACAAAAGCATGGATGCCTCTGATCAATTGCATTTGGTAGAAACACATGTTATAATATGGACATTCATTGACTATTATAAACCAGTTAATAGATTAACAATAATAACAACAATCCTGGAAATAATAAAGTTGACACCAATGGGTTATAGTATAATAATAAAATCAAAAAATTATATTTAACATTACATTGCTGTGTTTTTTCTGGGGGATAGAGGAAAGAAATCTCAGTGATTTAACATTAAAAACGCATTTTTGTTTATTACATATTTTTCCATTTTATTGATTTATTTTGTATGCATTACACGCCGACCGACACAATATTCGTTATACATCTCAGCTAAATTCAGTTTGCATTCATATTGTTATAAACGAGTTTCATAACTCGATTTCAGTTTATTATGCAATATGGATATTAAACATATGACAGTGTTTAGTTATACATTTTCTTTAAAACAACAACAACGACGACGGCATTAGAGGCACGCCTCCCAAAGGCCGAGGCTGGAAAATTTTAGAAATCTGTCCATTTGATTGTATAAAAAAATTGTCAATTCTTAATTTGTTATATTTGACCACAAATGCGTGCCACAAATGCCGCAAGTTGTTGTTGTTGTTGCTGCTGTTGCATTGCTAATATTATTGGTTTTAGTTTAGTTTTAGTTAAATCAATTCAATTTCATTTATTGCTACACATTATGCCAAGTATATATACAAAAATTCATCAACTACGCTAAACAATTTCAGTGTTGCTTTCTGTTTTTTTTAATTATAACAATATTTTTTATTATTTATTCTGTTCTTCTTTCTGCTGTTTATCGTTATGAATTAGTTTCGTTTAGATTAAAGTTTACGTTGAATGCAATTTCATACAATGATTGCTAATCGTTTTTATATTTAAGCTGCCTTATCTTCTCTATGTATGTGTGGTGTGTGTGTGTGTGTGAGTGAAATGCATTAAGTTGCCGTATAAATGTTGTTCTTTACAAATACATGTGTGTGTGTGTGTGTATATAGTATGTATATATTTTAATACGAAATGCTAAACTTTGGTTTTATGCTACAGATGTGCACACAATGGCCAACACATAAATTAAACGTTCGAACTTATGGGCTACAACAAAAATAATAGTAATAATAAATTAAAAGAAACACAATTCGCATATATGTATTGTTTACTGTATTCTAAGTTAGACGTTTTCTTGTTCATTGATTGATTGATTGGTAAGAAATGTGTTTTGAAACCCTTGAGACTTTCCTTCATCATGGCGCTTTTGGGTTTGGGTTTTTAATAAATGTGGAACAACAAACAGCGGATCTGGAGAGGAACTAAACGTGTAAAACAATAAGGCTTAATATGTATGGTGTATAGTTGTTATATATGTGTGGACTGTGCCCAACTGAAAGTGCGTTTTGTCTAACATCATTTTATATAATTTCACTTGTGCTTAAATATACAAAAAACTCTTATAATTTTGGCATAAACTTAAAAGTACTATAAACATTCATTGGTTTATTTATTAATAGAAAATAAAGTGTGTATGAAAAATTGTTTGTTTGTTTGTTTTTTCTAATGTTTTGTACAAAATGTTTGGAGGAGCAACTGCTTGGACTGATTTTTGTTGTTATTTTAGCCTCAACTACTCGTGGAAGCAGCAGCAAAAGTAAAATTTGTAATGATATATATTTGTGATAAATTTGATGTGACATGGAAGTAGATACAATAAGTTTAAATGCCATCATTGCAATTTTATCTACTAGCTGAAAATTCAACTACATACTTTTTGATTGTGTTAAATAATACTTGGGTTTAGTTTTTTGTTTCTTTTTTTTTGTGTGTTGAAAGTACAATGAAAAAATTCAGCAGTAGAGAGTAAGTAAAGAAGAAAATTGGAAAAGACAGATAGATAGATTTAGATAAGTTGATAGACAAAAATCTAAGCACCGATTAAAGTAGCGTAGTTAATTGTTGTTGTTGCTATCGATTAGAAAAAATGTTAATCGATTCCTTTTCTTTCCATGTTCTTGGGTATTTTTTTTTGAGTTTGTTTGTTTTGGTAAGCTTATAAAACTAGTTAAATACTTGCTATTTCAATAGTACATACAAGTAGTTGGTATATATAAATTATAAAATAGTTTTGCGTGTAAAATATAAAATGTTGCATTTCCATCGAAATTCTTTATATAATACGCTTATACACAAAGTATATATATATATATATATGCCACATACATATAGAGTTATGTAAATGTTATATATTTGTTGTTACTTTTCTTCTTGCCATTTGTTTTAAAAGTCTTAAGAATTATAGTAAATATGTATAAATGTTTACGTTACATATATATATAACGTTATAAATATATATTCATATATATGTGTGTGTGTATGTGTGAGTGTGATGTGAGTAATGCTATTGTTTCTGGGTGCTGGGCTGCCTAATCCTGCACCTCCCGATACGGCACCTCCGACGTCACCGAGAAAGACTCAAAGTAATGATTCAAGAACTCGAACGTGGGCCGCTTCTCGGGCACGGCGTCCCAGCATTGGAGCAGCAGATGATAGATATTGTCGGGGAAGTAGTGATTTGTCGGCTTTGGCATGCGGAAACCACGCTCAATATTCTCGATGACCTCACGACTATGCATGCCCGGATAGGGCACTTGTCCATACGTAAATAGCTCCATCAGCAGTATGCCATACGACCAGACATCCGACTTGATGCTAAACTTGCCGTAGATGATCGCCTCCGGCGCTGTCCATTTGACCGGGAAGCGGGAGCCCTGCTTGGGGCAATACTCATCGTCGGCAATGACGCGCGCCAAACCAAAATCACATATCTTTGCCACATTATTCTCGCCGATGAGGACATTGCGTGCCGCCAGATCGCGATGTATGAGCAGCTTGGACTCTAGATACTCCATGCCGCTGGCCACCTGCGTGGCAATGTAGATGAGATCCTCAAAGTGCAAGTAGCGACCGTCGCCCTCGCGCAAAAAGTCCAGCAGGCTGCCCTTCGACATAAACTCCTGCACAATATAAATGGGCTCCTCCTGCCAACAGAAATCAAAGATATTTAGAAACTGTTTAAGTGGAGGAAAAGTTCAACGGACTCACCTGCGAACAGACGGCGTAGAGGGCCACAAGGCGATTGTGTCGAAACTTCTTCATGATGGCCGCCTCCTGGAGGAACGCCGCCGTGGACATGGTGCCCTCGCGTAGCGTTTTCACAGCCACATCGATGCTGTTGCGCCACTTGCCGTAGAAGACCTCGCCAAAGTTGCCGCGTCCCAGTTTCCGCAGCAGCTGAATCTCGCTGCGTGGAATCTCATACTTGTCACGCAGCTCCGGGCCCAGATCCCACATCTGTGGCTGCGGTTTCGAGCAGGGTCGCGACAGGATGTGACACAGACCCAGAGCGTTTTCTGCAGAGAGAGAGTGGAGAATGATACAATTTATAGTTCGGTTATGGATGATTGGGGCATGCAACACTCACTGCTGTAGGCCATGACGAGCGCCTGGAGCGAGGGGAAGGTTTGATTTGTGGCTATGTAGTAGCCGCCATTGTCCAGCGGCTTGATGCGATAGTGCTTCACATGGTAGCCACGCCCATCCTCCCAGTCCTTGACGGACAGCGAATAGCCGTTGGGATTGTGTTCCGAGGGACGCACCAGAAACGTTCCACGCGGATTCTCCTCAGCCAGCAGCAGCTTGTCCGCCTCCTTGCGCAATACGTTCTCAAAGAACCAGCTACAAAAGAGAGAAAATAAAACATTAGTGTTTATTTGTGTTTTCCGTTTTGTTTTGGGGTAAAGCTTGAGCTTACTCTTCACTGTTGACACTTCGCTCCTCGGCCACAAAGTTCAGGGGGATGAGTCCCTCCTGGCGTGTGGTTAAATTGACGACACGCCACCAGTCGGACTCGGTGTCATCGATGACCTCCATGCGGTCGCCCTTCATAAAGCTCAAGTCGGACTCATCGCGCGATTTATAATCGTAGAGTGCCACAACAACGCGTCTCTTGGTCAAAACTCCGGGCACACCAGCTACAACAAAATGGGGGAGATAAAGATGGAGAAGTGTGAGCAAGTGTTAGCTGCAGGCAAATACGTTTACATAGATGCCAAGTTAGTGGCAATTTTCGGTCTGGCTGTAAATTTGATTTGCCGGCAGCAGCGAGTCGAGGCGTCGTTGCCTTAAATTGCAATTTATGGGCGACAAATTGGCAAATATAAATTTATCGCATGCCAAACGCAAATCGAGTCAGGCATCTAATTGAAAGTTAATGAGTTGCGGCGAATGGTTGGGGGGAAAGTCAGTTGAGTTTTTAGTCAGCTTTAGTCAGAGTTTAAATTTTTCATAGCATACATTTTTGGGCGCATCGAAAATGCAATTTCCAGCTCATGCCAAGAGCCACACATTTGTTCTCAATTTGGCACTGAATTGCATTTGGCTAATTGATTTAGCTCACACTAACGACAACGACAACAACAACAGTTAGCAGTTGTTGTTGCCTTGCCCTCCATTTTCGGCCTTAAATGCTGACAACAGCGAGCGGTGCTTAAATCTCAGCCTTTGTCAAAGCATTTGTCGGGTTTACACGAACTAAGCCGCTTTCCCTCAACCGAATATCTTTACACGACACATACTACTACAAACAAAAAGAACTAAATGCTAAAAGCTAATCAAAAAACAACAGCGATTAGGCGCAGTCATGGCTGAGCTTACACCCCCCAAATAAAGATTAAACAGTTGAGAGAGAGTTGCTAGAATGATTGATACCCTCTAAAGAACTACTCATTCGACCCACCCCTTTAGGGGTTAGGTGGGTTTCAGAGGTTCAAATAAAGGGTATTTTTACTGTTTTTTTTTTTTAATAATATATAAAATCATATTTATTTTTTTATAATTCAGCATCAAATATACATATTTAAACAATAATTTCTGAAAATTTCGATTTAAAATTCCGAAAACTCAGCCGTTGGTACCTCGTCTCCCTTGACATTGGTTCATCCAAAATCAAAAAACCAAAACATTATACGGATAAATCTCGTGATTGGACGAAGGAAAAATAAAAGTAAAATTTGAATTTTTCACAGACTTTGAAAAAAAAAAAAAAACACCTATTTTGGTCAAATTTTCGCCATATATTGGCGCGAAAAAATTAGTTGTAATAAAAAAAAATCCTTGATAATGTTATTGCAAGATGTGTGCAAAATTCAAGAAATCGTGTCCACCGACTTAAAAAATTAAGTTTTGAGATAAAGTTTTACACTGCACTGACTCTTAGGATTTTACTCGGATCGATTTGAAATTTTAGGAGAATATTTTCAACATATTGTACTATTTGATAAGACAAAAAACAAATCAACCCCTTAATACCGTCGAAAAGACTAGATTTGGATAGAAAATAAAAGTTTCATTTTTCAAAAGAACTTTCGCCTTGATATTCAAGATGGTGGCAAACTTTACCTCATCAACCTCATACCAAATAAGTAAAAGTGCTTTTTGCGTTTTTCTACAACTTCTACTCTGCATTGGCCATAACATTTCTTCATTTCCTGCCCCAGTCAAGTGTCGAGTGAGTGAGTGAGTGTAAGCTATAATTATGCAATTTGCAGTTAAGTGTCACCACCTCAAACTGGTCAAGGTTAGCAGCAATGGCAAATAGTATACGACCTTCTCCCCATATGCAAACAACTCTCCCTCGTGGGGAGAAGCAACTTTAATTACACATACGAGAATATATAAATAGAAACACGCTTTAGTTGAAAGGTTAACAGATGGCAAAAGCCAACAAAAAACAGTCAACTAGCTAATTAAAGCCCAGAGTTGCCCTCCCCAACCAAAGGTAAACATAATTACAATTGTGGTTGTGGTTGCAACAAACTTACTCGGCGTGGTTCGCGTCCGGATAATGTCGACGCCGCCCTTGGCGCCAATCTTCAATGGGCCACGATTCGGATCCGGTGTGTAGCGGGAATCCAGAGAACCGCCATTGTTGTGCTTCTGGCTGAGAGCGACGGCAACTCCGCCGCTGCCGCTGTTGCTGTTGATGTGCGTCTGGCCAAAAGTGTAGTCCGATTTCTTATACCCTCCCGTTGGATAGGCCAAAGCTAGTTCCTGATCCTGTCGCTTGCTGCAGCATTTGTTGCCCATGTTGCAGCAGCTGGTCTGTAGAACGTTTCTGTTGCTGCTACTTGCTTGTTGTTGTTGCTGTTATTGTTGTTGTTGTTGCTTCGGGGAGAATTAGCAGCAGCTGCAGCGTCAACGCATATTTGGCATATTACGAGTTGTTGTTGGTTACTTAGTATTAAAATTTATAAAACGTTTTTGGTTTGTTCCGCTGCTGCTGCTGTTGTTGTTGTTGTATATTGTATTTAGTTGTTTAAACTATCAGTCAAATTTGTTTGTGTGTATGTGTGTGTGTGTGTTGTGTGAGCTGCTTGCATCAAAAGTTGCATGGAGGGCATTGCCTTAATTTCTTGTTCCTTTTTTATAATCGCTTTTTCTCAAAAATGCATTTCGTGTATAAAAAAAAATGGTTGTTGTTACAGATAAGCTGGTTGCTGTGCGTTGTTGTTGTTGTTGCTGTTACTGTCGTTGTTGTTGTTGTTGATTATCCTTGCGGTTGGTGTCCTGCCAGCGACCTCAGCCAGCAACTGTCTGCACATTGTTCAAGCTTGTCTACCTGCAACAAACACAAAAACCAAAAATTAGTTACAGCTCATATAAATATTCATTAAAAGCACATTTTCAACCAACAGAGAAAGATAAATAAAATAAAGGGCTTATATATAGGAGTGAACGACGAGGAGATATCCTGTAAAAAGTTGAGAGTTGTTTTTATTTCTTCTTTCACTCTACACTCTACGAAAATAGTAAATTTTACTATGCGGCTTTTAACTATAAAACGTTAATCACAAAAATTATCCATTAAAATAAACACAGTAAAAATAAATGAAATTAAATACAATGTTGATTCATATTAATCAAACTATGCGCGCAGTATCAAATATTAACATTTAAAATTAAATGTCCGTTTTAATACATAATATTTAATAAGTTCTAAAACTCTTCATATTGGGATTTTTGTGCATCAATATATACATATCAACACCTTAATTTAACTATGAAAAATGTTAATTTTAATATTTCGTAGTGATTCTTGATTTAACATTTTCACTAGTCAAGTTTACCATATTCATGTTTAAGATGAAATTATACCCGAAAATAGCTAAATTTACCATGAATATGGTTATCTGTACTACGTTTTTTCTGGGTGTAACATTAATTTGCATAACTTTGAACATACTCTCTTTTAACCAATGTTAAATGGGCAACACAAATTGGAGTCAGTGACCCAAGAATAGCAGAGAACAATTCCCTTTAACTCTCCCTCCCGTTCCTGCTCTAGTCCTTAGATAAACGTTTTTGGCACATCATTTCACTTGACTTGGCAGCTCTCAGAGCAAGCAACAGAGCAGCAACAGAGGCAGCAACATCAGGTTGACCAAAGCACAAGCGACAGTTGCTGTTGTCATCGTCAACTGCAATTGTAACAGCAGCAACAGCAACCACAACAACAACAACTTCTTGCTTGGCAGCTGTGGGACGTTGAGTCCTAGTTCCATTGTCTATTGACTCAAGGCTGGCGGGCATCTGTTTATTGTTCAATTGGATAATTATGGGCTTGTGCGTGTGTTTGTGTGTGTGTGTGTGTGTGTGTGTGTGTGACAGCAACCACACGAGCAATTTATTGCTGCATTGTTGCATGCCCCGTAAAATATTTTAATTGTTATTGTTGCGCATTTGGTTTGTTTGTGTGCAGCTGGCATGAAATTGTTGTTGTTGTTGTTGTGCCAGTTGGCTGGATGCATTAGTGGCATTAACTAATATCCTGTGCCACACTGAGACTTCAGAGACAACAAAGAAATGGAAATAAATTTTGATATTGACCTCACAGGACAATGACATCCTCAGACTCAGTTGAGTTGAGTTGAGATAAAAGCAACAGCGCGTCGCGTTTTAAATAGAATCGAAAAAACTTTTGTGCAAACTTTTCATTTTCGCCAAGTTCATGAACCCTTGCAGCATCAGCCACAAAGGATCTCAGGGGTCAACAGCAGCAGCAGCAGCCAGTTGCCAAACAAGGAGCAATAAAAACCTAAACACACACACAGACACGCAAGCATCAAAAGTGGAAATCAGAACACAAACATTAAATGTGTATAAATTATATTTAAATATATATTCTGTAACGATTTTTTATCAGATAATGGACAACATTGTCACGGAATATATTTACAAAATTCTTTTTCACATTTTTATTTCGTTTCGTTGATTGAGTTATGGCCGTTATAATTTCCGTCTGTTGTTGTTTTGAGGTTGAAATTGTTGTTTGTTGGTTTAATTGGGAGGACATGCCGCTACCGGTCGACAGGTGGCGCTTTAACATTGCGCATGCCGCATCATGACAGAAAAAACTCACTCAATCCGATTGCTCGTGCTTGTTGTTGTTGTAGGGACGAGGAAAAAAGTTGAAACCGAAAATATGAATATTTCATTTTGTAGCTGTGTAGCTTTTGATCTGATGGGGAGGGGGGCGGGCGGAAATGGGAGTGGCAGTTGCCAGTTGTCCAAAAGCTGACAGCGACATACTTTGCGCCATACATGTGACTGTGCTGTGTGTGTGTGTGTGTGTGGATATGACATGAAATAGTAAATTTTCTAGCTTTGTCTCTATGTTGTTGCTGTTCAAGTTGACAAAACGAAATGAATACTTAATTGGATATTGTGGCTTTGAATGCGCCTGAAAGGCGGCAACGGAAAATACAAACGCAAATCGCAAATGCATGACATGAAATTCATATTGATGCCAATGTTCTACTTAATTTGCTTGCTTGTTGTTGTTGTTTATATTGTTGATGGTCAACTGCAATATGCAAACTACAATATTGGCCTCCAATAATAGAAAAACAAACAATAACTTTAAGGTTTAACCTTTTAATTAAATACTTGGCCCAAGCCTTATTTGTTTATAGATATTTCTCACTTTCTTTGAAGGCATCAAAAATTAAGCTCTATTTAGCATACAAATTGTACTCCTCCTACTCTAATAGTTGTTTGTTTTTCTACAATTTCACAAGCAAAACGAAACAGAGAGAAATAGACAGGGGGAAAGAGGGAGAGAGGGAGAGTTGGGGTCCCTTGGCGGGAAGCCCAAAAATCGTCGCACATCTAATAAAATCAAATCAAAATGCAAAGCAAAGAAAGTTGTTATGAAGCGACGATAGAGGGCGCCAGTCTTCAGTGTGGCAATCCTCGAGGACATAAAGGCATTAACTGTAAATGCCGTAATGCCTTCATTTCCTGATGACAGCCTTAACCAACTGACACAAAAGACAAAAAACGCAAAGCATGGAGCACATTTTTACTACTTATAATACATACATATTTTTTTTTGGTATGTATAAAGATTTAGTTAGATACATATGTGTGTTTGTAGAGGAGTCCTGGGACATTTTAGGTGGCTGGTTTCTCTGTTTTATTGCGCCGCATTATTACTACAGTGAACACTCCATAAGGTGAACACCGCTTAATTTGAACAGATTTTATTTTGCATATAATTTTAATCAAAAATGTATTTTAAAAAAAAAGCAAATTTTTTACAGCTTGAAGAAAAGGCAGAGATTTTCCAGTTATTGGAAAAGTAAAAGCAGCAGAAAAAGATTACCGATTTCATTAACACATAAAATATTATGTTAAAATATAAAAAAAGGTTACATATGTATAAATTTAAAAAAAAAAAATCATTACATCTTTCATTCACAAAAACATTTTTTAATAAATCGTTTTGTATTTTTTTCACTCATAAACATCTGTTTTGATTTTAAAACGTGTTATTAGTCTAGAATGGACTCTTTTTTCACTGAATTTTGGTATTCGGAAACTTGAATAGCTCGCAAACACAATCTGGTTTTAATTAGTTCACGTTATCGAGTGTGCACTGTATATACCATTCCGTTTGTCAGCTGAGTTAAAAAGTCAATTTTTGTGACGTCGAGAGAGATCCTGTTGCCGTGTGTCCCCCCCCCGCTACCCTTTCCTGTCTGTGTGTCGTTCACCTTAAAGCGTCACGTGCTATCGATTAAGCCACAAACCCTAACACACACACACACACACACACACACACACACCACAGAGATAGAGATAGATACAACAACTATGCCACAAGCTGAGAGTGTTAGAATGTGGGACAATGTGAGGCAGTAAATAGCTGTTGCGGCGTCTCCAACCAATGTTGCAATGTCACACATACATACATATATAAATGTAGATTTATTTATCCCTGGATGCAAATAAGTTTCTCCTCTTTTTATTTTATTTGTAACTTTACATATAGACTAAGTGAAATATTCCCCAAGGCAAGAAGTAGCGACATTTTCTCTAACTCTATTGAAATTCAATTTGATTGTCACGGGACAAATTGCATAAAATATTATCAACGATTGCGACATTGCAACATTTACTATCTTTGCTTTGGCTCCTTTGGCTTTGCGTTTATAATAAATGGGCGGCAAGGCAATGCAATAAATAAATTGCATAAATCCATAAATCTATCACAATACTATTTTGTTTAAATGTACATTAATATATCAATGAATAAGTAAATTCCTTTTTAAATAATTTATGCATCTGTTTGTTAAGCTTACAAATTAGTTATGAATACAACTAACAATAATCCGATTGCGAGATACTCTCTTATCAGTAAAAGCAGCTTAAATCAATAAACACACTCAATTTCCATTTTAAAACAGAGTATACAAAATATTTATGACGTTGGCATAAAAGTGACGCGTCAATTGAAAATAAATAAATATGATTAAATATTCATTTATATTATCGTGGCAATATGTTATGACTCAATTAAATATTAAATGCATACCTTTAAAGTTCAACTTGAATGGAACGAAAAATTACGACAAATTGAAGACTTGATATATGATATCAAAGTTGAACAATAAATTGATTGTTTCGCGTAGTATCTGTTTACAACACTCGAGTGTCAAAGTCAACTTGTTGTTGTTCTATGTCAAGTAAACACTTCAGTGGGTCGGGAAGAGGAAGACAGCTGCAAGGTTTTTTGGGTTCCAATAATAACAGACACATTACATTAAAATGATTGCCGCCCTCAGCTTGTGGGAATGCCATTAAACAAATGAACTAAAAGCTATAGAGCTATGATCTGATACGTATAGACGTGTAGTATAATGACCGACTTCAGGGCCGGCGTCACAAGTCACAAGTTCATGTGACAGAATCAATCAGATGGCCCTGGCAACAACAACAACAACAACAACTGAAACAGGCGGCACCCATATGGAGATTACAATATAATAATCAAAACGGGGGCAGGGGAGGGGAGGGTAAGCAGCAGTAAGTAAGTACACGACATATACATATGTAAATAATACAGCATTGTTTGTTCAATTAAAAAATAGTCACGTAGTTGCTGTAAAAATATATAAAAGAGAACACAAAAAACAGCAGGCGATAAATGCAATGGAAAGAAAAATAAACACACACACAAAGTGCAAAATATTGTTTGTCAGCCCTTAAATGCTGCATTTAACTATACTCATACCCTGTAAGTAAGTGAAAAGAGTAGCTACGATATCATGAGTGAATCAAGATACCCTGTAATGGGTGAAAAGAGTAGCTACAAATCATGAATGAACCATGTGAATAGTCTATGCTGCATTTTACTATACTCATAACCTGTAAATTAGTGAAAAGTGAATCAAGATACCCTGTAATGGTTAAGAGTAGCTTAAAATCTTGAATGAATCATGTAAATAGTCAATGCTGCATATTACTATACTCACTCTGTAATGGGTGAAAAGAGTAGTTACAAATCATGAATGAATCATGTAATACTATACTATACTCATACCCAGAAATGGGTGAAAAGAGTAGTTACAAATCATCGGTGAATCAGGGTATCTTTTCGTCATTCCGAATCAGAGTTCTTTATGTTATTTTTTAGCCTGTCTGGCGCCATTTAAGAACAAACACAGCTGGACACAGACTAGAATTAAGGTTAAAGCTCAGGAATGCAGACACTGCTCTCGATGGGAACGTGACTAAATTAGGGGAGGAGTGTCAAAGGGGAGGGCGTCAGCTGGTTTGGCATTTTGTGGGCGTGTCGCTTGTAACGCACAATTTGACGCATTTTTATCGTCAAAGAGGAAGGGGAGGGGAGCGAAAAGTGTCGTGTGAAGTTAGACAAATGCAGGAGAAGAGAAGTCAAAGTTGAAGTTGGAGATGGAGATGGTGGAGAAGAAGAGGAAAAAGTAGACTCGAGTTGAGAGAGAACGTGACCCGAGCAGGAAGGAAATGCTGCGTGCCCCGCGGCATAAAACACTTGTGTGTGTGTGTGTGTGTGTGTGGGCGGTGGCGGTTTGACTTTTGTCAACCTCAACATGACGAGATGAGCTCATTACTTTAATGGATGCTCCCTCCTCTGTTTGTTGACTCTTCTCTGGTGGCACAGTCAAAGCCCTCTTTTAGTTGAATGCTACTAATGAAATATATTTCTGTGTGCACCATTATTATGAATTTTATTTGCTTGAAATCATTTTCAACCAGAAAGGCAGCCAACTCGGGGTCAATGGAAGCCAGAGCTAAAGGATTACGAGCACAATTCACAAACACACAAAAAAAACAGTCAACAGTCGCCAAGTAATTAGCTGGCAAAAACAAAAAACAAACAACAAACAACAAACAGGCAACAGCAGCAGCAAACAGCAACAACAAATTCAAACAAGCCAGCAACACGAACCCTACAAAAATAGCAAAAAATTAACCCAGAAATCTAATTAGCGAATAAAAAACAAAAAAAAAACAATGTTGCAGAAAATGAGGAAGCCGTGGTTCAATTTGGAACCTGCGTGTCTGGACGAGGGCTGCACAAAAAAAATATGATAGGCAAGTTGTCACGACTAACAGATGCCCTGAAAATAGTTAAACTTTGCTTTGAGGTACAGTTAAACAGTTAAAAAGCTAATAAAAAATTGAAAAATAAATACGTTTACAATTTATTTAAATTATAATTGTGCTGAAAATTTACATATTTGATATAAATAAAACTATGAAATCAAAAAATTTGCATTTTAAAATATAAGAAAAGGGGCGGTGCCACGGCTATTTACCCCAGTCAAAAAATTCAATTGTTATTATTTAGTTGAATGCAAAAAACCAGACTAAAATTGTGCAATTCTCGAGTTATTAACTTATGTAAAAAATAAGGGCTTTGGGACCATAGTGCATAGTTTAAATGTGAAATTTGATTGAAAATCAGTTGTTCTCAATCCCAAAAGGGAGAAGAGGGGTAACAACTGCAAGCAATACTTCATGACTTGTGTAGCAATGATTTATTTTTCTCATTTTGCTTTGCCTTATTCCAATTGCATGTAAACACACAGTTGCACAGGAGCTTATGTTAGTCCGATATTCAGAAATAATACAATCGATGACAAAGATGTATGAAAATCGACAATAAATTAAAATCACAAAGAAAAAAGTTCATGAAAAAACTTCACCGTGTAAATGCGACCAGATTCGTGAAGAAGTTTTAAAACAGAATCAAAACTTCATGAAAAAAGTTCAACGTGTAAATCGGGTCATAGTTTGAATGTGAAATTTGATTAAAAATCATTTCTACTCTATCCCAAAAAATTCTATACTTAACTTTCTAAATACTCAAATTTGCTTTAACTGATTGTACCAAATTTGTAATGTAAATATACAGTGTAGATATCAGCACACACACACCGAATAACACACACATACAGTAACAGTAAAAAAGGGGGGCGTTGATGTGTTCAACGATGACGAAATCGAGACGATAAAAACAAACTAGGCACAAAGGGGGGAAAGTGGAAGTGGGACAAACGTCATCTGTGGCATGTTTGCTGCTGGGTGTTGCAACCTGAGCGCACCGGCCACATTGTAAAGTGGCATGCAACGTCCTTCCTTCGCTCTTCTCGCTGCTGCTGTGGCATGAAACTAGTAATTGTTGGACTTACTCTTCTCATACTAAATGCACTTCTACAATAGTGCACAATTGTTGGGTGTATACACTGCAACAAACGACAAACAACCGTAATTTTCGTTCAACAATAGAGCCAAGAGCGAGTGAAGCATTCAACTTAATTGCATGTTAAACAGCAAGAAAGAGAGAGAGAGAGAGAAAGCAACATAAATTATTAAAACAATATTTGTTGCGCGCGTTTAGTATAATCAAAGTAGGAGGAGGAAGGGAGGGAGGGAGGGAGGGAGGAGAAAAGGAACACAGGAAGAGGAAGCTAGGAATAAAATTACAATGGGCGACTTGGCGCCAGGACGACGCAGGACGACGAAATGTGTCGTAGCGTTGAGTTAAGGTGGCAATATTTACACGCTTTATTTGATGTCCTGCCTAGAAGTCGAAGCAATTGTGTATCCTGCCCATGTCGACAACAAGGACAACAAGGATAATGGTTGACATTGTCTCGTTTATAGCCCCGAGTCCAATGTCACACGCGCCTTCCATGGCAATGTGGCAGGTAACATGGAATGGGGCAGGAAGAAGAAGAGATGGACAAAAAAGTGATTGACCAACTGACTGAGTTTGGTATTATGTACAGAGAGATCACTGTATCTGGTATAGATGGACACTTTAATCGCTGTTAACCCGACCTTTCCGTTTAATGTTCATCTCCTCTCTGTCTCCTTCTCTCTCTCTTTCTCTCCCTCTCTGTCTCGAGGAATTCTTTGGGTGAGGTCATAAGAAAAGCTTTAACGTGTCTATTTTAAGACTTGGAGCTATTTATATTTATATATACTCAACTGAGGCGTAGAATTTTCTTTAACAGCTTTTAAGGTTCTCAACCGAGTTGAGCAATTAGTCAAAAAGTTGAGATTAGGTTTCGATTTGAAGCGTTTGCAACATTGGCAGCCGTTTGTCCCATTTGTCTTGTGGCACGGTCCCAATTGGGTCACGTGAGCGGTTTAACCCCCCTACTCCCCCCCTGCTGTTATCGCCATGCGGCGTCAATTATGGCCAGCAGCAGCTTTATCGGCCTACCGAACAACATTTGGAAATGTTTTCCAGCTGCAGTCATTAGAGTTGACCCCAAAAACCCAAAAAAAAAACCGAAACCCAAAATGAAATGAAAAATTGTACGCAATGAATTTTCTTGTTGTTGTTGTTGCTGATAGCAGGCAAAAGGTGCGGGGTGCAGGGGGAAACAAACTCTTATCACACGCACACAAATAAACAACAAGAAAAGTGAAAAAAAAAATTGAGAATGGGAATTTTTGGGAATGGGAATTGAAATCGGATTTTGTTAAGTGCCCTGCAGCAGTTTTTATCTCTGGTTAAATCAACACACACACACACACACACACACACATGCAGGCATTATTGAACGAGAAAATTGCCACTTCGTTGACGTTTGCCACAAGCGGCAAGCTGCACACAACTCGGCATGTGGTCAACATGTTGCAGCAGCAGAAAAAGAGGAGAAAAAGAGAGAAGAAAAGAGAATAAGAAGTGAAAGATGCATGCTGCATTTACATAGTGCTGCTGCTGCAGCGTTGTGGCATGCAACGTGCTCCACATTTGTGCTGCCCTCAAAAAGTGTTACATGCAACACAATGTGGCAAGCATTGCAATTTGCCTGCGTGCCCCCCCAAAAATGTCATTAGGGATTGGAACTAATAATTGAATGGGTTGAAGCCGCGTTTTGTGCTTTTTGGCCGTAATAAATTCGAAAATTGGCAAAAATGCAATTAAAAGCAGGCGAGACAAGAAAGTAGCTCCCCTCCCCCTCCCCACCCATATCATCATCATTTGTTGCTCTTGTGATTGAAAGGAAACAAACCAAACACACAGACAGACAGATAGACTCCAAAAACTCCAAAACGGAAAATTCCAAGCGGAAATTTCACCAACATCCGACTTGAGTATTTAATTTCCTCACGGCGCAATGCAGCTACCTCCCCTCCCTCTCCCTCTCCCCCTCTCTCCACGCTGACTGATGTCATTCTAGCATACGATGATACAACTAGCAAGTGCAAAACGTGGGCAGACAAGGAGACTTCGGGGACTCGACTCAAACGTGACGTCGCATATGCAGAACCCTAATGGTTGTGGCAGGGAAGTGTTGCAGACAGCAGACAGAGGGAGGGGGGGGGGGGGGAAGGAGTTGTCCCAGAACATAACATAAATAGAAACAGCCACAAAGCAACCTTCTCTTTTCTCTTTCTTTCTTTCTTTCCGACACAACGCGACAAAGTTTTACAATTCTACCCAAAAAAAAAAAAAAAAAAAAACCCGCCCGCATCATGAAGGATACCTGCACACAAACACACACACACACACTCAGGTGCAAAGCTAAAGAACAACCCTCAACGTGTTGTGTATGCGACAAAAATTATGAATGAAGCCAAAGATAAGCAGAAACAAGGAAAAAAAAAACAAATGCATGCAACAAACTTTAAAATGCTTTAAAAGTGAAGTTAAGTTAAAGAGAATTTCGAATCCTCTTAAACTATAATAAGCTCAACTAGATACTAGTCAGATCTCCTAACTAATTCCCAACACGTAGCATGCAACTCCCTGTTGCAACAAAGCCCAAGAACAATTTCACATTTGGCCAGATTGCAGATTTTCAGATTTTCAGATTGCGGGTGTGTTGCGTCATTTTCTTGCTTGACAACTTCAACTTCAACGTTTTCAAAAGATTAAAAATTGTATTGTGTGTGTGAGTGTGTGTGTGTGTGTGTGTGGTTCTCTACCTTACAACTTAAGAGAGAGAGAGAGAGAGAGAGAGAGAGAGAGAGAAAGAGAGGGAACGAGAACAGGATGCAAGTCTAGGGGCATAAAACTTTTTAGCACTTTTATTGCTGTTGTTGCTACTTCTTGTTGTTGTTGCTACCTCTTGTTGTTGCTACTTCTTGTTGCTGTTGCTGTCGACACTCAGACGACAAATTGTCAGCTTGTTGACGAGCAGCAACATGAACGACAACAACAACAGCTGCAACGCACATCAACAACAATTTAACAACGAAAACGAAAACGAGAAAGAAAGAAAGAAAAAAAAAAACCGAAACACATTTCTTGCAACAACTTCCAACAGCTAATAAACCTAAACTAACCAGGAGGGAGGGAGGGGAGAAGGAGGCAGGGGGCAGGGGGCAGGCTCTAAGCACTTGAACAAGAACATTAAACTCTACTCGTTTCTCGTCTCTGTGATGATTACACGTTGCATGCAACCTCAAGAGCGCTTATCAACGCCCAAAGCACCAATTCTGGCTAGATAAGCAGCACAAGGGGGGGGGGGAGGAGGGGCAGGGGGTTGAAGGGGTTGCAAGTTTATAGTTTATAGAGCATGCATGATGATGATGATGGCAGGACCTACCCCACCCCCCCTCTCGTCGCTGCGGCGACTTGACATAGTTTTGTTGCAACTACAAGAGTTGCAAGCAGGTAAAGTTGATTTATGCAACAGCTTGCCACCAAGCTTGGGCGACACTTTTACATTATAAACTTGATGCTTTTACACCTATTAAAATGTGTGTGTGTAGGTGTGTGTGTGTGTGTGTGTGTGTGTTTGCTTGCCACTCAAAAAACTCGCAGCGCAAAATTGGATTTAATCCTTGTACCCGCACTGAGAGGGGGGAGGGGTGGGGTGGGTGTTGCCTTGGTTGCAGTTTTCATTAAATTTTCGTTGCAACAACAACTGCAACAACAACAAAACGTGCTGCATGCGGCACTTATGTGTCGTTATTTTATGCATGAAACCAAATAACGGCACGCCATTTTAGGGGCTTCCTTTTTTTAACAAAAGCTCTTTCTCCTCTCCACATGGGTGCCATAACTTCATTAGGGTCTTTGCCACACACACACACACAAGCGCAACAAATTGAGTATCCCTTGCACCACCCCCCCACCCACCCCTTCCAAAGCAACCCTTCGCCCGCATTTACAGCAAAGTTAAACAAAGACTGTGCAACAAAAAAAAACAAAAGAACAGCTGCTCAAATATGTTTCGAGAAATATGAAAAATTATAATCCTCAACCCGCTTAACCTTATCACCTTACCCGACGACCCCGTACCCGTGCCCCGTCCCCGTCCCCGACCCTCCCCCGTCGAAACCAATGCCAAGTAATTTGTTGTGGAAAAGTGAGAAGCGAAAAGAAAGGTTCGTTTTTAAATCTAGGGGAAAGCAAGAAGAGGGGGAGAGGGAAGACAACTGTCTGACTTTCGCTTCAAAAAGTTCACAAGTTGACAAGAAACACACAAATTCAATTAATGGCTTAAAAGCGTTAAGCGGTTAATCAAAAGACGTCGAAGATTTGATATATTTGGGTACTTTACCAAAGACCGTAACGATTTTAAATTTTTATAGAAAAAATTAAGAAATAAGAATTATTTATTGTATTTATTTAAAAAAATTATTTTTAATTATTAAAATTAATTTATGTATATTATAAAAATAAAAAATAATTGTTATGTATAAATTTTTATATAAAAATTAAGTCATAACTTTTATTTTCAATTTTTATAAAAAAAATGAAGTCATAACTTTTATTTTCAAATTTTTTAATAATTATTTTTTATTTTTATCATATAAATTAATTTGAATAATAAGAAAAAATTATTATTATTTTTTTTTTTGATGTGACAAATTTTATAAAATATTGAAATGAAAATGGAAATAACAATAAAAAAATAATTGTAAATAAAAGTTTATCCTGTTTTTGAATTTGCCGTAAATAAATAACGTATGTCTATTTTCCCCACTCTTCTTGTGTGTGTTTTTTTTGTGGCTCAATTTTTTAAAACTCATAACTATTATTTGCGGTCTCTGAATTTTACAATAAACTTGTCTAAATTTTTCGTAGACATAAAGTTAACCATGACAAGTGCAATTAAACGCTTACACTCAAAGCCTTCAATAAATCAGTTAACAAAAACCTAGAAAAACATTCATTAAATGCAGTTTCAAGCGCGTAAAAACTATAAGTTAGTATGGCATTATGTAGAGTTTGAGTTTGGCTAAGACACTAAAAAAAAAAAACTAGGCCTAAACTCAACTTGAGCAAGTGCCGAAAAACTCGTTTTGTACACATTTTCTAAGCTCTCAAAGAACTGGAGCAACACGCAGCAAGTCGAGTAGAGTCGAGTGTGGCAAGTTGCTGCTGTTGCTGCCACTGCCTGCCTGCCTCTTGGCCATATTTGCAGTTGGTTCAGTCCAGTCTGGTCCAAAGTGCTTCAAATTGGGCACACAAGAAAGAAAAGGAAACAAATATATAAAGAGAGGCTGGCGGGCAAAAAAAGAAAAGAAATATCTTTTTAGCATGTGGCAAAGACAGAGTGTGTGTGGCAGGTAATGACAACGAATAGGAAAAAGAATACAAAAAGTGGAACAAGTTCAAAGAACAGCTCAAAGTCCATTTCTCCACTTCTGTTTTTTCCAAGTGTGAGCTTAACAAATTCAAATTAAACAAAGATGAATAATCAAAGTAAATACAGTAGAGATAAACTAGATATATACCGTATATATATATAAGGTGATTAGGTGTCACACACACTCAAATACACACGCATCCGTTTCTCATCTGTCTTCTTATCAGTTGAGCGCAAACAAAGAGCCAAAATAAAACCTACTAATAAATGACAACAAAAATGTTGCTGGCGACAACACGGAGCAAATATTGATTTTCATTCTCTCTCTCTTTCTCTCTCCACGTGCGTGTATATATTATATTTGGGGTATTCAGTAGCTATGATATATGTGATATGTGTTATGTATATTAAACTGTAGCTAGTGAGTGCACTTTTTACGTTGCTTTTGTCGTATTTGTGACAAGTCAGCTGTTTGCCTGTTCGATGACAGTTCAATTCCAATGAGCAACTATTTTGTATTAAGCAACTAAAATACAAAAATTTATAAAACAAAACTAAACTGACTGAAAAACAATTTGATTTGTGTTTTTGACCAGAATGACAAGAGAAGGGTTTCCAAGAAAATAATTTGTGTGTAAAATTAATTAATTTAAAATTTACTGGCTTTTACAGCCCAGTAAATTGCTCAGTGTGACCTTATTTCATTGGATCATTAATCTCGAACAATATAACATATAAAATAATAATTGTTTGCTTTGATAAAAATGTTTGTTGTAAAGCTTTTAAATATCAACTTATTACTTTAGACACATGCACATATATCATAGCTACTGAATACCCTTATTATATATATGTTATTGTGTGTATGTTAAGGCTGGCCCAAAGGCAGAAACTTCATTTTCGACAAGCTGCGAATGCGTGGCTAAAACAAACATGAAACAAACAAGAACAACAACAAACACACACAAACAACAACATAGCTTAAGGCTTAAAATATTTCAAACACGTTAAAACGACAACGTAAAAGCGACAAAGCGTTAAAATCTAGCATGTTTTTTATTTTTTTATTTTTGATGCATATGTGTATTAAAAACAACAACAATGAGGAAGAAGAGGAAGCAAACCTAAGAATAACAAGGCCAAAAACCAGAGCAAACACATTCAGTGAACAAGGCAGATGTAGAGGGAAGGGGAGGGGGAGAGGGGAGCGTGGAGGGGCAAGCAATCACATTTACTGCCCCAACGACTCGATTCTGACTGACTGAATGTCTGAGAGGGCTAGAGGGAGGGAGGGAGGGGGGTACAACACAATGGCACCTCCCCCCCCCCCCTCTTCACAGCTTGCGTCAAGTCTTAAGCAATTTGGCTCACGTGACCTGCTTACCGAGTCAAAGAAGAGGCGACAGAGAGAAAGAAGAAAAAAAAAAAAGGCAAAAGGAAAAGGATGCGCATCACTGCACCCCCCACCCTCCCCTCTTAGAGCCTACAGCACATTTCGTATTTATAGAGAGAGGGAGCATTTCACACACACACACACACACACACATATATATAAGACCCCCAACTCTCGACCCTTTGCAGATGTATCACTTTCGGTTTTCTCCTTCTTCCTCCTCTTCTTCTTTCTTCTACCGTCGTCGCCTTGTCAGCTGTTGGACAAGAGAGAATCTCTCCATCTCTTTCTAGCTACAGATCAAGCTATGCTGATAATAATCGCATAGTTAGAAAAGAGGTAGAAGAAAATGTGTATTTATTTTATTTTTATTTTTAAGCATTCCTAACGCTACAGCATTTCTTTAATATTTATATTTATTATATTATTTATATTATTAGAATTATTTTCTTTAAACATAAAAATTTGAGTTTAGGTGTTCTACTGATGGTTTGAAAAATGTATTTTATTTAGAATTCCAAAAGGTTATCGACGTGATTTCCCCTTTTCCCCTCCCCCCTCCTCCAAACTCTGTTTGCAATGTTACAATAACAAATCGTCGTCTCAAGTGGCACAAACAACAACAACAGAGGTATTCAGAGCCGTGAATCGATCCTGAACAGAGAATGAAAGAGAAGAGAGGGGCGGGCAGGGGAGAGGGGAAGGGAGGCGAGCCCAACCCAAAATGCAACAAACTAAATAACTTAACATGCAATTTATGGCATGTGTGTGTGTGTGTGTGTGTGTGTGTGTGTGTGTGTGTGTGCGTGTGTGGTGAACACAACAAATGCAAAAAATGTAATGGGAAACAATTTTTGTTGCAGTTGGTGGGAAAATAGTTTTTGGCTCTACGCACAGCAAAAAGTTGCATGCAACAGACATTAAATGGCAATTGAAATATATGTTTATGTGTATATGTATATATAGGTAATGAACGGAAGTCAAGTTAAGTTTGCTGCTGCAACAAATAGTGGCAACAACAACTGCAACAGCAACAAACTCTCTCAGCCAATTTACGCTTTATTTGTTGTTGTTGTTGTTGCTGCTTCTGGTGTCCAGTTTACCTTGCAAATATTAAAACTAATTTGTATGCAGACACACACACACACACAGGTAGAGAGACAGGTGCCTGTTTAATTGCATTGAGCTTTCATATACACTTGAAAAAAAAGTTTGAATAAAGGAAAATTAAAACTAAGACCCCATTTACACGTTGAACTTTTTTCATGAAGTTTTTACTAATTCTGTTTTAAAAACTTCATCACGAATCTGTTCGCATTTACACGATGAGGTTTTTTCATGAACTTTTTTCTTTGTAAATGCAACTGTGATTTTAATTTATTGTCGATTTTCATACATCTTTGTCATCGATTGTTTTATTTTTGAATATTGCCCCTGTGCAACTCTGTGTTTACATGCAATCGGAATAAGGCAAAGCAAAATGAGAAAAATAAATCATTGCTACACAAGTCATGAAGTTTTGCTTGCAGTTGTTACCCCTCTACTCCACGAAAGCTTCGTGAAAAAAGTTCATGAAAAAAGTTCAACGTGTAAATCGATTCTATTGTTATTTAACTGTGTATTGTATAGAATCTTTTTCGCAGTGTAAAATCAGCTACATTTCACATCCCTGGGGATATTAAGACTGACAAGTTCTGACACAATTGATATTGATTTGGTTCTCAAACTGAATTTGTGTCAAATTGATTGCAACCAACTAGCAACAACAACAACAACAACAACGTCACGTGGCGCATTAAAAACAGCAACAAAAAAAAAAAAAAAAAAATACCTACAAAAAAATTGAGACAAATAATCAGCAAAGTGCATTGCGCCACATGGTGCAGGGGGAGGGGGTTAAGGATGGGGGGAGGGGGTAGGTCGTGCGCCTGGGGAGCAAAGACAAGATGTGGCATAGGTGGGAGGGGGTGAGGGGTAAGTGTGCCACTCTAGACACAATTCCAGCAGGCAGTAAAAAATAAAACTGCAATGCACTCGAGACAAATGGTTCAAGGGGGGAAGGAGGGGTGGGGGGGGGGGGGAATCGCACTGAGAATTGAGACTTGAGAATATGTAACTGTAAACTGAGATTTCGCTCTCGGCACAATCACAGCGTGACATTTCGTTCCGCGGGGGGAGGGACGAAGGGAGGAAGAACAATAACTTTTACAGGCGCTACGACGACAAATTGCAAGCTTGCAACATCTTGCGGCATCCACACAAGCCAACAACTCGACCCACTCAATAATAAAAGTTTTTCGGAAAATCAGAAGCAAAATTCGCATGAAATATGCTTGAAAACTTTTCTCAAAAGATGGCAAAGAATTAAAGAAAAATCAAATAAAATGAAGTCAAGTAGCACTCAGTTTAAGTTAACCTCATAAAATTGCTGGCACCTTATAATTTTCTTAAGAATATGTCATAGGAAAATTGTATAAAATATGTTTCAAGTTGCAAGTTTTCTTTCGTGTGACATTTTCACACAGTTTTCCCGCCTCCTCTTCACAAATTACGCTAACTATTTAAGTGTCTTCAGTTCTCAACTTCTTCTTCTTCTTCTCTTGGCATAGTTGGCAAGTTCTTTTTTCATCTTCTTCTTCTTCTTTTCTAGCTGCAAATTGAAATGAGAGCAAAAATTGTGAAAGAGAGAGAGAGAGACAAGAACTCGACTTAGTTAAACGTTATTTTCTTTTCATATTAAGTGGGTGGGTGGTAAAGTGGGTGGTGTTTTGAAAAACTTTTTAATTTCATTTGAGAATCTCATGTGGGTGGGAAAAAGGGTTTTTCTCTTTATACTTCTTAAAAGTGTTTAGAGGCAAGAGTAAGAAAAAAAACTTTTCGGGATGTGAAGATTTTCTTACAACTCTTCTCCCTAGGCATCTATATTGGTAGATAGTTCTTCCTCTTCATCTTGTGCTCCAGTTTCTTGTGTTTATGTTTATTTTATGTTTCACACCTTTCGTCCGTTCCCTTTTCCTTCGACAGACCGAAAGTTCAATGTACTTTGAATTCCAATTTTTATTTTAAATCGATTTGCTTTTTTGTCTGTCTGTCACACTGTTGTTGTTGCCACACTGTGTTGCTGCCTCCGTAAATCGGTATTTACAAAAAAGTTTCGCGCTCAAATCTCCAACGATTTATTGTTAGCTGCGCGATTCGGGGATTCGGGGATTAGCAAAAAGTTTCGGCATTAAAACATAAACTTCAACTAGATTTGGATAGTTTTTTTTTTATTATTCAGAGAAATTTAGTTTGACTGCAAGTTGGGTTTATTAGTTTTGCGCTCTGTTTATTTGTGGTTGGGAGAAATGAAATGATATGAAGAATAACTTCTTTTCGCATAATAAACTTTTATTGTCCTGATGCCAGTAATTAAAAAGTTTGCCTCAAGTCTTCTTTCATTTTTGGGGTCAACTTTAAGTCTTGCCTGCGCACAGTGGGCTGAAAGTGGGTCAAAACAGCAGGTACTTAAGACATAAGTTGGGTGTCGTGTGGCAGGAATAATTGCATTAATTATCAGATTTATTTTTATATTGAAAACTTTTCAACCACTGCAATCGAGAACTAGTTTAAACTGTAAATCATAGATGTCTTCGAGCTCATTTGTTTTTGTATTAATGAACTGTAAGCAATGCGAAATACAAGAACAATTTTGCGTATTCTTTTTTGTTCATCTCTTCGCTGCCTATGCTCAGCAGCAAAGTAACGGGGCTTTTGTTGTTGCTTTACAGACGAGACTGCACTAAAAAAAAAAATTGTGTTTACGCACAAAACTACATGAGTGAAGGTCATTATAATTACTTTTTCTTGTCATTTAAATGCATACAACATTTTTGTCAGTGTATATTTTTGTATTAGTGAAGCTCTGCTGTAAGTTAACCCTTTTCCATATCAAAACTTCCTCTCGAAACTAAACCCAATTAGCAAATACATATTTCCTTACTTCATTGATGCTGCTGCTGCTGCTGTGTTGCATGCCACAAAGAGATTAGGCATGTGAAATAGTAGAACACATTCTCAAATGCAAATGGTTGAAACTTTTATTTCTACAGCTGCGGTCTCTTAATTGGGAAGTACATCCTAGTCGAAAGCTTTTTTTTTTTTTTTTTTGGCTTTTTTTTTTTGGCTATGCCTCTTTATGAAAATCAATAAAATCGAAACAGAAAAAAAAACTAGCCAGTGTAACCAGCAACCACCACACACACACACACACACACACATGAGGTTTCACTGTACATGTAAAGGCCGGAAACGTGTGTGCGCAAGGAACAAGAAGTGAGGAGAAGGAGAAGGAGAGAGAGAGAGACCTGGACAGGAATGTCTGCAGGCGGCAGTGAGGTGGGAAGGAAGGTGGGAGGGGGGAATGGAGGTGGAATGAATGGGCAAACCGGAAAACGCTGCCGCAGCTTTCTGCGAGAGTGCGAAACAACAACCACCGTGAGCGAGAGAGAGAGAGGCGAGGGGGAATGGAGCTGCGATTTTATGGAATGAAACAATGTTTTGTTGTTGTTGTTGTTGTTGTTACCGTTACAGTGCCGGATGTGCACTGAAGTGGTGAAAAGAGGAGGGAAGGGGGGAGTGGGTGTGGGAAGCAGTAACTGTTACAGCAAACAATGCAAAAAACGATGATGATGATGATTTTCCACGTGCGAGTGTTTTATAGTCCTCCGTCCTGTTTGACCTGTCCTAATCCCATAAATCTAATTGACCAGCCCCCGTCTAGCTTATGGGTTAGCCGGTCAACACCCCCCACTTCCCCTTCCCCACTTCCCGCTCAACTGTCCATTGAATGCGAGAGCAAAGTTTTGCTTAATGACATAAATTAGAGAACTTTGCCAGCAAACAAAAAACAATTGTAATGAATATATCCAACAACAAAAAAAACACTCACAGATGTTGTTGTTTTAGTTGTTGTTGTTGTTTTGGTTGTAGTTGTTGTTGTTGTTTTTGTTGTCCTGCAGCGCATTATTGTTGCATTTTATGTTGGGCAAAAACTTTAAATTGCCATAAGAAGAACTTTACCTTTCCCCCTGTAGTCAAATGGGCGTGGCAAACGTGGGTCAACTGCAACGAGTGCAAATGTCCATTACCCGGATTGATGATGCAGTCTCCCCGCCAACCCCCCTCCACCGTGTCGCCATCCCAGAACTGTGTCAATTGTGTGCGGTTGAAATGGCAAATGTTTGAGAGAGGGGAGGGGAGAAAACAACTAGAAAATATATATATAAGCTCCAAATTAAATATCGATGAGATATCGATAAATTTTATTTAATATTTTCGTCTTATTTTTATTAGAAATCTATTAAACTACATCAAGCAAAAAATTTTGTTACATTTTTTATCGACTGCTCGATAAATATCGATAAATTGTGTTTAGTATTTTCGACTTTTTTCGGAAATCTTTTTAACTTCACCAAAAAAAATTTAATTTTTCCATTTTTTATTAACTATATCTCGATAACCAAGCGATTTATCGATAAATTTTATTTAATATTTTCGTCTTATTTTGTCGAGTTCTACAAGTTCTGAATATAATATCATAATCTTATTTTCGTTGAGAACCCTTTTGTACGATAGTTTTGTAAACTCACGACTCACGCGCTCATCTCTAGCTTTATCATTGTCCCTCTTTCAACTTCTGTAAGTTGTTTGCTTCTTCTTCTTCACACTTGGTACGCACTTTCAATTTTCTTATCAATAAAAGACGCTGCTGCTGCTGCTGCTCGCTTTCATTGTGTGTTGTAAGTGGGCGACGATTTCGAGAGCTGCAAACACAGCAAAAAAAAATAATGTAAAGAAGAAGAATCAAGAAAGAATGAAAAGAAGTGAAATAAAAACGACAAAGGCAGCAGCATTTTCAACAATTGAATTTTCTACTTGTCGGCTACTTTTTTACTACTATTTAGCAGTTGTTCTTTTTGTTGTTGTCGCCTCGCCTCCTTCGCTTTTGCAGTAATTTAGCCATTTTGCTTTTGTGTGTCCGTCGAATCGTAAGCGCTTTTGTATACGCGCAAAATGAAAATAATCAGCAAAAAAAAAAAAAAAAACGAATAAAAGCAGAAGAGATTTCTCAACAAGTTTGCCGTTAGTCGGAGAGTTAAGTAGATTTACCGTTTGGCCATTCCAGCAATGATTTGTGTGCCAAAAGGCATAATTGCCAAGTGCGCCACTCAAATGAACTCTCTCTGTATGAACACTCTTTGCTTTGAACTCAAGTCCATAAAGGGTTGGGGGGAAGGAGAAGTCAACTACATAGATGCGCGTTTGTGTAACGGGGCTGCTCCTCTATCAGTAGCCAGCACAAAGTGCCGACGACGAAGGAGTGAAAGAGACAAGTGGCAAAAGGTAAACAGACAGCTATCAAAAAAAGCGCCAGCAAACGAGACAGTCCCCCAACAAAAACAACGACTTTGAGAGAAGCAATAACAACAAAGTTGAAAGTTGTCATCGGGTTGTTGAATGTGTTAATGAAAAGTTTTTATTCTTTCTGATGAAAGGTTATAACGGGGTACACAAGAGAAGAGGAGAGGGAGTGTACATAACTTCACTGCAAGCAGATAAGCAATGAAAATGTAACGAATGATTAACTACAAAATACCCTGTACGCCATTCTGAACATATTAAAATCGATTAATAACTGAAGTTGTATACCCCTTTGAACACGTGAAACTGTTGTAGGGTATGCGAAAGAGTATAAGAAGAAGACATAACAGCAATTGTGGCTTGAACTTCAAACGGCGACGATGCTGCGCTGGGATAATAAACAGGCCAGGCAAAAGGTAAATAAATAAATGCGGCAAAGCGAAAGCCCGCACCAAAAATAGAACAACAAATGCGCGCATAAGCATAAGCATAATAACAACACAAACAACAAGAACAACACCAAAAAGAGAGCGAGTGAGTGAACGAGCGCGATTGCAGCAGCAGCTGCACATTCTCCTTCTCATTCTTTCATTTGGTATGCGATGCGCAGACGTCGACGACGACGACAGCTGGTTGCCCGACTGGTTTGGTTTGCTTTGCTTTTGGGTCCTCAAGCTAAATTACAGACAATTACAAGCAGCCGCAACAACAACAACAACAACAGCAAACAATGCTCTTTGACTTTTTAAAACGCACAACGGCAGCAGCCGTCGAGTAATAAAAATGGATTTGCTTTTATCAGCAGCAGCAGCGCAAATAGAAAATGCAGCGGGAGAGCGTTCTTGCTCTCTGCATGAACTTACACTAGTTTGCTGTTGTTGTTGTTGTTGGTATTTTTATGTTTAGTTATTTGCCTGATGCGTTCATTGGCTTTTGTAACGGCACTTTGTAGTGATGCATTTTTGTGCCACTTTTCGACCGATGCGTTGGCCACACTACCACACTACCACATGCACGCTCAGACGATGATCATGATAGTGTGAAGAGCAGCAAACAAGTTTCCAGGGCAGCTGTAAATGAGCTGAAAATAGCTAAAAACTAAAGCGTGCCAGCACTTACCTTTTTAATTAAACAGCATAATCAACTTCTTTGGCTGCTCTCTGTGTTCGTATTTTTTTCATTGGCAGCGGCTTAGCCGCTATAAGGTTTTCGTTCTTATTATTCTTTTTATTTTTTCTATTTCTTTTTTTAAAAAATTGGCAGCCTTGCAAACCGTCATTAGGATGGCCTGGCATTAACGTCAATGCCACCCCAACGGGTACTGTAGCGTAGTCTAATGACATACATCAGGCTACAGTCCGACGCTTGGCTATACAGCCACGGTTCTGGTAGTGCTACTAAGGTTAAACGCCAGTCTATCTACGGTCAGGTTTACGGAATGCGCAAAGTAACTTAACAAGATGATATACAGGCAAAGTTTGAGGTCTTGGTGTGGTATGTCCAGAAACGGATCTAAGAACGATAACAATTAGACCAAGTAAGGTCTCTTTAATACTCACGAAGAAACTGCCAACTGACGGACGGTTTAGTAATATATAACTAAACAACAACATATTTTCTAAATTCATATGTTTTTTAATTATTAGTCTTAAGTTACTCTTAAGACCTATAAGTCAAATTTATTTAAAGCTATTGTGTGCACGGGAGCAGTGCAATCAAATAAAAAAATGTACTTATAAAAAAAATTAGCCGCTTAACCCGACGACGAGCGTTTACTGTTTTTACAGCTACAGAACGCAGTCGCTGACAGCGTTGTCTTTGTTTTTGTTCTTTTTTTCTTTCACGGCCGTTAGACTATATGCAAAAAAATATAAATAACAATTGGAGTTTTAAACTTTGCGATTTTGCCAAAATTGCGCTAATTGGGAAACGAAAGAGCGAGAGAGAGAGAGAGACAGGCAGAGAAAGAGATGAATGAGATACGGAGTAGCTGAAACTATAATTAAACACGTACGCGAAGAGGCGGAGGGGGGGACTGAAAAAAAAATATCCTGCGGGCGCATTGAAAAAGGGAATACAGTAAAGAAAAGAAATGGAGGATGGCAACAACAAAAAGTAACAGAAACTTTCATCGCGAGGCGTTGGTCGCGGGGGCGGAAGCAGAGCAGCATAGACGCGTCTGCTGCTCCGGCAGTCGGTGTAAAAATTGAGAGAGAGCGAGCGAGCGAGAGCATAAAACAGAAAGAGGGAGTAAGCATGCGGAAGAAGTGAAGCGGCGTCGGCACTGCGCAGGATATTTCGAGGCGGTTATCTTTTTAATTTTATTTCATTTATTTATTTTAATTAATTTTCATCATCAACATGCACTGCAAGAAGCGGGCGCGTTCATTTTTTTGTCACTTTGCTTTGGCACTTTATTTCAGTTTTTATTTCTCCACACTTCTTTTTCGCTGCTGTCTTCATATGTGTGTGTGTGTGTGTGTGTGTGGGCATTGGTATGAGTGTTACTCTGTTTGTGTTTCCACTGCAACTTCGTTGCTGCTGCTGTTTTACTTGCTGTTTGCTTTGCTTGGAAACTGAAACTTCTTTCTCTTTTCTACACACACACACACACACACGCACGCAAGCATAAAAACAGAACGGCACACAAAACACAATCAAAACTTACGCGTCGCAATCGCGTTGTTGGCTACCTAAATAAATTATTATTTGCACTTCTGATTTCAATTTCACAATATTTCTTCACATTAGTTAAGGTTTTAATTCTTATTTTTCACCGACAAGCAACGGAGAAAACACCGACCGACAAAGCCTTTCACTGAAAACGCGTACAACTCGTTCAACGGTTTTTTTTCGACTAAAAGAGTCTTTGCTCCCTCTCTCGCGAAAACAACAACCAAAGCAAGTGAGACCAAAGATCCTTTTAGCTTGTAACTAAATTTGACTTAAAAATACTAAGCTTTATTATATCGACAATAATCAAAGGAAACTTTTGCTATTATTTATTGATTTCATTTGTTTTAACATTTTTTTTTTATTGTTGCGAGAAAATGATAGCCCATAAATAAATACTGCAAAAATACCAAGCACATGTTATTGCATTTAGCCATCTGGCAGCTCTGTGCGCTCAGTGGCAACGCTGTTCACTGTTGTTGCCACCCGGCCATTTCACATCACATCATTTTCTTGCGGTGCGCGGTCGTGTTTTTTCAGCTTGTTAGTTCAAGTAAAGTTAAAGTGGTGCGGCTCTAAGCCCCAAAAAGTTTGACAAAACTTGTGGCTAACATTGCTGCTGACGCACAGACCAATTCAAAGTTCGCATCTGTAGGAGGCCGGCAACAGCAAAAAATGCAATCGCATAGCAAAAAACGCGTTTGCTATTATTACGACAGTAAGTTGATAAAATTTAAGTCTCAAATTACTCAAAATGAGCAGGGTGCGGCACTTCGCACACATTTTGTTTACTTGCTGCAAAGAGTTGTTGTTTTTTGTGCTCACTCGGCACTTTTTGGTAGCATTTTTGCAAATTTCATATTATACGGCGACTGTACAAGCATTTTGACGCACAGCGCACTTTTCGAAAACAACCGCAACGCTTGCGACCCTGTATAATTGTGTATGTGTGTGTATGTACCTGTAGGTCTTTGTTTCGTATGGCGAAAGTGCGCTCTGCGGTCGTAGCGGCAAAGTGCGTTATGCATGTAGACGCCTTGCCGACACTGGCCGTAAAATTTTCATTTTGCAAAAGCGTGTTTATTTTTCAGCTATTAAATTTCGTTTTATTGATTGTGCTTTTTAGGTGATATTGGCAACTACTATTATGGCCAGGGGCATCCGATGAAGCCACATCGCATACGCATGACACACAATCTCCTGCTCAACTATGGGCTCTATCGCAAGATGGAAATTTACGTAAGTCAAGAATCAAAATTTTAAAAGTTATCAAATTTAATAAATAAAATTAAAAATAGCGCCCGCACAAGGCAACTGCCGACGAGATGACCAAGTTCCATTCCGATGAGTATGTGAGATTCTTACGCTCCATCCGACCCGACAACATGACCGAGTACAACAAACAGATGCAAAGATTCAATGTGGGTGAAGATTGTCCCGTCTTCGATGGACTCTACGAGTTCTGTCAGCTGTCCGCCGGCGGCTCGGTCGCCGCTGCCGTCAAGCTGAACAAGCAGGCCTCGGAGATCTGCATCAATTGGGGCGGTGGACTGCATCATGCCAAGAAATCGGAGGCATCCGGCTTCTGCTATGTGAACGACATTGTCCTGGGCATCCTCGAGCTGCTGAAGTACCACCAGCGTGTCCTCTACATCGACATCGATGTGCATCACGGCGACGGCGTCGAGGAAGCCTTCTACACCACGGATCGCGTGATGACCGTCAGTTTCCACAAGTACGGCGAGTACTTTCCGGGCACCGGAGATCTGCGCGACATTGGCGCCGGCAAGGGAAAGTACTATGCCGTCAATATACCGCTGAGGGATGGCATGGATGACGATGCATACGAGAGCATCTTTGTGCCCATCATCTCCAAGGTGATGGAGACATTCCAGCCCGCTGCAGTTGTGCTCCAATGCGGTGCCGATTCCCTCACCGGAGATCGCCTCGGCTGCTTCAATCTCACGGTCAAGGGTCACGGCAAGTGCGTGGAGTTCGTGAAGAAGTACAATCTGCCCTTCCTCATGGTCGGCGGCGGTGGCTACACCATCAGGAACGTCTCCCGCTGCTGGACCTACGAGACCTCGGTGGCCCTGGCCGTGGAGATTGCCAATGAGCTGCCGTACAATGATTACTTTGAGTACTTTGGCCCGGACTTCAAGCTGCACATCAGTCCGAGCAACATGACCAATCAGAACACCTCCGAGTATCTGGAGAAGATCAAGAGTCGTCTGTTTGAGAATCTGCGCATGCTGCCCCATGCGCCCGGTGTCCAGATCCAGTCCATACCCGAGGATGCCATCAACGATGAGTCCGACGATGACGAGAAGATCGACAAGGACGAGCGCCTGCCCCAGAGCGACAAGGATAAGCGCATTGTGCCCGAGAACGAGTACTCCGACTCGGAGGATGAGGGCGAGGGCGGGCGTCGGGACAATCGCACCTACAAGGGTCAGCGCAAGCGTCCGCGTCTCGACAAGGAGCCCATCATCACGAACTCCGGCAACAAAACATCCTCCGAAACCTCCAGCGACATGAAGGACGAAAAGGAGAAGGGTTCGTCTACTTTACTTTTACTACTTTATTCTTACTAATGTGTTCCCTGAAATCCTATTTGCAGTTGAAGCCGTTGATGGCGAGGAGACGCCAGCGGTCAACAACAACAACACGAGCAGCAGCAATAATAGCAGCGGAAGTGGCAGCAACAGCACCAGCAACAACAACAGCAACAACAACAAGGCCAATGAGAATGATGCAAGTGCGCCAGTTGGCGGAGGCGCCGCGGCAACAACAAAGGCCGCCAAGGAGAACAACATTTGACGTGGCGGCCGCAATTGGTTATAGAAGCCAATTAAGCGTCCGCCCAAATACAAGCCGCCGGATTTCACCTAGCGCCCATAATTGATCCCCCTATCCATTCATCATTCAGCTCCCCCCATTCTGCATCCTTAGGCTAAGCTAACTTCCGTATCATCGTAAACTAAAACCCGATTTACACGTTAAAGTTTCTTCTTTGTAAATGCAACTGTGATTTGAATTATCGATTGTATTATTTGTGAATATCTGCTCCAGTGCAACTCTGTGTTTACATGCAATTGCTTCATGAAAAAACGTTGAACGTGTAAATCGGGTGTAAAATACAATTTATTGTAAGGCAGAAGGCAAAAAGATTTTACAGATACAGATACTTACCGCAAAACAAAAACTAGATCCATTTTGGTGATCTCGATGCATTCAAAATAATTTTTTAACTAAATATAAACCTAAATTAAAACCGAATGTATTCAAGTACTTTATTTCTTTGAAGGAACTTTGGTAACAAATTTGTAGAACAATTTAACTAACTATGTGGAAAAAAAAAACTAGCTAAATTAAGTCTAAGCTTAAAATGTGGACGGCATCCCTTGAAGTTTCATACTGGGGGGCAGGCGGAGGGATAGAGATTTAATGACTAGTTGTTGTGCTTCTCTTTGTTGGGGCTTCAGAGGCGCTAATCCAGCGATAATATGGACTCGATGCTGTTCCGATTACTGCGCGCCTGCAGCCGCGGTCCGCCCAAGTAACTAATTGGATTCGCGAACTGACGTTGCAGCAATGCATTCTCCAGATACATGGGCGTTGGGGCGAGGCGGGGGGGACGTGGTCGTCTGGTTGTCGCTATAGCTATCGCTGTCGCACTCGTTGCGGCATCTGTGGCGTTGACATCAAAGGGATGCTCGATGTCATCGGGCGCTTTGTGGCGGGATTTGCTTCGTTGCGGCTGCGATAGATTGGCGGGAAAGTGGGGACGTGGTGGAGTGAGGGGAGGGCCGGAGTGGGGCGCGAGGTCGGGTATGTGTGGATAGTTTTTTGGGTGTGTGGATTTAGATCAAATATTTTAGGGTTTAATTCTATTTGGCTGTCTTTTTTGAAGTATTAGGGGATTTGAGAATGGATTTGAGAATGGATGAATGCAGATAGAAAAAAGGTGTGACCAGAGAGAGATATAAAGTTTTATAGTAACACTGTAAACGCTCAGAATGGCACAAATTCATACACACACATCTTGTATGTTGGTCGGGAGGAAGCGGGGGAGTTGTGCGTTTGCAAATGATGAAATGCGAAAAGTTTGTCAACTTGTTTTTACACACATATACATATATTTCAACACCTGTCGTGAAATGGCAAATTTTAATACTAAGGACGCGTGTGAGAGAGCGAGAGATGAGCGCGTGTCGTGAGCAACATGTATGTAAATGAGCAGATAATGATCGTAACAGAATGACTTAACTCTCTGTAATGTTACAACTTATGTTAATCATAGACTAATCATAGACTAATAATGTAAAAAGACTGGAAACCAGAAACCATTATTAGTCTATGCTGATAATGATCGTAACAGCATGACTTAACTCTCTGTAATGTTACAACTTATGTAAATCGATAGAAATCTATGCGACAAGTCCTGTTAAAACAGTATTTGGCGGGAATCTAGCACTGCGTAGGCAGCTTATTGGAAAAAGTTAAATTGTGTCGTGTTGTGTGTTGTTTTAAGCATTTCTTATGTGTAAACTTGTGTTTGTTGTTGGCAGTCTAAAAATCCACTTTGCCTGAACATTAAATTCACCACGCACTGCACTTGCAGACCTGACTACAATGGGAGCACCCGTGGAGGAGGGGTGGGGCACAGCGTCGTTTTCTTTCACCTAGGCCAAAAGGTGTAGAAAAACAAGGATAGCAACAAATTGACATGCATGCGCATATGTATGTATGTATGAAACAAAATAAGATGTGGGGTGAGTAAAGTAATAAACTTAAATATGTTTATGTTTATTTGTTAATATTCTGCTACCTATAATTATGTGTTTAACTTTTTGCCTTTTTATGTACCTTCAAACACTAAAGAAGCCTTGAAATTTTAAAGGTTTTGCAATTCAAGGCAAATGCTTTTGCTCATTTACATGCCGAATGTTAAGAACAAAAAAAAGCGCATTTGAAAATGCAATTTTCACGTTCGCTTTTCATAGTTTACGCCTTTGCTTCCTCAACTCAGCTCAGCTCAGCTCAACTCATTTCAGTTGCATTTTTGCAGAATTTTATTGTTCTCGGTTGAAGGTTATAACAGCAGCAACAACAACAACAACAACAACAACAACGGCGAAAAGAGCAACAAAAGGCAAACAGCGAAACTTGCACTTTCACGCACACTATTACAAAACATAATGGCACTCGCTCTTCATGTATGTATGTGTGTGTGTGCGTGTGTGCATTGTTCGTGCTTTTTGGCGGCCGTATTAACATTGAGCGAATAGTTCTCTTTCATTTTTCATTGCATACTGCTTTGGAGAGGAGTGTGGTTGGGGAAGGGGGGGGGGTGGGTGTTGTGTGTATGCATTTTAAACACTTTGTGCCAGTCATCATTTGCTTGACTGCTGCTGTTGTTCCTGTTGCTGTTGTTCTTGCCGCACTTTGCAATTTATAACCCACCTGACAACAAAATACACAAAATACACACATACACACACATGCGCTCACTTGAATTGTATGTATTTATTACACATGTTTTACATTGTACGCACAAGAGTTTGTTGTTGCTCATCGGATCGCTGGCGATGGTCAAACAAGCAAAATGCTTTGTTAACCATTATGGGCCATGTTTTAATATACCAACAACAACAACAACAGCAATAACTTTTCACATTAAACGCAGAGCGAGATAGCAACAGGGAGCAAAAAGAGAGAGAGAGAAGTGAAAAAAGTTTCTTGTGTTTTTTTTTTCAACTTTCTTTTTCAACACGGAAATAAATAACAAATTGCTTTAAGGCAGCGTGACGATTAACGCACACGCACAGAAAGAGGGAGGCGTGGCAAGGAAAAAAAAAACTTTTACTTATTCCACAATAAACACTTCATTGCACACTTGAGTTAATTTGTCAAGAACTTCTTCTTCTTCTTCTCGTTGGACATCTCATCGCATATGCTCGAAAATTATTGAAAAAGTTTCAAGTTGACGTCCTTGATGGCTTTTCATTAAGCTCTGCGCCTCGGCTCCCCCCTCCCCAACCCCAACCCAAACCCAAACACAACGTGGTGGCAACGCTTGTAATTGCAATTGTTGTAAAACATGAATAATGCATGCTCTCTCTCTCGCCAAAGTTTTATTAAAATGCATAAAAACCACAGAGAGCAAAAACCGACTAAAATGTGCACCAAAAAAGAATCTGAATCAGAACAAAAAGGAACTGAACAAATTTAATGCTAACCAAAATGCAACCAAAGCAATTGCCTGTGCTTTTTTCTATGTTCTCTTCTGCTTCTTTTTTTTTTTTTTTTTTTGTAGGAAAAGTGCATTTAAGTTCCACTTTGGGATTTTGTTAGTTTAGTTAGAGCTGTAAATAAATATTTTTAAGCATTAAAATGTCTTGAATATTTAATTAAGGTTTTATATAAAACATAAAAATCCCTATAAACTCTATTCTTATTTTTTAGTGTTAGTAACTTTTGTTTTAACTCGTTTACTTTACTCTTGAATTCTCCTTTGACCCTTTTCCTTTCGACTTTGTCTTTGCCTTTGAGCGCTTTCCACTTTTTCTGTTCAATAAACTGTAATTCGTGTGTGTGTGTGTGTGTGTGTTCATTCATTTGTCGCACGTACACACACACACACAGTCAATTGCACACGCACATCGCTTTGGCTGCACACACATATTGTACTTGGCATACATGGCGTATGAGTGACATTTAATTAAAATTTATGTAGTCTAAAAGGCGCAGAGCACCGAAAAAAGATAGAGAAGAGAAACGACGACGACGCAAGAAGAACATTCTTCTTCTTCTTCTCGTGATAGTTGTTGTTGTTGTTGCGTGCTCAAATTTATGCAACGCGCCATTTTGTTTGAGTTTTATTAAACGCTGGCAGTTGTAACTCGTGTGGTAATCATGTGTAAATTTGTTTTCACACTATTACGACGATGCCATCCAGAGCATCCATAGAGAGAGAGAGAGAGAGAGAGAGAGAGCGCATACAGGTCGACGGCAGTTAAGAGTAGTATCTACACCCCTTTACCCCCCACTCCAACCTCCCTTATGACCTTATGCTTTTTCGTCTGACACTGCACTATGGGAAATTTTGCTAAAAAACAGGCATTAATGATGATTTCAGTATTTGTCAAATTTCGACATGCTCTTAAAAGTAAAATATCTCAAAAAGTGCGCAAAAGAGCACATTGAGACTATGTGCCCTGGATTAGGAATTAATAGCTCAACAAAATGACATCACACTTACAACGGTCGGACATTTTTGTAAAAGTCTATTCAAAGTTAGATTTACTTTCTAAAAATTACCGATGGACACCACCTGCTAATTGTTCATAAAAATACAAAGGCACATAATCATGAAATTAATGATGCAAAATAGAAACATCGCCAATTTGTGTCTTGAACTTCTTTAAATTTTAGATTTGTTGACTCATATTTAACCTGTAAATTTGCACTCAAACATCTGACTTCAACTGTTAATAACATAACAGGGGTCTGTTAACTTATCATTTCCTTTTAATAATAAATGCCAGTTTTTGGCAAAATTTCCCATAGTGCACTGGCAGGAAGACATTTTGGAATGTGTGTGCATTGTCATTGTGTGCGAAAATTTTCTAATATTTAAATGGGAAATTGTATGCTTAGGGCATAATTGCACTTTGCACTCGGTACATATGTGTGTGTGCGGTGTGTGTGTGTGTGTTTTTAGATAACAAATTTGCAGCTGCATAATTACAGACAGACAGTTTTGTACTTTTGTCAACTCAAGCCTTATCTTTTAGGTAATCAACTAGGTTGGCCCAAAGTGCTGATCAAATAAGGTCCAGCCTAATTTCTGAACACCCTGAACATTTCGTAAATTTATACAGTTTTTATTGGTAAAAGATTTATTATTTAAAGCATATTATAATACAATTAGTTGGAAAACTCTTTTCGCTATCACTTTTGGCTGTTTCTTCTCTCACTTTTGGCTGCTCTCTTTCTTTATCTTTATCAATTGCTCTTTCTTGTGATTTTGCCCTGCTTCTTGGCCAACATCCAGGCCTGGAATTGTTGGCGTCTGTAGTGTAGATGACGCTGCAGGCTCTTCTTGAAGATCGTTTCTCTGGCCAGGATCTCGAGATCCTCGGAACTGCAGCTGCTTATGTTCTCCTTGGTCCTGGCAATCAGTTCGCTGGTCAAATGAATCTTTGTCAGCGAGGCACGTGCCGAGAAAGCCTTGCGACGCCGCAGCTCCTCGCGATGCAAGTACAGAGCATAGGCAGCTGTGGGAGAAGAGGGCGGGGAACTGGAAGACACATCCTGATCCTGATTCTGTTTCTGCTGCTCTTGCTCCTTTGGCAGTTGTTGCTGTGGATTGCACATCTTGGCTAATGGAATGCTGAATTGCGTTTGCTGTCGCTTTGAGTCCTTCTGCTTGTTTATATACCTTCCTTTTTTTCTGACCTGCTCCTGCTTCGGTCATTCATGAGCACACACACGTACACACACACACACACACACTCAGGTCTGTACCTATATGTAGTTAAACAGGCAGAGTTTAGTGTTGGCTTTGGGTCAGTTTTTTTGTTTTATGATCGTTGATGCTCGTATCGCAATCGCTGCATTTTTTATAGCCATGCCAAACGCGTCTCTCTCTCGTGTGTGGATTAAAAAAAAAAATGTAATCCCATTCATTACCTAAAAAGTGTCGTAAAGTCAGCAGCACAAAATTTTCTCTGCTTCTGCTTCACACGATAATCCAGATGCATATGCATATAACCGGATTATGCCAACAACGAACAGTTTATGGGTCAAGTGACGCTGTCCTCTGACATGTTGTTGCACGTTGCACGTAGCGTTGCATGTTGCAACAACTCATTTGCGCCTTGTTAGCTCTAATCCATTTCACTCCGCTTCTTTATATGTTTGTGTTTGTGTTTTTGGTTAGTTCGCAATTAGCATCATAATGAAGCGACAGCTGATAGCTTTTTAGATTTCTGCGATTTTTGCGGGTATTTCACAAACAGCTGACCTTAATTTGGTAGCTGAGTTCCTCTTCTCTTAAACTTAACTTACTTTTCACTGGGATAATCTCCACAAATATGTGTTTGACAAATCATCATCTTTCAGTTTCTACTTTTCATGAGCAACATTTTCTCTGCAACCTTTCAAAAGATTTTCTTATGCAAAGCGTGTGCTTATCCCAAAAAGGAAAGAAAGAATTTCTCAGATTTTTTGTTAACGCTTTTCGCTTTGTGCATAAATTGTTGGCTTTAAGGCAAAGATAAAAGTCATAAACTCATTAAATTGACACCCCATTGTCCCCCTCCATCCTCTCTTCTCTCCTTTCATCGCATTTTTCAATAAGCCCAAAATGAAAAAAGAGTGAAGAAGAAAAAAGCCAAACAAGTAGCAACAAGGAGCTCTCCTTGTTGGCGCCTCGTTGCACATTTCTTTTCGTTGTTGTTGTTGTATTTCATTATGGTAAAAAGGGGTTTTGCTCGAGTCGACTCCAGTTCAGTGGTTGAGGCAGTTGTTGTCGCGTTGTTCGTGCGAAAATCACAACATTTTAATCTTATAATCTGAATTTATGAGCAGACTCAATTTCGTTATGCTTAACGACATTTTATGCGGTTATTTTTATGCTAGCTGAGCTACTTTGACCCACACACACACCAGCATACAACACACCAGCATACACACACCAACACACACATATGCATGTGCTTTGTGGTTTGTTGGCATCCTAAATGGCAGCAGCTGCCAACTACAACAACAACAACAACAACATAGATGAGAACGACGAAAGTTAAGTACATCGACTAGTGTGTGTATGTATGTGTGTGTGTGTGTGTGTGTGTGTGTGTGTGTTAGAGTGGGTGCTTGAGATTTTGTATGGTCGCACAAAACACATTAGTTGAAAGTACTGACCAACAAAGCCACTAACAAGCTGTTGGTTGCCTGCCTGCCACCCCCCCCCCTCTTCACCTACCCACACACACACACACACACACACACGAGCATACATTACATATTGAAGTGCCATTATGAGTGTGCAAAAATATTTCCATGCTTTCCGTTTTTTTTTCGACTTTTTTTTTGTTTGTGGCTGTTGTCAATTTTTGTTGCTGTCGTCAACATTTTTCGCTCGAAACTTTTTTAATAAAAATCATTTAAATAAAATGAAAATTAATATGTGTGTGCATGTGTGTGTGTGTGTGTGTGCATGTGTGTGTGTGTGTAATTCTGTTTAATAAGAAACAATTTAAAGTTGCGTTTTTCGTTTTCACAAGTTTTGCGCAGAAAAGGCAAACAACTTTTATTACCTTCGTACACACATACATATATCACAAAACCCACACACACACACACACACACAGACACGCAACGAGAACAGGAAAAAAGAGTTTGTTAAACTTAATACACTTGGAAATGAAATTTTCCATCTAACGACTTTTTACAAAAATATAAGTATATTTTTTATGTGTAAGTATAAGACATGAAACTACAAAAAACTTTCGACATTAAGTTTTAACGACATTATATTATAGAGCTTTAACCCTATATATTCAAAGTCCTAGAGGAGTTTCATTAAGCAAACAACTAAAAGTCTTTTGTTTTATTTCAACCTTTTTTCCATCTATCTTAGATAGATACATTTTGATTTAAGCGCTAACAATATATTTAAAAACTCTCAATATATTTACACAAAAAGTTAGTGGAGAGCTCAACAATATGTTTCAAAATATTAGAATTCAAAAGAATTTTTTTTAAATCTCCAAGAAAATATAATTTATCTACAAGTTTAACTTTAATCTTCTTTTGCATAATCCTTGTTATCATTTTGTTAACTTAATTTTAAGTCGTATCTCTGAAATGAAATTCCTATGAATATTTCACAGAAGCAAAGCAAAAAAAAACACAATATTTTATTATTGTTTTTCGGTGTGTTTTCGGTAGCAAACAGCTTTAAATATACATAAGTATCCGTTGTTTTATATTTCTCAGTATGGCTTTTTTTTGCTTGGCTTTAATCCATAATAAAAATTGCTATCGTATTGTTTTTGTTTTTCTTTGCTGGACTTATTGCCTTGCCTAAATATTTATGCTCTCTTTTACTTATATTATTTATATGTTTTTGCATATTTTTCATCTTTGCCTCAATTGCGAGTCGTTGTCGCTGTTGTTGTTGTTGCTCCTGCTCGTCTATTGACGCCATGGTAGCCATTTTGTTTGGTCGTCTTGCGGCTAGAGTCCTTCCCCTCCTTGCCTCCCGTTGCCGCCGTTGCCGTTGTTGTTGTTGTTGTTGTGGCAGCTGGCAAATCTACATCCGTTTCCGCTACGATTGGCGGACCCCACGACACTTGTCGTCGCACAGTTGGCGCAACAGTCGCCCCCCCTCCCCCCTTGCCACCCCGGCGCCCCTTTGAGCTCTGCTGCTGAAGTGTTGCAGCTCTTTGTAGCGGTTGTCTCTGCTGCTGCTGCTGCTGCTGCTGAGGTTGCGTCTGTTGCCTTTGATTTTCATGTTTCTGCTGGAGATGTTGTTTGGCATTGCATTTTATTAAAAACTTTTTTCGTTTCTTCTCTTTCTTTTATAAATATTCTTTTCACTTTTTGTTTTTTGTTTTTTTGTGTGTCGCTGTTGCATATTCTTTAATTAGTTTTGTTGCAAGCGTTTTACAGTTAACTGCCAAGTTGGCATACCTTCATGCATAGTTTTTAATTAACATGCTGCACACACATATTGTGCTCTCGTGCTTCTTTCTATTCATCCAACGTGCATTGTTTTCTACCTCGCCTCGACAAGGTTAAAATTGTATACACTACGTAATATTTACAGAGAAACACCCTTTAACACCTTACCCCCTTTGTAGCTTGAGTCAAAATGCAAGTTTTAATGAACTCTCTTAATTGGAAATTGCAGGCGAGAGAGGAAAAAAACTCAAACTTGCATTTTTAATTGCAATAAAACATAAAATTTTCTTTATTCCAATCAAACATGTAAACTTAGCTGAGTCAAATCAAAGATAAACTCTTTGATTCCCTTTGAGTTTTTCTGTATCCAATTTGTTTGATTTGTGTGGCCAGATTGCGCATACGTCGCGTTGTCAGTTTATTTATTTTGTGTGTTTGTTTGGGTGTATTTTAATTTACACATCATTAGCTTAACTTTTTGCCTTCATTAAGATTTATAGAAAAGTTGCACATGCATTTTTTGCTGCTTGTTTATTTATTGTCAGTACGTGTGTGTGTGTGTGTGTGTGTGTGTCTGCTTGAGGTTTGGTTTTTGCATTCTAAGCTCGTAATGAGTTTCACCGCAGCATTGTGGTAGCTGGCAGCAAAGTTAAGTGCGTGCTGCGTTTGCGGCCAGGCCAAATGAACGGAGGCAGCTAGATGTGCAGCAAGAAAATGCAAAGAAGCAGCCACAAAAAACATTTTCGGCAGCTTCAAGGCCCGTACCACATGCAACAGCAGTTGTGGCACTTGCACTTTTTCCTATGCATTGCTGCCGCTTAAACAAAAGCTCCGACTACCCAAGGCTGTAAGCGAAACTTTTTGATTTGGGGTGCGTTGCACAGTTGCACAAAAAAATATATGGGAGAAGAAGAAAGAAACTTTTTAGGATGCGCTTCAATTTTTGGTTGGCGTTGCAATCAGCCAGGAAGACGCCAAACGCCGCAAGTCAAGCGGAAACGGCCCTCTCCCTCTCTCTTTCTCTGCCTAGACAATGCGGCACGCACTTTGCCCGCACAACTTTCGCCATTTCAAATACCCTAGACGCACTATTAGAGAGAGAGGGTTGCTTAGAAACGGCTAACAAAAATAAACAAAGATGTGTTACAGAGTAACTCTTAGTCTATCATTATGCTATCTTTATGTCACCAGATTTAAATGCAATGCGAGATTCTTGATTTTTCTTTCTTTTTGTTTTTTTGTAGCTGCAGCTTTTGGCAAAAAAAAATTCAATTTGGCTGCAGCTTAAGTTCAACTCTCTGGCAAAGTACATGCTAAGTAAGCTCAAAAGTAACACGCAACCCGCTACCCCTCCTTACCAGCCCGCCCCGCTCAAACTACATAAAAGCCAATAAGTTCAATATTTTGCTTTTACACAGTCTGTGAGCAAAAAGTTGGTTTTCTTGTTTTTTTTGTTTGGTCGTGCCGAAAAGTCGATTTCAAGTTTCTCAGTCTCAAGTACGCTTTAGAAAAACATTCGATGCGATATGCAGGTAGTATAAAGTAAGCAGTATAAAGGGGTTATATTATAAATAGTAAGTTTTGCTCTGGCTTCGAAATGATATCACATAAATTGTGGTTTGGCTTGCAGCAATTGTTATTATTGGGGTTTTGAGCTTTGTTTGCTTTAGTTCCGCTTTCTTTCTTTGTCTGTGTGTGGCATCTTCTTTGTTCGCCTTTTTGCTACCTTTTTGCTGGCTTTTTGTTTGCCCCAACGCATATTAATTTCGTAAATGTCTTTTGCAACAAAAGGCAATTGCAACAAGCTCGCTCCACAAAATGCAGTTCAATTCTACTTTTTCCAACAACTCAACAGAACTTGGTCAACAAAAAAAATAAATAAATTGCTCGGCTAACATTCGTAAATGGGTTTAAATAAGCGTTTGTTTAAAATTAATATTATCGATAACAAACAAACGAAATTCCATTGTGCAAAATTTCCATTCTTTGTGCTTATTAAATAATGCATATTTAATTAAACGAGCCTCATTTCTATGAAATTGTTGATGCCCAACCGCTCTCTCTTTAAATTTGCATAAATGCAATCCTGTTTAATGCTAAAGCTCGTGTCCTGCCAATTTGTTAAGCTTCTTCTTTGTCATAGCCACGTCCTCACACCTCCACCTCACGCCTTTCTCAATTGATGTTGAGCTGATTTTAATTAAGCAGTGGCATAATAAGCGCATTTTATATCAACAACAATTAAAACAACACGCATAAATACACAGTGTGACATTAAATTACGATTATATAAAAATCAATCTCCACGATTGTGCCCATTAAATGGAGGGTAGCTTAAAATAAATGTCAGCTTCGTTCAATATATATTATAAATAAATTGCGAAACTTTTTTCCAGGGTATCCCTTACTCAAACACTCTCCAACTGTGTGTACTTTTGTGTTTGTGTGTGTGTGTGTGTGTGCAGGGAAAATACAAGCAATGACAAAATGACAACAAGTTGGTTGAAATAAAAACAAAATACATGTGGAGAAAAATGTTTGGTTTAAATTGAATTTGCATTGTTTTTGCGCGCATTTTATTTGTTTATGTTGTTAAATTGAAATCAATTTAATTAATCACCACATTCTCGCTGCAGCGATTCAAGTTGCAGCCAATCAAATCAGATTAGGATTAACCAGCTTTCTCTATAATCTAAATACTGAATATGAACTAGATGTAGTTTAATGAAGTAAAACTTAAAGGTATAAATATTGATATCGTTTTTAATGTATATATATTTTGTATCATGCTATTATGTAATGACATGCTATGTTGTTGTTATTTACAGAGGGGTGAGGAAGAGGGGGTAGACGCTCCTCTTACAGCTCATGCAGGTTTGTCTCACTAATTGTGACGAGGGGCGCCAATTTGTATAAATTTACACGGCTTACCGGTAGCTGTGTTGTTGTTGTTGGTGTTGGTGTTTCTTTTGGTGTTGTTGTTGTTGGCGTTGTTGTGTCTGCCACATCCGGCTGACCATTTTGCAGTGTTGCAGTCTCCTGCGCCGCTGGCACGGCGGCAGCTGTTGTAAAAGATGATGGTGACAAAAATTGTGTATATGAGGATACATTTTTTTTGTAAGTAATTTACATGACGCACCATTTGTGGCAGGCGTGGTGGCAACATCCTCAGTGAGGTTAAGCAGCTGCTCCGACGGCTTCTCCGCTTCCGCTTCCGCAGCCTCTTCCTTTTTCGTCGTCTCCTCTTCATCATCGTCTTCTTGTTCCTCTTCAATGCGTGTGGCAACATCGCCATTCTTTGTTGCAGCTGTGGGCGTACCGGGCGTGGCAGGTGCTACATTGCCATTCTTGAGGATGCCTACCAAAGGCGCACCATTTCCAGGCTTCTTGCTATCCTCCTGCGGCAGCTGCACGCACACACAGAGAGTAAAAGAGTGAAAATAAATCTCATTAGAGTCGTTTTTGTTGTTGTTGTTGTTGCTTTTGCTTACCGCCTTGTAGCTGTACGGTGGCAGGCTGTTGTGGCCTGCTTTTATGCCGCCTGATGGTGACTGCGCCGTCCCTTTGACACCTGGCGACTCGTGCATTTTGGTTGCCTGCTCCTTGGACCAAATAATATCCTCGTCCGTTTCGCGCTCGATGCGCTTCTTGTAGGCCAAATGGCTGCGGTATACCTCGAGCAGGCAGCACACCACAATGATGACAAACACGCTGGTCAGCGTTATGAACAGCACCTGAGTCGAGTCCTCCTTCTTGTCCACATCGTAAACGAACTTCGATATGTAAGGCACTCGCTGTGGCGGCTCCTCAACCCAAGGCTCCGGAATCTACCCCAAACAAGAGTATTAAAAAAAGGTGTATTAAGGGATTACATGGGGTTTTTTTTTATTATATGCTAAAGCATCTTTAGAATATTGTCTCAAATTTTCAAGTCGATCCGAAATATAGTTTCGGAGATATATTTAAAATAAGTTGAGCTTAGTTAGAGTTTACTCGAAACAGTGTTTTCAAATGCGGTTGACAAGTTATCTCGAAAACCGCTCGACCCGTCTTGATGAAATTTGCACACGTCTTCGAGATACCTTTTTACAGGAAGGATTTTTTTTAAACTCAAAGTTTTGTCCTAATTTGGAATTTTGTTTGCAAAAATCTCTGCAAAAAATCCAAATTTCAATTTTTCCTTCGTTCAAGTCCTAGTTTTAGGTCTTTGCTAAAAAACATATATTTTATTTTTCACGTCAGATGATCCTGCTAGCAGATATGATGTTAACGGGGAAAAACTTGGGGTCACCGGAAATGGCATCGTAAACGCAGAGTTTGCAATATTTTTTTCTAAAAATTTCTGCAATTTGTTAATAAAATGTGTAGCTTTAAAACAAAAAAAAGTTTGCCAGAAATATATCATTTTATATACAAAAATTCTTTTTTCTTTAAAATTCAGCTTTTTCTCTGTAACCCCTTAACAAAAGAAGAATTTAATTCTCAACTACCCAACCGCAATTTCTCACTGTGTGTACTTGTATGACTCGGCATTTCTTACCATGCTAACGTTGACCATTGGCTCCTGGGTTGGCTGCTCGCTTACGTCGAATTTGGCATTGCATTGGGCGCTGCGTACGCCCTGCGGATTAATGACCGTTATGTTGTCAGCACCGGATTTGGTGAATAGCATATACTCCTCCAGTGGCTTCATAATGTGCCCATTCACCTGTATATATATATCTGCGTTCCGTTCCATTCCATTCCATACCATTCCGTTGTGTTGCGTACCCAATTGGGAATATTGGTTGAAATTTTCATTAGTATTGGTCATTAATTCAAATTGAAATGCAAATGTGTGCGAGAGGTCAAGTTGCCTCAACTTGAAATTGGATTTGAGGAAGTAGGGATGATGAGGAAGGAAGACTTGAGGGGAAGGAGGGCTGTCTAGAATTTGTGAGCATTCGTGCATATTTTATGCCTCTGCCGAAATTAGCAATAAAATTTGTTATAGCCCAAGAAACGTTAATTGCCTTCAAGCTGCTGCTGTTGCTAATGCTGTGTATTGACTTGTGACTAGGCTGAAAGAAAAAAGAGGCGTGGCTGCTACACTGCTACAAATTATCTATTATTTAGTTAACTATTTTTCTATTAAATACTAACGTTTTTTTCACTACTTCAACTTCAATTGAAACTCAACAGAGCTTTTTAAAAACGGGGCAAAAACTTTTCCAATATGCAATTTTTGAGGGAAAGCAGTGTGCAGGGTTGTCACCCCGTTTATGGCCATTGGCAAACTAACGCGATTCGATGGCGCTTTAATGGGCCACGTTTAACGGCTTGCACACATGCGCTTATATGTGGCGCGTGATGTCGGTTTGAGGCGGAGTGGGCGTGGCTTCAACTACTAACAGCTGGCTAGAGCTACTAGTTGAGAATTTTAATCAAAGTGCTGGCCACTGCGGTTGGGCTGGCTGTTGTAAAAGCAGCAGGAACACCAAAAGCAACAGCAGCAACAATTTAAATATGAGCCACTGTAAATCTTGAGCGCAAAAAAGTGACAAAATTTATGGCATCGGCCACGGAAATGACTTTTTATGGCAGCGAATAAATTTAATTTTTGGCCAACAAAGTGCTGTGCACTACAGGGGGTAACACATACCCCTACCCCCTATCCCCTACCCCTTCACAGTGTCTGTTGATAAACTTGCAGCAAGGCGTTGCAGCCGCTGGGCGTGGCACTTGATGAGTCCACACAACAACAACAACAACAGTAGGAAAACAATTTCAGTATGACGAAAAACCATCAAGAGAAAAATCTTATTGTGGGCTGTTGACAATTGAATACACTTATTATTTTGATTATTTGGACGTAGATGTACTAAAAATCTTCTGTGGTAGGAAGGTAAGTTAATGTTAGTGTCCCAATTAAGTCCCCTAAGTGCAAAGAGCAGAAATTGTTTTTGTACTGATTCTATTCTATCCTGGTGAATTCTGTATTTGGGATACCAGATACAAGATCCATACTGAAGATCGGGATCGTCAAATTTTTTCGACCATCGCTTAATGACCCCAAGATACTAAAGGTTCGATTTGCAATGGAAACTTATCCAGAAGCGTTACCTACTTTCTCACACAAACATACAACCCTTTGATAGTGTATTTGAATGAATGGCCAGGCAAGCTTTTAATTTATGACTTTAGCTGCAACTCCAACTTGACATTACTCACTTGAGAGGCAGCCGCTGTAGCTTTTGAAGACCGCAAAGCGTGAATCTGTGGTATTGATGCCGCCGATCTGGGCACGGTTCGCTCCCTCGTCCAATGTGGTCGTGAGGACGCGAGCAGCAAAGTCCGTGAGGGGAACCTGCTCGCGATCAATGTAGAGCACCGCCTGAGTACCATTGCGGACATAGTAGACCGAGTGCCTGGCACTGTTCAGGAAGTTCCGATCGATTCTCGCTCCCACCGTCTTGCCCCTCTCGCGATCCTCCTCAAACTGCAGATAGCCGTCCGAGGTGATGGCCAACAGGAGGTAATAGCTGCGCTCCGCCGCCGTCTGCAGCAGCAGCATGATGCGATTGGCTCTCCTCAGATCGAAGGAGGAGAAGGCCAGCTGGAGACGCACATAGTTGACGCTCCCGGAACTGGGCAGCTCGAACTTGCGCTGAAGCGTGGACTCTCCGCTAAAATCGGCACCCTTCTCCACGGAACAGAACTCGCCGAGGAAACTGGTGTGCTCACAATCACAGGTGGACAACTGTTCGGCAAAGTGTTCCTTGCAAATTCCACCATTCTTGCAAGGTTCCGCATCGCACTTGATCTGGCAATTGGGAAGAACGCCTTCAAGAGCTGCAAGAGAATGAGTTTGAGATTAAGTTAGGGTTGATAACCATGCGTGTGTGTGTGTGTGTGTGGTAGTTAATCGTATCAATGTCACGAGGCAATTTCCGTGCCGTGTGGCCGCATAAATCATACGCCGCGTAGTCTGCGGCCTGGCTGCGTTTATCGCATTGGCATTAATCTTCGAGCGCAGCAAGTGGCTTCAAACACACACACACACACACACACACACACAGCACTTTACGGAAATTGCCTGCATATTAAGTTGCAGCAGTTGTGTGGCAGGCAGCCGAAAATAGTATTAGGCTCCTTACAGCCTTGCTGCTGGGAGTGAAAATTGATTTATACTCGTACTCGTACTTACTGGGCGCTATATTCCTTTCATTGATTTCCGCCAAGTCGATCAACTGGGCGCCAATTTTGAGGCCGCGCACACACCCGATATAGCCCTCCAGACTGGGCGCATCCACATTGGGACGGAGCAAATTTGCCGGATCGTAGCCGCCAACGTGGAACTGAAAGTACTCGGTGGGCGGTGCGGGTGGACGATGCGGCGAGAGGACCTCTGCAAATAAACAACAAAATCAAATGAGTGCCAGAGACCAGCTAAAACGTTTCCCCCTCCCTGCCTCCCTTCCTCCCGCCCCCTAGTTGTGTTAGCTTGTGCGGAAATGAGCCTTCATTGCTGTGGCATTTGGGTTTTGTGGGAGCCGCTTTTGGCATTTCGAGCTCAAGTTTGTCTAATTGAAATGTTTGCAGCCAGGCAGCCAGGCAGCCATGCCATTGAGCCCGGCTCTAACTGAATGCCAGACTGTTCTCTGGTCTGCCTATCATTTCCAGTTAACGTATTTAATTGCATAAGTGCTCATGTGTTATTCTGCCTGCCTGCAAAAGTATTGATGATTTGCTATCTCTGCCATTTTGGGGGTAGCACAATTTTCGACGCCTAATTATGATTGATTTTGGGTGTGTGTGTGTGTGTGCTAGCCTGGCCAAAATTTGCTGCCAATTTGAGGTGCATTTGAGTTCTCTGATTGATTTACCTATGTTGGCAAATGTTCGATTCACAATCAAGAGAGATTTTCATTTCTGGAGAAAAGCCCCTTAGCTGTATGAGAGTTTAGCTGGAGTGACTTACTAATTAGTTATTAAGTAAAGTACCGTTTAAAGTGTAGTTAAACACAATTGAAACTGCTTAAGTGTTTTTTTGATTGAAACTAATGAATTTATGCAAACTTCAAGTGTTTGAAACACTTCAATAAATGTTCAAGTGAAGAAGAATCAGAGCGATATATGTTATTCCTGCTTATCAGTTAGTCAGACGGAATAAACTACTTTAACTCTATGCATATGTGTTGTTGGCTTGTGAAATTGAAATCGGATATGATTTAAATTTAATTGAAATGCAATGTTTATTAAAAGCTAATCCAATGAACGAGAACGAGAACGTGAACGGGATGTAGAGTGCTGGGAAAAGCGATTTCCGCTTCAACAATTCAGCTTTTATTAACATATTCATGTTGCCAAACATTTTCCCCAAACATACTATACTATATAAAGCAACTGAATGCTTTTTGTGCCAGAGAGTATAAAAGTTTGAAATCCATTTGAACTGCTTTCATTTTATAAAACAGTTTATTTTTAGTGTTTTTTTTTTTTGCACACACATACACACACAAAATAGTACAAAAAGGCAACATTTCAAGTGCAAATAATTTGGCGATCGCTGTGTGCCACGGATTTTTCTCACAGTGTGTGCATTTTTGGCATTTTTGCAATTTTACTTTGCTAAACTATTTTGGCAAAATTTGCATGCTGCGCTTGGCGGCGCATAAAAAAAGTCACTCAGGAACAACAACTAAAGCTAATGCTGCCTGGCAACCGCTGGCGCTAAAGAGTTGTGAATATATTTTCGGCGCTATAAACAGGAGACAGGACGAAAGCTTTGTTGGTTCAATAAGTCGCAGTCAAAAATCAAACAAGTGAAGAAGGCAGCTAGGCAACGACAACAACAACAACACTAACAACAACAAATGCATGTTAGGATATACGGAGGCGGCGGGGATGGGCCAGCAAGCGACTGGACGCAACGCTTTGCCAGTCTGCAGTCGACAATCGACAAGAGCGTTGCCACAATGTACGGTCGTCTGCCCGGCACGGGCGCAGGGGGAAACGGAGCAGTGAGCGGTGGTGGCCAACAGGGACATGACCGGGTGAAAATTGGCTTCTGCACGGATCTGGACAAGTCGGTGCTGGTGAATAACTTTGAGAAGCGGGGCTGGCATCAGGTGAATGGCGACGATGACTGGCACTTCTATTGGGCCGGAGTGCAGACGTGTCGGAATATCTTTAGTGTGGACAGCGGATATCGGATGCACGACAATCAGATGATCAATCATTTTCCCAATCACTATGAACTGTCGCGCAAGGATCTGCTGGTGAAGAACATCAAGCGTTATCGCAAGGATCTCGAAAGGGATGGAAATCCCCTAGCGGAGAAAACTGAATCGAATAATTCGAGCGGAACTCGTTATCTCTATTTGGATTTTGTGCCTACGACCTTTGTCCTGCCTGCGGATTATAATATGTTCGTGGAGGAGTATCGCAAGTTTCCGCTCAGCACTTGGATTATGAAGCCTTGTGGCAAGTCTCAAGGTGCTGGCATCTTTCTCATCAACAAGCTGTCGAAACTCAAGAAGTGGTCACGTGAGGCGAAGGGTCCTTTCCATCCCCAGATAGCCAAGGAGTCGTATGTCATCTCTCGCTACATAGACAACCCGCTGCTTATCGGAGGCAAGAAGTTCGATTTGAGGCTGTATGTCCTAGTGGCCTCCTTTCGTCCTCTCAAGGCGTATCTGTTCAAGCAAGGATTCTGTCGCTTCTGTACAGTTAAGTATGACACGAGTGTGACGGAGCTGGACAACATGTATGTCCATCTGACCAATGTCAGTGTGCAGAAGCACGGCGGAGAGTATAATACTCTGCATGGCGGAAAGTGGTCCGTACAGAATCTAGCTCTCTACCTAGAGGGAACACGTGGCAAGGAGGTCACGGATCGTCTCTTCGGAGCCATATCCTGGCTAATTGTACACTCCCTGCGTGCTGTGGCTCCCGTGATGGCCAGCGATAGACATTGCTTCGAGTGCTATGGCTACGATATCATCATTGACAATGCTCTCAAGCCCTGGCTGGTCGAGGTGAATGCCTCACCCTCGCTAACCTCCACAACGGTGAACGATCGCATACTCAAGTACAAGTTAATTGACAACATTCTGTCGGTAGTGCTGCCCCCGGATGGAGTACCGGATGTACGCTGGAACAAGGTGCCTAGTGCCGATGCTTTGGGCAACTTTGAGCTGCTGATCGACGAGGAGCTTGCCGCACAGGACGAGGCACAGAACAACAGCAGCTCATCGCATGCCAAGTCCTCGAAGCTCAGCAGTCGCTGGAAGTGACGAAGGTAAACGGGGAACTAAATTCCTTACAGCATTTAGTTCGTGTATTGAAAATAAACTAATTTATAACTAATTGACAATTGTTGGTTTTGACTTACCCTTCTCGGGATTGCTCCACGGCTTGTTGGCGTACTCATCGAGTAGAAGGGTTCCCCGATCTATGCTCACACTACGCTGATTGACATGCATGCGAGTTTCCTGCTCTCCACGCACAATGGCCACCTGAATGCTCTTCAGGTTGATCATGAGGGTCTCATCGAGCAGCGTGAGGTTCACAATCTCATCACCGTAGTTGTAGAGGAAGACAATCTCCCGGGCCTGACTGATGTACAGGTGTATAAAGTTGTTGTAATGATCGTTGGCATACAGGACCAAGGCATTTGTATCGTAGGTACGCAGATTTATCAACAGATTCTGGCTGAGAATGCCTTTGAGCATATCACGTTCATTCTCAATGCCATGGAGAAGGATTGCGGGTGTGGATGTCACGCTGAGATAGTTTCGCATCAAAAAGGACTCGCGGTTAATGAATGTCAGCGCCTTCTCGTTGATGTCTACAAAGCAAAAATTCAATTATCTAGTTTTGTTTAAGTTTCCGCCTTGCCGCCTTGCCGCTTTCCCCTCTCTACTCACTCGTCTCGCAGAACTCGCCAATGTGTGCCCAGGGATTGTTGCAGACGCACTTGAAGCTGCTCCACAGCTCCTTGCACTGGGCGCCATTGCGACAGGGCGAGGGCACACAGGAGGGCTTGCAATCCTTGATAATCTCCGACAGATGCACAGACATGTAGCTGTAAATGTCGAGTATCTCGCCATTGACAACCAAACCACGGAAGCAGCCAATGAGACCAGCCTTCACGGACAGCTTCTTCAGCAGGTCGCTGTGGATATGGCAAGTGGAAGGGATTATTTTTATATTACAATGCTACTAGCATGGCGCTTGTCATGACTATTCAATAAGCTGACTAGTATCCTGGCCGTCAGGATATCTATCGACTTTAGCTTTTGTGCTGACTTTATGCAAATATTTTGTGACCCCGACGAAAACTTCCCAATGTTGACTTGGTCGCGACGCCTTTGGGCCTTACAAGTTGGTTTCCCTGAAAAATCGAAGCTGACGACAGAACCAACTGAATCCGGCTTCAATCGGCCAAACAGTAGCAAAAGTTTTTTTTTTCGTCAACTATTCCTTTTTGTCATTTTTGTAGTTTGGCGCCCCTTGCTCGAATACCCTTACAAAGCGTTGACTCTTGTGATTTATTCATTGAGTATGTTTTTTTTTTTCACTTCTCCCTCAGTTTACTTCCTAATCTCCCTCAAAAATACCAAAGATATATTCTTCTTTTCTCATTGTTATTTATGTTTAGGGTATCACTAAATCGTCTATGCTCAGCTGACCCTTTTTTTGTCCCCATTTCCAAGTATGCTTTTGAGCAGTTTTTTTTTTTCGTTTCTTGCTAGCAATTTGCAAGTTTCGTTCGCTTTTAACTTTTGCGCACAGAATCCAAACCCTCCGAATTCTTCCCCTTGTGCCCTCCCCTTCCGTCTATCTTGGCCCTGGTGTGTAGCCAACAATGAATTGGCCAATAAAATCTCAAGTGTAAGCTTTTCAAAATTAAAGTGGCGGAAATGTCTTGTTTATACGCGTGCAGCGGCAACTTCTCCTTTTCCCTTCTCTCCCCGCTGTTCACAAGGACGAGAAGAAAAGTTGCTCGAAAAATGTCTTTTTAAATTATGTAAATTTCATTACAAGTTGCTCGCCGCATTCGCTGAGTGTTGTCTGAGCGAAGAGCGAAAAGCTCAAAGTAAAATTAAAATTCTTGTTTTAAATAAAAGAAATTCCCAACACTCCCAACTCTTGGTTAATATATCCTTGGCGCTAGCATTGTCGGTTTCCTAATGTTGAAATTGTTTGTTAGAGTATGTGGTTTTCGGTTTGATTGCTTTCTTTTTACTATTTCAAACTTCTTTTCACTTTGTCGCCGCTTTGGCTTGTAATTGTTTGCTAAGTTACGTAATTGTTTCTTAAGCGCGAAACTTATCGAATAATGCCAAACGAATTGGCCAACAGAGGCAATAAACACACACAGTGGCGAAAGGAGGGCATGAAATGAGTCCTTGAACTGCATTGTGTCCTTTAAGTTAATTGCAATCTGCAGCTCTTAAGCTGTGCAGCTATTAAGTCATTAGTTTTTGCAACGTGTGTATGTATGTATGTATGTATGTGTGTGTGAGTATGCTGCATGTGGCACATGTTAATTCTTTTTGTTTGTTTTTTTAACTTTTCAACAAGCGAACGCAAAACGCGTCAACGTCAGCGACAGGCAAGCGTATATTGCGCATACGCCGCGTGCAACGTGTGGAACGTGTGGAGAGCTCGTTGTAAAATGAAATTTAGCGTTTTGCCTTGCAAATGTGATGGGCGTGTGTGCGAGTGTGTGTGTGTGTGTGTGTCTGCCTCGCTGGCTGACACTTGGCTAAAAGGATTTGCACGCTTGCTGGCCGCCGAAATAAAATTTAAGGTTGTGTGCGTGTGTGAACGAAAATTAACGGCAATAAAATGAAAGAAGTTTGACAGCCCATATATAGACGACAGATGGAGAGAGTACTGTAGGATGCAGCAACTGGATGCAGCATGCTGCATGGAGCATGGAGCAGAGCAATGTGCTGGGCGGAAATCCTATTAACGTTGCAAACGCGCAAAGTGCGAAGCAATTAAGAATTTATTTAACACCGTCACAAGCAATTAAGCACTTTTCATTCATTCATGGCCACACACACACACACACACACATACTTAAACACACGACAGTGACACATTTTCCCCAATGGCAACACCAACCACGGCAACCGCTTGTTGTTGCTGTTGTCGCTGTCGCTGTTTCCTGGGCGCGGCGCGGGCGGCCAAATAATTCGCATATTTGGCATGCCACTTGTCTGTCTGTGTGTGTGTTTTTTTGGCCGGGTAATCGATGACCATGCAAATGATCAACAGGACCTCATGTCCTTGCTGCAGCAGCTGTGTTTCTAAACAACATGACATGGCGCAGAGAAGCGCTGTCAAAAATTGCACATAACAAGCATCATTAGCAGCTGCTGCAGAAGCCAGAAAAATAATTCCGTTTAATTAATTGTTGCACAAAAGGACTCATATCTCTCTCTCTGTGTGTGTGTAATAAGATCGTTACCCCGGAAATTGTTGTACATTACATACTCAAGGACCACAGGACTCGTGTCTCGCGGGATTAATTGAATAGCCATCAGTTTGGCCATTTCTCTGCTTAAATGTGTCCCACTACGTTAAGGTAAAGTCTCGTCTCGTCGCGTCTCGCGTCTGCGTCAATATGTTGATTAACTCATTTATTTATGAGCTGGCACTGATTCCGCTTAATGCACACTGAGTAGTACATATTACACACACTGCTCACGGCATCCTGTTGTGCTGTCGTCGTGTCGTGGCCTTGTAAGGGCCAAGTGCAATCCAGTTCGTAGTTTACCCTGTACTCAGTAAGCAGTGAAAACATGCGAATACTTAAACTTAATTTCCTTTCTTATTATTTTATGGTTGTGGTTTCCAGGATATGTTCACAGTCAAGCAATCTCTTCTCTCGTTTCTTCTGCTTGTTTGCTCTTATTGTATTTGTATGTAGACGGAGCACTTTTTTTTTTTGTAAACGTACGTAGAGTTGTTGCTCTTATTCTTTTTATTTAAATGCCTTTTTCTTTTTTTTGGATAAACAAATTGAACTCCATAATTGGCCGACTGAAAGCAGCGCAGCTCGGTTTGGCTGGGGCCTATATAAAGCAGAGCACTTTACCGTTAATTACTCTGCGTGTTTACCGCTCATCGAAATTTTATGAATGGTTCACGGGTGGTGCGGTGAGGTGTGGTGCGGTGTGGTGCGGTGGTGCGCCGTTGGCTCTCGCGGCTTTGAGGTTAAGTGCAAATGTGTACACATTTCGCATGATTTTTTTTCCATTTTTCATTTTCAATTTGATTTTGCACATTTTTAATAATTAAACAAACACACACAGAGACAGACAGAGATAGACACACCCACACACTCACACACACTTGAAATGCTCACGGCTTATTAAGTGCCCCAGACTCTGAAATCTCTTGCCCCTCTTCTATCTACGAGTGTGCACGTCTGTGTGTGTGTGTGTGTGTGTGTGGAGTAAAAAACTTTATAAATTATGCCAATCAAGCATAAGCGCGTTTTAAGTGCGCCAACTGCCAAAGGGGGAAAAACTCAACTCGCGACGTGCGTCTCAAAAAAAAATGGGTTAAAAAACGAGTGTACGAGAGTTGTGGGCGACTTTTGGCCCCTCTTGCATCCTTCTCGCTTACCCCTTTCTCTCTTACACCCTGCCTTGATTATTGATAATGACTTTGAAATGAATTTCCAGCGGGAAGTTAATTTAATTATGGCAATTCTTTTGATACGAGTACTTTCGCCGATAACATGGTGTAAATGTGTGTGGGAGTGTGTGTGCGTGAGTGTGTGTGTGTGTGGAAATAATAACAGGATTAATCATATGTACATACATTTAAAACAGTTGGGTAATTAATGATTGAACAGCATAAAAATGTAAAAGGGATGATATTTGTATCGAAAAAAAAGGTCAGTTTTGTTTGGGGTAGCGAGTTTTGTTAGAGTAGGTCAGTTTTATGTATAGAATAGGCATGAAAATAAATCTAAAGAATGCCAAACTCGCTTAACTTTGACTTCGAGAGAGGTAAACAGTTTCTTGATGCATGTCAAAATTAAGTAAAAAGTATTTCAAGTGCCTGCCAAAGATAATCACCATGGATGAGTCTTGGGAGTGTTACACTCGTCAGCATGAAATGAGTTTGCCCTTGGGTCACAGTCTGTTTTTTTGTTGGCTGGTTTGCCAGTTAGTCGCGGCGTTTACAATTAAAACGTAATTGCCGCAATAAATTGCACAGACCGCAATGGTGGAAATGGTGAGCATTGAAGCAAACCCGCTAGTTTTTCCACTATGGTTATTATTACAGCTGCCACTGCCACATAAAAACGATTGCAGGAACGCGGAACTGTGTGTGATTAGAGTATACTTACAATGTGGCGCCACCTATGTACATGCTGCCCTCGAACGGGCCAAACTCCTCCTCGGGCAGAAGGTCGAGCATCTGGTAATCGGTGTTTATCATGAAGCGCACATGATATTGGTTATAGTCAATCCATATCTTATGCCATTCGCCGCCATTCAACCTGCAGAACAGAACCAAAAACAATCACACAGATTGCTAATGGATGGATGCAGTTCACCCACCTGCGATGCGAGTTAATCACCAGTTCCCGCGTTGTTCCCGTGCTCAGTGTGAAATTAAACGTCAGCTGATAGTCACCCGTTAAGGCCACCATAAAGGAGGGATAGTGTGCCCGTATGGGTGGCTGGAAGAGCAGGATGGCCTTCTCGCCCAGTGGTGCGGAAGGAGAAGGCAATGTCGCCCTTACGCCACCCAGGCACCTCAATATACGACTGCGATGTGGTAAAAGTGACCACATACTTTTGTGTATCTACCAACAAAAAAAAAAAAAAAAAGAAGATAGTTAGTTTTTGAGTCAGAGGAATCCGTTTGAAACTCACTTGTTTCCACACATTCCAGGGGGCCGAGTGTTATGCGTCCCTGGGCCTCATCGTCGAGGTCCTTCTGCTGCAGGAAGTACATGTTGGTGATGCCCAAACTGTGCGGTTCCTGATAGTAGCCCTCGTCCGAATTCCATTTGTTCTCCTTCACGTCGCAGTTGCATGATTGATTCGGGTCCACGCACGTCTTGTTAACGGAACACGGGCAAGCGCCTCTGTGTGAGAGAGATAGAGTGTGTAAGAGAGAGCGAGAGAGAGAGGGAAAAAAGGTGAAAGGTATTACACAAAAAATAGCCACAGCTCTCGCATATATTTGCATCTATTTTTGAGGCGACTGTGTCGACAGAGCTGCCGGCAATTTGACGAAGTCCACTTTAAATGAATGCTGTGGCAGTGAGGGAGGGGAGCAAGGGATTGCGGAGCGGATTCTCCATTGGGTCTGGAATTATTCTATCGTCGATTTATTGTCGGCATTTTTGCTTTGCCATTTTTAAGTGTCATTGAAAGTGCTTTAAAATTGGGTGTTTTGTGGTTGTTTTTGGGTTGATTTGGAAAGATTTCAGTTACTTAATTGGAACTTAATAACTACTTGATGAGCATGATAAGTTTTGTACTCATTGCTTTTATATCAAAATATCTGTAGAGTATTTTCGAAAGCGATAACATAACTCGTCTTTCTGTGGCTTGTGGTTTTTGCAATGCATGTGCCACATCCGTTTCCGCTTTAGTGTTGCAAGCATAGAAAAGCAAGCGGCACAGTCAAAAAATAGAGCCCCGAACAGAGTCCAAAGACAGCACAGAGAATACAGTGAACCACACCAACAACAACCAGCAACAACAACAACAACAACAACAAACAAACAAACAAACGATGCTGTCAAATTTTGAATGAGTAAAGACCAAACTACAATCCAATGATGGATGGCTCAATGGGCCACAAAAAAACAAGGGCAGAAGAAGAAGAGTAAGCTAACTCGTTTTTTTTTGGTTTTGTTTTTTTTTTTGTTTTGTTAGACTTTGGCTGGACTATATAAACACACACTCACACACACACACAGGCGTATATGCGAATTTTGGTTTGGAATTGGGCTAAAACGCATTTTGATATTCACAAACACAAAAAGGCAAGCCGACTGCTGTTTAGGCTCTTCCTCTCTCTCGAATTGATTTAGTGAAAGCGGAAATTAGTGACGCAATCCGAACACAAACAACAACAAGAAGAATAACGGGTTTGCCCAAAAAAAAAAAAGAATCAAGCAAAACGAAAGCAAGTTTAAATTGCTGCCAGCAGCTGTTGCCTACTTTGCTGCGCATGATGTATTGTCAAAGTCCTTCAGGACACCATGCCCCTTGCCACTTTTACGCTCTTTCATCTTTGTGAATGAGCTTTTTTTTAGTGGTGGAGGGGGGGGGGGGGGAAGCGGCAAAGAAATTAGGCGTAAAGACTAAATTTGTGCACAAAGCCATTCATTTTAAAAAGGCAGCCATAAGAAAAATTACCAAGCAAAAGTTGAAAAAGAGTTGTTCGACAATATGGCGGCAACACACACACACACACACAGACACACATACAGATACACATGAGCGGGGCTCAGTCATAAACCTTATTAGCGCTGAGCCGGAAACATATTTGCCCGACATAAATACAACTCAGCCTTTTATGCCCATATCTATATACGTATGTGTGTGTGTTTATGGTTTGCTCTTGTTTTTGCACTTTTGCAATTTTGTATTTTGCTTCATATGTTTTACTTTGGTATTTGCCATAAATTTTTTTTGTTGCTGTTAGGGACCCTTTTTAACTTGTTACTTCCAATTGGGCATAAAGAGTGTGTTGTTCAGATGAAACTGATAAGGTTGAAGCCATTAAAAGTCGAGGAGCTTGAGAAGTTATAAAAATTAATATTTCAATAGAAATATTTGCAAGGCAGTTGAAACTTTAGTTTTCGAAACTATTAAGTAGAATTTCAAAAACAAAATTCCTTAGTTAGAGTACTTTCAATTCGGTTTCGTTTTCCTTGTTAGCTTGTGCAACATTCGCTTGGGTTTTCAGCGTCATAAAATGTTATGCTCCAATGAATAGAAACAAATGCCGCACATATAACTCAGCCGGAACAGGGCAGGGGTGGGGGCTGAGTTGAGTGGGGTTAAGAAGAAGAAGGCAACAGTTTTGTTGTGTTTTGTGTTTTGTGTTTTCTGTTTTGTGCGTGCACACATATGAAAAATCAAATTTGAAGAGCTCAACCAACAGTAGGCTGGCCAGACACTCGATTGTTGACCAGGCCAGGCCGAGCAGGCATGACAAATGACACACACACACACACACACTCACACACACGCACACAGTGGCATAAAGATGACAATTGTAGACGTGGCTTGAAAGTTGAAACTTGCTTCCCTGGTTGCAGTTGCAGCAGTTGTTGTTGTTGCAGCTGACACAAATGTACGCAAATCGAAGCATTATATGTGCCACACACACATACACACACACTAAACACACACACACAGGTCTGTGGGCTGCCTTCCCGTGTGAATAAATATGTCAGTTAGCATTAAGTATACGCCCAGGCGCCTATATTATGCATGTTCGAGCAATTAATTTAAGTTTCGTTTACATTTCAAATGCCAGAGACAATAAGGGATGAAGGTTTGAGGTTTTGCCCTGGCTTAACAGTCTGTACTAGGCCCAACTATCAACTATCAACTGTGCAACTATGCTACGAGCTGCCAGCAGTTTGAATTGAAGGATTTATACTACTGTTGGATAACCGCACGTATGCAAAGTGGAAGGCAGAGAGGGTGAGTGAGAGAGACAGCTCGCCATTCACTGGACCAAAACACACACACACACACACCACACACACACTCGCATACTCACACTCGCATACAATGCACAGTTGGCCAGACCAACAAGTTAAGCAAATAGACTGCAACATTAATTGTGTGGCATGCGGTGGACCGAAGAGAAGCAGATGGATGAATGGAGGAGGAACTGGACATACACTGCTCAAAACTCAACTGAAGGGTAGTTTGTACCACTGTGCGCGTAAATCACAAAATGTTCGCTTACCTTTTGACATTGCCGAGAAAGTCGACAGTGAGATTCTTGGCCGACGATGTGAACCAAGTGGACGAATGCAATTCCAGTTGTGCCCGATAACAATCGTATTTGATGTACTGTGTGCAGTAGAGCGAATGCGAGATCAGCTCCTGCAGCATGTGCGGCGAGAACTCCCTGTAGCGTATGTTGAAACTAAAGTCAGACTCGCGGGCAGAGCGCACATCCACCTGGCTGGGCAGATTGTGTTCCACAATGGTCTTGGTCGCATTCTCGAGACTCTGAAAGTCGCACTTGACATGGGCGGGCGGAAAGACGCCATTGCCATCGATATCAATGAGATAGACATCGGATTTGGTAAAACCAAGTAGAGCTAGTTCCTCGCAAGTCTTGCGGTACTTGGTAAAGTGACAATTTTTGCCAATGTAGCCGGTGTGCTTGCAGTCGCAGGTGACGCGATCATCCTTGACGAAACACTTGCCACCATGCTCACAGGTGTTGGGTCGCTTGCAGGGATCAATGTAGTTGCAGTTATCCAGCGCCACTTCACCCACCACACGCTCCGTCTTCACCACATCCCGGGGCTCAATCAGATGTCCGTTGATCTCGATGTCGCGAATGCAGCCCACTAGACCCATCGCCGCCGACTTCAGGCTGCTGCCAATGATCAGTTTGTCGCCAATGTTAAAGGTCAGCCCATACATCTGGCTGAGTGTGTGGCGATAATCGACCGTGAAGCGTATCTCGCCCTGCTTATAGTCCAGTTCGACGCTGTGCCAGCTGGTGGCCCGATTGATTTTGATTGTGGTCGAGTGGGTTACATTGTCGAATGTAACCAGATCAAAGCTTAGCTTGTCTGAGCTTAGGCGTATCTGCGCCCCGGCGCCAGCCATTTTGTAATTTCCGTTAGTTTTACATTTCCGGTGTTCGATTTGGGGTTTGAAGTTGTCGGTTTTATCGCGTCGTCGTCGACGGATGTTGCACGTTGTTGGAGGAGTTGGAGGCGCAGCAAACCCGAGCCAGGCATTAACGTGTTGCCAAATATTAGTTTTGTCATCGCAATCGCAATCGCAAAACGCAGCGCAGCGCATGTAAAATAGACAGGAAAAATACAAAACTCTGTTAGCATTAGAAGTTCAAAACTGCGTGCTGCGTGTTGAAAATAAATCAAAATTGCCAAATGCCCACAAAATCCACAATGTGCACAAGTTTCCACACACACACATACACACACACACACGCAGTCGTGCGTTTATTTCAATTTTGAAATGCCTTTGTGCATTAGCGAACGCTTAAATCATATTACGCATACGCCGCTTGCAACGAGAATTGAATGCATCAAAACGGCATCAACCGAATGCGGGCCTGTTAAATTGTTAGCCAGCCAACAAAATCGAATATATTTACACAGTGGGTGGGGCAATATGGTTGCGCCATTTATGACACGCCCAATTCCCAATTCGATTTACTTTACAAACTGTCTCTCCTACTATCCCCCTCTCTCACTTATGTGAGCTGCATAATTGTGTACAATTTATGTTTGTGTGTGCTTAAGTACGAGCATTAAGAGCTTAAGTTTTATTGATAAGTCTGTCAGAGTTTTGGCAAGGATTCTGTTTATATATTTATCTTTGAATTGCTGTCACTTTGAACTAGTTTGCAGCATCAATATATGCATGTGTGCACTGAATTTATTTGGTTTTTTTTTTTTTTTGCGCTTTTGCAACACTGTCGAACAGCCTGCCTGTCGCGTTTATTCAAAGTGCCAAACACTAAAATTTTATTGCATATTTCATTAGACTTTTGGCAGCATGTTATATTTTAAAGCAAATAGTACACACACACACAACACACACTCACACACTCTTACACAATTGCTGACAATATTTCAAATGCTTGTTGTTTGTTTTTTTGACTGTTTCGCGCATTTGGTGCGACTGTCAATAAATTCGATTTTCGATTTGTGAATTTCGATTTGTGATACGCGAATTTTATGTGCGGGTCTGAATAGTTTCCCGTTTTTTGTTTGTCTGTCACGCCCCGCCCCAATTGTCAATTATATGAGCTGACATTTTATATGTAGCCTACTTTTTTGCGTTAGGGCTGCCTGCCTGCCTGCCTCTGGGAATATTTATGAGTTTGCTAAACGCTTCGCAAATCGCAGGTGGTAATTTTGTGGCCAGATCTACAAACAGTAAATAAATAAATAATCAAATAAAGTGCACAGCCAATACGGATAGTCAGATAACTGATGCATTATTAAAATATGCAAAGAGAGAGAGAGAATTTAAATGGTACATTTTTGGGCGATGAGTATTTGAGCATTATTTTATGTGCTTATCACAACATTCGGCAATTGTCATTTGTAACGAAATATATGATTAACATTTTTCAGTGGCACATTGCACGTTGCAGCACGCTACATGTGCATGTGTGGCAATCAATTTCGTATTAATATTGTGGGCCAGACTATAAATCGGCCAGCAATTTCAATAAGCCAAAAAGCCAAATGGAAAATTAAACGGCTTTCGAGCATAAATATTCATTGCTATTACAACATTTTAAGAGATGGCCAGCAATTTGTTTTCCCTTTAACTCTCTGAGCACAATTCTATTGACTTTTGAGTTTAGTTGTTGGTGAAGAGGTGAAGGGCGTTCGAGAAAAAGGGTCTGCAAACGGCAGCTTTGCAATCAAAAGCAAGAAAGTCAACAATAAAATGCAAATAAATTTTGCACACATTGCAACAACACACACACACACGCACATGCATGTGTCCTTAGAGAATTTTCCAAAATGTCAAGTAACCAAATAAACGTTTGAATCCAGGATGTTTGTTTGTTTAAATATAGATAAATGCCACTGACATTTATACAAACTCACACATGCACATTAGTTGCATAATCAAGTGTCAGTGTGTGTGTGTGTGTGTGTAGTATCTCTGGGCTGATGCTATTGCCATCCTGTTGTTGTTGTTGCTGTGTCCTGTCTGGGGTCAGAGGGGTCTCTCTCTTTGAGTGGCATTAAGCTGTTGAGGGCTGTTTTTGTGGCCTTTTACAACGCACTTTTATATGCAATACATTCATTGGCTTTGCGCAATTTAGATTGCGCAATCATAATAAATGCATCATATTTTTGCACTAAATTGTTGCACCAGTGTCATAAATCTATTTAGGAAACAGCAATAGATATCCAAAATAAAATACAGACAAGCGGAAAAAACAGAGACAGAGAGATGGAGATGGAGAGAGATGAGAAGCAAAAGAGTTTAAGTTACTTAGCCTGCGTATTCTGAGAATCAATTTAAGCTGGGAAGGATGAAGCTTAGAGTTTTGGTGGCTTAGAGTTTTTTCCCACAAACTTATCATAAATCTAATCTTCTTTTTTCCTTAAACTTTAGTTTAATTTGATTTTCTGTAAATATATTAGCATGCTTGTGTTATTGTTATTACTCAAATCACTTAATACAAAAATTCTTATGTCTGAATGACAAATAAATATTAGTCCAATTAATCGCTTTGTTATACTTAAATGGAAAAGAGGTAAGTGGAAATATTATTATTATTTTGAATATAAAATTATCTCTTGTTTTTAAGCACTTTATTTAACAACTCTCGTTTCTTGTACTGTTATGCATTTTTAATAAAAACAAACATTTTTATACCCTGAACCCATGAAATGGGTAAAAGAGGGTATAATGGTTTTGTGCAAAAGCATGTAACAGCCGACCCTATAAAGTATATATATATTCTTGATCCGCAACAACGGCCGAGTCGAAATAGCCATATCTGTCTGTATGTCTATCTGTACGTCTGTATGACCTTGAGACTTCAGATTTTGAACACAAGTTTGTTTCCGATAACTCTTTCCGTTTTCGATATACACCCGTATTAGATAACATTAAAATCTTGACTTTGGAATGTGTGAAATCTATTTTGAAACTTAATACAAAATAATGAAAATCTGTGAAAATTTATTCGAAATTGGTTAAGAAACACCAAAAATATCGAATATTGAAGTTTAGTCCCTTATGGATACAGACAATGACTGTACGGGCTATGTACAGGGTTCATGGTATCTCCTAGTCGGGAAATCTTGACTAGAGCCTTCTTACTTGTTTTAAGTAAAGTTGAGGATTATTGTATATCTATGCAGTTGGTTTTTTTTCTTTTCGAAGAGAAACCATCTTGTGGAATGTCCCTGCTGCATTTTCGCTTGCTTAGCTCGTTCACACGCTCCCTCACACACACACACACACACTCTCATAACGGCGTTCTCCATGCCAGCACACACATACACACTAACACATATATGTACATTTGATTTGCATTCCGCTTGGCCCCAAAACATCGTTTGCTAAGTCGTCTTAAGCACACGCTGCACACATTGCTGTCGCTGTCGACGTCAACGTACTTCATCCCTGCTGCGTCCAGTCCACAAACAACACACCCAACACACATAGCATACACATGTGTGTGTGTGTGTGTGTGTGTGTTTAAGCTGGCGAATATATGCTTGAATGCTTGAACGCACACTTACCTCCCAGAAGCCGTTTCCGGCTGTGGTCGTGACGTCACTGTAGGCCAACACTGCGCCGGGTCGACTGCTGCGGAAATCGAATTTAATATTAAATTCTTGGGCGTGATTTATGGGCCACCAAATGTGTGATGTCGCAAAGGGATAGGTGATGGGTATGACATTCACTTCGTTCTCAAAAAACTCAGCCTCCAAAACACCTGCAACGAGAACGGATAGAAAAATATTAAGCGTATAAAGTATATCCTTGCAGACGAGATATCACAGTTCATCAGTCTGTTTTGTTGAATTTCTCACTCATACGCAAACTCACCATGATAGTGCACCTTTGGATTGCCTTTCTGCAGTTCGTACAATATGGAGATGTCATTGTAGTAGACATACTTGAGGCTGCCCACAAAATTGTTGTGCGAGGTGAGACCCTTCTTCTTATTCAACTCGGGGCCACCGCCAAAGTAGATCTCCGGATCGAAGAGTAGATTGCCACTAACTGTCGCCGGCAGCTCCAAGATCTTCTGCTGATGATCGAGTATGATTCTCACAGTGCGTTGTTCATGCAGTATGGTTAGATTGTGCCAATAGCCACGCGTGAGGTCGTCTGTAAGCGTTGTGGACATGACATTGTCGCCAAAGTCCATTTCCACATAGATCGATTGATTCCTAATGGCAGCAGCAATATACTGATGCTTCAAGGACTCTCCGCTGGCATAGAACAAAGCCGAGTCATCGAAGTTGGTGCGGAACATTAAACTGATGCGTATGGTCGAAGAGTGCACTCGATCCTTCCAATCGTAGATTCTATAAGAAACATAACTAGCTCCGCGCAGTGTGATAATTGTGGCAGCTATAAAAAAGAAAGTGAGCTTTAGTTTAATAGAACTTTTCCCTATTGATGGCATTCTAAACTCCAATAGCTTTTAACTAGTAAAGTGACTCGATGCCATATGTGTGAGCTAAATTGTTTTGGTCCGAACAAAACCCCTTTAAACTTTGCCACTTTGTCACTTAATTCAGCTGTTGGCATATTTGCAGTTCGGTTGCCACGTTCGCAGCTTACCGCAAAAACCCAAGCAAATTTAAACAACTTTTCCAGCCATATACGTATTTTTTTGTTTGGTCGTTTGCTCAGTGGTGCGCGGTGGTGCGCGGTGGTTCTGCGTGCCACGCTGTCCTTGCTAGCCAGCTGCCAGTTTGCTCTGTGCGCTGCATTATCTGCATGGCACACAAAAAACGTTGAGAGGCGGCACAGAAATAGATTATATTGTTTGGACCATGAATGTGGTGGCCTCTAGGCGTTTATGCGAGCGTCGCACACCTACCAAAAACAAGCCTGAACAGAGTGCGAAAGTGCAAATCGTGTAGCGTTTTTTTATACCCTGTAACCATTCAAGTGGCTGAAGGGGTACCCAAAAGTTAAGTGACACTTTTTTACCAACTTTAATCAATGATTTCTTCTTAATTTATAATCTGATGTAAGTTTGAGAGAATCAAATCAAGGTACAGGGTATCTTCTAGTTCAACTCTCTTTTTTTCTACTCCGTTTTTTGTCGCTTTGCACGGTTTTGGGGTCGCAGTGACAGCAAAATGTGCTGCCCGCTTATCTGACACACATATTCTCGCACAGACACTCACACACACACACACACACAGACACACAGACATACACAGACATACACGTGAGAGAGGTGTAGGTGTAGGCGTAGGCGGCCACGCCCCATCGATAACGCAATGCAGGCATACTTAATAATTTTTATGCTGGGAATTTGGCGGAAATGTGTGCGCAGTGGCGCAGAAAAGTATGCTACAGATTTTGCAATCTCAATGGACACTCTCGAGCCTCCGAGGCAGCGACACCACAGTTGCTGCTGCCGTTGTTTTAGAGATTGCTAGAGCATGCCGCACTTGATAACATCTATGCTCTTCCTGTACTTGCCACTCCTGGTGCCATATTCGCGACAGACCTCGAGCAGCCGCACACCACTCAGGACACGACCGAAACAAACCCGCTGTAGCGGAACCGCCGCCATTGTCTTAAAGCTAATGGTATAGAGGAGGAGGCCCTGTGGGAAGTGTTTGCGATGGCTCCAGGAATAGGAGAGCAAACCCTTCAACTGACTCGCATTCAGTGGGGATTCATGACTGTGATGATTCTTGAGGGCGTCACGGGATTGCGGAATCAGTTTACCCTCCATCCAAAGATCCGAAAAGATGAACGTGAACTTGTGCGCCTGGGCATTATTGGTGTTGGCCAGGCGCACAAATTCAAGCACAACCTCGGGACTCACTTCGGTGTAGAGTTGGATGGAGATGCGACCAAAAGGATGAGCTCCATGCAAACCCAGATCGAAGTAGATGGTTGGACGTAGCAGTGCCTGTGGACTGGGTGCACGTCTCGATGGTGCCATCAGTGGCATATATGAGCTGTATTTACGCACTAGATCCTCGCCCACACTATGAACTTTCACGGGTGGAGGACACGCGGCATTGTGACAGTCCACTTCAGATTTTACCCTCAACAAGCGGCAACCGAATTGAATGTTTCGACGATTAAGCGTAGCTGCATGCTCTCTAATCTTAACAAGATTCGGCCGAGGTAATTTAAATTTGCTATTATAACTGTCCACCTTGCCCTCGACTCTTTGATACCCATTTATGTGACGCAGCAGATATAGGTTTTCACGTAGTATATTTTGCATGTGGCTAAAATCCCGAGGTTTGCTCTTAAAGTCCAGCAAGGATGTGCGAATTCTATCCGATAGTCGCGTACTCAACGAGGACTTGACCCTCTTTAAATGCCGCTGATCCAATCGTTTTCGGCAAAGATCCCGTAAGCTCTTATAGACATGCACGTTGTTAATACGCTCAGAAGCCCTGCTATGAAGACCGTATACGGAATGAACGAGCTCCCTAAAATCTCTTGAGTTGGGCAGACGACTCTCGGGTAGACTCTTGCTCACATGACTGCTATGAAACAGCAGTTTACTGGCCGTTTTGTCGGAGACCCTTCGAAGGTTTCCGTCCGAATAGTTTGAGACGCGAAAATTTGAGTGAGTCATCTTCTTTTTGTAAAATTAAAAAAAAAGGCAACAACAATACTAACAAAACCAGAATTGGAATACGAATTTGGTCAACTTTGACTTGAACTTGAGTTGACAAGCAGAGTTGCCCACCTATCAAACCAACAGAGTTGTCAGATTGTCAATTCTAATTGAAATCAAAACTAGTTGATTTTCAAACTAGTTGATTACGTTCCTTAGCTTTAAAAAGGGAGAAAATTTAGGCTGCTCTGTCTCTGCTTCAGTTCTGTTGACTGCCACAGTCGACAGCTGACAGCTGAACCAAAGTTGAGTTGGACAGAGCAAACCACGTTTGACAGCACACCAAACGCTGTTGAGGGAGTTGGGATTCCATTCTGGGCTTTATGTCGGACTATGCCAAAAAATCTGGCAGTCTCTTTTCGAGAATTTCATGGCTGGGCTAATGATTTTCACGCTGTTCGCATTCCGTTGACATTTTGAGCGGGAAAGAGAGAGAGAGAGAGCTCAGACAGAGGTTGTTGTTGCAGCTACACAGACAGACAACCGAACAGACAGTCTGACAGTCAGTTGGCTGTCATTTTAGTTATTGCATTACAGTAGCGTCTGCGTTTGATTATGTCGCACATTCATGTTCTCTCCATATCTCCTGTTGCCTCACACACTGCGCTTTTAATGGCCTGACACTGTTTCCGTAGAAAGAACAACCGAAATGTCGACAACTGCAACATGCAACTAACGACAAGCGTTCCTCGCAGGGCATTCCTCTGCCTTCCTTTGCCGGCGGGGGTCATGCTCTTCGACAACATCTGTTCAATTTGCTTTCAACTTGCCATATAGTACCTTTTCTCTCCCTCTCTCTCTTTTGTTTTGTCTGCGTGTAATTGTGATCAGTAAAATGCTCGAAACACACACTCGCACACACGTCACGCCGCCATTTGTCCTTGACAGACGCCATTTAGACAGAACCCAAAATGGCTGCCACATACCGTTTGCCCTGCCAGCAATTGTGCAATTTTGCAGCTGTCCATTGCCTCAATTTCAGTTCGCGCTTTCATTAGTCTATATTGTTGTTGCTCACATTTGTTTGTTGTCGCATTGTTGTACAATATTTGCATGCAAATTTGCAACTAAAACGCAAACCGAGACAAAGTACCTTACTGGCATACACTTCCTTCCACTCATCTACCTTCACTCTCCTGTTAGAGTGTCCAAAAAACTATTCCTAAACCACTTTCAATTAGAGTCGAGTACCATGCTTAGTCGCCTTTTCATACTCTAAACTCGTTCAGTGCCCCTCAAAAAAACGGAAAAAAAAAAAACGTAAACGAGCTGCTCAATTTTTAATGGCTCTCTGGCATTTTTAATGGGCTCGCGTGACTTAATTGGAATTATGGCGGCATGGAATTGGCTTTATGTCATTAACTAAATGCCTGCCAAACTGCCGAATGACAGCCAGCAGGAGAGGGAGGGGGAGGGGGGGAAGTTTAGTAGTAGTAGTGTGGTATAAAAGGCCAGTTAGTATATTTAGAGCTCAACAAACTAATTTTGCACACATTTTGCCCGGCAGTCAAAAAGTCAAACACTATTTTGCATAATTTATGGTCAGGTCATTAGCGTGTTTAAAACTGCAGGCGTTCGTTGGGTCGTCGGGTCGGTCAGTCGGATGGTCGGCTTGTCGGTCTGCCTTAAGGGGGTGGGGGGAGAGGCAGGAACAGGCGGTTGACCGCAAGCAAACAAACATAGTTTATAATTAAAACAAAATGGCGCCGGCAGGACCTCTCACTCCAACATTGTCTGGCCGCACACACACACACACACGTACACACACTTATACTCACTGTAGATGTCACAATGCTCGCCCTCATAGTGTGTGCCAAAGCAGTCGCAGGAGATGCCAGCAAAATGGTTAATACAACGGGAGCCAACAAAGCAGAGATTGTGCCTCGAATCGCACATATCGGAGCAGCCCTCATTCACATTCTCATGCTTGGTGGCCACCAGTGGTGCTATTGGCAGCAGATCAGATGCTGCCTTTCCAGAACTGAGCACCACATTCCTGATGCAGCCGACAAACGATTCCGTGATATATTTGACGCCATGCAGCTTCTCCTCGGACGAGAGGCCTTTAAATTCAAATTGAAATTGAAATTGAAATTAGAATTGGTTTTGGGTTTAGGTTTGGGCTTTAGAGTTTTGGGCTAAATAGTTGGTCAACAAACAAACAACAAAAACAAACAAGATTAATTAACATGAAGCGGATTTAAGTTGCGCTCTATGTGTGTGGAGAGAAAACATTTTGTTTACAGCTTCAACAAAAAGTTTTCGATGTGAGAGGCCTTAAATATTGTATAATTAAAAAAGTTGCAGCTTTTGTTTTGTTTAACTTTATTTATGTTTATTTAAGCCAAGCAAGGTGCTTAAATAACATGAATACAACTGGCTTAGAAACATGATCTCTTTTTATGCAGTTTTAATGCCATAAATCTGATTAAGAACTTATGTGCTCAAAGAGAGATTTAAAACAAGCGCTCAACAATTTATAGGCACAAATTTTGATGCTGAAAATCCATTTCTAAGCACTATTTTTTTCAATTTTTAGAGCCAGATTCACATGCGAATTGAAAACATTCCATGAGCCTTTCATATTTCGTCAGGCAGTTTTTTCTCTGTGTGAATGCAATGTTTAATAATTAAATTTTCAAAGGCACACACACATGCACACACGTGGAATACCTGCAAAATGCAGAGGCAAAAATTCAATGACAAATGAGCAAATTCGATTTTCAATTCTCATTTTCAGATTTGTCGTATCAAACACATTTCAATATCTCGTTTTTATTCTACACAAATTTTATGTATGTGTTCCACTTTTTTGCCTGCCTGCCGTGTGTGTGTGTGTGTGTTCCAATTGTTGTTGCACGTTGCTTGGTATGCGGCGCCGGCTTTAATGGAGGCAGCTAGATGGGAAACAGAATTGATTTAGCACTCACCTCCAACCAGCACCACCGATGGCAGATTCGTGGAGACGCCGTAGTTGTACTCGTGATTCAGACCTTTCAGATAGACCTCCTCCTGACTATTGTCGACGCGTGCAATTAATCTTGCCCCATGGACATCGATGCGCACCTGTGCACCAGCCAGACAGACGGAGGGAGAAAAAAAGAGTGAGAGTGAGTTGGATGTGGAAGATATGGAGCATAAAACCAATAAACCAGCTAGCTAAAGGAGGCGTGGCAGTCGCATGCACACCCAAATACACACACACACACACACACACACACAGACAAATGATAAAAATTTATGAATTTATGCGTTTTGGTCCAGAGTTGAAGTTGCAAGCGCTATGCGATAAATTGTTCTTGTTACTCTTGTTGTTGTTGTTGCTGCTGTTGTTTGTTGCGCATGAAAAATCTACGAAAATGAATTGCAACTGCTGCCGCGCACATTGCAGGGATCAGCTGAAATTCATTAGGAATTTGCGTGTTATTTATGAGAGCTCTCTCCTGTGTGTGAGTGTGTGTGTGTTAGTTGTGCCCGGCATCTGCATGGGTGTGATTAGTAGTGGATATGTTTGTTTTAAATATGAAAACACGCAACACGATCTGAATGCTCTGGTTATTGATGATGATGCTGTATAACTGTGGGAGGTCCTTAATACGTACTGGACTTGAACAAAAACCTTCACATCCGCTCAGAGGTGAGTTAACAAAGTTGAGCATTCATAAATCAAGCAGCCTGGCTTTGTTATAAAACTTTGATAAAGCGTTTTACACCAACACCAACAACAACAACAACAAGAACAAAAACTAAAACACGTATACGCATTGCAATCTTGCTAATTGCTTGCTGAATGTATGTGAAGGCTAATGTGGTCAATAGTCGCTTAAGCATATGCGACTAGTCTGTATACTCTAGAGTCCTTGTACTCAAAAGCAGCTTCATTGAGTTAATGTACCCAAAGGAAGAGCAACAACTGGAGCAATTACAGCAACAATGCTTTGCGAATGCAAATTTCAAATGCAGGCCAAAAGTGCAGAGAGAGAGAAAAAAAACTTCTCAATTCAAAGCAGCTGCTGAAGTGAAAGTCAAAGGCGATGCACAAGGAACATACTATATATACATATATAGTATATCTGGTTGCCATACTCACCATTACACTGTGCCATTCATCTCGATTTAAACTCTCGCCCACAGTGACACTCGTTGAATGCTTGCCAAAGACATGTACAACCTTTAGCTGACCCTTCTCCACAATCACATAGAGTGCATAGGGGTCCAAATTAATGCGATCCGGATTCTTAACGTTGTGATAGACGAGCAGGCCGTGCGGGAGTCGTGTGCGAAATTGAAATGAAATCTCACGACAAAGTCTGTTGAAGAGAGAGAGACAGCAACACACAATGGTTGTAAATGTAAGAGAAAGAGAGAGAGAACACTTTTAAATTTATTTGTATGCTCTCTTTCTCTTGTCATGAGTTACAATTAAAACTATAGCTCAAATTGCCAAGCAGCAGCAACAACAATGATAACAACTTTTGTGTGCTTAGCAAAGTTTTTTGTTTGCATGTGTTTGTTTATACATACATATAATAAATTTTATCTTAATTTAAAATGCAAATGCCAAAAGTTGTGCACAAATTGAATTTTTACATTGTTGTGCCCAGCTGTCCTTCAGTAATTAAGCGAGAAAAATTAAATACCAAGCTGTTCCTGAAGTGTTAAAGTCTTTACTGAAAACTTTTCTTTGGCATTTTCGGTGTTACAAAACAAAACATTTCAAGCACACACATTTGAGAGGCCAACAATCTGGCAAATGACGCTCGATTCGTGGCAAGCCCCACTCTAGCGAAATGAAAAATGCAAAAGACTTCAAAAATGCTGCACAATGGAGAATTGAGGTAAGTGTGCCGAGCATGCCGACAATATGCCACTGGACACGAGACTGGACTCCCATTCACCCACCCATTCACCCACTCACCTTAATTGAAATGTCTGTATGATGTCGCCGTCCATTTGGATGAACGTGTTGTTTTTGGCGAACACGAAGGTCTTGTCCTGACCCGTTTCCGCAAACGTCAACTCGGGTCCGCGCTGCTCAATGGGCACCGGCGTGGTGCCACCACCACCACCACCACCATCACCACCACTACCACCACCCACACTGTAGCCCAGTGGTGACTGAGCGGGGCTCTGCGTGTAGCTGGCCAGCGATGATTCTGTGGTGCTCGGTTCGCGGGTGGTCGACTGCAAAAACGGTGGCAGCGTATCTACACCAAAGGGAGGGGAAGGAGTTCATAAATTTGAGTGACAGAGAATTGTACAGCCAGAAAAAAACGTAGTACAGATAACTATATTCACGGTAAATTTAACTATTATCGGGTAGAATTTCATCTTAAACTTGACTTGTGAAAATGTTAAATCAAGAATAACTATGAAATAGTAAAATTAACATTTTTCATAGTTAAATAAGGTGTTGATATGTAAATATTGATGCACAAAAATATATGATTCGAATATTGTTCATATTAAATTTGAATATGTATCTCGGATACCTGAAAGCCAAGTATGACACCCTCGATTTTAATACACTCGCATGCGTCTACTAAAATTGTTAGAAATATAATTAAATGCGGAACATAGTTAATCTCAATTTAAGAGTGTTAGAAATAAATATAATTTATTAAAACGGACATTTTATTTTAAATGTTAATATTTGAAATGGGCGCATAATTGGATTAAATATGGTTCAACGTTAAAATGAACATGCATTGTCAACATTGTTTTTAGTGGTTTTTACAACGTTTCATAGTTAAAACCCGAATAGTAAAATTTACTATTTTCGTAGTGAATTCTCGTGTCGATTTTTTTCTGGGTGTAGTTGTGTTGCTTACGTGGTCCGCCAATGCAGTGGAAGAGGCATTCGGCTTCGGTGCTGAAGCGGTTCTGAGGATTGCCATCGCAGCCGCCCCAAATGAATGTGGTGCACTCGCTGGTGGTTGGCTCGTAGCGCCACTTGTAGATGTATTGCTTGCAGGGCCCCGGATCTCCTGGACCCGTGCAACGCTCGTAGAGCTTCTCCTTGGGCGCCTGCATCAGAGCCGAGTTGTTGCCACTGCCGGAGACGCCGCCGCCGGCATTGATGTTCACTGAGCTGCCCGGGTTGTTGCCACCACTCGACTCACTGGTAGCACTAGGCAGATTGGCAGCACTGTTTGCACCACCTGCACCACCACCGCTGCTGCTGTTATTCGCACCAGAACCTAAGCCTGAGCCCAGGGCAGGCTGATTGACAATGCCGGCAATGTTGCCATCCCCTAAACCCACAACAACTGTGCCGTTCGACAGGCTCAAACTTGAGACGGGGCAGACGAGGAGTGGCAGCAACCACGGCAAGAGCAGCTGCGACCTCAACAAAGGCATTCTGAGAGACAGTTCTATGTGGTTTGTTCGTGTTGTTCAAAACTGCAAGTAGAGAGAGAATAAAGTGCATTAGACTTTAGTTGAAATTTAATAGAATTATGGCATTTGGAAAGTTTGCAAGCACGTTTTCAACTTAAAGTGTAGTGTTATTCTATCATCATTAAAGCGGTTTTGGAAAGTTTTTCACATAAAAGAACTGGTTAAAAGATTTATAAATTATGACAATTCCAAATTTAGGAAGAGAACATTTGATTAGATTTGTATTTATTTAGTACCTGCTGAAGTCTTAAATCTCTTTGCCCGCTTAAGTATGCAACATAAGAAATGCTGGCTGTCAGCGCGACTTAATACACTGCAGTGTCGTTAGCAATGTCCTTGGGGCTTGGGGAATGCCTTGTGCTCATTAGATTTCTGGTAATTGTACTATAAATTCACTGAGGCAATTTAGTGGCTCGTCACAGCAGTCAGAGCACAAAGAAGCTATCACAGCTTATGATTTCAGCTACTTGTTACCCGCAATGACTTGGGTGTGTGTGTGTGTGTGTGTGTGTGTTGAAGCAGTTTACTATTGTCATGGCGCACTATAAATCCCATTTACATCATCATGCTCATCATCATCAGTCAATGTCTGGCTGGGAAAATGAAGCGACGTTGCATTTCTTGCTGGCATTTAACGAAAGCGAACTTTTGTGCTTACACTTCCGCCGGAAATGTGACAGCACACACACACACACACACACACTTACACATACTACTAAGAGGTTGCTGTTAAGATGCGTGAGTTTGAGCTTGAGCTTGAGTTGATTTACAAGTAGCTTATCGTCGAGGGGAAAAAACTGTCAAAAATCTAAAAATAATGATGCGCAAGAGTTTACACTAAATGCCCAGATGGGCGTTACTACGAAGATAGCTAAGGTGTCCATGTGAGAGGGAGGAGAGGAGGAGGTGAAGGAGTGAACGTCAAAGGGAAATGGGATAAAAAGGGAAATTAAGTTTCTCTCGCTTGCCCAAAAACTTTTGTGAGATTTGCATAACGATCAAAATGGGGCGTTTTCTGTTACACAGTAATAAATTGAAGTTTGAAATTAAATTACCTTAGATATTTCTTAAGGCATATCTTATTTACACTAAACTATTTCTTGCTGTGTAGCTTGACTTGCCCATTACCCTTTTTTATGTAGCCATTTCCGTTTCATAAGCAATTTTTAATTGCGGCTTTAGCTCAGTCCGACCACAAGCCCATTCCTTTGCAGTGTCCTGCAGCATGAAAAATGAGCATTGCCAAAGTTCATGCAAATTAATAAACCTCAGCAACAGAGACAGACAGAGAGAGAGAGAGAGAGAGAGAGAGAGAGACAGGGAGAGGGTTCATGTCAAGGATGTGTCGTTGGCCAAGTTATTGATGCATGCCACCAGGCTGCCAGGACGTGCGTATCCTCCAGCCTTGCCACGCTTCGGGAAGTTTCCATTGCATTTGCTGGCTGAAAAAGTTTGTTCGTTGATGGCGCTGCTGAGAGGTTTTTGTTTTTGTACGCTGCCAAAAGGCCAGCCAAGCGCGAAAGTTTACCTAACTTTTGGGATTTAACTGCATTCAGGCAGTGTGTGTGTGTGTGTGTGTGTGAAAGGAAGTCGCGGGATTTGCCTAAAGTGCATTAATGCCACAACACGTAACGCCCAAAACGTCAGGCTTAAGATAACAGCTGGTACCTGCGGGTACGAAAGATAACACCGCAGCAGCAGGTATAAACACAACGGCACCCTAAAGAGTTGAGCATGAAAAATCATGTGGATCCAGGCCAAAAAAAAACCTAAAACAAAAACAACGGACAGATAAGGTAAAGTGCAGGCAGACAAAAAGGCAGACGCAGGTCAGTTCTGGCAGGATATATAAGACGGCCGTCCCCGAGGATCGTCACACATTCAGTGAGCAATCGTCATGGCAACAACATCATCCTCATCAGCAGCAGCTAAGACCGCTTATGCTCTGTTTCTGCATCGCTCGGAGCTTCATCGTCGACGCACACACTTCGCCAAGGTTTCCCAGACGAAGATTCAGCTGACCAGCCAGCTGATTGCGAAGGTGAAACAGCGCATGGCCACCTGCAGCTACGAGGATCTGCAGATCCTGGTGCGGGAACAGCAGTTCAAGCGTCTGCTCGAGAAGAAACTCAAACATCGTTCCAAGCAGCTCAAAGTGCTGGCCAAACAATCCCGCAAGCTGAAGCGACTGCAGTAGGAGAAGTTAGACAAATAATGACAAATATTGCCTTTGGCAGAGGGTCAAAGAAATGCAATTTCTTATGTTAAATAATAGTTAATAATTACATAAAGCTTAAAGAGAAGAGCGTTAATTAGCTTTCTGACAGACTTTGCAATGCAAATGTATTAATTAGTTGTAGTCGAGATTTATCTATAATATTTATATATATTTTTTAAACTTTAAATAAACTTTTGATATGCAAAACAAACAAATTTCTTTTACATATGTATAATATCTATTGAAATTGAGCAAAAGGTTAAGAAACTTACTGGCAAACACTTGATAACATTTTTCCAACGCACATGATATGCATTTGTATACTTTCCTGTTACGTTAAACAACAATTTATTGGTTAAGTGTATGCAGAGTTCGTGGTATCGCATAGTTTTTCTACCACCTCTTTCGTTTCTTTCCCACCATTTGCCAACGACAACGAATAACGTATTAAATTATGCACGTGTGTGTTTATGTGTGTGTGTGTGTGTGTGTGTGCGTGTGAGGCAAAAGAGCGCAGTAATAACAGCTATAACAACAGAAACAGCTCGCTGTCCCTACCCTCCCTGCCCTCCCTGCCACCCTCCTCACCCCACAAAATTGCACGTTTTAAGGCAGGCGTCGACGCCTTCGTTTGGAAAAAAGCGCGCAAAACTTGCACCAAGGGGAAAAGGAGAGCGAAAGAGAGAGAGAGAGAGAGAAAGAGTGTGAAGTGAAGAAGATGCAAAAGGAAAACGAACGCAAAGGCGAAGGCGAACAAATGAAAGCAAGTGAACCCAAATTAAATTAAATGACAGATGTCTGACATTTTGATATGTGTGTGTGTGTGTGTGTGTGTGTGTGTTGGGTTGGTTGGTGTGTAATATAAACACATGCAAATATAACAAAGAGAAAAGAGAGAGACAGAGAGAAACCCAAGACAAAATGCACACGCACCCCAAAAAGGGGCGTGGCCTCGGGGGGCATTTGTTGTTGTTGTTGTTGCATGTCTCCAAAGTGTTGCCCGCGTAAGCGTAATGAATTAAAATAACTTGATTGCTTGAAATTGAACGAATTGTTGTGCAAGGCAAGGCAAGAGGGGGACGGTGGACGGAGGACAATGGAGGGGACTGAGACGAAGGGCACTGAGATGACAGCTCTTAGGGAATATGCAGCTAACGGAAACTTGTAACGCCTCTGTGTGCGTGTGTGTGTGTGTGTGTGTGTGTGTGAGGGTGTTTGCATGTATAAATATTTACTGAAATTTGTATATTAAGTGACGTCGAGAAAGCGGCGCCAGTTGCTGCTGCAGTTGTTGCAGTTGTGGCTCGTTCTCGTTCAGCCACAGCGTGAAGTCATGCACACACATACACACACACACATACACCTCTACACATGTGTGTGTTTGTGTACGATACAATAGAAGTCACGATGCATGAATGAAACGTTCACATAAAGAGTGTTGGATAACGAAGATGCTGCTAAGAAATGCAATATATATTCGACTAAAGTAAAAGAAAGAGACAGAGAGAGAGAGAGAGAAGAAAAACATTACTCTTCTTCCTCTTCAACTACTCGGTTATAGTGTGAATTGCTTAAGATGTTTTATGTATAGCGGCTATATATCTTATGAGTGCAGTAAAACATATTTTATTGCAGCTGCTTAGTTCAATTTATGTCTAAAAGCTGATACTCAACTTTTTATATATTGTAGAATATGGTTTAAGATTTATGTAAAGTGTGTAGTAAAATATTCATTACTCTCTTTAGTCTTAGTAACACTTAGTCAAGCTGCACTGTGTCAACATTTGTGCGCTAATAAATTGAATGAATTTGCAAGCACTTAAATAATAATTTAATGGCATTAACGTCGACGTCAAAAACTATTCCATTAAATTAAACAATAAGTGCTTGAAGTTCGCCAAAAGTTGATGCAACTTTGACTCACACACACACAACACACACACACACACACACACAAACACACACAAACACACACACAGCGTTTAGAATATTAAATGAAATTTACACGGCTGGCTGAGCTCTCGACTTTGTGCGATTGTCTATGTTGTTTCCGTCTCGCTTGCTCCACACACATGTCATAATTGCGAGTGTGTGTGTGTGTGTGTGTGGTATAAATAATTATTGTTTAATTTGCTTGCTTACTATATAGCAGACTTTGTAATGAAGTTATTTGCTTGCCCATTTGCGACTGACAGCAGCAACTGACGTTAAGTGCAATGGCCTAAAAAAAGAGCGAACTGAAGTTGGCCAACAACAATAACAATAACAAACGAATTATGCAAATTCAGCTGAGCACTTTTTAATGCTGCTGGCGTGCCAGGCATTTTAATAAAGCTCTCTTCATCTCGTCATAGTGCTAGAGCTGACTTTATTATGGCCACAATAAATACGTAAATGTATCAACCTCTTTCTTACCCAGTGTGTGTTTCATGTCATAACTTGGCCATTGACAGAGCCTCTTGCTTCTTCTTCTTCTTCTCTCGGTCTTTAAAATTTGATCTATATATATTTTGCACTTGTAATAACAATTTATGCACTTGAGAATATGTTTACACACACACACAATAAGAGTATTGTAAGCAATTACGTAATTGCTTCTTGCTTTTTCTTTCTCCTTGGTTGTTTATTGTATTTTATTTTCACATTTATTTGACACTTATTTGCACAGATTTTCCATATTTACTTAACTTACTAAATTAAAATTTATTTCTTTTAGTTTACACTTTAAAAATGCACTCTGTAATCCATTAACTGGCTGTATTTATTTTCACTTCAGGATATTGTGTATACATTTTATTTTTATTAGCCGAAAATTAGCATTTAAAAATATATATATGTATATTTGCATTTTACATTTGCATATTTTTCCAAGCTAATTTCCATTGACACATCAAAAAGTGGAAAATGGCGATTTAATTTTTCTCACTCGCTCTCTCGCATTAATTTTTTGTGACATTTTTAACAACAGCCGCACGTAAACATTAATGCAATTGATTTTTGTGTGTGTGTGTGGTATGAGAGAAAGGGTGGCATTATTATTTTTATTATTAACTGATTAAGTGACTGCAAATGGCTTAATTGCTCTTGCAATTCATGCACAAAACTGAAGTGACACATTTAAAATTTCAATAGATTCACGCTTTTGTTAACTGGTTTCAGTTTAACTGATGATATGCCAGCTTATTGATTTAAGTCACTTCCTGCGCCTCACTGATAATACATGCGTATATATGTATGTGTGTGTTTAGCACACTAACACGCTTATAACATTATAACGCGGCGTAAACACACACTAGCATAAAAACACACACACACGAACGATACACACTCAACTCAAAGGGGGGTAAGGGTAAGAAGGTTGGAGGATTGGCAAAACGGTTGCCCAAAACGAGGTCAAAGTGTGCACAAGCTCTTGCGTGTGGAGGATATATATATCCAAGGATATGCCGTTGCAGTATAGTATTGCGTTTTATATTTTCACTATTTTATTTTCTGCTGACGCATACGAAAATAGCAGCGTGTGTGTGTGTGTGTGTGTGTGTGGGGTGTATCCTGCGGCTGATGAATCAACTTCTGCCTTTACTCAAGTCACGAAACGCAAACGAAACCGAAACGAATCGAATACGGACAGAAAACAAAAGGAGACACAGCGCGTTAAAGTCGAGGATTACATTTGCGTGAAAATCAGACACAATTGAACACGGCCAATGTTTTCACTCCTTCTCTCTCTCTCTCTCTCTCTCTCTCTCTCTCTATGTTTTTTTTGACCCGCACAAGACCGTTGTAAAGCCGCAGCGTCGCTTGATTAAACGAATCAGCTTTTTGGGCAGCCTGTGGCTGTGGCCAACGTGACGTATGCGCAATGGAAGAGAGAGAACTGGATGCCTCATTGAATCCTTTGAGGCGGCACTGAACCTTTTAGTGCTAATTGCTGTGGCCCAGGATAACGAGACAGAGCAACACTTTTCTCTCTCTTCCTCTCTCTTTCATCTAAGGCTTTCACTTTGGTCTTTTAGGTTTTTTTTTGCATTTAATCCACTTGCTTTGACCTACGCGGCGCGACTAAAGCTAGCACAAATGTTTAACTTAAAGCGACTGCGTGCGACGACGACGTCAGCTGAAGCAGCGACGTCAGCAGCGACTGCGACTGCGACAATGCTAGTTAGCACGCTAAGCAGTATCAAAAACAACAACAACAACTATGCATAGTAATAACAACAAGTAGAAGTTAGCTTGTTTAAAGAGTTTGCTCGCCTTCAAGATAATCTATAGCTGGCCATAAAATTCATTTTCAGTTGCTAGAGAAACTTATCTAGATTACGTATACTTAATATCATTAAGTAGTTACTTTTATGAATGTTACGTACTGTTAAGCTACTGTTAAACAACTTTTATTGAATGCCTTGTGGTTACAGGGTATTTGAGCAACACGCACATCTACAACTTACCCCTCGCTCCCTTCCCCTCTCTCTTTATCTACCTCAACACATTTTGTAGATGCGAAACAACACGCTGTCGTGTGGTCTTCTGTAGTGGTTTTGTAGTGGTATCCACAAACACACACACACTCCAACACACACACACACACACTCGCACACAGTGACATTGTGGCTGGGTGTATCTGGGATTGGCTGAGGCGAATTTGCTGCGGCTTAGCCATTAAACTGTGCACATATTACTAGTTTAGGTTCGTCTGGACTTGGGTCACTGCTACGATTAACCGTAATAGGCGTCAATTGGAAAATTGCCACTCATACATGCCGCACACAACAACAACAACAACAACAACAACAAAATGTCTGAGACATAGAGTATATATATAATAGAGTAAACCCTGAGCTAGTGCAAGGCTAAGGCAAACATTCGCAAGGTGTCTCAATTGCAATGTTAAGATTAGATCTAGTAAGAAAGTGTGTCTTTTAGTCGGTCTAACTACAAACTCTGCTCCACTTTCATGTGTTTTTACTTCACACTAGCTTCAGACGTATGTAAATATTTGATGACATCTGTTAAGGCTTCTGTTTATATAGCTGCTAGTTTCTCGCCTGCTCATAGAAAATTCTATTTATTTTTAGGCAACAGCAAAAGCATAAGCAAAAGATACAAATTTCGCATTCGCAATTTTAGCATTGATTTGTCAACAGATTTCAGTCTTTTTTTTTGCTCTACTCACATACACTCGTGGCTTCTATAATTCACAGCGCAATTGTCTTAATTTGAAAATTGCAGCTTTTCTTCTTCTCTTCTTCTGGCAATGATTATCATCTGGATATGTATCTGAAAGATACACAGATACGTAGACACAGCATTGACAGCGACGTTGACAGCGACAGCAACGTCGACAGCGACGTTGACGTTTTGCTTATCTACGTTGAACATCACAGACCGCAAAAAAAACAAAAACAACAAATGCTCGTAAATTTGTCGCGCGTACTTTAACTGTAAACTGTGTGGAGAAGAGCATGTGATACATGTGACATCTGCTTGACGGCTTGACCTTTGACCCTGCCCGGCTTTTTCAAGCTTTGCGTGCCCCGATCCAATAAGCCGCTAGCTGCATAATTCATCACTGAATAATCGCAGAAAATGCGACATTAAACATTTCGGGTTTAATCTTCATTTTTTTTGTAGGCATTAAGTTTTAACGATTATTATTCTTATTAGTTAATTGCATTTGATGTGCCGTAAAGTATTAAGTATATAGCTTTTATACAAATTTTTATGCATTTTGTCATGTGACCGAAAAGAACAAAAGACAAATCGTATCCAACTTCTACTAAACTTGTTATTCGACTGCATTTGCGTACAATAACAACAATCCTAACAACAACAACCACATTACAGACAATCTGAGCAGCATCTGAACTGAGATCACGTGCGGTTTGTGTTTGTCTCGTTGTCAGTATCCAAAAATATATATATTATTACTCACAATACAAATCACAACATTACAGACTGAGCGAGTGAAAGACTTGGCAAATACCCTGCAAGATTCTGTATACATTTGAATCTTTAGATTAACTGTGTCTAATATATGTATCTTGTGTCAAGTAAGATAGATAAAAATATCTAACACTTTTTCGTACAGCTGTGACAACAGCTTGTCATTTGGGCCAGTTTGTTTATCATTTTTTGTTATTTAGATTTGAGTGTTTGTTTGTGTGTTGGCCCTTTCAATTGACGGCTTATTAAATGCTCTAACCAATTATTATGCGAGGGTTGACTTCATCTCAATTTGATCGTGCAATTGTAATTTAAATGTAATTTTTTTTTTTTTCCCTCCACCTAAATAATCAACAAATCGCCCGCGTTCAAATGATTCTCATTCTCATTCTCGTTGTTGTTGTTGTTTTTTGTTATGCACATGTATTATTATAATTATTGTTGTTGTTGACAAATGATAATTAGTTAAAGAGCGCACAGACACTTGTTTCAAATATGTAAATTACACTTTAAACTGTAACCAGTCAAAACTAATCGTTAGAGAAAATGAAATGAATTTGGGAATAATGTAATTAAGCCCAAATATTTGCAACTGATACAAAACTAAACTTTAATTAAATTAACATTCACATGCATTGTTGCAATTATGTAATTAAATGTACACATTTTATTAGTTTTCTTTGCTAAGCTGCATGCAAACATTTAAACCAATATTTTTTTATACTTCTGTTTGCCTTGCAGCACTTTAATCAAGAAGTCAGCTGATAGCAACAATAACAACAACAACACAAATCTTGGCCAAATTATAAATCATAAGTAAACAAACGTTCTTAATTGCCATAACAAACAGAGTAGTGAAAATAAAGCCCTAAGCGTTGACTTTGTGAATACTCTGCATGGAACTTTCAAAGGGTAAAAATAAAACAATTTGCTTAGAGAATTCACCTTATTCTCACCTTAAGTTCACTTTGTATCGGCTTTTGTTATCTAAAGGCATTATCTGTTGGCAAATAGTTTCTAGTTTCTAGTGTTCTAGGCGTCATTGACAGAGCTTTTCTCATTATCAAGCGTATTCAAATTGTATGAGTAAATATCTAATTGTTTTTAGTCTCGCACCTTTTTTTTATATTTTGTTTCTCGGTTTTTTCCACGTTTTGCCAGCCAGCAATTACGAGAGCAGCAAGTGGGAATTTAGCTGAATATTTAATCGCTTTTCTCAAATAGAGGGAGGAAATAATATTTCACAGTTCACAGTTAAATCCCAAGATATGCAATTAGTTAAACACATTGAATCAAGTGCAATAATTCACTTGCAGTTTCCAAGTCATTCAACTTTATGGATGCCAATCAATCAAATTTAAGCAATCGATACAAAACTGACTAATCGCAAGTGGAAGTCATAATTCACTTAATAAATAGAAAGCGAAAAAAAAAAAAACACTTGAGATTACACTTACCTTTCTGTTTCTAGAGATAATTATCCGTTAGTGTCAGAGAAAAGAAGACTGGAACATATATTTATGAGAGAGATATAGACACAATTTTTGTGTTGAAAGCACTGATTTATGTCAGCCGTATTTAGGCAACTAATTAACACTTCCGCAAAGCGAGCTTTGGTTGATTCATGCGACTTGGACTTAAGTGGCATCAATTTAGCACCGTCTCTTGCCTGCAACAGGAATCGGCTTTTGTTGTTTAGCGCCACACACACACACACACACATGCACACACATACACCGAACCGAACCGAACCGCACGATCGAGCTGCTTAAGCCCAACTGACAGCCACTGAAAACGACCAAACTGATAACACCACAACGAATACTCGATCAGCTGAGCGAGAGAGAGCGAAGAGAGAGAACGGCCAGAGAGCGAGAGAGAGAAATTATCGCATGCGATAAATGTCAATTTTGGACAATTTCTATTTGCAACAATTTGCTTTGCAGTGCTGCCAACTCTTCGGATCATAAGAAAGCCAAAGTAGCCTTTGAAAAAAGCTAGAAATAGCCAGAAAATTTTTGTGGGCAGCTAAAAAAAGAATGTGCAAAATAACTAAAGAAAACTTATGCGTGGCTGTCTTGGCATTTGAGTGCAAATCTGAAAGTTTTGCATTAATGTTAGATTTGCCAATTTCCTAAGCATTTCATGACATATAAATTGTAAATCATCGTTCAATTGATTTCATAATTAAAAACGATCAAACTTAATGCTATTTTGGCTTATCGATGTTTTTTGCCTTGCAAATGAAATAAATACTACAAAGTACAAACAAGTTGCAACGTAAAACATAAAAATACATGAAGTTGGAAAAATAGCTATAATTCCCGCCAGCCGCTATTTAACAATTTATCCCGCATTTGCCAATTGCAACCCGCTAGATCTAGCGGGGAAATAGCTAAATTGGCAGCACTGTTGCTTTGTGTAATTTTGTAGGCCAGTGTTTGAATTTGTTTTGTGTTGTTGCTGTTGCTTGATATTTAAAAAACATTTAAATTCATTTTATTTATTTTTTAAAATTTGTTTTGAAACAATTACAACCTTGCTCGCAGAATTAGTGACTAGTTTAGAGACCTGGTCCTGAGCTTTCCTGGCCAAGTACGTATTTGTAGTAGGCCTTGTTGAGCTGCTCGAGGAAGACAAAAGCCAACACTGTGTGCGGTCCAATGCGACAGAGATAGGGTGTGAAACCCTTCCACAAGGAGGCGACGCCTTCGTTGCGCACGACCTTGAGTATGACATCGAGGGCTCCACTGTACTCGGGCTTGCCATCGGTGACCTTCATCTGTTGTATGCGCGTCTTGGCCATGTCCAGCGGCATGGACGTAATCGTTGTCAGCAGGCCGGACATCATGCTAGCCGCAATATGCAGACCGAGTCCCTCGTCCAGATACCGCTTGAAGGCCGACTTGAACTGCGAGTAGGACGCCAGCTGAGCCATATTCACGACCATGGCACGTGCCACAGTCGGTGAGCAGCCGCGCCACAGCGCCAACACCCCCTCCTCCCGCACAATGCGTATCAGAGCATCGGCCACATTCTTGTAGTTGCGTCTCTGGTCCGGCGGCAGCTTGTTGTCGGACATCATGCGGATGAGCGAGACCTCCGCCGGATTGCCGACCACGGCGCCACATGCGCCCGCAAAGATGCCCATCACCATGCTGGCCAGCACCGTGGGATTCTTGAGGTAGCGATTGCGGTACGCCTCAATCTCCATCTGATAGACGCCCATCCTTGCGGTCGTATAAGTTGCCTGACGCAACAAGCCCGCACTTAAACCATTGTAGAAGGCCAAGAGTCCCTCGGACTTGAACACCTTGGCCATGCAATCGAAGCTGCTGGTGTACTCCTTGGCCCCGCTCGCGCCCGCTATCTGCATGCGCGTCTTGACCAGGTCCAAAGGCTGCACAATCACACTGCCCATCATGCCCGCTGTGCCTCCGAGTATGTACTTCATATAGTTTGGAATCGTTTTCTTCTCCACATTCTGCACCATGATATCGAAAAAAAATAGATATTGTTATAAATTGTAAATGTGTTGTGTGAGTTAAATAATAAAAGTGTTTGTCAGACAGTAAAATCTTGAAGTTTAGTATTTTAAATTTTAAATTATAATTTTATAGTTACTTAAATTTAAGTTTATCTGTCTGTCATGTAAAATCCGATTGGGACTAGCACTAGGAATATTTTAAATAATTACAAATACAAATACAACTAATATTTAATTGGTTGCCTTGCGGATTTGGGTCGCTGTAGCATTGATTTGAATTGTGCCAGTTAACAAACAGGCAGCAAACACGAACAGATCAATTAACGGGCGAATATAATTTTCCACACATGTTAGATAATTGTCGAACTTTGTCTTTTGGCTGAACAAACACCCACGAATTAACATCCTTAACACCCAAATGGCTCATTATGTATATGTGTGTGTGTCTGCCATCATTAGATGAGTGCACTAAATTGCTTGCCACCGATTCGAGCTGCAATTAGAAGAAGCTATACTTAACCCCATGGGAAGAGGGGCTGAAATTAGACAGAGGGGCAATACATGGAAAATATGTACTTGCAGAATAGACAAATATTGGCAACTCATTGTGGTCTAATTAAGAACTCAGCAGCAAACAACGAAACACGCAACAATAGTAACAACAAATTTTTCGCGTGCTTCAAACAAAAATCGCATGCAGCAGACGAAAGTGTCGACTAATTAGTGGTTGTGGTTTTGGTCTTAGCTAAGGGTATGTGCGAATTTAAAGCCTACTTTCAGGCTGAACATATAAAAATATACAATTCAAAAGCAGAGATCGCTGCTCGAAAAAAGCTGTTTTTGGCTTTATTTTAGACCAAAAAAAGCGGAAAAAAAATTCATTGTCTTCGTCAATTTCATTAAAATCAATGGATTCTTCATTTATGTAAGAATTCATAGCAGTAAGGTCATGAAAAAAAGTTCTTGGCTTTAAATCAGCACGAAAAAAAGCGCAAATAATTGGAAAAATAAGCGTAAAAAAACTGACAAATTTTTTTTGTAATACATAATTTATTCAGTGACATCAGTGTATATAGTAAAAGTGGGGCAGCAATTGAATCTATTACAAATGACAATTGTGAAAATTGTAAATAAATATTTGCTGCAAATGACAACAAGCCGGCAACAACAACTTACCTATATAAATCAGATCATATCGCCAGCAGCTGGTTTGCGGTTTCCAGCCGCTCTCCTCAGCAACAGCAGCAGCAGAAGCGGCAGCGGCAGCCCTACAAGCGTGTCATGAAAAGCGCAACAACAGCAACAACAAAAGAAACAATGTTGACAACGAGATGTTGTTGATAAGAGCATAAAGCGGGCAAGCGAAGAATGAAAACCGCAGAAAATGCACGAAACTGAGGTGAAGCTGCTGCTAAAAGCAAAATGACAATAACAGCTGCAATTGAAAGGGGTCTCAGCAGGAGAGTGTGCGACAAAAAGTGACTGCAAAAAGTACACACACACACACACATATATATATACAATAAAAGCGAGGCATTAAGTGGCGAACCGTTAAGAAGTCATTGGGTAGACGAAAAACCTGAAACAGTCGCATGAAAAACTTAATGCCGCAATTTAGTGAAGTAAACAGAGCAAACTACGAGAGAGTGTAAGCCAAAGAGCAAGGAGAAGAAGAAGACGCCGCTCTCATAATTGCAGCAAGCTTGAGAGTAAAAGTTTTCAAAGCGAGAGAGAGCGCAGCGAAAGCTACATAAAATGTTAAAAACATCCATTTATTTTAAACTATGCACATATATTTAGGTGTTATCATCATCAGAATATGTATATAAAGCATATTTTTATAATCTTAACATAGAACGCGAACAAAGACACTCAAATGTGTGTCAATTCAGGCCGGTTTTTGGTGTGAACAACTGTTACAAACTGAAGAAGAAGACACGGGCTTAACGCACAATGTAATAAACAGTTATAGTTAAACAATAAATCAATAGCTAACAAAATTCTATTCAAAAGACTTGAACAGCAAACTTGCGATCGCGCACTCTCTCACTCGCGATGGAGCGCTCTCCCAAGTTCGAAAGAGCGCCAGTTTCGAACTCGACGCCGTACGACGCTTTGTCGAACAGAAAGCTGACGCTGCAGCCGAAAACTTTGGTCATTCATTCGTCAGTGAACCGTCGTGTGGCTCGCTTAAGCTGCGCTTTGAGCCGATCTCGACACCAATACAAAATTCGTAGCGTCTTCTTCTTCGCCGAAGAACGAACGTTTTACACAAGCAAAAAAGCATTGGCTCTCTGCATTTGTTTTTCGTCGCCTATTGTCGGTGCGTGTTTCTGTTTCTGTTACCATTTGCATTTTCGTGGGATCTCACGTTTTCGTCGTTTTCATTTTCGCTTTTTTGTCTGCTGTGCTCCAAATTAACGTCGCGTCGCTTTGCACTGTTGCGTTTTTAGCGCATTTTTCGTTCAGTTCGGATCGGATTCGATTGGTTTCGTTTCGTTTCGTTCAGTTCGAAGTGTTTCGATTCGGCTTAAAAAAAAAGTAGCCTTTAATATTTAATTACTGAGCCGCATCCGAGTTTGTTGTGTGCTTGTGAAATGAAAATTTCACCCGAAAAAAAATTGTGCTCGAAAAGTGTTCAAAAGTAAATATTAATAAATGATAAAAAAAAAAAATGATAAACGGCACAAGTTCTGTTTGCCATGTTATTAACATTGTGTTCATAATTCCACCACTGCATGTACAAATATATACATAAATACAACTACAAAACCACAACAAATACAAAAAAAAATAAATATATACATACATATATATGCAAATAGAAAGCAACAAATCTGTTAAGCAAACAAAGCAACAACAACTAGCGGAATAAATCGAGAAACTTAACAAGAGGTATGTAAATGCATTGGACGAAGAAAAGCGATGAAAAGTGTGGAAATAGAACAGAAAGAAAAAAAAAAACACAGATAGATAGATTGACTGCATAACTGTTTGATGATTTAATTGACAGCAGGAAGAACCTAAACTTTAATGTTGTTGTTGTTGTTGTCGTTGAGCTAATGAGCCAAATTGTTAACTCTCTCATTTTCCACTCATAATATATTCATTAAAGCATTTCTCCAATTGATGACGATTTGCATATCGATCTCAGCCGGTTCATAATTTAAACCGTTCGAGTCAAAGTCTTTGAATTTTCGTTGATTGTTTTGTTTAGACGGAGAGCTATAAACTATAGTTTTGTGAATAAAAAACCGAAAATAACACTTGCTGCACGATTGAACTTTAAGCCGCATTCTTCGCGTCTATCAGTTACGAGTTCAAGCTGGAAGTTGTGGCCAAAAACTGAAGCTGGCCAATTTTTGCTTCGTGGGAACTTCTGGCTGAGCTGCTTGGCATTTGCCTGCTGCGGCACACATTTTTTTTGTTGTTGTTTTCTTGCTTGTTGGCCCAGACCAAACTGGCTTTCAGAACAGGCATTTCCACTCCTACAACAACAACAACTAGCCCCAAGTACACTTAAAGCAAAATAATCGTTCTTGAAGTACATACTAAAATCATGAAATGACCATTCTAAAAAAAACTTAAGACTCGGTAATAAAAAGTTACTACACTGGTAGGCATAAGTATTTTGACAAGCTTTATGCAAAATCTACTCATAATTAAAATTAAATGGAAAGGTCATTTAATTTCCGTTTAAATGATATAATACTCTTCTTAACCCATTAAGTACCCATTGAAAATTTTCAATTCTTAAAAAAGTCTATTTTGAAACTTTTTCCCACTGGGCTTAATCAAAAAAAGTTTTGAAGCAAAAAGGTACTTCAAAATTTTTCAAAAATCTCTTCGCATGTATTTTTAATGATATTTTGAAAATTGCTAAAAATTGCTATTTTACCCACCCTTCATACAAAATAATAATTTTTAGTAATTTTTAGCAATTTCCAAAATTATAAAAAAACATGTCAAAATACTAATCTGCGAGATTTTTCGCTCAGTGCAGCACACTGTAATTGACATTTTCGAGTTCTTTTTTTAGTGGTTTAACTTAAAATTCTTTGATTTTTAATCGTCAACAATTATCGCCAAATTAAACTAAACTTTAAATAGAGTAAATATATAAGCTAGTAACTTTTTGGAACAAAAAACAATTCTAATTTTTTTCAAAAATCTTTTCACATGTATTTTTTATGATTTTTTGAAAATTGCTATAAATGACAATTTTACCCACTTTTTATACAAAATAATAATTTTTAGTAATTATTAGCAATTTTCAAAAATTCATTAAAAAAAACATGTCTGTGTAGAAACATAATTTTCTTAATTTCTGCGAGATTTTTCGCTCCGTGCAGCAAACTGTAATTGACATTTTCAAATAATTGCAAGTTCTTTTTTTTGTGGTTTAAGTTAAAATTCTTTGATTTTTAATCGTCAACAATTAACGCCAATATAAAACTAAACTTAAACTAAAGTAAATATATACAAAAAATAAATGAAGCTAGACAAAGATTTCTGGACCATAGATGGTCACCTTGCAGAGGTTCTGGGAACGTGGCTTGGGCGGCGTTCGTGGCGGCTGAACTGGCGCGGAACCAGATTTCGAGCCGGAACTGGAACTGGAACCGTTGTTGTTGTTGCTCTTCCGGCGCCTCAGGCTGCGCAGCTCATCTCGCAATTGTTCCTTGTAGACGAGTTCGCGCTTGCAGGCTTGGAGCTCCTCGACGCTGCACTGCTTCAGCTGGCGGATGGTGCGGGAGACGAGGTTGTCAATGATGTGGATCTTGGTGCGGGACAAGCGCGTGGGTTCCGCATGCCTCCTTGTCAGCTCACTCTGGTACTGGAAGAGCAGATAACCGACACTGGGACGAGCGCCACGACGATGATTCTGACTGCGTTGGTTTTCCATACTAAACACAAATCTCTTCGTTCAGTTCTCAGTTCTGAGTTCTCAGTTGTGACTGCTTGGCAGCGTGAGCTGTGAATGATGTCCTTTCGTACTTTACCAGGATTATTTATATATCTGGGGGCGCTTAGCCCACAATTTTAGCTACCTGTTCATGTGTGTTTAATTACCTGATGTCAAAGTTTTCTTTGCCTGGGTAAAACCCTCTCTCTCTCTCGTCCTCTCACTTTATAACACACGTCTGGTATTGTAAAATGTATTTTGTTATATGGCATTTGACATCTTTTGCAAAGGTTGCGATGTGTGTGTGTGGAATTTATGGCTTGACCTTTGCACAAGTTAGCCAAAAGGTGCCTTAGCAAATAATGATTTTCAAGAAAGCGACTGGAATAAGGTAGAACCTAATTATCTCAGAGTGAAATGAAGGTAAAGTAATCTATGTAAGTTCTGCAACTTCCCTTTTTTTTTATAATACTTACATCTGAAAGAAGAAGAACATTTTCAATTTAAAGAGCACTTTCTATGCGCTCAATTCTCGCAGGAATAATATAATAATAATCTATCTTATGCTCCTTCTCACATTGCGCCAATGCTGACCCTTGTCTCTAAGTAGAAGTGCTTATTTAATATTTATTTATAAACGAATCTCTGAATTGTGAGCTCGTAAATTAACTAAACGCCCCCCGTCAATTTCAATGGCAGAGGGAAAGGAAGAGAGAGAGAGAGGGGCATTTAAAAATTGCCTTGCGCATAATTATTATTTTCACTTAATTTAATTGAGGTATGCTCGTAGAATGAGTAAGTGCATAGTTTTAGCTAAAACATTTTCAACTTAATTATGTTAAAATGTGTGCCAAAAGAAAGTACCTTCATTGTTTATCTTTCACTCAACAATAAAATGCTTAAATTCTTTTTAAATATAGTATGCTTCAGCTAGATACATTAACAATTATAACAAATGAATAAGCGAGTGAAAGTTTTGAACGAAGGGCACAATTTGGCTGTTTTAGCTTATTTGTGAATGCCTCACTTTGCTTAAGTGCTGTCTGCATGCCCCTATATACCTTTTATAAATATATATTTGTTCATTTTGTTGGTGCTAAATGCAGGTCTGCCCCCCACCCCCCTTAAGCTAAACAAACAAAGACGAGACACAGAAAATCCCAAAAAAAAAAAATATATAAACTCGACCTCGACACACTTGAGATCAGAAAAGGAAAGCAGTCTCTGTGCTTGGCTAAGGGTATTCAGGAAAGGCCTTTAAGAAGAAGACTTAGGCGTCATCATCATCATCATCATTAGACTAACTATTAGAAGTTAGCATATAAGTTTAGTTTAAGTTGTTTTATATAATAACAAAATAATGAAATAAACAAAATAAGAGAAAGAAAAAAAGAAAAGGGTATTCAATGCTCATCTCTTCGATGATACAACAATCATTTTGTGTTGACTTGATTATTATTATGATTGTGTTCGGGCGTAACATGTCTGGACACGCACAATACCCGCCCCCTCCCCTTCTGTCTTCTCGCTGTGCGTCTCGAGATGTTGCGCGTTGAATTGGAAGCTGTCTGCAGAGCTGTCAAATGCAGTCGAATCTCCTCTCCTCTCCTCTCTCCTCTCCTCTCTCTGCCTTTGACCTTTGGCTACCTGCCCCTTGCCACTTGAGGCAAGCGGTCATAAAACGCTGATGCTTCGCATTTGCTTAATCTGGCGCGTGGTCTTTCCCAAGTCCTTAAACCGGCTGCGAAATCCTATTGTTCTCTCTCCCTCGGTCTCTTCCCGCTACTGGATGCAATTATAAAAGGATTATGCCATTTTGTGACCTGACTGAACCCTCTTTTCTGCCTGTTCCCTGTTTTCTCTTTTCTCTTAGCCACTTGCATTTTTCATTATGACGCACTTTAATGAATTACCTGGAAGAGGGATAGTTTTTCCAATCTATCCCAAAGCCTCATGTGTAAAAGTTCTAGAACATTTCATCTCTCTTCATGTGTGTGTGTGGGGTGTGTGTGTGTGTGTGTGTGTGTGTGTGTGTATGCTAATGAGCTAACAAGCTACAATGCGACACATGACACATGACAAACATGGATGAAAAGGGAATCGAGGCAACAAAGATGAACCTAAATAAACAAAATTTCAAGAAATGCGACTAGAAATGTTACACAAAAGAAACAAGTAAGAAGGCTTTAGTCGAGAAATACCAACTAAAAGATACCCTGCAGTAGTGCCGTTTTTCTTGACTTAACTTTAACATAAAATATCTCCGGTGTTTCTCAACCGATTTCGATAAATTTTCAGAAAAGTTCTATCGTTATCCATTATTTCAACCCCCATTTTTACATTTTCCAAATTCGAGATTTTTTTGTAATCGATTACATGTGTATATCGGAAATCAGAATAGTTATCGATAATTTGAAACAAACTTGTTCTGCTTATGGTATAGGAGAACTTATATTCAAAATCGGAAGTCTCTAGCTCTTGTAGTCTCTGAGATCGACATGGCTATATCGACTCGGCTGTTGATGCTGTTCAAGAATATATATACTTTATGGGGTCGGAGATGCTTCCTTCTGCCTGTTACATACTTTTGCACAAAACCATTATACCCTCTTTTACCCATTTTATGGGTTCAGGGTATAAAGAGAACACAAAACTCAAATGACAATTTAAGTAAATATTGATGGAAATACAGTAGTCAATCGATAAGGAGAATTTGTACATTACTTTATATGTGCAGTAATTTCCGAATTTATTACCATAAAGTTCTACAACTTCTCTGGAATTGTAGCTGATATATTCACTGGGGAAATGACCTGTTCTCGACCCTTCGTCTCGGTCTCAACATGTTTGTTCATGCAAGGCTGGCTGCACTCAGCTGCACAGCTGTCGAATTAGCGTGTTTATAGATGGTAAACCAAAACGGTTAGCAGCCAAAGTGGATTAGGCCGGATTAAGCCACGAAATATTTTGGCACAAATATTTGTTTTACAGTTAACTGAGCTGCCTGTCTACAGGTAAAGGAGCAGGTAGCGCCGCCTTCTTCTACTTGGCATATAAGCCTTGCTTGAGGCTGCAACATCATCAGTTGGTCAACAGCCGTCGAACAGTTAAAACAAGTACAGAAATGGAGCACAACAACAGCAACAAGCTAATGAAGCCGACAGTCTCTTATCATCTTTTCCTGTACCGCGAGGAGCTGGCGAGGCGCGATGCACGTCAGCTGAGGCTCTCGCGGACCAAGATTGAGATAACGGACGAGCTGATCTCGAGAACTGTGAAGAATATCAAAAGCTGCAGCATGGACGATCTGAAGGCCGTTAACCGGGAGCTAATCTTCAAGCGCAAGTTGCGCCACAATGTTTCCAAGCTGAGAAAGCAACGAAAAGCGGCGAAAGAATCGCAATAATAATAATTTTAGAGAGTGCAGTATAATTGTAAATAAAACATTTAAGTTTTTGTGTAAATAAATACTTTGATAAGAATATTTTTGAACGCTTTGCAAAACTTGTTAATTTTATGATCTATAAATAACAAAGACCAAAGAGAGTAGCTTTAAGCCACATTCAAAACTGGTAGCTGAATCAGCAAACACACACACACACACACACACAAAGGCAAAATGTAAACTTCTCAGACACCGATTTTTTTTTATTTCGACTCTTTGAGCGAAAACGGAATACGAAAAAAAAAGAAGAAAAAAATTGGTTGGGAAAAAAAGTCGTTTGCATTGAACAAAAGTAAATGGCTAAAAAGCTGAGCAAAATGAAATTCATGTTAACGGCAAAGCAAAGTCAAAAGAGAGACACCCCCTCTTTCCCCCCCTCCTCGCTGCCGTTGGTCATCCAAGAAGTTGCAAATATTTTTTTTTTTTGGTCAACAACTTAATTAGAAATTGCAAATGCAATTAAAAATTCAGCTGCTGCCAATGTTTTTAATCAAATATAAATATATTTACTATATATAGCCATGGATATATATATATATGGATTTATATTTATATATTGCTTGGCTTGCAGCAATTTTGTAGCGCCATAAGAAACCGAAACAAGTTCGCTGCATAAATTAAACAAAGCCAAAGCAACAGCAAAGATCAGAGTTGATACAAAACCCAACAAGATAGATAAGACGAAGAATTGATACACTTCAGAATACTCTATACAACTTGTATCTTTTGTAAGCAACAAAGTATTGGAACTCTCCGAGGTTAGTGTATGCAAAAAGTTAGCAACTAACAGCAAAGTCACGATATAAATAAAGAGCAGTCAACGTTAACAGCGAGCTGTATTTTTTTCTTCTACTTGTTGTTGTTGCAAAATTTATAACGTGACATTGTTAAATTTATGTGCCCAAATTGTTGTAATAAAACTTTAGCCTGAAAGACACTTGGCCCAAAGTAATTCTCTGTCTGAATGTCTGGCGCCAGTGCTTAAATAATATCTATAATTGCAAATATCATTCCCAATTCAATAATTGACTTAATTATATGTGTGTGTGTACGTGTGTATATTTATTACCACACACACACACACAAATTCTTGGCAAATTCTTTCATTTTTTGTTGAACTTATTGACCCCAAAGCCACAAAGTAAATAATGAAACTTTTGCTTTTGTTCAGCACAAATTCTTGTTTAATTAATCTTTATGGGGCTTAACCACTCACAACAGTTGAGGAATAACAAACTTTTCAAGCACTTTTTGATTGATTTCGCAATTGGAGTGCTCTCAGCGCCTAAATCTATACATAATCCGTGTATTTATGTAACATTAAATGCTTTTGTTTTCATTTCATTTCATGCCAAAAGTCACAGCAAAAGTTTCATTGCATGACAGACAGAAAGACAGACGATGTCTGAGCTCCATATCGAAGGACAGGTCAGCTTAGGAGCTCTGTTTTCTGTTCTTTGACAAATGGCCATTTTTCGTTTCTACCATGGCCATAAACAAACAAAAACAACAACATCGCGTAACAAAATCATCAAATCACGACTTGAGCGCCTTTGATTGACATGCAGAAAAACAAAAAAAAGAACAACAACGACAACTGATTGTTCATAATTAAAGCCAAAATGCCTCGAAGGCAAACACACATTTTCGCAATGATTCTGTGGCTCGAAGTCGCCGCAAATGGCAAAAGGCAAAATGCAAAACCCGACCAGCAAATTAAGTCTGTCTCTTTGTCTTAGACCAGTAACAGTATATGCTTCTATATATATAAATTGTATGTATACATATTGTATATACGTCAGCAACAGTTACATGAAGCAGACAGACTGCTTATTAACGCATAATTAGCATATTTAGTCTTGGAGCCAAGATTGCGACCCCTCTCCTCTTACCCCTCATGCACTGCACTGTAAGAAACTGTGTGTAAAAATTAGCTAATAAAATTTGATTAAATTTTTAAATTAGAATTGTGCTAAAAATGTATATATTTGATATAAGTAAGTTAAATATTATAGTTTAAAGCTTAAAAAAATAATTTGATGCATTTTAAAATATAAGAAAAGGGGCTCCACGCCTATTTTTCCCCAGTCAAAGATTGAATTGGTATTACATATTTAGTTGAATGCAAAAAAAAACTAGACTAAAATATATTGTGTAATTCTCGAGTTATTAATTTTATGTACAAAATAAGGACTTTGGGACCATAGTGCACTGTAAGAAACTGTGTGTTTGTCGATTTGTCACACAATTTGAAGCAGATATTTGTGGTCATTTGCGAGTTAAGGCTCATTTACTCTATTACTTGGCCAACTTGCCGCCCACCTTAACGTTGTTGTTGTTGCTGTTGTTGTTGTTGTTGTATGTTTGCCATTCACTTTATGAACAGCAACAATTGTCGCTTTGACATTTAACTACAATTACTTTTTAGTGGTTGTCGTTGTTGTTGTTGTTGCTGCGACATTTTTGGTCTGCGTGTAAATGAAACTTGTTATAATTAAAATATGCGCACTGTTTTAACTGTTTTCAAGGTGTTGCCTCTCGGTTGCCTGGCAATTAAAAATTGAAAATGAACAGCTGACCAGCTTTGTGTTTAAAACCAGCTGGCAATAAATCCCGACAGTAAATGGTTGAAGCCGCCGTATGACAGCCATGAAGAATGTGTACTGTAACTAATTTGGCCATAATTCTGATAGTGGTAATGGTGTTGGTGGTTGAAGTGGGCTTAAAGGTAGTTCATGCTACAACAACTATGGAATTTCTGTTTGTGGTTTCCAGTTTGTGAACTCTCCTGCCAGCAAACAGCAACAAAAAGGCTTTCAAGGTGTGTTGGCCCATTTTGTACATTTGTTGTTGTTGTGGGCGATTTGTTGTTGTTGTTGTTGTTGCTGTTGGCCAAGTGGAGGAGCTTGGCTTACATCTAGTTTCAGTCAGCGCCGGTTCATAACTTTGGCATTTACAATATTTAATCATATTTCACGAGGGAGGTCTCCTTCCCCCCTCCCCCCGTCTCGTACTCAAATGTCGTAGTCGTCAAGTTCTGGGCGATACTTGTCTTGCTCTCTGGCTCTCTGTGCGGCATGTGGCATGTGGCATGTGTGGCATCGAGGCTGCAATTTAAGCGTTTCCATTTTTTATGCATGCATAGCATTTGTAGCTCATTTGCATTTGTTGTTGCTGTTGTTGCAAGTTGTTGTTGTTGCTGTTGTTGCAAGTTGTTGGTAGTTGTCTGTAATGCAATTTGCTGCAAAATGAAACCGAATGAAAACCAGCATTAAATTTAATTTTATTAAAAAACTTTTTGCACCACACACACATGGGTGTTTGTGTGTGTGTGTGTGTGTTGCCTGGGAATTATACAATTGACAACATGAGCGAGCTGTTGCTGTTGTTGTTGTTGCTGTTGTCGCCGCATGTTGTTGACGTGCATGTTGCTGCCGTTTGTTGCTGCTGCTGTTCGGCTTTTTGTTTTTTTGCGGCTTCGCTGCTTGCTTTGATGACAACGATGACGACGATGCTCGATAAAGTTTTTCAGTTTCGAGACTCTCAAATTGCTAACAATTATATATATTGCGTATACGCCTTGTTGTTGCCTTGCACTACTCTCGTTATCGTTATCGACTGTCATCGCACTCTCCCACTCTTAGCTCTTGCATATTCATGCCATCCTTCCCCCCCCAAGTCGATATCTCTCCCTCTCCCTCTCTTTCGGTTGATTCTTTTCGCTTCTCGATTCTCATCATCATTTGCATATGTTACACTTTTATTTATTGTGGTTGATGGCTGTTTTTTTTTTGCTTTTTGCTTTTCTTTTCGCTGTTTCGCATTACAACACAACGCATATAACTCATACGCAGCGTTAACCTCGCGCATTTCTTGCCTTCGCATTGTATTCGCCGTATTTATAGCCGTTACGTGAGACTTTGTTTATGCGACAATTGCTTTTTGTTCGTTACACATACATATTTTTTGTATCTTATTATTTCTTCTTCTTCTGCTTCTTCTCGTTGTGTGTAGGTTGCTATAATTTTGATTGTTCGCATGTAATTTATGCCTTTGAATTGTGCAAGAAATTTGCAAAACATTTATTAGCCACATATTTTTTGCACTGGCTGTTAAATGAGTCACCCTGTGTATATAATGGGCCATTCTGCCAGCCACAGGAAAGCCTCTGAAATGCACTTTGTTCGTCTTTGATCGGCTTATTAATTAAGATGAAGAGAAGAGGTAAAACTTTGTAAAAAGTATTTAAAAAAAGCATCGAGAGAGAAGAAATTAAGCAATATTCATTAATGGGTTTCCTTAGTCTTGTTGTGCAACTTATCGATTAATATCGATTTTCAATATTCATACACTTATAGCTTCATCTAAATATATAATCTCTTACCAAATACATTTTAATTTAAGAGAGGAGGAATTAAGCATTATTCATTAGTGGGTTTCCTGAGTCTTGCCATAATTGTTGTGCAACTTATCGATTAAAATCGATTTTTAATTTTCCATGCACTTATAGCTTGATCTAAATATATAATCTATTACCAAATACATTTTAATACCTCTGAAAACACATTTCTCTCCCTTTCGTTCTTCCCTTTGCATGATTTTGTAATTTTGATGCTGCCGTTTTGTTTATTTGTAAAGAATTATTCATTCCGCCTTCTGCCTTCTGTTGTGGCTGTTGCTTTGAATTGGTCAACAATAAGAATATCATTTTCGCATTTTGATGTCCGATTACAGCCAGACAACAACAACAACAACAACAACAATTACAACAAGGGCGATAAATAGAGCAGCAAAGCATGCCAGGCAACAACAAAAGGCAGCAGCAACTATTATGACAGCAAACAACTAAGACAAGAGCAATTTGTTGCACACACACACACACACACACCTCAGACATTCAGAAATGTTGCTTGAGACAGAATTCAATGCTCGCTGCTGCTTTGGCGCAAAGTTGTCGGCTATGAAAAATGGATCTGCTCCAGAAGATTTCAGTAATCTCGTTCGTCACACTTGGCCGCTCAAGTACAAACTTATGAAGCCCCATCCAAGCTGTTGGTTCTGGACAGAAGAGAGCGTGGGGGGGGGGGATATAACTAACAGAGTGTCCAAGTCCAAGCTCAAAAGTTTTATTAACTTGTAACGCTTGCTGCTCGATCTCGAATGCACTTTAGCCAGCCAGGGAATAATATGCACTCAAGAATGTAACGCGCGACTGGCCAAAGTATCTCAGCAGCTATATAGGTGTGTGTGTATGTATGTGTGTGTGTGTGTGTGTTGTAAGTTCAATAGATTGTGTTGCAAAGCCATTGTCTGCAGAGTTTTTTTTTCTTAAGTTTTTTGTTCGCCACGGTAATAAACAATGCGGCTGCAGGTGAATTAGATGAATTGGTGAATTACAGATTGCATGGCAAGCTCATTTGCATGGCAAACACAAAATGACTCTGACGAAAAATCAGCTAAAATGGGCGTTAACTTGGCTTACCAATCATCGCCCGCCATCTTCTTCTTCTTCTTCTTCTCATTGCAAATGTCGACAGAGATGTGGCATACAATTATTATTATGTCGTTGTCGTCTTTGGGCGTAATGAACTCTTCGCGCAAATATTATATTCCATTCACCTTTTGTCTTGCCAAAAGGGCCTCACCCCCTCCCCTGCACCCCTTTCTTGTCGGGAGGTCGCCGTAGTAACCGTTTTATATATGGTATTATTTGGTTACAGAGCCTAGCCCTTTTTTTTATTTTCGTTGCGCCATTTCGATTGCTATTTTGGCATTTCCACACACATTCACACATTTTTCAATTAATTAAATGAAAAATGGTTTTCTTGTTGTGCGCCCGTTTCACAATTGACGTAAAATATAATTAAAATTGCGCATACGCAAAGTGAGACGACAACAAAACACAACAAAAAAATGTACGCGTTGCGACGCATTCAATCAATGAATTGCAGACAAAATGCAAAATTCACTTTTATTGCATTTAACAACAAATTGAAAAGCCAACAACAAAAAATCGAATGTTCGTCGTAATCTAACGGAATTTGCATTGCCAGATAACAAAATGGCATTTTTGAATGCTCTTTCTTTGCCCACAACTGGAGAATGAGATAATCATATATTAAATATTCCAACAATAAATGTTAGCTAATGAAGCTGAAAACAGGTTCTTTTCCCTTTGACTAATTTGCTAAAATGGCTAAGAAAAGTTCATTGCTATCGATCTTTACAATAAGTGCTTCTTCTTTAAGTCAGTTCATTATGATTGGGTTTTATGGTCGTTTAAATGACATTAACAGACATTAGGCGGTCATTTACATTTCTGGCCCAATAATACTATATATATGTATGTGCGTGATCTGATTTGCATAGAGCCGACTTTGGATAGAGCATTTCGAGCATGCCGCAACAATACAAAATACAGAGAAAAGAAATGCGCACTGTTCGATGTAACCGATGTAAATGTAATAATAAATATTTGTTGGCTTTTGTAGTGCAGTGTTTTTTTTTTTGCTTGCTTGTTGCATTCTGTGGCTGTCGACATTTGCTGCCTGCTGTTTGTCTGTTTGTCTGTCTCTTTGTTGTTTGTTGATTGTTTTTTGCATTTAATTTTGCATTACTTTTGTTGTTGCAGCTTTGATTTCTGCTGTTAAAGGGCCATCCCACCCTGCATTTTTTCTGTATGTATTTTTGTCTCTGTCACTTTGGTTTATTCATGCAAAAGATTGTTTGCTCTGTTGCGTTTTTTGTACTTTCACTGCTCGTTAACAATAATAAAAAAAGTGCAAGCTGAAATTTCTTTGGCCAACTGCCACCCGCAGGGCCTGGCATGAATTTGGACTTCTTTCACCTGTCAAGAGACGACCAAATGCAGCGTCAAGCTGATTATGAGCACAATTATCATCAACACACACACACACACACACACAAACTTAGAAGGAGGAAAGCTCAAAATTTTCCTAATGAAGCCGACAAATGCAACGGCAACAACAGCGGCAACAGTTAACTGTAATATGGTTATGGCCAACTGAGAGATGCTGTTTGTAGCTTTTATGTTGTTGGTTGCAGTTGTTGACTTTTATGATTTCCATTGCATGGCATTATTATGGACGTGTGGCAAATCAACAACAGCAAATAGAAAACACGCCAGCAAAACCAGAAAATCAATAGAAAATCCCCCCACAGGTGAAGTAGGTTGAGGTGGCAGGTGAGGCAAGGTGATGGTGGTGGTGGTGGGTGTCCAATATATGCCATAAATCGTAACAATAACAACCACTTGCCACCGATGTTGCTGCCACAAAAGAAGATGGAGCTAAAACTGAAGCTGGACAAGCGATTTCACTTGACAAGCACGACCACAAAACAAGACAACAGACTTTGAAGAGACTCCAGAGAATGCACTGTTATAAAAATATTAGGGCTTTAAGTAATCTTTGAAAAATCGTTTAGACGATGCTAAGCTAAGATTGTCCCTTTTTCTTCGTATTATAAGATTACTTTTGTTCAATAAAGGCACACTATTAAATTTTAAAATTAGGGCTTTAAGTCAATTGCTTGTGAAACAAATTAAATAAAATTTTAATACAATTAATTTATTTTGTTGCATATTTTAAGGCTTAAGGAGCTTACACAAGGATTTCTATTCTATTGTGTTGAAAATAAAGAAGCTCTTAGACTGATTGCACAGTTTGGTTTATGGCTTAAGATAAAGACTGAAAGATGACAAGTTTTAAACCACAAAACTATTAGTTAAAAGAGACTTAATGCAAGAGTATTTATTTCCAATTTCTTTTAATTCTATAATTTATTATTCATTGTTTAAGCTATGTTTTGTAAACTTTAACATAAAATTATTTACTGTGTGGCTGTAAGACTTTACTTCACAACTCTTCGCTCCTCTTTAAGCACATCTCAATTGAGTGACTTTCTAAGCATCATCAGGCAATATGTTGTTATTGTTGTCTGCCACCAATTTCCAATTGTTGCAACATGAGAAATGCGGAGTTGTTGCTCAATGTTCATCATTGAATTGAAGCAGTTAAAGAAGAAGCTGAAGAAGAAGCCCCTTGCTTGGCAAATACAATTTATTTGATATTACAACACTTCAACTAAGTCTCTCCCTTTCTCTCTCTCTCTCTCTCTCTCTCGCCTACTATTGTCGCACACACAACTCATAAAAAGCCCATTTATAACTGTTAACTTGTACAAAAGTATTTACAGGCGATTTAGCCGCACACCGAATTACAACCAGCTCACAATTGCAATTGTTTATTTGTGTTTTTGCCACAGCACCCACCCCCTTCCCATAATCCCCTCCTTCTCCTGTTGCTTAGTTCTATGGCACTTTTGGGTGAGCCATAAAAAGTATTGTAGAATGTTTTGTTTTGTGTTTTTGTGTTTGTTAGCTGATGTTGTTATTGTTGCTATTATTACAGTTGTTTTGTTGTTTTTTGTTGTTGTTGTTGTTGTGTGTGTTTTAGTGACCAACACAGCTGCTGCTGACACGCACAAAAATGTTCAATGCAACAACAACAACTCAAGTGCGATAAAAAAAACACACACACACACACACAATATAAATGTAGATATTTATGTACTCTATTTATCATCGAGCGAGAAAAATGTGCTGCCTTTGTTCTATGGCTGAGTGAGTACAGTGAAGTACAGTGGAAACACACTTTAGTAGAAAATGGCACACATTAGAAAGCAACAAAAGTGAAGCCCTTATTACTTTTAATTAACGTCATGCAAAAAATTCTGATATTGTTGAATGACGCTGTTGTTTTGTTGGAAAGGTAAAAACTTTTAACAGCTTTTCCCAACGTTTACATTTACGAAAAGTCAAATTGGAAATTGCCTAGAAAGGTAGCGCTAACTTACTTTCACATCTGTGTAATCTGTTTTTTTTTTGGAAAAAGACTTGCAAATTGTGTGCAAGCTGCAAATTAGAAAGAGACAGCAGTCAGTCAACATCATGAGAATCACATAGAAAGGCAGTGAACATTGTCGACCCTTCGCCATTCACCATTTTCACTGAACTAACGGTCATGCTGTTGTTTGTTTGTTTTTCAACTTGCAACGATTACAAACAACAGCAATAATATTTGCATTATATATTTTATCTGCTGTCACACAGGTATATATAAATGTATTGTTGTTGACTTTTATGCGTTCATCGCAATATTGCATATTGATTTCAGGTTTTAAATAATAAACTAAAGTTTCATTCTTCTATTGTTTCTAGCGCTTAAAGGCCAAATCGATCGATTCAGCAAGGTAAGTATTTTTGGTTTTCTTTTCGATGCTTATTAAAAAGTTTGGCAGGCATTTTAAAAATGGGAAAACCGCAAACACACACACACACACGGTCGATGTTGCATGCAGCATTTTACCAGAATTGGGACAACAAGACGCATAAATAACCAACATGCCAGCCAGCCCGCAACAACAACAACAACAACACACAGATAGATAGTCAGATAGAGATAAAAAAAGAAGAAAAAAGTAACGAAGAAGAAAAAACTCAGACCAGCACTTAGAATAGCAAACAAACAAACGACACAAAAAAGTCTGGAGACAGGATTAGACGTATGTTGGTGGTGGTGGTGGGGGGAGGCAGGGCAGGGGCAGGGTTAGGTATTGCAACTAAATACAAGTGCGACTGTATGCCAAGAAGATGAGAAGCTAAGCGAAGACTCATAGCTGCAGCAGCTCTTCCCCCCCTCTCTCTCCCTCGCTGTGTTGGGCAAAAAGAAAGCGCCTGGCAAAACAGATACCGGTTCTCAACGGACAGGCGGACAGGCGGACAGGCGGACGGACGGACAGGTTTACTTTTCCGTTGGGTACACTTCTCTTACAGTGTGTTGTGTGTGACAAATCAAGCGTGTAGCAAAAAAAAAACCACGCTAAAAAAGGCGAGAAAACGTCAATGGCCAGAAGAATAGCATCGGGAAACTACTACTACACTGCAAGAAACAAATATGGAATGACCCTTCAAAAGCTCTAAGAACTTCTTGGTTTTTCCAAGTGTATTCGCAGTGCGTAATGGCTGCAGCAGGAAATTGAAAAACTTGCCCCGTTGTGCTTGTTGCATTTTCTTCTTCTTCTTTTTACGGCATTTCAGCCCAGTTCTGTTCCCCCCCACCTCCTCCCGGTACGAGTGTCAGCCAAGTCAAACACTTGGCCAAAATGCCCAGAATGTTGTTCTTGTTCTTCTTTGTTGATGATTTATGCGCCTTTATTGCTTATCGCTTAAACTAAACTCTTGGAACTTAAACTTCAACTTAAACTGTTTAAAGTCCCCCCGCTACCCTACCCTGCCTGCCCCCCCTTTGCATCACTTAGCAATCTGTCTGCATCTATGTCTAGAATCTTGTTGCTGCTGCTTTTCCAGCTGGCGTTGCATGTTGCGCTTTAATATATCGCGATATTGCTGCTCACGATTTAGTGCACTCATCTGCTGATAGCTGGGCGCCGCCAGCTCCCGCTGCCATTGGCATTGGCGTCGCTTCAGCCGGATCAGCTCATTTGTCAGCAGCAGCTTGGTGCTTGCCACGCGCATCAGCCGTCGGTTGCGCCTCAAACGCTCCAACGCCTGGCGATGCAAATACACGAGACTGTCTGACATTTGGTCTGATATTTAGTTGAGAGTACGTTGCCAAGTTTTGCTATGCAAATCAAAAACGCTCAAACGCTTCCGTTGCGTGTCTGATGCCAAATGATGCAATCTTTGCAACTGCGCCACGCATTTAAACTCCCTCCCTTCCCTCCCCTCCCTCCCTGCCGCAGCTCAGGTACATAGGTGGCAAACAAGCAGTCAGCAAGTTATCCAGGCAACAAAACGTTTATCTGTGTGTGTGTGTGTGTGCTTGAGGTTGAGTCAGGATTTGAATATCAATGGCACACGTGTTTACCTTAACACAACTCTCCCTACCCTACCCTAACCTACCTTAACCTAGGTAGCAAAGCTTCTATCTGCTGTTTAAACAGGTCAGCAATTTTGAGAACATAAACAGAAAAATCAGACAGAATTGTCAGAGGAAATTGATGTTTAAGAAATGAAGATGTTTCAAAAAATGATTATTACACTTGTCCTTAAAATCTATAAATATATTTTAGACATCAGAAAATCAGACTGAATTGTCAAAGAAAAATTGATGTTTAAGAAATGAAGATGCTTCAAAAAATAATTATTATTAGACTGTTTTCTTCTAGTCTTACACCCGATTTACACGTTGAACTTTTTTCATAAAGCATCCGTTTGTAGGCAAGGGAAGTGGAGGGGTAACAACTGCAAGCAAAACTTCAAGACTTGTGTGGCAATGATTTATTTTTCTCATTTTGTTTTGCCTTATTCCGATTGCATGTAAGCACAGAGTTGCACAGGAGCTCATGTCTGATATTTACAAATAATACAATAAAACAATCGATGACAAAGATGTATGAAAATCGACAATAAATTAAAATCACAGTTGCATTTACAAAGAAAAAACTTCATGAAAAAACTTTTAAAACAGAATCGAAAAAAAGTTCATGAAAAAAGTTCAACATGTAAATCGGGTCTTATTATCTCCCCTTGAGAAACTATGCATTTTTCCTTAAAAACTATAAACATATTTTAGACCTTTTCTTAGCTGCATTTTTATTATTCGCTGAACTCGCAATTCTTCTGAGTAGAAGCTGCTCAGTTGTTCTTTAACCTTTTTCTGCCTCTCTCGCAGACAACGCAATCAAGTTTATGCTTTGCACAGGTTAAAAAAGTCTATGCGGAACTTTAATCACACATCCTCAGCTATTTACAATAATGGATAAATCAGTGAATAGCGGAAAAACTAGCGTTCTCTTCATGCCCCCCCAGCTGCTGTTGTTTTTGTAGAGATTTGCAAATGCGCTTTGCATGTTTGCTGCTAATTGGCAACAGTTGTCGATGCGAAGAGACAGAGAGAGAGAGAGAGGAGAGAGAGAGAGAGCCTTTAGTTTAGTGTTCTAGCCTCGTTTTCGTTTTGGTTGCGTTTCTGTTTCTGTTTCGTTTTGAACGTGGATTGCATGATTAATGAACGCCGTTATGCTTTTACGAGCAGCGAAGAGACTCGAAGCTGAAACTGAAGCTGAAGACAGCTGCTGCTGCTGGCATGTAATTTGAGCGCATGCGTCGCTGCCTCTGCCTCTAACTCTGCTAGGTCTAAAGCCTCAGCTCAGTTACATAAGTTTGCTTTAGTTTTCTCGTGTTGTTGCTGTTGTTGTTCGTGCTGGGCAACCTCCATAAAGAAAAACAATAAAACACCAGCAAATTAGAAATTACCTTTTTATGTGCAATACGAGGGTAACACACACACACACACACACGCATACACTGCCAGAAAATGGTAACAAATTTACACACAATGAACACTTGGCCAGGCCCAGGGCAATTTTGGTGTGTGCAGAGAGGGTTTTTCTTCTTTTTTTTTATTGTGTGTTGCCTTCTGGCGTTCAGTGCGTGCATTACATCAGCAACAGCAACAGCTACAGCTACAGCAACAGCAACAATCGGCAGTTGGCTCATTAAGGCTGGTTATCGCTTTGGTTATATACGTTCAAATCGGAACTGTATTTTCCACACACACACACACACACACACGAAGGTATGAGTATGTGATGCGGAAATTAAAGTGCTCTACTAATGTGCCTCTGGGGCAGCAATAGTTAGATACAAAAGGTATGCAAATGTATCTCTCGATTCAGTGATTTGAGTTTTGGATTTACGCAGCGCAAATCTCTTCTGCTAATTAACCCCCTCGCCTCTCTCAATACACACTGAATGTGTGAAGTACAAATAAAAGATACAGAAAAAGAGAGAGAATCGAAAACAAAAACTTGTTCTGTCCATGTTGTAGTATTTTTGCAGTCAGCTGATGCTCAAAAGCACAAAACTTTGTCAGCTGCTGTTGCATTACAATTTCATATCCGACAATACGCAAAAATTCTATACCCCCCACCCATCTCCCTCCCGGACTGACCGACAAAAACTTTTTGGTCTCGGCAAATGCAAAAATGTATTTTTGCGAAAATAACATAACAGAATATTGCAACACAGAGTCCAGAACTCTACACAAAACTGGCCACATCAAAATGCACATAAATAATAAAAATAACCAGGCGAACAAACGAAAGTACGAAACACACACACACACACACAGGAACCGGGACACACACACACACACACACGGAACGAGAAATTGCAAATGGTTGTCCTAGAGAGAAACTCAATGCCAGAAAAGGGCTTTTGTTGTTGTGGCAAGAGCTCCCAAAAAACTGTTAATAATAAAAGCGTTGCAAAATTATGAAATTAATTTCGAATTTTAATTATGCAACAGTGGCGCTGCAACATGTAAATTGACCAGCATGCCCCCCTCCCCCCCCCAAACAAAGTTCTAGCTTCTGTTTCTCTTCAACTTTGCAATGACATCAACATCGATGCGCATTTGGTTTGTAGTTTTTAGTTTCCAGTTTCCAGTTTGTAGCCCCAACAATCACAGCAACTGTTAAATTCTGCTCACACACAAACACACAAACACACACACACACAGAAACCGTGAGAATCGCTTGGTCGCTGCTCAACTTTGATTAGAGTTAAGCCCTTAATTAGTTGCCGCTGTTGGACGCTAGCATTTGGGCGACCTTTAGGCCCTTATACTACTACACTGTTAAGCATAAGTATTTGGACAACTTTAAAGTAAAATCTACTCAAAATTAAAACTTACTTTATAAAAAGTTTGGTATCAAGGAAAGGTCATTTAATTTCTTCTTAACCCATTAAGTTTGCATTTAAAGTTTTAAATTCTTGTAAAAGTCTATTTTGAAAATTTTTTCCTGGCTTCAACAAAAATTTTTGACTAAAAATGATTATTTTGTATGAAAAAATCTCAAAAATAATGTCATTTTTTGAAAATTGCTAAAAATTAAAAATTATTATTTTGATAAAAATGTAAAAATAATCATTTTTTCAAAAAATAAAAAACATGCGAAGAGAGACAGAAATTAAATGACCTTTTCATTGATACCAAACTTTTTATGAAGTAAGTTTTAATTATGAGTAGATTTTACTTTAATGTTGTCAAAATACTTATGGCTACCAGTGTATGTTTGGTTGTAAACCTTTTGTTCAATGGCCATAATGATAAAGTCATGAAGCTTGCAACATATAACAATAACAATCAGGAACATTCAACGTTAAAGCTTAATTAGCATGTCGAGATGACTTGATTCTAACGATTAGCATATCTAAATAGTAATAATATCTATAATTAAGAGAAAAGTGTTAAGTAGGAAATCTACAGTTGACTTTTAAGAGCATTGAAAGCTCGGCTTAGCTTTATGTTCCACACGTCTTTTTGTAACAATCCAAGTGCTAATCGTTCTGATTCCAGCCAGCTGACAACCAAACAAGCTTGATAACAACAGCAACCAATTTTGGGCTAAAAGGAAACGTTAAATTACGCAAGCTACTGTGCAAGTTATTAGCGCACCGTTTAATAGGCTCAATTAATGTCAACTGATGTCGCCTTTGGGCCAAGTGAAATTTTCTGCTCGATGCGAAACGAAAGTTTTGTTTCTGTTGTTAGCCATCGATTGGAAGCTAAGGCAAAGTTTTGCAGGAATTCGAACATTTGTCGAAATGCATAAAAATTAATTAGCAAGCAGCTGGCTAGAAGAAGATGTCTGAGCTGCTAGCTGAGCTTGAAGAATTATTAGTAGAAGAAAATGAAAATCAACAAAGAGCAAAAGCATCAGAATTTTTAATTGGATTTTGGCGCTGATTTTCTAAAAGTAAACGACGACAGCTTCAGTTTTAGCTTCTGCTTCAGAATCAGCTTCAACGTCAACGGCTTCTCGCACATTTAAGCCTAATTAACTTTCTACTTAGTGCTCAGTTTTCTTTCTTCTTGTTGTTGTTGTTGCCGGCCAGTGAATGAATCTTGTGTGTGTGTGTGTGTGCATTGTTTGCCTTGCTACAATGTACATAGATGTTGTTGTTGTTGTTGTTGCACTGCGTCAACTTCTAATTTCATTTGAAGCCTTCGCGTCCGCTTTGATGCCACGGCCAAGCGTTGAATTCTGCTTTCAAAACTGGCAACAAGGTGAAAAGTAGGGTTTGGGTTGGGGTTGGGTTGGGGGGGAGGAACAAAAGAAAAATGCTAACAACACTAACAATGACGAAGAGTAAACAACATTTAGTAGCAGCAGCTGAAATGCTGAAAAACAACGCACACAAGAAAGAAACGTGCAAAAAGGGTTAACAGTAACAGCAACAGCAACAATGGTCGCCAAAAACAAAAGACAAACAAAACAAACATATCAACTTGAAATGCCTCTCTTTCTCCGCCCCTCTCTCTACATTGTTAGTGTTGTTGTTGATGGCGATAAAGTCGCCATTGCTTCAAGCTTCTTCTTTCATTTTTGGCCCTCACCGGAAGTGCATTTTAAGCGTTTTTAATTTCCAGTTTCGCACAACTTGAAAAATGTTTGGTTTAATGTATTTAATTATTAATGCATTTTAATAGAATTTGTTAGATGCTTTGTTTTCAATAATTGATCAACTTAATTTAGTGTTAAAAATATGCAAATTATTTTCAGCAATTAATTATTAACGCAATATGCATATGTTTGATTATTAAATATAGTTGGACAAACTCTTTAATAGCATTAAATTTATCGTCGATTTTCACGAGACCATCTCTTTATCTAGTTGGCAAGTTTTTCATTGCTAACAATGGCTGGCAATGAACACGATTTGTGGTGTTTGGTTTTCTTCTTCTTCTTTCGTGCACACTGCTGCAACGAGTAAGCAACCTCAAAGGTTGCAACAACAAAATCCATGTGTGACGATTCATGTGGCGTGTTAACCTTTTTTCTGTGCTCTCTGTTTGGCTCGACTCTTTTTTCGCAATCTTCGCTTTGAGGCTTTTGTTTCCTGTGAGTTTTTTTTCGCGTTGCTTTTGAGTTTTAGCTACATATGAGAAATTCAAGTCTCTGTTTGTCTGGTTTTTTTGTGCAGTGCAGCTCTTAATTTGGTTTTACATAATGACCGGGCTATAAACACAAAAATTAATTACCAACAATTTTCATGGCATTTTTGACCATTTGCATTGCTGCAAAAATTTGTTGGTCGACTTTGACATTAATCATTTGTCGTTTGCTGTTTGCGTCGTCTGGCCGTGAAGTGTTAATGATGAACTGCTGGTTTTTGTTGTTACCTGACGAACCGTAAACAAACTGCTGCATTCAGTGTCTGTCTAAATAAATATTTGCTACTACGCAGAGAGTGCATTTGCCGCACGGGCGATAAATTTTCCAATTTTTGAACGATTCGCTGAAAATGTCACACAGATTACGTGACTTTGATGCGATTGACATAGTTGCGAGATTTATGCGTGAGCTGCAGTAAAAACCGGGCCCATGGCCCTAAACCCTAGGTGCCACCACCTCGAGCATGGAACGTGCGTTGCCAGCAATTAGAAAAGTGACAACAACAACAACAACAACTGGTGGCAGCAGGTAGACAGCGGCGCCCACAACGACAGCTAATTTAAATGCCGCGTGTTTGCCCAGACCAACAGAAAGACAGACCAGAAACACAGACCGAAAGAGCTTCGAGTGAAAGATCACGACCAAAAAGTTGGCAGAGCGTTGCCTACGTACAAAATCAACAACAACAGCAACAGCAACGGCCAAGTTAACGACGATGTTGGAGGCGGCACATGAAAGTTTACGGTGTCGGCACAAAATTGTTTGGCGCATTATTACTTATACCCTGCTAACAACGAAAAAAAGGCCCAAATATGGGTATATACGTTGGCTGTGTGTGATATTTAAATCAGAGTAAAAAATAAGTAAAAATGTTAAGAATTACACTTAAAGTTTCTCTTGTTAAAGAGTTTACTGAGTATCTATTTAATCAAGCAGTGACAATCCAACCAATTCTAGCTTGTTTTTTTTTGTGTATCTTTAAGTGCAATGAAAAAGGAAAGCGAAAACGAAAAGCGAAAATGATAATATGGGTTGGGCTTGGTTGGTTTGGCTACGAGAGCACTTGAAGAAAAGGGTTTTTTTCTAAATTTTTTGAGATGGTTGACAGAGAGTGGAAAAGTTTTATTTGACAATAGATGAGAATTTAATATTGTAGTAGATTGATAAGTGCACGTTGAAATGTTCTGTGTTCAAGTGAATTAAAGATATGAGATTTTCAAAGATACAAAAAAAAGATACATAATACGCACAGGTATTTGTATTCAGGGTTACTTTCGCTTTGTCTCTGTCGCTTTTTCTTCATTCGTCGTCAACGTAGTCAACTTGGCGTATTTGTATTCCATTTCCTTTTTTCAATTTGTTGCTTGGGTGACAGAGGGGGTGGAGGGTGGGGGTAGCACTTCTCTAATTTCTTTTTATGCAATTCAAGGAATTGCGAATGTTAAGTATACGCCCGTTTGTCTCTCACGTCTACAGCAACTTGTTTGCCATTGCGATTATTTTGTCAACTGCAGCTTTCCAGGGCTGCAGACTCACTTCTACGCTGCATTTGCATTGCATTAGCTTTTACAGAGAGTTCTCGCCTTCCCTCTGCCCCCCTTCACCATCACTTCTGTATGTATTTGCGGCCCATTACCAAATGTTTTAATGTTTGCAGCGGTTTGTTGCAACATTCTTGGTGCCTTCACCCAACCTTTCATTCATTCATTCATTCATTCGGTCGCTTATTCAGACACTCATGCAACTTTCATTCATATAAAACGGGCGTCGCAATGAATGCATTGCCAGCGGAAAATAAGTGGAGGAAAATATGTATGTGTTCAAAATGAAAATGAAAAAAAATTGTAAATAAGAGCGCAAAGGCAGACACAGAAGCAGACACAGAAGAACAGAAACAGATCCAGACAGACAGCGGACATGGTTCAGACACAACACACACATTCTTCTTCTTCTCCTTTGCTTGCAAGCGCGCATTTTTCTGCACAATTTATGTCTTTTAATGAAAACTGAAAAAGAGAGTAAAAACTGAAAAAAAAAAATCACGCTTATAACTTTTAAAAAGCAAATGTGCAACTGCCTGCCAGCCTTTCTATCGCATATACTATATATGTATATATAATACTCAGGAGGGGAGCCCTTACGAAATTAGTTGTATGGGGCGTGCAATTTGTAGCATAATGTGTGTGTGGAACTGCTTTCATGTTCGCTGCTGGGTCATTTATAAAACACAGCACACAACACACAAAGCCAATTTGCCTTTTTGCCTGCCTAATTATATATTATTGGCTCACATGCCATGGCTTAAATAAAAGCACTCGTCAATTAGCCAAAAACACACGGGGAGAGAGAGAGAGAAAAATGTTGCAATCGCCACGATTTTTATTGTACACATTTTTGTGGGCCATAATTCAACAATTCAAGCTTAAAGCCTGTCGAATAGCAATCTGAGTGCGAGCAAATTGCACATTAACCTCGAAAAGATAAAAATAAACGGCCATAGAACAATTCACAGTTTATTTATAGTCAAATTCAAATCCATTATGATTTTATTTTTTTATTCGCATTTTTATGTCGCTTTTTTAATGCATTTAATTGCAAAATGAGCACACTGAGCTCGAAAGACAAAATCCATTAACAAAATTAAAACCGAAGACGTTCAGACAATGGCCAAGTAAAAGAGAATTGCGGTCACAATCATTTTGGCCAACATGATGAAGACGTTTATTAGTTGAAAATTATCAATTAATGAACTTGCATTAATGCACATCATCAACTGAATGATTTGCAAAATTTAAGTTTGTCAAATGCAAATGCATCTTTGAGAGAGTAGCTAACAAAAGTTGACCTTAAAGTTGTGGCTTTAACAGTTGTTGTTTTAGTTGTCTTTTGTCAGCTGGCACTCAACGGCAAAAGTCAATTATGGCCAAAAGCGGAAGCCACTTGCAGTATAACTGAACAATTGAACAACAAAAGCTAAAAGCAAACAAATGGATCAGTTTTCAGTCATTTCAGTCATTGTCTACGGTCCTAAGTGCAACCTCATTCGCTTTGTCTAATTGTTGCCCCCAGTCATACAATATATGTCTCTCATGTGACTTGCCACAAATAATTATAGAAATCTGACATTGATATTTTGTTGATTTTGTACTATGTGAGTTGGCCATAATTGCGTATATGTTTCAGCTTATGCACAGTTATTATTTATTTTTAGTTCCATGAATATAAATCAACTCGAACTCGAACTCGGACTCGTTTAGCCTTGACTCTTGGCCAGAGAGCGGCTGTGTTTTGTGTTCATTGTTTCGTTATTTCTTGTGGCTTGGCCAAGCTATTGATTTTGAACAATAATTGATCACGTTCATGGTCCAATTTTGGTGTTGCAAGCCCATTTCAGGGCTGTTCTTGTTGCTGTTGGATTGAAGCCTTGTCAGAACTTTTCTTGGTTGGTTGTTCGTTGTTAGCCGCTTTCGTTTTAGCCTCAGCAATTAAACGCTCAGAACCAGCCTCTTGCTTGTTTGCCAACTAACTAACTAACACACACACACACACACATACAGCCTCATCAACGTCACATAACTTCATCATCATCATCATCTTCTTCATTGGGGGTGCATCGACTTGGACTTCTTGTTGGTCTTCGTCCAGTTTTCAGTTTTCTGTTTTCAGCTTCCGTATGCTTTTTATAAACTTGCTCGCTCGCATTGGCCTATAAACTAAAAGTAACACACACGCATAAAGCCGGACCGGACCCGGCCCAGCCCCGGCGTTGACGTTGACGTTGATGTTGTTGGCAAAGTAAAAAACAAGCAGAAGAAGAAGAAGAAGGCGAAAAAAAACAACACAACAACACAATATATTTGACCTACATCAAGTTTTCAAGCTGCTTGTTTGTGTTTCTTTCTTTTTAGCCAAAGATGTTGTTGTTGTTGTTGTTGTTGTTGACTGAGGCTTCTTCACAAACCTCATCATGACCATTATCATCATCATCATCAGCATCTCAATCATCATCATTAACGCTTTACTTCTTGTCTCGCCTGTTTCTCTCCAAAAAACGAACGAAGAAAGAAAAAAACCAACCACAACATTTGCGCATATTTGGTCAACTGCATTTTTGTTGTTGTTTTTGTTTCTATCTCTCTTTTCTGTTTGTTATTGTTTTCAATTTGGTACAGCATTTTCATTAATTTTTCAGCATCATTTTTTCGCTGTGTGTGTGTGTGTCAGTGTGTCGTGGTCGTCGTCTTTGTTGGACTCTTTGTTGTCTGTTGTCTTGGCTTTTGAAACCGCCCACGCATAAATTATTAAAAGCTGTTTGCACTGTTAGAAGCTGTTGCCAGCTGTAGCTGTAGACGTGGGCAACGTGGTCAATAAATGAAGGTGATGGGCTCGAAGGGGGATGACGAGGAATATTTAGACAACTTGAAGCTGATTCATAAAGATTTGAATTTATATCGCTTTGTGTAAAGTTGTGTAAAAAAATGTGTGTAAAAATTTGCATATTGACCAGTCTCAAAAAAGTAGTAGCAATAACTTTGACAAAATAAATTTATGAATCAAACAAAACGTGAGCTAAATTTAGGACTGTCTAAAAAAGTATCTCAAACAGACATAACATTTCTACACAGAGCTGTAGTGTCTGAGCCTTTGTATCTTTGTGTCTTTGTGTCTGTATCTGTATCTGTGGTAGGTGTGTGTGTGGGCGTATCGTTTGGCAAAAGGCGCATAGCTTCAGTGCACATAACTCCAAACAGAGCGCGGATCACGTTTTGATGCAAATGCCTCCCAAACCAACACTAAATGGGTGCAACATTAAATAATTAAAAGCAACAACACAGGCAGGGAGGGGGGCGGGGGAAGGCGGGCAGTCGGTCGGTTAGACGCTTAAGTATGGCTCGACTATGAGAGTTGTACAAAACGAGTACTCGGTTTTGTGGTCTGCATTGAATGCTGGGGCTGCAGTTGCCGTCAAAAACTGGCACAGCAACTTTTTCTTTAAGCCTGAGTTAGAGCCGTCTCTTTCTGTCTGTTTCGCTCCCTCTCTCTCTCTCTTTCGCATTGATATGTGGAGCGTTAATGAATTGCCGGGGTGTCGAACCGGATGAGAATGCTTTACTTGCTAGCTTTTTTATTTTTTTTCGAAATGCTTTGGCAATTAAAAGCCAGCTTTATACAATTGTCGCCCAGATTGGCTCACCACTTGCCACTTGCCACATGCCACATGCCACTTACCAGTTGTGGCAGATGTGGAGCAGGCGCAAAAGTGTTGCAAGCCATTTGTAAATCATTAATAAAATTAGCATTTAATGTGTTGGACACTTCACTGTCCCACTTGCATGTCATTCAACTGCCATGCCACCCCTCAGAGATTACTCATACGCCTCGTGAGCTGTTACACATGTGAGCCAAACACCCAAAAAGTAATTCGCATGTTAATGCTAAAAATGTTAACTTTCCATCAGCAACTATTTAACTATATATTGCTCTCTCTCTCGACTTTTGAGGTCAGTAGGCTAACCCAAAATTGGATGTGTTGTGTTGGGCTTTAACTTAAGACACAAGAAAACTTTGACTTGACAATTTGCGCGTCCAAGTTCAGTGCGGGTAATTGTTTGTAATCGGAATTATACAGCGATTTACTGTGAAATTGAGTGCAGCTCCAGGGCAAATAACAACCAGAACCAAAGAAAAGACACGCGACAACAAACAATTCCAGTGTGTTCCAGTTTTTGTTTTATTATTAAACTGTGACTGAGACTGCGACTGCGACGGCGAGTAAAGGAAAAGTGCCGGAAATAATTGTGCAAAGTAGTTTGAACTTTGCATAGTGGCACGAGAGAGCGAAAAGAAATGAAACTAGTCTCATTAAATATCATCAAATCAACTTTAAAGACCTTCCAACAACTCGCCCTGAGGCAATCAAGATAAAAGATCAGCCAATGAATATCATAATCCATAGTTAGAAATGAAAGTAAATATTTTGTGCGTAGGATTTGCTTACATTTATGACTTGGCACAATTTCAAACTATTTTGGCCATGATTGGGCAAATTTCCAGCCATAAATAAACAAATCGAGCCTTAAGTGTATTTTTTTTTTCCAAGTGCGTTCTTGAAATTCAATTTCAATTTCAATTTCGATTTTGCATATACAGTAGCCATTATTATTAAAGCCACAAGCTGATGAGTCGAACAGACTCAAAGCCAACTTCAGTTTCTGTTCACTTTCTAAAATGAGTTCATGCAACAATAATTTATTTTTTTGACACATGAAAATAAATGTTTGATAAATGATCGGGAAGCATACATATGTGCGTATAAAAATGTAATCGTTAACTATTTTTGATATATTTTTCCATGGTGGACAAAACTCAGCGCAGCGCAGCGCACTCAAAATTGATTGCCAACAATTAAAACTTAAACATTGCAAATTAAAAAGCGACTGCCAAATGTAAAAAAATTTATACTGTTTTCAGTTTTTTTTTGCTGCCAAGTTCTTTTTTTTTGCAATAACTTGTTAATTTATTTGCAGCAATTATTAATGCAAACAATATATATATTTATTTTTTTTCGCCATTTACATATATGTAGAAAGAGTGCGACATTTTGTTTATTATCGCCGTATCTTTGGGTTTATTTCATGCATAAATCATTTCCGTTTTGTTGCTGCCGCTGTTGTTGCACTTTAGCGCACTTTTATAATTACATTTTAATTTATGCAAATACAAATTAGTAGCAGCGAGCTGAACTGAAATGGTCAGTAGCCAGCAGCTACTATTATGTACATAAATATATTTTATGTTTGCTTAAACTAATGGCAAAACTCTGTTCTAAAGAGACGTTAACAAAAAGGTCTTTGAGCCTTGATGGTGATTTGTGTGAGTTCAGGACCTTTTGTAAACATAAATTAAATGTTTAATCTGACAATTGCAAATATTAATCATACAACATGTGTGAATCATGGCTGTGTGTGCGTGTGTGTGTTGATAAATATGTTACAATTAAAATGTGTATTAAATCATATTTAAAAGCTCACTTAATCACTTTTTCACACACAACAACAGCAACAAAAATCGAAAGTAATTTGCATTACATCACTCAATTAGAGGCGTCAAACAGCCTTGCTCCACACACACACACACACACACCACACCCAGACACACGTTAGACAAATCCAAATCCAAATGCGAAACGTAAACGAGCTGAGCTCGAAATCATTGATCAAATTTTGATTGACATTTCGAGTGGTTTTGCTTGCTCTTTCGGTTTTTTTTTGCTCTATTAAGCAAATTTGTTGGCCATTTCATGGTCTCCCCCTTAGCTGGCTGTTCTGTGGTGTGTCCAATAATTCGATCATTAACGACAATTAGTGCACAAAAAATATGTATAATAATCTGAAATTCATTTTGACAGCTCGTACACACACACACAATAATATTTATACATATTGTGGTTGCTATTTGAAAATGGAACTTAATTGAGCGCATAATTTTGATCTCTCTCTCGGGGGGGAAGAAAAATAGCAAACATTTACAGCACATACTTACAGATACATTATCTGTATCTGTATGTACATAACTTGCAATTTGAAATATGACACCAATAACTGTAATGTTAGCCAGCTGGGCAGGTGTTTCTTTCGGTTCGTTGTTGATGTGACACTTGATAGCTTTGTTTGTTCGCATTTGTTCGCATTTGTGCGAACTTAGGGCCTGAACTTTGCCATCCTTGTGACTGACAACAAAAGCAAAACGGAAGTGTTATGTTTTTATGGCCACACACACAAACACACACAAACAGAACATTTGATGCTTTCACTTGATAAGTGCATGAAATACGAGTACACACACACACACACACTCTCTCACATTTATGCAAATTGAACAGAAGGTCACTTCAGTCAGGCAATGACAATGGCCAACAAGATTGTACTAACTGCTCCTAGGTCAAGTCGAAGATACACATACCCTTGTAAGAGTAAACAGAAGGATATGCACACTTTATGGGTAAATTGAATTACCCAAATCAGCCAAGGGCATCAAAGAAAGATATCCGAAAAGTTCGGACATTTGACATCAAATTGAAATTTGACAATTGGCAAAAGCAAGCTTGCAGAAAATTCATGGAAAATTCAAAGTTCAAGACACTTCAATAGCATTTCCATTTCCCACTTCCATTACCATTACCATGCCACATTACAACAAACGTTTTATTTTTTTTTCTCCTTTCGAGAAACCGGTTCAGTTAAAACTGAGTCAGCCACGTTGTGCTGTTGTTAACCGGTTTTTTAGTTTTATGGCTAGGCTGCACGCTTAACGCCAACTTAATTGCCGTTGACTAAAAATTGCAAAAAATATTTAAATGTTTTATTTATGTTTTTTTTTTTTTTTTGCGCAAAACAATCATCGGTGTCGTGTCGTGCGTGAGTTTATAGTATGTATGTATGTATGTTTGTAAGTATGTATTGTTGTTTTCGCTTTCAGATTCGGCTCTTAATGTGTTGTTTGTTGCCGGTTTGTCGTTGCGAGATTTATTTAAATGCATTAAACTTTAGAGGTCAACTTCCTTTCACTGGCGACGCGTTGATAACACCCTTCTTCCCTCCCTCATCCAGAGGGCCAGTTCATCCGCTTTTGGCGAGAAATTCTCGCACGAAACACAAAAAAAAAAAATCAGCCACAAAATGTGACATGTGACAAGTGTTGTGTTGTATTTCAATGTCACGATGTTGTTCTTGTTGTTGTTTGGGGCCTTTTATTTGCATACCTTTTGCTGTTGTAACCGTAATTTTCCATATGAGCTGCTAAAATACAAAAAAAAAACACAAAGGAGCTGACAAAAATTATTGAATGCGTAAGAAGAAAATAAAAACGCTCGTCTGCAAGTTCATTTAAATTGAAATCCTGCAAGCACACACACACAATCTCAGTGTGTGAGTGTGTGTGTGTAGCATATTTACATAGTCGTTGTCAATTTTATGACTCTGCCGAGGCAGAGAGAAATGAAGGAAAGTAAGAAGGAAAGAAAGGCGACCATGTCAAAAAGTAACTGCATAAAAGTTCCTTGTAAATTTAATAAACTTTTATAGATGCGTGTGTCGGGTCGGGATAACAACAACAGCAACAACAACAACAAGAACAACAATGGCGATGACAAAGGAGCCGAATCCTGAGCAACAGCAGCTGCCATTAATGCGTGGCCTTCCCTCCCCCTTACCCGCCCCACCCCACCCCTTTCAATATTCTTGATGTCTTCCTGTTCCTTTTCTCCTGACTGCTTCGGCTGCCATCGAATGATTGCTCCACAGGGTGCACTTTAAAAGAGCGAAAGAAGCTGAGCGCAAGAAGCAAAAAACCAAAGCAAAAAAAATGAAGTAGAAATGATATAAACTTTTATTGTATCCGCATTTCAGTGTCACACTGTCTGTCTGTCTGTTGTCGCGACACTCGCTTTTCTTTGCTTTCTTTTCCATACACAATAAGAAATTGTCATTATCAAATGAACTTAATGAAATGTACTTAAAGGAAAACTTAAAACTCACGAGTAAATGATTTAAATGTAGATTATTTGAAAGGATTAAATCGTCTATTTTTTTTTTCTGCTACTTTTAACATGCCTAATTTCTTGCCGTGCAAATCAAGCAAACAACGTTGGCTGATGAGCGATATTTCAGAGATTGATACTTGTGGCGAAAGTGATTTATTTACTGGTGAGTTTGATGGCATGTGGCACGTGGCAGATGACCCAATATTGATGGCCAAATGGTCAAACTCATGACAATGTGATAATAAAAAGTATGCGGCAGCTGTGGCAGACACTTACACAGAATATGAGACAAAAGTCAGTTATCGAAGTTTTGCATTGATTTGCATTGAAATGCATTTATTGTTGCAGCAGTTTTGTTGGCCTGCTGTTGACAGCTAAATGTAAAGTTTTGTTCCCATCGCATATGCGACCAAAAATGGCAGCCATTCAAACTTCGGACAGCAGCAGCAGCAGCAGCACCCACTGCACTGAGAGAAAAAGGCACACATTAAAATGAATGTATTGATTTTGTCTTTGAAGCGCATATAACAAATAAAAAGCGCAAACGTTGCAGCAACTGTTGCAAATGTTGCAATGGGTTCAAAAGGAGCAAACGAAAAAAAAACCAGTTTGTTTGCCGAACTGTGTCTTTCCCACACACACAGAAATATACTAATGTAATGCGAAGTTATCGTTGCCATTGTGCGGCACACACACAGCATACACCAAACCAAAAGAAAGAAGTGCTTCGTTGGTCGATCTCCATCGAGTCCATCGAGTCCAGCGCGATTCCACGGCCAATTGAAAAGCTAAAATTGCATTTTGTGAGTGCGAGTGCGATTGCGACTGGGGAACGCTTACAGTATTTGTAGTTTCTATAAACCAGACTCAGCTTCGATGGATGGATTCACTGCACTCCATTCCACCCCGAAGAGTTGAGAGTCGAGAGTCTGTGTTATGTTACCTGATGTGCCCTTGCGTAAGATGGCATTATGACTTAGGCATGCAATTTGCCTCGCTCTCTGAACTACTGCTACCGTGTGCTGCAATTATGGTCCAAAGCGTTCAGTGTAACAATCTCATCCATTCACATAGTCTTCAGCTGTTGCAAAATTATAGGCACTGCAATTTGCATAAGTTTTCTTTTTCATTAGACATTTTCAGACTGCAATTAGAAGACTACACTGTGGGAAATGCATTGTACTAAAGGGTATTTGCGAGTTCAGCTTCTTGTCGTTTTATTGTCGTTATCTATTTGCATTGTATTGCATGGATAAATATATTTTGTATGCATATATAGAGTTTTTGAATAACATTTTTTCTCCATCTCTTTTTTTTGTTTTTTTTTTCGTTTGTTTGTTGCGACGGCATCCGTCATGAGTCCTGGTTCTGTCCCTACGCAGCAGTCTCGTGTTCTATCCATACATACATAAAAAATATAAATAAAAAAAGTCCGCTGCAGCTGCTCGCTTTGGGTTTGTTTGTTGCGGGCTTTTGTCGCCTTTTGCTGCCGCAGCCTTCAATTGCTGCCAATTTGTTTGTGGCTAGCTGCTCGTTTTGTTCTCTTCCCTTCTCTTCTCTTTTCTTTTTTTTTGCCATTTCCATCTAGGGTATATAGTATTTCTTTTTTATTTGTAACATTGCTGTATATATATATAGTATATGTGTATATAGATGTTGCTGTCGTTGTCATTTGAGGTCAGTTTAAATGGTTTCCTGTCATTTGCGGTCTCCTCGGTTAACCCGCAATAGCCTCAGCAGCAACAAATATTTTCAATAAAGTATTCATTCATATTGTACTTTAAGAAACTCTCTCTTCGGCTTTGTTAATGTTAATGCAACACTTAGTGCAACATTTGAGACTTGCTTTGTCTTGCCACGGCCTCGCCGCACGCTCCAGTTGCAAAGATATCCGAAGACATCTTGTAAATGGCCTCCAAAAAGACAAAAAGACAAAGTCTGAAATGACAAAACGACATTTGCATTAGCGTCTTTGTGACTTTTGTGGTGTCGGAATAATTACGCGCATTTTCCTCTTTTGGCATGAAAATGAACACCTCAAGGTGGTTGAGCATAGAATTCAATACGCGAAAGAATAAGAATAGGAATAAGTCAGTCTGTCTGTCTGTCAGTCTGTCTGTCTGTCTGTGTTGTTGGTAGCTCATTTCGTTTTAGTTGCAAATTTTATGCCACAAATACCACAAGAATTGCAACATTGCCCCAACAGCGGAATGGAATGGAATAGAGTTGACTGCAACTCTGACTCTGACTCTGTTCACTGTTGAATGCTGAATGCTGAATGTTGAGTGTGAGTGACGGAGTGACGACGAATGTGACACCCCCGGTTAGCTCAAGTGGAAATGGCAAAAGGCAACAGCAGCAGCAGCAGCAGCAGCAGCAACTGCAACAGTTGCACAAGTTGAAGCCCTACACATTATGGTATGGTTTTTGCTGTTCTTTTGGGGCCAGGCACTTGAACATGATAGCAGCTTAGTTTTGTGCCACACAGCAAACGGAGCCACGAAGTCAGCCAAGCGAAGTTCTTGCAAAATAAGTGGCACATGCAACTGCAACTGCTGCTGCTGCTGCTGCTGCGTTAATGATACGCCTGTCTGTCTAGCCGGCAGCAGTTACCTGGCCTGACATACGTAGCCTTCGGTTGTAGCATATGTGGCGTATGCGTAATGCGTGAGTATTAGAACTTTGTCGCTAAGATGAGCAATTATCTACAACTTTTTGAGTTCTTGTTTTTGTCACTTTCTATTTAATTTTTCGTTTTACCAGCAATCTGCTTTTTATCTATTAACAAAGCAATTTCATTTTCAATGACTATATTTTCAGTCAAAACCAACACAGCAGCAGCAGTTAACTGAATGTGCATTTCACTTACATTTAATGGCTCATAATGTCCATTAGTTGACGCTTCTCTCGCTCGTTTCATTCAGTTTGCGCAGCATTTGTTGGTGTTATTTTTTGTGCATTTTTCTAAAGCATTTTATTGCTTCAACTCCGGTTGCTCCATTTTCTCAATTTGCTCAACTCAATTGTCTGTCTGTGTATGTCTGTCTGTGTGTGTGGCGTTGACAGCGAGTTGAGTACGCTGCATAACCAAAATGACATGCCAGCCAATTAATGTCGCCCATGTTGCAGCTGTCTCCCTTCGCCTCCGCCTCCACCGCCTTTAACTGTCCTCATCATCTTCTATGCCAAATGGGCAATTTGTTGTCGTTATAGAGGCGCATTCTGTGCATTTTCATTGTTATTATTGCGCCGCCGCCTGCCTGATTCTACTCCTCCTTCCCTCACTGCTGAGTCTGAGTCTGAGTTGTATGCATATTAATTTTAGATGCTGGCCAACAAGAGCCAAAGAGCCAAGAGCAAACTGCACATTTACATGCAAGTCAATTCAAGGCAAGGCGATGGCAACGTCGGCGGACGTCGGCGTCTCTCTAATTTGTGGACTCTTAGCAAAGTATCTTTCCGACTGTCTGACTGGGCCTAATGTGTTCGCTCATATGCCCACGCCCAATCTCCTCTCTCCTGCAGGGTAGAGCGGGGAAAGAGGTAATTGAGTTCATGCCTGAATCTCGACGCTTCATTATTATCAGCCAAGATTGTGCCGATGGCCTTTAACTGTATCTATATATGCACTTAAAATATTGCTGCTCTGTTTCTATTTCCCCCCCAAAAATAACAACAGTTTCTTCCACTTCTTTACCCGGGAGAAAAACAGCTTAGTGAAGCTTGAGCGCAGTTCAGTTCGGTGCAGTGTAAAGCTAAAAATTTTCTATAAATCCGCACTTATTCCCAAAACAATAAAACGCGCAACAATTGCGCACAGTTTGCGCTTAAGTATGCAACAACAGCAGCAAGGAGTGGGTGGAGGTGGTTCAAGGGGGTGGGTGGGCGGAGTAGCTATACTCTCCACATTAGAATCGCCATAATTCAGGCGACAGAGCTCGAGAGTTGCCGAGACTTTGCTAAGCCCACTTTGTAGTCATTTGCCTGGCAACAACAACAACAACAACAACTGTAACTGCAACTGCAACAAGCAACAACAACAACAACAACCATGGCACATGGGGCACTGTGGGCAGCATAGAGCAAATGTATGCCAGCAATTTAGACGACGTCGTTTGGCGCGCTTGCTAAATTACCAAAACAAAGGAAGCGATAACTTGCAACAGGCAAGGAGGAGGGACGCACACAGGACGACAGGCGACAGGAAGGGGTGGTGGTTGAGGGAGGGGGGCGTGGGCGTTTGCAGCACTGAAACACAATAAAACTTATTTACGAGTCACGGCGGGGGTCGGCCAAGAGAGAGAGGGAGACAGAGAGAGCTCCTACGTAGTTCATTGTAATGCACTTAACGGGCGGAGAGAGAGGGAGAGTGAGAGGGGGAGGTGGATGGAAAGAGGGGGCACAGAAGCACAGTCGACTTGGCAAAGATGCGCGCAAATGATATGCAAAAGTGACTGGAAGATGGGTTTTGGGTAGGAAGGGGAGATGGAAGGCAGTCCATGAAGCAGTTGAACGTTTGGTTAAAGGGTAAATGAGTGCACAGCGTGAGCCGCATGAATGAAAACCGGTGCGGGGGAGGAAGGCGGGGCAAGGTAGCTGAGATCGGACATCGTGTTGTTGTTGTTGGCGTTGGCGTTGGGTAATAATATAAATGAAAGCAACAGGAGTAGCGACAACAACAACAAATAGACACAATAGCAAACATAATACACGGTGAGAAGAGGGCTGGGAAGTGGCTAGAAAGTTCATAATATAAGTTAACATCTTCAATATCAAATTTCTAACCGAAATCCATTTAATTCCGTTACAGGTAAGCCAACAAAACAACATTCTGAACTCTTCGGTAAGCTGTACAAATTGATTTTCTTTATTGCCGACTTCTTGTTGGTTCCTTAATTTTTAATAAGCATGCAAATTGCGTATACGCCTACGCTCCATTAGCGCAACTGCAGTTAAAGTTGCAGTTTCAAGTTTATATTTAATTCCCATTTCCATTTCATGTGCGTTTCGTGCAGTGCACTTACTGTTTAAAGTTCTGCTTCTTCTTCCACTTCCACGTCACAGTACGTAAAGTTCTCAGTAGTCAGTGAAATTGCGCTTCTTGTTTATTGTTGCTGTTGTTGTTGCTGTTGTTGCAACATTGCGCTTTATTGTTGGGCTTGCATGGCTGAAATTTGTGTGAACTTCTTCTTCTTCTTCTTTATCGTGAGCAGCGTATGCTGTGCATCTTGAAAGGCAACAGCAACAACAAACAGCAACAACCACATCCCACTGGGCTTAAATATTTATGGCTTGCCATACTTTGTTCGATTATTTATGCCGCCGTTTGTTTGTTTGTAAGTTCGCGACGAAGACGATGGCAATATGACTGTATATAAATATGTTTGCACATGCAAATTACGCCGCAGGACGACAGAAAGTGAAAAATAGTCTCGTGCTCTCATTACGAACGTTGCATAAAAGGCGCTCACTTTCGACTCTCGACTCTCAATTCTTAATTCTCGTCGGCTGTGTAATGAGTTGTAAGCCATTTGCAAACATTCCACACAAACACAGCCAAATGACCTTAAATTGGTTCAGAATGAATGGCTCAATTCGAATTGCGGAATTTCGGTTTTAAATTGCGGTATTTAGAATTGTGTTTGCTGAGCATTGAATTGAGTATCGAGATGACTGTGCGTATACTTAACGGCATCAGGTCACGCCAAACTGTAGTTGAGCAGACTTTTGGCAGTTACTGTAAACGCAAGAAGTTTTTTGCTCGCCGCGCTAATTAGCAGCCGCAAAATTGACGCATCATGCTCATCATTTTGGGCTGCCATGGCAAACCTATATGTATATAAATATTGTATATACACAACATCGGTCGTCATTATAGCGCCTTCTTCTTCTTGCTTTCTTCTCGGCATGTGGCAGTATTTTTTTTTGGCAAACTTGGCTGTGGTTAATTAGCTAGCAATATTGAGCGTTAATGCGAAATAAATCGCAGCCGAAGCAGCTGAATCAGCTGAGGAGAAAAACTCAGCGCAGTTATAGAAAAAGTCTAAGAGAGAAGAAGTCGCTCACTTAATTATGTTGACGTTTATGCCAAAGACGGTTATGGCTAACACACCCACACACAAACACACAAGCAGAAAGAGGGGCGAGAGAAGCCAACGGTAATCATTATTAATGATGACTTTTAGTTTACAAGCTAATTATTTGTTACTGTTAACTTGGCTTGCTTCTTGGGGCTACTTTTGAGCTGCGTAATAGGAAGCTTCACAGTTTTCAAATATTCTCGCCTGAGGGGGGCGACTTTCGCTTTGATATAATTTTAATTAATTTATGATATCGATGTCAGCTTTTGATGTCGTAGTACTAATAACATTTTGTGTCTTGTACTACGCTTTGCATATTAATTTGGACTTATGCAATCATCGAAATGAACACAAATCAAGCTAGACAGAAACAACACTTTTAGCTAAAGACTTTTAGAATTTATGCACAAATCATTTGTTTTAACTTTATCGTTAACAATATTGCTTTAAATCTATATATGGCAACAACATTTATAATTGCTGGCCATTATGGCTTTATGTAAATTCTTCGTAAGCCTCTTAGGCCGAGAAGCGACAACAAAAATGCAGACACAGAAACAGAGCTTAGCTAACAATTAAGTCCAAAATGAATGAGACTATTGAACCATATGAATATGCAATAACAACAACAATAACAATAACGCCCACCTAACAACCAAAGGCAGCCATAAATTAGACACGACCCCAAAACCGAACAATAAATATATTTGTGTGAGGGAGAGATTTGTAAACCTTTGCGAATCGGGGTCAGGAAATTAAGTGTGAAAAAGAATAAACAAAGAATTAAGTACATGCATGTTCATCTTAACATATTCAATCACAAAGAACTCTTTCTGTGTTATGCAATATTTGCCTATAAAAAAAAAACAGAAAATACAAAATAAATCGTGCTAATCAACTTGCAAAGAGAAGGCGATCGCAATGACGAAATAATCATTATTTTTATTATTATTATTTTTTGCCTTCTTCTTGTTTTGTGGTGGTTTTGTTTTGCTTTTAACAATTACGCAAACAAATTCACGACGACAGTGGCAACAACAACAATAACAATAAAAATAAATACAACCAACAACAATGGGCCAGCAAAAAACATTTGCAGACACTGTCGCCGCAAAGTGCGTGGGAAGAAGCTACAAAAAAGGTAGCTAAAAACAAAAGCGCAAAACAGTAGCCAGCATATAAAAGACAACAGAGAAATATTACAAAATTTCAACAGCAGAAACAAAAACAACAACAAATTAGATGCAGCACACACTGAAATTAAATAAAAATGCAATTAAAATGCACAACAACCTGTGCAAAAGAAACGCCAAGCAGGTGTAGACTGGAGGGAGGGGTGGAAGGGGGGAACATAGCATTGCGCTCACGTTGGGAATAATTAAAATGATTTTTTTTTCAGTGTGTGTGTGACACAAAACAAAAGCGAAAGTGTTGAAATATTTATGCAGAAAATGCACAAGTAGAGAAAAACACGAGCAAACCCCCAACAACAAAAACAACAGCAACAACAACAACCACAGCAAAGGTAACGACAAATGTCACCAGCAACAACAACAACCACAGCAGCAGCAGCAAAAAAGGCTAACAACAGTAACTGCTACAACAGCAACAATGACAACGACAACGACAACGATATCCAATCCAAGCAACAACAATTCTCATTTTTAATGGCACCAACAACAACGTTTTGTGTTTTTTATGCGCGAGGGTTGCTAAAAATGTTTGAAATAGTTTTTGATAACTATTTCTCACAGCATATTCAAAAGAACGTATTGAAAAGAAGAGTTGCAATTTAATTTAGTCTCACTCATCTACTTCACTTTATGCAATTCACGTCTTGTTGTTGGATGTGTGTGTGTGTGTGTGTGTGTATTAAACGTTGCATGAAGTGTGTGACTAATTTTCGCCTTTTTACCACTTGTTGTTGTTGTTGTTGTTGTTACGGCGCATGCGCCACTGGCAGCAATTGTTGTTTGTCTGCCGAATGTCTGCCAAACGGCTCGAAGCTCCAATAGCCTCTGGTTGTTGTTATTGTTGTTGTTGCTGTTGTCATTTGGAAGTAATTAAAATGGAAATTGCATTCGCTGTTTGGGCCAGACGATGAACAATGAGTGCGACCGAGAGAGAGAGAGAGAGTATTCGCATAACGAACAAACCAAGCCAAGTTGAGGATGCTGGCTCGTTGTCTGTCTGGCTCGTTCACAGCCGTTGGCCAAGTTAAATGCGCTAATAACTTTATTCAGTTGTTGTTCGGGTGTTGCTGTTGCTGCTGCTGCTGTTGGCATTGCAACATTTTAGTTCAGATTTCTATCAGCAACCGACAGCAGCAACAATCAACTTGAGACAATCGCACGGAAATTACAAATGAAGTTGTTGTTTATGCTGCTGTTGTTATTATTATTATTATTATTATCAAACAAACAGCAACTAAATAAATTTATACGTCATACTCTCTACACAGAGAGTTGATGCGTGCAAAGGGCAAACAAAAGCTCTTATCTAATACTCTATTCGCACTCCGAATTGCCGTGAATTGTACGTTAATGCAACAACAACAACAACAATGATGGCAATGACACTGACCGGTAACAGAAAAAAAAAGAAGTAGCGGGAATTACCGCATTTTCATGGTGGTTTAATTTAATATTTGAGTGTCAGGCAATAACAAACGACATAAAAAAAAGCTTTTTACTGTAAATGTTGGCTAGCGAATTAGGCGTAAAGTTGGTCAATGGATTTTGGTAATTCATTTCAAATTGTTTGGCAGAGTGGTAATCAAATATTATTACGCCATTGGGACTTTGCTTTTAGTGAACGAATACGCTAAAATCTGATTTCAAACAATCTTAGTTTCTATGTCAACAGCTTGTTTAAAAGCAAGATAACTCATTTGACTAATTCCCATTTATTATATTGGCCCCGTTTTTGAATCAGTTTAATTAAATTCTTACGCTCGTCGTCGTCAGGCAATCAACAGGCCATCATTGTTAACGGGGCTATATGATATTTTTGGGATGGGGAACGAACGAAAAAAAAAGAGGAACATATGTATCAGGCCATAAAACGCTCAATGAATAGCCACAAATTGCCGTCCGAGCCAGTCACAAGAATTATTTATTAATAAACATAAAGCAACCTTTTCCCCCCTCTCCACGGTCCCGCCTGTTCACATTCTTCTAACTGAAGCTATGCCAATTAAAATTCAAGTCGCATCGCCGCTTAATGTCATAATTATGAGCCAACTAAAGAGATTTACGCATTTTGTTTCATAACTTTGGCCGGAGCTGCCAAAAACTGAACTTGGGCCAACGACAGACAGACTCTTGCTCTTGGCCAGGCCAGGCCAAAAAGCGACGGAGTCTGTGCGTGTGCCAAAAAGTTCCCTGTTGTCTGGCATCGATTATATTATGCACAGAGTATAAGAAGAAGATGGAGAGAGAGAGAGTGAGGGGGATAGATAGACAGATGGACAGCGACAGTTGGCACGTCAACTTCTGGGCGTGAAAACAGCAACAGCAACATGGCCAAGAGCGAAGAAATATATATACATATATATTAATAATTAAACCATCATGTAAGGCACGTCACGTAACAGAAATACAAAAATTTAATTAACCAAATTAGCTGCAAAATTAATCAAATATTTAATGTGTATATTCGTCTATAGATATTGCATTTTAACAGAGATAAAGCATAAAAAGTAATGAAACAATTAAAAATCCGCCAAAAAGGCAATTAATCAATTACTAAAGTTTAACAAAAAACAACACAGCAGAGAAAAACATTAATTACTTAATGCTGATGAAACAAAAAACCGCAGAAATATATAAAAAAAATGTCATAAAACAAAAGTTACAGAATGGTTCTGTGATGTTTTATTGTGTCATAACTTTTTATAAAACTCAATATATTTTTTATACGTAATGGTCATTATGTTTACAATATATTTTCTTGTTTTGTTTGTCTTTCATTTGATCGTTAATTGTGCGAAAGCCTTTCTTTTATATAACTTATTTGGTGTAGCTTAAGTTACTGTATAAAACTTAGAATTCCTTCACCATATATTGTTTAGGTATAGCAGCTTTACACTTCGAAAAAACAAATAGGCAAATTTATGGTAAATTCAAATATTTTCGGTTATGTCTTAGCATTAAAAAATTGTGTTTTGTATTAAATGTGCTTAAAAGCACAAGAAATGAAATGCTTATAAACAAGTAATATTATTATATTCAAAATGATAATATTTCTATCTACGAAAGAGAATGATTGAAAAAATATTTTTTTGTCATGCACACATAAGAACTTTAGTATTGAGTGATTTTAGTGAACACATAAATATGTGTGTGTTTACTAAAATAAATAATTTATATTTACTAACTGCTCTACTCCGCGATTCTCAAAAATTCAAGTAAGCCTCGCTGATTTTGGTGAAAGCTAGTAGAGTGTTTACATAATGCGAAAGTGTGAGTGCAAATATAAGTAAATATTTTAGCATGCTTGTGTTATTGTTATTAAATATAAATTATTTACTGTACACACACGTTCAATGCAAAAATTGTTGTGTGAATGACAAATAAATATACATATGTCCAACCATTCTCTTTGTTATACTTAAATGGATAAGGGGTAAGTGGAAATATTATTATTATTATTATTTTGAATATAATCTCGTGTTTATAAGCACTTCATTTATATTGTTCTTGGTATGCAAATGGATTATTTTTAAGTCTATCTAGTTTCCGGATGGCCGAAAATAACTTCCCTATTTGTTAAAAATGAAATTTACTACGTTTCATGGTGAAATATCGCATAGAATTGACTATTTTTATAGTTGATTTTCTTGCTGTTTTTTTTTGAGTGTCCATCTGTCCATCTGTCAGAAAAGAAAGCTTTTCCTGTCGTCCTTGCTGTACCCAATGAGAAACATAAGCTCGCATTTCCAAATTACAATGCGGGCTGAAAGTATGAAACTATTCTCTGCACTTATAGCTCTGAAATATGATCAACTTCTGGTTAAAACAGAGTATTTTTTATAGCGCATATCATATTACTCACACGCTCTTCTAACTTGGTACACGAGAAAACATGTTCCACGCTTAGTTTAGTTGGTCATTTCAGTAAGAATGAGACCTCCACTGGTAGTATTTAAATTTGAGGCATACTTTTAAGCGCATTAAATTTAAATATACTGTAAACAACATTTGCAGCTGCACACCTGCATTTAAAAAAGTCAGAAAGCCAATTGACCTGCTGATTATGTCGCTCGGAAATTTAATCAAATGAAAGCTAGAGGCAATTATGCTTTAAATACAATTAATTAATCATGAAAACACACACGCACACACACCCGCACACACCCAGTTATTTATCCACAGCAACTATGCTGTTATTTCAAGCGTACAGAGTTGCTTTTTCTGTTGTCGTTTTTGTTGTTGTTGTAGCGTTGTTGTTTCCTTGTTGGTGCGGCCGTTTGGGGCTAGCACGCCGCAATATTAACATATCCTGCGTGTTTAAGTAACGCATAAAATTATATCCTGATTGAATTGACCAGGCAAGCATCGAGTCGCGTGCGCACGTAAAATATGCGAATTCCAATAAAGTTGCCAACGATTTTATTGTTGTTGTGTTTGTTGCTGTCGGCAGCATACAGTTCGACGGCTTTAGCCCAAGCCCAATACGTACCTCTTCTCCTCTCTCTCTATATCCGATTGCTGTTGTTGTTGTCGCGTTAAAATGCGCGCCCACGCACATAAATCACGTGCGTGAATCTCTGCAGATGTGGATTTCCATGCGAGTGTGTGTGTGTGTTTGAGTATTCCGGCAACTGTTGGTAAACGGAAAATCAGCAGACGCAGTATGTATGTGTGTGTGTGTATTAACGGCCTATCGGCTGCTGCATATCCGGGTGGACACCCGGCTTCAGTTTTATTATTATTATTGCTGTTGTTACTACCGCTTTTCGCTGTTCTTCTTGTTGTTCTCGGAGTTGTTGTTGTTGTTGGTGTGCACACACACGTGTCAATGACAGCAGAGGACACATTTTCAGTGTCGTGTTTAATTAGAGTGACCCAAAGGTGCACAGAGCACAGCGCCATTTGCACAGCTCCGTTATTCATGGCACCCTCAACACAACACCTCCAACAACTACCATATGGTACACTTTTTATATGCCCTTACAATAAGGGGGTTTAGTAAGAGTATACTGAATCTTATACCCCGATTCCACTAGAGCCGGATGCACGGAAGTAATTGGAACTCAGTAATGTAGCATTTATTCGAATTCGATTCCTATATAGTGAATCTGAATCATATTCAATTTCACTCAGTTGGAATCGACATCTCCTAGTTGACTTTGACTGTTACGAAGATGCTCATCTTTCGTTAACAGAGGAGCTTAACAGCGCTGTAGCCAACAGAAATACCAAATTTCTTATCGATATTAGGTTATGAACAGTGCCAAATTGAGTATAACAGAAAATATAACAGCTGCTAGCGGCTTTTTAATCGGATTTCTGTTAAAACTTTATGCAGTTTCAGTTGGATTGATAGCGGAACGATATAATAAAGAAGCCTAGTGGAATCGGGGTATTAGTCTTTTGTTCAACTAAAGTAGATTTCTTTGAAAAACTCACTTCTTGTCAGTTTCTTTCTATTCAAACTATAGTGTATCTCATATTCGACACACTTTCCGTTCGCTTTTCGCTTTTGTTAAATTATTTTTTTCGCTTAACTCGTATTTATACAGAGCAAAAGAACATAATCACTAGTAGTTAAGGGCATCCGATATGCTGCTCCTCTATATAGTATACAGATGTGCATTCGATATATATATGTATATTCCGTCGCATGGGTTGAACGCGTGATTTCGTAGCAATTAAGTGCTCTTTGTACTTGGCTGCAGTTTTCACAGTTTTTTTTTTTGCTCGCCGCCTTTACGTAAGTCAAAACGGCTGTTGGCGTTGATTTACAGTTACGCGCAACGTCGTGTACTATTATTAGTCGTATTTAAAACAAACAAAATGTGCTAGCACCGTAGAGTACGACAACAGCAACAAAAGAAAGAAAGGGGCGTGCATATGTTTATTAATGAATTATATACTGTGCTCGTCGTAAATGGCGTGATTTGTTTTGGCTAACGCCTCGGGTGTTGCGTATACGTCGCGTGTGCCATCAATTGGATTTTAAAGTGCACATTTTCTTTTTTCCTTTTTTTGTTTTTGGGCTTGGCAGTGACAATTTGGCGGACTAATGGGCCCAAGCGAGGCGACGGTACATTTCTTATCATTTAAAACGCATAGCCAGCCGTTTATGGCTCGCTTTAAGCCCAGTCGAGAGGCCAAATACCCAGACAGACGCCAACACACAAGAGCACTGGGAAGCAGAGGCACAACGCAATCCCAGCTCGAGTCAAGAGCTGCCAATAGACAACAACAACAACAACACACACACACACACACCAACACACACATCGTTGACAGTTTCCCATATTCCCCAGACTCCCTCTCTCTCTCTCTGTCAACTCCCGATTCCATATGCCATCTCCCAGAACGACTTTGCTGTGCATGCCGCTCTGTCATATATGCGCAAATTAGTCGTTAGTCGACGTTTGGAACTCATGATGCTGTTGCTGTTGCTGCGACTCGCGAGTTTAATGACTTTGGCGTTAGACGTCGTTGTTGTTGTTGTTTCTGTTGTTGAGGTTGCTGATGAGGCGCACGATAATGGCCCATGATGGTCGCGTTCTTGTCAAAGTCAACGCAAAATAGCAAAACTTCACCGCAGGGAAGTGGGAAAGTGGGAAAGGCTTAAGCCTCTCACATGTCTGTAGTTGGGCAAACCGGTGCAGTTTCATGCACTTCAATGCACATTCATAGTTCCGGCTGTGCACTGCAAAGAATATTAATTCACGTTAATGTTGCGATAGCTATAGCTTGAAATCTTTTGCAACTATAATTTGTTACTGTGTACGAGCATAAATGTAGCATAATTAGCATGTCGCTTTTGCTTTTGCCTGCCTCTCTCTTTACCCCCTTCTCTCTGTGACTTACGCACTTGCAACCTGTGATGCAAACTCTCAACATATTGTCAATGTTAGGTTCCTTGACTCGACTTTGTCATGTCATTTTACTTTGCTGCTGTCGATTCCTCCTATCTCTCATGTTATGCAATCAGCATCAGCCGTTGCTTTACCGCACTCACTGTACTGTAACTTCTTCTGCACAGAGCAGAAATTATGCCAAGATTTGTGACTTTTGTGCATCTAATGAGCTTGTAATGTTTGTCTAAGTCTTGCCAGCTAATGAAACTACTTGCCTAGCTTAAGCTTTAAGACATGTGTGTGTTTATGTTGTGTTGAGAAGTATCATCATTTTCGCGAGTAGTGTAATTTGACATAATTTTTTTGGAGTTGTGCCACAAAACTCCATTAACTCGGCTAATTGACACTTGTGTGGAGAGACTCGACAACTACTCTACTCTACGATTAAGTATACGCTTCGGCACATGCTATCAAAAGCGCTTTCTTTAACTACGACTAAACTAAGCCAAATCTTTGCTCATGTAATTGTTGTTGTTGGTGTGTATCTGTAACAACTTTGTAATTGCAGTTTCACTTTCTATGCAGCTAGCAGCAGAGTAAAGTTGCCAGGGCGACACTTGCAATGAAAGTGAATTCGGTTTTTGTTTGCATTCGTTCGTTACTGTTGCTGTTAGCTTGTTGTTGTATTTGTTGCCAAGTTGAAGTGTCGTTAACCCAATTTGAAAGCATTTGGGCAAGCGCCATGCAAATGCAACTTTGGTGTCTCGCATTTTTCTTCTTTTTTGCGTTAGGTTGTTTTTTTCTTCTTTTTTTTTGGCATTGTGGCATGGAGACAGGTTGCAACTTTTGCTTTCGCTGGCCAGCCAAAACGAATCGAAACGAAACCAGTTCAAAAAGTTTGTTAACGTACCTCGATTGCAGCATAGCAAGCAAGAAAAAGTCAGCGTCGCTGACTCAACTTCAGGTTATACCTATCTAATAGTTTTTGCTGCTGCAACTGCAACTGCAACTATCTAATGACGTTGTTCATATTGCACCAATTAGCTGAGTGCTTGGGCCTCTTCTATCTCTCTCTCTCTCGTCTTTGACTTATGTGCTCCGTCTCGGCAATTAAGTTGGTAATTTTATCATGAACTTTGCATCTCTGTTTTTGGTCAAGTGCAGAAACACACACACACCAGCTTAGCCTCAGAAATTTGCAAGTTATGAACAATAATTGCTGCTCTCTCCTTCTCTCTCTCTCTCTCTCTCTCTCTTTCACTCTCTGTGTGTGTGTGTGTTGAGAGGAGGCCTTAAGGCCTTTCATTCTGACCTGGCTCGTTACCTGGCACCACATAAAATTGTTGCAAATTGTTTAGTGCAATTTGTCTTGGCCAAATATTTGCGTAAAATGGCCACACACACACACACACACACTAACACCCACAACAAATATTATTTGCTGTTCAAAAATATTTTAAATATATGCCACACACAAAAAATCATAAGTTAAAATTTCTGGCTCTCTCTCTGAAAGCAATTAAAACATATGCATGTATATATATATATATATTTATGTCGCTTTGGTCTAGACTTGGCCATAAATAATGTAAGCCAGCAACAGCTTGTCACTGCAAAAGTCAACAAACTGCCAGCCAGTCCCACTGTGCACTGTGCACTCAGTCAGCTCCGGCGCCTGCTGTTAGGCAACAATTTCTGCAGCCATTTTGTAAGCACTTGAATGTTGAATCAGTTGCAAACTCCCTCTGCTTCTTCTTCTCCTTGCTGCTCTTCACACCGCACTCTTGGCCCAGTTGAACGAGGAGAACGATTCAAATGTGTTAAGAGTGCGTTTTGACCATGTGCATGTGTATTGGCCATATCAATGCATTAAATACCCTTGCGGGCAATATCAATGGACTTCAAAGGGGGGTGGAGTAAGGGTATCTGTGATTCGTCGCTTAACACTTTCCTGTTTTATTCACATTTTTGCGGCAGGTGCATTTTGTGGAGACGCCACTTAAAGCGCTCGGCAATTGCCAGCAAAAGTGTAAAATAAATTGGAAAATATTATGCGAGTATGAAAGTAAAATGAAATTGATATGCAGCTATTGCACTTGTTTGTGGGTGGGGACGTTGCCTTTTGTGTATGTGTATGAGTGTGTGTGAGTGTTTGTGTGTGTGTGTGTAAGTTGATTTTTGCCAATTTGTGCCAGCTGAGAATGTTGCAACAAAATAGTATATTTAAATATGCCAAGAGTGCGCACAGCTAACGAGATGGCACACACACAAACACACACAGACATTCGAACGTTGCACTTATACTTAAAGCGCCTGCCATTTCATATTCAGAATCAAGAGCCATTTTTAGTGGCTGGCAAATGTCAAAAAGTCACAACGATGTTTGCTTAAAACGTTAAGCACTGCCAATAAATTCTGTCTCAATCAATAAGGCAAACTGGAAACAGGAATCAGATTGGAGAGAGTCCGGAGTCACACATATCCCACAGATACAAACACACACACACACACACACACACACCGTAGCTAGCTGCTTCTGACGTTAGATAAATTCTTCTTTACCAATGCACACGGGGCAATCAATGATGTGCGTGTGTGTGTGTGTGTGTGTAGCAAATGGTGTGCCAAACTGACAGCAAACTCAATTGCTATATAAAAATACGAAATTTACACAAATATGCGATGCCAACTCTCCACCCTCCCTCCCTCCCTCCCGCCCTCTTGGCCTGTCAGAAGCGTATCTTATCTTCATTTGCCAAGCCAAGCGGCCAGCCGCATTGAACTACTCGTAAATATATATGTATATATTTGTTGTTGTTGTTGCTGTCGCTGTAAATGTATCCGTATCTTCTATGTGTGTGTATCTATAGCTTGGCATTCTTTCTATTAGCTTCCAGTCGCCAGATCGCATTTGGGCTATTTAACTTTTAAGACTAATTAATTACGAAACGACGAAATGAGCAATGTCTTAAAGAACTAGATGAAGAACTCGCTGCATACACTCAGAAAAAATATTTGACTTGTAGTAGAAAGATATTATGGATAGCTACAGGAGAAGCAAAAAACTTAATAAAATCTGATTTCGAAGTATGAAAAGGCTTTTTTTATAATTGACTATAACTTTGTTATTTTTAATCATAGCACAGCGCTTTTTGCAGAAATGTGTATTTGGGAGTGGCCTTTTAGAAAATGCAAGAAACGCGATTTAAAAAAAAATTGAGTTACGTCCTTTCTATATTAAGCTAACGTTATGTGGTTTTTCCTGGCTTTTGAAACTCTTTTTTCTTAAGTGCAGAGCTGCTGCTGAGAAAAACCTTAGAAAGGTGGCGAGAAAAATTTCAACTGCCATCGCTATAATTTTCCATTTTCTTGAGCGCTTTCCGCTTCTTCTTCTGATGCTTGTTCTTAGTCTTTTTAATTACTTGGCTCGCCGTACGCCAAGACCAAAGTCAAGTCAAGTGGCCAAAACCCGGACGTCTATGTCGATGTCGATGTCGATGTCGGCTTCTTGCTGTGCTGTGTTCTGCGGTTAAAAGTTAAGCCTGTCCAAGTTGGCCAGTTGTAGCTAGCCATGGCCATTTCGAGCACTCTCCATTCGCCTCCCATTATCATCATCACCATCAGCTAGCGCCTCGTCGCCGTGTAATTGATGCCGTCGCGTTCTGTGTGTGTGAGAAATTTGCTGCTGTTTTACTGCGCTGGGTTCATGAACTTTTGCTCATTAAAGTTTGAGTGATTTTAAGTAGCAGTCAAGTGAATATCGGTAGCCGAAAAACACAACACAAAGTGGTCATAAACATTTTACGTATCTTCCGACACTCAGCCTTGAAAGCGTTTTCGCTTTTCCCATACATCATCATCTTAGGCAAAGTGTTCTAAATTTGAGTGTGGTTTGAGACTTGGCTAAATTAAATATATTTAAAATTGTATATTTATATATGCATTTTTCATTGCTTTTTTGGCAATTGCTTGCTGATTAATTTATATGGCAGTTTGTTAATTAACAAATGTCGACGTCAATCGTCAATTGCCAGATTGAGAGATTGAGCCATTCAACTTGAACTCGGCTATTAGGCAAACGAGATTTTTCGACTTGATGTTGCTTGGTCAGTTTGACGACTACAAGTCGGAGTCGTTGTTGCTGCTTGCACTCTTGGCCAACGCTCAATTAACAGTTGCACACACACACACTCGCACACACGCACCGCACCCAACAGCAACGAAAGCTGGCTGGGCACGAGGCAATGAACGACGTTACCGCCAACGTAATTGCTCCGAAGCGTCGATCGCAAAACTTGCCCAAAAGCTTAACTGACCGCTTTGCTCCTCTTCATCTCTCTCTTCACCTCTTTCTCACTCTTCGCCCACTCACATAATTGCACAAAATGGCGGCGATTAGCGTTTAATCAATTTGCCTGGTTTTTTTGTTGTTTTTGTTTTTATTCTTGCGCGCAATCGTCGTAAACTGGCACAAGGTCTGGTTTCGGTTGCGGTTGCGGCATAAAGTATCTACAGAGACTGACATACAAAGATACATTTTACAGATATGTACATAAGCTTACAGTATGTGTAACGGCTGCCTCGCAAAGCGGATCAGTCGCTAAAATGCGTTGGCTTCGACTTTCGAGTTCATCAACTGCTGCTGCAAACGTGTTCTCTACCTCTCCCTCCCTCCCTCTACCTTCCCTCTCTCTTACTCCAGTTGTTGTTATCGCTGCCATGGCTACTGTTAGCTAGGTACGTAGGAGACACAGAAGCTGTTGCTGTTGCTGCTTTTATCGGTCAGTAGCCACAAAGTCCTGGATCTCAGCTTCAGGCATAAAATAATTTTGCGACTCTCACACACACACACATGAATATGTAAATATGTGTAGATGTGTGTGTAGCATTTTTATGGCATTCATTACTTGAACGCTTTTTCATCTTGTTTTCTCTTTCGCTTGATGTTTGCTTTTAATTATCAAATCATCACATGATCATTACCACAAACTGACAAAAGTGACGATGATGACGACGACGACGACGACGACGACGATGATGAAGATGATGATGATGACGCTGTGAGCATTTCCCTTTTGGCCATTTGTTGCGGCTGCTGTTGTTTAAAGTAATTAATTTTTGATTATTTTGCTGCTGCGTATTTACACAAAGAATTTCTGACTTTTAAAGCCAAATGTGATTGCATTTAAATAAAAACGTGTGTGTGTGTGTGTGATTTTGTTTTATTCATTATTTTTATAAGAGTTAAAGCTATAAAAATGACTGCGGATGGATTCATTTGATTCATATTATTATTTTTCGTATATAAAACGTGCCTGGCATTGCCTTTGTTCAAGTGCTTCCTCTTCCCCTCCTCGTTTATTGCATTTGCCATGCAATTTGTCTCAGTTTAGATTACATTTCCCACTCCAACAACACAATCCACAATCTCTTCCCATCTGCCATGCACTAATCTCATTGCAGTCGGCCCTTTTACTACTCGACTCGACTATCGATGGAATTAGCTTCAGCGCCATAAATCAGTAAATCAAATGCTTTATCGCAATGAAATTCACTTTTTCCGAGATGCGCCTTTCACCTTTCGAATTCAATTAACTGCAAGCCAATCACCCAAAGTTCGTTAAAACGAATTGCAAAGCGTGGGATGCTCTCTCTCTTCCCCTTCTTCCCCTCTTTCTCTTCTTTTCGCTGTTGTTATGCTATGCAAATATTTGCCATCAACATTTTTGTACGCTAATTTCCTTGGTAAATTTCGGGGCTGACATCACGCGCACAACGCATAAAGACGAGTAAGAATGGATGAGGGGTGAAGGGTGGCGGCTGTCTCGATAGACATTTCACAAAAAATAAAAGAAAATGAAACGAAATTGTTGCACTAAGCACGTTCAAACACACACACACACACAGTAGCAGGCACACATAAAAAGAAGATGCTGAAATTTCGTCACATATTTTTGCGTAAATTGCCGGAAAATCGCAAATCATTGCAGATAAACATCGAAGTCAAGAAAATGAACAGAAGAAGCCAGCCGGCAGCCAACCAAATATCGAACAATGTTAAGCAAACACTCAAACACACACACACACACAAATTTGGCAAGTTGTGTTTCCGCTTGCGCAAGAAATTGAGGCAAAAAAAAAAGAAATACTCAGAAAGAAAAAATGCAGGGCAAAAAAAAAAAAAAAAAATACACACACACACACACACAGGCAGTTCAAACAGACAAAGCGTCTGGCGGTTGGCGGCTCAGTTTTGTGGTGTTGCTGCCACCACTGCTACTGCCACTCAATGATGCCAATAAGCGTTGGGGCAAGAGTCGCGGGAGGTGAAGGTGAAGGGGATGGCAGCTACTACACCAAAACTGCATGAATCGCATGCAGCGTAAAACGTTTTCGCCACGCTTGAATTGAACTTGCTAAGGGGCTCGACTCAGACTCTGATATACAGAGAATATAGTATATGTATATAGAAAGATTCACAGTCGAAGTCTCCATCAATATCCGCAAGTTTGAGCGTCACAATTCGCTGGATTTTCAATGCATCCATCTCCATTTCACTCTGGTCGGCGTTTCATCTTTTTTTTCTTCGATTTTTTTTTCGATTCTTGTCAGCAGCACGTGGTGTGTTTTTTTCTAGGTCGTCTGCTAAAAAAAAAAAAAAAAAAAGAAGGCCAAATCAGCATCATTGGCAACGCCTTGTGATTTTGCATTTTGGCTTTCTTTGCCTTTTGTATACTATAATCAAGTTTGCAAATTATTTGGTAAGCAGCTGCTTTAGTTTTGTGCCTTCGTTTCGCTCCGTTGGCCTAGTTGGATTTTAATTTGTATTTAGACGCAGCTGCTAAGCTAAATCTTTGCTCCTGCTGCTTTCCAGCTCACTTCACTTGAGTTGTTGATCTTTTGCTTTACGTTGGCCATAAAATTGAATTCGGTTTGATTGCATTTGATTGTAGCTTATCAGAGACCAAGGCAGCAACAGCAACAGCTACGATTTATGCATCGTTAGGTTTTCAGAGCCTGACGCAGCTTGGCATAGTTCAAAATGCCTTAGCATTTGCATAATGCGTCAGCCACACAGTTAAGGGAATCGCTTGAATTTAATTTTATTTTAATTAAGTTTTCGCCTAGACGTGGCAACGATGCAACGATGCAACGTGCCACGTCTTGTGGCAACTCTGATGAACTGCTGACAAGCCGCAACGTGTGTGTGTGAGAAATGTGTTCAACATTTGAAGACCTTGGGCGCATTGCAGTCTGTCACTCAGTCAGTTAGTCAGTTAGTCAGCCGCTTGCCATTAGGGAAGCTAGAAAGATGTGGCACAAAATAAATAAAAAACTCTCACTTTGCTCTATTAATGATAATTCACACGGCAACAGCAGCAGCAGCCTGAAGTGTTTTGTAGTGAAATTATGCTGCGCTAATTGCACACCTGTTTTCAAGAGGCTTAAAAGCTGCCTTTGCCCGCTGAGGCATAAAACTGGCGACCACTTTGGCTCTCTTATCGCATCTGGGCCTTTTTCGCGGCATTCGAAACCGAATCTGGCCCTGACATGATGCGTTTTGTAATAGATTGTTATTGTACGGTTTTTTTGTTTCTTCGCACCAGATTTGCACAGCCCGCTGCACAATTAAAAGCTGTCAAAATTATACTTGTGTTTGTGTGCTTCCCCCATAATTTTGCACATTTCAGATATCAAATCTCGAATGCCTTTTGATTGTCGTTGTCGTTGTCGTTGTTGTCGCCTCTTTTGCACAATTCAGCAACAATTTTGAAAAATCATTTTCACACACGAATGCATTTCATATTTCACATTTCGCACTTCGGCCCGGAAATGTTTTTGGCGCCCCCCAAAACGAAATGCGGGGTACGTCCCGCCCCCAGCACTCAGGCGATAATGAAGCCGCCAATAGGCGTGAAATCAAGCAAACTTTTGGTTTATCTTTTACCCAACAAAACAACAATAATAATCGTTTGCGTGTGCATTGCCGTTCAATTGTTGGAAAGATTACAATGAACGTGCACAAAATGAATTGCCAAAACAAAAAAACAAAAAAATACTAATTTCATTTTAAATAAATAATCACATGGTATATATTATAAAGTATAGCTATCTATTGCCGACAACAGCAACTAATGATAATAATATTTTTGTAAATTTATTGCAGCTAAACAACAAATACACTCCAACTAACTAGTGGAAAAATCTCTCTCCGCTTGAGGTAAGCCCACACTCAACATTTATTTTGTTAGTTCATTAACAGCTCAAAGTGCATAATGTAAACAAGTAATTAAGATTTTAATAGATACATATATATTGAAGTAGTAGTTTTGAACTCAAGAATCATTTTGAAGTTGTCGTTGCGGTTTTAGCAATGTGCTACATAATAATTAACGCTTAGCATTAAGTTCATTGCGGGGAGTGTGGAGCAGAGCGTCAAGTGCAGACCGCGAGGCCAATCAAAGCGTCATTGAAACGGAAACGGAAACGACAAGTCAAATGGAAGTCGGCCGCAGGAAATGAAGCGCACAAGTGGCAAAGTGACCGCAAATTAGCGTGCAACGAATGCTACACTCTCAAAAGATTTCTTCTGCTGCTGCCCCAAAAATTCTGATGAATTATTAAATATAACCAAAGAAAGAAAGAATATAGATAAAGCGTAGACGAAGACGACGGCTGTGGCAAGTTTGTCAACGTCAACGTCAACGCTGTGGCTGCAGTTGCAGTTGCAGTTGCAGCTGGGCTGCTTGAATGAGCGCTCAAATGAACACCGCAATGAATGTGCGCCGCATGACAAATACGTAAAGTTTCTTTTGAAATTAAGCAGCATTTGCTGCCAATTCTTAACTACATCAGCGACAAACTTTGTCCTCTCGCACTCGCTCAACTCGTCGCCAGCGTAACTGTTGTATTTGTAGTTGCTGTTGTGTTTGTCCTTTTTCCTTTTTCGTTCTTCTTCTTCTCGTCTTTTTTAGTTCTTTTTTGGCTTCACTCAGCTTTCCAAGAGTCTGGAGCAGCTCGGGCGCTTGCTCATTTCAAACTTTTGACACAGAAACTAATTTTGGCAAGCGGGTGCTACCAACCGAGTCGAGCTGCTTCTGGCTTCTACTTACTCCTTCTTACTCACATTTTGCTCCTGGCTCTTGTTGTTGTTGTTGCTTCGTTGCATTTAGTGGCTTTTCATTCTTTTGCTGATTGCAATATTTCATTGCCTTTGCGGTTCGTGTGTTGCATACTTTTTTGCAGCAACGAGCTGAGGTTTGCCTTAATTAATTGCCATCCCACCTCCCCGTACCCCCTCTACACACACACCCCTCTCTCTCTCTCTGTTACGCGCAATCGCTTCTACTTTCATTTCCGTTCTCCTCGCAGTCCAAGTCGCAGGTTTCCTTTTTCCATTCGCAATTGTCGCCTTTGCCAGCTGCATTTTTCGGATGCTGCCTGCATTTTAAAGTGCTTCGGCATCGAATGGCACTTTAATTGCCATTTGATTTGATTTACGTCGCCATCGCCATCGCCTCCCTCTCCCTCCTTCTTCACTCCTGACATTGTGCAATTATCGAGCTCTAAGCTCTGAGGAAAAGCCCAACAATGTTGTCTCACATCGCGAGAGACGCTGTCAAATCAACGCTGCATATCAAATATCACAATTTACGGCATTTTGATTATGTGGCAATAACTGAGTGAGTGTTTCCTCTTGTTCTCCGTTATGGTCAGCATCTAAGCGACAGCTGAGCAAAGAGTAAAGTTTGTTAGTGATATAAACATCAATTCAATTAGTTGAAAACACACACACACACACACACCTCAAGCTACGGTTAAGAATCACACTTGTGTGTATATGAATGTCAAAATCCCAAAATCTACAATTGTTAGCTTATGCATATGGAAATCCATATAAGCTTATTGTTGCCATATTTGTTTCAAATGGCAAAATTGAGATAAACTCTCTTTTTCAACTTGAAATGTTTTAATTTTATTCGACAAACTCAAAGTCTTGGAAGCAAACACACACACACACACAACTATATACGAGTCTGAACGTTTTGGGGAAAGGCAAACAATTTTCTTTGAAATTAAGCTATTAAATGAGGCCAAAAGGCAAAGCCAAGAATATGAGATTCAAGAGCTTCTGCTGAATGTTTGCAATCATATTTCTTGCCCCCCAACTCTCTGTGTATGTGTATGTGTATGTGTGTGTGTTTGCCCCCAAAATGTAGACGTGGCTAGAGAACAGCTTATGCAGTAAACTGTTTCCAGCTCCCTTTTTGCATGTTCGAGAGTGTGTTGAATGCAATTAATGAAAATTTTATTATGCTGTCGATGAGTTTTGCACGAGTAACTGAACAGAAGTAGGAGGAGGAGAAGGGGAAGGGGCGAATGGGAAAGGGAATGAATGCATCGAACGATGACCAAATGAGGCAAACAACAGCGCAAAATTTGCACAAATTGCAACAATAAAAATTAGCAATTGAGATGCGCATCTCTCGAAAGTCAATTTACAATCTGCAATTGCAGTTTTGGTGGCGCATGCAACACAAGCACACACACACACACAGACACATGACTAGGAAAAGGAAAATTAAATGCTACTCTACATGGCTAAAATTTCACTCATGCCCGTTAATAATGCAAATGGAAATGGCAAATGGGAATGGGAAATGCGAGATCGTAGATGCAAGATGCAAGATGAACAGGGCTAAAAAGCTGATTTCATTTCATTTGCAAATTTAACTTACTTTTATTTGAATGCATCCCTTCTTTTCTTTTCTTTTCTTTTTCTTTTTGGCATGTGCGCTCGAATTTGCTACAATTACCATCGCGTCTGGGCGGGGCAATTGCATTTTCAATATTTCCAGCAGCAGCATCATCATTTTTTACTGTTGCCTCTGTTGCCCCGTTTGCACATTTTGTCCAGATTCTTGTGCACTACAACATCTACAACATCTATAAATTTTTAACTACAAGCTCTCTTGAATGCAATTACTTTTCAATCTTTATGCCCTTCACAGTCTCAGACTGCAGACATGGGCATCTCTCTCTCTCTCTCTCTCTCTCTCTGTGTGTCTGTGTGTGTGTGTGTGTGTGTAGTTGGACGCGAAAATTGCTTATTTCAACATTCAAGTTTTGAAAAGTTCGCCACCTCGTTTCGTTTCGTTTAAAAAGCAAAAGTTTGCCATAATTTTGCGAGAGGTCTATCACTTTCTTCCCTTCTTAGTTTTTCCCTCTTTACGCTTACTTTTTGCCACTTTCTGCTTCCGTATTTGCTTTGTGTGAGAGCGGAGAAAAAAGTAGGTTGAACTTTGTTTTATTTGATCTAGAAATTGACATGATTGTTTATGCAGAAAAAAAGAAAATAGGGCGAGAAAAATTGTATGGAAATTAAAAGTTGGCGTTGGAAATATCCGCGACACTTTTCATTCATCTCTTCTCTAGTTAAAAAAGTTTATCTTGTGATTTAAAACTGAAAACTATCCTAGCTCCCGCATAGGGAATGAGCACAGACATAAATCTGGGCGGATTACAGAGCTTAAGCATAAGCCAAGAAGCTTCTGGAATAAAAAAGTTAGATACTTTCGGAATTAAATTTATTTCAAATTTACATGGCGAAGAATTTCTGTCAGAATGCTCAACTTTTCTGATCATTAATGAACAGAACTGCAGCAGCTGCTTGAGAACTAATCCTGGCAGCCGTTATAGCTCTAGTTACCCTTTCACCATATTCGACATGCAGTTGCTTGTCAGCTGCTTGGGAAAGTACTTGCATGATGATGATGTCTAATCTTTTTATAGGCCAACGGCGATTTTTTTGTAGAAGTAGTAGCAGTAGCTGCCGCTTGGACGGATTAGTGATCGGATTAAGAATGAACATGTTTGCAAAATACGAAATCTTTATGGCCGTCAAGCAGATTAAGAATGAATTGTTTTTTATTGCGGCGACACGAAACAAGTCAAAAATCTGTTGCAGAACAGGTAAACCTGAGGACAGTCACAGGCCATAGGTAGACCAGAAAGTGACCTAAAAAAGGCGACACGTCAGGCAGGTAGATAATAGTGGGTGGTAATGTGACTGTGGCACTATAAAAAGTCAAGCAATCGGGGTTCTGGCCATCAAACGCAAAGCAAACACAGAAGCAGCAACAGCTACAGGAGCCGGAGCTAAACCTCTCTCTGACACGATCTTTGGCAATATCGCAAATAGCATCTAAATCGACAGCAATCAAGTGTCAAGTGTCAAGTGTCGCATCAACCGCACCTTCACCTGGAACTACAACAGCAACAGCAACATGTCACGCTATCAGAAACTGGTTAACGAGAGCGACTCGGAGGAGAAGCAGCAGCAGCAACAGCCAGCCAACAATGTTGGCTATCATCTGTATTTGTATCGAGAGCAGTTGGCCCGTCGCAATGTTGAGTATATGAGGCTGTCGAAAGCGAAATACTTCATTACCGAAACGCTGCTGGCCAAAACTGTGCGCAATCTGAAAGGTTGCAGCACCGACGAACTGAAGACGGTCAACAATCAGATTGTGTTCAAGCACAAACTGCGCCATCAGATTCATCGTCTGCGCAAGCTACAAAGTCTGGGAATTCGCAATGCCAATCCGCATATGGAGAGCACTGAGCTGTAGAGGAGTTCAAAAGGATTCATGGCGCCCTTCATCTAGGCTATGACCTGAGCATAGCTTACAGTGTATTGGGGCAACATTGTGTATTAGTTTTTAGTGGCGGGCACATTTTAAGAAAGTACTAAATAAGTCATTGTTCCATTTCTTTTATTCAATTTAAGACATACTCAACTCATTAATAAATATAAACATAAACAAATCTATAAGTGATTTGTATTTTGCTTAAATAAACCTGACAAACCTTGCCGCCATTTAAAACCACTCAATGTCATCAAACACACACACACACACACACACACACATAATAGAGTCATTGCAACCTCAAACTTCGAGGCTAGCAGTCAACCACTGACTGAGGACATTTGCAGCGGCGACTAATTGAGTTCTCTAACATTTTGACATGTGTCAAATGAAAGTCGCACAACTGCCAAGAAATGTCAAGTCGTCCTACTTGGTCCACCTACTCCTTGAATCTGCTTACGCCCACTTTGTGGCACTTAATTTATGCACAATTTGTGTGCCTTGAACTTTTGCATTGATAGCAAATGGTTTGCTATCGCAATATTATCTGGCTAGCAGGTTACAAGTGTAACATGGCCAGTTTTGGAACTTCTGGTTCAATTCTTTACATACTTAAATACCCTCTCAACATATTGGCTGCAATTAAACTGCACATCATTTTGGCAAAGTGCTTTACGCTTAACTGAACGCCAACAGAATTATTTGCACTTGAAAAATATTATTTTTTAAAAATATGTACCTGCATCCTTCCACAGTTAAGCGCACACGTAAACACAAAAGTACGCAAACATGTGTGTTTGTGTGTGTGTGTGTAAATAAATGCGGCATAATAAATAAATGTGGTGCGCTTAATGCGTTGCAGTAAGTCAATTTTATTATTGAAATTACCAGGCAATACAAAGTTCAAACAATAACAGAAAGCTGTGTGTGTGTGTGTGTTTATTGTGGCATTTAATTGTCAATACCCATACACACTTATGCACACCCACACACACCGCAGATGTAGCTACATATGTTTGCAATTATGGTGGGCTTGCAATTTACAAAACACTCAAAAGTATGCTATGAAAAATGTTGCTCACATTTAATTTTCCACACAATCAATTTCTTACACGAGCACACACATCTGCCTGTCATTGAAGCAATGAAGGCCATATGTTAATTTCTACAAAATATATTTATTTATGCAACCACACACACACACACACACACACACACATGAGCTTAATCGCTCAAACTTCCTGCTGTCAATTATGATGCGAACAGAAAGTTTGCTCTTACAGTTTTTTCAAGTGTAAGCAATTGCATTTGCAGTTGTCCTTTATGTACATAGTTTACTGTATACAGTCGTACATAGTGTGTATGGCATTTCGTTAAAACCACTAAATAGTTTTGCAACTCAGCTCGTAAACTTGAAAGCGACAGGCAGCAGCTGCGCCTTGGCTGCCAGGATTCAGGAGGGACTGCAAAGAAGAAGAAGAAGAGTCGATTAGTGCGCTTCATTATGAACATCATTTTCATTATGTTTATTATAAAGAGAGAGAGAGAGAGAAGGAGGAGGCGCGTCCTTGCTGAGCGGTTTCAAGTTAATGCAATAAATAAAATTTCAACTGCACCGCCGGGCATGTTTAGCCGCATGAAAAGCGACAGTAAGCCGTTGCCAGTTTTGTATGGCAAGGAGAAGATGATGAAGAGGAAGAACTTGCCTGTGTTTATCTTAGCCGGGCCCAGAACCTTTTGTTTACCCGCTGCCCAACTGGTCTCCTGTTTGCTGCCTGTTTTCTTTCACAAAACTTGTGACCCGCGCCTCCTACCCATCCCTCTTCCTCCTTTCGTCCGTTGCTTAGTTGCTTGGCTGGATGCTTGGTTGCTTGGTTGCTTGGCCGACTGCTCTAATGAGTTTACAAAAAGTTTTGCTTTAACAAATGCACAGGGTGTGTGGTTGTTGTTGTTGTTGTTGTTGTTAAGTCTTGGCCAACTGCCCAGCATGTTATACAAATTGCAGAGTAAGCTCGAAACCAAAACTGTCATCAACGTGTCTCAGTCTGGGTCTGCATCAGACTTAAACAACATCGTGTGCCCTGCTGGGGCTAAGGCTGCGACTGCAACTGAGACTGTCATCTATTTGTTTAAGCCATCCTTCCATTTGCAGGTAGTATATATATGGCATTGTAGCTAGCTGGCTGCTTACTAGTATGCGACTATATAGCGAAACTTTTCACATTTATGTGCAGCCAGAATATGCATTTTAATTAGTTTAGCAAAAGTTGACGCTGCTTTAGCTGCCTTTTCAGTCAACGTCTGGTTAGTTACACAAATTTAATAGCTGTTGTTGTTGTTGCTGCTGTTGCTGTTGCTGTTAATGTTGCTGCATTTGTCACAGCACTTTAATGTGGTTGTGCTTTGAAAGTTTTGCATGCCTACGAGCATGCCACCCGCAAAACTTGTTAACATTTCACATAGCTGCAAATTCAATTAGTTTAAATGTACACATTTCCCTTTTCCATTCTCTGTCTTCAAGTTGCTGCTGTTGCAGATAAATCCTTGTCGCCTGCTCACAATTTAGTTAACAATTTTGCCATCTAAACGCACATAAATTAATATGTCTTACCATAAATCTGTTGACTGTTTTGTGGGTAAACATTTTGGCCAACAGTAGTATAAAAACAAACCAAGCAACAACAGCTGAAACTCATTAGAATTTTCAATAAATTAATTTCAATATAAATAAAGTGCAGTCCTTGCTTGTCAGTATGTTGGTTGTTGTTGTTGTTGCCACTTCATCTTCATCCTTTCTTCGTTCTCTAGTGTGTCCTTTGGCAAGTTGCTTCAATGTTGCACACGTCAGTTGTGCCACTTTAAGCAGCTGCTGCACATTTTCACTTATCGCTACAAACACACACACACACACACATGAAATTACATACATACAAGCTTCTTCCACCCTGCTTACTTAGCCTGAGCCGTACTTAGCTGCTTGCGAGGGAGTATTGGGCGCTTCAAAGCGGTGATTATGTCGTCTCTGCTTGGCTGATGCTCAACGCTCAACGCTCCACGCTCAGCGCTCATTGCTCAGCCAATTTTTCTTGTTGAATAAATTAAGACGTTTCCCTCCCACCTCTCTCTTCCACGCTTGTAAGCTTAATGAAATTGTTAATTTTACAGCAGAGCATACAGCGCGTATACTTGATGTGTCTTTAGTTACCTAAGCAACGCCATTGGTTAGCCTTGATCTCTGTCAGTCAGCTCCTCCACCCAGTTGTTAACTCATTAGGTTGCTGCTTTAAGCCGCTTATTGTATGAGCTTCAGCTACCACATCCTCTCCAGTTAAGAATTGTTTCGCTCACTGTATACGTGTGCTCTAATTGCATTTTAAATGTCTCAACTCTTGTTGTTAATTGACAAATGATTCGTTGCATTTGTATTAAACTTTAACCTGCAGCCACTTAATTAGTTGCGGCTGCTGCGACAGCTCCTATATAGAACTCAGATGGTTGGTTTTAGCCACTTTGGCATTGCGTTAACTGCTTTTTCATATGACCATCAATCTGCGGCCAAGTTTTGTGGGTGGATGGCCGAGGAGAACAAAAACAACAGAAAGTTGCGCACAACTTTTGTTCGAAGAGTCAAGTTGAGAATATATATTGAAAAATGCAGTAGTCGATTTTTTTTTCCCAAGCTTGGCCAAAAGTTTTCTCCCCCCTCCTTTCTTGCTCCTCGCCTTTTTTTGCGTTCATTCGCTTCGCGACTGGCTTTGCCTTTGCCTAAACTGACGTAAATTTATAATGACAAATTGCATTTGGCGCAAATGCAGCGATAAGAAAAAAAGCAAGAAAATACCAAAAGGAGTCGACTCTCTCTCTCCCTCTCCTTCTCTTGTGGTGCAGCCAATTGAGCGTGAAAAATTATGATGCGCTCGCCGTGTGTTAAAAAGTCTCTCTTTGCATCGAACTCAAAGAAAAACGGCTTAAACTTAGCCAGCAAGACAATCAAATCGCTTAATTATGGTCTGAATGTCTTTGGGTAGAGAAAATCCGCTTAAATGAAAATTTATACGTTATGCAAATACGTGCTTACCGTTAAGTACAGTAGTGCACTAGTATAGTTAACTAATTCAACAAGATTAAATACAATTAGTGGGCAGACTTGAAATGAATTGCATGCCGCCCTACCACCCCCCCACCACAAGAAGGCAATTATCTTAATTACAGCACTTAAATGAAAATGAAAATGCTTTGCTTACTCAAGTGTTATTCAGACAACATCCACAAAACACATAAACACACACACACACATTCTTGTTGTGTTTGCCTTAAACATTATATAGAGAGCGCCCAATGTTTAACAATTCCATGCCACAATTCATGTCAGAGGCTGCTGCAACGGCTACAAAAATATCTAAACTTGGCCAGCATCAAACAAAGTGGCTCAAATTTCACTCAAAACATTTTGTTGTAGGTTGTTGTTGTTGTTGTTGTTTGGGCCGCCAACGGCGCTGGGTCATGGCAACATTTTGTTTCTTTTCCTCTTTGCCCAAATGGGCGTCACGCGATAAAGCAAAAAATGACACGTTTTTAATTTTACTTCACACCTACACAACAACAGCAAAAGCAACAGCAACAAGGAGCATGCTATGTAATCAAAACTGCAACAGAGCAACAGTCACAACAACAACAACAACAACTGCTAACTGACAACAATGCCGTGGGTGCCAACTATAAGAACGCAATGGAAAAGGCGAGCCGGAGCGAGTGCGAAAGAGAAAAATTAGATTTATCACGAGTGGTTGCCGGAAAAATTGTCAACATTTATCAACATTTTTCAACGCGCCAGCGACGTGTTTTGGCCAGCATTGTAGAGCAAGCACCTCAAGAAAAAGAGCAACATCAACAGCAACAGCAACAATTGTAGCGGTAACTAAGCCAAAGTATGCCAACGCCTGGACATTGCAAGTAGCTGCCGAAAAGATGCCAGAGAATAAGAAGTAGTAGAAGAAGAAGATATGTTGCGTTCAGCGCATTTTGATTAATAGCCGCAAGCGTCAGGAAGCTCACGAGATGCAACCAACAACAACGGCAACAACAACATCGAGTTGATAGCGGGTGCAAGTAATGCAACAACTGAACCGTAAGCCGCTTTCAAAGATTTTGTGGGCAGTTCAGTTGATTGTGAAAAGTGGTCACGATGACGACAAAAATTCACTCGCGAAAATGAAAACAAAGTTGAACAACAACAAATAGGAGCGTTGACCAAGTGTTCGCCAACACAAATGTCCATTCCCCATCTCCTCCACTCTTCCTGTCTCTCTTTCAGTGGTTGGACAGTGAAAGCAGAACTTTCACGACAGGGCAACAGGAGGAGATAGCAGGAGACAGCAGGAGACAGGAGACAGGGTAGCTGAGTGCGGTTTATATATCCTTTTGACTGGTTTATTTGATTTCACATTTTTCTATCGTACGTTTTTCTTTTCTTCCTTTCTCATTTGTTGCGCGTATTTGCTGTGAAAATTGTAAAAAATTACTTAGGATTTGTGTGGAGCACTTCTTGCCTGCTTAAAAGCGGCACAAATTGAGTTTTTACGTTGATTGGATTCCAGCAACAAGCAACTGCAATTAATAATTGGCGAAAGTTCGCCACTGAACATCCCTTTTTAATAGGTATCTTTATGTTTGTCTCGTAGGCATTTGTGTAATCCCAGCTATTTGTTAGGAGCCTAAGCAGCCGAGTTGACTCATTAAATTACTCAAAATGTTACAGCAGCTGCGCTCTAGAAGCAGACACCCTTTTTTATGCTCCTCCGCACCTCGCTCTCCCTCGTTGTCCACATATAATCGCATTTTAAACTTTTTCAATAATGAAACTTTTCTAAACGGATTTCCCGCTGGACGTTGCGCTTTAATAATTTTCTGTTTCTGTTCTTTTGCAGGCAACAGTTGATAACTAGGATACCGGCCTGGCCAAAAACCGACCGGAGCATAGAGAAACTATATCAAAGCCACTAATTCAAATTGGGGACTATGAGCTCAACAGCAACAACTAGAACAACTAGAACAACAACAAATGAAAGGTGAAAAACTCTGGCTCGAAACTAAAAGTTTTGTCAACTAACTTGTTTTCTCTGCTCCCTCTCCTCCCCCTCTGTTCGCCTCCAGCACTCCACGCCGATGTATGACAAATCAAAGAAAACCTGGAGTCAGCGGCTCAAAATCAGCAGCGACAATAAAAACGCTTCTCTAGCAACAGCCGGCGGCATGCAGGCCATGCAAATGCAACAGCTGCAACAAGCGCTGCACATGCAGCACCAGCAGCAGCAGCAACACCATCAGCAGCAACAACAGCAGCAGCAGCAACATCAATACCAGCACCATCATCTGGTGCAACATTTGGGCTATCAGCTGCCACCGCCCCCCGCTGCTCCTCCTCCCGGCTACGAGTTCCTGCCCAGCGCCCTGTCGCGCTCCATGAAGTACGCGGAGCCCTGGATCTATGGCACCGTGCGCGGCATACCCTCGCGCCCCCACTTCTCCTACTACGGCCATGGCGAACCAGGCACGGCCACAGCCCTGGCAGTCGTGATCTGTTCGTGCGCGGAGTATCTGAACGGCACCAAACGTGACGTGAAGAAGGCGAGCGTGTGCAAGAAGTGCAAAGGTTCCCGCCTGCCCCTGGCCACCATCAGTGGCGGTGGCACAGTGCGACTGCCAACAGCAGCAGCTGCTGCTGCTCACTCGCGGCGACCTCTGGCAGCGACAATGCGTGTGGTGAGCGCGACAAAGAAGTCACGTCCCACCATATTGGATCCGCAGAAGGATCCCTATGACCTGATGCGACGCACGCGTCTCTTATCGCCGGAGCCGGCAGAGCAGCCAACGACAACTGCTGCTGCTGGTGGTGCTGGCAGCAACAAGGAGAGCAAGTCACGTGCAGCAGCAACATCGAGTAAAGCAGGCAGCAACTCCATGCAACGTGGCAGGACAAGGACGCGTATGTCGCTGCCAGTGATTAAGACACCTGTCCAGGAGCCAGATTGCTGGCTAATGGAGGACAATGAATCTCTGCTGCACAGCAGCGGTCTTATCAGCACTCAGCGCAACTCGTCGCGTCGCTCCATCTTGGGCTGCAATGTCAATCCCTACGATCTGATCTCAGTCGATAGCCAGACCAAGTCCAGCGTTAAGGCCAAGAGCTTGCCCGTCGATGACTTCGATGTTGCCGATGCCCAGCTGCACGAGGAGGAGGAGGAGGAGGAACGACAGGAGAAGCCACAGCGTAAGTTCTACAGCAATATTGCTGGACAGCGCATTAGTCTCGGAGAGCAGCCGCAGGATCCAGCTGCCGTTAAGGTGGCAACAACGCCGCCACCAGCTGCAACAGCAGCACCATCAACACCAGCAACGCCAGCAACTCCAGCTAACAATCCAAGGCGTCCGCCACGCAACAAAAAGCCCGAGGAGTCGTTGAGTTTGGCGCTGGATATTATTATTGGCAAAACTCCTGCAGCAGCAACACCCATAGCTGCTGCTGCGCTGCTGTTGATGAGCTGCATTCGGATTGCGATGCAGATGCTTTTGTTGTCCTGAGTCTAACACCAACTTCACCCGGCATCAAGTCCATACTGAAGCGACCGTCAACGCTGGAGTTGCCAGCACCTTTGCTTACCGCTGCTGATGCTGACAATGCCACAACGATGCCTGCAACAGCAGCGTTGTTGACGCCTTCGGGCAATTCACAGTTCTATATACCCACGCCGACAACAACACCAACAATATTGTCGACAACAGCCACGCCCACGCACACATCAACGCCCACAACGTTGACGACGAGTGCGCGCAAAAAAGTGCAATTTATGGTCGAGGATAAAATCATAGTCACAGCACCAACAACAACAGCAACGGCAACAACGACAACGACAACTGATGACAGTGAAAATGATGTTGCTGTTGTTGCTGCTGCTGCTGCTGCTGCTGATGAGACAACAACAATGCCAGCAGCAGCAAAAGCAGCAAACTATGAGTACTACAATCGCAAGCGCAATGCAGCCGCACAGCAGGAGCAACAGCAGCAACAACAACTGACATTGTCAGCATTTGAATCTGACGTTGATGATGAGCATAACTTTACAGCTTCCGCTGAGCCACCAACAACAACGACAACAACAATGCTTGCCACGCATATTATGCCAGATAGTTTGCATTATGAAGATGTGCTGCCGCCTGTGCTTCAAATATTTGACAATAGTTGTAACAGCAACACCAGCAGCCAACAGACTGATGTTGACCGAGTAGCTGAAATTTTGCCAAACTCTGGCTCCAAATTATTATTGTCGGCGTCGAGTCCGAGCCCTGCTGGGTCAACAACAGCAGCAACAGCAGCAGCAGTAGCAACTACGATACCAGCAACATCACCGCATGTCACTGCAAATGTTGTCAGCGCTTTAGCAGCGGGTAAGTACAGAATCAACAGCAGCCAAAAACTAAACTGCTCTTGCAACTACCCCCTACCCCTGTCCCTACTAGTTACAGCATTTGCGTTCTGTGCGACGCGGTAACTTTTGCCTTTTGTTAGCTTTTAATTATGAGCAAAATTCGCGCGCTGCCTCTTCAAAAAAGAATGCAATGTGAGCAGTTTTTTACTACTAGTATGCTCTTCACGGATTCCGAGCATATTAACTAAGTCCAGTCTAAGATAAACAGTCTGTGTTTAACTTGGCTTAAACTTAATTAAAATTCAAATATTTATTCAAATACTTTTACTCCCTTACTCCCAACCCAACCATACTCTCTATGTTAGCTAAGCGACTGTTATTTGCCCTTCCGCGCTGAGTGTCATTCTTTGTTGCCTCTTGTCCGCAATTCATCTATCGTTGCAATTGTTTGTTAATTGCTCATCAGCACACCAGCAAATTCTCTCTCTCTCTCCTCAAACATTACGTATACGCCGATTAACCGCGCACTTTATGCATTCAACAAATTTCTCTAACAACTATGAAATAGTAGTTGAGCAAACAATTGAAACACACACATTCGTACAATTGAAATGGCGACATTTGAATGAAAGAGCTGACATTGGCGCACCTGCTGCAAGTTCAGAGGGTTAACACTATAATCAAGCGCTGGGCCAAACTAAATCCACACAGCCAGAGCCTTTGACACACACCATCACACACACACACACACACACAAAGGAGGCACGTGGCTGTGCGAGGAGCATTCCAAAGTCAAGTTGACATTTCTACCCGCAAATGGCAAATCCACAGAGCGATAACTCCAAACTATGTACACATACCTTCCAATGTGTATGTGTGTGTGCGTGTGGTAGTAAGAGTAAGAGGGGCGTGGCCAAAACGCCTGCAGCAGGGCGTCACACATGTTCAAACTTCATTCAAAGCAAATTAACAGACGACACAAAAAGTTTTCATTCAATTAAATTTTGACGGCGGCAACGTCAAACACAGCAGAAAAACTTGAGCCATGGCATTAAGCCCGCGAGTGTCGCCCCATCTACACTGTGCAACAAGAATAAATTTATGAGAAGCTTACAGCAGAAGTTTATGAAAGCCTCTCTCTCTCTCTTTTAAACTTTTATAGATTTGTATAAATCGCTAAAGAATTTCTGGTAGAGTTTTGATTTCTTGTTGTGTAGTGTGTGTGTGTGTGTGTGTGTGTGTGTGTGTGTGTTCCTCGCTGGCATATCTAATGCGCTGCTATTTCAGTCAACTATGCAGAAGAGCCTGAAGAGTACAAGTAGTTGAAGTAAGACAATGCAACAACGCATTCAACACACGACGGCCACAATGGCGACGATGATGATTATGACTGCCTATTACCCGCAACATGCCAGCCACTCTATCCCTTCCCTTCCTCCCTTGCCCGCGAATCGTGTCTTAGTGGCGCCCACGTGTCTACGCTAGACAATTACAAAGTTGCTCCTTGGCAACTGGCGCTGGCTGCTTGGTGTTAACCTGCCCGAGTTTGGCAGCGCCTGCAATTTGTTGCATTGTTTGTCCCCAAATTGTGGGTGGACTGAAAGTGTGTGTGTGTGTGTGTGTGTGTGTGTGTGTGTGTGTGTGTGGGTGCGTGCCTTGGCCAAGAGTTAAGCACTTGGAACTTTTCAAACTATTTTTGATTTGATTTTTGAATTGGGTGCGCGCTAGCTCGAGGTGCTTACAGTTAACTTTGCGTGCCACCAACAGCAACAACAACTGCAACAACAACAACAACAACAGCAACCAAGTTGATTTATAGCGCACGTGTTGCATTTGCCTCTTGGTCGTGCTTTTGGGCCCCGAATCAAAGTGAAAGGCATTAGAGTCCAACGAAATTTGCATTTTTCTGTGCCACGAATACGCCAAAGCGAACACCATCATATTTAATGTCCTAGCTGCCCCCAAAAGTTTCCCCCTTCCCCCACCCCCTTAAGCTGCCGAGCTTTATTAATATTTCATATTTGTCTTTGATAAGCAGAAATGTTTTGGCAGGGTGGAGAGGAGGAAGAGGGAAACGGCAGGAAGCTTGAAAATTGAAACTGCAGAAAAGAGACAGAAAAAAAGAGTGAAAGGGAAAGAGATAAGCTGTTAATAATTTTGTTGTACCATTTTTACTAAGCTTATTTTGCTTTTAGTGCATTAAGTTCTTTTGTGTTTAGCTATTTACACACAATAATGTGCATTATTTTTAGTTATTTTCAAAATATTCACAAAAATTCCTTTGTTTTACACACTTTGATTATTTTTAGCGAAATTAACAATTCATTAGAATAGGCTTTGATAACATTAACAAAAAAACAAAAAAAACTTAATTTCGTTTGACTTTCGAAATTTAATTTAAAGTATAAATTTAATGAAATACCAAATTGGATTTCTAGGCCTGCAAATTACGCAGCTAATATTTCTTCTCTGCACTCAACTGTTATATTTTTTGTTTTTCGCCATCATTTCATTTTCATTTAATGGCATTCGCTTTAAATTTCAACGCTCGTCAAATGAAGTGTGAATGAAATATATAAGAGACACAGAGAGATTTTAAAATGTTATTTAAAATGCCAAAACCAGCCATTGCCCTGCCAGCGTTCATGTCATTTCCCTTTCGAACCAATGCAGATCCTGCCTCCAATCCCTCCACCCAACTATCAATTTCAAAAGGCCGCAACAAAGTAACACTTTGCATTTTACAGTTTACATTTAGCAGGCAGCATTCAACATTTTTATGGCTATTTCTCGCTTACGCTCATAACGGAAGTAGAGCCTCATGTCTTCATGTACTTTGCATATTTACACTAATAGAAAATGTGGTTACCAATTGCAAAAAAAAAATACAATATATACTTTTATATAGAATAGTACAAGGCGCATGCAAAACTTTGTCATGTCCTTGCTGCCATTGTTGCTGCTCCTGCTGCTCCTGCTGCTCCTGTTTTATGTGCCGCAATAAAAACTGTGTGTGGCAGGCGACAGGCCAAGGGGCAGTTTTACTTGCTGCTGCTGTTGCTGCTGCTGCTGTTGCTGCTGCTGCTGCAGCGACTGTTTTATGTTGCTGCTGGCTTTGGGGCTAGTTGTCCAATTGCTGCGACAACATTTGCATATGTATGTGTTGGTGTTGTTGTGCCCAGCGCCCATTCCTCAAACTTAATATATCCTGTTTCCTGATTTTCATGACGTACTTTGAATTGCCCCGTAAGCGCTCTGAGCGCTGCCTGCAACTGTTGTTGTTGCTGCCGCTGCTGCTGCTGTTCGGACAGAAGCTCAAGCTTGCCACAATTTCTAGGTTCTCTCTCTCTCTCTCTCTCGCACTCGCACTCGCACTCTTTGCGCTTGCTACTTATCCTTGTCCTGCGTGCTGCACTTTTATGTTTGTGCCATTTTCTGCATTTAAGTGCAATTCTATGCAAGAATTTGCCTTCGCCAACATGCATATTTGTGTTAAAGCCATTTCAAACCCATCCGCCCACAACTAGCCATGATGTTGGTGTTTGTTGTTGTTGTTGTTCGGCTTGTTGTTGCTGCAGCAACTTAATGCCATAAAATGTTCGTTTTACTCGACTAATGCATACAAATGCCTGATGCGCATTTTGCATTACAAAAACGAATCGTGTCTTGTTGTGTTTTCTTTTTATCCATTTCTGTTTTGTTGTCTTATAAAACATTTATTTCACCATCACATTGAGAGATTTTTGGGAAATACGAATGCAAAGAAATGGAATTAATTTCTTGACATAATATGCCACTTGGACTAAGAAACAACAAATCCTATTTGGAAGACGTTTAACTCACAAAAACTCCTCCAGACGCCTCTCGAGCCTAGCAATTTATGGTAAACATATGCAAAAGCAGCTGCAATTAGATGCCAGCGGGGGCAAGCGGAGGGAATTCAGAGCAGCCATTTTGTGCAGCACTTGAGACATGCAATATGCAAAAAGAAACTAATTCGAAGGTGTTTTTTTTTCGTCTCTCGACTTTCACATTTTATATAATTTGTAGTATAGTTGACTTGGCATAAATAGTTGAACTAAACCGAAAAAGTGAAATATATTTAGTATGCAAGGCAAAGTTAACCTCATAAAGAAAAGCCAACTCTACTATCTACTATATAGTTTATTTATTTGTTGTTGTTTTTACTGTTGTCTTCAATCGATTTGGTTGAGAAAATAAATTAAATTTCTCAACGTGAAGCCACAAGAGCTGCTTGCTTCCATGCGATAGATGTCGATGCAAGCGGACAGGACAAGACAAATGCACTGCTATTAAGGATGCAACGCCTGCCAGCTGAGTGCGGCGCTAAAATATCGTGTGTCACTCTCAATTTTCTTCCAGTGCATGTCAAGTGCACAAAGATACTTTTTCCAAGTGGTCCACAAGTAGAATCTATCAATGTTGCTGTTGTCTGCGTGTGTGTGTGTGTGGGCCGGATGTGGTCCGAAGGTAGCCAAAATATTTGGCATAATAATAAAAGTGGCTAGATGCGAGAGGCGACACAAAATCCCAACCAACAGCGGACAATTGGGGCCAGTTGCAATTTTCTGATTGCTATAACAATTTTTTATGCAGTTGGTGTTGGTGTTGCATGCAAAAGTTGCCTTTTGTTTTGTGGCATTTGAAGCGAAAGCAAAAATGAAATTTACTGCAATCTCTTGAGAATTTTTGCGACAAAGCCCAGTCGTCGAAACCACACAACGTTCGTTGTCTTCTCTTTTCCTGTATGGATATTTTTCGATCGCCTGCCAACAGCAGCAGCAGCAGCAACATCTAATGCCACTTGTAATGAATGGACAGAAAGAAGGAGAGAGAAGGTTGTAGAGCTTAGGGACAAGAAACAGCAGCAGCAACAACAACGATTGTTGTAATGAAACGTAACGAAACAAATCAAAGCATGCGCCACGTGAGTGCTCGAACATGTTCATCTTGATATCGATGTGGATGTTGCAAGCAGTAGCCAAGGGCCACTGACCGAACCGAGAGAGAGACTGTGGCAAGGCAGAAGAAGTATAGAAATTATAAAACACATTGACCAGGCATCCGGACTACACACACACACACACAGTCCAACAACTACAACAGTATTCGTTCAAGTGTATAAAATGCTTGCATATTACTTCTGCTTCTGCTTCTGCTTCAGTTTCCTCTTCTTCTTATTTTGTTTGTGCTTCAGCTTCAGCTTCTGCTTTTCTTTTTCTATTTTCGTTTTTTGTTGCGGTTTTTGCCTTTTGATTGGCCAACTCCGTCTGTCGCTGCAGCTGCGGACGTGTTGGGGTTTTTATGCCTGAGGTCACAGGAAAGGAAGTGACCTCTCCATCCCACCTCCCTCCCCTCCCCTACCCACATCTCAACCCACTTCACATTCTGTGTCGTGTGAGAAAGTTGTGCTGTACCTGAACGAGCAACTGTTGTTGTTGAATATAGTTTACAGTTTAATTTGTGTTTCGAGTCAACCAATCAATATTTATAAAAGACTTATTTCTCTTTATGCTAGTTTTGCATCTCTCTCTGTCAATCATCAATCATCAACGTGGAAGGCAACAACTAACTTAAAGAGCAATGACAATTCGTTTCAACAATTTGCCTGCGAAAAGAGAAGAGTTTTACCTCCATCTGCAGTTCTGTTTGCCCTTTTGCTCGCAAGCTGTGCTTGTCACTCAGTCAGTCAGACAGTCTTTCAGTCTTTCAGTCAGTCAGTTACTGACAACTGTATGGCCGTGAATAACGTCACTCATTCAATCATTCAGAGCGTCTATCAGTCAGCTTGCCTCCTGTTCCTTTTTACAGCGTCTGCTTGTGCTCCATTTCGTGCAACATTTGCAACTGGCAAAATCATGTTGGCAACATATTCAAATATTTATTCAGTAACAACACACACAACCCCTTTTATCGGCTTAACATTCGTGACATTTTTCGCACTTTTCTGAAATACTACATAAGAAAAAGCTTCCTCAGTTCCACCAAAATATTCAATCAACAGTTACCTCTTACTTTTTCTAGTAGCAGCAATCATTCATCTACCTTTCAAATCCATTCACACATCGCTTCTGTGCAGGGTATTATTGAAAGAGACAACAGGAAAACAAAATCATACAATTTATGGCGTTGTGAAAATTGTTTTGTATTGCAGACAAAGCGGAGCCTGATGCTGTCAATTTTCGCAGCTGCCCGTCAACCGAATTTTTCGAAGCTGGCTGCAAATTTCGCAGTGTTGACATCAATTGCTAACGTGCATTGTGCTGAAAAATCAATTAACTGCACTTTGAAATGTTACGTGAGCAGCAGCAGCATCACATCACATGCCACGCCCACCTTTCCACAATACCGCATTGCGTACACGTCGCTTCCCTCTCTCTCTCCCCCCTATTTTATAAACTGTTGCTTGCGAATATCTTTGGAAACTAATATTGAAATTCCGCAGGAGCCGCAACAAATAAATGAATCCCAACCCAAACCCCACGCGGCTGCAGCGTAAATATTTTTAGTAAATCGGCTCAGTCAATGTTGGTGGCTTGCCACACCCCCTCACCCACACCCCACCCGACCAAGGCAAAAAAAAAAAAAGTAGAAGAAGAACGAAAAATCAGTTTTGACATGATTTCGTTTTTGGTTTTTGTGCCGCGCAAAATAGCCATGACGTCAACAAGTGCACTTGACAGCACTCCAGCGGGAGGGGCGGCGAGATGAGGGCGTCTGTTTGGGGCGTGGCAAAGCCGTCAGTAAATATTACAGCGGCAGACACGCAGCGCCGGGGGGGGGGGGGGAGGGTTGCGGTGGTGGTGTTTTGTACAAAATAAAAATGCGGAAAAAAAACGTTGGCGTTGCGTTTATAAAAATGCAACTAGTTCCCGGCATAAAAGTGCACGAGTCCACGTGGAACCTGGGTCGGATGAGGATAAGGGAACGCCTGGTTGCCTCTAACAACAACAACAGCAACAACTAATGTACTTCACTTGAAGCCCCGTTGCACACACCCACACACACACACACATACTGATACACGCGACTGCCGCGTTAGGATTTTCACATGTCTGACGTGGATTTTTTTGTTGAAAGAGAAAACTCATTTTAGAAATATGCAACTGCCACACACAAAAACACTCAGAAAGAAGAACGTAGGGAACTATCCTGTAGAGGAAGAGAGAGAGACAATATCATTTCTTTGTTGTCCCCTTTTTAAGCTTACAAAAGAGTGCAATGATTGATTAGTTCGAGTAAAACGAAGCAAAGATACAAATTTTGAACCAAAAAGATATAAACTTTATACATGACTTTACCATAGTTATATTCTATATTGCTTGTAAAGAGCATTTTAACTTCGTTATTTTGTTACAGATAATTCAGTTTTGTATCTAATTTTATTTTTTGTTTCTCAACTTGTCGAGTATTTTTTCCCATTTTTCTCGTTGCTGTTGCATCTCTTGTCTCATGTTTGCCTGTTTAGATTTTTTTTCTTGTGTCTATTGTATGTGTGTGTGTGTGTGTTTGTGTATTAACAACAAAGAACAACTACAAACAACAACAGCAGCAACGATGAGAGCAGCTAGCAAGAAAAGCGGTGGAACAGAAAAAAAAAAAATGCTAACGTTCCGATGAGAAGGGGAAAAACAAAAATTATTTGCATTTCACCTGCATGTTGGCACGTGATTGCGGCCATGTTGCCCCCTCCTCTCTCCACCCCGCAGCAGCCCTGCAGTGTAATTCTCATGTGCTGGCATTTCATTTAGTTGCTCGGTGCTTTCCTTGTTTTCCGCACAGGACTCGAAAATATTTGTCAAGCTGCTGATGCTGCTCGGATGTGGCAAGAGGGGGTGATAGAGTGAGGTAGGGGAGGGAGTTAGGGGGTTGCCATTTGTGTAGGTGTTTAACAAACACACTGCCAGCAGCGGCGACGACGACGACGACGACGACGAAGAGGACTACATTGCTGTTTAGAGGCGAGTGCACTTCAGCTAGTACAACATCAGGAACAACAGCAGTAACAGCAACAGCAGCACGTGCAACGTATCCTCCAACAACAACAACAACAACAATTGTATATAGCGCCACGCCCCACTGTCTCTCTCCCGTAGGGGGTGGTGGGGGGCAACTGGAGTCGTGTCATGCTGCAGAAGGCTGAAATGTCAACAGTTTACATTGCGCCCATTTAGCGTGGGATTAAATGGGTTTTTGTAACTGCTTTTGACCCGCAACACCTTCTGCCACATGCCACATGCCACCTGCCACCTGCTGACTACTGCCAGCCTGCCTGCATATGATGATGAAAATTGGAAAGCAACATGTCGGCAAACTTCAAGCGGAGTCAGTTTTTTGATTTGGCACAAACACACAAACAAAAACGAAAAAAAAAGGAAAATGTATAATCGCAGGACTCTTATCTGATTTGTGGGCGCGGCATTTGAGAATGGAAAGCGGCTTGACGTGCCGTGCCAAACGTTGACGAAGTGCCTGAAAGCTTCCGCTGTTGAATCGGGTTGCTTCCACTTTTAATTCAATGCGACTTTTGTATTAAGCATACGTAGCGTGTGCTCACAAAAACAGCTCAAGTGGAAGTCACACGAGGCATACATAAATAAAGCGGAGCAACAAATACGAAATATACATACATACAAAACGTTAACGGAAGTGGCAACAACACACAACTAGAAATACATCGTCTAAAAACACAAAATGTTGTCCACTTGAAAGAAAAAAGGGCCAAAGGAAAAAAGGTAGGCCAGAAAGGACTTGTTTGCCATTACGCACGTGATTCATATGCAGAGTCGTTTATAAACGTCCTTTCTCTTCCCCTCTCGTGCAGAAGGTGTGCGAAATAGGTGTGGAACGCTTGTCACAATAAATTTACTAAAAGTGACAAATATTTTATGCTTAAGAATAATTGATGAAGTGGCTGGCTGTATGGCTACAATGCCGAGCGCAACTGTTTTGCCCTTTGCCTTTCTCGCACACACACGCACACAAAAACGGTCACGTCCACACACACACACTGAGATAGAGAAAATACACACATTTTTGGCCAGGATCCATTCCACCTGGTGTTGCAAGTGGAAGTGGAAGTAACCTGCTCAAGCTGCTGCTTGTTTGGCAAGGCAAATAATAAAACGCTAAATCATAGCCACGTTTAGTACTTTTCACACAGGGTCTTGCTTTCGTTTTTGGCCCCAGCCAGTGCGTTCTGAACGACGTCCTGTCACAAGGCTCATATGTCCTCTATGTGTGTGTGTGTGTGTGTGTGTGTGTGTGTGTATGTAGGCCATACAAATGTATGCGGCGCAAATAAAAACAGGCAGCGGATATTACGACATATTGCTCCACAAACGTTTGTGCACAAAAATTGCGCCAAGGATTATGGCACTACATTACAGGACCTCTGTCCTCCCCACACTCCAACTGCAGCACACCCTTCCCCTCTGTCTCACTCTCCCTCTCCCTCTCTCTGTATGTGTTGCTGGCATATGAATGATGAGCGTCATTTAATCTTTGTCTATGGCTCCAACACCTCAAACATATAAACGTTTGTCGAGTCCTGTGTGTGTGTGTGCTGTGCTTGTGGGTTTCCTGTTTTTGTTTGTATACCGCGTGCTGCGCTTGACATGTCCTTAGGTTTGTTTGCACTGAAATTAAACGCGCGAGGAAGAAAGCACTTCCAATTGCTATTGTAGTTATGCGAGTTCACGCAACAAAGTCCTTCAGTCCTGGCTTTAAGTTATGTACTTAAAATGACCCCAAGCTGAGCTACAACTAATTTGATAGGAAGAGACACAGCCGGTCAGTTTCCCACACTGGATTAATTGAGATATTTAATATGCCTGCCAACTAAAAGGCCTTAAAGTTGCCATTCAGTCAGTTTAGGCTGTGTCCTTTTAGGAAAAAAGAAAAAAAAAAAACAATTATGCGCAATGAATAAATTAGCAGAAGGCGCGCGTTCCTTCAGATGTTCGCACTGATCAATTTGCAACAAAGTAATAACATTTAAAATTCAAATGCCAACAAGATAAAAATGCGCCCCCTAAAAACACGCACACATATGTACAAAAGAGGAGCTAAGCGCCTGTCTGTCTGTCTGTCTGCCTGTCTTTGCAGCCAGCACTTAGACGTTCATTGTGAATGCGGCTCAACGAGACAGACGGCGGAAGGGGGAAGAGAGCACACACACACACACACAACAAGAAGCGACTTTGGAATATGCGAAATTAATTGTCTGTTTGTTGCTAACAAATTTGAATTTAAACCGCACTGCTACACTGCTACAAAATATGTGTGAAAATGTGTGTAGCGGCCAACTAACGAAGCAAAGATGTTTTTCTTCCTCCTCCCACTCTACCTCCCTCTTCCTACCACCCTCTTTACTGGCTGTGGGTGCGTTTTGTTGGCCAAAGCAAGCAACTTTCAAGTTGCTGTGTTGAGCTTAAGTTGCTTGTAGCTGTGTTGTGGCTGTCGCTTCTTATTGTTGCTCTTGCTGTTCTTGGTATTTGCCGCTTTACAGTTAGCCCTACACTTCTCGCTACAGAGCCAGCAGCAGCAGCAGCAGCAAAAGCGACTAAAAGTTGCTGCGGTGCTTGGCCAGCATTCAACTTTTCACGTACAACAAAACGCCAGCAATTGTCTCCACTAAAAGTCTCGACCATTCTTGTTGTTGTTGCTGGTCTAGTTGTTGTTGTTTAGCCCAAAGTTCGGCAAGCAAACACACACACACACACACACACACACACACACACGGCGCAAATTAATTACTGCTGTTTTTGGCGCTTATTTGTCTTTGAAATTTGTTTCTTGAACGGTTCAGAACTGTTTTTGCTTCTTCTTCTTCTTCTTGTGCTTTTTCGTCCTTGCTCTTGGACCATGGTCCATGTAGCTTGCTTGGGCATTTAATTTGCTGTTGTTTTCATTTGCCTCTTGCCTATTTGCTATTTAAATTTAATTTGCATTACTTAAAGAATTTAAAAACGCAAAAATTTCTCATGCGCACAGCGACAAGCATCCTTGCAAGGGTCCTCCGTCCGTGTGCGTGCCTTATCCCGTCTCGCCCCCATCCCCCATTCCCCATCCTCGTTTCCCGCCTCCTTTGAGCAGCTTTTCTGCTTCAACATTTTTATTTACTTGCGGCCTGGTAATTTCTGTTTATTTTTAGCAAGTTTTTACGGCCTCCTCCTTAAGGCCGAAAATGTCTCTGGTAGTTGAACATTTCACAATATTTTTTTTCTTTGCTTGCCTCCAAGTTCTGTAAATTTGCTCAGTCTGTCCCATGTCCCGTCCGCCATTCACATTCGCATTCGAGTCCCTTTTTTTTCATTTACGTTCAACTTAAAGTTTGCACATTAAACTGCTGACCCAACATTACGCATACGCACCATTGGCCGCATAGTTGGACCCGAGTCGAGTAACGGCCACGACAACGACAATGGCATACGGCCACAAATTGTATATTACCACAAAATCAATTTACATTCCTAAACTGATTTTCCGTCCTGCATATGTAATAGCTGCTACTACATCTACATGTAGTCCACGGAAGCCACTCTGCGCGAATGCACACGGGAAATTATTAAATTAAAATTATGTTGCTGCATGCGACGCTTCCTTCACGCCCTCCAATTAAAATCCAACGCGACACTCTTCGCTCTCTCTTTCTCTTGCTGGCACACAGGAGCTACGCACCCTTTGCCATTTAACCCTTTTAAGTATGCTACTAAAAAGAAATTCTTTTATTTGAATTCATTACTTTTTTCTTAGAATTACTATATTCATTTCATTATAAAGGGTATTTTTAACTTGTTCAAGTAGACTTAGATAAGTTCTTCTTTTGTAAGCGCAACTTTAAATGGGTTAAACGTTACTTTGGTCAGTGCAAGAAGGCCAGATCTAGTCTTTACCATCGCCATGGCTTTGTCGAGCACGTAGTACATCAAAGTTGGCATGCCAGGTGCTTCACCTCTGTTTCTATTACTGCTTCTACTTTTAGTTTTTGGTTTTAGCTTTGCCACATGCGGGTGCCACACACACACACACACACATACCTCATATCCTGCTGGCTAGCTGGTTCACTTTCACTTTTAGTGCGCTGTGTCGTTGTTCTGGTCGGTCGTTCTGGTGCTCACGTCGTCGGCCATTTAAGCCTTAAGCAGGCCACTTAGTGCCACAGACATAAATCTGTGCGCCAAATCCGAGCAATTAAATGCATCGTAATTTAGACCCGGCGCCCGTTGCCGTTGAATATGTCCTGGCTGCCGCGTATCCTCGCAGCTCGCAGCTCGCTCTTTAGTGCACAATTAAGGAGAAGTACGCAGCATTGCCAACCTTTCCCCCTCTCTGTCGTTTCTGTCAGGACACATACACACACGTGTAATAATCGGTGTGCTCTGTGCGCCATTTTGTTTCGCTTTGCCACGCTCCACAATTTCTTATTAATTGACGTGAATTTATGTATTTTCGACGCGTTATTGTTACCCTCAGAAATTAAAAAATATATAAAGAGACAGTGCCAGAAACACAAAGCATATCAGGCCAAAAGACAACGCCGAAGAAGAAGAGGAAGAAGAAGAGGAAGAAAAACGCATTTTTATGGCACTTGGCACAATTAGAAAGACGAGCAGAAATGAAGAAATGAAGATGGAACCGGAGTTGGAGAAGTAGAAACATTGCCCAGGGGCGTTTTGTAATAATTTGTGTGCTTTTATTTGTACTTGGATATCAAACATGTTGTTGCCCCCAGTGTACCCCCCTCTTACCACCCCGCTGTCTGTCCAGTTTGCTTTTGTTGGTAGCCAGGTTAATGTCGGCTTGTTGTTATGGCCCCCAACTCGGATGTTAGCTATTAAACGGCCATTAAATAATTGCCAGCAATTCAAGAAGAACACACCAAAAAACCATAAAGAGGCAGCAACCACAGCATTGTGTGTTAGAGTGTGTGTGTGTGTGTGTGCTGGTTTTTTATTAAAGACATCTAATTGCCGACAATTTGTGGGTCAGTTGAAAAGCAGAAACGAATGTGTAATTTAATAAACATTCAGCAGCAATGTGTTAACTGTAGACTTCCACATACATAAGTGCAAAGTATCAGCTATAATCGTATTACCTTAGTGCATTGCAACAATAATAATGCCAAAAACCAACTAAAACCACACGCACTAGCACACACACACACACCTGCATAGGTGTAGTATGTACCTGTGCTGCAGCTAAAACCAAAACCCGAAAAAATACCCAAGGGGCGAGTCCTGACTGACCGCAGAACGGACTAGAACTGAACCGAAACGAGGCGAAACGAATCGAACCGAACTCCAAACAACAAATGTGCAGCCACAAACTGAAAACTCTAAAACTGAAAGCAGTTAAAAGTTAAGAGTGAGCGAGAGAGAGATGCTTGAAAATTAATTAAACAATATTTATGTGTAGCTAAAATTTATTAAACAGCTGGTAAACGAACCAAAGCATCACCTGGCAGCAGCCATCATACTTATGCCATCGTCAACAATTAAAACTTACAGCTGTTAGCTTAATTGTTAACTGCACCATATTGCTATAGAGATATATGTGTATGTGGAGTGTGAGCAAAAACATGTGTAGCGTTTAGACAACTTTAATTGTTTCGCCCAGCACAAATTGCAAATGAACACGAAACTCGAAAAGTTGCCCTCGTTCTCGATGCTCCCATGGCATGGAGGGCAACCGTATACGCTACGTATACGTAACAATTGCTCCTCTGTATGTATGAACTGCATAGCTCGTATGCACTAAACAACATTTTACACATGCCTGCATAAATTGTGCTTAAAATGTACTCATGTAAATCGCAAATAATTGAGCAACAACAAAAGCAAACACAAACACAAAAACAATAACACAACAACAAGGATAACACTCGAAACGAATAACGTTGTTGCTGGCGGAATGGCTACAAAATTTTAATTAGTGAATATGAGTATTCGAGTGGACTCGCTATTCAATTATGCCAGTGAATTTGTTCGCTGCATTCTCCACCCAAAGGTTTCTTTCAGTTTAAAAACCAATGTTTATAGAGCTTAGAGCCAGAAAGGCAGACATTCTCTAGCTGCTTTAAAAACTCAAATAGTCTTTCGAGAGAACTTCAAAAAGTCAGCGCTGCTCACTTCACAGTTGGCAAAATGTTTTTTGTGTTGCTGTTGTGGCCCTTTTGCACAAAAAAATTATCGTAAAAGAATTTTACCTGAGCTACGTGACTGCTGAACTTAATATCCGTTTGTCATAAGCGTTTCTAATGCACACACACACACACACACACACCGCGTTCAGTGAGAGATAGACCCAGACATGACTGCACTTAGTACACACACACATACGCATACACATGTACTGCCTGGGGGGCTTGCACGTACAGCAGCTGAAAGAACAGGCAGAATAGGAAGCGTTCGCTGAAGGGATGCTTGGATTGAGAGGGTGCAAAGGGAGCAAGGGGGGCGCTTGCTACGCGCGCTGAAAAACAAAAGCCAGCGACATTTTCTAGCTAAATTAAGTATTTTTAGTATTTTTAGGAGTTGCCTGAAACTTGTGCAACATTCGTTGTTGTTGCTGTTGTTGTTGCACTTTCTGTCGTCCCTGTCTATGTCTCTGTTGTGTGCCAATGCATGCGCAAATTTTACGAGTAGATTTCTGAAAGGTTCCTTCGTCGCTGGCAGCGGCGCTTTAATTGCATTTTGCGCCTTGCCTTCGCTGCTGCTCCTGGGCTTCTTCTTCTTCTTACACAGCTTCTTCTTTTTTTTTTTAAATAATGCAGCGCATTGTCTGCAGCAGTCAGGTGAGCAGCAAATGGCCACGCCCCCAAAAAATGCTGGCCAGCCATAAAAGCAGCAGCAGCAGCTTTCTAGCGTAATTTGGCCTTTTTATGGCTGCACTTTTCTTGCAGCAACATTTTATATGCTTTGCTGATACCCTAGCAAAAGGTGTTCTAACTGAAAGTGTGTTTTATAGATAAGCACTCAGTTGGATTAAATCAACAAGTACTATCGGTAGCTAATTTAAAATTAATGTTGTAGTTGTTAGGGTATTCACCCTTCGTTGTAATACACACACACACACACAACACTCGAGAACCTTTTGTGTTGTGCTCTGCTCTCCTTTTCTTGCTCAATTTTTTTGACATAAAAGCGACGCGATTGCCATTAAAGAAAAGCGTAGCATACTTCTTGGTGCTGGCGCAGATTTCTACGCGCTGTGTGGCGAAGGAAAAAGCGCTTTTCGCAACGTTGTTATAACTGGTGCACGCCGTAAGAAATTTTCCAACACATTTGGCCTGCAACTTGGGGCCAGACTTGTTTTGGCCAGTTGTGCAGTTCCCTCCCCCTCAATTCCCTAGCTCCACTTTTCTAGCGCTTTATATTTTTGTTTTGTTTTTTTTATTTTTTTTTTGCCATTTGGGCGCATTCATTCTGCACGTTCTCTCTTCGTTGTACGTTGTCCCTGGGCAAATAATTTCACTGATAAAAGATTTTCAACGCATCTTATGCTCGCTGTTTTGCGCTTTGGCAATATGTTTTCCTCTGCTCTACTCTCTATTCTCCCCTCAGGCAGCAGCTTGTTGCTGTTGCTGTTGCTTTTGTTTTTGTTGGTGGCTATTCGAATGGGGTAAATATATAATATAGGCGGCATGGAGTGGACGTCCGTCGACGTTGTCGGATGCGCCCCATAAGTAGTTTACGCGCATTTAAAAGAAAAAGAAAAAGACAAGACAAGGCAACAGCAGCTGAAGTGCTGCAAGGAGCAGGAAATGAATGTTGCGCTGGCCGGCAGAACGTGCCACGACAACACTACCCTTGGCAGTAAGGAGCAATCGAAGAAGTAGTTGTTGTGTCCTTATTTTGTTTTGTTTTCTGTTGTGGATGCTTCTTTCTACCTTACGTTGCACTTTGTTGCTGCTTTGCTTTGTTGTTGCAGTGGGCATTGTTTGCTTATTTCACTGCCAAAATGAAACTCAAATCAACTCGTGCATTTCTAATGCGACTTTATATGCTTTATTCCTCGCATTCTCATCAGCAACAACAACTATTTTCTTCCTCCCTCTCTCTCCCATCTGTTGGCTTCTGACATGTTCTGGCATTTACGGCTAGCACATTTTTTCCTCGCCTTGCTATTTTTGTTATTGAAATGAGCCAAAATGTACACAACGTTCTCTCTCTCTCGCACTTGTTCTTTAGCAATATTATTACACTGCCAGCGCGTCCGAGGGCGATCCCAATCCCAATCCCCAGCTCCTATCGCAATCCCCAAAAAACCAATCGCTGCTCGGCTGTTTGCCAGAACGCTCAGACTACTTTCGAGTCAGTTTGTCAGCTTGTCAGCAAGTTGAGAGTGGAGCAAAATAGTGTGGATACGGGAGAGGGGGACTGGGTGAAGGGGGGAGGGAGGCTGCTCACTTTGGCTCGCCGTTGCTTTTGTTACTCATTTATTTTGATTTGTTTACTATTGCGATTTATATTTCTTCGTTTTCCGTTTCTGCATTTCTTGCTCCACTCTCCGTTCTCATCAGTGCGAAAGTAGTGAAAAGAGCGCGCAGAGCAATAAAATTAAGCTTGGATTTATTGACCCATTTCAGTTTGACTCGCTAGCCGATTTTCCCGTTCTCATTTCCCCTCCTCCCCCACCCGCTCCCTCTCACCCACTAAACTCATTGCTGTCGGTTCGCTTTTGTGCAACAACTAAATTAAAATGTTTTACTAATCCCGACAAGTAACGCTTTTAATTACTTTTTCTTCTCAACTGCACACACACACACACAGCCACATTTGTAATGGACCAACGCCCGACAAGTCCGCCCACTCCGACCCGCCCCTATCCCTCGTTAGGCCCAACTCAATTCTTTGCTTATCCTTTTATTTACTATATGGTAGACATGTTTGTTTGTTATTATAACAATAATAAAAGCACGAGCAAAACAATTTTGAATGAAGAGATTGGTTTGTTTGGTCTGCATTTAATTTAATTAAAAATGCAAAATCGAACTGAAAATTGATTTTACAGAATAGAAAACTTTGCCATTTTATTTAAAACAATATTTTTGTTTATCAACTCGATGACAAATCTATTTTTGGACAAATTTTATAAAATCTATATACATGTGTCCAATCAATCAGGTAGACATTGCTAACTAACAAAAGTAACCGGTGGGAAATCAATTTTAAAGACCAACTTTAACAAAAATCAAGTTCAGAGAATGTCAACAAAGTGAATGTTGTTTAACAAATTTCCTACAAAAGGTGTTAATTAATTAAATATTTCAACCCAAAGACAACCGATGTAATTTTCAACTGAAATCTCATTAAGTGGCCATGGCTAAAGTTGCGCTAAGCAGGTGGCATTTAGTAGTAGTAGTAGTGGCAGACAGTAACTGAAAACAGTAAAAGGAGTAGCATAAAAAAGAGAGAGAGTAAGGCAACAAGGAAAAGTAGAACAAATGGTGGAAAAGTTTTGCATTGTTTCTTTTCGCCTTTTGGATTGTGTTTAACCATTTGTGCTCTAATTGTAGTTTTTCTCCTCTTGTTGTTATTATTAGAGAGTTGTTCTTGTTGTAATTTGTCGCTATTTTAAATAGAAAACTAACTTGTGTAAACGCGATTAGCGCACAAAGGTTCGATTGAAATTCAACTGGCTGCCACAATATAATTAATTTGTTTCAAAGCTAAAGCCACTGAACCGCAGCAAGGACACTGAGGACTAACAGGACAGGACGGCAAGGCATATCTGACAGATGTACATCATTAATGTGAGATTATACTTTAAGCAGAAAGCTGGCGGAGCAGGAGCAGCAGGAGGAGCAGGCCGGGTTCAGAGTGCAGCACCAGTGAGCAGCTCAAATCTCCAACGTTGATGACACTCATTAACATAAAACGTCCACCTTTGGACGTGGCCAAAAAAAAAAAGAGCTCAAGCCAAGCCAAACCCAGTGTGACGGCCATAAAACCAGCTCACTTTTCACACTCATTAAAATGGACGAGAGCGAGCATGATAAGGACATTGGCTACCGCTCCTACTGTTCAAGGACGAGGCGAGAGTGTGAAAGGTGTGGTTGAGTGGGTGCTAATGGGTGGGCTCACTTGCTCCTGTGCTCCTGAGCTCCTGCCACTGTCTCAGCTTATCGTTGACGTCAATTTGTGCGGTCGACGCTGACGTCGGCAGAGCTAGTCAAATTTCAGAGAACCCTTTTTCATGTCTCCTCGCACACAGCAGCAGAAAAAAACATTTAAATGTAATCTATTATCTTAATTCCGACACAAATTGTTTGCTGCTCAGAATATCGCCTACAGCTTCTGCTCGCGTTTAGCCTGCGGTGACAGCACTCTCTCTCTCTCTCTCCCTCTCTCTCTGTCTGTCTGTCTCTTTTTAACCCGACTTGGAAAAATAATAGCACCCAAATAATACCAGAACGCCATTTAGCAGCGTTGACTTGTGCACCCAACAACCAGTCAAGGACTTGAGCTGCCTGGCAATTCAAATGCCACATCGCAGGACACTCGGCAAGGACAAGCGACAAGCGACTAAACAACAACGGCGACAAGGACCAACTGAAAAGCAACGCTTATCGGCCGCTACGTAAATCACCCAATTTACCATAAATAAAGATATGTACATATTGTCAGCGAGCATTTGGAATAGCCTCCAAGGAGCAGGCAATTCAGCTAGCAGAGGAGTTCGGGGCAGTAAAGCCGCAACCAAAAGCCAAAAACCCAAAACAAAACACCTTATCGCTGGCAAGCACATCTTTAAGTGGCTGTCAACGTGGCCAAGCTAAGAAGGAGAGAGGCAGACACAGACAGAGAGCATGACAGAGAAGAATGGGCAACGGAATTGGGTGGCTGTGGGGGGAGGGGGGGGAGTGGCTACTGTAGGCTGCCACAGGCATAGAAATCTGCATGCATGAAGTTGCAGCAAGAGACAAAGCGAAAATGTTTAGCCATAAAACAGCTAAAGGAAATTTCAATACCCTATAGCTAAGGAGTATCTTCACGTTAGCTAAACCACAGTCGAACCCTAAAAAAAACCTTCGCTTCTTCCACTTCTCCACCCTTCGCTGCCCCCTGTTCATTTCCTTTACTCGTTCGTCAGCTGAAAGCCGTTGGCTTCGGTTTTCGGTTGCCTTGCCTTGGCTGGGGATGTCTTAGGTTTACTTAGCACAAAAGCAACATTTTGCTAGCTGCGACACGCGATTCACCACTTGCCACTCACCATTTATCCATCTACTCCTTTGCAGGCGCCACCACATTGCCAACAACAACAGCACATCGCGATTATGACGACGATGACGAGCACAACGACAGAAGCAGCAACAGAAGCAGCAGCAATAACAACAACGACAACAAGGACCATTCAACCAAGAAGGAGACGGAGATGGCTGTAAGGCCGCGGGCAAGTCAAAAGCGTGCAGCACAAACGACACAATCGCGAAATCCCATCAGACGCGCTCACAGCGAAAGGCATTTGTCTACCGCACCCAGCGTCTCAGCCGTCTCCGCCATCTCTGCGAAGGCGAGGTTACCACAGCATGGCCAGCAGGCAGCTGGGTTGCAGGATAGGGCCCAGTCTGGGCCACAGAATGTCATTTTAAATTTTAAGGACACAATGGCACTGCGCATAAAAAGCAACCGCAACGACTCGAGAGATTTATTTCAAAGGCGGCCCACGGAGCCGCCACCGCCGCCGCCGCCCTCGTCCCCCTCAAAGCAGACCCCAAAGACGGAGACGACCGCAAACTCAAACGGATTAGAGGAGCAGCAGCCACCACATCAAATCAATAAGTCAACTGCTGTTGCCACTCCTCCTCCATCTGCTCCTCCTTCTGCTCCTCTCCAGCTGCCACAGAGGACTGTGGTGCGAGTGGCGCCATTCAACAAGCAAAGCGATGGCGCCCATGAGGTGCATCGTTTGAAAATCTCGCATAGCGAACAGGACGAGCATCCATTGTTGCTTCTACTGGATCACAATGTCATACTGCGCTCCCCCCTCTCCAAGGTGGGAACGTTTTCAACCAACGAACTGGCAGAGGATGTGGCCCCGAAGAAGACGTCGATATTGATTAACGGCGACGATTGCTACTCCACAATGAACCTCAGCACCGATGCAGCCCAGCCGCTCTACCAATCCTCTGTGGTGGTCAACAGCCACACGGCCAACAGTGTCTGCATCAATGTGAGCAGCGCCGAGGAGCTCATCCAGCAGCACAATCTCCTCAACACACTGCGCAGTCAGCAGCAGCAGCAACTCTCCGCCATTATACCCATCCGGAGTAGCGCTGCCAGCGAGGTGAATCTCCATCGTTCCGCCTCCTGCATCTCCTCCACATCGAGCAGCTCGGCGTCGAGCAGCAGCAGCTCCAGTGGACGCGGTCGCACTCTCATCCGACTCGACTATGACAAGGACTTGCCCAAGGGAGCGAAGGTGGCTGCCACAACAACCACGCCCATAAATACACCCTCGCCTCCGCCCGTAATCAGCTCAACGCCGGCCACACCACCGCCACCACCGCCAGCACCATCAACATCACCACCGCTGGTGCCGCACGAGACGGAGCTGCTAAAGATCCTACGTAAACCGCATGTCTGCGGACTAAAAGCTCCCGCTAGCAAGGAGGCAACACCAACTGCTAGCTTTATATCCAAGCTGTTGCTGGATCCAATGCTGGGCCAGGTAGCCGACGGATTAGAAACAGACACCGTGGCAGAGCTGATTGAGAACTCGCTGCAGAGATTGCAGCAGTCACGACAAACAGTCGATATGAGCGGCACCAAAGATCACGACGACATGAGCCGCCTGATTAGCGTCTCGCTGCAGCGGGTGCGCCAGGAGCGACAGCCGGGAACGACGTCGAACGCCAAAGAGGAGGATCGTCTGTCCAATCGGGGTAGCATCAGTTCCGCCAACAGCTTTGCCTCCGCCAACAACTATGAGCTGTTTGACTTCGATGCCGCCGCCAATGAATCCGATTGCTATCAGAGCTGCTCCAGCGAACTGGCCGTGGAGGAACTGGAGCAGCAGACGCAATCCCATCAGGATGGGGATGCAACAACACGCGCCAAGTTCTATCAGCTGCTGGTGGATGCCACGCTAGCGGAAATTGAGAACACGCACAGTGCCTCGGAGTCGGATCATCACTACGAGTCCATCAGGCTCAACGGAGATCCCATTTACGAGGAGATCAACGAGGTGCCACCGCCTCTGCCTCTAACTGCACCACCTTTGATTGACGCCGAGCTGGACAAGAAGTCGGCACGCTCCATATTCGAGGGTGCCTCCAAGTATGACATCCTCTCGTACCTAGTGGATGCCAAGGAGCGCGGCCTGGTGCGGGAGGAGAGCTTCGACTACAGCAACAATCCGAAGATCATCGAGGAGGAGGCCACCGATACACTCAGCGAGCTGGAGAAGCGTGTCAGCCATGTCAGCGATGAGGGTCAGAGCATGAGTACGATGAGTTCCCTGTCGCCGCCACCTCACAACTTCATGGGCTGCGGCAAGAGTGGCAGTGATGTGGAGCGTCAGGATTCGGGCGTGGGCTCCGAGACGAGTAAGTCCTCGAGGAGTAAGTACCAGCCAGCTGTGAGTCCTTTGCACATGTGCGAGGATTGCGAGAGCGCTGTGGAGACGCAGGTGAGCGAGGCGGGCGTGTTGTATGCCCCGCTGGTGTGCAGGAAGTGTGGCAAGAAGCGGGTGGAGCGCAAGGAGATCATCACCGAGATTGTGGAGACGGAGGAGAAATATGGCCGCGATCTGCAAATCATACTCGAGGAATTCTGCCATCCGATGCTGGTGGCCGGCCTGCTCACCCAGGAGCAGCTCTCCGCAATCTTCCTCAACACGGAAGATCTGCTCGAGAACAATCAGACGCTGGCCGAGCGCATGCGCGACGCTCTCGACATTGCTTTGGAGCAGGGTGACGATGATCTGCTCACCGTCAACATTGGACGCATCTTTCTGGACTTTACCCAAATGCTGCACGCCTTCGAGAGCTACTGTGTGCGGCAGGCGGGCGCCAGTCTGCTGCTGGCCAATCTCGAGAAGGAGAAGGAGCTGTTGCGCATCTTCCTAAAGGTCTCCCAAATGGAGAATGCGGTCTTGCGTCGCATGAATCTCAACTCCTTTCTCATGGTAAGCGTCAATTGCAATATTGTTTTCACACTCCCTTCATAGTACTAAACATCTGTTATGTGTTCTCTTTTCATGACATCCTTGGGGCTCCTCCAGGTGCCTGTGCAGCGTGTAACGAAGTATCCTTTGCTGCTGGCACGTCTTTATAAGGTGACGCCAGCACATCTGGAGGGACGTGAGCTGTTGAAGCAGGCGCAGGAGAAAATTGAATTGCATTTGAATCACATCAACCAGGAAGCAAAGGATGTGCCCACCAAGCTCTGGCGTCGCATCAGCTCCTCCAGCCCCAATCGACGCGCCTCCTGCGAAATCGATATGATAAACATCAAGCTGCGCAAAATGGCCATCGACATACTCGAGTGGAATCACGATGAGGTCCGCTTCGCCATGGAGGGCAAGCTGCTCTACATGCAGCCCACCGACAGCAACTGGAAAAAGGCTCGCACCATCAAGCTGACCCCACTCAATGCTCTACTCGTAACCAATGGCAAGGTAAGTGACAGGGGGCTGAACAAGTGAGTGCTACTCTTGAGACAGTTCTTCGGAGCATGTTGACGATTAAATACCCTTGCCAGCTATTAAATATTGCTCTAGTTGTTACACTCTTCGTGACAATATAATAAAAATCGCTGCAATAAAAAATTCCACGTAGTCAATTGTCCATTTATCCCTTGACTTCGTGGACTAGTGGACTGTCACGCGTCCTTCTCTGCGGCAACTTCGACTACGGCTACGGTTGGTCACGTTTGACAGGCGACAAGCGACAGACGTCAGACGACTAACGACAAACGACAAACGACGTTCAGGCGTTTGACATGAGGTGTGGGCAATTAGCGAGCGGCGCTTGCACCTAATAGCCTAACCTCTGGAATAGGATCACGGTCTCCGATACAAGAGGTGGAAGGGGATGGTGGATGTGCCTCTGATGTCATGGCAACAGTTTGCCTTGCGATAAAAGATTTCAACAAATCAGAGCCGAAGAGTCCATGGAGAGGCATTGAGTGGAACGGAAGCGCATCCGGCCTGTCCTAATGAAAAGTGCTTATCCCAGCAACTATCTGCTTTTGATGCCTAAAAACAAAACGAGTTTTTCCAACCAGCACACAGGACGACAAGAAGAATCGATGGTGTCAAACCGAGTAACCCAACCAAAGGGAATGTAGAGGGGACAGGCAGTGGGAGGGCAGTCACATCGATGGCGACGCAGTGCGTATGTCACTTGTTTGGTTTTTGTGCCCTGTTCTAAATTTTTGCAAAAAAGCCTCAACCGACAATTGCTCAATTCAAGAACGAGCACGTTTTTTTCCGTATTGTCGTTGTTTCGGTTTGTGTGTTTCTGGGCTCTGTAGTTTTGGTCCTGGTTGCTTGTCCAGCTTGCTTCCTGCGGCAGTTGCTGCCTGCCTGGCTGCCTGCCTGCCTGACAAGCTTTGTGTATGCTCGCGCTATCTGAAGGAAGCACTTTCCAGTTGTAATTTTGTTTAGTTTCGTTTTACACAATTTTCTATTTCTATTCTCCTTTTTTTTCTTTTCGTTTTTTTTTCTGCGTGGCGTTGTGCTCTTTGGCACGAGAACAGCCAAGTGCCAATTATAGGGCAGAGCAGGCCATGTCGGATAAACAGAATTTCCCGAAGCACACTGGCATTCGGGAGGCCTCGCTGCTGCTGGTGAAGGAGAAGTGTGGACGCTATACGCTGATACGGGAGCCGTTATATCTGGACAGATGTGTTGTGTGCAGCGAAGCGGATTGGGATGATTATTTCGAAGTGCAGGAAATTTCATCGAAGGACACATTCATATTCAAAGTGAGTACGACATCACCATCTCTCTCTCTATCATCACTAGTTGTAGATTCGTATCCACCTACACCACATTGTCATTCCATTTGCATCACTGCCGCTTTTGTTTTTGTCCTTTCCGAATCCGGTTCGTATCGTTTCGATTCGTTTCGGTTTGATTCGGTTTGACGCCGTTTCTTGCCGTGTGCCAGTTGACTTGGCTTTCGAATTAGACCTTTTGACTGCACACCGGCAAATGTTTGGGCTTCGTTAGTTTTGCCCTGCCGTTTAGCGACCTCTCAACTTTCCTTTGGCTTTGGGGGGCAAAGTTTAAAACTGTGTCTTGACAACTTTTGAATATTGAAGAAGGCATACCATTGCTGCATAATCTTATTCAATTTGTTCGACATAGTTAAATTTAAGTTAAATTGATGCAACACTTCATACATCAAAACCAAACTAGAAAGTTTTCTATGCTCATATGTGTTTTACATGAAGTATCAAATTCCCCTGTAAGCCAACCACTATAAACACACATATACACTATGTGTATGCATTACTCAGCATATATTTCTCGCTAATTCGCTTTTACTTACGCACACAAATGTGTTTATCTCTTTTTGCATAAGAGAAGAGTTGATGAGCTAGGGAATTTTTGTGTAGCATACCTTTGAGGGCCGCACAATGCTCGCTTTATGTGGCAGAGATTCCATTTTTAATAACGGACAGCACACACACATGCTGAGAATAGCGTATGCAGAAATCCATAACAAATCCTGTCCAATGTAAAACGAGCTCCAGCTTACTCATGCGAGTTTCTGCCCAGAACTAAGCCTTCAGCTAGCTTGAGCTGTTAAAGTGCGGCAACCAACACACACACACACACGCACGTAGAGTGCCTGCCAAAATGAATGACATTTATTGAAATTTAACAACAAAAAAAATGAGAAGAGGAGAGATGAAAGAAACGCAGAGAAGCGCAACAAAATGGTTGCTGCGTGAAAAGGGCAAAAGCAGAGAGAAAGCGGTCTCAGACGTTCCATGGATTGTAACATTTAGTTACGGCCAACTGATCACACACACACACACATATACAAGCCTCATTTCACACACACACACGCACACACACATGATACCTGTCAAAATGGCGAGTCAATCAAATATACAATCTCTCTCTTTGTTGTTGCTAATTCACAGGCCGAGGATGGAGTGCGGACAAAGCAGTGGTATACACAGCTACAATATCACGCCCAAGGGATGGGGGCGTGGCGGAAGCGACGCAATGCCCTCGCCAACATAATGATCAATGGGATGCTCACGCGCACTTAGACATAATGATGATGATGATGATGACTACTATCGATATCAATAATAATAGCGAACGAAAAAATGATGCCAATAAAAATGGATTGCATTTAAGAATTGGCCGCTTTATTTGTATTGATGCAGTTATTAACCAGCAATTTAATAATTATGATTTAAGTGATATATATATATATACCTACATACTGTTTAACCGAACGCTAGTTACACCCACACACCAACATATAACATATAAATAATATACACACTATATAACTACACAACAATAAATAAATGAACAAATATACATAAACATACAAATTGCATTTTAATTAAGTTGTGCAACAGCTTTGACGAACGCTTTGAATGCTCTCATAAATCTTGATATTGTTATTACTTTACAATGTTCACGCACAGTTTTTGTATCGGTGCTTAAGCCCAAGATTATGGAGCAAAATGTTGATTACATTTTCTCTCTGCCCACAAAATTGCGCACAGTTTTAGCCAACTTTAGTCAAACTAAACCAATATTTACACAACAACAACATGCGTATATTGCATGTACATTGCAGCAGCTATTCATATATAGACAGTTGATTAAACCATTTTAAATCTCATCCGATGTACAAATACAGCAACAAACAACAAACAACAACATCAGCAGCTATAGCAATAATAACATTTAACAAACAACAAACAAGAACACCCAAGTGGTTTCGACTTTTGGGTTTTCGGGTTCGGCTCTGGGATGGTGAAAAGGGGTTGGGTTCTTGGCATTTCCACTAGAGTTCCACTTCTGTTTTCCACCAGGGGTTTATTGTTTGTTTAATTACACAAATAACTGAGCAGATTATTATGGTTAAACACGAAACTGTAATTGTCATGGCCAGTCACTGCAATTGTAACTGTTTATCACATTTGTCTTTGCAAATGCCGAACACTTAATACCCTTGCTGACAGTGTTATGGCAATCTGATTGCCTAACCAAACATAAATTTCAATGTAGCAAGGACATGGTAAACATGGTCCCTTAGGAACCTTTGAAATATTCAGAGTTTTTGCAGATTTTGGCTTGCAACTTTTGTTGTATTTTCTGTGTTATTGAAACCTAATGGATCAAAAGTATTAACTCTTTGAGGCTTGTTCAAGAAAAGCAAAGCAAAAGCTCCATACATATCATACACAAGTATATTGGATTTCAAACAACCCCACATATGTGCTGTTGTTGTGTGTGTGGTCGACACACACACAGCTAAGTGCTTTGTGGAGCATAACAAACACTTGCAAGTGAGACAAGAACAAGAATAAGAACAATTTGTGGCGTTGTTAAAATTAGTTAGTGAAGCAAGCAGCAGGCAGGCAATACTACGAAAATAATTTGTAATGCCGCCTGCGGCTCGTCAGAGTACCTTTGATGGCTTCCGTTGTAAATTATAGTAATACGGCACGTAAACAAGTTACCAAATCCTTTAAAGCAGCCATCGCCATCGTCATCGTCATCGCCATCGAGGCCGAGTGCAGCAAAATTGAAAAGCAAAGCCAATGTCGGAAACGATAAAGCTGGAATATGCAGCAAAGAGAGAAGGAGAAAAAGGGGAAAAGACGTTAGCTAAAGGGAAACTGCATGCTGTGCGCAATTATGCTGGACAAACATTTACCAGAAGCAGAACCCATTCCATGCGATGAATCCAGGATGTGGCACTTAGCATGCACCTTGGCACACGCATAAACACACACACACACACACTCAGCCACCCACCTAGCTCCTAGCTAGCTAACCAACAACATACACTCAGTTAGCTTCACTGGGGGCCCACTACTTTTAGTGTACTCCAGTGCCAGACTCCGACTCCGACTCAGAGTTAAGTTCAGCAGCAACAGCCTTTTTCTCGGTGTCAGTCTCAGTCTCAGTCTCTCTATCTATATTCCAGTTACCACTTCGGAACCCATCCTGATGGCAATGCTGATGCGAGCGTGGAACGTGCTATAACAATAGGGTGTCATGGTGGCGATGGCTTCTCCTTCTGCTTGGTTGTTTGTTTGTCTGCCTGCCTAGCGAGCGACTAACACTAACGAGCAGTAAAACAAGTTTAAGATTTGCCGGCGCACAAATATATATAAAAACACAAACACACACACACACAACTAGACTCCCCTTTCTCTCCGCCCTCCGCTGCTGCTGGCGGATGCTGAGCGGATGTTGGGATCAGCGTGCAATAACACAACCAAGGCACGTAGCACAAACACGGTACATTATATTGTATAAGCAGACTTCATTACGGTATTTAAACAGAATATCCACAAATTCTGACATGTCGAATGCGCCACAGAACCCAATCCGCACACAATGGCCGCAAAATGTCGAAAACAAGCATAAAAATCAAATAGTTTCGCTTGCAATGATTTATATTCAACTTGCTGTGCATAAATTTGAACTTGTGTATCAGATGGATTTATAGAAAAGTGCAAATATTTAATTTCTATAGTTTCCTTTTTTTTTTGTCAAGCTCTTAAACCATTTCTCTACTTAAAATCTCGTTTCGCCTCACAAAGTTTCTCAGCTGCCCATTGTGCTAGCGGGGCGTGCCAAAACACACACTAGCTCAGACACACACACACACACACACATACCCACATCTGAAGTCAAATTGTGAGCAGTGAGGCGAGTCAAACTATAGATGTGTCTGTGTGTGCTAAAGGTCCTGTAAAAATGCATCACGTATCCGAAAGGTTGGCAATATGATTAGACCCGCAGTCTGTAGTTTGAAGTCTGTCGACTGCGGAAACTTTTGTCGCTCCCCTTAAAGGGGGGAAAAACCCACAAAGAAGGCCACAGAAACAGGAGAAGGTGACAAGAAATCAGCGCCATATGCAGCCGCAAACCGAAAACTAAAACTGGGCAATAAAAATTTGTCGCCAAGCCAATAAATGTTGCCCGCGGACAGGGACAAAAACCCAAAAGCAGACAGAACAGACAAGAACAGAACAGAGAGTTGCGAATTGTGCATTGGGAGTTGTGTTAAGAGAAGCCATTACGTGGCCGAAAAACATTTTCATGGCTGCATTTAAAGCAAGACAAAAACTTGCCGCAAAAAGGTGGCTAGTACTTGGGGTTGCTTCACCCCAAAAAAAACAAGCATGTTTTAAAGTAATAAAAAATTGAAATTAAAACTTTGCACTACCCTTTCATGTTGGCCCTTAACACTTAGCCAGGTCGGAATGCGACACGGCTCTCTTTCATCGTAAAGGCGGTCGTTAAAATGATGAAAGCCACAAACAATGAGTTCTCTAGGGTTACTCAAAAGCGTATAGAGAGAGATTGCTAACTCATTTAGTATGCCATTTGTCGTCAAGCTCTCCATTCACAATAATAATAAAATGACTTACCATAATTTTCTAGTACATACTTTTGCAAGCTGTTTTCCCTCTTCCCTTTCTGTCCTGTCCTGTGATTTTTCAGGGTCCGTTTGAGTGCTCAATCAGGTCAATGGGCAGAGTTTTCCATCATTTCGCATTTGCATTTCCATTTGCGCTGTAGTGTAAATCAAACAAATTGCAACAAAATTTTTAATACTTTGGCTTACCGAGTGGCAACTTTCCCCTCCCTCTCTGTTCTCTGTGTCTAATCAGTATTGGTGTGCACACACATTCAGCATATTTTACACATCGTCGTTGTCGACTCATAAGAATTATGTGCGACACGTTCGAGCATAAAGCGAATTAAGTATACGCCACGTTTGCCAGCCAGTCAGCTAGAACAGCCAACAGACACCAACATACACACGCCAAGGATGATGAAGCTCAAGCTCGAGCTCGAGATGTAGCTAGCCACAAAAACCAACTGCACACACACACACACACACACACACTCGAACACATATACAAATATTCAGTGGGACAAGCAAACACTCGCATTTTTATGCGTTGTAGCTGCTCCAAAGTGGCAGCAAAATACACACACACACACACAAACTCTCGCCCCCTTTCTCGCTGCGCGCCCTTTGGCAGCATGTGCCAAATATATGTATATAGATATGGTTGTGTGTGTGGCAAAAAGTTTTGGCCGTGGAAAAGGCCAACGTGGCAGCGTCTAAGTGAATTTGCCTTACTCAAATTTTGTGCGGCGGGCTCGACGTTGCCATTGCCATTGCCTTAGGTCAGGCACAGCAGAAACTGTGGCAGCAACTGCTCCTTTGGGTCCTTTGTGGCAACTGCTGCTGCTCTTACTGTTGTTGTTGTTGTGTGCGTGAACGCTGCATGAAATTTACATTAATTTGTGAGAAGCTGCTGCTGCTGTGCACATATTCGAACAGTTGAGAGCTCTCGCACACAAAAAAAACCAAATTATTTCAAATTTCCAAATAAATCACAAATTTTGACCAACATTCGGCAGCCAACAACAATAGAAACCAAAACGCCAAGCTGACTGCGACGCCGACGCCGACGCCAACGCCATCAGACAGTCGTGTGTGTCTCCATTGCCGAGTTCAGTGTGTCAATGGCTTCGTAGCAGCAGCAGCCGAAGTTCAACCGAATGTAGCCGAGTCGCCGTCACAGAGAAAAGTTGCTGACTAAAGGGCGCGCTTGTGCACTGATTTGAGTGGTTGTGAAAAGAGCTCAAGAGAAATTGAGTGATAAACGGAAGGCATATAAATCAAGCGCCATAACGCCGCACAGCGGCCGACAACAGCAACTACTAATAGCTCTTGGTTTGTGTCACGACTAAATGTGAGCAGCTAAGCTTCTCACCATACTAGAAGCAAGCTTTCTTCTTTGTTGCTTTTTTTTTTGCCAGCTTGTAGGCTTTGATAAATGCCGTTAAAAATGTTTGCTTAGCTGGCAAAGGATTTTCAACTTAAGGGAATTTACATACATTAGGATTTTAGAGGAGTGCGGGGTGTGTTTTCTTTGTGCCAGCTCAACGAAGGCAATTCAAATCCTTTTACTTCCGCTTAAAGCAAAACAACGATAAGCAGCAGGCTCTGAGAGACAGATGCGGCTGATAGCAGGGATTCACACTACCCCTTACACCCCTTTCATCACCGTCCCCCTGCCCATCCCCTCAACCGAATCGTGTGTGTGTGTTGCGTATATAAAAATATGATTACATATTGTATATTCTTGATGGTTTCTTTTTTTTTTGAGTAGGGGGCGGCATAGGAAAAGGGTTGACAGTTTTCTGCCCTCCCCCTTTCCCTCGGGCACATCGCAGGGGACACTTTAAAGGCAATCAGCGCCCCCAAAACTCCCGCAGACAAAGCAAAAACAACAACACCACCAATAAGTAAGCGGAAAGGGACAGGGGAAGAGAGAATAACAATGGCGGCATTCAATTTTTACACTCTTACCCTAAGTGGGAGGTAGAGTATATTGGTATTTGTCATTGGGGGGTGAAGAGAGGGGAGATAGAGAGGCTTATACCATGAATTCAGCGATTATATTTTAGTCACTTCCCCAAACTTAGAAAACAAGTAGGGTATTAAGCAGTCGGTCATTTCGGAACTCGAATGTTTTTACTTGTTAATATTTGCCTTGCAAATTTCGTATAAAATGCATTTGTTGTCTGCATGCAAAGGAAGTGCGGCAGAAGGGGCAGAGGAGGGAGGGTAAGTGAATGGGAATGGAAATAGCGATAGACGGCAGTCGGCGACTATCGTGCCAACAGGCGAGGAGCCTGCCACAACCGAATGGAACAGGAAACAAGCGGCAGGCTGGGAAAGTGAATGGAGCGTGGGCAATGTCAACACATGGAAATTGCAAGGACAACGGCAAGAAAAAAGTGCCAGCAGTGAAGTGAGCCAAGCAGCAGCAACAAGGAGCAACCATTGATATTGAACGGAAAACGGGATGGGGTCTCTAACAGCGGAAGCAATAAATTGGTTAGGTAAAAAGCTTGTCCTAGACGTAGACACATAGGCAAAAAAAAAAAAAAAAGGAACCCGGCACGCGAGACACGGTCGTAATTTGTGAATGGAGCGCGGAGGGGGAAATGAGGTTTTCAAACAGACTGCAGTTGCTCCTTTGAAGCACACATTAATGTAGCCATAAAGGTATTTGTGCATGCGGTTGGCCATTAAAAGAAAACGAGCAAAACTAGCAAACAATTTAAAATTTTCGAACGAACTGCATTTAACTTTAAGAGCTTGCATCAATTCACAATTCTTCAAATTAATTGAAAGCTCCCTTTTACGTCCTTTCAATTTGGGCCTCAGTCCACGTGAACCTTTTTGATGGCCACACTGGTTATCTCTGCCTCCTTGAGCTGCTCATCCGTGGTGGAGTTATAGATATGCTTCAAGTACAAATTGAAATAGTCGGTATAGTTCATCGGTCTGGAAATGCGATGTTTGCGCACCGGAAGACGCGGCGACAGCGACAACATGCTTGCCCACTGTCCGTCACAGAGATCATCGTAGCGCAGCAGGCCCACCTCATGGCCGCCAAGGTCACCCGGTCCGCGGCACATCGGCTGCTGTCCGTCCCAGAGCTTGACCACGAACTCACGTATCCAGCGGGCCAGGTAGAGGGCACGACAGTCACAATGCCAGGGATTCTTGTCCAGCTTGACGGCCACCAGTTTGTTCAGTCCGTGCAGCGCTCCGGTTGGCAGAAACATCAGCTTGTTGGAGTCGATGCGCCTGAGCCAATGTGAGGGAATGAGCAGAAGTGGGTTTCATAATGTGTTGATTGAACCTACAGTTTCTCCAGTTGGGTGAGCGGCTCAAAGGCCCGAGCATCAAAGTATTTCAATATGTTGTTATTCAGCATAAGGATTTTCAAGCTTGCCAATCCCACAAAGTCGTTCTCCTCCAGTGTCGTCAGGTTGTTCGAGAAGAGCGTCAACCGGGTGAGTGCACTGACATGCAGGAAGAGATCGGTGGGTATGCTAGACAAGGCGTTCTGTCCCAAGAAGAGCTCATTTAATTTCTTAAGCTCCGCAAAGGCATTTCCATCAATCTGCAAATGCAATCCATAGTTAATATATATTTATCCCTTCTTGATAGTTTCTCACATGACTGATGCGATTCATGGTTAGATCCAGTGTGACCAGGTTAACTAGATTATTGAAAATCGTGCCTGATATTGAAGTAATGCGATTGTTGTGCAGCATTAGGGTTCGTAGACTTTTCAGTCCCTCAAAGAAGTCGTCCTCTATCTTGGCTTAGATTTTTAAAGGAAGGCACTTTAGAAGAGTTTTAAAGTTTAGTAGGTTTGACTTACCAATCTGATTTAAGCCAAAGTCTAAGGCCTTGAGTTTCGTTTGGTAACGCATGCTGCCCGAGACGAGCTGTTCAATCTTGTTGCGCGACATGTCCAGCTCCTCGAGCATCATTTGGTCGCGCAGCAGATTGGGCGGAAAGTTCTTGATCTGGTTGTCACACAAATTGATGACAGTGAGGCGTTGGGCGTGATAGAAGACGGACTCGGGTAGCAGGGATATCTTATTTTTACTCAGATCAAGTAGATTCAGGTTGCGTAGCTTCCAAAATATGCGTGGATCAACGTCCTCCAGCTGGTTGTTTTGGATGCGCCTGAAAAAAGGATAATCAAAATGATCTTACGGGATAGGAAAGGATAACTTACAGTTGTAGCAGGCTGTCTAGATCCTGGAATAGGTCAAAGGGCAGAAAGTCGAGGACATTGTTGGATATGTCCAGTTCCTTGAGCAGCGTCAAGCCACGAAACGTATCCTTGTGGAGTGTGGAAAGCGCATTCCTCGACAAATCAATGGCCACCATATTCATGGGTATGATCTGGGTGACGGGCACTGTCTTGAGATTAGTGTTCCAGCAGGTGAAGCTCTTTGTGTCCGGATTACAGCGGCACACGCCCGACGTACAGTGATTCCACTCCAGCTCACTGCCACTGGCCAGGTGCCAAATGGGCTGCTCCACGGATCGCAGTCTGCTCTCGATCTGCCTCACGCGCTTATCGAAATCTTGTAGATTAAACATGGAGGCAACATCGCCACCATTGGCTGCATCCCTGTTGCCGCTCCCTTTGCGCCTATACGCATCCACAGGTGCTCCATCAGCTCCCATTTGCGAGCTGAGTGTTCCATTGGGAATCGCCTTCATCAGCAGCAACAGCTGTGAAATAATCCTCAGCGATTCACAGGCATTAAGAGTACAGTTGCGAGTTCCTGCAGAGAGTAGCGGCAACAGATATCTCTGGCGGAACTCATCCAGGTTGTTCGAGTCCTGTGCCTGCTGCGCCAAGGAGCAGACAAGCAACAGCAGCTGGCAGACGAGTATCCAAGATAGCGATGACGACGATAACAGCATGGCATCCAACTGCAAAGTGACTTTGCTTCGAGATCTGTCCGAGCTTATTTATAGGCCCCTTCATTTGCTGCATAATTCGCGTAATTTAGGAAAATTTGCATTTTCCAGCAATTACCTTAAGTAGCGCAGAACACCACATGGGAGCTGGACCAGCAATCTGCAGTAGTCTCTGCCCCAAGCTTTGATGATGAATTCATCCATACTGACATAAAACTATTATCCTATTAACTATTGACGGATTAATGGATATATTCTAGGCAAATTAAACTGATTAAAGTAACATAATACAATTCTCAGATAGGGTATTTCAAGTGCGATGTATGATTTTCAGTTTCATTGAATTAAAACTCAGACGGAAAAGTTACGGCAATTGAGAAATGAAAGTGCGTTATTGCAGCTATAAGATTTAAGCAACATATTAATTTACGAGGCGGACAAAACAACACCAATTGGAGGGACCACAGAACACTGATGTCAAATCAGCTTTTTCCCGTCAAATCTGGCTTTTTTGCAAACCGAATTACTTGAAAAAATAGCAAATTGCGGGAAGCGGGAAATCTGGCTTTTTTGTTTGTAAAAGATCAGCTTTTTCTGGATTTTTTTTTTTTTGGAATACCAAATTTATACGCATTTTGTTCACTGCATCGGTATTCATCGTTTTATAATATGGGGCGATGTTTAAAGAAATCATAAATCAAAACAAACGGATGGGTGGAATTTTTGCTAAATTTATTATATTGAGAACATTTTTTAATCCCTTACGTTTAAATATTTATTAAATTGAACCCGTAAAATTTTTAAGTTTCTATATCTTATTTGTTTAAAAGTGCAAATTTTTAACAGTCCCAAAGGAAGCATCTCCACCCATAAAATATAAATTCTTGATCACAGCCCAATCCAGTCCTTCCACCTTTAAACGCGTCGATCTCAGACAAAGACTAGAACAGATTTGCATACAATTTGTTTCCGATTTTCGATAACTATTTCCGTTTCCAATACATGTAATGATCACAAAAATCAATTGGAAAATTAAAAATGGGGTTGAAATAATGGGTAATGATGGAACTTTTCTGAAAATTTCCAAATCGGTTGAAAAACACCAGAGATATGAAATTGAGTTTAGTCAAGATATAAGACAATGACAGCGTTAAGTATGGGGTTCGTCGTATCTCCTAGTCGGGAAATCTCGACTAGAGCCTTCTTACTTGTTTTTTCAGTTATTAGCGCTATTTTTGTTCTCATTTAAAGCCAAAAATATCTTTTCATCGTAGTCAAGAGTTAACATCACTTTTATGAATTCTTACATAAATGAAGAATCCATTGATTTTAATGATATTTATGATATTTTTGACGAAGATAATGATTAAAAAACCATCAGCTTTTTTTTCGCTTTTTCCTGCTCGTTTTGGTCTTAAATAAAGCCAAAAACAGCTTTTCTTCGTCCCCAAAATTTGACATCAGTGCATCAGTGCAGCAGAACGACAGCAAAAATGAAAAAAAAAAAAAACACTGTGCTGAACAGCGCCATCTTTTAGTTTTTATTTCAACTTTACAGTTATTAGTTACTATTCCCACTTAAACTAACTGTCACCACTTTCTTATATCCCTTTTTAAACTGTCACACATATTACCTACTCCCACTATTATCCTTAAGGCGAAGCAAATGACTCCACAGAAAGCGCTCTCAATTCGCTGCGAAAAAAGTGGCGCCACCTAGATAAAGAACTAGTTTTTTGCATAAAGCGCTTTCTAGCGGAATATTATTAAAATCACACAAAATCACGCCAATTAATTGCAGCGGACTTTTGGTTTGCTGTAGGCAAAGGCCAACTGCATGGGCTTGACACAAAGAAGATCCGCAATATTCCTATACTTGGCCAGCAGAATGTTGGGAAAGGGCATGGCACCCAGGCTGTCCACATAGTTCATGTGCTGCGTCTCCACGTTGCCAGGCATCCTGACCGGCTGCGACTCATCGACCGGGCAGCTGTTTTCAATGCAGCTTTTGAAGTCATCAAGGCGCTTCTGAAAGTCCGGCACAAACACGCACGGATCGAGGGCGAGCATGATGAGTCCCAGGTTGGGATTGCGGTTTTGGCACGGGGCCCACCAACGTGGAATGCGTGTGGCATAGTCGGCACCGGACATGACGCCACAGAGCACGTCAATCATAGCTGCCAGACAGTACCCCTTATATCCACCAGCGGGATACATGTGCTGGGCACGAAGCGCCTGGATCGGAAAGGGCGTGGGCTGTCCGCACTCGTCAGCCGCCCAATTGGTGGGAATTGAATCATTATGCATGGCAGCCCATTCCACGGATCCAATCTCCTTCATGGTGCAGGCCATGTCCAGCATGAAATGGGAGTGCGTTGCCTCCGCGCCAAAAGCCAAACAGTTGCCACCAACGCTGGCCCTTCGAGCACCTGGAGCGACCAGCATCGGTGACGCATTGGACAGCACCAGGCCAACGAAGCCCTTGGCCATGGCCCGGAACGCATACCAGGCGGCCATGCCGATGTGATGGGATCGCTTGGCCACAACGAATCCAATGCCTGTTTTGCGCGCCTTCTCCACAGCCAGATCCATGCAATAGTTGCCCACAAAGACGCCCATGGCGCGATTGCCATCCACATGTGCGCTTGTTATCGTTTCCTTAATAATCTCTGGCTCCGCCAAGATGTCCACATAGCCGTGCTGCAGATCACTCAGGTACATCTCCAGCTTGTTGATGCCACAGCCACGCACGCCTCTGTAATCTGCGGCAAGCAGCAGGTCACTAATGCAACGCAGTTTCTCGAACGGCACGCCAACACGCCGCAGGCAATCGTGGATAAAGCGACGAGCCTCCTTCTCCATTACCAGCGAGGTGTGCTTCAGCTCAACATCGTAAGCTTCCTTTAATTGATAGCTACTCAATCGCTGTCGTCGCAAGGACAAAACAGAAGATCCACGCAGCAGACAACGACTTTTGCGAAACATACTTAAAACATTGATTTGGCTTTTGGGGTGGTTAAATGTGAGTATTTATTATGGAATAAAATTATGGGAAGCAAAGGGACGTTGATAACTTTTGTTGAATACAAGTACTAGTATATATATAAATTTCACTTTTCATATTTTAGTTTAAAGCAGTGGATGTTAAAACAGCAACGCCACGTTCATAGAAGCTGTGCGAATCCTGGCCAGCAGCGACGGCCAGATCCACGGTAAAGAGCAGCTCCGTGCGTGTGGAATTCAAGTAAACGGGCAAAGTTAATTTGCTTACGCGCGGTTCCGTGGAGATTCTGTGGATAAGGCATACAAATTAGCTGCAATATAACAATATAACTGAAGGGATACTCACTTGATCCACTTGAGAATGGTGACTGGTAGATCCATCATTATGGTGGAGGCGAGCAGCAGCTCGTTGTTCTTGCATTGGGCGCCTTGCAGCTTGAGGCCGCTGACACCGAAGCTGCTGTCCTTCTGATCGGTCTTCAGGCCCGCATCGGTGATGGTCACCTCCAAGGCCAGCTCCTCCAGGGACCAGCTGTTCGCCTGGGCCACACACTGCCTGGTGGCCGTGATGTATGCTTCCGGGTTGAGCAGACCGCCCAGCCAAACGGGGAAGCCTTGCAGCTCCTTGGCACCAGCCTGTGAGACGAGCTGGGAAACCTTTTGCAGCTGCTGAACACGCTGGCTAAAGTCCGTGATCCACTGGATGACGGTGCAGCCGGCGGGCACAGTGTAACGCTTCCAGCCCTTGGGTATGATGCCGCGAACCAATTCGGAGAGCATGGAGCGATGATGATTCGTTTGCTTCTTCTCGCCCTGGCAAATGAGGACCACATCCTGTAGATCGGAGATGACCGTCTGGAGCAGGCGGGCACCGCTGGTCACCTCGCGTTCGAAGTAGCGATAAAGCGGATCCTTGATGTTCTCCACCGTGCGCTTGAGCACGTGCAGATTCTTGGGCAGCAGCTCCAGCCAAGCGGTGGCCGAGTTGTGCAGCGTCTTCATCCAGGAGGGGCGACCATCCTCGCTGCGCGCAATCAGGGAGAGAGCGGATTGCTCTGACTGCTCCTCGACACTGTACGCCAGTTCGTCATCGTCCTCCAGTTGCTGCATCTTGAGCAGCTTGCTCACCAGATCCGTGCCACGCGTTGTCAGCAGCACCTTCTCGGCATTGTTGGGCAGACCCAACCACGACGGAGTCTGGCGATCCGTGAGGTTCTCAATCCACTTCAGGAAGTGATCACGGCGTGTGCCATCGGGCATGGTGATGTGACGCAGGCCACCCGAGGCGCCATCCACATTTGCCACCAGGGCAAAGTCCGCCTCGAAGCTGCGGGCGGTGAAGAGCTTCTTCAGGAAGGAGGTCAGCAGCCGCTGATCGAAATCGTTATCGATCTTGCCGCCATAGATGGACTGTGAGAGCAGTGTGACCAGTGCATCCCAGGGCACCTTCTCCGGCGGCAGATTGGTGCGACCCATCGCAGTTGTGTCGATCCACGTGTCCAGCGTATCGCAAGCGACGCGCAGATCCGACTCATTGAACTCGTACTTCTTGGCCCAGCCGAGGGGCACGTAGCGCAATCGCTCCTGGACAATGGCATGGAACCAGGCCAGCAGGAAGTAGAGACGTGCCCGCTCGCTGGGCGCCTTCATCATGCGCGCTGCCGGCACCGTTGAGAAGGTGCGCAACAGATTGGCCCGGATGCCTGGCGGTGGCTCGAAGACAAAGATGCGACCGGCACGGAGGAGATTGACGGGCACCTTGGGATTTATTTCCATGGTGAGGAAGAGTCGGAAGCCGGAGTGCGGCTGCAATGAGTGCATCTTCTTCTCCAGCTGGACGAGCCACTGCGGCGCCAGATGCACGTTCTTGAGGAGCACCCAGCGACCGCTCTTGCAGGCCATGTTGATTGCCCGCTCCGCCTGGCTAAAGCCCTCCGCGGAACCAATCGCAATACTCGAGATTTGCTTGTTTTGCTCGGCGGCCAAGTCATCCACACGTCCGGAGGCATCAAAGCCGGGCACGGAGCACAGCAACGCTGGCGTATTGCAGTTCAACTGCTTGTCCACAACGGCTGTGAAGTCCAGCTCCTGCTCTGCATTGGGCATGAAGTCCACGCCCAGCACAGTGTTCACCACATTGTGGGCGGCGGCAATGACGCGATCCGGCCGGAAGGCCTGAATGAGCAGCAACTGATGCACGGAGCTGCAGATTGGGCTCAAGGCCTTCGATTCGTCCCACAGCTGGGGCACACACTGCTCCGGGGAGCTCTGCTGCAACCAGGCACCCAGCTCCGGCATGGAGCGCACCTTCTCCACCAGCTTGCGGAAGATGGGCAGGCGAGAGGCGAGTCTGTTGACACCTTCTATTTGCTCACCGCTCAGCCCCTCGACGTGCGTGGGATTGGCTAGGAGACCTTCGCGGCTGCGCAGGAAGAAGTTGAACTCGGTGTCCAGATTGGATTCACCGGTTCCCTTCAGATGGATCTTGCACATGAGCAGGGCGAAGGTTAGACGATCGTTGTGCAACATGCCACGTGCCACACGCTCGTAGCACACCTGGAACAGATCCCTGGTAATCATGCCCAGGCGCTCCGAATGATCGCTGCGTCCCTCGAGTCGCGGATTGTTGTACAGCACCGTGGAGAAGATGTCGAGGAACATCTTCAGTGAGTACTGGTAGAGGAAGTGCACCTGGTTCAGGCTGTCCATGGTGAAGTACATGCTGCTGCAGGCCACCGACAATGGCAAATACTGCTGCGATACGGTTTCGATCTCCGCTATGACCTTGTCCGTTTCATCCACCTTCTGGTTGATGTCGTACGCCTCCTTCTTCAGCGTCTCCAGGGTTGTGATGACCGAATCGTCATCCAGGATCTTGCCCTTGGCATCGTTTAGAGCCTGAAGCAGACTCTTCTCCAACTGGCGCAGACGCAGACGGAATTCGCCTTGTAGCTTAAGCAAATCGGAACGCTTCTCATCAATGTCCGGACGCTCGGCCTTGAGCACTTGGTTCAGGCACTGAGACTGCAGTGAGCTACGGGTCACCGTGAAGTTGACAAAGGTCACCCTCGAGCAGATGTCGGGCGGGAACTCAACGGTTGGATCGCGCGTCGACAAAAATATGACGAATGAGGGCGACAAATCAATGTCCTGGTCGCCCAGTGTAATGAGCACACGGCCGCCAGTGCGTCGCAGCTCGCGATTCAGCACCGGATTCAATATGGGATCATAGTTCTCAACGTCCTGGACGAGCAGTGGATTACCGAAACGAAGCGCCGACTCTAGATTCTTGCGGAACGAGTCGTCCAGGAAGGATGTCTTCGTTATCTTCTTGCCGGCATACTCGTTGAGCAGGAAGGTCGTCGCCTGGCCAGACGGATCAATGATCAGCGGATAGCGGTTGAAGCGCTTCAGCATGATGGCATTCTCCGTGCACAGATCATCCGTGGGCAAGGCATTTGCCTGCCAGCGCAGACGCTCATCCGGATTGGACAGATACTCAGTGCGCGCAATGTCCGCACGATATTGTATGCTCGCCGATTGCAGATGCTGCGACCAGGTGGTGAACAGATTGAGTCGATAATGCTGATCAAAGTAGCCGCCGTAGGCAATGAATGCGGCCGAGAGCAGCACATCGCCCACAATGGTGGACATTTGGGACTTGAATGTCTCGCTGGTGGACTCCCAACGTTCGCGCTCAATGTTCAAGCTCTTGAGCAGCGCTATGGAGCGATCCACCTTGGCCTGTACGTTCTCCAAGTCCGTTTTGATTGCCTGCGCCTGTGAAATGAGCTGAGCGTATTCCTCCTTATAGGCAGCAATGCTGCGCTCCAGTTGCTCGACCAGATCCTTGGTCTCCTTGGCGCTGTGCAAGTTCACATCAGCCTGCTCTTCCAATGAGCGAAGTTCCTCACGCAGCGGCTCTACGCGCTTCAACATATCAGCGTATTCGATCTGTAAGAGATTCAGTTTGATATGCCATTCAAGTTAACAATATTCGTTATCTTACCTGTGCAATGGCCCATTTAACCATGGGACCGCAGGCCATGCTAGCGCGATTGACCTTCTCGAAGTTATAGTCCGGATTGCTCAGATACTTGGACTTCATCTTCTCCCTAACCTCATCGCTGCATGAATCGGATGATGGATAAAAGGTTAATAACTTGACGAAAATTGTTTGTGGGTTGAGTTGTTTGTATGAATTGAGCAAGCAAAGCAATTGTTTGTTATGGATCAACGCGGAAATTTAACCAAAACCAATATAATCAAGAGCGGGATAACAAGTTAAAAGCCAATTAACCAAGATTAATAATAACAAAAGGAACATAAACAATATTTACATACAATACAAAACGCAGTTCGCTTTATCATTCACAAAACTACAAGAAATAATCTCAAAACAAAGAGAACACAAAATTTCTACTCTGCATAGAAAATAATTAAACTCAATTCGAGAACAAAATGTGTGAATTAAAAGGAAATTAATAAGAATTTGTTTCATGCTTACGTTATGTTCTCTGTACCAAAGTTAGATACAATTGAATTTATGAAATTTTCACGCATTATCACAGCGCGTATCGATTTCCAATCGGTCGCATTCTCGCCCAGCAGCAGGCAGATCGACTCGAGTGCCAATTTAACCACAGACGGTGGATTCGCCATCGTTCGCACCTCAACGAGTTGCTGTTTGCGTATCGACTTCACGGCTGTTTTTATTGATTGTGGTCGATTTGGGTAGTTGGTTGGTTGGTTGTGTTAACATGAAGGATCAGAATCATTATAATCGATATACAGCTTGGCATCATGGACGCTTAACTAAATGTTCAACTCTTTAAAACTAACCTAACAATTATCACAACAGTTTAATATTATAAAAAACAACTGTGCCTAGTCACCTAGTTAGAGATTTAACCACAATTCTTGACACTTTTGATTTTAGTTTACACCTATTCACATTTAGGGTATTCAGTAGCTATAATATATATGTGATATGTGTTATATATATTAACGTTTTTTTTGTTGTATTTGTGCCAAGTCAGCTGTTTGCCAGTTTTGTATTAAGCAACTAAAATACAAAATTGAATAAAACAAAACTAAACTGACTGAAAAACAATTTGATTTGTATTTTTGATCAGAATGACAAGAGAAGGGTTTCAAAGAAAATTATTTGTGTGTAAAATTAATTCATTTAAAATTTACTGGCTTTTACAACCCAGTAAATTGCTCAGTGTAACCTTATTTAATTAGATCAATAATCTCGAAAAACGAGATATAACAATAAACCCTAAGGCATGTTTGCTTTGATAAAAATGTTTCTGTGTGTTTGTTGTAAAGCTTTCAAATATCAACTTATTACTTTACATATATATCACAGCTACTGAATACCTTAATTATAATTAAATCTAAGATTATATATATATATATATATATAGATAGTATATCATAAGTTAAGATATTTGCCAGTGCATTGCGTATGCAAGGTGTATGTGTGTGTGTTGAGTAGTATACGTATTAGATATACGAGTATATATATATAGTTTGGTTTAGTTATGTTATAGATAATATATATATATGATGATTCGGTACGGTTTAGCCAATTAGTGTCACAACCTTGGAGATGAGGGACGAAATGGCTTTCAGCCTAGTTTGAATGAGTGAGTGCTGAGGAGGATGTGATACTATGGATACGATATATACGATGGATACGATGGATACGAGTATCGATTGTGTGTAGTATGTAAGTATGTTTATGGGGAGAATAAAGAAATAGTTGCGTACGTGATCTTGTCAGTCTCCAAGTTAACAATCGACGATATGAAACTGTCTTTCACGAGTATGCCACGTATGGCCTTCCAATCTGTGGCACTCTCATTGAGCAGCTCGCAGACAGACTCCAGTGCCAGCTTGACCACAGCAGGCGGATTTGCCATGGACCGCACCTCGGCCAGGTGTTTCTTTTTAATCGAGCTAACGGCTAACAGTGCGAATTGTGTTTGAGTGTGAGTATTTTTTTTTTTTTTTTTTTTTTTTGTGTTTTTGTGTGTGTGGAATACATATCGATTTCATACTACGTTTATGCTTGCTGTATCATGATTTTTTAAAATCACGCTTTTTAAAATACGCCTGTTTTTATGCAATTTTATATTATGCTTTTATATATTATATTATTGCGTTTTGTTTTGCCGTCTAACTGGGATAGCACATTGCCTTCTTTAACAATATTAAGAAGCTTCTATTTCTTTTTCTATTGCTTTCCATTTTTAACGTATTTATTCGTTTGTTACAATATCTTCAGTGTAGGACAGCTGCTTTTACACAGTAGCGTTGCCAGACTGTTTTCCACAAAAAATCATAGTCAAAATACGTGTGAAGAAAAAATCATGATTTAGTGTTTATGCTTGTATTCTTTTAAAAAATCACTATCTGAAATCATGCTTTTTTGCAAGCATAAACGTAGTAACAGATTATATATAAGTAAATTTATAACTAAACTTAAGGACATTAACAATACGTAGAGTACAATAAGGAAAAATCCCACCCTGTTCTTCCCCCTGTTTGGACTGGCGTCCGATGAACTCACCTTGCTGTGCATCGATAACGGCTGGTTCCACCTGGGCCAGATCGGCCATCACATACTTGCGCTTCTCGTCGATCTTGACGGTTTGATCGGCCAGACGGATCTGTATCTCCTGCGACTGTATCTTCTTCTTCTCGGCCTCCTGTTGATCCTGGAACATTTGCTTCAGCTTCGCGTTGGCCGCTTCGTTCTTAGCCTGCAGCTCCTGCTTCTTGACTGCCAGCGATTTCTGCATTTCCTCCACCTGTTCCACAGTCTCGGCGATCTTGTTGAGACCCACGTTCAGATGTAGCTGCTGCTCCTCCAGGTCGCTGCGCTTCTCATTGTACAGCTTGACAAAGTGATGGATAAAGTCCAGATAGTGACGCGGAGTGACGGCCATGGTGCGTCCGCCACGTTTGGCGAGACGAGCATTGGCCTGGTGCAAAGTCTGGTGCACGTAGACGCAACTGTTGATGACGGCATCGCGATGCGTGGGATTGGCCGGCACCAGCGGACAAACGGAGGGAAAGAAGTCTGGCGATGTCCAGTTGGGCCTCTCCAGATCCACACGCGTTGTGAACTCCTTGCCGACTTGGAACAGCGCCGAATCCGACCAGTCACCAAACCAGTTCAACACACAACGATTAAACAAGGCCGGCGACGTGGCTGCACGATCCTTGAGGCCATCGGTTGAGGGATTCATGGTGAAGACGACGTGCAGATTACGCATTACCTGCTGCGTGAACCACTTGTACAGCTCATCGCTCGAGTCGAGCATGAGTCCTTCGCGCTGGGCGCCTTCCTTGCACTGGGTCATCAGCGTGGTGTACTCGTCGCCCTCGAAGAGACCGGGCACCTCGCCGTTGGCCAGCAGTGTGTTCATTCGCTCCAGGAAGCCAGAGTCCAGCACATTGGACTCGTCCAGTATGAAAGCGATCTTTTCGTCCTTGCAGCCCGAGCGGCGCAACACGCAACGCAGATCCTCATCGAAGTCCTCGCTGGTGTACTTGTTGTGCACCTTGATCTGGAAGATGGACAGACCATTCATCCAGGCAACGAAGCGCGACAGCGTTGTCTTGCCAGCGCCGGAGACACCAATGAGCAGCAGATGTCCCTGAGGCTGTCGGAAGATACGATCGATGCGGAGCACATGGTCGAGGACTTCGTCGAACAGCACCAACGGCACGTCCAGCTCCTCCTCGTAGAAGACCTTGAGACGAGCACGCACATAATCGCGCAGCTCCTCTCGATTCACAGGCGTATAATCCTTGGACAACCAGTTGCTGTACAGAATGGGGCGTTGCAGTGCCTCCTCCTGATTGATGCCCGGGAAGTGCTTGTGTCCCACCAGATCGATGTTTTCGTTGGTCCAGCGACGCTCAGTGTCGTCCACCAGACGATCCTGGAACAGACGCAGCGCCTCGTGCGCCCACAGACGCACCAGACCCTCCACAGGCAGAGAGTCGAGTGGACGAATGGCTTCACAGATACCACGCACCCACCTGGTCATCTCACGCGGTGAGTAGACATAATGCGGCTGCATGTCCTGTGTAAAGCGATCCTGCGAGGCCAGATAGAACTCGACCATGGCATTTGTCAGGGGCTCGGCGTAGCCGCGCAGAGCGGGCATCAGACGGAGCATGGCACGCGAGAAGGTGCCGTAGATTTGCTTGAGCGACGTCTCGCCGGGATAGTCCACGTAGATGATGGGCACGTGGCGCAGGAAGCGATGCGAGAGTGGTTTGCGGCCCGGATCTGTGGGCGGATTACATGCGCCCACAAACTGAATGCGCTCCAGCGAGACCCAGGCCTGATCATTGGCCCGATAGAAGCCCTTGTGCTCGACCAGCTGGCGCAGGAACGAGATGACACGCTGTGTTCCATACGAGTCCATGTCGGGCAAATTAATCTCATCGCAGAAGAGGACAAGCCACTTGCCAATCTGCACGGGGGAGAGCACCACGCCGTTGGGCGTCTTACGGTACTCGCAGTAATGATCGAACGTCTTCAGCAACAGCTCCGGCGTTGTGGCCGATGAGAAATTCAGACCCACCACCTCCATGTCGGGCAGAGCACGCAGCGCAGAGAACAGCGTCATGGTCTTACCAGAACCAGGTGGACCACAAAGCACTGAAAATGTTAGATATGAACATGAGTAAACACAGAACAAGTAAATCAAAAAAAAATGTGGAAAACATGCTTTTATACGCTTTCTTGCATACATTTGTAATCGAATTTTTACCATCATCCATGCAATACCCAAAAATTAAACATGTTTTTTTAATTAATTATCCTAATAGATCTTACTAAAAACAAAAAAAAAAAAAAGTAAAAGGCTAGTCGAGATTTCCCCTAATCACCCTATAGCTTAACGTGAAGATCATTGAACAGACCAAACTTATCTTCGATATCTCTGCGTCAGACACCATGACGATGACATTGTACAAAACCAATATAATATCGATACCCATTATTTCAGTATCAAAGTTTACAAATTGAGACTTTTTAATGTCTCGGTCGGAAAAGAATAGTTATCGATAATTTGAAACACTTGTTCACGACCTTTGGACTTATATTCAAAATCGGAAGTCTCGAGCTCTTGTCTATCGCTCCATGCCACCAGAGCTTGTGAATTCTGGCAGTCAAGTTAGTAAGTTAAGCAAAAGGGAAAACTGTTTTTCGTGGTTTTTCCATGATATTACATATTTTATCGTGACGAAAACTTTAAACTTGGTGGAAATTTCAGAGCTCTAGCTAGTCGGGAACTTGGTGAAAATTTGATTACAAGAATCCGGTACAAACAGACAAGTCAAGTTAAAAGAAAAGCATATAAAAAAGTTAGAATCTATTGGAAGACTTACCCAATGGTTTGTGCTCGGCCAGCCAAGTGTAGAGCAGCGACTCGTGACGCACTGTGTCCAGTGTGGGAACGACAATGTCTGGCGAGGCGACTTTGTGGGTCTCCACCTCGATAACGGGCACCTTGTTGCTCCAGGGCACCCATTCGCCGTTCATGCTCACCTCGTAATCGATGATGGGTGCTCCGGCAGCACCAGGCAGTGGCACTGTGGTCACGCTACGCACAAAGTCACCGAGATCGATGCGCACCTTAAGCTTGGCATCGCCAGCAAATGACCAGAGCACCGAGTATACCAGAGCCTTGGGTATGTAGTGCTCCAGCTGATCGGCGGAGCAGGGGAAGTCCGGATGCTGGGCATTAAAGTTGAGGACATTGCGAGCCGACTGGTTGAGCATGGAGAAGAGGGAGCTAAGAGCGCGCAGACGCGTAAAGTCCATGATGTGCTCCTGGTCCATAGCGTACTCCAGCGTGCGAACCACAATGCCGTCGGCTGAAAAGAAGGGCTGCAACAGCAGAGCAATGTCGCGTTGCACTTGAAGGGATGGGGAGACTTCCTCCTCCTTGTCCTTGGCGGGCTTCATCACGCCCACAAAGTCATCGTCGCCATCCTCGAGTGGAATGCTGCGCAGACGCGACAAATAGTTCTCGAATATCATCTCTGTGGAGAGCACATCCTCCGAGAACCACACCATGCCACAACGGGAGACTGTGGCAAGCGTTGCGAACTTCAAATCCTGAACCTCAAACATGACGCGCACATTGGGAGGCAGCGAGAGACGTTCTCCGTTGGGCAGTGTCAGCAACTTGTTGTCATCCAGCACCGAGTTAAGATTCTCCACCCACTCGGGATCTACATCGCCGTCAAAGATGATCCATTGCCGTTTGTTGATCTCACCGCGCACATTGTCAATGATCTTGCGCAGGATGTGCGTGAAGAGGCCGTCGGTCCATTCGCGTGTATTCGGATCGAGTACGCCGTAAAGGGCCTCCTTTGAAATGGCCTTGGGATCGATAACATGAGCAACGCCCTCAACGCCCTCGAAGCGTTCCAGGGCCTTGAGCAGCGTGCGCCAGGCTGTCGACTTGCCGGAGCCGGAAGGACCCACCATCATGAGGCCATGATTGAGATTGGAGATTTGATACAGTTGCAGTACCTGGATGGAACGAGCAAATTATTGAATACAATATTCTTGGACAAGTACTTGAAATGGTAACTAGTTACTTTGTCGACCCAAGTTGAGCCGAGTCCCTTTAGGTAGGTGGTGGTTAGTAGAAGGCGTGTGTGCGAGGCGAATCAATGTTATGGAAAAGTCACAAAAACTACAAATAGATAGATGGACACTTACCTTCTCCATCCAGGCTGCGCCCAGTTCGTCACCCTCGCCGCACACCAGATAGTCCTCTTGGCACACCTTGCGTATCTCCTCCTTGAGACCCTTCATCTCGGCACGCGTGTAGCCCACATTGGGGAAGACATCGCTGAGCAGCGAGAAGAGCAAGGGAATATCCTCGGCCACCAGTTTGGGCACCATTGTCTCGCACACGGACTGAATTAGAATCTCCTGTTCGGGTAGATTTTCAGCGACAGACGCCTCATCGATGTTCTCTTCGCCACGCTGACGCATCTGCTCCTTGATCTTCATGATGCGATCGCGCTTCACGTTGCCAGCGGAGATGAGCACAGATTTCAAGGCACGCAGACCGAAATCGTAGTGGCTCTGATTGGAGAGCTGCTCGTCGCACAGCTTGAAGAAGGGCACAATCTTGCAGGCCAGCTTCTCGGCGGAGCGGAAACCCTGCGAGAACAGCATCACCTCTGCGATGAGCTGGCGATCGGGCGTTGTCATGGCCAGGGAGCGGAAGAGCTTCTTCAAATTGTCGGGCAGATTGGAGCGGCCAGCGTAGCCCGGATTCATGGTTATGAAAATGGCCATGTCCGGTGAGACGCGCACCTGTTTGCCCACCAGTTCGACGGTGATGCTCTCCTTGTTGCTATCCATCTCGTACTTGAGTGCCTCCTGGATGGTCTGGATCTGCTGCGAGCAGGCGGAGAGCATGCGCTCCTCCAACCGATTGAACTCATCGAAGCAGCCCCAGGCGCCCACCTGGCACAGACCGACAAAGATGCGGCCCATGGCCTGGAAGTCAAATGTCTCGTCGCAATTGAAGACGAGCACAAAGCGGCCCAGCTGATTGCCCAGAGCCTTGACGGACTCCGTTTTGCCCGTGCCAGCCGGACCGAATGGTGAGCCACCCAGACGCGATTCCAGCGCCTGTGTCATGGTCAGGTAGCAGCGATCCGTGAGCGGTGTCTGGACAAGACGATCCTGAACGCCCAAATACTCAAAGCCGTAGAAGAAACGTGCGTTGGCCATGTGAATGGTCAGCTGCTTGAGGACCTCCGTCTGGCGCGGATCAAAGTAGAAGCGCATCTCGCAGAGCCACTGGAAGGACTTGGGCGAGGTGACGCCATTGGTAAGCAGACGTCTGGTCACTGTGCGCTTGTGCACAAACTCATTGATCAAATGCTCCAGCTTGCGACGACGCAGCGGCGGCTGTTCCTGCAGCACTGAATCGGCCAGGACATTCAGGGTGCTCTCCACGTTGCCGAGGACACGTTGCATGGGCTTGCCCGTGTTATTCTCGGAGGCCTGCTGCAGCGCAGCCTCCACATCCTCGGACCAGAGGATCTGTGCAGCCAGGACGACAATTTGTGCCTGGTATTTGTCACACCACTCCATGTACTTTTGTGGATCGATTTGGCCATCGCGGAACTGCTTTATGTCCTGCACGGCCTGGGCCAGCAGCGAGGCGAGCGTGAAGCGCATCTGCTTCTCCACCAGCGAGAGCCACTCGTTGATCTTGGGGTGATCCACAGTGGAAACGGGATTGATGAAGTGCACCTCCTCGCCCTCGCGTGATGATATGCCCAAGATGACATTGTTCTCCTCGTTGAGCAGGATGGCAGCGACGCCAGCGAACATCTTCTTGAAGTGCTTCTGCAGGCGAGCAATGTTCTTGCTGTTGCCAATTATCTCCAGCAGATCCTCGTCACCCACGAAGTAGAAGCGTGGGAAGGATGTGCGTTCGCGTTCCAGATACTCGCCCAGAGCCTTCTGAATCTTGCCAAGCAGATCGGCCAGACGCTCTAGGGAGCGCTGTACGGCCGGAATGTTGAGAACATCCATGACCTTCGGTGACTTGGTCACCTTCTTCATCAGGCCCAGGAACTCCGAGCTGATGCTCTGGAAACGAGACGTCTCCACGGGCAACAGTGTTTTAATATCAGCGCTGCCCGAGAAGATGCCCTCCAGATAGACCCAACGACGCTGCACATCGATCCAGACATCGAACAGCGCATTAATGCGATTAAGCTTCTCCTCCCAGGTGAGCGCCTCCTCCTCGAAGACCTTGTAGTAGGGCGATAGCTTCATGGCCGCCACAGAGTTGATGTGCTCCTTAACCTTGTTGAATAGATCATCCCAGCCGCGTATGATGCGACATTTGTTCTGGTAGTTGATCAGATCCAGCTCATAGTTCTGCCAGGATTCGCGCACTTGCTTCAGGAACTCTTCCAGAGCCATTTCGCCCTGAGCCACCAATATGATGTCCTTGACAATGCCCTCGTTCTTCTGCAGATTCACATCCCACACCTGACCCAGTGTCAAATCCGAGATGACCCAATTGACGCGCAGCTGCTTGGTCAACTGCTTCCAGTGGCGCTCCTTGAGCGCATCCGACTTGAGCTCCACAATCAGCATGTTCACCTTGATATAGCTCTGGATCAGTTTCTTCACATACTCATACGATTCGTACATGCGCAGACGCGCAGGCAGCTCCTTTAGCTGAGCCATCATCGCCTCCAGCTGCTGGCGTAGCTTGCGCGGCTGCACTGAAAGCCAGGGCTTCTCTCGCGTCTCATCGATCTGGGTCCAGACCTTGGAGAGTTCGCTCCAGACGCCGCGCAAGTCCTGCAGCTCCTCCAGGGCAACATTCATGCGCTCGCTGCTATTGTTGGGCACGCCAGCCGACTCCTGGAGCTCGAGAGCCTCCTTGGCCTTGGCCACATTGTCGCGTTCCTCCTTGAGGCGTGAGTATTTGCTTTCGAAGATCTGCAGCTGCTGCAGTGCATCATCGGGTCGTATTTTGCCGCCCGTTGGCTTCGTTTTCTCCCAGTCGTTGAGGAAGTCCACTGTCCGAGTCTCCACAGCCTTGTCCTCGGCCACAATCTTGGCCTGCAGACTGGCCACCTGCGTCTGGATGGCCGTGTCCTTGCGTTTGATTATTTCATTGAATGCTGACCACTCGCCCTCGATGTTGTCCACGTGCAGCCAGTTGTTGGGGAACTGGAAGCGCTGGCGCTCCAAAATACGTTGGGCCTCGCGGAACACCTCCACCTGCTTGTCCCAGGCAATCATGTCCTTCTTCAGCGTCTGCACATAGGTGATAAAACTGACCGCGTCCGATGTGCTGGCCGCCTCGATGCTCTGCATCTCCAAGTCCGTGCGTGACTTGGACACCTTGGTGTGGAACGTAGTCATCTCGGTGCCCAGCAAGGTGCCAAACTTGCCCAGCGCCTCCTTGTGCCACGAGTCGTACTTCAGGGTGACCTTTGCCTGGACCTTGGCATAGTCAATGATAATGGCGCCATAGGCACGACGCGTGTCCGACGTATCGAACGTGGTGCGCGACTGCTTGATGTCGTTGAGGCACTTGATCCACAAGTTCACATCCTCGCCCAGGCGACCGTATAGAGTGTCGGCCTGTAGATCCCAGAGGCTCTGGTAGCGCAGCCACTCGTCCACATAGTTTCGCACCTCGCTGATCTTGTGCTCAATGGCGCCATAGGCGTTCTCCAGAACCTTGCCGTCGGGCAGCTTTGTCAGCAGATTGCGATAAGACTGCGAGACGGGCTTCTCGAGGCCCACCTGGTAGCGTGTGCTCTGCAGACGCACCTGGGAGGTGACAATCGCCTGCCAGGCAAAGAACTGCTGCATGATCTGGAAGCGAGCCTCTTCGATCGAGGGATACAGATACATCTGCTGATTGGTTATGCGAATCTCGTGCACAGCATTCTGAACCTGTGGCTCACCGCCAAGCTTATGCGTTGGCTGCACTGGCGCATCCGTATCCATGGAGGTGTCCACTTCCTTCTTGTTGCCGGTCAGCGCCTCCGTCCAGGCCTGTATGCCTGCCTGCAGGCGCGACGCCAGCTTCTTTTCCACCTCCTCATCCAGGCGTGTGACCCAAACACTCAGATTGGAATACTGACGCAGCGACAAATCATCGACAGCGTGCTGAATCTTTGAGAGGATTTCCACAAAGGTGGCCGCACTATACGGACATGTCTCCAAAGAACGCACATCCACATCCAGCTGCTCTTCTACCACCAGCAGGTCATCAACCTGAAAGATTATGTATTTTAGATAACGAGCTTTTTTTGAGCACCTTGCACTCTCACCTTCTCCTGGAACTGAGTGACGCACTCGGACAGGCGCAGCACATAGGGATCTAGTTTGTACGACTCCCAGATGAGGCCAACGCCTTCGGATACCAAATTCAAGACCTCCTTGCGCAGTCCAGCAACCAAAGGCACAATGCTGGCCCGATCTTCGATCTATGGGAGGATTAAAGGCATGAGTATACAAACAAATATAGATTTTTAAGACGACTAGTGGATTTTTTTTTAGATGCATGCAGGATTTTAACAATAACGAACAGTGGGGGGGTGGAGCACAAACGACACTACCTTGAATACTGAATTAAGTGCTAGACTCCTATTATTAAGCTGCATGAAAGAAAGGTTGTTGGTTGGTTTGGTTGATTTAAAAAGTTCGTACTCGTGTCTATGCTTATGGCTATGTAAGGAATGTGGCGTGTGAAATGTAAGGTGTTTAAAGTGGTTTTGTGAACAAAAATTCAAGCTGCACGCCGGAAGCAAAAACAATGCACAAAAGAAGCAAAGTAATTCCTCAAAAGAGAAAATACTAGTGTTTTATGTATATGCCTTAGGCTGACTACACAAAATATTTTGGGTATTCAGTAGCTATGCTAAGTGCGTAAAGTATTATATATAATACACTGTAGCTAGTGCCAAGTCAGCTGTTTGCCAGTTCGATGACAGTTCAATTCCAATGAGCAACTATTTTGTATTAAGCAACTAAAATACAACTAAAATCAAAAAAATATTATGAAGACATGCTTTTATACGCTTTCTTGCAAAAGTGGTTAATTAATTAAACAAGTTAAAAAAAAGCATGTAAAAAGTCTTCCAAACTGAAATTTTGGGTAATTAAATAAGTTAAAAAATTTGTGTTTTCTTATATTACATATTTTATCGTGCGAAAAAAAATCATCTGAAACACATCTTTGGTGAAAATTGCAGAGCTCTAGCTAGTCGGGAACTTGGTGAAATTTTGATTACAAGAATCCGGTACAAACAAACAAACAAACAGACAAGTCAAGTTAAATAAAAGCATGTAAAAATTGAATAAAACAAAACTAAACTGACTGAAAAACAATTTGATTTGTGTTTTTGATCAGAATGACAAGAGAAGGGTTTCCAAGAAAATTATTTGTGTGTACAATTAATTAATTTAAAATTTACTGGCTTTTACAACCAGTAAATTGCTCAGTGTAACCTTATTTAATTAGAACAAAATTCTCTAAAAACGAGATATAACAATATAACATAAAAATGCTTCTGTGTGTTTGTTGTAAAGCTTTCAAATATCAACTTATTACTGTACGCACATATCATAGCTACTGAATACCCAAAATAAAATATTTTCTGTTGATTCCTTAGACATATACATATACAATATGTATGCAAGTAAGCAGAGCAATTGCTCCAGCATTTTTGAGATATTGTAATATTTGTTGGTTGTGTGGTGATGTGGTTGTGTGCAGCATTTTAGCCAAATACAGATATATTACCTTCTCCAAAGTGCGTTCGTAGGTGCGTACGCTCTCAATCAAGGATATAGCATATGGATAAATCTGGTTGGCTTGATGAGCCTTGTTGACAATGGTAAGAGGAACTCTGTAAGTACAAACGCGATTAAATACAAAACAAAACAAATAATTTTGGCCATCTACGTACCTAAAGCCCAGGTTCTTGATGTTGCGCACCTCTTTGGCCAACGTAATAATCTCGGGCAGAAAGTTGACGCGTAAACGCAAAACGTTGCCGCGTCCAAGCCGAGATCGGGTGGACTCGATGGTGAATATGCGACCTGAGCTGCCAAAGTTACGCTCTTGGACTTTACGGGCCCACTCGTGGAACACATCCGAAATGGATAGCTTGGCGCGGAAGCTATCGCCATCGGCCTTCAATTTCTGGCCCTCGATGTGCGTCTCCCAGCCCTTGCCGAGCACATCCTCGACACGCTTTAGATACATGGTCAACTGGTTGTCAATCTGGCGCGCCCAGATAATGGAGCCTGCCACAGGCGGCAAATCACGCACAGAGGACAAGCGACAGCTCTTGCTCTGAGGATATTGCACCTTAAACTTCTCATGCAGTGCTTCAATATCATCCTTGACACGCTGTATCAGCTGTGTCTGGTACTCGCGAATGGCGCCACGGATGTGCGGACGCACAAACAACGCGTTGAAGCGCGAGAAGATGCGGAACATCTCGTTGGCATTCTTTGCCGTGCCCAGCTGGTCGCGCAGATGCGCCGTGATTCGTGTCTCCACGCGATCTACAAAATAAAAGCTAGTTAACAATGAAAATAAAAAAAACTATTGTTGTATTCTGACCGATCTTCTCCTCATAGCGCTTGACAGCAGCCTCCCAGGCCTCTGAGCCCTCCTTGGTTATGTCCAGGCAGTCAACTTCCTTAACGTTCTCGTAGGCCAGGTTGACCTCTTCGATGGCATTGGCATCGGCCGCATCCAGACTGTACGGCTGCTTGGTTTCCACTGTGCCGCCGTCATCGGCGGCCGCCTGCTTGGTGGGTCGCAGCACTCGCAAGATGACGGTGCGCAGCTGCTCGTGCTGACGCCTAAACTTGCGCATGTGCTCCATGCGTGTCTGCAGCTTCTTGTGGGCCGGCGACACGCGCCAGACCATCTTCAGGTGCTCGTCGCGCTTCTTCTTCACAATGTCGCGGAGCAGGCCCTGCAGCTTGTCGTACTCATCGTCCCAGCAGCTGAAGATTTCAAAGCACTGGTTCATAACGCGCTCAAACTCATCAAAGGGGATGTGCATTAGACGGCGCGTTCCCAGCACTTTGAGCAGCTGCTGCGACAGATCCCGCGATATGGCCTCAATGAGTTTAAGGCAGCGCTGAATGGGATACTTGGTATTGCGCACCTTGCGCAGATGCGAGAATATCTGCTGCACAGCAGGTCGAATCTTCTCCAGCTCTGTAGCCGACAGCAAATCGTTGATGGGGAAATCCTTCATTAATGGATTATAGTCAGCAACAGTGGCAAGTGCTTGTTTAAGGCCTGTGTCCGTATCGAACGAAACAGTTGCATGGAAACGTTTGCCATGCTTGAGTATGTCCAGTGTTAGTGCCACTTCTGGCGACTCTCGCTTCTCCTGAATACGATACAGTGCACGCTCCAGATTCAGCCAAAATGAAATTTCCTGAAATAGAATTGGTTAAAACTACTATGCAGACAGTGTAAACTGAGTTTTGGCTTACCTGCAGAGCAGTGCCTGAACCAGGATCACGATTAAGTTTGGTCACTTTTTTGATTTCAGTTATCCAGCGATTTACGCCGTTTTGCAACTGGTTAAGGAACGAGGAGTCCTCAACCTTGTCGCCAAAGTCAACAACCTTTGCCTTGTGGTTCTCATCGGCACACTTGCGTATGACTTGGTTGACAATCGGATGAGCAGTCAGCGTAATCTCTGGGATGTCAATGTTTTGTTGCAAATGTAACAGGCCCATCTCCAGTTCCGCCAACTTTTTCTCCACCGACGGCGCCATCTTGTCGCCATCGCGATCTGCGCGTCCCGACTCCTTCACATACGACTTGAAATACGGAGCAAGCGATTTGCTAATGAACGCATGCAGTGTCTCATAGGGTGAGCCGTCCGAGAAGTTAATCAAACGCAGCTGCGAGTGAATCGACTTATCCGCCTCGACGACAACGCCACGCTTGATGCAGGCCAGCGATGCCATGCGGCTGTTGGTGAAGTGCACATCGTTGCTGATTTGATAAGACACCTGCTCCTTCTCATCCTCTCCCTCCGTCGGCTGTTCGCTGTCATCCTCTAACCAATTAAAATATAGAGAGAGAGAGAGAGAGAAAGTGAATGAAGGCGGCGCACACATATCAGTTATTCACCTTCACCCACATTTCGCTCAATGCACACAAAAATTATATGGCCCTCACTTTCAATGACACACAATTCATTACCAAGGTGACAACCTTGGAAATTTCAGCGGCCAAGGTGAAACCTTCAAATTTTATGCACTCAAGGTCTGAACCTTGAGCGTGCGTTGCTCCCACATTGCCTGACCCTGACGCGAGTCACCGTTCAAAGTCGCAAGTCAATGAAATGTATATACAAGCAGCCCAAGGTCGCGCACGTTTCCGCAAGCAAACCGAAAACAGCTGTTGTTTGTTTTGGTTTTATGCCGGCAACCGGCAAACAGCACAGCGGCTGGCAACACTAACAGCGCAACAGGCTGGCAGCTCTTCACAGCTGCTTGCTTCGCATGGTATCTTGATTGAGAGGGTTGCACACGTTACTTGTTTCTTGATATTCGAACGTGACGTCACACTGCGTGCGAAACTTGAGGCGTTGTCAGGTGTTAAATTAATTATTGTGAATTATATATTTTTGTATACAACATAACAATACACTACTACACTGTTTATAAATGTTTTTAATGGCCAACATGAACGTTTAAAGAGCATGTTTGCAAAAATTAAGGTAGTGACGTCAGACTGACTGTGTCGGCAAACAACCTGTTGCTCGCTTACCATCAAATTCATTCTGAGTCAGAAGCGCATGACGTCATGCGCATTAGGCAGCAATGAAAACATGAAGAGCACAGCTGGCAATTGATTTTTAACAAAAATGCAACTTGCATTTTGAAAAAACATGATAAGTTTATATAAATATGATATTTGTAAATAAACTAATACACTCTACATGTATTTTCAATAAATTTTGCATTTTTATGCTTACCACCGACGCCATTTTGTTCATTTCGCCAGTTTGCATGTATTCTAGAAACTGACTTACATACCTTTAATGCAATTGCGCTGCACGTACAACGCCTGCACTTGGGGATCAGACAGGAACTTCCGAATAGTCTCCTGATTAACAGCATCGTCAAGAGCATTATTCAGCGACTCCGGCACAACATCTTCCTCCGGCAGCAAAATGGTGACAGCTTTGCGGAGATAGTTTGCAAATGCATCATAGTTGGCAATAGATAGGTTTACAGCTGGGTCCACCGATGTATCGGTGTTCTCCAGCGAATCGCCCATCGTTTTCCACTATTTTTGCACTTTATAACACAATTAAAACGACTTTAAATTAATTTTTCACACGACTTGGAATTGAACACGCCCAGTGAAAAATTACGTCTGCAATTATGGCGAAAGTGCAGCGACTAAGTTTACCAGATCGAAGAAAAAATAGGAAGCTCGATTTTGCAGAGCACCCTGTGTTTAAGGCTGCCAGATTGTCAAAACAACTTCCCGCCAAAATATTTCCAGCCACTCGAATCTAGATCGCTTGATGTGGCAACGCTGGTATAATGAACAGCTGTGACCAGCTGTAAGCTAATGCACATTTCATTTTAGTTTGTTATTCAATGAACGCTATTGACCTGAGCCGCGTGTAATGTGCAATTTTATTAATTAAAACGAACAATATGCAAGCACTGCGCAACAGATGCCTATTGCGGGGCCTTGAATTCAATTGGTGCCGACGACTATTGACACAGAGCTGCACCGGCATTGAGGTACGTAGCAGTATTTACTTAAAACAACAAATAAATATTTGTGTTTGCTTACTTTGAAGCAATTGGAGCTAACAAATGATGTAAAACATCGCATAGAGACGCACTGGAGGCAGCACCTAAGTAGTGGACAATTTGATGCCAAGCAAACGGCCAACAAATACTATGTGCTGTCCATGTTTCCCTATCCCTCCGGCAACCTGCACATGGGCCACGTGCGTGTCTATACGATAAGCGATGCAGTTGCTCGATTCCAGCGCATGTGCGGCAAGAATGTGTTTCAACCCATTGGCTGGGATTCATTCGGTCTGCCCGCCGAGAATGCGGCAAATCAGCGAGGCGTAGCGCCCGCGGAATGGACGCAGCAGAATATTGCACAAATGAAGCAGCAACTGGAGCGCTTAGGGTGCTCCTTTGACTGGACACACGAGCTGTCAACGAGTAGCCCGCAGTATTACAAATGGACGCAGAGTTTGTTTCTGATGCTGCACAAACAGGGGCTGGCATATCAGAACGAAGCGCTGGTCAACTGGGATCCAGTGGATAAAACAGTGCTGGCCGATGAGCAGGTGGATGCCAACGGCTGTTCCTGGCGCTCTGGTGCCAAGGTTGAGAAAAAGCTGCTCAAGCAGTGGTTCATACGTACGAGCGCCTATGCCAAGCGGCTGCTAGAAGGTCTGGATGATCCAAGTCTGAGGGATTGGCGAGATATCATAAACCTGCAACGACACTGGATTGGAGATTGCAATGGTTATGCCTTCACATTACTGACCTCCGCCTCGAATCTGTTGCGTGTGTGGACCGCGAATCCGGAGCATTTCAAGGATCCACATGCATTCTTGGTGCTGCGCAGCAATCATTTTCTATCGCAACTAAAAGATGCGGATAAATTGAATGTGGAAAATCCATTTGCGAGCACAACTTTGCCTGTGATATTTAACGACGATGCCCCCTTTCCGGAGCACTGTGATGTCTACCTGGCAGCGCCCAGTTTTCGTGACGAGGACAGCTTCGGTCTGGCATTATCCACGTGCGGCAAGGAAGAATCGCACATTAATCCGGGCAACTGGGAGCAACTGCGCAAGGAAGTGCTGCAGGCAGCCAGTCGGCTCAACGTTGGTGGCTACCGTGTCTCCTCCAAGCTGCAGGATTGGCTCATTTCCCGCCAACGCTACTGGGGCACGCCCATACCCATTATACACTGTCCCAAATGTGGTGCCGTGCCCGTGCCGGAGCAACAGCTCCCGGTAACGCTGCCTCCCCGCGACGCTGGCAAGGATGCGCTGCGCTGCGAGTGTCCAAAGTGTGGTGAGCCGCGGGCGCAACGCGAAACAGACACCATGGACACCTTTGTGGACAGCTCCTGGTACTATCTGCGATATCTGGATGCTCACAATCCTAATAGCATCTTTGATCCTGCGCTAACAAGGCACTTCATGCCCGTGGACTTGTACATTGGTGGCAAGGAGCACGCTGTGCTGCATCTCTACTATGCCCGCTTCATGAATCACTTTCTCCACAACTGCGGACTGTCGCCCACCTCCGAGCCCTTCTCGCGCCTGCTGGTCCAGGGCATGGTCATGGGTCGCTCGTATCGCGTCAAGGGCAGCGGACGCTATGTGCGTGAGCACGAAGTGGAGATTGTGAATGCCAAAAAGAATCAGGCATTGCTCAAGGACACCCAGGAGCCCGTCGTCCTAAGCTGGGAGAAGATGTCCAAGTCAAAGCTAAATGGCGTCGAACCCGATGACATGTTCAACGAATACGGCACGGACACAACGCGTCTCATCATCCTGGCCGATGTGGCACCCACCTCACACCGCAACTGGTCCAGTGCCAGTAAGTATTTACAGAGAGCAAACGATTCCTAATAATAATGTATGATTTGTTCAGCTTTTCCGGGCATACTCAACTGGCAGAAGCGTTTGTGGCTCACCTTGGAGGAGTTTAAAGCGGCACGAGAGGAGCCTTCTACAGATGCTGTGGATGCTGGCAGCGATGCATTTCTGGCCGAGGATGCAAAACTATTCGATGCACGCAACTTTTATGTTAAAGGCGCCACCTTCAACTATCGCCATGCCCACCAACTCAGCGTTGCCATATCCAAGATGCAGGGACTAACCAATTCCATAAGGGTGAGCAGCGAGTTTGTTCACTTACCATGTAAACTATTTATGGATTTCAATTGATTTCAGCGCACACCCAAACACATTCAAAGGCATGGCAAACAGTTTGAGCGTGCTCTGGCTGCACAGATTATCATGTTGGCTCCCATGGCTCCTCACTTTGCATCCGAGCTGTGGTCCAAGTTTGTTTCGGTGCCGGGTCGTCTGAATGCTGCCAGCGAAGAGCTGCAATGGACGGCGGATGTGCTGACACAGCGTTGGCCAGATGTGGATGCTGGCTACGAGCTTGATTTGAGCATCAAAGTAAACGGATTCGAAAACTGTGTCATTAAGGTGGCGCGCACTCAGCTGGACAAGGTCAGTCATAGTGATGCCATGGACATTGCGTTCAACACGCAATCTGTGACCTCGTATCTGATCGATAAGAAAATACGAACCACCAACTTTGTGCTCTACCCAGGCATCGAAGCTATCCTCAACATTTACCTGGACAAGCTGCCAAAGATTCAGAAAGCAGCAGGGAACAGCGGCGATGCTGACAAACTGCAGGCCAAGTAGAGGAGATGGAGATCTTTGTATATTAAGGGAAGGTTTAATCAGATTGTATTTGTTAAGTTTAATGTTAATGTTAAATATATATAAAAATTGGACTACTTGCTTTACAAGAATTGGTTACATTGGATTAATTGGGGATAAATGCCTAGAATCATAGGAATTATGTTGTTTACTCTTGGTGCTGTTTGGACTAAAAGCGATTAAGTCTAAAAACTCTACACACCTTACTTCATCAGCTCGGACATGAGATTGCGCAAATAGACATCCAACTGGGCATAGTCGAGGAGCGTGTTGCGCACAATGTCCAGCAGCATGCTGGGCCAAAGGGTCTCCAGCTTGTGGAGCTTCTCGACCGCATTGCAGGTATTCTCCAGCAACAGGGCAAAATGCTGCCTGCCCCGATCCCTGGCACTCGGCGCCATTGCAGTTGCTCCACACTCTGATCCCGTTGTCGTCGTGGCTGTGGTCTTCTTCCACTGCAACGCCTCCTTGCCGACCACCAAGCGCAGAGATTTGTTTTCGGCTCGTTGCAGCCACTCCTTGGGTGACAGCTTGCTGGCCGTGCAGGTCTCGTCCAGACGCAAGCGGGCCAGCAGTGGTTGGAGCATGCCATCTGGCATGGACCACAGCACAAGATTGGACAGACCCGAGTACAAGCCATTCGCAGTCTCCATCTCCGCCTCAGTGACTTCCTGGCCGTTGAGCTGCTTGAGACCCCAGTGGGACAGTCTGTAGATGGCATAGGCACGCCAGGAGCTCTTGCCAGTGATGGCATTGCCCTCGGCATCAATGAGCAGCGAGCTCAATCCCTGTAGCTCTGCAAGCGCATTCAGTTGTCCCAAGGAACTGATGTTCGTCTCGCGGAAAACAAAATGCTCGGCATGGGGAAAGCGGATCTTAATCCTGCCCAGCATGCAGACAATGCTGTTGAAGTTGATGTAGCTAAAGTTCAGGGTGTGCACATCGTTCGCCTTGGCCGGATTCCACTGCTTGTCAATGAAGCGCAATGCTCCCTGTCCATATATGTTGAGATACCTTCCACAGATCTCTATCAAGTAATCTCCGCCCTGCTCCCGTTCCCGCTCTGCGGCACTGGGCTTGGACACGGTGATGGCAGTGGTGGGTGTGGCAGCAGCAGCAGCAGCAGCCGGAGCAGCTGTTGCTGGTGAGGATTGGCCAGCTTGCTTGCTCTGTGGCAGTGACACCACATTGGCTGACGATTGGTTCGAGCTATTGTTGTTGTTGGAGATTTGTTTGGCGCGTCCGGCGCTGTTGGAGCTGCTACTGTTGCTGGCACTGCTGCTGCTGATGGTCTGGGAGCGGACGAGGCTGCCGGTCATGTAGCGCTTGGAGCTGGGCGGATTACCGCCACGATTCACCTGCAATCCCAGTTGGGTGATGGGTGTTTGACGGAGACGCTGCTTGCTGCTGCCTGGACGAGTGATGGAAGCAGCGGATGAGGACGTGGGCAGCGGAAGCGTCATCGTTGTGGGCGGTGGCGTGGGCGTGGCAGCAGGCACAGGTGTTCCAGCAGCGGGTGGCGTCAAAGTCAGCGCGGGCGGCGAGGGTGAATTGGACGGAATGGGATCGGGAGCCGGAGAAGCAGTGGGAGCAGGTGGAGCAGCGCAAAGCTTATTGCAGTTCTCATCGATTTGAGGCGTTGCAGTCTTCTGCTTTGTTAGCTCCTCATTATCCGTGCTATAACAGCTGGAGCAGGAGTCCACATTGGGTCCCAGACTAGACGCCTCCGAGGAGGCATCATCCTCCGCCAGTGGCTTCTGCGCAATGAGTGGAAGCTTGAACATAGCCTGAAGCTCGGCCAGCTCATCCTTGGTCTGCTGCTGCTGCTGGTGTACCTCCTGCTCCGGCTCCTCGGAGACAGCGGCCTCATTGGACTCATTGATCTTGGCCAGCTCACTGGTCAGTTTGCCCTTGGGTCTGCCCAGGGTTTGCTGGGAACGCAGCAGTTCCCAATTGGTGCGCGCATTCGAGATGACCTCCTCCCGCCGACTGTGATGATAGGCATCCGAGCTGCTGTGCGTCGCCAGCGCCTGCTCCTTGTGCTGCCTCCAGGCGAGGGCGGCACGACGCACCTGCTCCGTGATGGGCATCTGGCTTAGTGACTGCAGCAGGGGCAAATGCGAAACTAGAAACGAAACACAGTCTCCTGCCAGGGAGACGGGATTATTCTCGATGGTGACCTCCAAGAGGCGAGCAGCACGCGCAATGCTCGCCATGTCATCCACCTTGTGCAGCTCATTGTGGCACAGCCAGAGCCGCTCCAGCGCCACCAGATGCTGGAACCCATTGACACGTCTCAGGCGATTCCGCTTGAGATTCAGTTCACGAAGGCAGCGTAGTCCATGGAAATCCTGTTGATTGATCTGTCGAATCTGATTTCCAGCGAGGTTGAGAGACTTCAGCTGCTGGAGACAGTTGATGCGACTGCCCAGACTGGTCAGCTTATTGCCATGCAAGTCCAAGACACGAAGAGTCGCTTTTAATGAACCCAATCCTCCAATATCCGTGATGCGGTTCTTGCCCAAGAGGAGCACGGAGAGCGCCGGTAGTCCATCCAAGTTGGCGATGCGTTCGATCTGATTGTCATAGAGATCGAGGAAGACTAGCTGATGGAAGATGGTGCCGTAGCAGGCGCTCAAACTCAGCTGCTTATTCTTTATGCTCAGCTGTTCCAGCTGCTGGGAATTGGAGGCACTGCTGGGTTCCTCCTCCTCCCCGACGCCACAAAGCGAGAGATTGCTGCTGTTGAGGATGCTACTCTCGTCACAGCTCTGGAGGTGCTGACTCCCAGCCAGAAGACCGCCAGCGCAGTTGGCCTTGAGTAGCTGTCTCCTCTGCATGAGCTGATGATGATGCTTCATTGCCTGCAGACTGTTGGAGACGAAGCTCTTTGACTTCTCCAGCCCGTAGCGCAGACGCAGAGCAGGCGGAGGAGTTAGCTGTGCCTGAGCATAGTTGAATCCCCGCTTCGCCAGCTTGGACCTGTTGCCACCACCACCATTAATGGCTAGCGCCTGGGCAGTCAGAGGACTACCGGAGCTGGGACTGCCCGAGTTGGGCGAGAGACGCGGCTGATGACCCACATTGGTCATGGCACGCGTTAGACGAGAGTGTCCAACGGGATGTCCACGCAGTGCAGATGGACGCTGCTCCGTTGTGACCTTGCTGTTTCCATCTGTAAGGTAGGAGTGAAAGAAGTTAGAAGGGAATTTTTATTTGAGGACCTTTCCTTTCTTACTGTTATTGTTTAGGTTATTCTCTCTGGGCGTTGCTTGTGGTGCTGGCGGCGTTGGCAGCTCCTTGGGTATGTGAAAGGTGTTGATGAGATTGTGCTGCAGCGAGAGCAGACGCAGATTGGGTTCCTGCTCGAATATGGGAATGGCAGTTAGACCACGTCGATCGTAGTTGATCCTATCAGGCAAATCCTCTCGTTCCTTGGCCAGTCGCTGAATGCGACAGATGCCATTGGGCTGTGGGGTGACAATGGCACCACTCACAAGAGTGCCTCCAGTGCTGCCCACCAGAGTCTGGGGTGTAGCAGCAGCGACAACAGCTCCAACTCCACCACCTCCACCGCCGGCTGCAGCTGAGGAAGTTACCGCAGTGGCCGGACGACAGCTATTGGAGGCTGCCGAGGAGGAGGTGGACTTGGAGCGTTGACGGGTGACGGTGCCACGATGAAGACGCTGCTGGCTACGCAGCTGGGCGGCGGCCGCATAGCTGCGCTTCAGCTGCTGTTGGGCATGTCCCTGACCCACTAGGAGCTCAGGTTGGGGAGGATGCTGCTGCTGGGAGGCTCGCTTGTGGACAACATTGTGGCTTAGGGTGCTGTGGGAGCGACCAATAGGACGCCGACGCAGACGTTGATTAAAACTAGGAACAAACGGTTCGATTTTCAGCAAAGATGTTTGAGGTAAATAGTTCTGTTGCGGTTGTTGTTGCAACTGTTGTTGTTGTTGTTGTGGCGCAGTTGTGGCTGTTGCTGCGGTTTGCGGGGCAGCAGCAGCTGGAGTAGGAGTAGGAGTAGGAGTAATGGGCTCGGGTGACTCATCGTTCAACATGGACCTGCCGCGACATTTTGCCATGGACATCAGAGTACGTCGCCTGGCAATTGTCGCCGCGGTCGCCGAGGACGTCGTCGTCGATGTCGTCGCCGTCGTCCTGCTCTGGCGTATGGCTTCCACTTTTGTGTTTCATAATCGTTGATGGCCAACAGCAGTAGGCAACTCGGACATGGCTAACATGGATGGAGCAGCTATTCACCGTTGCATAATGCTGACGAGAGAGAGAAATCCTTTTTAATTTGCTCCTATCACGTTTTCTCCTCTATGTACTATCTGTATCTGTATCTATTTGTGTGTGTTATCTAATTTGTATTATAGTATTTGAGTTTCAGTTTCGATTTCAATTACAGTTCCACTTGAATTTGCTGCTCGGCTGCTCGCTCGGCTGCAGCTCCTGGTCGCTGTCTCTCCTTCAGTCTTTTGAGCTATTTTTTTGCGAATGTTGTCGTTGTCGTCGTTGTCTCGGGCACAGGAGGCACTAAGGACTAAGGACTAAGGACTGCCACTGGCAATGGCACGGGGCATAAGCATGTTTTATTAGTTTGTTTATTCGGGTTATACATATACCTATTGCTCGCGCGGTTGCTATAGCCATGCAGAACAGACAGCCCCTCTCATAAGGCCAATAGATAGCCCCTCTCGCTCGCTCATACCCCCTCCTAGTCAAGCGCTCTCTCTCTCTCTCTCTCTCGCTCTCTCTTAGTTATTACCTTGCCTATTGCTACGTGATTTCAGCTATTAGTTTGTTTGTTTATTTAAAGCGCTTTTAGGGCGGCAGTCAAATCGACCGACTTCCAGACAGACAGACATAGACAGACAATAGTAAAGTCAGTTAGAATGTCTGACTTACTTAAGGCTTCTAAACATACCAAAACATTGCTTGCATTTTCGTTGAGCGCTACAATTCTTTTTGTGGGGCCCATCAGCATAATTTATTAGGGGCGAAAGTTGGTCAAAGAGAAGGTACGATTTTATTAAGGTAAAGATTGAAATTAAATCACTTGATGTTCAGATTATATAAAGTTACTAAGTAAGGACTTAAATAATTCAATAATACTATTAAAAATTTAAATTCTTTACTCTATTGAAAATCAATTTAGTTGCTTCTTAAATCTGCCAATAGTTTCCTTCGTTAAGCGTCCTCATCGTTCACCTTGGCCGTGCCCTTAAACTCGTACTCAAAGTCGTTTGCATTAAAAACATATTTCGTGGTTACAGCCAGTTGTTGTTGTTGTTGTGACTATACTGCGTATGGCAACCTACGCTCAGCACCTAACACCCCTTCTCTAGCCCACCTGCTGCGAAGCTTTGAGTGAAAGACACGCACATAATTGGCTGCCATCATAATGGATTCACGTGCCAGTCGACAGTCTGGCAGCTCTGCAGTAACTGTTGTTGTGGTTGTTGTTGCTCCCCATATGCAAAAGTTAAACGACAACGCATCCAAGCAGCGACAGATAGAGAGAACGAGAGAGAGAGAGAGAGAGAGCAAGAGTAAAGCATATGCATTCGTCAAGTTTAGGCCCCAAACAATTAGCACGCACGACATCGTAGTCAAGTCTACGCCTGAGACAGACAGAGACATTGGTAAATGGCAATGGAGGAGGAGAGGAAATAGGGGTTCTTGAGGCTGTTGCCAAATCAAAGACAACAGCAACAATTCGAATTTAATTGTTGCCATAAAAAATTGGCATAAACCATCGAGAATGTGCGTGCGTTGGCATTTTATGGTCGTTGCCATTTGTTGGCAACACAAATAGAGTCTAAAGACGAAGAAGCTAGTCGCAAAAAAGGAGCAACAGGAGCCACAGTTAATTGCACTTGCCGAGAGAGAGAAAGAGAAAGAGAGAAGGGTTCAATAACTCGACTGTTGATTGGCAACGAAAAGGCAACTGCCTGACTGTTAGCCAGGTTTAAGGCCGTTTGACGATAATTGTTATTGTTTTTGTTTCTTTTGCTTGCGTTCAATGAACTACTTCAACAAGTGCAAAAAGAAGCTCAAGGATTTGCGATTGGATGCCGAGTTAATTGTGTTTGTGTCCTTTTGAACAGTTAGGAAATGAATCGTATAATTATATGATGGTGAACTGAGATTCTCTTCAAAAGTCTTGCTCAACAATTTCAAGTTTAAAGTTAAACAAGTTGCACAAAGTTTTCAATTGCATTCGTTGGCTATTTAATGCCATTGCCATTGATACCACCCCCCACCCCACCTAAAGGCTAACCAAAGCTCTGATTGTTGTTGTTGGTTTTTCAGTTGTAGTTGTATTTGTTGTTGACATCCTTTTGGGCCATTAATTTTGCAGACATTTGCATGGTTAAAAGGCCTACCGCTGTTGGTTAAATTGTTGTCGTTGTCGTTGTTCGTTTTCCGTGTTGTTTTCCATGCTCTAGATAAAAGCTCAGTTCAACCTTTGGCCCATTTCCCTTCCCCTCTTTCTCACTGTCGCTCCCTGTGCATTTTGTCAGCGTCTGTCAACCTTGGCGATATTTTTTTTCACTTTCACTCTCTCCCTCTCTCTCTCTCTCTCTCAGTCATTATCTCAATTGTTGCTTCTGCCCTTTTTGTTTACTTTTTAATAATTATACGCGCACAGCTACAATTGTCCCTGACCACAAACCCACACACAGAAAAGAAGAAAACGAGTTGATAAATTGCCCGCACTGCAAAGAGCAGTAAACATTTGCAGACACACACAAGGAGTGTGTGTGTGTGTGTGTGTGTGTGTGTGTGTGTGTGGGTTGTGTGTCATCATTAGCTTTTGGCGCCCTCTCTTCATTGGCCCCAGCGCCTGGACGAGCAATTTAATCAGCCTGGCAACGCGCAGAAAAGCTGATAATACCGTTATGAATAATTTACACCAAACAGTAGCATTTACACACGCACACACAATAATGTACACACACAGCCACTATACGCGCTTTATTATTGTTTTACTCCACTGCGTTTATTTATAATTAATAGCACACCAGTAACAGTAAGCAGAACAACAACAATAGCAGCAGAAACAACAGCAAAGAAAATAACAATTGAACATCCAGTGTGATGAGTGTCATATTATACAGCTTTTGACCAATGTGAGTTTCATCTAAGTTTCAAACCATGATCAAACCTTTCGCAAGAGAAATATATTACCATAATTACATTTTACATTATTTCTTGCTGCTGCTGAGTCCTGTCAAAGGATGTGTGTGTGAGGCCGAAACATTTATAATTAGATGTGGTAACCTGTTGCGGCTTCCAAGCGAATACAATGTATATCAATACTTAACACATCTCAATCTCAGCCGCAAAAATCATAAAAGCAACGCGATGCTTGCGGTTGCAAGGGGGAGTGTTCAATGGAGTAACTGTTGATTGACCGCAGCGGTAAATTAAACAGCCAGAAACAGAAGAGACCGCTTGACATTTATGGCTTATACTTATATATATTTTTGGCATGCTATGACATTAAGGTGGCAGCAGGAAACTAAACTTAAATCTAAAACATTAACAGTCAACTAAATATAGTTCCATTTACTTTTCGTTTCGATCGCTTACTTAAGCCAAGCGTCTTGTCCGATTGCACAAGAGGAAGTTGCTCCTTGGACTCGGTTTCAGTGTCGAGGATTTGTGCGACGTGTGCCTCGTCGATTGTGCCCTTGAATATCAAGGGATATGGCCACTCATGGCATATGGTGGGTCCATTGTAGTTCCTCAGCGCTTCGATCAAGCTATCCAATCTCTGCACTTCCGCATAGTCATCATTCAGGCATCTCACCTCGTCCAGCAGTGCAGCCACATTCGACTCCAGCACCTGTGTGTGTGTGTTTAGAGGTGCAAATTAGATTAGCTGAAAATCGCTTATTTTGCTCGATTTACTGAGCCGAGTAGAGAGGAGAGGGTGGAACGGGTAGAGGTGTCAGATTACAGCGTTACGCCTCTTTGATAGCCCTCGGGCAGAAAGAACTGTTGAGACTGTCCCTCAATCTACTTTTCCGACTGTGCATTCGTCGTTGACGGCTCACATTTCACAGTTCAAACAAATTCTAAGCACTGTGGACTATTCTCACTAACCCATCAATTAGTAAATGTGAACTGAGTTCGTGTCAAATTGAAAGCAATTCCACTTGAACCAAGCACAGTGAAGCAAATGCTAACAAGAAATTTCGTAATGCCATGGGAATTCTCATAGTTAAATCTGAGCATATTTTGTTAGTAATAGCCCATTGTCTGACGCCTCTGTGTTTGCCCTCAATAGCACGCTATAATTGCATTAACTTGTTGCAAATCTGTGTCGCAACTGTTAACAGAGCGAGAGAGAGAGAGAGAGACTTAAAAGAATTCTTGTTGCGGGTGTGTTCCAATTGAGACACTTTACAACGTTACTGATAAGAGCTGATAACAGGCATTGAAGTGAAAGCCTAACAAATGATAACAGCGTGCAGCAAGTAAACAATAACAGCAAATAAATGACAAATAGTTGACTTGTCTCTGCCGGTTGTTTTTTTTTTGTTATTTGTTGTCATATCAGCTCAGCTGTCGAGAGCTTTCAACAGCAGTAACAAGAAACAATGTTGTTATTCACTATCTCTACCTTTCACTCTCTCTTTTTCTCTCACTCGACATGTGACACGAATTACATTTAAATGTCAAATGCAAGCTGTTATTTTTTTCTGCTCTGTTCAGTTCAGTTAAAGTTTTTTTTTTCGGTCTTTTCAATTACCAAAAACTCAATGTGCAAATTAATAACACAATTTAGCACTTGACGAACTCGACCGCGCAAGCTTTCAACGCTTCGCAGCAGCTGGCGACGTTGCAGCACTGTCGCAGTGGGCGTTGTGGGCGTGGCCAATAATGCTGTTGTTCTCGCTGTCGTCATGTTTTTTGATGTTTGTGTGTGTTCTTTCTACTCTTTTTTTTCCCCACTGTGCCAGCCAGTTGTCCAATTTGTTCAGTTTTACAGTTTTACATAGCGCTAATTTATAATTTTTTTCTATCGCTTTTTTCTAGCAAAAGTTTTTTGTTTTTCTTCGCTTGCGTTGTTGACTGAAAAACGCGGCCGCTCGGGCTCAGCGCTCGGCGTTGACTGGCCAGCGTTTCCCGTAGCGGCAACATTCAACACGCTACGGAATGTACGAACAAAGTGTAATGATGAGTACAAATTGTAGCTAGGTGGGTCGGTTCCATGCCTTTGGCACTTAGCGCACTTTTTGTTTACGTGCGTCAATCAACAATCAACGACACGAGCATTGAGAGACTCAAGAGAAGAACAAAGAGCGTAATAATAATTAGATAAAAAAAATGAATTTTAAAGGTGCAGCCCAAAAGTATGCTATACATTTAGTTGAATTCTGCAGCAACTACTTTTGGGATTGCCTCAGGTGTAGAATGATTGTTTGAACCCCTGGTATTTGCCGAGGCTTTAAGCCAGTCTTTCTGCTAAGCCATTGTTTGTGCCAAAGTCAAACAAGCGTCAGCTGCTGGCCATTAAAATTTTAATTTTGTGCACCATTTGGCGCTGCCATCTTTGAAAACACACAATGGCGTTGCAAAGCTTTTGGCTTGAGCGATTATGTTGATGGTGATGACTGAGACTGAAGAGGCAGGCAGCTTACCTGCAGTTGCCATCATCATCGTCGCTGGCTTCGTCGATAATACGCTCAATTCAATTTGCATATTCAGTTGTCCAATGAAGCGAACCATCAGCAGCAACAACAAACGGAATCCTCTCTCTTTCCCCAACACACATGTCGATCCGTTTTTGGGCCAAGCAAATGGTTTTTTTTAGTGTTGGCCACTTGCAGGCAGTAGGAGCTTGCCCCAAAATGTGGCGCTGACAACAGCAAGAGCAAAAGCAGAAGCACGCATGAGCTGCATGAGCAGCTAAAGGGGCCCTAGCCGAAAGTCTGTTCTTGCTGTTTTGCACTTCACCTGCTGTTAGTCCATTACGTTAGCAATTTAACTTGCGCCACGTAAACATGATTATCATCTTAAGTGCAACGTGTGGATGGAAAGGCTGACAATCCAATCCCACCCACGCTACCTTCCCACCATCCTGCCAACCATCCACCATCCACTCAAGCTGAGCTGGCTGTGCGTGCAATTGAAGTCAACGCTTGGCCAGGTTGATGTTGTTGTTGGTAGCCCATGAGTTTGGCAGTGGCAGCAACTGCTTAAGCTGCAACTATTAACGTTCTTGTTGCCTTGTCTGAGGAGGGTGAGCTGTATAACAAGTTGCAATTTGCTTAAAACTGCAATTAATTTAAAGGGTTTTTATTATTGTAGCCCTCCTCTAATTGAGCTTGTCAAACTCATCTACGCTAAAGCCAACTTTAACATGACACACATATGTACATATATAAGAATTCTTTAAGCAATGTCCCAGCACTGATGTCAAATCAGCATTTTTCCCGTCAAATCTGGCTTTTTTGCAAACCGAATTGCTTGAAAAATTAGCCAATTGGGCACAATCGGTTCCTTAATCCCAATTATTGAAGAATCCATTGAACTCAATAAAACTTATGATATATTTAAAGAATATACTAAAAAACTGTCAGCATTTTTTTTTTTCCAACTAATTGCCCTATTTTTGGTTTTCATTTAAAGCCAAGAACAACTTTTCATCGTCAACAAAGTTGACATCACCGTTCATAAATGAAGAATCCATTGATTTTAAAGAAATATATGATATTTTTCACGAAGATAGTGAGTAAATGATTAAAAAACCACTCAGCTTTTTTTCGCTTTTTTTTGGTCTAAAATAAAGCCAAAAACAGCTTTTCTTCGTTCTCAAAAGTTGACATCAGTGTGTCCCAGGCACCGCGAGCAATGTCACGTTCAGCAAGCGACGCCCACCAACAATAATATTCTGTTCTGGGTATCGAGCAGGTTGAGTTGAGTGCAACAAATTGAGGCACGCAACAAAGCGGCAGCAACACAGCCGCACAAGTGACAGCCCAAATATTACAACAGAAGCTTGATTAATTTTTTGGGCGTGTACATGCTTAAATTTGTGGGCGTGGCTGGCATGAAGCAACACCATTTTTAATAACACTGCAATAAACGATGCGGGGCATCTTCGACTATGAGAATAACTATGTAATGTGGCTTTAAATAGGGTGAAAAAATCTATAATAAATTTAAGTTAAAGGGATTTAGTTATTGGATAATGATACTGGACTTGCCTTTTAGTAAATCCATGAAACCTTAGAGATAGTATCTTTATAGGGTATTTTGTTGTCCATATCTATAATAACAGAATACTTTTAGCATTTTTCTGTGGCATTGCAGGTCCCAAAAAAACCAACACAACTACAATTGCATACATACATTTAAATAGAGAGAGACACTCACTCACACACACACGTATATAAATGCCGAGAGACAGATGAACTCGGTACTCAAATCGAGGGCCTCACAAAGTAGCGTTGACAAACCCATTATCAGAAAAACAAACCGGAGATTAACTTGGCAAAATGTCTGTAGACGCCATAAAAAAGAAAACACTACGTAAAAGCGAGAAAGAGAAACAATGTCGAGTAATGAGTGTGAATGCAATGGCATTCTCGAGAGCAGGCAGATGCTGAATAAAATATGAGCAGTGCAGCAACAGTGTTGGAGGGAAAAAGAGGACGCACATGGCCTAGCCGACTGGCTGCTAGCAGGCACTGTAAAAGTGACACATGAGCGTAATAACAGCTAAGACCTTGCTAAGCATCAGGCAGTCAACAACCACTTGCCACAGCAGCAACAGCAGTAGCAGGGAGAGAGAGGGGCAAAGGGGTGCCAGACCAGGCCGGACAACCCTTGGTTTTTTTCGGGTAAGAGTCAACATCGCTGCTGCTGCTGCTGCACTCAACGTGATTACAAATTATACCGTCTGAGCAATCGCCGGCAGTTGTGTGTGCTAGGAGGCGGGCCTCAAAATACCGCCCATAGGAAATATAATTCCACGACACGAGCCAAAGGGTCGAACAGCACACAACTCCAGCTCCAGAGATTCAGCTACGGGGGTCTGGCGTCTGGCTTCAGGAATCTGCAGTCAGAGTCAGATTTTAGAAGCACACGCAACTTTGCATTGCCACGTTGTGGTGGTTGGCCAGACACACAGAGCCCAGAGAGACAGACGGATGGACGAACTTGCAACTGGTTGGTGCTGTCGCTTCGTTGGTTGGTTGTTTAAACTCTTACCGCTTTCCCCTGCCGTTGTTACCCGCTACCCGCTGGCCTGGCGGCGACGCCCGCTTCCGCTCGACGCTTAGATAATGTTGTTAGCATTTACTATTTTCGTTGTTGTTGTTTTTGTTGTCACAATAACTTAATTATACATTGGCTGCAAATTACAACCAACACAATTTTTTTCATTCACTTTCAAAATGGTTGCCTTTCATTTTCAGCGCAAGCCTACAAGCATGCAACATTTTTTTAGCGCGCATTTTGCGGCTGCAAAGTAGAATAGTAATTAATTTATGAATATGGCTTTAACTAGAAAGAAGACTTAATAAGTGGTTATTCATTGCTGTTTTCGCACAACAAACTATTTGTTTTTAATTTAATTTTTTATGTTTATAAACAACAAGTTGATATTTCTACCCTGAACCCAACTCTTTCACACCTACATCATATCAAATGTTTTGTATTTGTATGAAAGCTTTATTATAAAGTTGTTCGATCTGGCCGATTTCAAAATATGATCTAACCGCAACAAACAGAAGACCTTGCCCAAATTTTCATCAACAAACAAACAACGTTATAAAGTAACGTAAGCTAACGTAAACGTAACGTAACGTAAGCTAACGTAACGACTATTTATTAAGACACTACTCTCCTCCTCGACTCTTAAAAATTCAAGTAAGCCTCGGTGATTTTTGTGAAATTTAGTGACGTTTTTACATAATGAGCAAGTGTAAGTGTAAGTATAAGTAATTGTTTTATCATGCGTGTGTTATTGCTATTAAAAATATATTATTTATTGTACAAACACACATAATAAAATCACTCAATACAAAAGTTCTTATGTGTGAATGACAAATAAATATTTGTCCAATTAATCGCTTTGTTATACTTAAATGATCAAGGGGTAAGTGGAAATCTTATTATTATTCTCACTATTAAAATATTCAGAACCAGTTTATTTCCGATTTTCGAAAACTCTTTCCATTTCCTATATACACATGTAATCGATAACAATAAAATCTTAAATATCGAAAATGTGAAGTACGTTTTAGAAACACCAGAGATATCGAAGATTAAAGTTTAGTCTCAGATACATACAGACAATTACTGTGCGAGTTAAGTATTGGGTTGATGGTATCCTCTAGTCAGAAATTCTCGACTAGAGCCTTCTTATTTGTATAGCTTTGCATTCGGTGATTAACCCGTTTACTGCAATATGATTTAATTGGATGACCCTTTACACTCTTTTACAACAAAATTACTTTCGAGTAATGTCACAGGGCAAATGAAGGCATTCTTTACTACCACATATTACTACATTCAAGCACTTACATATGGTAGTAGAAGTAGCTATTTCTTTACTTTTATGGCCAATTTCAGAGTCGATGTTGTGGCACGTGGCAGCGCGGAATTTTGAAGGCGCAAGGTCAAGGAAGAGTGTAACCCATTGCTCGCTGAGTATGTTAGTGGTGAATCCCACACACACACACACACACACCGAACCCACACACATGCACCCAACTAAATCCTTTTTGATTAAATTCAATGTTTTATATCCAATACGATGACTCTGCGTGTGGGCTGTCCTCCAGTCTTTTGGTCATGTTAACATTTTATATCTCTTTGAAACGCATTTTTCTTAACACAATGCCATTTTTTTGTTGTTTTCCTCATTTCACCCACACACACATACAGTTATACAGACATAAAACAAAATGGCCAAGCCAAAAGAGACACTGCCAAAGAAAATAGATTGAAGTGTAATCATGGTTTTGAACTGCTCCCCGGTCATACACACATACATTTAATCCGAGCAAACGTACCAAACGCACAAAATGGCCAACGAGGACGACGAAGAATGAGAGAGAAAGTGTGCGTTTATCCTCGGTAAGAGTCAAATATATAAAACAAAAGACATTGTAATTGGAGGAGTGCAGAAGTGGTCCTAGGCACTAGGACTAAGGATGCCTCGACTCTACTACCACTGTCGTCTGTATGTAGGTGGAAAAGTTCGTTCAGGCCGTTACAACTCTGCTCGTGCGGCGCTGCTTATTCCGCTTGACTGATTGGAGCGTCTTTGTCTCTGCCACAGCAGGAAGCAGTGTGTGCACGCGTGTGTGTGTGTGTGTGTGTGTGTGTGTGTGTGTTATCCAAGTTTGTTTGAATAAACTTAAGCGAATGTTTTGTAAGAAGATTTCCTTTATTGGCAAAGAGTGAGTCAACTACTGACGGATTTTACTCCTGGTCTGGTTTACAACTACACATATGACAGTAGTTCTAGTTTGGATCCTTGTGGCATGCAAACGTTGACGATGCAGCTTCACTAACACTTTAATATGTCCTGCTTCATGTGACACACACTTTTGGTATCATTGACTGGCTTTCTGGCTGGCGCATTTGAAGCCTTTTCAAGTTCACTTTGCATGCTCTGCTTGAAGATTGTGTTGCTGAAGTTTATTTTTGGCTTCGTTTTCTCTAATGCCACATAATGCCAAATCGATTGTAAACCATAGCAGCGAACACTTGAACCAGCACAGTCACTGTGTATCATAATAAAACGTCTAATTTTACCATTCGGACCGGACAAACAAACAAAGGCTTAAGTCCTGACCAGTTGTGTTATCTGTGTGGCTTCGATTTTGAAATAATATTTAATGACCGTAAAATTATATAGTGTATGCTAAACCAAAACTCGGTTTTCTTGGTCCTTGTATTTTTAGAGCTGCGAGTTCTCGTTCACTGCGATGAATAAGTTCAGCTGTTCTTGAAAGGGAACTAAATATATATGAAATGAAACGTTCAATTGAACTGATTGTGAACTGAATAAGACATTTCTAGATTGTGTTTGTTTTCGGCAAGCGTTTAGTTTTTATGACCAGACATTGGGCAATAATCATATTGTGGTTTGTTATTTCGACATTCGGATACTAAAGCTGATTAGCATTGAGAGAGATAGGGAGGGAGTTCAAGGAATGTTTCAGCGATGAGCCCAAAAGCAGGCAATATAAATTCAAATTGAAATAGACTCATAGAGACCAAAACATATTGAGTGCTTAACTAGGCAATTGTGCTAATGCTAGATCAAGCTAATTGGGATAATTAACATTGAATATAGTGTTTTGCTACTCCAACAAGTTTCCAATTAAATGTCAGCGTGAATGTATATAAAAAAGTATCAGTGTGACAAGCATTTTTCTAGTTCAGTATTTATTTGCTATCCTTTCACAGGTTCTTCTTGCTTTCAATAAATTCAACTTGTTATTGCTGTTGTTTGCTTTGCACTCTTCGTATGGCAGACACATTCATTCATATGTACATACATACATACATGTGTATATAATATATTCAACGCACACATTGGACAGACTCTTAAAATGGCCATAAAGCAAATTGTGAAAAATTATTGTGTATATAAAATTTAATGACATGTCAAAAAGGATATCCGGCATACGGCCATTGCCTGTGACGAGCAGCACAAATGGCGAAGTGGAGCAAAGAATGGGCGTCGCTGACAACGTCAACGTCTGAGTCCTCGTCCTCGTTGTTCTTTACGTTGTGGTGTCCTGGACCAAGCATGTCGTCTGTAGTCGTGGGTGGGATATGTAATGTGCTGTAAGTCCTGTTACATATATGACGCTGACAATTTTAGTTTAGTTGTTGTCGTGTATTTGGTATTTACTTCTTACTTCGACACACATACACAGAGCTAAAAGACAGTCTCACCAACACAAACATAATCAAGCGCAACTTTATTATTTTGGCGAACAACAACTGTTTCGTGTGTGGGTTTCATTTTATGCCCCTTCCTAGTCTCCTCCGCGCTCCTTAAGCTCTTCTGGTCGTTATGGCCGTCATCATTACGCCTTGGCTTGGCTGCACATTTTATAGTTTTCAAAAGTCACAAAAATGTCAATTGCTTGTCATGTGCGCTCCCCGAACACCAAAATGGCATTGAATAAATTATATTGTGGCCATAAAGTTGTTGTCCTGGCCGGACTTACTTTGTAATGCGAGCGAGCTCAGCAAACCATCTGAAAGAGACTCGCGTTTTATTTGCATGCGCAGGCTAATCAGCCACGGAGCTGGTCAAAATTGATTTTTGGCGTCCAAATAGCTAGCCAACAAAAAAAAAAGAGATAGCGGGTTTTGGGGTAACAGTGTTGCTTATTAGTTCACCCTCGGTATTTGTGGTAATGGCGCAATAAATGCTGAATTATGACTGCAAGTTGGACAATGAAAAAACTGTCTGTTTTTGAACTCAAGACCCTTTGAATTTTAATCAAGCTAAATATTGAAGCAGTTGTTTCTGAGGCACATTAAGCGTCTCGTATTTTCACTTTCATTGCGCTGTTTATGTAGACAACAAGAAGGACTTTTCTTTTCATTCCTGCTCCTTTGGTTCGGCTTTGGCTTCTCCTCCTTGTTAGGATGTGTTAATGTGCTACGCTTGAATGGCGCATAAATTTCTTTATGCGGTTTTTTATGCTCTTCCGTTTGTCTAAACTGGGGTGACTCTGCCTCTCGTCGCCTCTTGTCGCTGTGGACACTCGACACTCGACCCTCGATCGAGTAATTGAAAATATTTGAAATAATTCATAAAATTTTATGTGATTTTCGTTGTGAAGTTCGCATATTCTTGGCAAGGCCATTAAAATAGTTTGCTCTCAAGCTATAGCTATCTATCGAGCGCGTATAATTCAGCGTTGATAATTGTTTTAATGATGTCATAACGTCGCCTTGATATCACCCTCTGATTTATGAGTGTGTCTCTAGTGCCCCCCTCAGGGCTAGCCCCCCAGTCAGAGATACAGTTACATAAATACATATGTGTATATGCACGATATGTGAATAAGTAACCCGTTTCTTTGGCATTGCATGATTTATGTGTGCAAACAGAAAACGAACCATGTGGCCATGTGGCCATGTGGCATGTGGGGCACCTGAGCGGTAGGGCGTTAGGGCGGATGGGTTGCTGGCTGACATGCTCCTGCTAACCACTTGAAAAACGTTAAATAAGTTGTCTAACCACACATTAAACCAATTTGGCACTGCACAAAAGCTGCCCAACTGCTCCGTCTGCCTGGCACCTTGGCTTTCACTGAGTTTGTTTTTTCGGGCACGCCCACCCACACACATATAAACGTTCTCTGGCGCCATAAATCATAGGAAGGGCCACGTATGTGACTACTTTAGCTAGGGGATCGATAAATTATTATTAGTTGGCCGGCCGCTGGGTCGCATTTTTTCTTCTCTCTTTTTTTTTTGTTGGTGAGTTGTTTGGGGCGCGTGCAAAGGAAGTTGTTAGACCCGAAAGGCGCACTGACCGAAATCCTAGCCGCTGCGGTTCAAATGCCTTTTAACTTAACAACTTTTTCTGCCAACACCAAACAGCACACAGACACACACAACACACACACATATATACAAATCAATGGACGACTTTGTCCTTGTTAGTAGTGCTGTTCGCCGTCCGCTGCCGCACACTGGCCGAACCCTTAACGCCGTGTGTAAAGTGGACTTGACATGAGATTAACATCTTCAAAAGCATAGCTTAAAGTATTTGTTAGAGTTCGGTGAAGTTACCCCCACACTAAAGCGAGGTCCGTCCCAGCCAGGTTTGGCCCTTTTTGCTGCCGTCGCTTTTGGATAATTGCGTTCTTGTGCGCTGAGCCATGAGCTTAACTGTTGCTGTCATAACTAAGCGAAAAGGTATACAATTTATGAAAACGTCGAGGGCTTCCCACCAACTGCCGCTGCCTACCAGGTGTGTAGCACCGTTGAAACAAACAATGACCCACGCCGCGTGTATATTATAACAATTTTGTTGGATTTATTTCGTTGATTTCAATCGTTAAATAATGGCAAAAACAGGATTCTTACTTACGACCTAGTAGGGCTTGGTGGGGATAAATGTTTCTAATCGTATACAGTCAGCTTCCAGCATGCGGGCTTACAACGCACGACGATGGCGCAGCTTTAGCCGACGAACAGTCTTGTACTGGTAGCCATCATCACCGAGAACAGCGGAATCCTGAACAACTTCCTCAACTGGAGCTTCAGTGGCAACTTCCTCAGAAGGGGGCAGGTACTCATTGGCAATCTCTGAGACATCACGACGCTGACGGTACTTCAGGCGACGGACAGTCTTGTATTGGTAGCCATCATCACCGAGAACAGCGGAATCCTGGGCGACTTCCTCAACTGGAGCTTCAACTGGAGCTTCAGTGGCAGCTTCCTCCGAAGGGGGCAGGTACTCATTGGCGATCTCGGAGACATCACGACGCTGACGGTACTTCAGACGACGGACAGTCTTGTATTGGTAGCCATCATCACCGAGAACAGCGGAATCCTGGGCGACTTCCTCAACTGGAGCTTCAACTGGAGCTTCAGTGGCAGCTTCCTCAGAGGGAGGCAAATACTCATTGGCAACCTCGGAGACATCACGACGCTGACGGTACTTCAGGCGACGGACAGTCTTGTATTGGTAGCCATCATCACCGAGAACAGCGGAATCCTGGGCGACTTCCTCAACTGGAGCTTCAACTGGAACTTCAGTGGCAACTTCCTCAGAGGGAGGTAGGTAATCATTGGCAATCTCTGAGACATCACGACGTTGGCGGTACTTCAGGCGACGGACAGTCTTGTATTGGTAGCCATCATCACCGAGAACAGCGGAATCCTGGGCGACTTCCTCAACTGGAGCCTCAACTGGAGCTTCAGTGGCAACTTCCTCCGAAGGGGGCAGGTACTCATTGGCGATCTCGGAGACATCACGACGCTGACGGTACTTCAGACGACGGACAGTCTTGTATTGGTAGCCATCATCACCGAGAACAGCGGAATCCTGGGCGACTTCCTCAACTGGAGCTTCAACTGGAACTTCAGTGGCAACTTCCTCAGAGGGAGGTAGGTACTCATTGGCGATCTCGGAGACATCACGACGTTGACGGTACTTCAGACGACGGACAGTCTTGTATTGGTAGCCATCATCACCGAGAACAGCGGAATCCTGGGCGACTTCCTCAACTGGAGCTTCAACTGGAGCTTCAGTGGCAACTTCCTCCGAAGGGGGCAGGTACTCATTGGCGATCTCGGAGACATCACGACGCTGACGGTACTTCAGACGACGGACAGTCTTGTATTGGTAGCCATCATCACCGAGAACAGCGGAATCCTGGGCGACTTCCTCAACTGGAGCTTCAACTGGAGCCTCAGTGGCAACTTCATCAGAGGGAGGTAGGTAATCATTGGCAATCTCTGAGACATCACGACGTTGGCGGTACTTCAGGCGACGGACAGTCTTGTACTGGTAGCCATCATCACCGAGAACAGCGGAATCCTGGGCGACTTCCTCAACTGGAGCCTCAACTGGAGCTTCAGTGGCAACTTCCTCAGAGGGAGGTAGGTAATCATTGGCAATCTCTGAGACATCACGACGTTGGCGGTACTTCAGGCGACGGACTGTCTTGTACTGGTAGCCATCATCACCGAGAACAGCGGAGTCCTGGGCGACTTCCTCAACTGGAGCCTCAACTGGAGCTTCAGTGGCAACTTCCTCAGAAGGGGGCAGGTACTCATTGGCGATCTCTGAGACATCACGACGTTGACGGTACTTCAGGCGACGGACAGTCTTGTACTGGTAGCCATCATCACCGAGGACAGCGGAATCCTGGACGACTTCCTCAACTGGAGCTTCAACTGAAGCTTCAGTAGCAGCTTCCTCAGAGGGAGGCAGGTACTCATTGGCGATCTCTGAGACATCACGACGTTGACGGTACTTCAGGCGACGGACTGTTTTGTAACGATAGCCATCTTCCCCTACTGCAGCAGAGTCTTGGGCGATGTCCGCATTGGGAGCATCGACACCAACTTCCTCTACTGGTGGGATATACTCATTCACGATCTCGGAGACATCACGACGGTGCCTGGTTTGTTCGACAGGAATCACTGCAGCCGTCGCTGCGGCAATAAACATGCACGCAATGAAGAGTTTCTGCAATGAGGATTAACAAATGAGCGCCTGAAAGAAGAATAAGTCCTGGTGGGAAATGCTCGGTTACATACCATTTTAGTATAGATCTCCACGCTAATTGTATTATCGATGGAATCTATGGGTCGAATGATTAATAGTCGCAATTTGTCGGCATATTTATACGCTTTAATGTTTGCCAAGCGCCGCATAAACACACACAAACCAAACAATGACCAACACTTTGTTTGCCCCCACAAAATAGCAACAAAAGACCCGGCAACAGCGACAGCGATAGAAACCACAGCGACAGCGATGCTGAAGCCCAGCTTCAATGTAGCTGTATCTGGTCATTAAGACAAGCGGAGCATTTGCAAGCCAAAAGCTCGCACATGGTGCCACTTAGGCCCTCAAGTGCCCATGCCCCTACACCTTGCCCCTCGGCTGTTGGCGTTGCTGCGGCCTCAGTTATCATCACAGCTGTTGCTGGTGTCGTTTTTTTTTGGCTTGGAAGCCGGTTAGCGCCTAGACAGAGAGCGGAACTAAAAACGTTGTTTCGCTTTCGTTTGGTGCGTTCAAATGTTTCACGGTCAAGATACCACATATAATAAGATTTAATGCAAAAAAATAATAATATTTAAGATCTTAATGACAGCAGCAAAGACTTTTGCCGTGATCTCCTCCGTTATAAGAGTATCTTATTAATGGTAGTTGCTTCTCAAGATTGATTTTCTCAAGTTAGGCTATCGGTAATTTGCGTACTACGGCATGGTTCAACGAACCAATATTGAAAGGTCGCTTGTGAATGGTGGCTCGTGTTGAGCTCTATTTGTTCTTTGTTCTAATCGATGATATCATGACGTAGATACGCCAAAAAATACTGCGTACTTACGACATGTTTATGATCTCAGCATTACGAACTTAACAAGTCATTAAGTAATCAAATTCCATTAATATGTATTTATTTTGTTTTCGCTATTTTCCTGGGAATTTCTTAAGTTGAAATTAATGCAATAACCGTTATTTCGCCATGTCCCTGGCATTATCAGCTAATTGAGCGAGCCGGGACTGCTTAATGGCTAGCATAACTTGGTAATAGCTTGCTTGTAAATTCTGTTAGTATCAAAGATACTCTTCCACCCGACAGAAATATAAAAGTCGAAAGAAGCAAACAACAGCTTACAAATTGCGCGCATGTTGAAAAACTTTGGCTATGAAATTCATAAACTTGGCCAAAACAAGCAGCTCGGCGGCGGCATCAGCTTGCCAACCATTTCATACCATTTCCATATTCATCCACCTACTCTCGTAAGGGACAGTTGAAAGTTCTTCACAAATCATGCATATGATGTTTTGGGGCACTTTCTCCCTCGTACGGTGGCACAGCTGCTGCTGCTGCCTAGGACAGTGCCCCAAGCGGCCCAAACGGCAACTAATTAAAGGAAACTAAGACAAAGACACAGAACAGAGAGAGGGAGAGGGAGACTGAGAGAGTTGGGCCAACAAAAAGTTCTCTCGTCAAGGTTCTCGGGGAAATGTGTGTCAAGTGCCAGAATGTGGTAAACAAAACAAATGGAGTGTGCAATCTGTCGTAAACAGTCATAAATTCAGTGTAGTCTTCTTAACTATCGCTCCCTCCCTTCCACTCCATCCCACTCACCCTTAGCGGTGCTTACCATCTTTATCGCAATCATTCACAGCGCCACTTGTGAAATCTTGTGCAACGTTCCCTGAACTGAAGCATGAACATCCAATGACACATTCTAATATAATATAAACGATGTTTTATGACAATCAATTTGTTACAATTCAATAGACACAACCAGCACACACACACACACACACACACACCCACTCACATGTGTGTGCTCTCATTTATGTGATTATTTGATTTGTGTGTTTGACGTTGACATTCATACGCCGAAGCAACCAAAATCATAACGAATTTTATGAACTAGAAAGTATCATTAATTTAATACGCATACTGCTATCCACATGTACGCAAACAAGGATACGCTTTTTTTTCTTGTTGGTTGTTGGCTGGTTCTGGGGACCGTTAGTTATGGGCATTGTAATGTAAATATGCGCGACATGCAATCATAAATAAACATTCGACACAAACACAATAAATGTCAAAAAGTTTCGCCATTATCCATTCGCACAGTTAATGCGACAGCGTCCTGCTTCATTTCTGCATGTCCTGCTCGACGACAACATCCTCCTCCTCCTGGATGTCTTACAAGCACACACAGAATGAAAGAGAACGAGCGCTTTATTATTTTAATGATTTTTCAGCGCCGTTATGTCCATAACCTCTCCATTACTACCTCCTGTCCCTAGAATTCAGTTCCATGGCTTCATTGTATAGTCTCTCACACACACATTTGTAATTCAATTCACCCGCATCCCGCATCCCATTCCCTCTTCCACAGTTCCACAGTTCCACTTCCAGTTACAGTTGGTCTCTTGGTCTTTTGGGTTTCTCGCCGGTTATTATTTTACATGTCGTTCGCGGGCTCACTATAATTTATTAGCAATTTGCATAATTTTCTTTTATTAAGCAGTTGCCGTTGCTTTCATTGTGCCAACTTTTGTGATTTAAACGCTGCTCCCCTGTCATCGTCCATGTCCTCGCTATCGCCATTCCCATCGTCCTCGTCAGCAACTCTTTTGGGCCAATGTTATGCAAATGTGGGCCGTATTATTATCCAAAAGGTCTGTTCGTTTATAACCCCCAAGTCATTTGTAGCTTATTATTGCCGGCTGTCAAAATTATGGATAAATACATTGTACATACATTTCTTATGCAATCTTGGCTTCAAGGTCAAAAGCAATTGTATTAGCTGGAGTTTTGTTATACTTCAAGTACAGCCTTAAGCTCTTTAATTGAATTTCCATTATCTCAACAAGCTGAAGTCTTTTTCTACTAGTATAACAATTAAAATTTAATTTCAAAGTTTTGGCTCCAAAAACTAAAATGCAAAAGAACAGAAGAACAGAAGGTAATCTTTTTATTTTAGCAGTGGGGTGGAAAAGCTATCAGATAGCTCATTAGAGGAGGGGGAGGGAAAGTGGGTGGTGACCGCATCATTACGCAATCTTCTTGAAACTACTTTTCTTTGTAGTCAATTGTTAAATGAAACTATTTAAAACACAATTTACTGCAAATCAATCGGGCGTTTCTTGTAATTAGAAAACCAACACACACACGCACACGCACAATCTACTAAACACACACACAAAATCACTTGAGCGTGTGTGTTAAAGGGGCGTGCAAAAGGGGGCGTGTCGCTGCAACGGTTGTGGCTAAGACTGTGAGGCAGATCTGTGTGTTTATTTGTTTGTCTGGTGGCCTTCACTGTTTGACTTGAAGGTATTAGAAACTAATTTGTACAGCAGCCGAGGCAGCTGCAGCAGGAGCAGGAGCAGAAGAAGGACTAAAGCTAACAGGATACAAATAGCAATTGTTTGCCTGTCTATCTAGCTCAGAGGCTTTGGTTTGGCCCCAGTCATCAGGCTGTGCAGCTTTGGCCTTTTGTCAGCCCCAAAACATAGTAGCAAGGAAACAAAAAGAAGCCAAATCCTTAAACAAGAACAAGAACAAAGCACAGACGACTAAATCATATGCTTTCCTTCGAGTCGACGGCCAAAAAAAAGGGACTCATCTCGTTTTTAAGTCGCTTGCGGCTTAAATTTTCTTAAATGTTGCATTGTCTTTGCTAACGGACAACAGACAAAGCGTGGAGGCGGGGGGAGGGCCAAGTTTTTATGGATTAACTAAACAAGCTCATGAGTAAATATTTTCAAGCATATTTTGGCAAACTTTACAATGAAGTTGACGACGCTTCAACAAGACCCAAAACACAGACCAGAACAATTTAGCGTTGAACATTTTGAGCTACGCATTGCAAAATTTGCCAAACACACACACACACACACACACACACACACACAGAGAGAGAGACATTGTTGTGTATGTAGTTTGATGTGTATCTGCAAGATATTCGCACAAATATTTGCCCGATTTTGTTGTCAAAATAAGCAAAAATATGCTCACGTAGCGACAGCAAGAAGGTTTTACTGAATATTTTAACTTTTTCGGCTAGCTAGCTGCAAAATTTATTAAATAACATGTGAATATTATTATTATTACTTTTTTGTGTTTTGTCATTATTCGATTTGCATAAATGTACGATGTAGTGTCCCTTGGGATCATGGGCAATTTCTATATGGATTGTTTCATTTTATTACATATTTTCAAAAAACATGTCAGGTCAATAAATTGCTGCTCGAGTTGCTCCAGCAGCTATTTGCAGTGCATTTGCATTGATGATTGTTGACATTAAAAGCAAATATAAATACAGTTGGCTGTTTCCAGCTTATGAATGAGAATTACCCTTCCATTTTTGAGTTATTTGTATTTTCATGAAAAATGCATAATAATAAAGATGAAAAAAATTTCTGCATTGCAGTTGCAAAATTTATATTATTAATGTCGATATGAGCAAGAACTCACTTTACATTATGGATGAGCATTAAATTGTTGGTTGTTTGCTGCAAAATACCTTTTGTTAATTTTAATTTTATTTAATTTTTTTTATGTTTGCTACCTATCGCACTTTTCCAAGAGCTAATTTATGATTGCTCAATGCGGCATGTAATTGCATACAAAAGCCTTTAATGATGGCCCCAAGTGTGTATCTGTGTGTGTGTGTGTATTTGTCAAATGATTATATTTCATATTCAGATTGCACACACAGGTTGTATTTTTTTTTATTTTTCCTGTTATCGATGTTGATGTAATGCGAGGTTCTATTAACCAGCCATTGTTAAATTCGTTATTGATGATAATCGAATGAAATTAGAGATAAATTAATTTGAATTTATGGCTGGTGCGAATTTACAAGCAGCTAGCGAAGAAGTGGGAGAATAACTTCAACTTCTGACTCAAGCCAATTAGCGGCATGGAATTAAGTGCTCATTAGAAATGCGACCGGAACGTGGGCGGACTGTGTGTGGGCTTAACGTATATCTACGCATAATAAAGACCAAACACAAATTAGTCAAACGCTTCGTCGACCAACTTGGCCCTAACTAGCGTAACGTCGTAAACAAAACGCTAAATGCGACCAACATGCAGCAGCAGTAGCAACATCGTCGTGCAACAACGGAGAAGGCAAATGTTGCTTTCAGTTTGGTCGCACGATTAATCGTCGTTGCAAATTGTTGGCACGTTTTCAATTGACAGTCGTTGTGTGCGCATTGGCCTCCGACAATAGTCCGGGTCGACAGAGTCAACCCCTAATTTGCACGACAACCCCATCCCAGCCCCCTTTCCCTTTGCTGTTGCGTGTAAATCACACGGCATTTGCTTCTGCCTCCTGTTGCATCTTTTACGTGCGACTCTTGATCCTGCGGCAATGATACGCAGCAGCCTTCGTCCTGTCTGCGTCGCCCTCACCCTTTTGGATTCACGTGTGACAGGCTGTTTTTAAAGGCGGCCGCCCACCGACGCCCCTGTCGTTTATTTGGGTGCAATTTTTCAAGTCGCGACGTCTTTTACAGTTGGCCATTAATCACGTGGGCAAAATGCGCCTCGGCATGCAGAACACAAATACAAAAATAAACGAATAACAAAAAAAAAGAAAGAATGGCAAAGTTCAGCCCATCAGCATTGTCCGCGTCTGCTGCTTTGATTATACTCTTTTCACAACAGGCTATACCGAATATACAAATAGCAAGGACAGCCAAAATCACATGCATTATCACCTCATCGGACAACATCTCAAAAATATTAAGTTTTACCCAAAGAGCTAAGATAAATATATAAGACTAAAATTTGCAAATGCGAGTCGAAGGCCCCAGTAGCCAGTATTTGAAAAACTAGCATTAAGTCTTGTATTATATACTAATTTTAATTTGTTAAATAAATAATTTGTAATTGTAATCGATAGCTATCGGAGCTATTGTAGAATTCGGGTGACCATATGCTGTAAAATGTATCGATACTACTCATGATCTATATCCATATGCCTGTTGCAATTTTACCGTTGTTCGAAAAAGACGCCAATAAAAGGTATAAAAATGTTTGCTACTTGTGTTAAAAGGGCATTTGGAATTCGAAGTAAGTGCTTACATATGACTATACGTTATTTGTAACTTAATCTTAAAGCTGTTCCGGGAACTACCATTCGGGCAGTCAGCCAGACAGTCAGTCTGGTGCATGACACAGCGCCATCGCATTATGCCTGCCAATAAGCCGCGCTCTGCTCGTTGACTTTGTTAATAATGATGTTGCTGTTGCTGTTGTTGTCTATTTTTAGCATTGAGGTCACGTGACTGTCGTGCCCAGCCACCCCCCTTTGACAGCACTTTGTTTACCCCCAATGACAAACTAAACTAAATGCAATTTGATGCGTGTCAGGAAATGGGCAACCCTCCAACACACAGCTGAAAATGCGTGGTAATCATTATTTGTGACAATTGATGAGCCTGTTTCAATTTCTTTCTATTTCTCCTGTTTAGCAAAGCTCCTGCTGTCGATTGGAATTGCAACAGTTTTCCAAGTGGCTCAACCTGACAGTTAATAAATATTTGTCACGCATGGCTTTGGACGCAGTGCAGCGGCACGCCGACTGCCGGTTCCCATTCCCATTCCCATTCGTCGCCATTTGTTGCCAACATCATCGTGACACCTGGCAAAGTCCGTTGCAGTCGGGCAGCTTAGGCACGTGACAGCAGGTCGAGCTGTTCCAATATAGGATGTGCTATTCCCACGCCTTGTCACTGGACACACACACACACACAATGTATGAATTGTACATGCACGCACCCAACCACAGTTCCACTTGCGCAGAGAGAGAGAAATTGGTCAAAGTTGAATGCCTTGTAAATGGTAAATAGGACACCGCAACGCACCGACAGCATTTGACCATTAATCAAATTTCCAATTAATTTGCCACAATTAATTGCAGTGATAATTGTGCTATGTAACCAGACATTCCCTTCAATTGTTCCACTTCAATTGCGCAAAAAAAAGAAACAAAAACACACATCGCACTTTAATTCTATTAATACGCAAATATAAAACAGTTGGAATTTGAACAACAAATTAGTATGTTAATAAATCAATTTGTCTAGACTTTAGCTTTTTGGAACTGAACTCGAATTCTTACCATTCTGATTTCTTCCAACTGATTGACAAGGCAATTAAATAAGTACGAAAAGTATATATATATAGAGTTGCACAACAGCTTCTATGGTTGCAACAACTTACACACACACTCACACATTACCACATTTATGAATGTGGCACGTTTGGCTTGTTATTATTACATATACTTATTATTGTGAACATACTATATAATCAGGTTGAATGACGAGTGTGCAATGCGAGGAACACGTTGCGGGGTCCTTGCACAAAATGGTTAACAGCCAGTAGAAGGATGTGTATCCTTTATAGAGTCCTCTGCGCTCTCATTCGTATTTGTTGCGCTTTATTAAAAAATGTGCGCAATTCAAGAAATGTTGCTGCTGCTGCCAGGTTACCTGCTTGCAGCTGGAGCACAGACCAGTTGCCTAGCTGCCGGGTTTGTAAACACACACACACACACACACACACACACACACACACAACAAATATCAAATATTATTGAGCAGCATGAGTCTGGCGGGAGCTCTATTGATGGAGTGTCAGCCACGTCTCCCATTTCCTCTTTGTCCTCTCGTCAGCCGCTGTTAGTCTAACTCCAATAACCACATTTGCAAGCCAGCAAGCTGGAAGGAGGAGGAGGAGGAGGAGTCATGGTATTTTGTTGGTTACCAGCGCAACCGTTCGCTGGCTGGCATCGGTTGCCATTGCCTCCGATCCAAGTTTGTTTATAAACATTTCACGTATATCAGGCTCTGGGAGCGGCTTGTGCTCCGGCCACACACAAATGTCCGTGCTGTAAACTTTTATTATTACACTTTTTGCCGGGCGAACAATGTCAGAAAAAAGTGTTTAGGACCCCAGCCATAAAAGCAACAAGAACAACACTAATTTTTTGGTTCATTTCTCTGCTTTGCCATAAAAAAAAAACGACAAGATGTCCTCAAAGAAGATCACGCCGGAGCGACGTCCTTTCTGTGATCCCCGCCTGCAAGATGCAAACTTTCGAAGGAAGAGAACACTGCACAGGAGACATGCGGCCACCGTCGAGGTGTCCAAAAAGAGCGGCAAGCGACCTTTGAATGATTGTCCCTTTTTCGACTTAAAGTACCAGTTCGATGAGTTGCCTCTAGATCCGATTAAGGAGTTCCTGCTCGAGAAGATCTGTAAGTTGTTCCTATGAGATTTGGAAACACTTTGGTAACTTTTCTTCTTCTTTTTTTTAGCCCACATGCAAAATGACAACATTGTTGGACGCTGTAATCGGGAGTTTGACTTTCATCAGTACGATCTGGAGAATGTGAAGGAACAGTATGATGAATGCGACGATGATAGTTTACAGGAGTTGGAGCTGCAGGATATTGTCATGCCGGAACAGTTTGAAATGCTGCGCGATGCCAAAGATCATGGCTACAATTTCCATGGTCCGGGTGAGTGAACAAAGCCGCAGAACAAAACATGTTTTAACAACATTTGCGCATTAGAGTTGAGTGCGGTGGGATGGGGTTGGGGGGGAGTGAACAAATTACCTAACAACATTTAATATAATTCAATAAGCAACAACAACGAGAAACTTTACCACAAAAACATAACACTTGATACTTTATTAAATGAGAAAAACATGCACACAGGGCAACTCCCCCTTCTTCCCCACGCCGCCTCTTCCCCTCGTCGTTCGTAGCTCGTTGGAAAATTGCTCACCTGTAAACATAAAAATTTTAAGCATTATCCTTTAAACATAAAATTTTATAACACAAACACAAAAACCAAAAAAAAAAGAGAAACCAAAAAAACAAATGCGTATGACATTTATTTGAATATCCTTTGGGAATGTGTGTGTGTGTTTGTGTGTGTGTGTTTTTGTCCAGGACCCTGGCTCCAGAGGCAAGAGGGAGAGAGAGAACTGCATGGCAACCATGGCCCTTGTAACATGTTTATCATAGTAGTATTTTATTTCGCATTTACATGGAATATACTTTGACCTTTACCCTAGACAAACTGAAGCAACACTCAAATTATGACTAATTTGGCATGTTGTATTAGTAACATGACATCAAGTAAACTTTATAGTGTATACATTTGTCGAATATATTTTAATTTGTTGTTGGATATTTTGAACTTGTTTGGGTGACTTTGTCATTACTCTGTGATAAAAATGTTTCATTCTACATATAGTTTTTTTAATATTTAATATCAGCCCATGGACAGATGCGGAGTCAAGGGATTGGAGGTCGGGAGTACAACACATATGTGTGTGCGATATGAGGCATAAAAGCATGTTGTCGATAGACATTAGCATTAAAATGTGACAAACATCATGATAGCCTTATGGGTGGTGGCGGGTGGGGGCAAGGCACACAGGACGATGATTGTCTATTGGAAAACTTACAATTGGGAGAGGTAGGAGAGATAAGCACACAAAATTTGAATGGCCGACGGAAATGGAAATTAATGCGAATTTAATCATTTTAAAAGCGAACTTTGCTGCATTGACTTTTATTTAAATCAATTTCATTTGTGTGCTGCCTTTGAGCGAGATGCAGAAAAAAATGCGATAAAAATAACAAGAAAATCAAATATGTAAACTTTACACACACACATTCCAATACTTCCACTGACTATACACATATCAAGTTCATGTGCAAATATTAAATGCCATGCCAATTTTCATTTTCATTTTTATGGTTATTTTTTTTTACATTTTTGGTTTGTTTTTGCTTGCAGCTTGTAATCAATTTCCCTGGATTGACAAATGGATGACTGGCGGTAATAAATAAATCTTTATATTTACATAGCGACAGCATTATTAAAAATTTGACCACCTCTCGTCTCAGTGCGTCCCAGCGAGCAGGAAATTTATGAAATGACCAGCAAGCTCTTGGACATTTATTGCCAGAGACGTGTTCGAATCTTCTACTTTGACTGCGGCACACGCTCCTCCCTGTGGTCAAACCAGCTCAGAAGGCAATATGGCACACCCTCGGAGCTAATAGGCGCTTATAATACGCCCTCTGCGCGACATTTGCGAGTGACGACCTTAAACCATAAGACCAAAAGGCCAAAGTTCACTGCAGGAGATCATTATGCGCTGAGAACGCCACAGGGTAAACAAAATACTTATTAAGAGGTACTATAAATATAAACTTAAATCTCTGCTTTGTGTCTTAAAGAGTGCCGCAATGAACTGATACGTGTGGGCAAGATCATTGATAAGTTGATAGTTCCAGTTCTGCGGGAGGCTGAGCACAATATGGAACATGGACTGCTAGAGTACAGCGATAAAGCAAAGTGTGCTGATGCAAACAAGCTACATCGCAAGCAGGTAAGCGATGCACTTAATAACCTTTGCATAGACTCAACTTAATCCATCATCATTGCAGAACAAGCCGAAATGCAAAATGGTCACAAAGCGCATTCATCGCCGCAACTTTGCCACAAACGAGGAGTTTCTACAGTGCCTAAAGAAAATGGAAGCCACGTAAGAGTAGAAATTGACCACTAACTCAACGAAGAGTATCAAATGTATTCTATTACAGACGCTTTCCTTATATGGCACCGTTGCAGCCTGTGGATCCCGAGGAGCAGAAATTGCAATTGTATGCCAAATACCAACGCAAACTTTTGGCAGCCGAGCAGAAGTTTACATTGATAATACAAAAGCGCTACAAATGCCTTTTGAAAAGCGTAAGTAGACGGTTTGGAGCAAACTCTCCCACATGAATACTCCACACAAGCTATTGAATTATGCAACTCTGACCAACATATGCTAAACAACCAAACGAAACCGAAAAAAAAAATGAAGAAAGGACATACTGAATGGATGCTGTTGGCAACGAGTCGACTCAAGTCCCTCGCCAGCAGCAGCTCATCATAAAAAGCTCATCAAAAATGAGAACCGACAAACATAAATAACTTTTATGCGTTGGCGGACTGCTTCATGTCCGTGTCCGTGTCCGAGCGTGAAGTGCGACCGAGTCCGAGACGCACATAAAAAATGATAATAATAAACTTAATACAAAGTAAATATGTGTGCGTGAGCGTGTGAGTAAATTAAGCTGCGTTGGCTTTTGGCTGCCAAAAAACCAAAAAAAAAAGAACGTGCTCATACAAATTATATAATTCATAGCTCGTAAACATTATGGGCGTCAGTTCTGTGGTGTGGCCAAAGTTATGAATAACGTGATTAGTTGTTAAAAAAAAAGCGTAAAGTAAATAAGCAAACAAACCGAAAAGAAAAGGTGACAATTTGAGGTAGATTTATTTCCTTTTTAAACTGTTACCAGCTGTCCTTTACAAATACAAATACAATAGAAATAATGCTTTATCTTGCAGATGTCGGTGCTGCAGCTGGCTTCATACCCCTCAAGGCTAATACGTAGGGCGATACGTCACATTAATTCACGAAACGCAGTGCTTCAGGATGCCTACAGATTCATACTCCAGGAGGAGGTAAGTTCATGTCAACACGTTGCTGCCAACTACTCATAGTCTCGACTCCATGTAAACTGGGAGTGAGAGTTGTTCGTGAGCGTCAACATTATTAGCAAACTTAACGCGCGCGCTCACAAAAGTTTTTGGGCCAAAAGTTTGCCAGCAACGAGAACATATTAAACACGCTCCCCGAACGTGAGAACGTCGCGGGGTAGCGGGATAGCGGGGGAGTGCATGTGAGTGATGAAGAAACGCGTGTTGATGTTTTGACGTGTGCTCCAGAAGAGAAACTTTCGCCTGTTATACTACTAGTAGTAGTCAAGCACTTGCCATCAACTGGCAAATCAGTGCACACAGCCAAGTTAATGAGCAACAAGGCGGCACACACACACACACATACACTAGACTGAGTTGTCGCCTTGGGCTTGATATCAAAGTTTGTGCTACCTGCCGTGATTCAGTGCCTAATCAACTCGTTACAGAAACATTGGCCCAAACTGCCGCCCGAAGTTATATTAATGGATTATCTCTTTGTGGGCGAACGGAGCATACGCCTGGACTTTGCCATTCTCCTCATCGTTTGCCTCATCGACCTGCAGGAGGACTTTCGCTACCATGTCAAGCGCTCGTTCCTACGCTATCTGCTGCAGTAAGTGCATCAATTAGCTCTCAACCCCAACTCAATTAATGTCTAGTTCCCTTTCAGATCGAACATGGAACGCAAGCGTCTGCAGCTGGAGGTGGAACCACCTGACTTTCCCACATTAACCATAACTTCACCTGTGCCCTGGCGTTCTCGGCTTCTGTTGGCAAAGAGTCGCATTGGTGAGATGCTTATGATAACGCATCCAACAGTGCAGGCTCTAAATCTGCTGTGGCATCAGCTTTACGGTGACCTGGTCATTGTCGACCTGTCCAAGTTGCTGCTTACGGAACGACCCTTAGATGCGGACGTTGTCCAGAAGTTTGTAAAGAAAAGCTGTGACGAAATCAGAGATGTACGAAAGATTACAGTTGAATATTATTCGATGTTAAACACCTTGCTTTGCAGCTTTTGATCAAGGATTGGCTGCCACGCTGTGCAGATCTTATGGACCTGATGCGTAACAGCTGGAAGGAATTGGTGCCTATGACTGGCAAATATGGAGGTCGTGCCCAAACACTCTTCAAATGCGTACATGCTCTAATGTCACGTCACCTGGAGAGTCTGATCAACAAGAGTCTGGCGTACTTGTTCAAGGTTCTGTGCGGCTATAAAAACGGCAATCAAATCGATCAATATAACATGTTCGATCCAAAGCTGCGTCGAAGGCCTCTCATGACACTGACAGTGTCTGTGATAGGAGCTCATTTTGACAACGAACCAATTGAATTTGGGCCCGGCATTCGAGAAGATGAAAATATTTATGTATTTGATGCTGACGATGCGGATCCCTTTCTGGCACCGGGACAATCCAATCCCTCGACGGAAGTTGTACGTATTTTCGATTTATCGATTGACTTGTGTATATAATATCGTTGACTTGTACAGATACCCGATATGGATGAAGTGGCAATGTTTGAAATGGATAATGCCTGCAAGCTGTATATCTATCCGTATATGGTGGAATTGCCAGCTATAATAAGGGATCTCTTCAGACACATGTTGGCTGTGGGCTACGACATACCACGCCTCGAATATATCATGTCAGGGGGAGGTAAGAAGAGCTTAAATAAAAGTCCTTGTTGTCAGTAGTTAATCTATTCATTTTTAGTACCTGAAACATTTGGTACTTTGCATTACATTGATGAGGATCATGTGGATTTTCTGTCGCTGTGCAGCAAAGTCGAGGAGATAGTCAAGGTTAATTGGCGTGGTGTTAACGTCTATTTAAAGCCCATATACAAGTATTACTATGGACTGTTTAATAAGATGATTATGCCCATGGTGGAGAAGATATGGACTGACAATACACTGCCGGAACTATTGGTGCGTATACATTTTGAGTGAATTTATTGGCATTAAAGCTGATTAGAATGCAAGTACAATATACGTACATATATGTATGTTTGTGTGTTTGTAGACTGGAAAATCATTAGCAAGCGATTTTGCATCCCTGACATTTCGGACGGGCGAACACAATGCCTTTGGGGCGATTGGCTGCGTCTCGCCTTGAAATGAATTTAATAATTTATTTCGATTTGATTATACGCAATGATGCGTAGAATTAACATAAAATTTCATTATGCAATATTAATAAACTGCTGACAGACAGTTTGACTGACTGTCTGACTAACAGACTAACTAACTGTCGGCAAGTGCCTGGCAATTTGTGTAATTTAACAACTTCTACTTCTACTCAACGATTGCAGTCTGTCTGCCGTCTATTTGTATATTTGTATCTATGGTTGGTGTGTGTTTTTTGGGGTCGTAGGCTTCCGACCCTTTTGCATTGTTGATGCCAGCTCTTGGAAATTGTTTTGGCATTGTTAATTAAACTTTGTTCGATTTTGCTAATTCCGAGACTGTCGAGTGCACAAAATTTTGCCATTTCATTTGCCAGCCTCGACCGTAAATAAAATATTTGGTTAGACAGCTGCACATTAACAACATACGTAATTATACATACATATAAATACACACACACTCACACATATATATATATATATATAATGCATAATGATAGCCCATTCTTCCAGCCTTGTAATGTATATCATGAAATGAATCACGAGCAAAACTTATTAATACTTTTCATTTATATCATTTATAAAATTAATATTTTTTTCCTTTCTTCTTACCCCATCCAGTGCCATCATAAGTATTCCACCCCAATAACAGGCAAACCATTTACACCACGCTTTGGCCATCCAATTTTTTTTTCGCAAATTATTTAAAATAAAAAATGCTTATTGGAACAGTTTTACTATTTACTTTTCCAATCATTTGCATGTTATTTACCAAACCACCCTCGCATCATAATTATACTGCGCTTAACCGACACAAGCCATACATCTTGCAATGCAAGCTTGTGTATGTTTTTTTTTTAATTTTTATTTTTATACTCTGTCAGCCATTAAATGGGTTAAAAAAAAGGGTATCATAAAGCTGTGCTAATGTATGTGACAGCATAAAAGCAGATATCATTGATACCTTAACATATAAATATTGTTGACTTCATATTCTTGCATTTTGGGTTGTTAGCTGAACATTCAACTTTTTGGTATAGGAAACATTTTTAAGACTAATTTCATTAATGTTTCGGAATCAAAAAATTACGTTGTTTCTTGTTTGTTCAACTCCTTCTTCTGATCAAGTATTTAAGACAGGATATTTGTAAGTCGATCAATATCGAAAATAAACTTTCTTACTTATTGCCAACACATATGCATATGTATATACATTCACATTTACATTTACAATTATTTATATATGTGTTTCATTTTTATTAAATGCATATTCATTTACAACGCATGAAAACGTTCCGCTCCCCCCGCACCCACTGCGTTCTGGTCTCCTTTCCTCTGCACGGACAACAGGTTGTTCAGGATTTAATGAAAAAATTGAACGCCATCAGCGATACGACCTATTATCTGCGTGATTTCATACCGTTAAATTTGTTCCTGTTGGATAATCGCCATGTTAAAGAATCGCTGCGCATGTACGTGAAGAATATCTACGACTTCATAATTGATTTTTACAGGGCGCTCAATCTGAACGAGAATCGAGCGTAAGTACAACAACAGCAAGACCAAGTCCGGCCTGCTGTGCCTTTCATTTAAAGTCTCTTTTTGTGCTGACTGACTGACTGCACTTACTTAATAGATAACTTTTAATATGCACTTGTTCTGTCCGTTTCTTCTTTCTGCCACTTCAGCATCTGTGAGGAGCTCGAGGAGATGTCGATGAAGGCTGGCGAGCGGCCCGAGGAGACGCCGGAAGTGGTTGCCCTGCAGAACTATATAACCGAGTGCCGTGAGATGCGCATATTTGCCATAAAAGATGAAATCAAGCTCGTGTTGAAACGCGTCGTATTCCTGCTGACACATGCATACCTGACCAGTAAGTGTTGGGAGAGGGGAAGATTGAGAGTTGGGCAGCTGTTTGTGCAGCTGCTGGCACCAAATTTCTCAACGTTAGCTTGTTTTAGACAATTCCTGCTGTTTGCCTTCAAGGGAGCGCTTAACATAATTAACCTCAACTAACAAGCTGAGTCTACTAATTGGTTTTATAATTACTTGCGGTGAGACACCAAACATTGAGCTGCGCTAAACCCGCCCGAAAATGCAGCTTAATGAGCTCAACAAATTCATGAATGTGTGAAAGTTGCTTTGACAACCGACAAATGCAGACAAAACCTCAACCCTAACACACACAAGTACACACACCAGCTAGACAGACAATTGCGATTTATTGTCAAGTGTCGTGTGTGTGTATCTTTGAAATAGCTACAATGTGTGCAAGTCCTATCTATATCTCGCCATCCGTCTGTTTGTCTATCTGTCCATCTGTCTGTGGCTTTTGTCAGAGAGCGACAAAACTTGTCAAAGATACACTCCGTACACATAATTAATTAGTTTGCCCCGAAAAACGCGCATGGCCAATTAATTAAGAGTTAAGCACAGTTAATTAAGAACATGCACCTTCTCTCTCCCTCTCTCTAATTCTGTGTACACAGGCGATGAAATTCATTTGAATTCCCGCACATTTATACTGCCCGGCGAGCTGGAAGAAGTCCTCGATCTGAGCGCAGCCCGATTGGCGGTGGTGCGTGATAACCTCGAGTTGGCATTAAGGTAAGATAACACTCATCACAGTACTCCAACATATTTGAATATACTAAATTCCCTTGTTTTTGTTGTTGTGCAGGGAGCGTCGTCTGCAGTTTGAGAAGCTGTTGATTCAGGAGAAGCGTACCATGGATGGTTTTCGCATACGCGAGATACGCGATGTGCTCACGCTGGATGAGCTTAAGGAGCGTGTGGATACAGTGGACATACTCTTTACAACCATAGAAGTATAAATTAGAGTCACACAATTGATATACACATGACTAAATATAATTCTGAACAGAATCTGAGTCGAGAGGCCAAGGCCATAAATGTGGAGGAAGGATTGCTGCAAATAGATATATCCGCTTTTCCGCTGCTGGCCGAAATCATTGAGAAAATGGAACCAATTGAAAAGCTATGGAAGACATCTTACGAGTTTGAAAAGGATTATCTCATTTGGTAAGCAATGGCAACGTTTAAAACGATTGCAATTATTTGAGACGACAAGCACAACAACAAGGAGTAGTCGAAACAACCAGGACAGCCTGAGTATGCTCTTAGCTCCTTTCGGCCACTTGTCGCAAATGACAAAATATTTGAAATTGAAGTGCCTGCCAGGCAGCCGGGCAGTCAGGAGGTAACCTGCTGTTGCTTCTGGGCATTTTCCCCCTACAATCCGCAATGCAAATGCCAGCAGAAAGTTGACTTGAAGTGCAGCGGAAAATAGCCAGATTTGAGCTGTGTTGTTGTTGTTGTTGGTAAAAAAACTTGTGCTTGTGCTGTCTGCTTTCTTTTCTATTTTACACAGCACTTGCCGTCTACTTCTACTTCTACTACTCAACTTTTTGTACATTTCTATTTCTATTTACATCTTTTTGCCAGGATGTACGAGCGCTTCGAATGCCTTAATGCGGATGGCGTACGGGAGCAGATCGAGAACATGTTCAAGGTAAGTAGCTGCTGCTAGTCGGAATCGGAAGTTGCCAGTTGTCATTGCAGGCGGAAATATAAAAACCGAGCTGCTGCTGCTGCGAACCCAACGAGCATCGACTAAAGTTTGAGCTGTCTTGTCGGATTTCTGCTGCTGCTCGCTTTAGGTCCACTGGCCATGCATGTCTCTTTCTGTCGCTCTGTCCCCGGTCCGTCTGTAAGCCAATGTAGCAGCTAAACGCAACTAAAAACCTCAAGCCTCCTCCGGTCAACAACTAGTAGTACAACTACAACTTTAGTACAGCCAAAAAGTATGCAACAGCAGAAAAAAAATGCCAACGTATTTGGCGGCAACTTGGGCTGCTAAGCGAGCGCTTATGCCCCTCTGTGTGATTGTGTTTGTGCGTGTGTGTGCAAAGGGAACGTCAGTTGAATTGAACTTTTTGGGCACAGCTAAAGCAGCAAAGTGGGGACTGTGTGATACTCTGTCATCAGTGTAGGAAGAGAATTTAGACTGAGTTTTAATCTCCTCTTTAGCCCCTCTGTGGGTGAAGTACATTTCTGTAAACACAGTTTTTCCCCTTTGGCAACAGGGCATAAAAAAAGGGGAGTAGCCAAGAGAGGGTAGAAGTTCTGCCACCCATTTAGCCGGCTTAGCAAACAGGGCAACGCGCTTTTGAGAGCTGACTTTAAAGAGTGAAAGCTACGCACACACACACACACCCCACAACTGTGTCTCAAACCTAATAATAATTTTCTTCATCATCATCGTTAGATTATGCACAAGCTGTCGCGTCAGCTGTCCTACAATCCGGTGGCAAAACGAGCCGCGGAGCAGATGCGCATCAAAATAGAAAAGTTCCGCGTCTATTTGCCTGTGTTGGACTCGATATGCCGACATGGACTGGAGAAGCGTCACTGGGACAAGATATCGGCCATATTGGGTAGGCAAATCAATCCCAAGCTGTATCCCACATTGAAGGATATGATTGATGCGGACATAATGAGCATACTGCCCGAGCTGGAGGAGATTGCCAATGCGGCGGGCAAGGAGTACGATTTGAATATGGGTCTGAAGAACATGCAGGCAGACTGGAAAGACGTCATGTTCGAAGTGCTTCAGTATCGCGACTCCGACACTCACATTCTGGCCTCCCTCGATGATATACAAACACTGCTGGATGATCACATAATGAAAACACAGGCAATGAAGCGTTCACCGTTCATTGTAGCCCTGGGATCCAAGGCAGATGATTGGGAGGAGCGACTGTTGCTCATCCAGAATATCATTGATGCCTGGACACAGGTGCAGGTCACGTGGATGTACCTGGAGCCCATTTTTAGCTCAGAGGATATTATGAGACAAATGCCACTGGAGGGTCGTAACTTTAAGGCAGTGGATAAGATTTGGCGACGCATTATGAAGAATACTTTGAAGGATCAACATGTTTTGGCAGCCACCGAATATCCTGAGATGCTGGAGATCTTCACCAAGGCCATTGCGGATCTGGAAACAGTGCAGAAGGGCTTAAACACATATCTGGAACAGAAACGCTTGTTCTTCGCTCGTTTCTTCTTCCTCTCCAACGATGAGCTGCTCGAGATTCTCTCGGAAACAAAGGATCCCATGCGTGTGCAGCCACATCTTCGCAAGTGCTTTGAGGGTGTCAGTAACGATATTCATTCTGTTTCCAAACCAAATAAGTAAGTCCTTTGTTCCTTGCAGATTGGCACTTTGACCTTTGATGACAACATGGAGATCACGCACATGATCAGTGATGAGGATGAACGTGTATCCCTTGTGCGCAAAATTAATCCACAGGCTGCCAATGTAAGTAGCTACGCTCCTTTAAAGCTCTTGCTTACCAATTATGTTTCTTAGGGTTTGGTTGAGATCTGGCTGAAGGAGGTAGAATACGTAATGCTGGATAGTGTCATGGAGCAGATGAGGGAGGCCTGGGAGGACTATGCAATGGTCGATCGCATCTCCTGGGTCGTGTCCTGGCCTGGCCAGGTCGTCCTAGGCATTTCCTGCACGGCCTGGACCGCTGAGGTAAGTAAACAGTTAACAGACAACCACAACAACAACAACAGCAACAGAAGGAGTTTTTTTGCAATCCTCTGCAACCGCAAAAGTCGCAACCACAAAGGAACACCCCACATCCCCAAAGCCACTGCAGCTGTCACTCTGTCTCTGACAGCGCGATTAGCCATTCCCTCTTCTCCGTCTGCATTTCCTCTTTGTGAACGCTTTCCCTTCTGGGCTTTGACTTTCTCAGTACATATATTTTTTTTTCCGCACTCGCGCTCTTGCTGCAAAATTGAAAAATCATATTTTGCCATTTATTTGCCTGCCTTGCCTTGCACTCTGCTGCTGCTGTTTTTTATGCACTTTATGTTCTTATGCTATTTACTTGCCAGGTGGAGGAGGCCATCGAGAAGAAGACTCTGCCTGCATATCTGGAAAAGTCGAATGCCCAAATTGGCGACCTCGTTCAACTCGTCCGGACGGACCTGCAGACTGGAGTTCGCATTGCAGTCGAGGCACTGATTGTCCTCGATGTGCATGGTATATACAACTATCTGATACCCTTTGTCTCTGACTAATTCCTATCACCTTTCAGCTCGTGATGTTGTCAAGTATCTAACAGATTCGGAAGTGAGCAACATACAGGACTTTGACTGGATCTCACAGCTTCGTTACTATTGGAAGGTCGATGAGAGTAAGTAGTTAACGAATTTTAACAGAAAATTCCCTAACCATCACAACTTGCATCCCTGCAGAGAATGAGGATTGGGTGTGTGTGAGCATGGTCGTCACAGAGGTACAATATGGCATGGAGTATTTGGGCAACTTACCCCGCTTGGTGGTTACGCCTTTGACGGATCGCTGCTACCGGTGGGTAACCATTTTCATCCTCACAGTCACGCTCATAAATATAGGAACACACGCATACACCGGCAAATATTAATTGACAAAACGTTTGCAAAACAGCTGAGCCGCCAGCCACTTCCTCTTGACCCTTACCCCTCTCTAAAAGTCATGAAAGGCAACGTTTATTGGAAAAATATTTATTTTATTTCAGTGCATTTTAAATTTATTTTCATTTTTTTAACACACAAAACACGCAAAAAGAGCTGAAAACCTTTTTGATGTTTAAGCTGCCTACGACAAACGCAAACAGCAACAACACCAACAACACCAACAACACTAACAATAACAAGACGAACAGGAGCGGCAGGACACAGGACCAGGCTGGTTCCTGGCAAGCTGGCAGAAAGGACATTTTAATGGGGTTTCCGATAAAACTTTTATATTAAACAAATAAATCAATGTTGGACAGTTTTTCACACACACAGCCACACACACACACACACACACACACACACACACACACACACACACACACACACACACACACACACACACACACACACACACATACACATGCATAGTTAAAAAACGAGTGTATAGATATTTGTATGGCTATATATACCGGAAAAGCTAAAAAATATACAACAAACGAACGCGAAGCTGGCAGCGCTGCCAATATGATAAAAATATGAACTGCACAACAAGCAAAAAAATATTGCAAATATTGTGTGAAAGCTTGCATTATGTAGACTAACAAATACCCTATCAATCTATCTTATATTGAATACAGAAGTAGAGTGTCCCAAAAAACCATCTTCAGTCTCAAGTTACTTGTTCATAAAAAAAAATGAATACATCTTTTATAGGATTGAAAATGTCTTCTCTTTCTGCCTGTCACATAATATTTGCACAGCTTTATTATTATACCCTTGTCTTTGCCAACCATTTTATATGAGAATAGGGCATAAAAAACTGGCCCATCGTCGGCCACTGTTTGTATATGTATATGTACAAAAAATGCCCATAAATGACAATTTTTTAAGCTGTGCAACGTCGAGAAATGTGAAAAAATGCAAAACAGATATTAAAAACATACTACGGCATGTTGCCACCCCCATCCCACCTTCCCCCCTTATAGTGAATGTTAAACCTCTTTTTCTAATTCTCGTTCGCAGCACTTTGATGGGCGCTTTGAAATTGTGTTTGGGCGGCGCACCCGAAGGACCTGCGGGCACGGGCAAAACGGAAACCTGCAAGGATCTGGCCAAGGCAGTGGCCAAAAAATGCGTCGTCTTCAATTGCTCCGATGGCTTGGACTACAAAGCTCTCGGCAAGTTCTTCAAGGTGAGTGAGTGAGCTGAATATAATATTATTTCTAATTGATGGTCCAATGTTGGTCAAAGAACCTGTATGAAAAACGAGCTGCGGCACGCGCTTAGAAATGATGACTTTCAGCATACACACTAGTGTTGGGTAAACATCGTTCAAATTGCTGAATAAGTTCGTTGGTTCTATTTCAATTAGTGAACTAGGTCGCTCTTTTTGTTCGTTCGATTTTGTTCCCTAATTTGATCATTTTTTTCACCGTTCGTTTTTATACCCTGAACCCATAAAATGGGTAAAAGGGGTATTATGGTTTTGTGAACCCATGAAATGGGTAAAAGGGGTATAATGGTTTTGTGCAAAAGTATGTAACAGACAGAAGGAAGCATCTCCGACCCTATAAAGTATATATATTCTTGATCAGCATCAACAGCCGAGTCGATATAGCCATGTCCGTCTGTCCGTCTGTCCGTCCGTCTGTCCGTCTGTATGTATGAACGCGTCGATCTCAGAGACTATAAAAGCTAGAGACATCAGATTTTGCAATTTGTGATAACTATTTCCGTTTTCGATATACACATGCAATCCATAGCATACAAATATCAAATATCGAAAATCTGAAACGTTTTAGAAACTTGTTACAAAATAATGAAAATCTGTAAAAATTTCATCGAAATCGGTTGAGAAACACCAGAGATATCGAAGATTGAAGTTTAGTAACAGATGCATACAGACAATAACTGTGCGCGTTAAGTATAGGGTATCTCCTAGTCAGGAAATCTCGACTAGAGCCTTCTTACTTGTTGTTCATCGTTTGTCTCTGTTCGTTAAATTTAAGCCCGTTTTGTTATGTTTTTGTTAGATCTTTATTGATGCGGAACATATGCCACAATTATAAATGAATAACTTTAGAAATTATTTTTTATTTGTAGTTTGTAATTGAAAATATTTCAGGCACAAAAGGAGATCTAATGATCTAAAGTGAGCAACTGAACAGAAAAGAAAAATGAAGATGAACTTATTCAGTTCGTTCACTTCAGTGAATAGTTCTTTTCTCACAACACTAATACACACAGATAAAGAAATACATATCCAGACACTGTGGAGCCATATTCGCCAACTGTGAGAACATCTTATGTGTGTGTAGTATTGAAATTTATGCAGTTCTGTGGGTTGACTAATTAGCCAGTTTGTGAAAGTAATCGCTGTGGCGATGAGTTTTGGTGTTAAGGGGGTTCGGGGGGAAATGCTTTCGTGAGCGCTCACTTCAAATCTATGCAAATTTTTATTAGCATTAGGTCGTTAACCGCTCACGCACACCTGCACACACACACACACACATCTTAAGTGGGTGTTGTAGTTTTGTAGTAAAATTTATGCGTGTTTTGCGCTCTAATCGCTTAATTCGCTAGCACGCCTAATTGCATAATGGTTTAAGACCACCCTCCCCCCCTCTCAACATCAGACAACGAAGGGGATGAGTTTTTGGCTTTCGACGTTTTTGGCGTTAATTTGCATGCGAAAATAATGGCAAACTTTAGCGGAGAATCGAGAAATGGATGAGACAAGAACCCGAAAATTGAGCGCTCGAGTTTCGATTTAGATTAATTGATTTGATTTATTTTGTTGTTTTAGTGCTCGTTTATTGCCATTTCATTCACTTTAAGCTGATGTGATATCATTTTATTGTTTAACGGCTGCCTTTAGTTTTTAGAAAGTAGTTTCTATGTTTCAAATTCTCGTTGCTACACCGGACCCCCTCCTTATTCTCCCCTCCCTCCCTTCCTCCCTCCATAATGCCATAATGTTTCGGAAGTCGTAAATTTTCCACACGCAAACGCAATGTTTTATTTGGCAGCCAGTGTCTGCAGTTTGTCAGGCTAAACAATTTTGCAAGCAATAAAATAATTTGCAATTGGCAAACAATTCAAACTATTTCGATTTCGATTTCGATTTATGCCTGCCCAGATACTAGTATGGCAAACAGAAATTGTTGTAGTTCTTGTTCTTGTTCTTGTTGTTGTTGCTGTTGCTGTTGCAAGTACAACAACTGCTATGAAATGAATATGCCCATAAAATGCCCGCAACAATGGCAGCTACCCAAAAGTTGTTGGCCAAAAACAAAAGGCACATCTCCAATGAATGTGCAAAGCTTCTCAATATCTACTATGAATCCATAAAAGAGAAAGGCAGCAGCTAACCAACAACAAAAATCCGATGCTCACGAGTATTGCAACTGCCAGCGGCAACAAACCACTTTGATAGAGTTCAAAGAATCCAAACGCGCTGCACCTGAACACACAAAAAATGGCTACACAAACAACAAGGCTCACACCCAACATACATCGACTCTGGCGCTAATTGCACAATAGGAACAGTGGCAACAACAACAATGACAACATTGACTATGACCAGAAAAAACAAGTTAGAAGGCTCTAGTCGAGATTTCCCGACTAGGAGATACTCTCATTCCAATACTTAACGCGTACAGTCATTCAATCTTCGATATCTCTGGTGTTTCTCAACCGATTTCGATGCAATTTTCATCATTTTGTATCAAATTTCTAAAACGTGTTTCATATTTTCGATGTTCGACATTTTTATATTATCGATCACATGTGTATATTGGAAACGGAAATAGTTATCGAAAATCGGAAACAAACATGTACTGCCTAGGACTTAGATGAGATGTGTCGGAGATGCTTCCTTCTGCCTGTTACATACTTTTGCACAAAACCATTATACCCCTATTACCCATTTTATGGGTTCGGGGTATAAAAAGCCGTGCAAGAACGCGCACGAACAGCATGTAAAACAGTTGTTGTTGTTGTTGTAGGTGTTGTTATTGTTTTTGCGTGTAGTATGGTTAATGGGGTAGGAGTTGATGCTGCCACTGGTGCGTGCAACTGCCTCTGAAAGCTCAATAGCAATGGCAGAGCTATGATTGTTATGATTTAAACTCAAACTAATGAGGATTCAACATGCAGCTTATTTCCAATATATGTATGAATAATTATGTGCTCATGAAATATTTCCTCATTCAGAAAGTACTTTAATTTGAATTTCAACTTTATTATTTACAGATGTAATCTTAAATAATGCCCATATGAGCAAAAATCAAATCTCTTGAGAGAGCACTTTTCTGCCAATTTACGCAGCATCTTTAGAAGTATGGAGGAGCAGTCAGTTGGCATATGTTACGAGTATTCGGTTCTGTGTGCAATGCTGGCTGCATAAAGCTGCATATTTATTGCAACATGCTAAAAAGAAAAGCATATCAAAGGGCGTCGTATTGGCCCCTAGTCCACTCTTTGCCCCGCAACCCAAACAACCCACACAAATACACACACACAGCTATGTTTCCTCTTCATCTCCACGTCGTGTACATTTGTAAACCCAGTTGCAATGTTTGTTGTCGGAGAAGCATCGGAGCATTGGAAACTACACACAGAACAGAACTGAACATACAAATCGAACCGAACCGAACCGTACCGTACCGAACCATACTGAAAAGAACAGAACAGAGCAGAGCGATGAGAAACTGAAAATAATGTTCATGCTGCTGTTTGCTTTTGCTATTTTTTGCCATTTCTCTGTGCTCTAGATGCGTTTTGTTCCACAAACTACATATGTACATATTTCCCTTGCCTCTCCTTTCCTTTCCCACCTTTCCACCATCCTGCCTTCCTTCTATGTGTGGTGTATTTGTATTTCTATTTTTTTTTGCTTCTACTCATAATTTCATTTTTTTTTGTATTTTTTCAGGGTCTGGCACAGTCGGGAGCTTGGGCCTGCTTCGATGAGTTCAATCGCATAGAGCTGGAAGTGCTGTCGGTGGTCGCGCAACAGATTCTGACCATCCAGCGGGCCATTGGACGCAAGGTTGTGAAATTCTTTTTCGAGGATACCATGCTCAAACTGGATCGCACTTGTTCCATATTCATAACCATGAATCCGGGGTGAGTCGAACGTGAGAGATGCCCCTCTCCGAGCTCTGAGCCAGCAGCAGCAGCAGGAATAGCAGCTGTGGTTTCACGCATCGTCCTTCCACCATTTTTTCCTCCTTCTTTTTTTTCTGGTATGGTTTTTTTTTTGCAGCTGTGCATTTGAAAATGCATTTAGTTACTTTGTAAGCCGACACGGCCTATGTCCACGTTCGTGCCCAGTGGGAACGCTGTCACTGACAGTGCGACAGACAGTGCGACTGACTGGGTGCAGGGTGAGGCTATTAGTTACCAAAGGCATGGGCGGGCGAGCCTTTGGGGCATGGTCACGATATTGGTAGTTATTGCGTTATTGGAGATTTTACCCCATACGGTTGCGGATATTTATTGCTTTGGCATGCATGTGGAACAGCTGCGACAAACATGCATATTAGGCCTAGGCAACTGCCCCTGCCCCACTGCTCCTCTATCCTCTACCTATGTATCTCCGTACGCAACGTGTGCTGGCAGTCATAAAAAAAACACTCCAGACTCTAGAAGAGGTCTTAATTTCGCTCTGGCAATTTTTTGCCATTTGTTTTGCCTGCCAATTTGTCACCCGGCCAGACGTTCCTTAAAGGCAGTCACTCATATTGGGTCTGTGTCTTTAGTATTTATGCCATTAGCACTTGCAATTTGATGTATTTGATTGGCCATTTAAACCAACCTCTCCTCTCTTCCCATTTAACAGCTACGCTGGTCGCACAGAACTGCCGGATAACTTGAAGGTTCTGTTCCGTACAGTGGCCATGATGGTGCCGGACTATGCAATGATTGGCGAGATAACACTCTACTCCAATGGCTTCGATATGGCACGCGTCCTATCCCAGAAGATCGTTCAGGCCTACAAGTTGTGCTCGGAACAGTTATCCTCGCAGTCGCATTACGATTATGGTGAGTATCTAGGAATATTCTTTCGTACAGCTGATTATCTTTTGCATTCCACAAGTATATTTCAAACTAGAGTTAACCTAAGAACTTTTCCGTATGTCCTGTGCTTTACTGCATCCTGCATCCGGCATGCGCACTTTCTTTCTATCTTTTTGCACATCTCTGCGTGTGTGTTTTCTTTTCACTTGTTTTCTTTCTTGTTTCGAGGCAAAGATATTGCTCGCTTTTACGACATAACATGTCATATGACATTACAACATGTCTGTGAGCTTACAACTTGCATGTGTGTGTGTGTGTGTGTGTGTGTGTCCGTCCGGCCGATGACTGCAATTGCCGGGCCCTGGCAGCTGTGCAAGTTTATGTGCAAAGTACATTTGATCAGTATCTTATTTTGAGTTTAAATTGAAAAACTTTCTTGCAAGTTTTCGCAGCGCTTTTGTCCTGCGTGTGTGAGAGACAAATGCCACACACACACACACACACACACACACATACATTTTCTTACATTGTTGTTGTTTTGCAAAGTAATAATAAAAACTATTTGTACATTTAGTTGCAACGGCATGTTTTTGTTGTTGTTGCATGCCACCTTCTCTCTCTGTCCAGTTGATTGTTTGCAACGTTGGCAAAACTTTTGCATTTTGCACGCGGCGCCTGTGTAATGAAGCCACGTTGAGGTGAGGTGAGGTTCCGTTGGTCCGAAATGCCGGAGACACGAACCAGAGTTTAAGCTATGCCGTCCGCCGAAATGCCGCATAACTCTCAATGGCTAATGCCATGCCACCCACACTCCCTCCCTCCCTTCCTACCTCCCTTTAACCCGTTAATTCCTCTTCCACGTTCTTGTTGTCGCCAGGTATGCGAGCCGTGAAATCTGTGCTGTTAGCCTCCGCATCGCTGCGTCGCCTTTACGTTGACCTGCCGGAGCCCGAGATTGTTTTGCGCGCCATTGTTGACGTCAACTTGCCGAAATTCCTCGAACAGGATATTTCCCTCTTCATCGGCATCTATATGGATCTCTTCCCAGGCGTTGAGCTGCCCATGGTAAGTATTTAATTCATATATTCCGGGTGTAATGAGGTGTAAGCGACGCAGTTAAGATGTCTGTCCGATGTCCGATAAAAGTAAATTATAACAAGCATATTGGGCAAAGCGAAAATTTAAATACTCTTTCAGGAATGTCTTTAATTATTCCTCATTGGGGCCACAGTGAGTATTATCTGTGTTGAGGCTTCTTCGTCGGTAAGGCTATATAAGCTTTTATTTGCTGACATATTTCATTGCATATTTTTCATATTTCATTTACACCTGTTTTCCTTTTGCCATTTACCGACTATCCGGCTCGGCCTCATCTCATCTCGTTTACTTTTTCAGCCGCAACGCGATGACATACTCAAGTGGCTGCGTATTAATCTGGCGGAGCGCAATCTGCAGGCAACACCTTGGTATTTGGAAAAAATACTGCAGATATACGAGATGATGCTGGTGCGGCACGGCCTGATGATAGTAGGTGGCTCCATGGGTGGCAAGACCACAGCCTACCAGGTGAGTTGCCAATTAAATGGCGCAGAATTAATAACTGAGCCTGCTCCAATTGCTTTAAACCGTAGATGCTGGGGCTGACGCTACGCAATGTGTCCACGGATGAGGAGGCTACGCTCAAGGAGTATCCGGTGGTGTTTCGCATTATTAATCCCAAAGCCATTACCATGGGCCAGCTCTACGGACGTTTCGATCCCGTCTCCCACGAGTGGTCCGATGGCGTGCTGGCAAAAACGTTTCGCGAACAGGTCTCGGGACCCAAGAATGAGCGTGCCTGGGTCATGTTCGATGGTCCGGTGGATGCTGTGTGGATTGAGAACTTGAACACCGTGCTGGATGACAACAAGAAGCTGTGTCTCATGTCCGGCGAGATCATGCAAATGACCAAGATGATGAACATGATGTTTGAGCCAGCTGACCTGGAGCAGGCCTCACCGGCTACGGTCTCCCGTTGTGGCATGATCTATATGGAACCCTCGCAGCTGGGCTGGCGCGCCTTTCACAAGAGCTTCACCAACGTTCTGATCAATATCGTGGGCCTCAGTGACATTTATATGACGCTGTTTGAGGACATGGTTGAGTGGTTGATACCAGCTGCATTGGAATTCCTGCCACACTGCAAGCAAATGCTGGAACTTTCACCCATCTATCAATACCAGACTTTCTCGCGCTTTCTACTCCACTTTCTCGAGAAGCACAAGGTGTTCAATCAGACATGGTTCCAGCAAATGTTCCTCTTCTGCTATGCCTGGGCCTACTGCTCGGCTCTGACGGGCGCCGGTCAACGCACCTTTGACCAGTTGCTGCGCAAGGTCATCTATGGCTCGAATGAGGAGTTTCCTAAACCCAAGTACTTCTCATTGAATCGTGGCCAAATGTTTCCCGAGAAACAGGTCTTTCTCGACTATCGTTTCGATGAGGCCGAGAACTGGTGGACCTGGCAAAAGTCCTCCGATGATCCTTCTTCGGGCAGTGCACACTTTCCGGAGAATGCCCAGATCAGTGAGCTGATTGTTCCCACCAAAGAGACGGGCTACATTTCCTATTGGCAGGAGTTTTGCATTTCCAAGTCCTACGGCATGCTGGTCATCGGACCCACAGGCACTGGCAAGAGTGCGATTATTACGAGCAATCTGCTAGCCATGCCCAAGAATGCTAATCTCGTCAACATAATCAACTTCTCGGCGCGCACCTCCGCTCAAATGGTGCAGGAAACAATCATGAGCAAACTGGATCGAAGGCGTAAGGGTGTCTATGGACCAGCGCTGGGCAAAAAAGTCAGAAAATTAAACTACTTATATAAATATATCGTACAGTTTTCTCTTTTGTATAGTGCATTGTGTTCTGTGATGATGTGGCGATGCCCGCCAAGGATACTTACGGCTCACAGCCACCTCTGGAGTTGCTGCGCACCTGGCTGGACCATGGCTACTGGTCGGACCTGACAGATACGACCAAAATTGAGCTGGTTGACATGGTGAGTGGCAACTATTTGTCCGCATAAGATAAATGAATGTCAACAAAATATATCCTGTTTCTCCTTCTTTCTCAGTCTCTGGTTTGTGCAATGGGCACATTGGGTGGCAGCAACTTTATCTTTCCCCGTTTGTACAGGCACATGTTCGTTGTGGCCGTGGACTCCTTTGAGGATTCGACCATCATTCGCATATTCACGACGGTTGGTGATTGGCACTTTGCCAAGGGCTATCCCGAGAAGGTCGCACTCCTCTCGCGCGTATGTTTTATTTCAATTCACCCACTCACAGCAACAACTGCACACTGGGGAATCTTGCCACCCTCGCTTTTCCTGGCTCGCTTCCAGGCAATGGCGCATAATAAAATTAAAATGGCGAATTTTATAACTTCATTTCGCAAAAGTTCGACTGTCCCTGTGTCCTGTGTGCAATTGTTGTTGTTGTTGTTGTAGTACAAGTAGTAGCAATAAGAAAGTACATTGCATTTCATGTCTGAGCTGTTCTTGCAGGGCTTGGCGGAGGCAATGGTCAGTGTGTACCGGGAGGCAATGCGCATCTTTCTCCCAACGCCCGCCAAATCTCACTACACCTTTTCGTTGCGAGATATCACGCGCGTCTTTCAGGGCATTGTGATGGTGCCGGCCAAGCGAATGCCGGATCCGGAGAAGCTCGGCCGTTTGTGGGCGCATGAAACCTATCGTGTGTTTTATGACCGGTATGTAGTACCTTTTGTCCCTCGCGCTATTTATGACTGTCGCGCCGTATTTATTGTCGTCTGGTTGTCGCCAACAGTCTGATAGACCAATTGGATCGTGACCGCCTCCTTACCATGGCCATTGATGCGTGCAAGAACTGTCTGCGCTTCTCCCTCGAGTCCGCCTTTGCCGACCGCATTGAACCTGGCGAAAAGCTGAGCGATAATGACCTGCGCAACCTCTTCTACGGCAACTACATGGAACCCGATGCGGAGCCAAAGTTCTATGACGAGTGCGAGAGCTATGAGAAACTGGAGAAGCTCATGAAGTACTATCTCCGGGAGTACAACTCATTTTCCAGTACTCCAATGGATCTGGTAATGTTCCGATTTGCCATAGAGCATGTCAGCAGGTAAACTAAACAGTATGTGTGCCAAGAAGGAAAGATTTTACTTAAGCTAAACTAATTACAGGGTCTCTCGAGTGCTGCAAATGCCCAGAGGAAATATTCTAATGGTTGGCATGGGTGGTTCAGGACGTCGCAGTTCCTGTAGATTGGCTGCACACATTGCCGATTGCCGGCTAATGACCGTACAGGTGTCCAAGTCATATACGATAGCCGATTGGCGCGATGATCTTAAGAAGATACTAATGGCTTCCAGCTTCAACTTGAATCACACTGTATTTCTGTTCTCGGATGCCCAGGTAAGTGGAACTCATTAGCAGCCAGCTTGTTATATCGATCCATCAGCATAAACATAACGAGCAACCCGTTGATGGCCAATAAAAACCGTTTTAATAATGTTGTAAATCGCATTGACAGACACACACTAAAACTTAAATCAATGCCAGCAGTGGTGAGGGTACAACAAACCCATAAAGTTATTTGTATTTGAGTAGGAACTGTAGATTAATCTAAATTAATTTTAATATATTCTTGACATGATTGTTGTAGATACATGCATGAGAGGAAAAATTGAATATTGCTTATTGTTAGCTGGAATGTTTGGTTAAAATTTGCATTTATAATTAGGTTAATTGTTGAGCTGTGTAACTTGATTATTGCTTAATAATAATTTACCAATAGTAAACGTAGAGAATTTTGAAAGCACAGCTCAAAACCTTATTCAAGTCAATATAATGAACATGAACGTAAAGCAATAACACAATAATACTTTTGAGCAAATGCTTTGGTTCGTCTCTGTCATAATTAGTAATAAAATACCTTTGTCCTTTCCCACAATATAATTTAATAATCTACCTTAAATAAATAGCATGCCTTTTGAGCTATTTTGATAAATGTGTGTTTGGGAAACATGTCTGCTTTTGGCTGTTTGCAATCCTGGAAGTAACTTTAAATATACTTAGCTGCAGATTTGAGCCTTCTAGCTGGCCATATAACTAAAATTCAACTGCATTTTCCTGATGATGTATACCTTTTAGCAACAAAAGCAACACACTTTCAATGCAGATTTGTGCAAATAAAAACGATGAGCAAATTCAACTCTCTCTCTCTTTCCCTGCTGCCAAATCAATCAATGCTGTATTTAGGTTTTGTTCATGCTCCTGTTTGATGCATGCACACACACTCAAACACACACACAAATCTCCATGCACACATTAATTAACAATTACACTAAAATGCTTCAAAGAGCCTACAACTTCAACTCCCAACTCCAACTCCAATGGATTCAAATCCTATGGCACTTAGAGCCAATGCAAAATGCATGTCCTAGCTGCAGGTGCAAGGCTGCATTGCATAAAAATGTAGTCGCCAGCACAGAGGTGGGGGGAGGAGAGAGGGATGGATGCAAAGCTCATGGATTTGCATTGTACGAGCAGATACAATGACAATTCTCTCTTGATACTTGTGTGTGTATTTACAGGCAACGGATGAGGGCTATGTGGAGGATATCAATGGCGTACTTAATACTGGTGATTTGCCAAATCTCTATCTACTCGAGGACAAGGCATCCATTATGGAGAATATGGCAAATGTGGCCAAGCAAGTGGTGAGTATGAGTAAGAGTTCAATACTCCTTACTCAAAGGATTGGCAAATTCACATGATGGAAAACTACAACGTTTATTTATCTGTCTTCACATATTTCTCGTGCAGGGCAAAGTGCTGGACTCACTGCCCAGTGAGGTGTATGCCTTCTATATAGAGAGGATTAGGGAGCAGTTGCATATTGCTCTCGCCTTCTCACCCATTGGCGATTCCTTCAAGGAGCGGATACGAGTCTATCCCTCGCTTATCAACTGCTGCACCATCGACTGGTATATGCCCTGGCCAGAGGAGGCACTGTCTCGTGTAGGCACCTATTTCGTCACCTCGATGCACCTGAATACTCCACACGAAGAGGAGGAAACGCCACGCATCTCTGAAGAAGTGCCCCAGGAAGTCGACAAGCATGAGACTATGGGCGAGATGGAGCGACCGTTGACCCAGCTGGAGCAGGATCTGGTCTTCTGTGTCATGCACTTCCATCAGTCTGTGGTGGATGCCAGTGAGAAGTGCTATCTGGAGCTGGGTCGACGCAACTATGTTACGCCCTCAGCATATCTGGAGTTGCTGAAAGCCTTTCGTTCCTTCTATGCCCGCAAGCTGGACGAGATCACCAGATTACGCGATAGGTACACTACAGGCTTGGAGAAACTAGACTTTGCCGCCAGTCAAGTGGGTGAAATGCAGGCAAATCTCTACGACTTGCAGCCAAAGCTTAAAGTGCTGTCCGAGGAAACGGATCGCATTATGGTGAACATTGAGCGCGAGACGGCAGAGGCTGAGAAGAAGAAGGAAGTGGTGGGTGCTGATGAAGCTGCAGCCAATGAAGCAGCTGCTGCTGCCCAGGCTATCAAAGATGATTGCGAAACCGATCTGGCTGAAGCAATTCCAGCCATGGAGGCAGCTTTGGAAGCCCTCAACACTCTTAAGCCTGCTGATATTGGTGTGGTAAAGAGTATGAAGAATCCTCCATATGGCGTCAAATTAACCCTGGAAGCGGTGTGTGTGCTCAAAGGCATCAAACCTGATCGCAAACCAGATCCCAGTGGACATATGGTGGAGGACTACTGGGGTCCATCGATGCGCATGCTCAGCGACATGAAATTCCTGGAGTCCCTAAAGACTTTCGATAAGGACAACATTCCGCCGGCCATTATCAAAAAGATACGCGAAAAGTAGGTAAAATGGATTTTAAAATAAACTTAAATACTTAATGTACGTTTCTCTAGGTATATTGCTGATCGCGACTTTGTGCCGGACAAGATTAAGGCTGCGTCCATGGCCTGCGAAGGCATTTGCCGCTGGGTACGTGCCATGGATGTCTATGACAAGGTGGCTCGCATTGTGATGCCCAAGAAGGCTGCATTGGCCGAAGCAGAAGGAGACTTATCTTCGCAAATGGAGAAGCTGAATGCAAAGCGAGCGGAACTGCAGGTCATTCTGGACAAGCTGCAGAAGCTTAACGATTTCTTTGCGGAGAAATCACGTGAGAAGAAGCGTCTGGAAGACGACATTGAGAACTGCGAGAAGAAACTAACAAGGTACGCTTAACAGAGAGAGACTCTTAATTCCGCTTTCTATTAAAACCTTTTGTAACTTTGCAGAGCTGAAAAACTGTTGGGTGGACTTGGTGGTGAAAAGATTCGTTGGTCAGAGGCAGCCAAGAATCTGCATGAATCCATCAGCAATATTGTGGGCGATGTACTGCTTGCTGGTGGCTGCACCGCCTACCTGGGCTTCTTTACCACCGAGGTGAGTTAGCCAAACATTTGCTGCACTTTTCCATTAACGTCCTGCAAAAAAGCTCAAATCTCTGCAGAAGCAGCAGCAGCAGCAGCACAGCTAATGGCCGTGCTTTGGCCCGTGCGAGTTTCCATAAAGGATTTTAATATGCATGAGCACGTTGCATTGATTTTCTTTTTCTTTTTGTTTTTCCCATTTTCTTTTTGTTCTCTGTTTATGCTTGGTAGGGTATAGAAACATCGCAATCCACACAACAGAATGTCGCCTGCCTGATAAGCATTTCAGGCGGACTCATAGCTCAATTAGAGAGAATAGAGCTTAACATAAAAGTATCTAAATCACATGGATACAAATCTGAATCTACGAGCTAGTATATACTTTGTGTATGATAGAGTATCTAATCTTCGCTTAAACTCTCTCTTATTCTGTCTCTAACTTTTTTTTGATAATTTTTTTTGCTATTCGCGTTGCTTTTTCAATTTCTCCGTCACCCTGCTTTAGTTTTAGTTTTACGGCTGACGTGACATTTTTATACTGCATGTACGTACGTACATATATGTATATAAATGAATTTAGTATATGGGGTTTACTTTCTAAGAGGAGTTTGCAAAAAATGCACAAATGCTGACATGTTAATATCCTATTCTACCCCCAAAACCCCCCCCAACCCGCTTAGCAATTTGTTTGTGTTGTTAGATTCTCGTTTATATTGTTATTTTTAACAATTTTTAGTATCGCGTTAACATTCTGGATGAGTGGAATGCGGTCTGCGCTCGCCGGCATATACCCAGCAGTGAAACCTTCTCGCTGGCCACAACACTGGGTCATCCGATGACGATACGGGCTTGGTCGCTTGCCGGACTCCCAGCCGATAACTTTTCCGTGGAGAACGGCATCATTGTAACAAACTCTAGTCGCTACTCCCTGCTCATCGATCCACAGGGTGAGTAACCAGAGATTACCAATAGCCTTTAATTGTTAATTAAATTAAATTATAGTGCAAGCAAACAAGTGGATTAAGAATATGGAGAAGAACAATTATTTGAAGGTTGTGAAGCAAAGTGATTCCAATTATATGCAAGTATTAGAGCTAGCCTTAACCTACGGACAACCAGTGCTTATTGAGAATGTGGGTAAGTTACAATTCATGCAATCAGTATATCAATTGTATAATGTTTCTAAACAAATGCTTAACACTCTGCTAAGGCGAAAAACTGGACTCGAATCTGACACCCATACTGGAGAAGAACATAATCAAGCACAAGGGTGGGCTGTTCATAAGAAGTGGCGACACAATGATAGAATACAATCCCGACTTTCGTCTTTACATAACGACCTGTCTGCGCAATCCGCATTATCCGCCGGAAGTGATGGTTATGGTAAGTTGACATATGCAGCGAGGAGCCCAGCCCAGGAAGGGGGCTAGAGAGGATAGAGGAGGAGATAGAGGCTGCTGCTGCTGGAGTTTGTGGCAAGCCAAGCCAATGATGACGTTAGAGTGTTGTGTAATAAAACGACGAACTTAAATTGATATTTGGAAAATGCGCTGCAGCGCAGCAGGCGCTCGCAATATGCAAATTTCGATGGCATTGACGATGACAACGTCAACGAGGATTGAGGATGTTGAGGACATCCCATTGATGTACGTGCCAGGCTGGCTGTTGTCTGTTGGCTTCCGCATAACTAGCAGCCCAGTCTCACTCTCTCCATTTCTAGTCCTGCTCTCGATGGCGTGTTTATAAAATTTTTCCAGAATTTCGCTTCTGTTGGCGTTTCCATTGCTTTTTATGCTGCAACTGTTGTCAGCACTTTTTCCTTATATTTTTTTTTTTTGCTCCTCCTTTTTGTGTGCGGCACACATTGTATGTTTATTTTTGAATTTCATTTTGCCCATTCTATCTGTCTTTCTCTGTGTTTAGGTAACAGTATTAAATTTCATGATAACGGAACAAGGATTACGCGAACAATTGCTGGCGATTGTAGTGGCACACGAGCGTCCCGATTTGCAAGAGAAGAAGGAACAATTGATTATTGAATCCGCAAGGAATCGTGATGCATTGTACACCATTGAATCCAAGATATTAGAGGTAAGTCCTTAGTCCCTCCCACTCTCTCCATCCTCCATGTGCAGTCTAGTGTACTTTGTACTTTTATAATAAATGTGTTTTGTATGGAGCATCCTTTTTCGGTTTGCTACAACGATTCAATTAGAGTTGGACAAACAATTTATGTTTCTCTGCCTTGGCCAATGACAATTCAATTAACTGGAAGCAAGAGCGTTTAAATCGGAAACATACTAACGTACTTTTGTGCTTACAGGTGCTATCCACCTCGGAAGGCAACGTACTGGAGGATGAGAATGCCATCAACATACTCTCCTCTAGTAAAATCCTATCCGAGGACATTCAGGAGAAGCAGGTAATCGCAGTGGCCACCGAGATTGAAATCGATGCTGCACGCCAGCAATACATTCCGGTCTCCAAACACTCGGCCATTTTGTTCTTCTGCATCAGCGAGCTGGCCAATGTGGATCCCATGTATCAATATGCGTTGGCCTGGTTCATCAATCTCTTTGTGAACACCATACTTAAGGCGCCCAAGTCCAGTGTGCTGGCGGAGCGGTTAAAAAACCTCAATGATTACTTTACCAAATCCATTTATACGAATGTTTGCCGTTCACTCTTTGAGAAGGATAAGTTGGTCATCTCGCTGGTCATGTGCCTGGGCATTCTCGTCTCCCAAGGTCGTGTGGACAAGGACGAGCTGCTGTTCTTCCTAACCGGCGGCATTGGGTTCAAGACCACCATACCCAATCCACTCAAGAGCTGGCTGCCCGACAAAGCCTGGGCAGGCATATATCGCTGCAGTGATCTAAATGGGTAATACGGAGAGTTATCTATTGTTATGTGTTCACTGTCCAATTTTCGCTTGCAGCTTGAAGAACGTGCACGAGAAAATGCAAAAGAACTTGCAGGCCTGGCAGAACTACTATGATGCTGTTAATCCGCAGGACTTGCCTTTGCCGGAGCCCTATGACCAGGTCAGCGAAATGCTGTATCTGATCGTTTTGAAGAGCCTCCGGCCGGACAAGCTGGTGCCCGCAGTGCGCGTGAGTGTTCTCTCAACAGATAAAAAGCAAATGTGCTCCAGGTATGAACATAACTTTCTTCTTTTGTTTTTTGGCTTGGGGGGACACACAGGCCTTCATCACACATAACCTGGACAAGTCGTTTGTGGAGCCGCCGCCATTCGATTTGGGCGCCTCGTTTGCGGATAGCTCGCCGAAAATACCGCTGGTGTTTCTGCTTTCAGCTGGCTCCGATCCCATGGCCAGCCTCTTTATGTTCGCCAAACAACGCAACATGTACGACAAGTAAGTTAATTAACGAACAAAGGAGAGAGAGAGTGTCCTTCTCTCATATTTCCGTGTCCATGTTGCTGTTTGCCTGGCTGTGCAACCTGCGCTGGGGATTCTGGCTTGTTTTCGATTAAGCGCGACATGTGCGCCTTGTACCGATATTTGCATGTACTTCGGGCTTGGGTGTCCTTAAAACGTGAGGGGGGAGTGTGGGGGTAGCGGGAATTTCAGCTGTTACTTTTTAAGTGAATTTATGCTAAGCGCGTTTGTTTGTGCTTGTCGTCTAGATTGAAAACAATTTCGCTGGGTCAGGGTCAAGGACCGCGTGCGGAAAAGATGATCACGGAGGCGGCACGTCACGGCCAATGGGTCGTCCTACAGAACTGTCACGTCGCCTTCAGCTGGATGGGCGATTTAGAGCGCATATGCAATGACACCACACTGACAGATGGTGCCAATAGTGACTATCGATTGTGGTGCACATCGTATCCGAGCTCCGTCTTCCCCGTCTCCGTGCTGCAGAACTCTGTGAAGATGACTAATGAGCCGCCAAAGGGTTTGCGTGCTAATATGCATCGCTCCTTCACATCGGATCCGCTAATGCGCGACAAGTTCTTCACGAATGCCTTCCTCTTCTCCGACCAGGCCAACAAGTGCTGGCTGCGAGGCGTCTTTGCCTTGGTCTTCTTCCATGCTGTCATCCAGGAACGTCGCGAATTCGGTCCCCTCGGCTGGAATATACCCTACGAGTTTAATGAGTCCGATTTAAAGTAAGTTAACTATTGGTTCTGTTGATTTTTCCATCTATTAAGGTGCTCTTTGCAGAATATCCCTGCTGCAGCTGAAAATGTTTATTGCTCAGAGTCATAGTATTCCGTTCCGAGGACATGTTTACCTCACTGGTGAGTGCAACTACGGAGGACGTGTCACTGATGACAAGGATCGTCGCCTTATACTCTCTCTGCTAAATATGATCTATAATAGCGATACCATCGAAGAGGAGGGGTAAGATTTCTGAAATGACTTTCGATTTAATCTTATTCGAATCCTCGCGCTTAGATATGCTTTGTCACAGTCTGGAAACTACCGCGTGCCTATCAGCCCTACAAAACTAAACTCCATTGAATACATATCCTCATTCCCCCTCAGTCCACATCCCGAGGTTTATGGTCTGCATGAGAATGCGGACATCAATCGCAATGTGAAGGAAACAAATGCGGTAAAAATCTGTTACCTAAAGGTTCTAGTCAATAATGTCTATTAAACCTATGCCTTTGTCTTCCTTATAGCTCATCAGTGGCGTCCTGCAGACTCAGACCGATTTAATGGCCTCGGTGAAGGCTAGTTCGGCAGGTGGTGCCAAGGAGGATCCGGCCATAGCCATCTGCAAAGACCTCTTAAAGCGTCTGCCCGACGAATTCGATATAGCTGAGGTGTCCAAAACATATCCAGTGATCTATACGAACTCAATGAATACAGTGCTGCGTCAGGAGCTAATCCGCTTCAATCGCCTAATCGCGTACATACGCAAGAGTCTGATCAATGTGAGCAAGGCTGTGGTGGGCCAGATTGCAATGATACCGGAGCTGGAGCGCACTCATGCCTCGATGATTATAGGCAAGCTGCCGGCAGATTGGCTTAAGAAGAGCTATCCGTCGCTGAAGCCTTTTGGCAGCTATGTGAACGACTTGCTGGCACGGTGCGTTCAAAATCCCTTTTACTATTTTTGCAGACGAGTATTTTCAGCCATGAATGGGCATTGTGTATGCCATGTTTCCCATATATCCCGAGCGAGTGCTTCCCTTTGCTGCAATTGTGCAAATATAATAAATGTGTGTATCGCACACATAAACATTCATATGTGATACACACTCTACCCCACCCCACTTTTGCCATGCCCTTGCCCTTTCCTCTTGTTGTTGTCAATGAATGCTGCTGCTGCTGCCATTCATGACGAAAATCTTATTTGCCATTGACATCAAAGGACGTTGCTGTTTGTGTGCTCCTGCCACTGCTTTGTGTCCTGCTTTTGTGATCAAATATTTAATATTTATTAACAAAATTGAAAAATAAGATAACGCTTCTCTCCCATTCTCTCTCTTTGTTATGTCCAGCCTGGCCTTCTTCCAGGACTGGATCGAAAACGGCGAGCCGAATGTGTATTGGATCTCTGGCTTCTACTTCACCCAGTCATTTATTACTGGCGTTTTACAAAACTATTCGCGTAAGAATCGTTTCCAAATAGATATGATCTTTATTGAGTTTGCGGTGACAAAATTCGAGGTACAAACAGCTCAAGTAGCCGATGTCGGCGCTTATATAAGGGTAAGTTATGGGAATGTTTTTGTCTAGAAAAAAACAACACTTAACCCGAAATTGATAATTACATTTGCCATGCAAACTGTTTAGGAACAAAAACAGATAAATGATGAAACCAAATTTATACAAGTAAGAAAGAGAACGAGTTTTAGCCTTATTAGATTTGGAAGCAGATATTTTTCGTTCATAATTTAGTTATTGTTTCTTAAGTTGGATTGCGTTACACTTTCCTTTTTCATTTACATCGAACTATATTTTTGCCTTTATATCAATGTTTACCGAATACTTTGTCCCTTAGGGCATTTTCATCGAGGGAGCACGTTGGAATCGCAAGACTAAAGAAGTGGACGAATCCTTCTCCAAAATATTGTTCGACACTCTGCCGGTAATCTATCTGCGTCCGGTGTTAAGACTGCCGGATGAGCAGCGACGGGGCAGCGGTGGTGCCGAGACCCTTCCGATTTACGACTGTCCGGTATACAAGACCAGCGAACGTCGAGGCATCCTCTCCACCACTGGGCACTCGACGAATTTCGTGATGTATCTGCAGCTGAGATGCTCCCAAACGCCGATGCATTGGATTAATCGTGGCACTGCCTGCCTCTGCCAGCTGGATGATTGAATATTGACCCGCTGGCGTACTCGAGGCCGGATGCGCCATGCCACACAACGAGACTTTTATATATGTTATGGGATTGGGAATGGGAATGGGAATCGGAATGGGGAACTGAAACTTTATTCATGTGAAGCGATACTGACCTGTTTGGAATCATCATACACATCATACATGTATGCAGATATACTTTCGATTTTTGCGTTTTTTTTCTGCGAACTATGGGAGTCGCTTCCAGGAAATGGCCAAAAGCGAATTTCAATTCTATGTATTTATTTTTGCCCGTTTTTCCCCGTTTGGCTTGGGGCTGAAGAACGGGGCGAGCAACGGGAAGTGGGACGAGTGGCATTTTGATGATGACGTTGATTGCCAAATATAAATTAAATATGCAGAATACTGTATAGCAATGGTTGAATTTACACACACACATATATATATTTTTTATGTGCGCCATTTACAAATGAATAAATGACAAAAATGAAAATGGGAGCATGTTATTTCAACATCGATTTAAACTGGTTGTTAGCGTAGTGATATGATTCTATATGAAGTGCATTTTAAATTTAGATTCGATACGCAAAAATATAGTTTAGTCAAGGTCTTCGCACCAGAAATGTATCCCCTTAAACGAGATCTGAGCGATCTCTAACTTGAACTCGATTGTGCTTCAAAAACATTCTCATCTAATGGACCTCACATTCGCATCTCAACATTCTAAGCGACAACAGACGCCTACATAAGTTGTTGATCATTATGATGATGATAATCCGTTTTAGCGAGCCATCTAAACATTCAAGAGATTTATTGCTTGTTTTGTGTACAACTGGAGCAGCGCAAGCTTTAAATTTAAATTTAAATTGCCACGGGCCGTTGAAAAGCATATTTTATAATACACGAAAAATTGACTGAAATTGAAAGATCTATTATATCACCAGGCTATTAATAGCTAAGCCTAATGTGGCGTAACCGAAAATAGCAACACTCAAGTCCATCACTGCGCACACAACTTGGCCTTAAGCGTTGATCAAGAGTCGCCAAAATTGAACAAAATTAAAAAGCGAAGATAAAAAATGAGCTGCTGTCCATCAGTCGACAAAGTAAAGAAGCGTCCATCTAACGATGATAACAACAACAAGAATTAAATCAGCGACAACAACTTCCGCTTGCAATTACCAGGCGTGGAGGCATTGAAAGCTACTAGCTATTCATATGCAATATAGTAGTATTTAATGTCCATAATGTGATACAAATAATCGAGACTATCAAAACGCACGAGAAGAATGCAAAGAGCCCTCGACTATTGTTGATTCTTCTGCCAACCAAAAATTTAAAAATCGTGGCCGCCACGCTCTTTCTGTTGTTGTTCTTGTTGTTGGAGAGGGGGCTTCTCGGAGACTTCTATTGTTGACTTTCGTTTTGTCTTAGCTCTAAATATGTATTTGTATTATATGATGAACAGATGAACAGATGAGTACAATTGATGTGCGCGACTTGAGATACTTTTGACAATAGCATTTTAGACAAGACAAGACAAACCACTAAGCGCAGCTAATGCCGGCCATCAATGAAGTTGAAGAAGTGGCGGCCGATCGACATCGAATCAGCCAACTATGTATTATGCGGTAGTTGCCGCATGGATCTCTCATCAGTAACCGGTTTCATTATGGATCGTCTCTAAAGTGAATGGCTACAACGGTTGCTGCTGCTGCTGCTGCTGTTGTCCGGCGAGAACTTTTTCGCAAAGTCTGTGTGTATAAATAGTGTCGTAAGGTCTGGTTTGAAATCAGAATCAAATTTGGATTAATCTCATAGACACGCATCGTCTAGGAGCATCTTTGAATATGGTTAGTTAACCATCCTCGCTTCACGAACCACATACACACAGGACTAAATCAAATTCATCCCTTACCTTCTTTTCACAGAAATTCTTTGTTATTGCCTTCGCTGTGATCGCAGCTGCTGCGGCCACATCCATCTCCACGGAGTACCTGCCGCCAGTCGACAATAACCTCGAAGTCGTCGCCGAGTCAGTAGATGCACCTGTTGAACAGGGTGTCCTCAGCGATGATGGCTACCGCTACAAGACCGTGCGTCGCCTCAAGCTGCGCCACCGTCGCGATGTCAACGAGCTCTCCTCCGAGTACCTGCCCCCAGTTGCTGAATCCGTCAGCCAGGAAATAGCCATCGAAGCTCCCGTCCAGGAAAGCGCTCCCCTTGCCGATGATGGATACCGCTACAAGACCGTGCGTCGCCTCAAGCTGCGCCACCGTCGCGATGTCAACGAGCTCTCCAACGAATACTTGCCCCCCGTTGCTGAATCCGCCAGCCAGGAAATAGCCATCGAGGCTCCCGCTCAGGAGTCTGCTGTTCTTGCTGATGATGGTTACCGTTACAAGACCGTCCGCCGTGTCGTCCGTCGTCGTCGTCGTGATGTTAACGAGCTCTCCTCCGAGTACCTGCCCCCTGTTGCTGAAGCTTCTCAGGATATCGCCATCGAAGCTCCCGTTCAGGAAAGCGCTCCCCTTGCCGATGATGGATACCGTTACAAGACCGTCCGTCGCCTCAAGCTGCGCCACCGTCGCGATGTCAACGAGCTCTCTTCCGAGTACCTGCCCCCTGTTGCTGAGGCCAGCCAGGAAATCGCCATCGAAGCTCCCGTCCAGGAAAGCGCTCCTCTTGCCGATGATGGATACCGTTACAAGACCGTCCGCCGTGTCGTCCGTCGTCGTCGTCGTGATGTCAACGAGCTCTCCTCCGAGTACCTGCCCCCTGTTGCTGAGGCCAGCCAGGAAATCGCCATCGAAGCTCCCGTCCAGGAAAGCGCTCCTCTTGCCGATGATGGATACCGTTACAAGACTGTCCGCCGTGTCGTCCGTCGTCGTCGTCGTGATGTCAACGAGCTGTCCTCCGAGTACCTGCCCCCAGTTGCTGAGGCCACCCAGGAAATCGCAGTTGAGGAAAGCGCTCCTCTCGCTGATGATGGTTATCGTTACAAGACCGTCCGTCGTGTGATCCGTCGTCGTCGTGATGTCAACGAGCTGTCTAACGAATACTTGCCTCCAGTTGCTGAATCCGCCAGCCAGGAAATCGCCATCGAAGCTCCCGTCCAGGAAAGCGCTCCCCTGGCCGACGATGGATACCGTTACAAGACCGTCCGCCGTGTCGTCCGTCGTCGTCGTCGTGATGTCAACGAGCTCTCCTCCGAGTACCTGCCCCCTGTTGCTGAGGCCAGCCAGGAAATCGCCATCGAGGCTCCCGTCCAGGAAAGCGCTCCCCTTGCCGACGATGGATACCGTTACAAGACCGTCCGTCGTGTCGTCCGTCGTCGTCGTCGTGACGTCAACGAGCTCTCCTCCGAGTACCTGCCCCCAGTTGCTGATGCCGTGATCGATGTGCCCGCTGAGCAAACCATCGTTGCCGATGATGGTTACCGTTACAAGACTGTCCGTCGCCTGAAGTACCGTCGCCATTAAGAAGCTCCACCCACCCACAGGATCAGGAACGGGTTGCCAGCAATACAGCTCTGCAGAAGCTGCTGCAATCTCATCTGAAGTTATACCCATAAGCATATTAGTCAATGAGAAAGAGTAATGAAAATTCGAGTACAAAAAAACAAACAATAATAAAACATGTAAAAAAAAAAAAAAAAAAAAAACAAACAAACACAAATTTGTCTCATATCTTTTGCTGAGAGGTTTGCATTGCGCAAACTCTGGGCTAAGTTTATCTTATCTAACAAGTAGTACAACAATGGCTGATAAGATACTAGCACCTGTCGCTCGGCAAAATCACGCACAGTATTTCAGTTCCAATTTGCAGTTAGCGACGTGCACGATACAAACTAAGCGAACGAAAATCCAGCTAACAAAATGATGTTGCCCAAGAAGTGCTCCACCTACTTGGTGATATGTCTAGGTAAAGTTTCCTCCTCAGTGCATAATAATTGAGAGGGTGGCGAAAAGTTGAGGAAGTAGCGCATAACTTTCAAATGCACCTTGAGATGTCTTATGATCTCAACAAAGTGGATACAAAATGTGTGTGCAAAGTGTTAATGACTAAACTCCAATAAAATTATGAGTAACAAACTGTGGAAAGTCTACAAAAATGTGCGCTTATCAGTGTTACCTTGCGATATATTAATGCTGATAAGCTTGGTTTACTCATCGTCGTTGTGTTTGTTTGTAATGAGTAATAGGTGAACATATAATTTGACAACGAAATATTAAAGTTAAATATTATTATTTGTGCAAACTTCAATTACATTTGTTGATTTAATTTCGAAAATATATATTTGCGTTTACATTTCAATTTTATAAATATTTGATGTGCTTTAAGCTGAACGTAAATGCTCCGTAACTAATGCCGGATGTGGCCTAAGCTCAATAATTATTTCACCGTATAAATTATTGAAATATGGAAAAACAATTAGTTCTTGGTTAGCGGTCATGCATTGTGGTTGTTGTTGTTGTTGCTATTGTTGGTTGCGCTTATTCCTCGAATTCCTTTCAACCAAACAGAGAGCAATTTATTTGTTTTAAATGTTTAGTCGATAATTAAATTGATACGCACAAAAATACAATAAATACAAATACCGAATGTCAACTAACAACAAATGAATTCTGACAATACACACAAAAAAAAGGTTATAATCAAAACTGACATCCGCAATGAAACAATAGCAGTTTATAAGCCAAAACATTGGTCCCCCCACACTCTTCGTCTTCACTAACTTAGTTGCTCAAGTGCTTATCTGATTTATCATCGCTTGAAGCGCGCGCGTCTTGAAAAGATCTTTTTTGTGTTTTGAGTTTTTTTTTTTCTTAATAATTAATTATTAATATTTAAACAACGTTTCGCTCTCGTCATCTCTGTTTGATGAATGGTTATCGTCGTTTTCAATGAGTTCCGTTCTAGCTGGAGTGTTTCGCTCTGTTTGATGATGGGCCACACACAGATAGATGTGTATTTTGACGAGGTGCTAAACAATCATAATGATTTTGTTCTTTTCCGTTCTCTACAGTTCTCTTGGCCTGCTGTATGCAGGAAACAGAAGCAACGAGGCGAGTGAATCGCGGACGACGAACCCTAACCCGCAAATACTTTAGTAAGTTACAATCAGATGATATATGAGGAATGGTTTACTAATCTCGAACTTCTCTAGATGGACTTGCCATTCCCGGCTGGGCTGTGGTTACTTGCGTTGCGGTTGCTGAGCTCGTTATTGGCGCAGCTCTCTACTTTATCTTGTACAAGGTTATCCTGGACAAGGATCCCGAGCAGGCGAGCACCTATACGCCAGCACCTACCCATGATCCCACGCCTGTGCCTGTACAGCCGGTGCAGCCAGCACAGCCCGCCGTTAACCCCGCCGTACAACCTGCCGTACAGCCGGCGCCAGCTTCGCATGCCACTTCCATTGCCTAAAAGCCGGAAGTACTACCGCGTTGTCATTGAGATAAGACAATGACTATAACAATACCCAAATAGATTTAAATACTAACTTTGTACATACATCAAAGATTCGCCTCCATTCAACCAAACATATTACTTAAATTCTTGCCGTTTTTTGTTCCTTCTTATCATTAAATCGAATAAACCTTTTTTGTTACAAATTAAATGTAAATTTTTGTGTGCTTCCAACTAATCGAACCGCTGCGCGCTGGCGCTTAGTTTGTATGTTTGTATTTTTTTAATGTTTGGCTTTTGATATTTTTATTAGCTTAGATTTTTGTGATCCAGTTTGTCTTCTTATCTGTTTTATGTGAACGTCTATGCACATGTATCGTCTTTAAGCTGAGACGGATTGAAAGTTGTCCAACTATTTTAATAGAGACGCTTTTTGTTGTCAACTCAAACTGGTATTAGCCGAGCTCTTGCAATCTACTGCAAAAGAGTTGCATAAGCTAAGGCTGCTACAAAAATTGCACTGAAGTTTACCCAATTTGATAGCAGACTTTTGAGCGACAATGTAAATAAACGCTAGATGCCAGTGCTGACGATTTAGCTGGTTTACAGCTGACATGTTACAGTACTTATTCAGAATCAATTCAGCTCGAATGTATTTATTATCAGAAGAAGCAAAGAAAATCCAACTCTATATCAGTTTTATCGGTATCTTGATCAGTGGCTGCTGCTGCTGCTATTGATGCCACTTGCGGCACTTGGCTTGGATACTCGCAAGTTGCAAGTTGCAAGTTGCAATGTTGCCCGCTTTGCGCTGACAAATCGAAATTTGTTATAAACGCAATTGATAAATCCCCCAGCGACGACACTTGAGCTAGAGCTGCAGCTGAAGCCAAAGCTGCTTCAGCTGCTGGGATATCCCGAACACAGCCAAGTAGCTGTAAAATGCTAACAATTGCCGCAGAGCAAAGCTTTGCCACAGAGGAGTGGAAGGGGGAGGGATGGGAAAGCTGCCGCTGCAGCCGCATAACCAAAGCGGATTTCAAATTGACACAAAACAGACAAAAAGCAAATCGTTTAGGCGCAACCACCCGCAGAAGCAGCAGCAACACCACACATGCAGGCAGGGGACAATGAACGGGGTAAGGGGGTACAGAAGAGGAGGCAGGCGACCGTCGAAATTTGTGTAACGGAGCCAAGCTCACGAAATACACCCAAAAGAGGGCAAAGCCATCCAGCCAGCCAGCCAGCTGAAGGATACTTTGGTTGGCATAACAAAGCCACATAAAAGACAGCGTCCTGCACGAAGAAGCGATGATGTGGTTGTTGTTGTTCTCGCTCTTCTTATTATAGTTGCTTTTTTCTTGTTTTTTTGTAGAAATGGCCATAAAGTGTGCCTAGAAACACTTTCGTCTGCATTTCGCCCAAGAAAACTTTTGCAGTAGATTCGATTTTTCCACTTTTAGCGATTTATAACAGAAAAAGGAGTTCAGAACTCAAACTTCCAGCAGTTTGTGTGTGTGTGTGTGTGTGTGTGTATCCGGTTTTGTATACTGTGTATAGTGTTAAAGTTTATCAACATATCGTCAACATTGCTGCCCCGCTGCGATGATGTCAGAGAACACTCGCTCATATTTATTTATGGCTTAGCATAAGCCCAAGACAAACATTCATGCCACGTATGAATTTTTGCTTGGGCCACAGTGACCACAACTTGAATGGAGTTCAGGAGTTCAGGAGCTCGAGGAGCTCGAGGAGACGGCTGCAAGATGCAAGAAAGCAGCTGACAGTTTGGCAGCAGTTTTACAATGTTATCAATATTTTCTTTTTTCCTGTTGTGTTTTGTTTTTATTCTGTTTGTTGTGCTTTGGCCCGGATTTAGCCATGTACACTTGTTGTAAACAACAACATTAACAAGGGCTTGAAGCCGGAGATTTAGGCAGGGGGGGGAAGAGACACACACACTCATAAGCATTCATTGGAAATCCTTTTCGATTTATTTGCGTATTCAAACGGAAACATTTAAAGTGATTGCGGATGCAAATTTTCCACAAGTATGTATCGTCGTCGTCGTCGTCGTTGTCGTAGGCAGCTCCTCTACAGCAATACAAAACGAATACAAACACAAATGCCCCTTTCCTCTCCCTTTGCCACTTTCCCTTTTTCACTTTTCCTTTTTTTTTTATCTGTTGCTGCTGTAGTGTTGTTGTTGTTGTTGTCGGTTGCACAGATCTGAGAACGTTTACCAGCGCGTGCCTGGCAACATTTGCGGTTTTTGCGCCAACTTCACACATTTTCTTATGTCTGTTTCTCGGTTTTGCTTCTGCTTTGCTTTACTTATTTTTTTTTTTTTTTGTACCTCATTGTTGTTCTTCTTGTTGCTGCCATGAGAATTTCAATTTTAACACAGGTGCTTGTGTTTGTTGAAAAAATAAATATCAATCATACGCCCCAGCAGCCATAACCTCAACCTTCGCATTTTCGTGGGTGGCTGAGAGAGAGAGAGAGAACTTCTTATTTTAAATTTTGTATGAAATTTTCTTTGGTAATTAGTTGAAAGTTCTGCCAAAATTATAATCTTCTTTTTGACTAGATAAAATCTACAACAAATAATAAGCTGCTATCATCTCAGATAGTAATATTTGTAGAAGAGAGAGAGAGAGATAGAGAAATCACAGTTAACGTTGCTTATCTCAGCTTTGAGTTTTATTTGAGACCAATTGTTTTACACTTGTAAGATATTAATAAGCATACGCACATATATTAGATATACAAATTTACGTTATTTTCATGAATTTCGATTTGTCGGCTTTTTGCATAGATGTGTGAGTCACATTATTGTGCCCATTAATATCGCACTAAACTACTAAAAACTGTTAATGACTGCCAATTGTTAGCTGAAGGGTGTGGGGGTAAGGGGGAGCTGAGGGGTGCGTTTGGCATCATCCGATTTGGATCAACTGCTTGCTCCACTTGCTCTCGGTTGTTGTAGTTGTTGTGGAAGCACTTTATGGGCAGTTGTTGTTGACTGCGTGCTAATTAATTTGTGGCGGGTAGCAAAAGACAACAATGTGATTATTTGAACAAGATACAAACAAACATATCTATATAGCAAGTGCTTAGCTCGCCTATCTTGTTAAAATAAACTGGGGACAGTCAGTCGTTCAGAATCATCAAACTTTAAGCAGGTTGCAAGTTGCAGGCCACATCAAAGTTGCAAGCAGCAATCAATACAAATTGAAATTAGAATGCCACTGAAACAAAACAATTTAAATAAAATACCTGCCACATGCCACACGCCGCATGCCGCAGACAAACCAACCTAAACGCTATCGAAACGGGGGCTTTAAATAATTCACCAGCCGAGAGGGCGAAGCAAATTAAATCAAATAGTTATATCATGCGAATAAATCGTCGTGGATATATTCTATATCGCACATACGCCCCGTTGACCGCGAGCAGCGAACACAACTCGAGCTTTTCTACTTACTTACAGACGTTCCTCGCTGTGTTGGGCATCAGTACGCGCATTGCGCTCACCGACAACAGATCGTCAGCCCAACTTTCGCGTGTCCGTGTGTGTGTGTTAGTGTGTGTGTGAAACTAAAAAGTGCACAAATATTTGCGCATAGACAGAGTGAGAGGAGAGACAGGAGGAGTGTGTCTTTGTGCTTCCTGTCTGCGGCACTTTTAGCTTCTAATTCCACAGCGTATCCACACGCGTGCTGCAAGGACTACGACAAGGATTTGAAAGCAACTCCACGAGGACTTCAACTCTGCTTCTTCTTCTTTTTTTTGGTGACTGGATTTTTGCGGACACTTCACGACGATGCATTCGCCGGCTGGGAAAGTGTCGGGCTATGTTGTCCTGATGATTGTGCAAATAATTTTCCTGGCGCTGTTCTGGCTTTTCGTGCGCTACGAAAAGTCCGCTCTCCCCGCGCCCCTCGACGCCCAAGACACTGGATCAGCAAACGAACACGTTTCAAAATATCCGCGTGAGTAGCTAGAATTTCCTGTTGCCTTTTGGTTTGGAAATAGTTGATTCTAAAATTAGTGGCTTTAAATTTGCAACATTATGCGAGCAAAGGGTGCTAAATCAAGTGAGAGCTAAGAACACAAGACTACAAAATACCCTGTACTGTGTTGTGATAAAAAAAAACTGTTAACAGTAAATATGTTTAAAAATATGCAGAAAATCAATAAAGCATTAATTATTCATTTATTATTCAGCGTAAATACAAGCTGACAAATATTTATAGAAACATAAACTAAAAGCTGCACAAAAAATGATTTGATTAAAGTGCATTAAATTTAATCTACTGTTTATCTCATTACCAAATTAGGTTTATCTAGTAACTACATAGTGTGAAAAGTTTCGGTGGTTTTTTTCTATAGCCCCATTTTAGTCATTTGTCATGTGGTATGGTCTAAAAATAGTTCGCTCGTTTAAGAGAGGGTCAGATGATACACTAATCAACAGTTAATTGACAAGCAGCCAACTGAAATGGGGGAAAGGTAAAGCCCATTAGGCATATCTAAAAACTGACCGCTATTCACTGTTCAGCCTGTTGAGTGACTTACTTGTCCACAAGATTGACATTTTGTCTGCGCGTGGGGACCACTTATGTCAACTTTTGGGAACGAAGAAAAGCTGTTTTTGGCTTTATTTTAGACAAAAAAAAGCGGAAAAAAGGCTGATGGTTTCTAATCATTTACTCAATATCTTTGTCAAAAATATCATTAATTTCAGTAAAATCAATGGATTCCTCATTAATGTAAAAACTCATAGCAGTGATGTCAACTTTTGATGACGATGAGAAGATGATTTTGTCTGTCGGTTTGCAAAAAAGCCAAATTTGATGGGGAAAAAAAGCTGATTTGACATCAGTGGTGGGGACGGACTTTGGTATGCATTTAGAGGCGGGTAGTTGTCACTCAAAACCGTGGGGAGGGGAAAGGAGGGCAGCAGATATCGACAGTTGTGTCTTGATGAGATTGCGTGACGTCTACAGCCGATAAGAATTTACGATCTATTTTGATGGACTTTACAAGCTGATAAAAGGCGTAACTTCTGCAAGACTCAATGAGTAATCAAACGTAAAGTTGTCAGAAAGAAAGAAACTAGTTAATCCTTTACTATATAAATAGCTTTTGGCCAGAAAACAACTTGACTTATGTCTTGTCTCTATTCCCCTTTGTATTTTGTCTGTCAAGTGTTGGCGGCTCATAAATAAATGAAGTTATTTTTCGCATAGTCTCTCTCAATGTGTGTGTGTGTGTGTTTGTGTGTGTTTGGAAAGTCCCGCGGCAGCAATTGCATTAATTACTTTTGCGAACCCGAACCCGAACCGAACCAGAAACGATATGGAACGAGCCCGCACACAAATGAATAATTAAAGTCATTAATTTCAATTTATGCAAATGCGTCTGTAAACAACTTGTTGCAATTCATAATAAATAAATTAAACCGTATTTCACACTAATTGCACCCGCACACACACACACCCAGATACACACACACACACACACACATGGCTCCCAAGTGCCGAAAGCTGATTGCCAGAGCCTGTGCCTGTGCCGGGTCCGGGTCCCTGTCCGGGTCTAGACTGTGACATCAATCTCAATGCAATTGACTTTTGGCAGCAGACAATTGGGCAACTAATTGAAACGACTTGACTCAATTAATAAGCGTGCCAAGGCGCATGCATCCCCCCCAAACCCCCAACCCCCTACACACCCCCACACACACACACACACACACACACATTGAACTCAACCCCCGCTTTTGACATTTACAGAGTTCCAGGACATTCAGGTTATGATATTCATTGGCTTTGGCTTTCTGATGACCTTCCTGCGCAAATATGGATACAGTGCCACAGGCTACACTCTCTTCATGTCCGCCCTGGTGGTGCAGTGGTCGATACTCATGAAGGGATTCCTGCACATGGAAGGTGGCAAGATCAGGTGAGGGGCAAGGCAACAATCTAAATAATTGTGCAATGGCCATTAATTAATTGCATTTGTATATGAGATGGCCACTAACAGGACAGGATGTCCTTGTTGAGAATGGCAGCTTCAGTGCGTCCAGCAAACAACTTAAAGAAATTAAGAAAAATATCCTTATGCAATTACTTAAACTTTGAAATCTCTCTCTCGTTTTCCATGAGAGTGTAGGAAGGTGCAAGGGGGGTGGGTAGGAAAGGGAACATACAAAAGTCTCAAGGTTTCAATTGCATTAACACTTTTCTCCTCTCCTACTTTGTTTCCTCGTTGTTGGCAGCCTTTCGCTGGAGAACATCATTGATGCGGACATTGCAGCTGCTGTTCCTTTAATCAGCATGGGCGCCTTGCTTGGCAGGACAACGCCCATTCAGCTCCTGTGCATGTCCATCTTTGAGATCGCTCTGTTTGCGGCCAATGAATACCTGGCGCTAAATGTGCTTAGTGTAAGTAAAAAGGCATTAAAACCTTTTTAGAGATGAACCTCCTGATTCCTTTGAATCCTCACAGATCTGCGATTGCGGTGGCTCCATTACTGTGCACGCCTTTGGCGCCTACTTTGGCTTAGCCGTGGCCCTAATGCTGCGTCCCTCCAGCGACCAGAACGAGGCGGGCAAGCACGAAGGAGCCAACTATACGTCGGACATCTTTGCAATGATCGGTACGACTTTCCTCTGGGTCTACTGGCCCAGCTTCAACTCGGTCCTGGCTGATGGCTCTGGCGGCGAGCGTGCAATCCTGAACACGTTCCTATCATTAGCCGCGGCAACAGGTGAGTCACGTTTGGAACGCTAGGAACAATCCCGACTAAGCAATTAGCTGGCTCAAGTGGCTCAAGGCCTAGCTTCTATCTAGGACTAGGATGGGCTGCGTTAATTATAATGTTGGCGCATCTATTAACTAGGGGGGTGGGGTGGGGGAGGTGAGTTAAATTGAATCAGGGGCAACTGCTGCTGCTTTTGAAATCTTTATGCATGCAACTCACAAACTAATTAAATGTCAAATAGTTTCGTTAACACATTTGAAAATTTATTTCGAGCACGTAGCGCACATAAAAAGACCCAGAAGAGACGAGAAGGGGCAAGCGGGGAGCAGCCTGTCCAGCATTTAGCTATGCGAGTGTGGGTCAACTATGTTTTGACCATGGCCATGTCGCACACACACACAAACACACAGCATATACACAACATGCCATATAGAAAATGTGCTAAAAGCAAAAACAACCCAAGAGAAAAGGAGTCTACCGTTGGGTGTAGGCAAAAAGGGAAGGGGGTGGGGGCAGGGGCAGGCATTTTCTGCTCTTGCTGTTGCCTCGCTTGCTTGGTCGGTTAATGTAAATAACAAAACACAAATTAAATGTATACAAAGAGCGCTCGGCAACAACACAACAACACAACAACAACAAGCAGTTGAGATAAGCCAAGCTGGTAACGTGGTGAAAGGAGGGAGGGAGGGGGGGCGTCCTGGGTCTGGGACTAAAATTGTGGCTCTCGCTTAGCGGCGGCGACACTGGGGCGTCTGTGGCCAAAGACTAGCCCATGATATTAAAGCCATCACGTTACAGCAACGGAGGTAACACCTAAAACAGCGCACCATATGAGAGAACAAGAGTGGGAGTGAACGACTAGCAGATGCTCTTTAGTGTATATCGACTGAAACTAGTAGATTCACAACTTTCTGTATTAGGGAATATTAAGTATAACCGTTATATTTTAACTATCAGAAGTATTCTCCAACTGATTATCGTTTGACTACCGATACTTTGTAAGTATCGTACGATACTATTGCACTGATCGCCAATCGATACTTTGTAATAGCATAAGAGACTCACGAATCAATTGATCAACTTCCGTTGACGAAAGCAGGCGCTTAAGTGTTAATTTGTAATTGAGTTGAATAAAAAAGTTGAAATTAAAAGAACAGCCAAATCAATTCTTAATCGGATTATTGCCAACTACACTTGATAGGTATTATGCTGCATCTGCGAAAGTGTATCAAAAAGTAGCTAGTGTTAGAGAGAGGAAAACATTTGCTGGACATTTTATGCGGAAGGATGTGCGATTAGTTGAGTCAACGTGGTGGAGCTGTCGCGTCTCCTGTCTCGCCTCCCCCCTCCCTCTCTCTATCAGTGTGTCTCTTTGGTTGCTAGTTGTTGCCTTAATTAAACTAAAGCTGGGATTCAGTTCAATGCTGAAATTAGAGGCGGTCTGCTGGGTGTGTCCCCCTCCCCACACTCCCTACATGTGTGTGTGTGTGTGTAGTTTGTTGGTCAGATGCGGGTGGGTGGTGAATGTTGGCGACATGCATAGCAGACGATGGTGTCCGAAACGGTGTCCGAAATGCGGCGCCAACAGCAAAATACGCCCCAGTTGTTGTTTTCACACCAAGTTCGAAACGAGCCTCTCTCTGTGTATGTGTGTGTGTGTGTGTGTGGTAGTCCTGGTCTTCGTTCTGGTCCTGGTCCAGTCCTTTGCCCGCATTGGGGGCAAACAACGTTAAGCACAAAACACATTTTATAGTCACACAAGTGACACCATTGGCGTTAATTTAAATTGTTAAATGTGCAAGCAACAAAAGCAACAACAACAACAACAACAACAACGATAACAGAAAACAAGCTAGAAACAGCTGACGCCCCAAATCTCGGCTACTTTTGGCTTGGCTTTGCCTCTGGTTTTACTCTCCAAACACACACAGTCTGGGACCGGCTGTAAAAAATACTGTTTAATTGATTTTTAAGCCAGAATTTGCTGCTCTCGTTATTCGCCTGGACAATGTCAAAAGCTGTTTTAGAAATTGTTGTGGTACCAGTTGTTGTTGTTGTTGTTGTTGTGATTTGCCACAGAAACCGAGCGTTGCTGCGTATTAACTAATTTATGCAAATTATTATTGCTGCAACATATGTTTCGCCATAAAATGGAGATTTTTAAGTATTTAGTGTTATTTTTGCCGAGATTTATGCTTTTGTGTCCGGACATTAAACTGAAGTTGTTCTTGTTGTTGCCGGGACGACAGCCGGACCGGACAGGACAGGACTGGTTGCCTCCTTGTTTACATTTTTATTAGTTTTGTGTTTATGAACTGCGGTTGTGGATTCGGAGAGAGAATCTCATTTGCTTCGCTTGGATGATTTAAGAGAATGCCGTTTTCTAACCAACCGACCCTGCACAACATTTTAGCTCAAGCCACAGAAATTTTTAAATTACCAGCTGTATAAATTCTTTACTTAAAGTATTAACTTAATATTTTCATTAAATATTTTCAAAACTTGCCAACTGTTTTCATTAGCTGCAGTTGTTGAGTTGGCCTTGCTGCCACTTTACAATTTCGTTTTATTTGCAATAAAGTAACTCATTTTCCGGCGAATGCATAATGTTTTTTATTAATTCAGACAATTCGAAATTGTGCACTTATTATGCACAAACACTTTTATATCTCTTATTTTGGGCGGCGAACTGCTTAGAGGAAAAATAGTGTAGCCAGACTGTTTTCACATTGTAATTGCCACTTAAGTATCGATAGCAAATTTGGGTGCCCAAATATTAACAAGCATCGATGCCAATGATCGATGTTTGCTTCATAATTGAGTAAAAGGCGTTAGAAGTTTATAAACAAGAGTGTCTGCGAATGAAACTAAAAAATGACTACCAATTAGAGTGAAAAAGCCATAGAAAACAATAACTAACTCCAGAGACTGCACTAGACGTAACTAAAAGTAGTACTTGAAATAGGAAAGCCTGGAAGTGTGCTTGTTTTTTTGGTTGCTGTTTTTGTTGTAACTGTGTTTTTTTTTGCCTTTTTCTCTTCGCAGTGACCACCTTCGTTGTATCGGCGCTTGTCAGCCATGAGAATAAATTGGATATGGTGCACGTGCAGAATTCGACGCTGGCCGGCGGCGTTGCCGTTGGCACCGTTTGCAACTTGCTGCTTGGAGCACATGGCGCTGTCTTAATTGGCATTATCGCCGGCACGGTTTCGGTGCTCGGCTATCGCTATTTAACCGTAAGTTGAACAACTGCAAGTGCCCCCCCTTTAAAAAAAGAGAGACGTGCACACTAATGGGGCTACATCCTGGCGCAGACTAGTCCTATGTGTAATCCAGGCAAACACCGAGGCCTTATTCAAATGGAGGCTTGGAGGCAGCTTGAGTTTGTGGAGTTTTGCTCGTGGAGCACCTGTGTCCACCTTTACGGCAGCACTGCAGTTTTGCAGTCTCTGGACACTCACTCTGCGTTTTAATTAGTGCGCCTAGCAAAAATGTGACGCTAATGAGTAAAGTTTGTTGCCCCACGGCACTGGCAGCTGCCTCTGTTGCACGTAGTAGTACACGAGTCCGAATTCACTGCTGTTTCCTCGGCACAGAAGCTGTAAATAAATTTACACACTTTCGCCATATCCCTCTCTGTGTCTCTAACTGGCCCAACAGTACCGTTATACGTTTAATTAGTCGCCAAAGTGTGCAAAGTTCCCCTTTGAACTTTGACATATGTGCAACTAGAGAGAGTGAGAGAAACTAAATATACTTGTCATATTTATATATCATTAATACTTGCAGCCCTGGATGACGAGCAATCTGCGTCTGCACGACACTTGCGGCGTTCACAACTTGCACGGAATGCCAGCCCTAGTCTCGGCCATAGCTTCAGCTATTGTTGCCTCAATGGTCACCGTGGAGGACTATCAATCGGAGCTGCAGGACATATTCCCAGCCATGGTGGGCAACAATGGCACAGAGACCAAGATTATGGGCGTAAGTTAGCTACAGTTACAGTTGTTACTATCTTATATTATTGCCTCAACTCTTGCAGGGATTGGGTCGCAATGCTAGCTCACAGGCTGGCTATCAACTCTTGGGCATTGCTTTAACACTCGTCATTGCCATTGGAGGTGGCATTCTAGCAGGTAAGTGAAGAATTCCATATTCAGTAAGAAGCAATCTTTTAACTATTAATATTTACAGGTGTTGTTTTGAAGTATGTCAGTTTCCGAAACTTGCAAAAGGACGAACAGCATCAGGATGAGCAATATTGGGAGGTGCCCGCACTGGAGAATAAAGAGGAATAGTTAAGTTTTGTGCCGGCGACCAACTTACTCACTCACTGTCTTGTCTGCACCCCAAACACACATTCGAATATGCATTGCTTAAATATTGTATTGTACTTTGGTAGTTTATTATACTTATATATTTTGTTGAATATGTCATTTGCCTGCTGCATTAATTGTTTGCCTAGTTTTTTAGAAAATTATTATTATTATTGTTCTATTGCTCAATTTCTGACGCCTCTTTTGCAGTGAACTAAAAGCTACTGAAGAGCTATTGTTGTAAAACATTACCAACGACAACCAGCGACAATTAAACTGTCCCTTCTGCTTGTTTCGCTTAATTTTTGTAGACATTTTGTGTCGCATTCAATTAAAAAGTTGCAACAAAATTTACACATTTAATTAGCGCAACGCACAGAAATAAAAATACATATACATATATATAAAACGAGAAAATCTGAATAAAATACGAGTGTAAAAATGTATTAGCAATGAAAATATTTTAATTGTGACAACTCTTTCTTTCTCTGTCTCTCTTTCATTGTTATTTTTCTGTGGCGTTTTTTTTTTTTTTTTTTTTTCGTTTTGCTGCTGCACTCTCGAATTTTAATGGAATTAAAATCATACTAACAACAACAATGGGCCAAATTAAAAAAAAAAGTTTAAATATACCCCACGAACTTTCGGATGGCGCCAACTCCGAGCCGACGCCAGTTGGAGCCAACTTTAATTGGCGCCCATTTCTGTTACGCAACTGGAATGCAATTGTTCCCGCCAACAATTTATATGTGCGGGGTGTGCTGCACTAGTTTAGTGGCAAGGGGCAAGCGGGAAGGAAGGGTGCTGAGCTTCAGGCTAATTAAGTGGCCCAAGACAAAGTGTCAACTAATTAGCTGACTTTTAGTAGCCAAGCCACTTGCTTGGTTCCGGCCAGCAGCTTAGCCGGCGATTAGCGCACCTGCAAAATAAACCTCCAACAACAACAACTCAATAATGCCTTTTAAATGCAGCCCCCCCCCTCATCCTCGCTGATGCCATAGCATTACGTTAAGCTGGCGGCCAAACTTCTTAGCCAGACTTAAGGCGTTGCATTATCCCACAAGACGTTGATAACAAAGGTGGGAGAAGTAAATCAAATATTATTGGTAGGTACTTGATGGAGTAGGTGAGAGGCGGGTAGTGAGAGAGAGGTTCTTAAAGTGTTTTTCAGTGCTTCATCTCAGAGAACTATCTTCAAACTAAAGATAGCTCTTCACTTACAGAGGTCAAAGACTTAAGATGTTTTGTCTAAGACTCCTTGTCTTCATTTGTTTAGTCTACAGTTAGTTCGTTTGAGTTTTTTTGCTCAAACATTTAATTCATAAAATTAAAGCTAAAATGCTCTAGTTAAATGGCTAAATGTCACATGGCACATTCTGAACGTTGACAGACGGAAGACACGTGTAAATCGACAAAGAGCAAAAAATATGGTCGAGCAAGATATGAAAGGACGACAAAAGCGTGCAGTCAAATGAATGGCAAACGTTGGGTGGAGAGGAAAAGGGGATGGAGACTGAAAGAGACGAGACTAGATAGTGCAATTTGGCAAAGTATTCCCCGTTGAGCCGTTTGACTATTTGGCCAAGAAGGCAATGGTTCCAAACGGACCAGACTATGTCTATATATGTTTATGAGTCGGTTTGTGTGTGTGTGTGTCGATGTCGAAGAGCTGTTTTATTGCATGTGGTTGGTTGGGTCGACTTCTGTAGAGAAGCAGACAGAAGAACAGTTGGACACACTCACACGTCTATAATAATAATTAACAGCATGAAAGGCAGCAGCAGCAGCAGCAAAGTGGCAACGCTAGCGACAGCTGAAAGAGTGGCAGCCTCTTTACTCTTTGCTGTTGTTGCGCCACAAAGTGTGCAGCATATTTTATGCATGTGCGCTGCAGCCAAACAACAACAGCAAAGCAAGTCACGACACAGCCATAAAAAGGAACACAGTACAGCAACAGCACCAACAACAACTGCAATTAAGGCAACTTTAAACAGCGTTGACAACTCTGGCCCGACATTGACTTTGCCTTTTGTCTACCGGCAGCAAATTGTTGAACATACATAGTTGTTGCTGTCATCATAGTTGTTGTTGCTCCAATGTTAGAAAGAAAGGAAGAGAGCAAGAAAGAGAGAGAGAAGGAGAGAGAGAGAAGGAGAGAGGAAGAGCTGAGCTTGAGGGATTTGTTGCAGCAGTTGCAGGAAGCTTGAGAGCTCAGGAGCGGAAACTTCTCTACAACAATTTTGCAACAGTAATTTTTTGGGTGTTGTTTCCGGCGGCGTTGACATTTTCCCGTCTTTGTTTACGGTCAGCCGGACAACCGGGACTCCTCCCCACCCCACCCTCCCCCACTTAAAGTCTGTGCCATTTTACTTAATGTCTTATCGAGAACGAACCTTGTCCCCGGCTCTCCCGGTGCCACGTGGCGGACTGAAGGAAAGGAACCCTTGCAAAATTCATGATTTACGTTTAAGTGTCATTGGTATTTAATTATTAAAGCGGCCCCAAGTCGTTTAAGCTTGTTGCTGCCCTCTGAAACCCCTTGACAACCCTATTTCCCCACTGCACCCAACACCCTTTCGAAAATAGCTTACAGACGACAGAGATAAAACATAGCTGGAAGATAGAGATGAGCACGTGACAATCAACTTTATATAGCACTTATGATTATTGAAAATGAATAAAGTTATCTCAAGAACTTACATTTGAATTAAAAACTGGTAAGTGAATAGTTTTTAATAAAGTTATGCATGTGTTAGTTATTTTTAGTTTTAATCTTACAAAGTGTACACTTAAACACAACATTTTGTTCTTGCAACAAGCATCCAAACACGAAGCCATCTCTCTCTCTCTCTGGCTTGTGGAAGGGGCAAGGTTATGGAGTTGCAGTTAAGGATTGGCAATAAATAAGCGCACACACAAGAGTGCGTGTGTTTGTTCACCTGGTCGCGCTTTCCATTTCATTTTTGGCCCCGTCCGAAATGTTTGCATGTTACTCGCTTTTGGCTTAAAGACATAAATATGCGAGCCGGGCACGCGAAAGAGAGAGAGAAGCGGGGCAGGACAGTTGAACTTGCCACTCTGGGTACCCTGCACAATTTGCAATACTCCTGGGACTCTCATGCGAGTGTGTGTGTGTGTGTGGGTGTGGGTGTTTGGGGTGTGCATTCCTCATTCAGGTAGAGCTTCAGGCAGCTGGTTTTTGGCTTGCATGGCAACAAAACGTTCAGGATGTGTGGACATCCATGGAGTAAAGTGAAATTAAATAAATTTTATAACATAATTTACGCTATCAAAACATGCACTCCCCGCCTGCCAGGGTTGCATTTGTCTTCAATTCCCACGTACATAAACAGAGTCCCTTGCGTATCCTTGGGATTTGCACTTTCCTCCTTGGCTCTTTCTCTCCTCCACTCTTCCACTCTTCCTTAGTTAACAATTTCGTCCGTTAATGTTGCGCACTGCCAGAAGCGCCGAAATGTAGGCTTCAATTAAATGTTAATTTTACAGAGCTTAAGCATGAAATTCGGTTTGTGTGTTCCGTCCTCGTTCTCCTCCTCTTCCATCTTGTTGTCGTTGTAAAGGCGCTTTTCATTAAGGCTCTGCACATAAAATTGTATATTTTATGGATGCATTTCATATATCAACCAAATACAGAAACAAAGGCTCCACCTTTCGCCCCCTCATCGTGAATTTTAAAGTAGCCTTATAATACATATAATCTGATTTGAAGAAGAAAAGAAACTACCGTCATTATATATTTTTTTTCTCCTACCCTCCCCACATTCAAATTATGATGAAAGCTGCTTTGCACTTGACTTCACCTTTGACTGGAAATACGTATTTTTTTTTGGGTCCCCCAATAATAAAATATGCAGTAAATAAAATGCATTTGCCACTTGTCTGCTCTGCTATTCTTCTTGTTGTTTTTGTTCAAGTGGAGGGTGGTGGGTGGTGGGGTTTGTGGGGCACCCAAAAAACATTCAAAACACGCTGTGAACTTGAATACGTTCAAGTGTCCATAAAAAACCGTCGCCCACCCCTCCCCCCACCTACATACCTACCACACACACACGCCCATAAAATCCATACTGACAGTTTGTTGGGGGGGCACTTGGAGTTCGTGGCAGGGGTTTCGGGGGTTAGGGGCAAACACAGAAAGAAACCATTGTAATAATGTCCAAAAATATGTTACCAACACGTGTAGCAGCAAAGAAAAATAAATAAAATAAAAAAACATCCAGCATACATTCCAAAAAGGGCGCAAAAAATATATGTACATAAAAAAATGGCAATAACAACAACAACAAATATGCTGCCCTGTTGACTGCAAGCGAAAGGATTCAGGAGGGGGAGCCGGTTAGACACGCTTAATCGATGCAACAGCAGCGTGGGCAGGAAGGTGGAAGTAAAAGGGGAAGCGGGGGGATGGATGTGTGGAAGCAGGCAACGCTTGTATTTTTATAGGAACGATATTTTATTTACCGCCGAGCCAGACAAGGAGACAACGATAGAGTCAAGAGTGGTGTGGAGAGGGAAAAGGTGGGACAGAGGGGCAGGCAATGTCAGTGCGCGGGCCGCGTGTTCATCACATCACACAGAAGCGATTCAGTCAGTGTCGCCTGTCTGGCGAAAGGGGTTGGAGTTTAAAAGGGGTTTTGTCCTTAAAACATAAAAAATATGCTGACAATAAAAATTTGTTGTTGTTGTCGGCTGAGCGGCTCAGCAGCATGCAACATGCTGTTGCACGCCCGCCGGCAGCACACAGATACTATCACAGACGGACAGATAGACGGACGGACAGACGAATAGACAGACAAAGTTGCCAATACAGTTTTACCTGCATATCAAACTCATGTGTGTGTGTGTGTGTGTGTGTGTGTGTGAGAGAGGGGGGGTGTTTGGAAAGTTTAGTGGTGCATGGTAAACTTTTTATACTCTTTGCAGACGTGCTTTGTGTGAAAGTTTATTTGTGGCATGCGTTAGCGTTGATAGTTAAACTAAACTCAACTGATTCTAGTATTCTATTTGCCAAAATTCTTCAAACTATTGTTATTCAGAGGGATATGGAGATAAGCTGCTTTACAATGTTGGATAGGATTTACAAACCTTACAACTTAAAGGAGCAATATTTCAAATATTAATTAAAAGTCTCTGAAGGATTTTCAACTTATCGGATTATATGGTAGGCTTTAATGCCTCTTTACTGGACTCATAGGCAGGGCATATGGTACTGTAAACATACAATAAAAAAGAACCATAACAGTTCAATGGCTGGCTGACTTCAATGGAGTTGCAATAAAAAGCGTGGAATTCAGCCGTTGCAATAAAAAATAGAAACAACTGCGCCTAAAAACCACTCAAGCATACTTTCGGCTGTATCTGATGTTTGGTTGAAGTGGGTTGAGTGGGTGGCGAGCTGTGTGAGTGAATTCCGTTGATCGGACAGAAAGACTGAAAGACAGAAAGACTGAAAGACTGAGTGAAAGAGTCGTCGTCGTCAGACATATTGGCTAGGTAGCAAAAATAAAGTCGTAAACCTGAAATAAGCCATCAATGGCATTAAAACTCTGTGATGGCGTCGTCGCCAATACGGTCCTTTTACAGCTATCACCCCTTAACTCCTACCCTCCCCCTCCCCACTAGAATCCATCTCTCCTTTAGCCATGTTTCATTTGTCAAAGTGCTTGGTATCGGCATGATGGGCACTTTTTCCAGTTTTCCACTTTTCTGTTTTCTGCGGCGGCGGCTTTTACGTATGAGTAATCTTATAGGCGGGCATTACTCATACGCCACGGGAGCCATCAGCCGAAATCACGACGCCTTTTTTCTGCACACACACACACACATTTCATTTCACATTTAAACTTAGCTGATTACACAGCAAATTATATAATTTCGTTTGTTGATTTTGCGATTCTTGGCCAAACAAACTTTTCGAACGTTCAGCTAGTGTGTGTGTGTGTGTGTGTTTGAGGATAGAAGGTGGTTGGGTGGTTAGCCCACATTCGTGGCGTCATCTTATTTAAAAATCAATATTTGCGGCAATACGTGTCCTGCATATTAATCATACGCAACGTGGTGCTAAACACTTCTCTCTCACTGTGCCTTCTGTGATTTCTTTCCTACTTTCTTACGGGTGGGTCGAGGGGTGGTATGGTAGTGCCCACTTTCGACACTAATAAAAAGTTTCGACGCCAATACGTGTGCGGCTTTCCATTTGCCCTACCCCCCGCCCCCCTACCCCGACCACTAGAGCCCCAGCTGTGAAGCTACATGATATTAGAATATGCCTCAATGAATACGACGAGTGTGGTGCTTGGGGGGAGGGTGTGGAAGGGCAGCGTGACACTTTCACATAGTTATAATAAGCAAAGTTTTATCCCAGAGCTAAGGGGTGGAAGGAGGAAGGAGGAAGGAGGAAGGAACCGGAACTCGATACGGGGCTTAAGTGACGCTGATGTCAGGACGCTAATGAAAGAAAAATTAACTTCTTGAACGGATTGTATAAGTTGTATGAGTATGCATGAATGGGGAGGGGAGGTAGGGAGGTAATGCTTTGACAAGATAATCTAGTAACGAGAAATTGAGTATCACAAAAAGAGCTACCATGTATAGAGGATGATAAGAAGTCTCTATTCAGTCTCCATAAACTGCTGCACTTTAATGTTAAGTTTATGATTGCCTCGCTAGAGTATTAAGATTTCTGCATTCACTTGTGCTTTTCAATTGCAATATGTATAGTGGTTTTTGCTGCTGCTGCTCGGGGCGAACAACTTCATGCGGCTAAATGAAGAAATTAGCAGCTGCAGCAAACTTTAGCTGCTTTAGAGACTTTACCTGTACAAACTACATACTAAATAGTACATACTACGTAGTACGAGCTGCATAATTGCCCGGCCGCAAATTAGTTTTATGCATTGCACTCTCTGCTCCTAGAACTACTCCTAGTACTACAGTGTGTCGAAGGTATATGTACATATGTGCAATAAGTTGAACTGAGCTCACTTGAGTTGAGTTGGGTTGAGTTTGAGGCCTTGGTTTGCCTCTGCTCTGTTTACCGAGTTAACCACCACGCCGTGCTCATAAATGTTTGAACAGCTTTTACCGCTGGCCGCAGTCGCGCCGCGCTGCAGCTCCTTTGTCCTCCTGTTATGTTCTGTTCTGTTTTGCGCTTCCGGTTTACCAGATGTATTCAACATGGCGTTCCGTTCGCTTGCTCTTGCTGTGCTTAGTTATTGTGTTGTCTAGCTGCGTTTTTGTGTGCATATTAATTGGATTATCTAACAAACACACACACATACTCATGTGCGTGTGTGTGCATTGCTAGTCACGTTAATCTCTGGGGGATCAGCGAGTCCTGGCATGCAATTGTTGAAAAAGCATTTGCACAAACACAAACTGCGGACTCGCCTTGAGAGCGCAAAAAGACGCAAAATCAACATTAGATGCGGGTGGATATGCCCCGTCCCACAACATCCCACCCTCCACTCATCCAAACCATACTCTGCATAAATCAAGCAGAGTGGTGGAGGGAGGGGGGCGGTTAGCAGCTGCGCTTGTCTAAATATTTATCCAATGCCAATGTAAATTAAAAACAGCGAACAACGGGCAACAAGTTAAAAACATTGTTAACAGAATCAAAAAAAAAAATGCAATAAAAGAAGAATAACAGAATGCGAGGAACAGTAACGACCGTGAGATACTCTGCAACAATAGCAAGTAGATGAAATATTAGCCCAATATACTTTCCTCACCCTTTGGTAATACAGTGTTGAAAAATAACAACTAAAGCAAAACAATCATTACAAAATGGAATAATAAACAAATAGAGAGCTCAAAACATTTCTATGCAAATTATACTATATGTTTTCATAAGCTAGTGAACATACTCCATCTATAAGCAGTGAATTAAAATCTAGATTCATTGTTGCGTTAAGCAAAGGGGTTGCTTAGAACAGTAAAGGACTCAATAGTAAGCAAGAGAGAGGAAGATGAGACAAACCAAATCAAACGGACTCAAACGGCAGAACTGGCCGCTGTTGTGGACAGGCATCATTAGGTTGGCCACGTTGTGGACTAATAAACTAGAGAGCATACACACACACACACACACACACACAAACATAGAGACACCCATATAGACAGACGTGGGATAGAGATCCTGTCGAGATTGTGTAGCGTGGCCAAAGCCAGACGTAAATAAGCCCATGACTGAGGCTTGGGAGGATTAAACAAAACCAACAAACAAGCAGCTTAAAAACGCTTGCGGGAATGCTGTTGTTCTCCTTGTTATTGTTGTTGTCATGGAACCCTTGCTTGGAGTGGGAGGAACACCTGCGCCTCAAAAAAAGGGCCCCTTTTAGTAGTAGAGTATTTTGCTTTGGCTTTGTTTTTGTTGACTTCACATATTTGATGCTTCGTGGGTAAATTAACAAATAAATGGCATTTTCTGTTCGTTTGTTGTTGTTGTGCTCAGTACGGTTCTGTTGTCCTCTTTATACATATATGTATGTATATATAGTCAAGGATTCGAGTTGTGCGTTGATTTGCTCTGTTGCCCTCTGTTGAGCTGCTCATTTTGCAATTTCATAAATTCCCGGTGCAAATGCGTAAAATGTGGCTAGCCAGCCCCCCTCCACCCTCCACCCTCTTCCACCAAGTGATCCCCCACTGGCAATAGAGTGTTCGGAGTGTCCACAGCAGTTACAGCTGGCAAGGACTCAGAGCAGTCAGTGTCCATGTCCATGTCCTTTTGTATTTGACCACAAACAACATTGCACTTTTCCTTTGTTGCATTTTTGCTCGTCTGCCAACTGTGTGTGTGTGTGTAAACTTTTATTGCATACTGTGCGCCATTCCATAGTTTTTTCTGCTTTAGTGTCACAGCTCGAAATAATTTCCAAAGGAAAGATTTTTCAATATTTCATTTATATTTAGTTGGAAGTTATTTCTATATCCATAAATAATTATAGCCAAGTTAACCTAGCCTGGTTTTTTCATTATTATTATTTGCAGGCTTTGTGTAAACATATTTCTAATTGATTGCTCTGTGCTGTTAGCAATTTACTCACCTGAGTCCCCAAGGCTAACACACACACAAACATACACTATGTGTAGGACAACTTCTCAATTAAGTGAAATTAAAGAGAGTGGAATGTGTGTGTGTGTGTGTGTGTATGTGTGTTAAAACTCTTTAGTCATTCGGGCGCTGTAAATCTCGTGCTGCGTAAAAAGTTTTTTAAAATTAAATGACAAACTGAAAGACACATACACACACACGAGTGTTAGTGTACATGAGTGTGCGTGCGTGTGCAAAATGCATTTAATTTGCTGCAAAAGTGACTGTCGAGCCTCAGACTCTCTTCCTCTGCTCGGCTCCAGCCGCGTTGGCACCGTCAGCGTCACCAACAGCGTCAGCAGCAGAGGCAGTAGTTCGAGGAGCAGGTAGCGGCCATCGCAGCGGGCGGGCGGGCGGTCTTTTAAAATGATAAAAGTCGCCGTTTGTCGCGACAACGAGACGCCAACAGAAAGCGGCGTAAATTTCAATTAAATGTGAAAGCAAAACAAATTTTAACTTACACTCCGTCCGTATATCCGTCCGTTCGTCCACTCGACACGACTCCACGCGACAAGTTTCGAACGAAAAACGCGTCCTGGTTCTGGCCAAAATTAGTTTATGCCTGATATAAAATCATGATTAATCTTAGACCCGATTTACACGTTGAACTTTTTTTTTAAATCTGTTTTAAAACTTCTTCACAAATCTGGTCGCATTTACACGATGAGGCTTTTTCATAAACTTTTTCCTTGTAAATGCAACTGTGATTGCCCCTGTGCAACTCTGTGTTTACATGCAATCGGAAAAATGAGAAAAATAAATCATTGCTACACAAGTCATGAAGTATTGCTTGCAGTTGTTACCCCTCTACTCCCCTTGCCTACAAACGAATGCTTCATGAAAAAAGTTAATGAAATAAGTTAATGAAAAAAGTTCAACGTGTAAATCAGGTGTTACATTTTAATTGTGTTCTCTCTGCGAATACTTAACAATTTGTGAATTTTTTTTTTTTTTCAAAGACATTTCTACTTGAATCACATAAGTGAGATTCTTTTTCACGTTTTCGTTCAAGGCATAAACATGAAATTCAATTTGGCCTCTTGTATGTGAATGTTTATTTGTATGCGTGTGCCTAAATGTAATTGTGAATTCCATATTTCAGTGAGTATGTTTGTATGTGTGTAATTGCCATGACTGTCGTATGTATGTATGTGTTGTTGTTGCTTTTGGGCTTGTTATTATAACAATTACTTGAAAAATACTCCGATATCAGCGTCAGCGTCGACAGCGCCAGTGAAATTATTTAAATGCTTTTGTATATGGTGTATGAGTGTGTGTGTGTGTGTGTGTTTAAATGGGGATTACGAGTGTACACACAGATACAGATAGACGGAAACTCCGAAGGATACACACGCACACTGGGGCCTTGTTATACAATCACAAAGCACATATATAACAGCTACCATTATGCTGGAGGATTGTGTGGTGAAAGCGAGGGGTGGGGGGAGGGGAGTGGGTGGAGTGTGTGTGTGACTGTGCGTCTGGTAAAGTTCCGGGCAAGGCCCCGGCGCGGCCGTCAGACAATTTGGTTTAATTGATAGTTGGGATAATGTAATTATAGACAATTGCGTTTCATGCGAAACCGATTTGCTTGCTGCTCCGATTATAATGCTCAAGTGTTGCCAACAATACGTTTACACACATGTGTGTGTGTGTGTATTTGTAACAACAACAAGAACAACAAGCAAACAACAAAAAAAAGAAGAGGAAAAGAGTACCCAAGTGGCAGCCACTTGCGTTAATGAAAATATGCGGCAGCTGAAGTGTGGCAAAGTGAAGTGCTGTTAAGTTGTAAAACATTGGGAAACACTCCAAGGCACTGTGTTCTGTTCTTCTTTTTTCCATCGTTCATTCCCAAGCTGTGTTGCCAACTTTCGAGCTGGTCAGAAGAGAAGAATAAAGCTAGTTTGGGGAACAAAGTTACTTTTGACTTGTAAAACAGCTAAATACGCATTACTGTTGCGTTTACTGCCCGATATGCCAATACTCTAACTGTTGCATGTGGCTGGCAGCTCGCAGCTCGCAACTTGCAACATCGCTGCTAATGATGCATACTATTTGAATGAGCTGCCAGTTGCAGTCGCACTTTTCACTCACAGTCCCATCAATCAGTGCATAAAAACACTGGGTGGTAGATGGTGCGGGGGAGGGGTTGAGTGGGGAGGGTAACTGTTCAACTGGCGCTAATTGGCAGCCGATGGGGGCAGCCGCCAATGCATTGGACGCCACCAGGTCGTCGTCGGCGTCGGCTTCGTCATTGTCCAGGTAGTACATGCAATTAATTATGGTCATTTTCAGGTGCTCAAAACCCAAAAAACCGAAAAGACCCCAACACACACACACACAAAAATAACCAAAGCCAGAGACAGAGCCATCGTAGATGACGCCAAATACTATCAGAGTGGGCGAGGGAGAGGGAGAGAGGAGGGGAGAGAGCTAAATAACAAAGCGGCGCCGCTTTGCCAATGACTGTTGCATACTTTTCAGCGCGACTGCAGAAGATAGTAATGGAGTGCGTATTGCAAAGAGTTGCGAGAGAGAGGAAGAGGGAGAGAGTAACGTGAAATGCAAACGCGCAAACAAGCGCATAAACGTGGCTCCCCCTCCTAACTACCTACCCCCCTTCCTCCTCAAACACTGCACACACAGCACCCAACTCAGGCAGGCAAATGGAAACAAATGATGAGGTTTTTCTGGTCGTTGTGTTGTTGTTGCCAAATGGCGCCCAATTGGCAATTGCCGTTTCCGCCGGCAATGATTGGCTGCACCGGCAAAAAAGGGCAACCACTAGTGGAGGGGGATAGGGGAGTAGTAGCCCCGACATAATGTGCATCCGTATCGATGACAATCACCAAAATCGCACGCTTGCCAAAATGCACATCATCAACAGCACCAACAAAAACTGCAACAACAATTGCGGCCAGACGTAATGGCGACTCTGATCTCATTGTTCTGACGCATTTTTATGATGTGGAGAGAACTTGCTGCGTGAGTTTTTCCACGCGTTCTTCACAAGTTTTTCCACACACGCACACACACACACAATACACAGATTTGCGGCCGTTAAGTGAAATTTACATGTAAATTGTAAATGGCATTTTAAATATTTTTCAAAGGTAGCCAAATTGACTGAAAGGCATTTTTATGGTCTGATCTGCTTACACAACTCCATGCCTGGGGCCAGAACACACAAAAACACACACATATAATTAAAAACAAAGCTGTCTGTCAATATAATTAATGGTAGAGAGGTAGCGAAAAATATTCATTTCATTTATTACATATTTCCGAGTAAATATATGTATATAAATAATTTGTAAAAAAAAGAAGGGCAAAGTGCACCAATTAACATATAAGAGATTTTTCTATAAAAGAAACCTAAGTTACCATCTGCAAGTCAATCACTTACTTGTCTTATCTTTAACTTATTAAATCGAAATTCTAAAGGCAGATTTGTTGTTGTCTAGGTTTAAACTGAAAGTCTGAGAATTCACTTAAACTTCCTCTGTGTGTGTGTGTGTGCGAGTAATAAAATTAATCAGCTTTAATGCACTTTAGGTGCCACCTCCTGACGCAGTGCTCCACCCAGCTTCACCCCCTCTGGCTTCCAGACGTTGAATGGCTGAGATAACAATAAAATGGAATCCGGCCGTTGCAGCTTGAAGCGATGGCAAAATGAGGAACTAAGATGGAGAGACAGAGAGGTTGAGAGGTGAGAGAGTTGAGGTTGCTGCTGCACTAAATAATTTCTAATAAAATAAAATAAATAATGAATGCAGCAAAACCGAAGGATGCCAGAAACACCAGAGAAGCTCAGCTCCCTTCTCCCCATCCCCATCTTCCAGCCCTTAAATAATGGTGGGGATGGACTAGGACGGTGCTGCCATATTGCACAAATATTGCTGCAAGCTGCTTTGGCAATGTGTTTTACTTTTATTGCACTCGAGCCGACGCGAAGCGACGCAACTGCACATTTTTAGCTCCACTCATAAAAAGCGACGAGCAGTAAGCCGTACTCGTAGCTGGGAGCTGCTACTGCTGCCTTGGCCAACACACACACACACACACACACACATTATTTCCAATTTTAAGGCTGAGTAGAGAACACGGCGCTCGCCAAATGACCGTTGAAATGATTGCTCCACGGATCAGCAATGTGGGGGTTGTGTAACTACGTAACCCAAGCAACGGTCAGAGCAAGGGTCATTGGTTGGCTATTGCTTCTTTGCTCTCACTCTGTGTTGTTATTTTCTGGGCTTACTTGCTGAAAAAAAAGAAGATAAAATCTAACTGCAATAGCTGACCGGATGACAACTTAATAAAGCAAACTGCGTGAAAAGCAGCTTTGAAAGTGGCATTCACAATATTTCCATATAAAGCGACAAAGAGTTTCGTAGCAGCAAGCAAAGTGGCGTTAACAAAGATCGATTAGAGTTGCCAGAATGTGCTGAAAATACAGTTCAGAGGAGAATGTTGTAAAGACTTATTTAATAAACATTTTGCTTAAACAATCTATACGAAAAGTCCTTTTTCTTCCCATTTTTTTGATTAGTCGTCAACGCAATTTTAATTTTTATTTATGACCTTTTAAATTCATTTTATGAGCTGGCAAAGCTCTCGCGACAAACCCAACCCAACCAATTTCCAGTTAATGTTATTGCGCATTTTGCGATTTTAAAGTAATAAACTTGGCCACTGTACAGGCCATTAAACCCGCAAGGCGCAAGGATGAGAATGTTTGTCTGTCTGAGTTAGTTTCGGGGGAAATTGGCTCGCCTCCATGGGGCGCTGCTGACATATTGAGTCACATCTATTAATCGTGTGGCGTCTTGTGGCAATCGAGTAGATGTAGTTGCTGTTTAGCTATTTTGGGGTCTGCCGGAAATGTCTGAACATCAATCAGGCAAGGACTTCATTAGACACATTTGCAGCATTGGCAGCCGAGTAATCTCGTTCCCAATGCCCAAGGCAGCTGTCCCTCCCGTTGGTGTCTAATTAAGATGCCAGTTTCGATTGGCTGTTTGGCAACTGTGAAAAAGGTTATTAATAATGCTTGCCAATTGGTGTATAAAATCAAAGCAAAAACATGCAGTTTTATTAATTTAAAAAGTTATGTAATAGGCAGCTTTTATCTATAAGCCAAACCTCAAAAAAGGTCTTACTTATGAATATCGTTAGAGTTTTGACAAAGTTCCGACTGATAGAAAAAAAACCTTTCCCATTGTGTATTCTAGAGTTTTTGTCGATTGTTTGGTCAGTTTGTATAAATAAAAGCTGTAAAGTGGCTGAGCACTTTGTTTACATTGTTAGCTATTTATGCGACAGCCATTTTGAGGGCACACAGCAGTGTGTGTGTGTCCTGTGCGTCCTGTCTGGCTTGTTGCTTGGCCACATTTCGAATTGTGGTTAAATTGTATTTTGTCGTTTTTGCATTTTTCAGACATGTATAAACTTGATTTGCGTTAAGTCCAAACACTTTGCGGTTGAAGTTTAAACAAAACAATGCAAGAAGTGAGTTCTGTGAAGTTTTTTTTCCTGCATACGGATTACAGTCTCAGCTCAAACAGAAACCTAATCTTTCTGAATAGTTTCAAAAAAGTTTAGAACAGAACTTAATGCCATCATCGGTCTCCGAGAGTGGAATCGTAATCATAATTGGATCTTTACTGAATATCCATTAGAGTACTGCAATCGGCAGGATAAACAATTTTGTTCCTTTTGACTTTGACCATATCCATATGTGCTATGAGAATTTGTATAATTGAATAATAAACGTAACTGCAGCCATAAACGGAATTTCCACTTGACATTTCCATCTAGCTATCCTTCGATTCTATTTTGGACAGTTTTAGTTTTTCGCATCACTTGGTTTGTTACATTTTGCCAATATTTACCTGTTCCCGTCTCCTCATCTCCATCTTCAGTAACTACTACAGCTGCATTTGTTGTTCTTGTGCGTTTGTTTTTGGGCAGAGCCAAAAGCTTTTAGCTCGACGTATTCCAATGGAGCGTGGCTCGTTTTTGATCCTTGTGTGTCGCTCAAAGGACATTTGGCTTGCGCATAAAGTTCACATCATCAGCCAAGTTATTTGCCATGTTAACTTTATTAGTCTATCTGTTTCGCCCACTCAGCGGCATAAACGTAAAAAAAAAACATTTCACATGGTTATCGATACGACAGTCGTCTGTTGTATTTGATTAGCTCGCAACTTGTTTTCAACTACTTGCTACTGCCACATGGAATGCAATTCGCTCCCCACTTTCCCCGCGCACATGGACTTATAATAACAATCAGGCTACACAACAGCAACAACAACAAGTCGCAGGACATATTTTCTGCGCCACTCACCGCGAATAGAGACAGATGTCAATCATAAGCGCTGACTATAAGCGACTCCACATGGACTTGAAGCACCTGGGCAACGAACGCCAACACTGTGCGAAAAACCCTAGTGACTTTATGAACAACATTGAGTTCCTGTTGCTTAGTGCATTGGACGCATGATTGATTTTTGTTCAAGGAAAGGATGTGGGGCTCCTTTGGCTCCAGCACAGGCACTTCAGCTTGAGCCGCGGGGCCATTTGGCAGCACGAACTAGGCAACATTTTGCCATTGTTGTTGTTGCTGTTCTGTTTGATATTATCGTCTAGCAACGCGTCTGGCAACCACACACACACCCCCTCTATCTCTCTCTCTCTCTCTATGTTTTGCCCTTGGCATAATCAGTTGCAAAAATTTGACACGTCGCACATGGTTTGGCAAAAAAATAAAAACGCGCCACCATTTTTCTATAGTAAAGTCTAGTAAGCTGACTGCAGCCATTTTCTTCATCACGCGTATGTGTGTGTGTGTGTGTGAGTGTATTTGCATATCTGTTTTTGATTTTTGTCGCTCATGGTGTACATTCAATTTGACGGGGTTCTCTTTCGCTGTGGAACATGAAATCAATAAATCTGCTCCACTGTTTGAATCCAATTTATCACTTTGCCGACTTTTCACTTCTCTTTTCTTTTCTTTTTTTTATAACCACACAGACAAGTGACACGCCCACATACATACGTGCAGCCCCTACCACTTGCCACTTTGCTTGCCCCAGCAATCATCCATTTATGAAGTGGCAAGCAGGCGTCGCCGATTGGTGGCTTATCCTTGCCACATGTGCAATACAACTTCATTAGACGCACACAAACACACACACACACAGATACACGAGGCGTATGAGTAATGTGTTCGCCCTCTAGCTATTTCTTATGCAAAGCTAATGCAATGGGCGCATTGCAACACGCCCACCTTTTCACAGGACACCCTTCAATCGATCAATAATGAAATTTAGCAAAATATTGCGCACACAAAACAACAAAACGGCTGGAGCGCGTTATCCTGCGGCGTCTGCGGCCTCGGTGGCGGCTCCAGGGTGTCCTTTTGTGCGCGCTTAAATTGCGGAAGTGCCTCGAAAAAGGAAGCCTTTATTCATTTTAATTTGCATGCCACGAAGGATCCTTCATCGAATTGTTGTAAACAAAGAGTGAAAACACAATTTAAAAGATGTATTTTTTTACATTAAATATATTTAGACGTTTTTCAATCAAAATTGTTGTGGTTTTCGTTTTTGTTTTTGTGTGAGTGTCACGCAAATGTGGGCCGCAATGAGAGCAAGAATTTTGGTGTTCTTCGGTTTTGACTAGTTTATTTCTAGGTAAATATTTTAAACAAAATATTGTAGTTGGAATGTTTCTCGCATCGATTGTGCCACGCCCTTTTTTGTAGGCTGCCACATTTGCCACAGTTGGGTTTTTTTGGGGGGATTTCTTGACATTTTTATCGTTTTAGCAAACTTCTTACATCAAGTACATTTATATAGTTATTTTTTTTTTATATTTATGCTTTTTCATATTTTTTTGTTTTGTTTTATTTGTTTTACAATGCATTTTATCTGGTAAATATTTCACTGTGTACATTTAAGTTAAAATAATTATGTAAGCTACATTAAATTGTTAATTATTTAAAATTACGTTACTCGGTGCCTTCATTATCATAGAAAATGAGGAAATTATAGATTTAAATAGAACAATTTTAAAGCGAACTTAGATTCAATTCTGTCAAGCTATAGTTGAGAGCAGGAACTTAAGAACTCTTTGGTTAGAAGAAGAACGCTTAACCCTAAATATATATAAAATAAAATTGTTGTTAATTTGTTACAAGCATTTAATGCACTAAACTAGCAAATAAAAGCATTAAAGTTGTATCTATAATACTAATTTATCGAATTCGGAACACAATATACATAAAATTTGTTTTAAAAAAATGCTTATAGAGAACATGTACAACACCAGTAAAATGTGCTGATTGTTCAGGATAAAATATACTTAAGTTTCACTTTGGGGGCTTCTTTCTTTGTTTGCACATTTTGTTTTGTAACTTTCTTAATGCGCTTAGTTCTAATCAAAACTCTAAATACATTTAGCTTATGTCCATTGGCTTAAACTAATATTTCTTTATATTAAAGTTGTTTGTTTTTTATGCTGAATTTCTTTTTCTTTGCTACTATTTTTTTGCTTTGCGTGCTGTCAAGATTTTACTCTGTCTTCATTTTTTTTTTGGCTATTGACCAATTTTTTCTACCTCTCCTCTCGGTCCCTCTCTCTCTCTCTTTCTCTCTCCCTCCCTCCTCTTTTCGCCTTATCTTCATTTATCTGCTGATTGTCCACTAAAAACTATGCTTGCTTCTAATGCTTTGAGTTTTATTTCTGCTCTGTTTAAGAGAGAGTTTACACACACTTATTTGCAATTGGTTTTCGTTTTTCCTGTTTGTTGTATTTATTAATTTTGTTTTTGTGATTTTCTTCTTGCACACATACAAACACTCATTAATCAAACATGGAAAAGTTTCAGCTTTCAGTATTGCATATATGCAAATTATATTTTGTGCATAATTAAATTGGCAATAAATTTATCGACGAGCTTAAATAAATTGAAATATGCACTTATTTATATTAACTTTATGTACGTACGTATGTATGAATGTATGAATGTTTATATGTACGAGTATGTATGAGTTTTGAATTTCATGTTTTCATGTTCGATTCTCGATTTCTCGTTTCCTCGTATGTATTTTGCGTTTTTTCGTTTTTCTCTATATAAATTGCATTACCCTTTTCCCCCAGCTTGCGTTTATTAAAATACAATTAAACGTACAATACAATACAATACAATACAATATACACATACATATACAATATACATATACATAAACATATAGTATATTCTTATATTTTGTGTATATGGTGTGTGTAAGCATAATTTACCTTTATTTATTCAGTCTTAAGCTACAAAAATCGTTATGCATATTTCTGCCATTTTCGGTTTTTTTTATAATTCTTTTTCTTCTGCTTCAGCTAAAATTTAAATCTATTCAAATGAGTATTAAATTCGCAATGTATTTGAAATATTTATTATTCGCTTTTTGATCTATTTTCTTCGGTTGAGTGCAGGCAAAAGCAAAAGTTTGCGGAAAGGAAACGTTTGACAGTTTAAAGACCAGACTAAGAATTGCCAAAAGATTTTTGCTATCTTCAGGTTATCGCAGAGTGAAGAGGAGAGGAGTGGAGGAAGTGGAGTGGATTGAAGGTGAAGGTGGAGTGAGTGGCTTATGACTAAAAAGCAATCTTAACTGCTATGTGTAGAGAATCTGACGACTAATCATACAATATATATTTTTTACTCATATTTGTATCTAATGGCTATCAATTAAACGTTCAGCTCGATCTGTTTACTGTCAGTGTGTTCTGCGTTTATTTTACAGGCGTGCCTCTTGTTTTCATGTTTTGTTTTTGGTGGACCTTATGTAAATAACTATATGAATTACTAGCTAAGACCCTAGTTAGTAGTTGGCTAGCTCTGACTTCTCTCTAAGACGTTTTGCGCTTTCCAAGTTTTTACTGTAGTGTGTACCTTGCTCAAGTAAACGAATCTCAAATAATGCAATCTCTATCTATGTACGTTTATATGTAGCTATGTAGCACAGTGTAGTAAGTATCTGTGTTTATGTTTTCGGCTTTTTGGGTTTTTGGTTTCTGGTTTCGGTTCTTGCGGTTTTTAGTTTGAGTTTAAATGAAACGCCAGTTTGCTCGGAGGTTCTCTTTTTCTGTGTGTTTTCTGTGTGTTGTGTTTTTGCATACATCAATTGGTTGGTTTTTGCATTTGTGTTCAGTTTTCGGTTTTTTTGGTATTACTTAGTTGTTCTTTTCAAGTTTTGTCAAAGTCGAGACTAATGCTACAGCTATCAGCTAGGATTAAATTAGTAGGTATTTCTTTTTGTTTTTTTGTTATCGAATCTTTTCATTTTTACATATTTACAAGACTTTAGTTTAGGGTTTTTCCCTTTTGCTTTTGTTTTTCGTTGAAGCTCGTTTCCAAAAGTTTCTGTGCGAAGAAAGTTCTTTCGGACTTTGACTGTGACTCTGACTTAGAAGCTACTACTATATAGGCGTCTCTAGTCTAGCTGTAGAACAACCAAAATGAATGCTCACAAGTATGTACACAATTTAAAACTCATCGGTGCAGCTGGGAAATGAGCTCGATTCAACCCTGACGGATGAGTATGACAGTCATGGAGCCAAGTAGGAGCAGACTGAGTGCCAGTTGTCGCGAGGCAGCTGCAGCTCCATTGATGAGCAGATCCTGACCCGCATTGCTGCGCACATCCATGAGGTCACGGGACAGGGGCAGCTCGGTGGGATCGCTCAGCTCGTCGTGGCAGGGCAGCATCTCGGGCTTGAGCATGAACAGACGCACACTTATCGAGTTCTTGGAGGCCAGAGCATCGAGAGCATCGCCAGGCAGCTGCTGATGCGGAGCAAGCAGCACATCCACATCGTTGTGAGCCAATGAACCACCTGTGGATGTGGAACTGGAGCCAGCACCGCCATAGAAGGAGCTCTGCTTGTGCAGATTCAGATTGTCATCCATGCCAGCATGTGCCAGGCCCAAGCCGGCCACATGTCCACCAGTTGCCTCATCATAGTAGTCATAACGCTTCTGTGTCTGGGCCACAGCTGCCACGCCCCCAATGCCATCCTCCGCCTGCTGGCGCTTGCGTCGCTGCCGCAGCTTCTTCGACTCCACAGCATTGTTCTCCGAGATGTCCGTGAACTGGCGCTGACCCCGCAGTGCCTGGCGTGACTTGCTCGACGTGTGCTTCTTGCTGCCGGCGCCCAAACCGCCGCTGCTGCTGCTCAGCTCCTCGAGGTTGGCATAGTTGCTGCTGACGCTGTTGCCAATGCCGCCCATGCTGGCACTGTTGCTGCCAATGGCCGTGAAGCCGCCAACGTTGAGCAGATCCAGGATGTGCGACGGCACCGGGTCGACGAAGTGGGACAGCTTTGGCTCCAGCAGCGAGCAAATGAAATCCTCCAACGAGTCACGCAGCTGCAAGTGACGTGTGCGATTTTTCAATTCAAAGATCCATTGCAGACGACAGTCGCAAATGAATTTGTTGTCTGTGAACGAGAGAGAGGGTAAAGTGTGGGAATGAGTATAAATAGTAGGAAGGTAAGCAAGGAAATAAAAGGCACATTGACAGCTCAGGCCAGACAGGACCAGAAGTGTGTGTGTGTGTGAGTGTGTGCGGGCTGCCCTGAAATTGCTTTTGTCAAGTTGTTGACCCCTTGCTTCCCAAAAAAAAGCCTCAACTAAGAAAAAAGTTAGACGGCAATACACTAACACACTATGGAGTCCAACTGCTTATGGAAAAGCTTCACTAATACAAATGCAGAAAATACACTAATACAAGTACAAGCAGGTTTCACTGGAAAAAATGTTATATGCATTTGAATGACAAGAAAAATTAATAATAATGACTTTTGTGCTAAACCGATTGTCAAAACTTTTTCTTTATTGTGCAAAAAAAAAACCCTTTAATATTTTTTGGTGGGGGGGAAAAGGAAAAAAGAAAAAAAAAAGAAAGAATACTCAAAATTGTTCTTGTAATTCGCATTGCTATGGGAAACACACTAAGAGATTCCAAACAAATAAAGAGCTAATTAGTTTTGACAAAGCTTGGACAAAGTACAGTTGAAATAGAAGATAGTTCATATCTAATTGATAGCAAAAGTACAAATGCTCTTAGGAAAGAGTATTTATCCCATCTGCACAGGTGAGCATGAGTTCGAGTTAGATGGAAATAGGAAAAGGGGCAAAGAGGTAGTTGTGTCTGTCTGATGCTGCTGATGTTGCCGGCGCCGGTTAAGTGGCCTGCAACAATTGGCTGTCATTTGCTGGCCATAGCCGTCGCAACTTGCATTTGGGGATCTCTTTGAATCGAATACGGATTCGAAGGCTAAGAGTTTTAAATGATTTTACTGTTAAGTCTGCCAGCTAGGCAGAGGATGAGGCAGGCTTCAATCGATGTCGATGTCGTTGTCGTTGACGCTGCGCAAGTTAAACGCCTCAATGACATTTCCAATTTAGACGATGCCACAGAGCAGCTTCATCTGATGTGCCTGCTCCATGGAGTGCATGGAGTTGCAGCAGCAGCTGCTCGGCTGGATTTTGACTGCGCCTGTCTGTTCGTCTGTCACTCAGTTGAACGCCCAACTGCTGCTGCTGTCAATTATTTTGTACGACGACGACGACGACGATTCTGGCCATGCGTGCCACAGGCGACAGCAGGTGTCCTCCTGGGGGAGCTAGGATTGGGAATCGATTTTCATTGATTCGTTTTCAAGCGCAAACCAATTTGTTGTGTGGTTAGTGAAGTTCGGATGGTTGAGCTTTAAATTGAGCGCATAAACATCGAGTTAGAGAGAGAGAGATACATTCATTAAATCGAGTGTGCAAATTATTTGCAGAGTCTTAAGTCCAACAACTTGAAAGTGAATAAAGTATATTTATCACAATATTTGAAGACATGACATGAGAAACACACACAAGTTCCAATTAGTTGCGTCTGTCTTTCTCATCTACAACCTTTATACGTTCAAGCTAGTTAATGCCCTGGTAAATCTCTCGAGTATAATTAGGCTCGGTACGGTGACACAGTTTTGCATGTCAACATGCATAATTAGCATAAATGTTACAAACAAAATATTGACTCTTTAACTGACACACTCTCACACAAACACACACAGAAGAGTGCTGTGCTCATCATTATCCTTGCACACACAGATAGATAGATAGATGGAAGGACTCGAAGGAGCAAACACAATGACACAGTCAGTGGGCCAAATGCGAACAATTGTGTATTGTATGTTGTATTTTTGGAGGATACTTCTAGTCTAACCATAACGATTGAGGCTACAATAATTCGTGACATATTTTGTGGCAGAGTCCCAAAAAGTTGCACACACACACACAACGACAAAAGAAAACTTTCGTTGCGAAAATAGTTGGCAAATTAGTCAGAAGCAGGCAGAGCAGAAGGCAACACACACACACACACACACGGACAGACAGACAGACAGAAGGAGAAGTCAAAAATTCTAATTTTCCATATGAAAACATGCAAAAAAGCATAAATAAAGTTAAATATGCAAAGAAGGCGACTCCGGAAAATGTGTTCCAAATGGGCGACGACGACTTGGCAACATTTAGCAAGCAAATTACAACAAAATTAACATGATAATGAACTGGCGCAACAAAGCCAAAGGGTATGGACAACAGGGAAGGGGATGAGGATGGGGTGGGGAGGGGAGCTAGATGAAAACTGGCAGCTGTTTGCAGCTGACCAAATGACAATGACTTGCCAGACAAGCCAAAAGCACAAAGCACGACAAAAATGACAAAAACACAAAAAAAAAAAAAAAAATGTAACGACAGTGTGCTCCAAAAAAACTACACATACATATACATATGTATATATATATATATGGTATATAGTGTATGTATATGGAGGTTAGGATAGTCATGTGACTGGCTTAATGTGCAGCCAAACTGTTCATGTGTGGGTGCATAAAATACTTTTATATTTTTAATGATACTTGGCCAAAGCGGTAGGAAGTGTTTTGGTCTGCTGCACACACTCCACACACACAAACTTGCAACACGCCTGCCTCATTTTGTGCAAGCAACGAACTTCGACTTTATCTAAACCCCCCCCTTTAAACCCTCTTCTGGGGGAAGGACTCCTGTTATCCCTGGTTCTGTTACTAAACTAGATGACTTTCAACTCTCTTACCCTCTTACCGCCTGCCACCCTGCCACATGACGTTGCAGGTTTCCTTCTTCTTCTTCTCCTTTTTTTTTCTGTGCTGCTGCAACAGTCGGAAACGTTTTTACGGTTAGCAAAGGACATTTACATACACACGCACACACACACAGTCATGCATATGCGTCTCTCTGTCTTTCTGTGTGTACATTAAATTTTATTATTGTCATTTTCATAGCGCTGTCCAAGCGAGGAGCTGTCCACTTCCGCCCCTCTCTCTCTTCCCACACTTGTGCAAACAAGTTTCAAGTGCCTGCCTGTTTGCATGTGTGTGTGTGTGTGTGAGTTCTCTATGCCAACAGGCAGCTAGCCAAATTAGACTCAACTGAACTTTGTTTGGTCAGTTTTAATGCAAATATGAATGTCCCCTCCGTCCTCCTCCCGCCGTCCCCTGTCTCTGTGTCTTTTTGTCTATTTTCGTGTGTGGCAGTTCATGTGTCGAAACATATTCATAATTAGTTGTCATTTCCATTTGCTACAGCACCAGAGCTATTCTAGAAGTAGTTTCTATAATTAAGGCTGTAAAACTAAAAGAAAAAGTGCGAACAACTATCTTATGCATGCCGTAGATAACAGCATCTAACATCCTAATTAGATCAGAGATATATTAATAGGCTTTTTGACTTCGAGAGAAATACTTTATTTTTGGTCAAAAGCATCCTTGCTTTATTGCAACTTTTTATTTTTTCTGAAGAAAACAATTAATTTTAATTAAAAATTTATTTAGTTGCTGCCCCTCTCTCCATTTCCCACCCACCACTCCCTTTTTTGGGGACCCGCGCAAATCGATGTGTTTAGCTTTAATGGGTCCTGGGACAGTGGGTGTCATACATCAAGTTGCGTTCTTTCTCACTAAATGCCGTTTCATTAGCTTGCCTGTCTGCGTCCCAGCGGTACGAAAAAGAAAAACATTTATTTTAAATTTAATACACTACAACACACACACAAACACACCGTTACCTTCTACGCACAAAGGCACAAAGAAAAAGGCAAAATAAATGCTAAAAAAATTGCAAGTCCTCTGCTGCTTTAATTGGTTGAGAGGGGCGCGCGTTTTGTACTGTTTTCATTTTCATTTTTGTTTTGGGCATCTGCTGTTGCTGCTTCTTTTTAACCCAGCTTCTGGCCACGGTATTAACCCATGGCTGCCTTTTTTTTGGGTAGATTGAAAAGCGCAAAGAAAACGCGACCGGCTGCTTTTTTTTTTTTTTTGGTTTTCGTTTTTTAGGGGGCTTGAAATATCAACAGAGGCGCCAAAAGTTTTTCGCAACAGACCCCAAAATCAGCGCAGATGCTGGCCTAGTTACCGCCTTTGTTTCTGACCGGATCCCGACCCAGCTCCCAGCTCCCAGCTCCTGGCTCCTGGCCTGCACAATGAATACCACCATCATCAGCACCACGCAGCTTTGTTTGAAATCAGCTCATTTTTAGGTGGCTCTCCGGTTAGATGCGGCAACTGCTGGGCAACTGGGGAGCTGCCGGTTCTCGTTTGTGGTCCGGGTTGCGCTTGAGAATTTGGCTGGTTGGTGGGTTGGCTTGGGTTAGCTTGGGTTGGGTTTGTGACCCCGCTAACGCCACTTGGGGGACAGCACGCACAGTTAGCAAGTTCGCTCTCTCTCTTTCTCCCTCTCGCTCTTTACTCTCTGGAGAGTTTTATCATTTTTTATTACGTTGCTCGAGAGCGCTATGTATGCAAATGAAGCTGAAAGTTTTGCCTTTGTATATTGTTGTAGTGGTAGTTGCCCGTAGTTGCGGCCAGTTGGGAGCACCCAGAACGTAGGAGACGAAGCAGACTCCTCTCCCACCCTGTCTCCCCCGCTTTTAAAGTCAGGTAGCACAATATTGTCATAGTGCTTCTAGATTTCAGCTTACGAAAGCAGCCAAAAATTAAGTTGAAAACTTATACCATGAATGAATCTATCCATCATCGAAATTAATTAGCTAACAGTGTTGAGTTAGAGCATACAGTTGTCGGTCTGTGTTCGTCAACTATTTAGTTGCGCAGCACTTTTATTTGAAACCGCCTTCGTTTTTTAATGAGCTTCTAGATTGTTTTCCTCTTTTTGTTTAGCTTGTTATTGCTGTGCGTGATTCGCACCAAAAGCGGAACCAGAAGATAATATTTAATTTAGTTGAAACGAGCAGCAAGGAATTGCTTGCCGGGCTGGTCGGTCCCTTTCAACGTCCTGCAACTTTACACAATTTATTCAAAATCAAATGGGTTTTTTTTATTTTTATATGCCACGCCCCCTCTGCTGCTCTGCTGCCCTGCTGCCCAGCTGCTGTTGTGTTGCTGTTGTGTGAAGCCATTCAAAGCCATTTCAATGGCCGTCGCTTTTCTCGCCAATTTTCTTTATGTTGTGTAGTTGGGGTCAGTTTTTGGGGGCAGTCAGAGCTCATTGAATGTTTTTATTACGCCAAATGAATGCAGAGGCTCCTGTGAACTGGACCCTAGTAACAATTCTCAATGTTTCTGTTCTTGTTGTTGTTGTTGTTGCTTACTTATTTTCGCTAGCGAGAAAGCCATAAAATAATATCACTTGTACAGATTTTCACAGCACTTTTGCTTGTTGGTGGCTTTTTTTTTTAGCTGTGATTTTAATAACATTTTATGTGCAAGTTTTTTAAATTTGAAAAGCAAATCGGGTAAACGTAATAAATAAATCGAACACGAGAAAAAGAGCGAGAAAGAGGAAAAACGGCGACTTTCAATCAGCAAACAATTACAGTTTATTTCTTTCATATCAAATTATTTTTGGCAATCGAGCGTGAAGTCAAATAAGCAGCCAGCAAACGGCCAAAAAACGGAGATCAAACAGATACAGACACATCTGCAAGGATGTCGCCCCCTCAGGGCACTTTACCACCCCTCACCCACCCTTCTCTGTCGTTGAGACTGGTGGCTGGCTGGCAAAAGGGAAAGTCATTGCAGGCGATTTAACAACTGCTGCTCGAGGATAAATATTTTATGAAATCGCATAAACAAATCAAAGACGAATCACAGATGAAAAAAAAAATAAGAAAATCACTTTCCAAAACCAAATCAAATCGAGGGGGGGAAAGAAAAAACTATGGCAGAGGGAAGGGGGAGAAAAATCAAGAGCAACGATCAAATATGACCACTCAACCGCGTTAAAGTACACATACAACATACTCTCATAAACATTAGCCCTTCGGCTAAGCATTAAGTTTGCCGTTGCCAAAATATTTGCACAGCTGAAGGGGAGGCAGGCGAACAATAAAAAGAGAGAAGAGGGTGAACTAGTAATGTGTGTGTTATATGCTAAATCGCATAAAAAATACAGACAGTTATATGTATGTGTTCATAACAATAACAAGCAATACAACTACAACAGCTATAATAATAAGAAGCAAACAACCCCAACAGAGAACAGAGATAGAGCGCAACATGTTGGCAAAAACTTCTACCCCCTACCCCACAATCGAAACGAGCCCAATTCGTTGGTTAATGTTTGCCAAATAGCCATCGCATCATCATCCACAAACCCCAATCTCTTCGCCCCTTCGCCGATCCCCGGAAGCATCTTCAAAAGCCCTTGTGATTTTTGTGCTGTTATTGAATTGTATTTAATAAAATATATGGATGTGAGTATTAGCCGCGAGGGTTGTGCTGCTGCTGCTGCTGCTGCGAGGGTTGCTCGAGACAGCAAAGAATTATATATAAATAAATAATGAAGCTTTTGTTATTGCGCAGCGATTTGGCAAGTCAAGTCCTCCCCACAGTCTAAAGTAGAAAGGTGGCTTAAAGCGGAAAGCCTTGAAAGTGAGAAGGTGAGAAGTAGCTGAAGTGCGAGTCTATTAACAACTGAACAACAGCCAAGATATATATGGACTGTGTGCCAGGCAATATATCAAACGGAGTGCCAACTGACATAAATTGTGCACTCAAATGTCCTTTTGATCGGCGACGTTCTGAATCCTGAAGGTGCTTTATGGTATATATCGCCACTGCCAATTGCAATTGGCCATCCATCAATGCCAACACGTTTACATCCGCATCTCGACCGCTTGCAAACTTCACACAAAATACATTCACACACACATAAATTTATAGTATATGAAGGACATATTGTAAATTGAAATTATTACATGCTGTAAAGTTTGTAGCAGGTGCTTATTTATGGCCAGCTGCAAACTAATCGATTTGTAGCTAAAACAGTGGGAGCGAGTATATATATTATCGCATGCAGCAAATAAGTTGTTATAGCATATTCAATTAGATGTGCTTTTGGCCGTAAGCCAGCTGAAATTTATGCGTTCGATAGTTGGTCTAATGAGTTTTTGGCCAGCTTACAACAAATGAGCAAAATTTCGATACATTTTCTCTGCCGCATGTTTGTGTGTCAAATGCCAAATGCATTATAATATTATTGATGTTGTCGACTATTTGGCTGCCTGGCAAAATGACGTCAAATGACGAGGTAATGCGCGGCAGTATAAAGCCATACAAACATTTACAATATGTGTGTAATAATAATAATAATCAAAGGCGCCTGACGAAAAACCGCAGGAAGGCGTCACATCAACGGCTAATTCAGCGGGGAGTCCTGTGAACAGAATGCTTGAACGCCTCACTGCCTGTGCATATATTAAGATAGATTACCAAACACACACACACACACACACACACATACACACTCAATGACAGCCATGAATTTGTATTAAAAGCAAAGCTCAAACTACCTTCAGTTTCGGGGCCAAAATCCGTTTGGGTATTGGCTTAATACACATGGTTGAAAATTAGCACGGCTAATGCATTGTCTTTGGCAACTCGGGCGCACCTTTAAGTGCGCATAAATTATAAGCAAGTCTCAGCATTACCATACTATTTACTTGCAACCCATCTCCAAAAGCAGCTGTAAACTTTTATCAGGCGCCTGAAACTATGCAGCGGTTTTCACGCTAACCAATTGAAGCCAGCTAAGCGGATGACTGCGGTGATTGTTGCTGTTGTTGTTGCTGTTGCTGTTCCTGATACTGATGATTATAATAAATTTAAGTAATAAAGCGCGTTAATGTTTAGCCATCAGTTAAGCAGTGACAAGGGCAAAGGCAAACTCGCGAAAGGGCTTAGAATCTTGTGGACCATAGTTGCTTCAAGTAATTTGGCTTTGTTAGGCCAAGTAAAGTGGCTTTAATCGCCAAGTAGAATAGTGTGGAGTGAGCGTTGCTAAGCTTTCAAAAGCTTCAATTGTGGTTTGTGTGCAGATATAATACCCTGTAGCAACTGTTCAAATGAGGGATGTGTCTCAATTTAAAGCCGTGTTAGAAACGTGAATGAATTGAGCCCTTTCCTATAAAAGTCAATGTCTGGGAATGTGCTTAGAGAAGCGTTTTGAAAGTTTTATGAAACGGAAATCAAGTCAATTGAATTCAGTTACAGTCACAAAGTCTCAAGTCATGCCATAATGATACCAATTAATTTCAAACGATTTAAAATGTGCCACAACACAGAAGAAGAAGAAGAATAAAAAGAGGAAGAGCGATAAGGACTTCCTACAAAATTGATGCGTGCGGTGAAACATGTTATAAAATATGCAGCAGCTTGTGATGCGAGGTAAAAGTTAACAAGCACACACCATGCGTGTGTGTATGTGTGTGTGTGAGAACAAAAGCGAGAAGAGAAAGTTGGCCGCAAGGCGTACAAAAAGTTTTGCACATTTAACAATAAAAACTCATTAATAATATGCATTTAAGTTTTAATTGAACTACTTAATGGGCAGGGGAAACGGGAGGGGAGTGGGACATGTTGATCTACAAAAAGATATGTATATATGTCAATGTTGTTGTTCTTGTGTTCGTGTGCTCTTGTGTTCTTGTTAATGCCGTTGGGCCTTGTGGGGCGAAACATGAAAGGAAATTGTTGTATGCTCTCATTATATACATGGAAAAATGGCCGCAAACAAATTGCGCAATTGCAATGCATCTGTGTGTGTGCGGTATGTGTGTGTGTATTTGTTTTTTTTAATGGATGCAGTTTGAGTTTTTACTCAATTGAAATGTGTTCTTTGTGTTGCATAGAAAAGGTGCGTAATTAAAACGATGCTGCTGCTGCAGACAATTAAACGCATGCCACAAACAGACACACAAAATACCAAACAGGACAATGGAAAGCAGGCAAGCAACCAACAACAACAACAACAACACACAAATAGGGATAAAACGAGCGATGGGCTCTCTCGCTCTCTCCCCCTCTCTCTTTCGGTGTATTTAATTGCGACGACAGAGAGAAGAGTCTTTAAATTTATGACAGCGAGATGGGGTCAAAAGAAACGTGTGGCAGAGTTGTCAAGTTGCCGGAAATTGAATTCTAAAATATTTATGGTAACAGAAGTAGGAGATACAGTTCAACGTAGCGTGAATTTTTGGGGAACACAAGTGATTTATGCAGATTGCAAATGGAACAAATAAAACCGAAACTGAAACCTAAAAACCAAATGAAATGAAATGCTACTTATGCATGCATGTCCCACTGTGTGTGTGTGTGTGTGTGCTTGTTTGTTAAAATATGCAATATGTATGTATGTTGTAAATGTTTGGCTGTTGTTTGATCAAATCGTGGTCTGCAACACTTATTAGTTGCTGTGTGTGTGTGTTGAGCCATAGATTTATTGAGAGCAATCAGCGGGATTTGGGGTGTTCCGTCAGGATCTCTGTGCAGATGGCATCGAAAGTCAATTTCGGTTGCGTGTCACATGCTCATTTGTCCAGTTTATGGCTCAACATCATTTGTTCGGCCCATGAAGCGGACAAGCGTTCTTTTATGCCCTTCAATAAATTCTCGCTTCCGGCTGTTATACTATCCTAATACCTGTTTATTGTTGTTGCTGTTCCTGCTGTTCCTGCTGTTGTTAACCAAATGCAATTTTAAGCTGCTGACCGAAGCTTGTTAGCCGAATTTAGCCAGCTGTGCAATAAATGTCTATTTGGTCAAAAGTTCTTTTGAACTGAGGCATATCTAATGAGTGGAACAATCGCATTCTATGAAGTTGAAACAAAAAAAACTTTATTAACTGGAAAAACGACTCGTGTGTGGCAGGCATCAAAAACTTTTTAGCAAAATAATCAAATTGCAGTTTTGTAGCTATCAAAAACAGGCAAAAGAGAGAGAGAGAGAGAGAGAGAGAGAGAGAGAGTTTTTCTTTTGTTGTTATTTGTTTGTGTGTTTTTAGTGTGGAGAGGCGTCGCAAAAAATCGGTTAGAAAATCCTATTTATATTTGGAAACAATAACCATTCAATTCGAGCTAACGATTGGGAGCCCAACTACAGTGAAACATAACGAACCAATTGAGCCGGACACGGACACGGACCCGGACCCTTTGGGAGAGGCGAGGCGGGGTGCGTGCAACTGCTGTCGCATTTATTACCAGTGTTGGCAAATATGTGAAAAACTTGCATTGGCTTTAAAGAGAAAGCATTTCAAATGGTCCTGGTAGGTCCTGGCCACAGGCGCGACGACACAAACAAAACGTGAGCCGCATACAAATAAACAAGGATCTGTGTGAGGAGTGGGGGTGGTGCATATGTGTGTGTGTGTGGTTGCTGGTCAGCTTTGGAATTGAAACAAATGCCACAGCAACTGGGCGTGCCTATAAATTTTTTACAAAATACGTTGGCATAGGTGCAGCTGTGTATTTATAGCTACACATACATACATACATATATGGCCAAAGCTATAGAATTGTCCTGGCCATGGCCACTGTACGTTGAGTATGGTTCTTGAAAAGGACAAGCCATAGCATTGTTTAGTGCCAGTGTTTGGCTCCCAGACATCAAAAAACATTCAAATGCAGGCAGCATGTGTTTCATGCCTTCTCCTCCAGATTTTAGATGCATTTCACTTGGTTCTGTGTTTATGCCTACAGGTGCTTCATCTAGTCAATCTCACCTGCTTCATTGCCCCCACTCAAAAGCATCACAGCTGCCAAAGTAGCAACTGATGAGTGTGAAACAAATTTGATGCAGTCAGAACTCATGTGTCTCGAATAATTTGCAACTCTGTCATCCCTCAACATTTAAGATTGCCTCTTTTATTTCTACATATTCCAATAACATAAAAATAAAGATTAACTGAATGGAATTTCAGCTCGTTGTGCTGCAATGTCAATCAGCTTAGCGTGATTCGATGGCTGTCAATTGCAATTACGTAAAAGTCAAGTCTTCTACAAATCACAACGTGCTCTCAGGGAGAGAGATATGTACAGAGATTGCATTGCTTCTGATGCATGTGCTTCATGTACATCATTTGTCCTGCCCGCTAATGGAAATCCCTCTGGTTGATGTGCATTTGTCAAATAGTTTTGCAGCTTTGTCCATGCATCACACCTTCACACGCTTCGCTTTTTGGGGGTCCGAGGTCCGAGTTCACTCCCTGACGCCTTCCTATTGCATTTGGCACAAAATTCAGCTCGTTCTCGTTCGATTAGTTGATGTGTGTGAGCAGAGCAGAGTTGGCAAATACTTTGGCACCAAAATGGATGTCACTGGCATGTGATGTGATGTGGCCAGCACCAGGACACCAGCTGAGTTGCACGTTTTATGGCCACAGCGGCAACTTTATCCTTAGCTGACAACGACAACGACAACGACAACGTCTGTTTCGACTTATCCTCATCCGGTGACGTTTCTCACATGTTCGCTGCCATTTTGTTGCAATATTTATGTGTGTGTGCTTGCTTTCATGCACTCGAGGTTGCTGCTCCTGTCTTCCACTTCTTCTCCTTCTTTTTCTTCTTCTTCTTGTTCTTCGTCACTTTTAGCCTGCCACACGCGTCAACACTTGCAACACTGGCAACACCCAATGAGCTGAATGTGAAGTGTTGCATCTTTTAGGCGCTTGCTTCTCACTCTCACAGTTTTTCAGCTTATAAATTTGTCATACGGCAATTTGAGCAAATTTTTAAGCGACTCTTCCGCAAACGTGCAAGTATCTTCCTGTCGCTGCTGTTGCTGCTGCTGCTGTTGATGGGTTAATGCAGCAAATGAAAACCACTTAGTTTACTCATTTATAGATGATATAACCAATACATTATTAAAGCCACTTTAAAGTTGTATTTTATCTTTCTAATCTTATTTCGTATTAGGATCCTTTCAGTTTTCAATTTCTGACAAAGTATTTGCTTCATTAGAAGCTTTTAGCAAACTTTTGCAATGTCAGTAGAAAGTTAAAAATCAAATTAGAATTTTTGTACCAAACATATGTATACTTTTGCTATTTAACTTCTTTGAACTGACGCTCTTAGCTATTATGAAGCGCTCTAATCAACCATTAAGCTACTGCATATGCAAATTTTTTAGCAAATGTTTGTGTGTTTGCTTGTGTGTGTCTGAGTGTGTGTGTGTGTGTGATAATCACTGCACATGAATTAAAAAGTTTTTGGCATGCGAAAATATTTTGCAGTTTAAAGCAATTTGAAGTCATTTGTAGCCAATTTACAAATGTCTGCCGCTCACTCTTCGCCTCAGGCTGTGTATATGTGTATGTGTGTGTTCTCAAATGCAATTACGACTGTGAATAGGTGGCCATGGCTTCTGTATGCCAATGCGCTCAGCTTTTCTGTCGTTCGTTCGTCGCCATTTTATACCCTGTTCTTGTGAAAAAAGAAAGCTCGTTCATACAAATAAAATAAGTGTTGCATAAAGCTAGGGATAATTCTGTTAAAATTCAACTGATTTCTGTAGGTAAGGCTGTTTTCCTATCTTATAATGAAATTCTCGCTTCCTTTCTTATCAACCTTATTACAGAGCACTACTTAGTCAAGTATTCCAAAGAAGCTTATTCTTTTTTTTTTTTTTTTCTACTTAAATAAGTCATGCTAATGGCAAACCATTAGCGAAAATTTCGCTGGTACACACATATGAAGACATGTGTGTGTGTGTGTGTGTGTGATAATTAAGTTGCATTTGTAACTGCCATTTGGATATGCATATGCAGTATTCGTAATCACAGTGTGTGTGTGTGCCGCTGTGTGGAAATGAAAGAGAAATGCGATTTTGAAGGCTGTTGTTAAATATTTAAATGTATTCCTCGGTCCAAGGTATTAAAACTATTTTTACCACTGCCATTGTTGTTGTTGTTGTTGTTGTTTGAGCCACTGATTACACAGCGCTTACATCAAAGCCTAATTGCAAAGTAAGCTAAAAATAAAGTAGCTTACAAATCGCGAGCTGCTTTCAAGGCGTCGCTCTCGCTGCTGTTGTTGTTGCTGCCGTTTGTTCTGCTTGCTGCAGGTCATTAGGAAGCCTTGACGCCGTTTCTTTTTTTAGCATGTGAGCCTACACATTGGGTATATGATTAAAAAAAAAGTCGTCTCCAACCATCTCAAAGATATAGGTTGCAGGGTATTTGGTTATTTTCTTATCACTATTTTTTAGTTCATGGCAAATGACAGCCTCATTGACAATGCACTTAATATTTCACTTTAATTTACCTTTTAATTGGGCTAATCAACACGCTAATAGCCAGCGCAATTAACTTCCACACACAGGCTGTCCTTGTTGCCGCCTATGGTCATTTGCAGGACATATTTTATTGTTATGAGTTTTGCAGTCGACAGTCAAGTGGTTGTTGCGGTGGTGCTGCTGGTGGTTGAGTGGGGCCGCTTTCAAAATTGCACTTTAATGACTAATTTGGGTTTTTGTGCACTCGCTGCTGGCATTTGTTGTCAGCTGGCAATTGTTGCCACCAGGTTCAGGCAATTAAGAAAGCGTCAGAGTGGGAGAGAAGGAGAGCGAAACTTTGTATCTACACATATTTGCCTCTTTGTTGCACAACGGAAGCGCACACTTGAGCAATGACGAAACGACATTTCCTTAATGAAGCCAACAATCAACTTTGGTCTGTATCCGTTTTGAGTGTGTCTAATTGTGTGCTTAGACAAGAAATCTACAAGAACCTCGGGTACACACACACACACACACACACACACACACACACACATGTAAACAGATTGTGCTGTCGTAAAACTCCAACTGCAGCTCAAACTCATTTGCACCGCATTTAGTGTGGCCAACATGGCGTATGTGTAATTATAATAACCTGCAAGCCTTTTTAGCAAGCACAGCACAGCACATACTGCATGTCATTCAGTTAGTCAGTTTGTCGCTCATTCAGCTTGTCAGTTTGGCAGCTTGAACTCACCTGACACCAACAGCTCGCTGGTGCTGTTGACCAAATTGTCCATAATTGGCTGGAATGTGTAGAAGGTAAGGGTTTCCAATTTGTTGGCCTGCACATTGATTGACAGCAGAGCTGGCGTGCCACGCAGCAGCCCATTGTCGATTTTCTTTAGCAAATTATTGCGTAGATTCAAAGTTTTCAAATTGTTCAATCCATCTAAGGCTCGTTCCGAAATGCGCTGTAAAAGAAAAGAAACAACACCGGGAAATTAATATTGTTATAAAGCATTTAGCATTTATTTAAAATTTTTTATGTTTAATGTTGTTCTATATGCGCAACAATAACAATTTTTTCTGGAACTTTCCCCCCCTCTCGCCATTTAACTGTGCTCGTTTGTGTTTTGCTTGGCCGACCGAGCAAACAACATAACAGTGAAAATATATATACTATATGCATATTATATTTTCTGCCAGTTTTCCGCATTTCTGCGTATAATTTTCACTGTTTTTTTCTCGCTTTCCATTGCTTGCTATTGTTGCCTTGTTTTTACTTGCGTATTTATTTATGAATGTTTGTTTGTGAGTCTGTGTGTGTATGTGTGTGTGTGTGATATGTGCGTATACAAACATATAAAGCATATGTAGATGCATCCTTTCATTTTTTTGTTGTTGTTTTTGTTTTCAACTTGTAGTTTGTTCCGATTCGTTTGCCTTGGATTTTATTGTACGGAAAAAGTGTTTATTTTTGGGGCAGGAAGGCGACAGTAAAAGTTTCACTCCTTTCCCTTTCTCTTACTCTTACTCTTTCAGCCTGTTCGTCATTATTTAATATTCAATATGCTTTGTCGAGTGAAATGGAAAAATTATGCATATTAAATGCGCCCTTTCCACTCTCACACAAGACATTGAAAAATACGCGTACGTGTGTGCGAAGCAAAGGGAAACATTTATGTTTCTGTCATATACATATAAATTATATATGCCATACATATACAAATGTATGATATCATATCACAGTAGTTTGTCTGTTTGTTTCCTGATTGACATAAAAAGTATATTTTATTGAGATATTTTGTTATTTTGATGAGCGCCTCTTGCCGTTTTTACGAGGCGCCGCCCAATTTATCAGCTGGCAAAGGCAAAAAATTGGTTATTTATGTGCGAATTTTGTGGCGATTGTGTAAACAAAGTTGTGATTCAAACAACATCGAAAACAACAGCGAAATAATATGCAAAATCAAACTTTACGTAATCAGAACAAGTTAGAGAGCTTTAAAGCTGTGATAAAAATATGAATCTTTGGCAATTTATAACGTTTATTAAATCTTTAGTCGTGCAGGGATAAAAACACTTTCACTCGCTTAGCAGCTTAGCTGTTTATCTATTTATCTTTTTTGCAGACCCCTCGCTGACCCCTCTAGTTACTTGGGTTTTTTTTTCTGGATGTTGCGTTGCGTTTGACAAAACCCAGGCACCTAAACCTTTTAACAGCAAATGATTTATGAAGTACGCAGCAGCAGTCCACATACTCATTGGAAGAAAAAAAGTGAAGGGGAAACAAGAAGAAGAAAATGGATAACCCGAGGAAAACATGCAACGCAATTTGCTTTTATTGAAAGGGACAAGTAAGAAAGATGCCAAAAAGAAAACATATGCACAAGTATGGTATGGGCCAAAAACAATGCGAGACACTGAGGCGATAACAAGCCCAATCATTATGGCTCTGACTATGACTATGACTATGACTATGAGTATGACAAGGAAGGAAGCTAACCCAAGGAGTTACAGTTATGAAGGAGATCATCATCGGCATCAGAGTTTTGTGTCAGCCGCAGAGCATTCACGAAGATGGCGGCGAAAAAACACTTGACTAACACTTGAGAGTTGTGCGTGTGTGTGTGCGAGTGTGTGTGCGAGTGTGTGTCCTACTGGCCTGACACATATGTGCGAGTCTCGTCTGGGTGTGACATGATATGCGAGCACTTTGTAAAATGGAAAAATGGCAACACGCAGAAAATGGAAAATGAAAAGCAAAGACGATGATGGCGCCTTCTAACAATGTTGGCCAGGATATATGTGTATGCAGGATTTACGCTTATCGTTGTGCCCACGCTTGAACAGCTGTACACACACACACACACTCATCTACTTGCTTTCCCTGCGACATTCACACACACGAAGTCTGGCCATTTTTATGGCAGTTGGGTTCCTTGCATATCGGATGGCCAAAAGGAGTGCCATAAATCCATTATTCCCATGATTTGTTATTCAATATTTTGTAAGTAGATTAACTTGCAGCCAACACACACACACACACACACAGGCGTTGAAAGGATAATGCCACAGCAGGACAACGAACAGAACGTTGCGAATTAAGCTGTCGTGGTTGAGGGAAAAACATAATTTACCAATCTATTTATCATATTAGCGCCTACTCGGCAAACAGCAGGCGACAAGGAGACAAGGAGAAGAAGAAAGGATCCCCCCCAAGACGAAACTTGAACTTGCTCTGAGTGACCACTTAAATCACCACAAAAATGGGCATTCGAATTGAATTTATGACACCCAACAAACTTATTTTGTGGCCCCAAGGATGTGCGATTTATGATACTACAGTGTGCCCTGTTTCTTATGGCCACTTAAATAAGCCAAGAGACAAACTTGACCGAAACTAACTTCTTATTGATTTATCTATTTATGTATTTGAGCTCTCACCTCAATGCGATTGTCGTCCAGTTCCAGCTCCGAGAGACTCCACAGTTCGGCAAAGACAGTGTCGCCAATGAAGTTGAGATTGTTGCGTGTCAGTTTGAGTAGATTCAGATTGCCCAAGCCTCTGAAGATCTCGCTAGTCAGGACATTGATTTGATTGTGGGCCAAGTTCAAGTAGGTCAAACGAGCCATGTCCGCGAAGAGACCCTCATGTAGGGTGCTGATATTGTTGTTGTTCAGAAAGAGACGCTCACAGAGCGGCAGATTCCTGAATGCATAGCGATCCATCTCGAAGATCTGATTGTGCTCGAGGTTCAGCTCACGCAGACGAATGTGATTGGCAAAGGCATCCTGATCCAGGGCCATGATGTGATTATTGTTCAGTATGATGCGCTCCAGGAAGGGCAGATTGGCAAAGGCATAGCTCTTGACGATCTCCACTTGCGAGTACTCGATGACAATGCTGCTCAGGTTCTTCAGCGGCTCCAGGATCATCGTGGGTATATAATCCAGGCGTGCATTGTTCTGGATAACGAACTTGAGCTCACGCAGACGTTTCTGCTGATAGAAACGCGTCCAGGTCGTGTCGTTCTGATGCAGTCCCTCCGAGAACACCCAGCACTCGGCCTTCTGCACGGGCATGTGGTTCTCATCCGGCGTACAGTAGCACATCAACTTCATGTCTCGCCGGCGCATGCAGAAGCCGGTGCTGTCTATGGGTCCATTGTAGCCAGTGATGCCTGTAGACGTACTCCCGCTCACGTATGCCGAGGAGCTGCTGTAGTAGCCGCCATTGCCATTGCTGTTGCTAGTCACCGCCGAGGCGGAGGCGGAGGTGCCACGTCCACGATTGCGTCGCTCCTCCTTGTCCCGGGAACGCGCCTCGGCTGGCGCCACCATCAGGCAGCAGCTCAGCAGCATCAGCAGAATGCCGAGGCAGAGCAGCGAACCCATTTTATGGCGCTGATGATGCGGCAACATTTATCTGAAAAAACGGGCAAACAGAATGACTCAGTCAATAAAATTTTTTGTGTTTATCTGGCGCCGCAAGGGGGGTGAAAGTGGGAACAGGTCAGGTGCTGAAGTCATAAAAGTAACGAAAGAGTACAGTCAACGTTTAAGTACATAGAAAAAAATAAGTTTAAGAATTTTGGGCTCAGTTTAATCTCGAAAGCGGGATTAAACTTAATATAACGTACTTAAATATAAGTTGAACGTACTGAATACCGAGATTTAATCCATTTGTAATGGTTTTTAATTTAATTTCTTACCTTGGCAGCTTAAACAAAAAAACTCTTTGAAAAAATGGTTAGTAAATTTAAGTAATGTTCTTTACCATATGTTCAAAATGTTCTTCAATTAAGAACCAATGGAATTTTTTTGGGTTAAATCCATTGGTATTAAATTAAGTTCGTAAATCGAACTTAAAATACGCTTGCCGTTCTTGAATTTAGCCTGTATTGGGATTTGTTTAAATCTTAAACTACGCTTAAAACGGGCTATTATCAAGAATTCCGAAATTAAATTACGTTGGTCTTGATTTTTTCTTCGGTGTATTGATTATTAAATGCTCCTGCAGATGAATTGTAAGGAATATTCTTGAGTTAAACTCTGCTGGAATTGATTGAGAATTAAACTGAAGAACAGCTCAAATTGCCAACATTAAATTTGATGCTGCATAAAAAGGTTGGGTTTTGTAAATACCTTTGAGACATTGAACTGGGGTTTCATTTATTATCGTGAAAAGTGATGCGTCTTTCAATTCATTGCAGGCACACCCCTTTTACTTCCAACTCCTCCCCCCACCCATCCGACAGAAAGTTAAAACGCTCCATAAAAATGCTAATTAATGTTGTTAACTTTTTACTTTTCGCTCATATTTCATCTGCGTCACAAATACGTACACATTTTCGCGGTATCTTTTTCTCTCTCACATTCTGATTTTCCTGGGCTTTTCAATGAATGGACGAATGGTAAAGGGATGGAGGGAGGTGAAAAGTTCATGACATGGCCGTTTTCATTTGGACGTTGGTTGGTTTTTGTTGTTGTGCCTCCTGCTGGCTTTTTGCTGCCTTCATTTGACGCTCTGCTGGTTTCCATCCCTTCCCCCCCCCTTCGGTCTTACCCCCCATAAACAAATTTATTGCGCTCATAAATAACTGCAACACTGTCGCTGATTGTTCGCTCACTGGCAATGGCTTCATGAAGAGTGTTCCCCCTTCGCTGCTTTGTTCCCCCTCACTCGACTGCATTTCAAGTGTCATTTGGCAAAGTGCTCTCTAATTATGCTCGTAGTATTTTTAATAAATTAATAAGTCACATCTGACACTGGGCATATTTTTGGGAAGCTTCTTCCTTCAGTCTCTCATACTTTCTTTCAAATTGGGATAATGAAGTGTAAATAAGTTATTGGCAGTTGTTTCAAGTGAGTCATCGTTCGCCAGTGATTTGCATAAAATATTGTCTTTCACGGCTTAAAATCCTGCTGCTGGATTATATGGGCGTGGCCGAGAGTCGAAAGTCATTTGAGTTATTGACTTTGGCATGCTTCATTACATTGATTATCGTTATAAATTTTAAATAAAACGATGATAAGTGTTTTGATTGTTGTGTCGCCGCCTGTCTGTCAACTGCCTGCCAAAGTTCAAGGTTCAAGCTTACACCACAGGATTAACTACACAAAACACTTACACTGAAAACTTCAGGCAGTATCAAGCAGCACAGAAGCTCTATCCAAGGACTTGATGACTTCAATTTAAATATCAAAGCAAAGTCAAAACTAAACTGCCATATACACCAGCACACACCCACACACCCACACACACACACACACATACAAATGGACCACAAGAGCCGCAGCTGAGAAGATATGGGGAATTTGGTGAGGTGAGAAGACTTTTAAGATATATCCTTGGCATTTTTAAGTGTGTTGTCAAGCAGCAAATCAAAAATCTATACACATTCGTGTATGTGTGTGTAGTCCTGAGTGCTACACGGCATGTTTGTATGTATATGTAATTAGATTTCCACACTCACACAGTAAGTTATCCCTATATACAATATATATATATATTCATTGGCACATGTGCAGCAAGCGGCGCTGACAGCCACAGCCAATTACTCAAAGCCATGAATGATGCATGGTGAAGAGAGGAGGAGGAGGCTGAGGTGAGAGGTGGAGAGAGTAAGGCGGGGGGAAGTAGTGCAAGCAAATGAAAAATCAATTTGTTGTTTAAGCATAAATCATAAGATTTATGCGACTTCTCACAGAATTCATAAGTCATTTATCAACAGCAAAAAGTTTTTCATGTCACAAAACCAGACAACAACAACAACAACAACTTGGAGAAACATCAACAACAAAGACACAGATTGGAGATACTTTAAAGAGATAGGTAAGGGCACTCAAAAACTAAAGTGAAAGTCAACTAAATCGAATTTTGTTGCTACCTACAACTTAATACATTATGACCACAAAAGTTGCAACAGGACCTTGACAGCATCCTAGTGAATGAAATTGCAACAAGAAGCCATTTGTCTTGGGCTGTTTATAATTTCGATTTAACTTTCAATGTGCGAAAAGGGACGCATATGTTTAAACTGTCTACAGGGGGGAGGGCGGAGGAGAGGAAGGCAACTTGTTGACGTCGTCGTCGACCTAGTAGAAAATTGGAGCAAAGCCGCAGCTAAGCTGTCAGCCAGGGGCGAGAGGAAAGGGGAACGAATTGGATGCACAATAAATTTGTTGCCGATGGAAATTCTCTTGGCTTTAACGCTTTGCTTCTATTTTTATACCCCGAACCCATAAAATGTGTAAAAGGGGTATAATGGTTTTGTGCAAAAGTATGTAACAGGCAAAAGGAAGCATCTCCGCCCCTATAAAGTATATATATTCTTGATCAGCATCAACAGCCGAGTCGATATAGCCATGTCCGTCTGTCCGTCCGTCTGTCCGTCTGTATGAGCGCGTCGATCTCAGAGACTATAAGAGCTAGAGACTTCAGATTTTGCACAAAAGCTCATCTAAGTCCTCGGCAGTACCAGTTTGTTTCCGATTTGCGATACTATTTCCGTTTCCATAATACACATGTGATCGATAACATAAAAATGTCGAATATCGAAAATATAAAACATGTTATAGAAACTTGATACATTATAATGAAAATCTGTAAAAATTGCACCGATATCGGTTGAGAAACACCAGATATATCGAAGATTGAAGTTTAGGTCACAGATGCATATAGACAAAAACTGTACGCGTTAAGTATTGGGTTCGGGGTATCTCCTAGTCGGGAAATCTCGACTAGAGCATTCTTACTTGTTCTGTTCAGTTTTGTGCTCTGGCTCGTTATGGCCCCTAAACAGGGGCAAAGTTTTGCCTTATCAAACACAGGCCGCATTGAATATAAACATTACAGCCGCCAACAGGCTAAAAACGCTCCGAGGGGAGTGTGAAATGAAGTTGTGCAAGGAGAGGCTCTGCTGATGAAGACAATGGGAATGAGAATGACAAGGAAGAAAAAAATCGGATCTCGTTGATGCTGCTTCTTTTTGGTTTGTTTGTTGTCTGCGTGTGGAAATTGTTTTCAATTTTCGTTATTTGACAAATGGTGACACTTCCGCTGTGGCAGAAGCAGCAGCAGCAGCCAGCAGGACTTTAACAATATGTCTGCCAGCCTGGCAGGGGAGCCGTCCTACGTCCTTCTCTGTGTGTGTGTGTGTGTGTCCTGAGGTTTTGTCAACAATAAGTTTATACGTCAGAGAGTGAGAGTGGGAGAGGGAGGAGTCGTCATCGTCATCATTGTTGTTTATGACATGCTCGTGTGTGGCCCGTGTGCTCATCCTCATAACCATCATCATCATGATCATCATCATCGTCATCATCGTATATTATGAGGGACATACATATATCCTGGCCAGCTGCATGTGAATAACTTTAAGCTGTGACATGGCACACATGGAGCCAGGACCTAGCCTCCCCCCTCACACACCCTTCCCACTTCCCACTTCCCACCTTCAACCTAACGGACGTGCTTGACTTTGACTGACTGCTCCTGGATACGGGAACTCTCTCCAGTTTATTTTGGCTGCACAAACAGCAGCAAAAAAAAAGCAGATACAAAGCAGACAGTTGGCGGCATTCCTTAACCAAAGTGCAGTCATGTCTTGATCCCCTCGCTCCCTTCGCTCTTGTGTCTGACAAATGGTCAGGCTAAAATGGCCCACAAAGCGTTGGCCATCAATCAAGCCAGTTATGATGACGTCCGCACACTCTGTTTGTTCTCTCTCTTTTTGTTTTTTTTATCTCCTTTCATTTTATTTATTTATTTTATTGAAATGTAGCATTTGATTTTGTTAGTTGTGCGCCTTCTTTCTGACTTTCTCACTTTATCACTTTATCATTTGGTTTGTTTGCGTCACTGCAAAAGGATTACGTTTGCCACTTGGCATTGTCAGCTGTCACCAGCAGCAGGAGCTACCTTTCTAGGACATTTTTTTTTTTCATATTTCGCTTGAATTGACTCGTATTGGATTAAAGGCAGATAGAAGTATTCAATTTCATTTCCATGTCCTAGTAACATCTAAATTTTGCTTAATGTTAGAACTGTAAGCAATGAATATAAGTTATTAAAGTGTCTAATATTAGAGCAAGAAGTTTCATATTAGTTGTCGCTATAGCTGTCATTTATACGCATATGTATATGCATATTTTTTTATTGTCAGCAATGTCGCACTCTATAAATACGATTTCATAAATTGCTTGCCATTTACTTTGTGACATTCGCGCCAAGTTCGACTGTCAGGAGTTGTGAACGAACCCTTTTGCTGCTCTTCTTCTTATTATCATGCGAAAAAGTCATTGCCAGCTGTCACAGTGTGCTGTCCCCTACACACACGCATACATATATAGTGCATGTATATATACTCTATTCCCTGTGCTAAAAGCAGAGCTTTGCCAAATCTGCACACACATTGTTGTTAGTGCTTCTCTGCGCACTTTTGACTACTTTTCGCTGCTGCTCCTCCTACCCTCCATCCATCCTCTTATTTCTTTTTTTTTTGGCTTTTTTTTTGGCTTTTAGCATACCTGTCAGCAGAATAAAATGAAAAGTAGTTTCCAGTGCAAACTTTCGCTCATCGTCGCCTGCCATCCTCGCTGCTTCTGCTGCTTGCCGCCATATTGTTGACACATATTTTCGTCGCAAAGTTATATGCAAACTGGCCCAACAGGCAGACAGACAGACAGCCACGCCCACTTCAAAACGCCCCAATGCACTTGAGCCACCTAGCCCATTACTTTGACTGTCATTTTTTCACTTAGAATTCGTTGTTGCTTTTGCTTTTTGGCTCCTATTATTATTATTTGCTCTTTTTTCGTTTTTGCCAGTTTTGCTCTCAAGTGTCGAGCTTTAACTTTTGATGCACAATTTGTTGTTTGCCACCAGCACCACCATTCAAGTCTAAGCCTGTTTGTTGCCAACTGCTTAATGCTAAAATTGGCAGCACCTGAAGCCTGAAGACTGCCTGACTGTCCTGGCAGATAAGTAGTCCTTGGACTCATTCTCACTCTCCTTTTCTCACGTTTTTGTGTTAGCCATTTTGCTGTCTTCACCTTTTTTGCGTGTTGACGGCGAAGGAGGAGAGCGAAATTATTATTTTCACCGTTGACTGCAAGTTTGTTGCAACTTTTCCTGACGCAAAGTGAAAATTTGTCATGCTCGTTGAGCAGCTTTGCTAAGTATGTGTTTGTTTCTTTGCTGCTGCCTGACTGATATAATAAATTCCTTCAGTTTAGCAGAAAATGCTCACGAAGACAAACATAAACCCGAAAAACACAAACACAAACAAAAACACAAACACTACAAACATAAATACAAAATTCGAGAGCATCGTGAATTGAGCCATGGGGATTTTTGTTTCCAAAAATGAGTCGTCTTCTTCTTCTACGTCTGGGGAAACTTTTAACTCGACTGTCAAATATTTTAACAATTTTACATAAAACATTATCTCTTTATCCCCCGCTCTCTTTCGCTCTTTCGCTCTCTCTTTTGGCTCACATGTCTGAGCTGTTGATGTTGAAAGTGAATACGAAATACGCTTAGAGCCCCAAGGATGCTTAACCTTCTTTTTTATTCCCGCCCCGCCCCATTCCATCTCTTGCCTCTTTAATTAGCTAAGTTCTGAGTCTGTACCAACTACTTCTATGTTTGTTCCGCTGTCTGGCACTCTCACCTTTTGATTAAGTGTACGTGGAATAAAGGGCCTCGTCACGTGCGGGCCTCTTTTAAAGAACAACTCAAGTCCTTTCTGCTGACTAATGTGTTGACCTGCAAGAAACAGAGAGAGGGAGAGAGAGAGAGAGAGACGAAATTGAATTAATGTGTTAAGTTTAGCAATAGGAACTAAGCGTTAGAAATTAAGGCGCACTTTTACGCATTTCATTTAAGCCATAACCCAAAATTTAATTATACATCAAGTTTTCATATTATCTTTATAGTTTTTTCCTACGTATAATAACATTATTAGCGCTGCTGTCAGTTCTGCCACTTTGTTGTTGTTGGGGGCGTTCGAATGGGGCGTGGTCAGAGAAGTACTACTACTAACGCAACACAAATCTAATTGCGTTAATTTTCCTTGTCGAGACGGTCCAAAATGGGGCCCAGGACATGCGATTACGTTAAAACTATTAACACGCAGCAGAGTGCGGGAATTAAGCAACCACATATGTGTACACCCAGAAAAAAAAACGACAAGGGAATCAACTACGAAAATAGTAAATTTTACTATGCGGGTTTTAACTCAGAAACGTAGTAAAAATCACTATAAACAATGTTCATTCAACTAAAATCATAGTTAAACAGCAAAATGAACCTGAAACGTATTTACTTTTAAGTGCCTGCACCTTAAAACAAAATGCGTAAACTTAAAACTGACAATGCATGTTCAGTTAAACGTTGAAAAATATTTAAAAATGAAATGTCCGTTTTAATAAATTAATTAAACGGGAAATCCAGGTTCGAATCCCGTCGCAGGCTATCATATTTCCTATTCGGTGAGTTTTGATATAACCTAATTTTCATCTCTCTAGCATTTTTAATAATTTAAATTATATTTCTAACAATTCTAGTAGATGCATGCGAGTGTATTAAAATCAAGATTATTGTACTTGGTTTTTAGGTATCCGAAATGTTAAAATGAAAAATTGCATATTCAAATTTAATATGAACAATATTCGAATTTTATATTTTTGTGCATCAATATTTACATACCAACACCTTAATTTAACTATGAAAAATGTTAATTTTACTATTTCATAGTAATTCTTGACTTAAACTTTTCACTAGTCAAGTTTACCATACTCATGTTTACGATGAAATTATACCCGAATATAGTTTAATTTACCATGAATATGGTTATCTGTACTACGTTTTTCTCTGGGTGTACATGTGTGTGTGTGGGCGTTGGGCAGTTGCGCGTTATTCAAATAGTTTTATTTACCACGCGCTCGCCTCATAACATTTCTCTTTTTTTCTGCGTGTCCATTGTCCATGTGGGGGGAGGGGAACAACCAGAACCATGATGATGACGAACCGTCGAAGCAATTCCCTAGTCTGAACTTAAATGTCATGGGGCAGACACACACATGCATGTACATACACACACATATGTGGCACTATTGTGTTTTGGGGGGGCATAAAATGAAATAATTGCATTTGCTGCGCCTACAAAAACAAATTACTACAACAACTAAAGCACACACACTTAAACACACACACAACCTCCCACCCTCTTCGCAGTTGGGTTGGAATTTAACGTGTACACTTGGAGAAATTGCATAATTTGTACTCAAGAGCGATTATAATTCTCAATTGGTTGCACTTGAGTGTTGGAGCAGCGTTTTTCTCTGAGTGTAGCCAGAAACGCAGCTCCCCTCCTTTGCATAAGTCGGCAATTATAATCGCTGCTATCGCCTCAATCGCAGACCACTTTTTGTGCCGGGCTTTCTTTTTTTTTCTCTTTTTCTCGTTTTTTACTCATTGCTGTTAATTATGCCCGCATTTATTTGCCCAACTCTGAGTTTAATAAGCTTTATACTGCCCCATAATATAATGATATAGTTGGAAACGCTTTGGGGAATATTACATAGTTGCTGGACTATATCGTTGTACTCGAATCTAGACTATTCAACATTTACATTCACATATATAACGAACGAATGTCAAACAAGTTCAGCAATTGGCGGCTGCTAAGGCGACCGACAAAGTGGCAGGAAAGCAAAGCTTAAATCCATAACAATTTGTTATCAAGTGCAAGCTAACTACATGTAAATAATAAAAATGTGTATGAATGTTGCAATCAAAAAGCAACTTCAGTTTTTACAACGTAAATGTCAAAAGTCAATTTCAATTGCCATGTAATTTCTATATCTGACATGTTCATTTTATATGTCCTATGTACATACCTATGAGGAAATTTAATAATTGTCTAAGGAAGAAAGATCTTAAATAAAAAAAAAGTTCATTTTATAAATTTACGAAATTTGTGTTCTAGATAGGGTTTTTGGCTAATATTCCAGGAATAATCACAAGAATTGTTCTCTTGTCAAACTGTCGCTTGCTAAAGTTTCCCCAATTTAGCTTAATCACTTTGCCAGCTTCTAGCTCGTTTCTTGTCTTATTTTGCAAGTGTATAAAGAACAAAAGTTCAACGAGGAGGAAGATGAAAAAGCAGAAACATTTAGCCAAAAATTGCAGCAACGTATCCTTTTCATATGGGGCAATAAAAATTTAATATAATTACGCACAATTTCCAGTTGAAGTTTATGGCCAAAACACACACACACACACATAAAAGCAGACACACTTATGCAGAGGCAAGAAGAAGAGAGAAAAGACACGCAGTGACTTTTGACAGGCGCTAGGGTCCTGGCTTCTCACTTTCCAGCGAGTTTATGAGAGTCGCCGCCAAGACAAACATAAACACTTGTGTGTTGGAGACAAGAAGAAGAAGAAGAGGTTAGGGTGGATGCAGCTGATTTCATAAAGTGTAGGAAGCCAAAGCTTTGAGCTCAACTGTTGCGACAAATAAGCGATAGCAAAGCAGCAGAATGGAAGGAGCTGGAGTTCGGGGAAAGAAAGGAAAGCTGCCTGCAAGTCGACAATAAAGCGTTGCGGAAAAGTTTACAAGTTGCCTGAAGGGCGAGGGCGTAGAGGGGAGGAAGTGTTGCGGCTGTTTTCTACACACACACACACACACAGCCAAACACATCGCCTGCGAGTTAAATATTTGTTGCTGTTTTTTGCTTGTTTACATTGAAGAGCCAAAGCTAAAGCAAAGGACGAGCGAATCCTGTCACCGTGAAAAGGAGAGGAGAGGAGAGGGGAGAAGAGGAAAAGGGGGGAGGTGCATGCTCCACATTTGCCCGCAGCAAGTTGTTATTTCTTAATATTGAGTGCTGCTCCTGCGGCTGCTTTAGCTTCTTCTGCTTCTTCTTCTGCTTTAGCTCCAGGAGCGGGCATATGTCAGGCGACTTAACCTTTGACAGTGCCACACACAGCTTGCCACATGCCACCCACTAACCACCATTTGGCCATAAATTGAGTGGCGTTTGTCTGCTGCCAATGTAATCAGATCATTTTGTACGCTTCAGCGAGTACGCGAAACTTTTATTTGATTTTGATATGAGAAAACCTTTTCGATAGAACGTGCCACAAAAAAACACAGCTCGATCCAATGAAAAAGTTTTTTACTCAAGCAACTTGAGATGACTTCAACAATTAACCTGTTGATAACTTTAGATGCTGGCCCTTCTTTTAGTTTAAGTTTAGAAACTAACTGGGCTCTTAACACAGATTTCAAATATGAACTTTAAGTTCTTTCCTGTTTTACGAACTCTATCTGTCAATTGGCGTTAATGTAATTATGTAATAAACATGCGTTAATGGTGAGGGGTGCAGCAGACAACAGCCGCTAATAATAATTAGCTGGCAACAAAGGCAACAACAACAAAGTCCTGGACATATGTATATATATATTTTGTTGTTTACTTTTAGGCGCTTATATTTTGGCTCGTGTCGTCAGCTGGCTATTAAAAGTCCTATGCCAAATGGCCATAACAACTTCCGTGTGACACAAGTATGTGTGTGTGTGGTGCGTGGTGTGTGTGTGTGTGTGTGTGAACAGTTGTGCCCCGCCCAGATCTCATTTACAACAATAAACAGCAGCATAAAAGCCATGAAACTGATTTTTCACGCCATTTTCGTTTACATTCAGTTTTCTGTGTATTCTTGTTTGCTTTCGCCTTGGCCTCGTCCGTCGACCAGGGCTGCCAACGCATGTGTAATTAAAATATAATAATTTTCGACGAACAAAACAAACCAAAAAACAGAAAAACCAGAAACGAAAGAAGCATTGAAAAAGCAGAGAAAGAAGCTTGTGTATTTATTGTGACGAAGTTTCAAGCGCTGCAACATGGGGCAGCTGGATAGTACATGGGGATTGGGGTAGCGTGCTGTGGGGCAATGATGATGATGATCACAATGATGGCCGCCCAGCACGCACCTGTCCAGGGGAGCTCCTCTGTTCTGTTCGGCTCGGTTTTTTTTTCATTTTTTTGTATTCATTTCATTTTTTGGCACATTTGTTACGCACCATAAATGAAAATGCTTATATAAATATTTCATATTTTTACCTACACACACACAGACACAACAAGAAGCAGCTTGCGCGCCCCTTACCTGCCAGCCACGCCCACCACATTTCACATTTCACTTTTCAGTCGGAAAATTTCCGCCCATTAAATTGACATACGCGTATTCGCATTCACATTCATTTCCTCTCCTATTCTTCCATTTCATGCACTTTCCGTTGGGTATTAGAATTTTCTCTTCAAGTTTGTAACAGCGAATTTCTAGCTTTCAGGTTAGTGTACATAATCTTCGGCGTACCTCTAAGACAACTGTTGTTTTTTTTTATAGCTCGCCCTTGTTCGCTTGTTTGCACAAGTTTTGTAATATTTCGGGTTTATGTTTACAGTTGGCAAACGCATTAAAATCACAGATTTACATTTTTTGTTCCTTCTCATGTCCTGCTGAATTATTTAGTGTTGTCGCACCACCCCCCCTTCACACCTCTACCCCCCCACCCTACGACCTTCGTGGGTTGTGGACAAAAAGTATTCGCATTATTGAATTTGAATTTGAATTTGAAGACTGGCGACAGGCTTCGAGGCTTATTGTTTCAAATGTTGTTTCCGTCGCAATCTCGAGAATGTAAACTGTTGATAGCCCCTGCTGCACACACACACACTTACACACACTCTCAAAAGAAGAAGGGGCTTAGGCTGTGTGTGTGCCAAGTTGAGCATGGAAATTATTTTTTAATAAACACAAAGCACTCACAAAGGGGGAACAAAACTGAGACGCATCCGCATTCGCATCCGCATGGCCTGTTAAAGGTGGCAAGGTGGCAAGGGGGCAAGTTCTCCTGAGCCATGTTGACTGTCTGTATGTGTGTGTGTGTGTGTGTGTGTTTGTGTTCAGCGAGTGGCAAGCAGCGTCGAGCGCAAAATAAATAAACCCACTTTAATATGCGCTCGTTATATTATTTTCTTTTCATTTTCTTGATTTTTTTGCTTCTTTTTTTCCTTTCTTTATTCTTGCCTGTTTTTTTTTAGCGCTGCCTTTGCTGTTATCGCGTTTTTCTTTCGCTTCTTTTTTGTATTCCTACATTATTTTCTTTCATTTTTTTGCGTGTTGTTTTCCCACCCCTCCCTCCTTTACCACTCCCCCCTCGATCTGACGCTCGGTTTCGCTTGTTTGAAGTGCCACGCTCTATTTAAAGGCAAATTGTCTGTAGTCCTTTTTACAAATATTGTGTTTCTTTCCCTTTTTTTTTTTATTTATTTTCGTTTTGTGTTTTTGCATATTCTCTGCTGCATCCACCGCCCCCACAACTTGCTTTCCTCCCTCTTTTCCCCTTTTTGTGGCACAGTCAAAAGACAAACTCGCGGGCAGAAAAAAAAGCGAATTGCGCGATCTGGCCAACGAGAGAGTCTAGACATTGTGGAATTAGGTGGACTTGGCAACTCAACAAATAGCTCTGTCTAAAAATGCATAGCTGCGGGGTGCTCTCTAAGCCCCTTCACCCCCAACCCAGCCCCCCTGACAGGGGCAGGCCACAAATGCTAAAAAGAAAAAGAGAAAGGAGAGAGAGAGCTGCTCGCTTGAATTAGCATTTGAAACAAGTGCGCTGACCTGTAGAGTAGCAACAACAAAGCAGCAGCAGCAACAACAAAGTCCGAATTATTGCATGAAACAATGCGGGTCAAGTCAGTGTAAGGGGCGGCTTAAAAGCAATTTATATTTAAACATTTTAACGGGCATCTCCTTCAAATTTTAATAGTTTTTACAAAGTCGGAAAATAATATTGATTCTGGACTCCGTTCCAAATTTTTTAAGTTTCAAGAACATAACTATTACTACTTTAGTACTTATAATTTCCTTTTAAATAATAGGGTATCTAATCCTAGCTGCAATAATTTCTATACAATGAATAATTTAAATTCAAAATTTCACTTCATAAATTTAATTATATTTACCAATTTAATCCGTACTTTTTAATATTGCTATTTCTAAATTTCTTCAATTAATAAAATTAATTACTGCGATTAAATGATTTTACTTGTTATATGTATTTTCAGGTCGTTTCAGGTGCTCTTGGCGTGGAAATAAATCCTCTAGCTGGGACATGGATCCTTAAAGGAAGGCCTAGTTTCAATTACACACGCACTTGGCAAAATATCTTGGTGGGTTTGTTTGGTGGAAGGGCGTTACACGCATAAAGTATGCCATTCCCCTAGAAACTTCCCACCCTCTCCATCACCCTCTCTGGCTATATAGCATTTCCTTTTGCAATTGTTGCGCCTTTTATTTGTTTGCTTTTTTCTTGTCGTCGATTCGTGTCATTGCCTTTGTTTGCTTTGCAGCCTTTTGCCCCTCATACACTTTCTCCCTTTCCCTTTGCTCAGATTCGTGTTTATTTTCCTTCTTTCTTTCTTGTTTTTTGTACATATATTTTTGTTGAGCCTGGTGCAGAAGCGAAAGTGGAGAGCAAAGAGCAAAGGACTCGAAGCGGCACGCATGTTGCACACACCCTTCCCTCGGTAGCCCCTCGGTAACCCCTCGCTAACCCTCTCTCACGGCACACTCGTTAAAGGTAGAAATTTATTGTGTCTTATTATTATTTTTTTATTGACAATACGTGACGCGTACGCCAAAAAGGACAATCGCTCAGTGTGTGTGTGTGTGTGCATTAGTCCTGAGTCCTGAGGATCCTCGCTGCTGTTGCTGCTGCGCATACATAAAACGAATTTGTCCAATCGATACGCAGCGTTTTCCCTTTTGTTATTTTATAATTTTCGATTGTTTTGTTTTGCTTTGCATCGCTTTTATAGTTGTTCTCATTGTTCTCATTGTTGTTGTTGTTGTGATTACTTTTAGCTGACATTGCGCCTTTTGTTGGCCTCAATCTAGCCCGCATTGGACAGGACGTGGCCCCCATTAAAATGCGCTTAGACCTTCAACTAGCGCCGTTAATCATTATTTACTCGCCATCGCCCAAAAGGACGAAGCGTGTCATAAGCTCCACTTTCGGTGGTGAGGGGGGAGGGTGGTGCGGTACCACAAATCGAAGATTACGGCAAACAATTAAGTTAATCACATCTGTTTTGCTTGCTCATTTTCCGCAACAGCCGCCTTTGTTAACAATGAACAAAAAGTAGAAGGAATGAAGACATTGCGCATACGCCCCGTTATCGCACTTCATCCAATCTTTCCACTTGCTCCTCGCAGCAAACTTCTTAAACAGCCAACAAGACTTTTCTACCTTCCGTACACACACACACACACACACACACAAAATTAGAGAGAGACAGACAGAGTGCTCGACGACAAGCGTTTATCTATGGCTGTGGAAAAAGTTTCTTCTGCTGTCTGCCGAGTGCCTGAGGTTAAGTTTTTCGTTTGCTTCAATTAATTTTCATTTGTTTACTAATCTAACAAATTAAACTAACGGTTAGTTCTCGCTGCTCGTAGGAGCAGGGTTTTTACTCTTATTGTGGGTTTGTGGTTAGGTTTGGTTTGGGTAGCGGAAATTGAGAGGAAAGGATTTTGGCCACTGGATTGTTCTTGACATTGTCAGCTGAAATTTTAATCATAATTATTATTAAACGGCATTTGCAGTTCAATCGCCAAAGTTTACATAACTAAATGCTTCCTCCCGCCATCTGTCTGAATATTTAATTTCAATTATATTCTCTGCAAAATGTTTTGCGCTTTGGCATCAGATTTCTTATCAATTGGTTTCCATTTCACATCCGGACCGTTTGACCTTTCAACCCGTTTAACTTATCTCCGCTTTTCCATTTCCGCCTCTCTCTCTCTCTCTCGCCTTCCATTTTCTTGTTAAACACAGCACTGATTGTTGTGTATCTTATGCTAATTAATTTTTGGGCTAGGCTTTAAGTCGATTTGCTTTTTGCTTTAACTTTTTTAGGGATTTCCCTTTGATGTCGCCCACTCAAGTTTATTTGGGGCTCAATAAATCGAGTGAATGATGCTACAAATTCTTCTTTAATTTAAATTTGATGCGCAGAAGGACTTGAAATTAATTGCTTCCTTTTAAATTCTGTTTTCTTTTTCTCTCGCATATTTTATGTTTAATTCTTGACATTTTCACCTTCTGCCTTTTGCCTGTCGCGTCAAATGTCGCGTCGAAAATTATACCCCTAAAAAACTGCACCCAGCTCCTGCTGCAGGTTCCTTTTACTCCTGCTTTAAGCTCTCATTGTTTGTTGGGCCATTTTTCCGGCTTTTCTTCACGTTGTTCACGTTGTTGTGTGCATATGTGTGTGTGTGTGTGTGGTGGGCAGCCACGCCCACCGCACTGCCCGCTTGACTGGCTGGCTGGCTTTTCACTGCCTCGCTTTTTTATGTATTCAGTCTCAGTGCGCTCACTTGACTTTAATTCTTTTTTCACACGCCCACTTCGTGGAGACGGAGGCGGAGGCGACGACGACGGCGACGGCGACGGATATGGCGACCAGAAGGGTTCAAGGTGGGTTTTAAGGGAAGCAAGTGCAATTTTCTAACGGCTCTTAAGTTGTGGCACCGCAACATACAACAACATACAACAAGAACATTGCATTCACAGTTTGCATTCAGATGAGCATGTCAGTTGTAAGCTTCCCCTCTCCCTCTCCCTTCCCGTCTCTCACCCACACTGAGTTGTAATTGCTGAACATGCCAGGTTTTCTGCAATTTTATGTAGATTTAATAGCTTCCTCTTGACGCTCCCAGGCATTTTCTCATTTTCTCATTTTCCGTTTTGTTCTTGTCTCACATTTCATTTGCTTGCGTGACATTTTCACAGATTTTCATTTGTAGATTTGCCTATACTCTTCCCAAAGGCATGTGTGTAATTGCACACGGTCAAGATACTATTCAATTGATTTAAGTGAGCAAAGCCAAAGTTTTACCTTGGCCCGGCTAAATGCCAGCAATCGCGTGGTTAGTAAAATATAACTTTACAGCTGCCTTTTGGCGCCCGGGAAAAGCTTTCGCTGGCACGACCAAAAACTTCCGGCACTCGAGACTTGGCACGGCAATTACAATTGGCTGACATGTTAATTGACAGGCAGCTCCCGGCATGCCCAACAATCATCGATGGCCTCCGATTCCCTCGCACAGCGACTGATTTGATATTCTATTGTCGCACATTGTTGCACGCAAAACTTGCAACAATAAGCCGCAAGCTGTCAAAAGTTTATGCAACAACTATGCACCAAGTGTCGAACAAGACAAACTTAAGTTGAACGGATTAACGATCTATGTGCTTTTTATGCTCATGCCTAAAAGTAGGCAATGAACAAGCAATTAACTATTTGCGCTTTAACTTATCGTTCATATTTTTGAATATTTCCATTTATGCAAAGTTCGAGCAAGAAATTCGGCACAAAGTTAGTGGAAACTATGATTTTAATAAGTAAATAGTTGCAAATTTACTTCTCCTGACTTTTCGTGATTATATTTCTGTGTATTTGTTGTTGTTTGAAACATTCGAAGTTCGCAATAAGAAATTCTATATGCACATGAATAATTCATTTTCGGGGCAAATGTTTACTTGCGCTGGCACAAATTTCCATCAAAATTGCCATCGAAATTAACTTTTTGAATTACGAAATTTTATGCGTGGAAGTTTGAGACATTTGCTGTTAATAATATCTGAATTTCTAATCTATTCCAAGTACACACTTTTCTTGCAAAATTGGCAACATGAATATTGGCATTCCAGCCATATCATTTGCTCACAGCTAACAAGAAGTAGATGCAGCTACAGCTACTGCTGCCATTAAGTATCTGTCAGATACTTTGGCACACATTTTGCATTTCGCTTGTAATTGCATGCAATTCACCGCAGCAGCAGCAGCAGCAGCAGCAATAGAAGAAGATTGGATGAGGAGCAAACAACTGCTAAAAGTGCAGCTGGCAGAGACGCAGGGTGGAGAAGGAGGAGGAAAGTGGAGCACGCTAAAAGCAGTTTGCCAAGAATTGTCGCGACGCCTTTGCTGATGAGGCAGGCAGCTGCTTAAGGGGGCGTGGCCATTTTACATTGGGTTTGCCCAGCAATTGACGTTGCGGCTGCATTTTGCATTTTACATTTCTCCCTCCATGCAATCTCTAGATATACTAGATATTGCAGCAGCTTTCGCTTTCAATTGCTCTTTGCTCGCGACTTGTATCTACGAGGCAAGTATCTACGAGGAACGAGTAAAAGTATCTTCCGTTTGTTTATGCTTTTTATTTGCTTACGGCTAAGCCAGGACAGACAGTGATACAGAGAGACGAAGGGAGGGGGTTGTGTGTGGCAGGGGCAAACAGTTTTCGGTCTGTTTCTGTTTGTCTTTGCGGTTGTAAATGCATTTTTCAAACAAATTGCAAATCATTGCCTAACAATAGTTTTCCACTGCAGCCACTGTGATTCTCCTCCCCCTCTCTCTCTCCCTGTGTGTGTGTGTGTGTGTGTGTGTGTGTGAATCTCTGACCGCAATGACAGTGATTTAGTTTTTGGCTTGGAGCATTTCACATACGCAGTCTATTATATATACGGGGGTTTTTGTTTACTGTGACGAAGCTTAATGTTGAGTTTTAAAAACGGAATTTGTGTAATTTGTCACGAGAGAAAGGGAAAGAGAGAGAGAGTTGTATCCGAGTTGGGTTCACATTAAATTGTACACTGGGAAAACTTTCATGTTTACATTTTTGATTTGGCAAATTGAATTTAGCTAAAGTTAATTTGCAAAGAACTTTCAAAAAGGGACAAACACAAACATGCTTCAAATACATTTTTGCCTTGAGCTCATCTAATTTTCCAAGAATGTTCAAGTGTCTGTTTCGTTAGCGCATAACTCTCGACCGAAAATTCTTTTGCCTCTTTTTTATTTGTTTGTTTTCGTAGCCTACTTATTCACATCTCTTCAGCTGTTCAGCTTTTTAGCTTTCTGTTTTTCCCCCATTACTATTATTATTATTATTTGCATGTGCTGCAGAGTGTTTGGCTCGTCCATTGACCCACTAAGAGCGAGAGCATGACGCGGCCATAATGCGCCAAAAAGCAGGCAGCACAAATATTAAACTTTTATTTAACTTGCGCATGAAGAAACTTACTTGCTTGCCCTGCTCAGAATGATATTCGTTTGAATTTGTTGTAGTTTTTTTGTGTTTCTTATTTGCGGCTTTCTTTTGGGGCACTTGTATAAAGAGTTTGCACTATTTCTATGGTACACTTTAAACTTGTTGCACAGACAATTCACACCAACTCACTAACAAATGAGCCACAATTTGTTCTGTTTGCTGTTTGCTGTGATAAACGAGAAGACGAGCTCAACTCAAACTTTCTCGTTTAGTATACTTTTGTGTGTTTAATTCAGATAGACTAACGAGCAACACGCACACGCAACACACGCGCACACTACGATGACTAGTGCTATGGGAGTTTAAATGTGGAGCAACACGTTGTTGACACAAAGACCGCCTAACGAAGACTAATGACAGCGCGCCTGTTCGTTGTTCGCTTTAGCACACACTCAGTGGAGTACTGTTAGTAGACAGGCAGCTGAGGGCACGGTACGTTGTATGCACTACGAATGTTAAATACGAACTGATTGTTTGGCTGGTCAAAGTATCTATCAGAGATACTCGTGTTTCCGTTCGTTCGTTCCTTCGGCTCGCCAAGCTACTATTGAAAACGAATCAGCTTAAGAGAGCGCACGCAATGTGGGTGGATTTCTTATTAGTGCGAGGCTGTTGCTTGCGAGAGCGAAACAAAACGAAATGAAATGGAACTCGAAACGCTGTGCTGCATTAATGAGCCTGCCAACCACCACCCCTTGCCATCAGAGACTATTGAGATATTAAGCGTTTCAATTCAATTCGTTTCGTTTCATGTGCATAGAAATTATTAAAAGAACCTAAAAGATGATTATTGAGTTTTGTTTGATTTAATATCTGAAACAACATTTATAAGTAGAGCAACAGTCCTGTTTCGCTTTCAGTTTTACGCTCTCTTACGCTCAGCGCCTGCGCGCCGCATTTTCAACTCTCTTCAGTGCTGCTCTTGCTTTCAATGTTGAACGAGACATTCCACATTTTTGCTAGGCTGCTGCACTTGTCTCATGCACTTTCAATACGTGCGCTCTCTTCGCTTGTGTGTGTGTCCGGGATTGCGATTGCGAGAGACTGTTTCGTTTCGTTTCATTTCATTGCGTTTCGTTTCGCTTCCGTTTCGCCTACTTTTGTGCTGCTGTTGACTGCTTTAAAGCTTAAACTTTTTATTTGGCCTTTTGTTGTTGTGTGTTCGCATTGTTGTTTGTTTCGTGTTTTCTGTTGCGGCGTGCAACAGGTTCAGGTTCAGGCTGCTAGCTGCTTGCCTTAACCCCCCTCCCCCTATAGCTTTGACGCACACTCGTCTATGGCCTTTCATTGGAGGACTTTGGGGCTTCCTTTGGCTAGGGTTGTCGTTCGACTAGTTAAAATATACATACGCCCGCTTTAGCTGTGTATTTATATATATGTATATATTTATTTGCAGTTTTTTGCTTGTTGATTTCTTCTTTTTTTTCATTCTTCTCTATGCAAATGCGAGCACAAAATCGTTTTCTGCACGCTTTGACTTTGCCTTTGCCAAACACACACACACACACATACATATGTGTGTGTGAAGTCGTGTATAAATGAATTTGCATATAATTGTTTGCATGTTGAGTGCCTTTTAATTGATTTTATTGGTTTGAACAACAACAACAGCAACCATTTGTAACAAGAACAATTTTCGCATTTCTCATATTATCGCGTGAGCTATCTTTATGTCCAGTTTTTGTATACCATTTATATATATACATATTTACTTGTAAGCACTTTAGCTTGACTCGATTCGTATGAGTTTACAATTTGTGATTCTTGTAAAGAGAGAGAGAGAGAGAGAGAGAGAGAGAGAATGCAATGAGCATAAATTATGCAATTTATAAGCTGCATTGTTTTATGTAGGTCGTAAATTTGTGGCCACAATAATAACAATAATACTTACTATCCACTCTACATAAGTGAAAATCGATAGCAGGGATTATGCAAAAATCGGGCATAATGAGCTGGCAGTTGAAGAGAAGATTATGAAGATTATAAGAAAGTGCATTGAGCGTGACTAAATGCACAAATTCAAGACTTATTGCCAGCTTAAATGCGGCTCACACCTACTAACTAAAGCTCAGTTGTTTTTGTAATAGCTCTTTGGTGTAGGCGAGCAGTTTGCGTATACATGAACTGCTTTTCCCATAAGCAATGCTAAATACAAGAACAATTTTGCGCATTCTTTTTTGTTCGTCTTTTCGCTGCCTATGCTCAGCAGCTTTCCTAATTTTGTTGTGCTGAAATTGAAGGGATTTTGTTGTTGCTTTACAGACGAGACTGCACAAAAAAAAGTGTGTTTGTGACAATCGGTTAACGCACAAAACTACATGAGTGAAGGTCATTATTATTACTTTTTCTTGTCATCCAAATGCATATAACATTATTTTCAGTGATACCTGCTTGTACTTGTATTAGTGTATTTTCTGCATTTGTATTAGTAAAGCTCTTCCATACTTAAGCGACTCATTAATGCATTCAACTTTGCAGATGCCAAGCCAATTACAACAATATGCCAAACTCTATGAGGGTGGTCAACAGCTCGTTTCATCGTTTCACGTTTCATGCTTCATAGTTGAATCGTCCCGCAACAACAACTTGCATAGAAAAATTTCTTGAAACGCTGAAACACCCCAGCCTATGTATACAAAAAGTGTTTCATGTTTCATCAAAGTAAAGATGGAAAGAGCACGATATTTAAGCGATAAAAACGTATAACTAATGGTCGCCGCAAACAAAAGTAATTAATAAAATAAACTAGTAATTATCTCATTTATAACTTTGGAATCAACAACTATTTAGAAGCGCAAGAGTCCCAAACATATATTTGAAGCTTTTAAATGGCAGTTTTTCCTATTCCAGGAACATGAAACGCTTAAACTGTTGAGCTGTTGAACACCACAATATGTTTGTTGACCACCATCACGATAAAGAATTTTTCCCTCTCTCTAAAATCTAATCAGGAAAATTCGTTGGCAGGCAGCGCGAAACTAATTTAAAACAGTCCCAGCAACTGTAATTAGGCGCTAATGAGTTATGCCCCAAAAAAGAGGCCATGTCGGCAACTGGCAGTAACCAAAGCAACCACAATTCAAACTCTCAACTCTCAGCTTCCAAACTCTGAACTCTCTCGGAGTCACTAATCAAAAAGTGCGATTCATTTGCTGGATGGGGCTATTCACAAAATGGGGCCGCTGTCTCTCAGTCTGTCAGCGACAGGCGGCTGAGATTCAAGGGGGGGAGGAGGGGCGTGGCACATTGCTGCTGGTGTCAATGACTGTTGCTGCTGCATTCGTCGTCGTCGTCGTTGTTCTCGTTGTTGGAAGGTGATAATAATCAGACAGCCAGCTTTAACAAGACACACGCACGCCCCAAACTTCCCCCCCCCACTCCCTAAAACGTGCCCCATTTGTGGGCGGGACAGAAATGGTAATCCATCTTCCGCTTTGACAATGGTTGCTCTGGACACCAGCAGCAGTTGCCATCAACTCCAACTCCAACTTCGAACTCTGCGGGAGAAAAGAAACTAGATACAAATGTCTTTGCATTCGTCTCTCACTCTATGTGTGTGTGTGTGTGTGTGTGTGTGTGTGTGTGTGTGTGGGCCTTTAGTGTAATTATGGCGGCATCACAGGACATGTCGTTGACAAGCTCAAGTTGGCCCAGTCATTCAGTTTGTTCATATCAACTGAACTTGGACGGGGGGCATCACACACACACACACACACACATACTGAGATTGCTCAATGGGTGGGCCATAAAGCAGTTCCGCATGTGTCCAAGTTCGTAAAGTTGATTCATTCATGGCTGAAATTTATATGGTCATGACGCGTGCGAATCATCTCCTCTTCCCCTCCCCCCTTCGAGTCGCCTCCTTAGCGCCAGCTCAATCTAAGCTGAACTATAAAAAGAACTAGTGAAAGAGAAAAATCAAAGACTGATATATACTCTGTTGACTAATAGGGTTGTCAAACTAACTCACTGCTAATACCCCGATTCCACTAGAGCCGAATGAACGGATGTAACTGGAAGTCGATAATGCAGCATCTATTTGAATTAGATTCCTATGTAGTGAATATGAATCATATTAAATTTCCCTCATTTGGAATCGACATCTCCTAGTTGATAACTTATAAACGGACTTTGGCTTTTACAAAAATGCAAAAAAATACCAAATTTCATATCGATATTTGGTTATTAACAGTGCCAAATTGAGTATAACAGAAAATCAAACAGCTGTCAGAGGCTTTAAAATTATACGCTGTTTCAGTTGGATTGATAGTGGAACGACCTGCATTAGCGACTTCGATGTTATGATAAATGAAGCCTAGTGGAATCGGAGTATAACAAACTTACAGTTAAGATACATTTTGAGTTTAGCCTTTTACAGATCTGAATGGGATATCGCTAAAGACCTACATATACTCTATTTCCTGTTCAAAAACAGAGTATAACAGCTACAACTAACTACTTTGGCCTGCTGTTGATGCGGATCCTGATTCGGAGGCTGATGATGCCGCTGCCGCTGACAATGACAATGGCGATGACGATGAAGCTAATGTCGCCTCTCTCTCTCTCTTTCTTCACTTCCCTCTCTCTCTCTCTCTCTCTCTCTCTCACTCTCCTCGCCTCCCTGTCGACTACTCGTGCTGTGCACCGCAGGATGCCAGCGAGCCGTTTTGAGTCAAATGATTTATCTCACAGCTAGCTAGCTTTAGAATTGTTGCTGTTGACGTAGTTTGTTGCATCTTGTTGCTTGTTTAATGCGGCCTATTAGTCGGTCATATGCCAGGGACAGTGATGTGCAGATGCCCCAAAGCATCTCCCTGAGCAGCCTTCAGCAAGGAAGTTATTTCAGGTAGTCGTCATTTAAAGATTTAATTTTGATTTAATAAGACATAAGAAATTTATTTCATTGCCGCCTTCTTCTTTTTGCGAGCGATTTTTGCCAGTTCCTGTTCCGTGGGACGACGTTCACTGTACCGGGAAACCCAGGCCTCGGCGTGCTTGTAGAACTTCTTGGGATCGTTGACGAACTGATGGGCAATGTCCAGGCTATAGGGATTCTCGGGCTGGGGATCATTAATGGTTGCAATCAGAACTTGCAGAACATGATCGATGCGAGTTGTAGGTTTCCAGTGTTCAGGCTCCAAGATGGGCAGGCAGACTTGTCCACGGTTATTTATGTTCGGGTGATAGATCTTGGTGTTGATGTGCAAGGTGGGAGGCTTGAAGGGATAGTCGATGGCAAAGTCTATCTCCAGCTTGAAGGCGCCCTTGTCATAGGGCGGCGTGTTGGGCATAATCAGCGCTGTCCACTTGTATATGTTGTCCTTCTCCGGCTCGAGCAACTGCAGCTGATCGAGCTGCTTTTGTTCCATCATGAACTTTAGCTCATTCTGCATGCGCTTTGGTCCATCCATAATGGGCTCTTCCCTATTCATGTTTGCGGCTGTTTCCGATTAAAGTCTATCGCAAAAAATTTACTTCAATATATATTGAATAAAATGAAAATATCTGTCTGCTTTTCACACTGACATTAATCCCCCCGAAATGGCCGCTTGACGTAGACAGGCTCTGACAGCGGCACATTAGGATCAACCGACTCCTCTCCAATCCCTTCAGTCAGGAATGTCTCTCCTCTCCTCTCCCTCTCCCTGACAAAGAGTCGAGCTGTGATTTCTGGCACAGATTTCTGGCGCAGTTGACAGACAGCAGGTTTGCAGCTGAAAGAACTGTCTTCGACTTCGTCGTTTGTGATGTGATTGCCATTGACATTATAGTTTTCAATTAGCTGAACATGTGGCAACAACGTTGTGGCACATGCTACATGCCTACTTGTGTGCTGCTGTTGTTATCGAAACTCCCAGCAGAGTAGCTGGAGCTCATAAATATGTAAAGATTGCCAAAAAGCATAATAAAACCCACTCAAAAGGAAAGCTTTGACAGCAAGAACCTGCTTCGCACTCCTCTCCTCCCCTCTAATGTCTTGCTGCTCCAACGATGGGAAAAGCTTGATAACAAAAACATGAAAATTAAATATCAAAAATATGCGACGCAAACGAGAAACAACAACAACAACAACCATTTTATATTGGCCATGTCTTTGTGCGTGTGTGTAATTATTTATGTTGTAGTATGTCATCATCATGTAAATGAAACCAAGATGGGAGACGAGACGATCCAAAGTATTTGGCCATGGAAACTTGGCCGGAAACGCAGCATGACGTGCGTACTAAGGATGTGCTCCCCCAGCATAATTAGGATGTATATTAATGTGTGTGCGTGTGGGTGTGTGTGATGAAAAAAACATTAGCAGCAGGATATAGTCGAATTGGGAATATCCTGCAAAAACTGAAACTTCCTTAAAGCATAGAAATTTAACAAATTCGATTAATCAGTGTTATCGATAACATGTCAGAGCCCCAAAAATGCCCCAAACTATGAAAAGGAGCAAGATAAATGCCCAACCAGGAACAACAACAGAAAAAAGTGGCAGCCAAGGCGTCTGACAGCACTGCGGGATGCCAAGGCCTAAACACTGTAAATTGTAGGTGGGCGATGCACTGAGAAAAATCAAGTACGAAAAAATGAAATTGAAAGATGATACATCTGGAATTGTTTCTCCATGTGTATGTATTGTTTTTGTTATCCGCCATACTTTTAGCATAAACAGCCGGAAGCGGAAATGTAGATGACGCTCAGCTTAGCCCACTCATACAATTCATGTGTATGTGTGTATGTTACTGTGTGTGTTTGTCTCTTTTCTGCCTGCAGCATTAGCCAGCGACTGCTGTCAATGCCACTCCCCATCTCCCACCTCCCCTCGTATCTTCGCCCCGCTGGCATTTCTGTCATTTGTTTAGCTGTCATTGCCGCTGACAGCTCTCCTTGAGCTGAAGCTCTGGCGATTGGGTTTTTGGGATTGCGATTCCGATTCCGATTCCGATTCTGCGATGGCGCCGCCAACTCATGGCAAAGGAAAGGCGCCCAAAACTTTTCCTCGATAGCAATGAAAAATCACCCAAAAATTAGCAGTCGCCGCATTAAATCTAATCTGATCCGATTTTCTATTACCAATTGGCTGCTTTTAGTGGGCCCGTGTGTGTGTGTGTGGCAGTGTGTGTGTGCATCTTCTTGTCTGCCATGTGAATTATCGCTCCCCCCCCCTTCCTCTCTTTTGGCATGTGTGTGTGTGGACTTTAATCTTTTTATCGCACTCTAACACTTTGTTTGGCTCAGTTTCGATTTCGGTTTTGAGTTGGCTTTCACGCCTTTTGTTCCACTCGGAGGCGTCCTTCATTAGCGCGAAAAACGTCGCGTGCGGCTTCTGGGCCTTTTTTTTCCGTTTCCATTTCCATTTCGGGCTTGTCATCGACCCTTTTGGGGTTGTTGGAATCGTGATATATGAAGCGATTAACATTAAAGGTGCCTAATTGATTTGGGCAGCTTCATCGGCCAGTGTCAGGACTCGTTTTAGGGCTTAGCTTGACCCTTGCGGTCACTTGCTTCCTCAGCCCCGCCCAACCACTCTTCGGGGGGGAGGGAGGCAAAATAAATTTTCATTAAGAAATTATCGCTCGTGTTGCTTGAATTTAAATTAATTATACTACATATATGGTTTATCATAAAGTAAATGGCGGCATGCAACCACGCTCACGCACACATATGCAACTTGTCGCCACAAGCAACATATACACATGCAACAGATTATTTATGCCTTCAGTGAATAATGCAACGCATCGACAAGGACGACAAGGACGATAATGGAAAGAAGGAAGAAACTCTACCATCTGAGTACTCGTATAATATTAAATTGCATGAAGTAAATAAGAGCAAAGTACACACACCTAGCCACACACACACACACGTTCAGACTCCTTGTGCCTATGAAGACAGCTTCAATTTGAAATTCAGGGTTGCACATCATTCCCAAATTGAGCCACTTGTTAGTTAAATGAACTACAAACTGTTCGGAATAGTTCACTAATTCAAGATAGAATATAGAGAGTACTTGAAGTCAACTATAAACTGTTGGAAATTTCACAAACTGTGCTCAACTTCTCGTCTTCAAAGCCGCTTTAGTTCACACCCAACGTTCATGACAAACGAACTGAATAACTGCTTCCCTTTAAGAACTGGTTCAACTCGCGAACCACTCCTAAAACAGCAAGTGGCTTTCATCTGAGTTTTCTCTTGTTGTTGTATGTGTTTGTTTGTTTGTTTGTTTATATGGTTGGTTGTGGCGTCATTGGCAACCGTCTCGCTCGCTATTGAGAGCGGATTAATCGGGCTCACTTTGTCATAAATAATGCAAACTGAGTGGAATACACACACACACACACACACACTGAAAGTGGGCTCAATATGCAGTTAGCTGCGCTCAAACGTGGTGCAATTACTGCGAACATAGTTGGTCCTGAGAGCTACGTTCTTCTGTCTGCCTTCAGACTGCCTTTATACAGTGATGTCAACTTTTGATGACGATGAAAAGCTGTTTTTGGCTTTTAATGAGACCAAAAATAAAGCTTAAGAAAAGCTGACGGTTTTTTAAAAATAATTTATTCAATATATTCTTAAAATATATCAGAAATTTTATTGAGATTTAGGAACCGATTGTGGTAATTTTGTGCTTAGATTTCCACCCGTTTGTTTTGATGTGTGATTTCTTTAAATGTCGCCATTGAAAACTATGAATAACTATGCAATGGACAAGATGCGTATAAATTTGGTATTTAATTGAAAAAAATCCAAAAAAAAGCTGATATTCCAACAAAAAAATCCAGATTTCCCGCTTCCCGCAATTTGCTAATTTTTCAAGCGATTCGGATTCCTGATTTGACGGGAAAAAAGCTGATTTGACATCAGTGCCTTTATACTACCATCAGACTGGTTGGTTGGATGGTTGGCTTTTTGCAGTTGGCAACGTCATTTGTACTTAATGACTTTTCAACGTTGTGTGCGTGAGCGCCGACATTTTCTTGAGGCTTTTTTGGTTGTACTCGCTTATTGCATTAAGAGGCAGGCAGCCAAAAGGCAGGCAACAGCGCCCATAAAACACGCAACGCAACGTGATGCGTGTCCTTGTTAAAGGTAGAAGGCAAAGGGGCGTGGCGTTTCACCTGTTGCTGTGTTTGTGCAACATTTAATTGCAGAACAAGTTGCCAGAATTTTTCGTGCCATGGCTGCTGATGACAATTTAAGTGCTTGAATGAAAGATGGAAAGCTGTTTTGTGGTAAGGATGGATGGATGGTCCTTTCTCTCAGAGCCTTAGGCTTAGCTCTAAGTAAATAAGTGCTGCTCATAAGTAAAGCTCATATTTCAGTTGCCAAAACAACTTCAAAGCACAATCCCAGCATCCAACCCCACACAAAATAAATCGCCAAATCAATGGGCAGCAACGAAAGGAAAACTCACTCGTTGTGTGTATTTGTGTGTGTGTTTTTGTGTGAGTTTGCTTATCATAAAATGTTTAATAAAACACATCTGCTGAGCACTGAAACTTCAAACCAAAGGAAGTAAGAAAGAAAGTAAGGTTTCCTAGGCAAGACGAGGATTAAATGCTCTTTCACATCGCACAGCTATAAACTACCCGACAAAATTAGAATACCCTCGGCAAGGGTATCAGCAGGAAGGGGAAAAAAAGGTTTCCCTGAGCAGCAGCTAGCAGGAATATTATTATATATGAGCCACAGCGGGATTTGTGAGTGAAAATGATTTAAAATATTTCTTTTGACAGCGGCACAATATGTTTTTTGGCCACTTTCAGAATGTTGGGGCTGGCATTTAGATGCCTTTCACTCCGCTCCACTCCTTTATTCCTCTCTTTCCTGACTGAGTGTGAGGCTATTAATAATAAAGGGAAAATCTAAAACGAAATTCAATAAGCGTGATTTTGGACAGACACCCGATACGAACACAACAAAATCAACCGGTCAACAAACAACAACCCCTACCCTCCCCTCCCTTCGCTAACCATCCCTCTACCCGTCGTCGTCGTTGTTGGCGGGCTTGGCAAAATATTTAAGGCGGTTGGCCTAAGGATGCCAATAAATCAAAGTGGAAAAAAGGTTGCCGAACAATGTGCGGCATGTGTAGAATTTGCTTTTGGACCACACACACACACACATACAGAGAGTGTGGGAAAGACACACACACACACACACACTCTGACATAAACGGTCAAAGAGTTGTGTGCTCAATTTGTGTTTGAGTTGGAGTTCGTCTTTAAGAAAGACAATTAAGCAATTTCTAAATGTAGAATTTTTGCTCTATATTCTAAAAATGTCTTCTTATATCACATTTGTTATTATTAAAGTATTATATCAATACGAAGCCGCAATACATTTTTGGTCTACGAACTCACAAAGAGAGTCGGTTAATTGGATTTTTTCGTGCATTTCTTTATGTGGTATCCAATGGTCACGTGCATAAGAACCCACCAAAAATAAAGCAAACTCTCGCACACTAACAACTCAATAAAATTAATGGAAAAACACACACACACACACACACACACACACATACACACTCAGTTATAGAGTGGAAAGAAAGTGTCAGAAATCTATGAGCAAGAATTTGACCAATGCAACGTGAGCCAAACAGCAGTTCTGGCCTGGCCAAGATGCATGACACTGGCTGTAAGCTAGTGGGCAGAAGTGGTTGGGTGGGTGGCAGGGGTTGGCGGTTGCGGGCGTGGCGCGTGCTAAGAGCGCAAAGCTTGTAAGCGGCTTAAAGTTGTACAAAGTTTTTCAAGCGCATTCGCCAGTCACCAAAGGCGGCAACGATGGAGACGATGGCGTCGATGGCGACGCTGCTGCAAAAAGTTATGAGTGGCTGTGGATCACACACACACACACACACATACACATGCATCTATATATATATTATATGTATTCGTGTATGTGTGTGTATAAGCTTGTCGCGTCTCCATTGCAAGCCCAACAACAAAGCAAAGCGGCAAAAGCGCTTTTCGAGTAGGTGGTTGTTGGTGTTTCAACCTCTTCATCGTCGTCGTCAAGTGTAGTAAAACGCGCCCAGCTGGAGCATGTAAAGGGATTAAGTTCGCTTAATATCATTGATGAGCGGGCAGCTTCTGCCTTTGCCATCCTGGCCAAAGTGTCTGTAATGCCTGCTTTCTCAGCGAGAGAGGGAGACAGCGAGTGCTCAGATTTGAGCTGAGCTTCTGAGTCAATAGTTGAACAGCTGTTACATTCTCATCAGCATCAGCATCAGCCTCAGAAACGTTTCATGCATGCTCCATAAGCCCAGGGCGTAGAGAAAGCAAGGCAAAACAAAAAAAAAAAGAACCACTTCGAATGAATTGAAGTGCCCTGAAGGTCAGTTGCTGTCTAATTAAAAATGCAACAGCCGCCGTTTAAAAAGTAAACAATGTTATTGTACAAGCAGCTTTTCACTTTTCCACCTTATGCAAATACTCTTGAAGTGCGTAACAAACCAAAAAGAATAACAAAAAAACAAGACTGCAGAAGCTGAAGCTTGGAACAATACACAGATGTAATGAATATTTACGAATTCGTAAGAACAACGCCGCAACCAAAGTACAAAACACGTGCGAAATCTCACAAATATTCCCACACACACACACACACACCCTCTACCTTTAAACTGAGTGGGTGGAGTGGTGGAGTGAAGCGGAGATTGCCTTTTGTACGCTTTACGCTCGAGAAGTTACAGTAAAATTTTCATTTAATTATGGAAAAAGACGAAAACTCGACTGCTTCTACAGCTGCCAACTTGATTATTTGACAGCCTTCTGCATTCTGCCTTCTGCTTCTTCTTCCACGTGGTAATTAAAAAGCAAAAAAGTTTTGAGCCCTTCTTCTTGCAACAGCTAGCTGGCCAAAAATGTGTGTGGCAAGTAGCCAATCCAAGGGATAATCATCTTTACACCGGAGAAAAACTTACCCTTTAACACTCACACACACGCACACACACTCGCTTGGGTGTCGTTAGGAGCTGCAAGGATACAAAAAAAAAAAACAAAACATGAATGTACTTCAATTATTTACGGGTGCAGTTTTTTTTTTTTTTGGGTCTTAAGCTTAAGAGGATGTTATGAGTTTTACTCACAGTAAAACAATAGGATGTAGAGAACAGAAGTTTCAGTTATAGTCAAATATTTAAAGTTGTTATTTAAATGTTTTCTAATGATGAAGTCATTCAGCTGTCATTTCAGGGCCAGAGTCTAGTCTGGAGAACTCTTCGCGCATCCTTCGGCTTGATTTCTCATTGCTGCAGTAAGCTGCTCATATTTACAAAATGTCTAATGAAAATATTTTCTTCAGAGCAGATAGTAGAAGTCTCAGCTACTTCGTCTCAGTCCCAGAGCCGTTTGGCTTGAAGAGGGAAAAAATCAAATTAGCTGCATGAATGACGCTGGCAAATGCGCTTGCCGGATTAGCAGGGAGGCAGGAAGGAGGCAAGGAGGCATGGTAACCGCTGCAACATTGCCATCAATGGCAGTTAGCATTTCCCATCTCCTTTGTGCGGAGGATGCAATTGCTGCTTGCTGGAATGGCTCCCTTTGTGTGATTGATGCTGCTGCATCATGTTTGTCAGCTAATTGCTGGCTACAACGGGCAACGAGGGGGGATGGATGAGATAAAGAGAGATATCCCTGGGGGCTTATCAAAAGTACTTATTGCATTACACAGTTATGCCATTCAGCTATTGAGAGCTAGCTCTAACTATTTGCCATAATTATTTGGTATCTGTTTAAGGACCTGTTATGGTCGTCGTTGACATCCTTGTGCCCGTAAACATACAAGTGTTTTGGCCCGCTCGCTTGGAATATCTAAAATCTCAACTTTTAACTCTTTTCCCCATGCTTTTGAATGCTGCATGAGCCGCACAAAAAATCAGATAGCGCATTTAAAATAAGTAGAGAGCACAAAGCGCACGACTGAGTAGATGAGCAACAGAAAAAGCAGCAGCAGAAACAAAAATAAATATAGAAAAAGGAAAACAGCAGCAACATGAATGGCAAAAAAAAAAAAAAAAAATTTGCAGAAAAACGGAAAATGCAGCTAAAAAACATGCCAGGGGTAAGTTAGAGAAAGGGGGAGTGGGGGTGGTGGTGGGTTAAAGGGTCTAGAAGCAGAAACTGTATCAAGTAACTGAGCCGCGCCGAGCTGCATAGTGAAAATGCAACTGTGCGGAAAACTGTGCGAACATTTTCATTTTCAATGCAGCTCTCTAGCTCTTGGCACACAAACAGAGAGACACCAGTACTGGTAGACACAGAAACAGAAACAGAATCAGCATCAGAATCAGAACACCAACAACAACTAGCAAATAGACAACTTTAAGTACAAACCCGGTAAACACACACACACACGATTTCGACAAAAACTTGCACAAAATCGCTTAGAAAAAAGAAAGAAAGAAAAATTTGGAAGAGCACCGAACAAAAGCATATGGAGAGTGAGAGAGAGGGGGGGAGGGAGCGGGTTCCCTGCACCACTGCACCACATCGCGGGCGCCTCTGACTGTCTGACTGTCGAGTGCCGGCTTTTCTTTCAATTTGCAACATTTTCTGTTGCCGTTTCACGTTCACAAAAATAACTTCCGACGTTGCCGCCTGATTTTTTCCGCCTTAGTCAACTCTGCTGCGAAATTGCAGGAAGCGATTCTATTTAAAGTTCTATGCCAAAGTTTACCCCACGCCTCCCCCTCACCAATCGGCACACTTATAAACTGACAAAAAGAAAATGCGACTGCTTGAACTCGGTTAAGGTTAGGCGTCAAAGTAAACAAAATGTATCTCTATGCATAAACTACACTTAACCCTCTGCTTGGCTGTATCTATTTTAATTTATATATACAAATTATAATGAAAAAAAATATTCAATTAGCCACGCTGTCCAAAACAGAAGCCCCAACACAGCACACAGCCAATAGTTAGGTTTTCCCGTCGTCCCATTAACAAAATAAACTTTCTCAGCTGCCAATCAGCCAGAGCCCCAGCCAGTTAGGGGAAGCCTTTAATAAACCCACATAAAACTTGGCAAACATTACTACAACAATGGTTGGCCCTAAGGGCACAGTGGTTAAATGATCAATAATTAGCTAATGTTTGCACAAAACCATATTTTGTCAAATCCTATCTTGCTCAGATCTGCAAACATGCTGAGTTACAGAATGTTGCAACACATTTACGACTCGAACTTGCTTTTTCAGAGGTTGTTTGAGTAACCATTATTTGGTTTACATTTAATGTTTCCCACTGTGCACACGAGCCATTAGCAAAAGTTTGTTGCAAAAACCAGAAACGAAAAAAAAAAATCACAAACTGCTCTTCAATGTTAAATGAATTGTTGTCTTAACTGCTAGACAAGCTGTGGAAGAAGGAGAGGAATGCAGAGGCATCTCTCTCTCTCTTTATGTGTGTGTGTCTATAAAAATTGTGGGTGTATAGCGTTGGCCAAAAAGTTAGTGGAATTCATTTATGGAAAAGTGCAAAATAAGGTAGAGAAATAGAGAGAAAAAATATATATATGTATATATAAAATTGGTGGCGGTTAAAAAAAGTTAAAATAACTTTGGCAACTAAATTTAAGTAGAGAATCAACGCGGGGGGTAAGGAGGAAAGCCATGACAAAGTTGGGGTCCAGTTGTTCTAGCTATTGTTGTTGTTGTTGCTCACTGATAAAAACTGCAGCAGACGCAAAACTAATTTGCGTGGTTATGTAAATTAGAGTTGGAGTTGAGAGTCTGCTGCGATAAACTTGTTGAGGGTGAAGAGCGCTAAAAAATTGCTCAGCACAATGCGTAACCTGGTTAAGGGCGAAGCCAACTAAATGCAAACACAGAAGAGAGGGGGACACAGGTTGTGATGTGGGCGTGGCCCAGAGGCGTTTAGTGTACTCTAAACTACAACAACAACGACTTGGTTTTGGTTTTGCTGCCTTAATCCAAGACCACAAGCAGATAACCGAATCCGTTGCCGTTGCCGTCGCCTTCACCCTAACAACTAAATAATGTGCAGAAAATTTACTGCACAACAAGGGGGGAGGTGGAGAGAGTATGAAGGTATCCAGCAGATAGTAAGTAGAAGACAAAACAGACAGAGCAAATGCTGCACATGGCAATGGCAGCCAGCTGAGATAATTTTTCGTTGAGCAGCAACACACAAAAACACACACACACAGTTATTTAAAAGAGGCTAGGAACTTAGGCATAATTTTGCCAGAGAAACAAGCAAATATTAGGAAGAAGGGGGGCTCTGAAAATGCATCCACACACACATACATACATTGAGGTCTGTCGGCTGCATTGTCGGTTGTCTTGGCAACCACAACAACATTCAGGAGAAGAAGCAACCGGAGCAGCAGCATCAGCATCAGCCGCGCCTGAACTCGGCACCTAAAGTCATATTAATAATTTTGTTGGGATTTTGAACTTGCCTGTCGTTGCCCCAGAACCGCAACAACTTGCAGTTGAGGTGCAGCTGCCGCTCCAACCAACACACACACACACACACACACACACACTAGTTCTCAGAATTACAGAATATTAGTACGTATGTGTGTGCGTGTAATCCTTGGTTACACTTGTCTTTCTGGGGTTGCCTGCCATTTTCACCATTTGCAAACCAAACAAAAATAAAAAAAAGCAAGCAAATCGCATATTCACAGAATTCCAGAGGTTACTACACCTACTTTCCCTATAATGGTACAATTGAATGAGTATTGATTTTTTTACTCTAAAGACTCTGATATATAAGTTAAATTTGCCATTTTTCCTTCTCATTAACAAGAAATGGAATATCCACAGTTTTCAGTATTTTCTCTGTTACGAGCTTTCATGGGAAAATCAAATAATTTTTTTTTTTCTTTTCTTGTTTATGAGGCGTGTGGAATTGTACACAATAAATATTTACAGGAGGAGAACGCTTCCCACAGATATCGTGAATTGAATACTATATGCGTATATTTATTGTAGATGAATCCAATTGTTCCGTTGTGCTATCAATGCCAGCGACTAATTAGTTTGTCACCCCAGCTCTGCAGCGATTTCTCTCACACAGGGACATGTGATATTTTTAGTGGCGGCTTGTTTACAGTGCCATACCAGCAGCAGCACCACCAACACCAACAATGTGTTGTTTCATCAGTGAGAATTTATTTTTAGTTGCCTGCAGTTCTGTTCGAATCAATGCGATTCGATTGGGCTTGATTCCATTTGACTGCTGCCTGTTAATGACATGCAAATCAACTTTGGTGGTCCTGACCCGGCGGCCAAAACTGAGCCCAGCTCAATCCTGACTGTTGTCCTTTTCCTGTCCTTGTGTGTGTGTGTATTTATATTTTTTTGACAGATGATTGTTTTATTGAAATGCAGCACGAGCCATGAACCAACAGGAGCGGAGCTGAGGTGGCGAAGCAGATGTAAAAAGTAAATATTTACTTTTTACTTTGGCGGAGCTGTGAGAAAATCATTAAATCAAGAGTCAGCCGTCAACAGACTGCGGAAACGCGTTTATCATTTCCATGGCGCAATCAGTAAGCCGCAAGAAGTAAATAAATATAAATAAAAAACTGCGCAAACAATATAAAATTTAATTAGAATTTTTATTATTAAATAAAGTGCCGCCAAAAAGCACATACAACAACGTTCAACGGAAATAGCAAAACAAGTGATATAAACTAAATTGAAATTTTGTTAGAGGAGTAGGTGGGCGGAGTGGAGGTCATGGAGATAAAGCCCACAGCTGTGAAATTGAAAAAGTTATTCTAAAAAATGAAATCAAATAAATCTGGACAAACGAAATCCCTGCCAAGTTCTACACACAAATATCACAGAAACTCTGCGTTTTATTCCACAAAAAACAGGAGAGAGCTAACAACAATCAAATGAAAACTAATGGCAAAAATGTAAAAAGGTATTTAAAATGTTTGCGAATGTGGTCGCAGTGGTCAAAATGTGGGCACAAAGTAAATGAAAATATTTCCACGCATTTTTTTGGTAGCATATCAAATAAATTATTTATTAAAATAAGATGAAATAGGAAACCCAGCATTGGTTAGAGATCATATGAAAGAGATTTGTTTAATGTCCATTTAAATATTGTTGCATAAATATTTCAGTCATGAAATAGAAAAATCTACCACCAGAAAGTGTTAAAAAGCTAGCAATAAGGTGTCAACAGTTGCTATTTTGATAAGGATTTCAAATTGTATGCAACAAATTGAGGCATAAAAAAAGGAAGCAGTTTTCTCTGCGCAATCTCAGTTTGCTGGCTTTAAAGCTAAACCATTTTGTTTAACACTTGAATAGCGTTAGCTTTATTCTTGATATATTTAACGAGCGCTACGGGGCGCTTATCTATTTGTTAGATGGCCGCCGAGCTAATGAGAAAAATGCATACGCATAAAACGTCGACGTCTAGTTCCGCAACACATAAACCTTGACAGCCCCCCACCCTCTTAGTCCCTTCAACATTCCCCCTGCCTACATCACTTGAATTTTACGAGCTCGTCGTTGCCAGACAGACGCATAAAGCAGGCGATCTCTCAGGCGTTTCTATCCACCAGCCGTAAAATCGTAAAAAAAAAAAAAAACGGCTGCCAGACTCTGAAATCACAGTCAGACACCCACAAATAAACAGACCCAACCACCCACCATCATTGTCGATTTTGGTTTCAAATTGTAGCAATTTTTAATATCAGCTTTAATTATGGTCCAAACCAAACAGCGTCGAGCTGGCAATTTATGACACTTGGCGCCATCCAATGCACATCAAGTTCTCTGTATTTATTGGCCAACAAGGCGCTGTCAAATTTATGGCCTAGAGTGTGAAGCAGTTGCCTATCCTCCTCCTCCCCTCCTCCGCACCCTCTCAATTTAGGATTCAGAAACCACCGTTGCCGCAAAATCCGTTGAATAATTTTGGTTGCTGGTTGTGATTTGGTATCCACATTCTGACTGCTCTAATTTCTGCGTGGACACTCTGCATGTTATTTTTTTTATTTTTTTTTAGCATGATTCAATAACGTGTGTGTTGGTGAAGAGGCGAAGGGGAGGCTTGTGGCTTTGGCTATACGCTACAAATAAATTTCTGCTGGCACCCAAAACGATTTAATTTGCGGTTTTTGTCACACAAAAACGATGCGTACCCCAGAAATTGATAAAGTGAAACTCTTACTAGCTGTTGTTGTTGTTGGTACAAAATAAATGTTTAAATCAAAACAGTTGTTGAGAAATGCAGTGCCATTCACAGAGAAGCGAGTCAATTATTCTTAATATATAGCGCTTCTTCAGAACTTCATAACGCCTGTTGAAGTGAATAAAGCCAGCTTCACTTTGTGTTTCAGAAACTAGCAGATGTTGAACTCTTCTCGTGATATGAGAAAGAGATCTGACAGATCTTCGAGATAACTTTGACATACTTCTGATGCTCCTGTTGCAGCTGGGCTGCCACAGTTCATAGTCAAAGTGTTTTTTCAGTGCGATCAGCAATTTTGATTTGAGCTGCAACATAGCTTGCCTATCTTTTTGATTGTAGTTGAGTTGTGGCAAGTGTTGCAGACATTTTATAAATGTGAGGCATAACTGAAGCTCTATACGAAAAACTTTATTGAATGTTAACCTCAACTCACTGTTTAAGCTGCAGCAAATGGAAATCTTATCTAAATTTGCTTAAGGCAGCAGGACTTTGAATAGATGTTTTAGCATAGGATTTTCATAATTTATGATGTCCTGCAGCATGTTGGCAGCCCGAGACCACAAAACATACTTCAAGTAGCCAAACACTATTTCAAACTCCTTGGCAAATAACTTAAAATTGACAAGCAGATAAACCGAACAAAGTTCGTTTAACAAGAGCGACACGTAGCCATTGACCTGAAGTAAACGCAGCATACGGACGATGATCCTGCTATGCAGATACTTTCCATAGATGTGCAAAATAAACTCGTTACCTTCAGCCAGCTTTTCAGTTCTTTCCAATTCTCGATCCATCAGCTGAAAATTTTTTAGCACTCGCGATATATGGAATTTGTCCTGTGAATTTGAATCTCTCGAGTTTTTTTTACCGTTTCTTCTACTACTTTGTTGTCCTTACTGCGGGCTGACTCAAGTCCTTTCTAACGGCTTCCTTCTGCCCAGTCGCAATTCCATGAGGACGCGCTGCCCTCGCTCCTTGAGAGCAGAAAGTCGAGCAGCGCCCACCGGAGATCCACCCCGATCGATTTATCCTCGATTATTATGGTCCCCCCATCACGGGCAGCTGTTTGCTGTAGTATCGACCCACAAACTCACTCTTAAGTCCAGAAAGACAGAGTTGAATTTAGTGCGTGGTAGATGGGAAGACCTCTGACTGCACCGAATCCTTCTACGTTTCATCCTTCTCTTCGGAGTCCAGCAATAATTTCACCAGCTGCGTCACATAATGCTCAATCAACTGCAACTGTTCCTGTTGTAGAAAATATATATATACATATATCTTTGTTTTTATGTGCATGTACATTGTACAAACTGAGCAGCTGATAAAAGTTAGTGAGAACTGAGATTCGCCTGCTTTAAGCCAAGTCCTGTAGTCCAAGTCAATGGCTGTAGCGGCTTATGGGGCGCTTAAGCAAAATTCGAACATGCAAATTCCTGTGGCATGCATGCGGCAGCTGCTTTGGTATGCAACACCCTCCGATACCCTCCGACACCCTCCGACACCCACCGTCAAGAACTTTGACACCAGTGACCTATTTCTAGACTGCAGCAATCCGCATATGGGAATCTCACTCTGCTTCGTCCTTTCTCTATCTGTATGTGTGTTTGTGTGTGAGTGTTTGCATGCTGGTCTCCATGTCCAATAGAGCCTGGTCAGAATGTGCGTACTTTGCTTTATTTTATTGTCTGACAAGATAAATACCAAAATATTGAATATGCAGCAGGCGGCAGCCAAAAGGGACTACTACGGAAGGGCGTGGGATAGAGGGGAGAGGGTGGCATTCTGGGAAGCATCCTTTGCTCGCTCCAAGGCGTCTGCCTGTCTGCCTGCCTGCCTGTCAACTGCGCCACGAACAATAACTCAAATGCAATCGAGCATATTTGCTGCAGAGGCGAACACAAATAAACCCGAGAGTTACCTACCGGCAAGCCACAACAAAAATATGTTGTACCAGTACTACAGTGCCTGGCAGGAATGTGTGAACCAACAACAACAATTTATATGTACCATAGTAATTCAAATAATTGTGCTGTGTGTTGTTGAAATTGAACAAAATCTTAATTGCTATAACATAGAGAGAAAAATCTTTCTCTCAGTTAGTATAAGCTTGAGAATATTTCAAAAACTTTTGGCAAATAGCTTTCGATTCAATGTGCAGAAAAAACTCAAGACAACAATTTCAACTAAGTAAGAACTCTTGGCAAAACGAAAGTTCCCACACAGATGCAAAGACTCTTCATCTATCTGTCTGTCTGTCTGTCTGTGCGTTTGTTTGACTGCCTGAGTGTCTTTATGTATGTTTGGCTGTGTGGGTGTGAAGGAGTGAAGGAGTGTTGGCAAAACAGCAAGTGAAATCTTTACCAGAAAACAAAAGCCAAAATGTAGAAAAACAAGGCAAAACTGTTTTGTTTGAAGGCAAACTTCGGCTGGGCTGTGCACAACTTTTTTGTCGCACTCGGCGAAAAGTAAGCGAAAACTTAATAAAGATCGCAGCTGACGTCGGGACAAACAGGACACAGGAGCAGCGTTTGGTCAGCAGACCACACAGACTGTCGAAATTAAACCAAACTGAATTTGCACTTACACTTTGCCCCAAAACTTCCCGCTTCAAGCTCAAGAGTGGGAGAGAGTGGGAGAGAGGGGGGAGGATCTGTGTGAGGCTGTCGAAATTGTCACTTTCGCAATTTGCTCAGCTTGTGGCAGTGTGGGAGTGAAACACAATGGTCGCTTGCAGCTTGCAACTTGCAACTTGCCGCATGGTGCGCGTCAAGGAGCGCGTAAGTGACATTTATGCGCCTGGGCACCAGCTAGAACCGGGAGGGGGAGAGTGAGAAACCGCTTCAAACTTTTGCCCACCAATGCAGATGCAGTCAAGCGACCGAAGAGAAAAAGAGAGAGGACGAAGTTTGTTTTAATAAATACTTTCATTGTGTATGCAGCAGCTTCACCTGCCTCCAGCTGAGGCAGAGAGATAGAGAGGCGTTAGATTGAGGGACAGGGAATATCCTGAAAGAAGGCTGTCAGTGTTGATGATGGCAAGTTTCTTAAGAATTTAGTGCTCGCTGCTGCTCATCGACATTACTTTGAAGAAGTTGCTTGACAATAGTAGATGTGCAGCCGCCGGGAAACAATCATCAACAGCCGCAATTCTCAATTCTTTTTTATTGCTATATAGCATGAACTTTGCCATTTTGACTTGCAGTTGTTGTTCTCGTTGCAATTAGGCAAAACTTTTTCAAGTTTCAGCGTAGCTTATTTAAATTACGATTCTTTTTGTGTTAAAAGAAATTTGAAAACCGCTTCAGGCAGAATCTGTCTGGCCCAAAAATAAGGGTAGACATAACTCAAACATAATTATGCCTTGCATTTCAATTTCGAGCTCAGTTTTTCCTCACTGATGTTTGATGGGCCTCATTTAGCGTTAGCCGTAAACTACACATTTGCAGATACCGGAAACGGTTTCGGGAAAAATCATGTTTTGGCTATTTATAGCAACAACAATGCAACACATCTGGCTGCCGTTTCACCCTCTCTCGTCATAATTCTCTCTCTGTCTCTTTCTCTGTGTGTTTGGAGCCGCAGGCAAAGTTAATTAGTTGTGATTTTTCAAAGAACATTCAAATCGAAGGCAGCCGACTGAAAAACACAAACAAATAAACTCGCCCGCAGGCTGTGGTAGCTGGGAGTTGCGGGGCTGTGGGGCTGTGGGGATGGGGAGCGGTTGCATGCAACGAGGCAGGCACATGTTGAGTGTATAAAATTTTGATGAATGTTTTGTTTACGGCAGCTGACAAGGGGTTGCCTTCGCCACGCCCCCTTCAAATGCTAGCTGTGCGTGGGTGTGCGAACATGTTGTTGCTGTTGTATGCATGTATGTATGTGTGCCTGGGATGCAGCGCACATGTGGCGCCCCCAAATACAGCACAAGTTGCTAAATGGCAATTGAATGTGAATTGTATTGAACATGAACTCGGTTGCCAGAAGGACAGAGACTTCGGTCATGGCCATGATGCACGCCTCTGTGAACTTTACACGCTTTAATGACGTTGATGCAACAGATGCCATAAATAACGCCACAGCATAAACAGACTGCAACTAATTAACAAGAAAATTCTGTCGTATATTGTATGCAATCTCCTTCACATACCTTATTTTTGGGGTAAAGGTGAACAAGGGGCCAAACATGGGTGGCAGACATGTGAATTCCCCTGGGCTGCATTTACTTAGTTTGTTTCCCAATCAAATTCACTCTGTTTACGCCGAATAATAATTTAAATATCTCTTCCCGCCGGCGAACTCGAGGAATACAACAGGAAATGCCATTTGAACTACGGCATGCTAACAAGCCAGCAACAACAGCAACAACAACAACAACAACAACTATAACAAAATGCGTGCCATCGAAAAAACTGCAGAGAGAAAAAAAACCTCAAACAGAGAAAAACTTAACAGCCGCGAGCTATACACGAAATACAAAAAAAGGAAGAAAAAGGCAAGAAATTAGTTTCTCTTGCGAACGTTGTCCTAGTTGTTGTTGTTTCGGGTGCAAAGCTGCCAAAGGAGGACAAATGCAAACACACTCGCACACACATAAACAAACAAACAAGCTAACTGAGATCCCTTCCCCTTCTTTTGCATTAGGCTCCTCAAAATGCCTTTACAGAGAGAAAAACACAAAACACAAAAAAAAAGTGAATACACAAGAAATAAGAAATTTGTGTGTGCGAAAAATGGCAATGCAAAAAGTCGTATAGTTTTAGCCGTAAAAGAGCAAAAGTATGCAGGCCACAAACAAGAACTTCAAGACAGATAAAGGAAAAGGCAAAAAAAGAAATATATACATATAAACAAAGAATTTGCTTGGGAATATAATTGAAGAGACGGGGAGCAGAGGATTTTGTAGTTGATGGCGGGTTAATAAGCTGCCAGCAAGAATTGTGTTTTAAATGCAGAATACATTTGAATAGCTTTCTTAAATTCACAACACAACCCTACTTACCAAAGAATACCCAGAATACCAGAGAAAATGGGGATTTTATTACTTAACAAGAATTCCAGCTTTAACTCAGCTATCGAATGAGAGAGCAAAACATTTTAGACTAAATGTAGTACTTCAAGTAGTACTTCAATCATATTTTGGGGGCTGTTACAGTGCCTGCGGTCTGTCAATGACACCCACCCACTCTGTTGTTGTGATGTTGTTGTTGTTGCTGTGCTGTTGGCCATGTCGATTGGCCATAAAGCTGACTGTAATCTTGTGCCAGGCATATGCAAATACTACCAACATAGTAGGTATAAAACATGATGTTGTCAAGTCTCAACAGGCTGAAGCTGCTGCTGCTGCCACTTTTACATACATTATCCTGTCCAAAAACGAAGCAAAGCCCAACGGCATAAATGAATATGCCATAGACATAGGTAAACGCTTTAGACTCCTGCCTGCCAATGCCGGAAGAATTTTTGTTTCTATTTTGTTTTTTACAGGATGAAATTCTTGAGATGCCTGGAAGGCAAAGCTGTTTGCTCCCATCGCCAGTACTTAACTTCACTTCAAGTTTCAGTTGGCCACACGGCACGTGTTATGATCATGCCACACCTCCCCCTCGCCTTCACCACCTGTGGCAGGTGGGTGCAGGTGTCGCCACACACCCAAAAATTTCAATAGAGCTGCGAAAGTTTCATTGACTTGACAGGTGAATGGTGGAAAGGGGGCGGGTAGGGCAGGGCGAGTGTTTCACAATAACTTGGACCAAAGTGTAATTGTTACCGTTTAAATTTCCATTAAACGGCGCATAGTCAAAAATGGCTGCTGCCTTGGGCCAGGAAGTTGAAGCTGCTCCACAAAATATGTCACAACATTTAAGCTGCGTTTTAGACAACCACCAACAACAACAACAACAACAATGGGAGCGGAAACAATGGCGACGGATACAACAAAGGCGAGCGCTTTGAAAAGGCCGCCCGCTATTAACAAACCATAAAGTAATTTCTTGCTTTCCTGCACGGAAATTAGACATTTTGTCAAGGGAACACTCATCTTGGAGTCGACGTCTACAGCGACGCCGGCAGCGACGCTAGCTGCGGCCAGCTAGAGGGATAACAATAACAGCTACAATAACAAGATAGAACTTGAGCGAAGGGACGGGGCCGACAGGACACTTGCTGCCAAGTTAAAAGTGAAAATATTATAATGAAGTATGTTGTTAGCTGTTTCGAGATTTCTTAAATGTATCCATCAGATATGCCGTGGGTTGGGTTGGGTTGGGTTGCGTTGAGTAGGCGGACCAAAAAACATTTTGTAAGTAAACAAACAGCAGCAGCAGCAAGCAACAAAAGTTTGTCTATTTAAAAAGTTTTGCGCTTCATGCGCAAAAGTTATAAAACATGAAAATATTTCTTAATTATTTTTATAAACAACGAAACGAACAAACGGCAGCTTCTACAACGTCTTTTTGGCTCTGCCCAGGCTTCTCGATTCACCCCGAGGGGGAGTGTTGTCCCCCTCCCCCCTTTCCCTTTTGAGCCTGGGTCGATTTGTGTCTGCAAGTTGTTTGTCTTGCTGATTTTTGAGCAACATTTTGCCCGAGGTCAGGATTTTGTTTGATTAGCATAAATACGACTACAGACTGAAGAATAAGTAAAGAATAAAAGGGAAAATATCCAGAGTTTGTTTCTTTCTTTTCGACTGTTATGAAAATTAATTAGCTAGGCTGGAAACACGGAATCCGAGACGATTCCTCAAACTCGCCTGCTACTTAAAGAGTTTTGAGGGTACAAAAAGAGCTTAAGGTATTTTCTTAATTAATTGACCAATATTTGTTGGCAAACATTGAAATACACATTATTGTGTATAAATCACTTTGCAACCCATTCCCGTGGTCATCCACACGGTGTGTGTGTGTGTGTGTTCAGTAAATTTGATTGCCGTTATCTGCATTTTATGATGCTTTTGCCACCGCAGAGACGGAATTTTCAAAAATGGTTTTTGATATACGGCCGTCGGTTGGTTAGCCATCGCCATAAAATTGTGCCAAATGGAGTCCGCAGTTAAATTTGTGTATGAAGTATTATATTTCTATATATTCCATGCAGTTTTCAACTTGAACTTGTCGTATGCGTGATTTATGAGTGCTATAGATAAACAAAATTTAAATTGTTAACAATGTTTAAAGCTTGAAATTTAAAGTGTCCGAAATGGAGAAACATCAATAATAATACTTCGTCATATTCCTCTGGCAATTCTTGCAGTTATGATATTATTATTTTAAAGCTGCTCAAATAGAATACAATACATATACAATGTATATAATACATATATATCAGCACGCTGGCAACGTAACATTTCAATTTGCTGCAACAAATGCTCATAATTTATAAATTTTAAATCTATTTTACCCACAACGACCTGCGCGCTTCGTTTTGTGGCATGCCACGCAAACAGTGTACGGATAAAATTGGGGGAATGTTTTGTTGCTGATTTATCGACGTTGCTGCGTTGTTGCCATTGTCTGCGTTTTTGGCACTGTTAACCCGATTTTCCACTTTTCATGCGGCAACGTTCAAAAGCGCGCAGCATGCATGATGATCATGTTTACGTTGTGCCCCTGCCCCATAACCACCAAAAACCGCTAGATGTCACTAATGGGGCGCACGTTCAAGTCGAGTCACGTCACCTTTGGCTGCGTCTGCTTCTGCTTCTGGTTCTCTGACTCCAACTGCAACGAGTGCAAAGCAGGCCAAGTCAAGACCTACACGAAGACGAAGATGAAAACGCATTGGGAAACGAGATCACGTAATGCGACGCGAGATTTTTGCAATTTCATGTGCCGTCGTATCGGAAAACTATCTTTCAATTAAATTCCATTGCAATGCGAAGCTTCAATTTCAATCAGACTCATATTTATACCCATTTCAGAGAGAGTGTCTAATGTTTAACTTATGTAATGAGTTGCTTGAACCAATGCCTTCAAGGATATGAAATCTCTTTGGATGGTGGGCTAACAAAACCAGCTTCAAATAATAATAATCAAAACATTGTCACACTCGACGGCAACGCTCTGTTAACATTTGCAACCTTAATTTGATTGTGAAATTGCAGTGCAAATATTTTCATTGCATTTTCGGGGTTCGCCGCGTATCATTTTAAGCTATTTTGCATACATTTTCCAGCGATAAACAAATATTTTTCGGTCATGGGCCAATACTGAAATATATCGCACAAGGCCGCGTGGAAGGCAACGACGAAGGGACAAAGGGAGGGAGGGACAGTTTTCAAACTTCATTTAATTTAATTTATTTTTCACCAGTGACACAATTTATGTAACAACTCTGACCGTGGCGGTTGTTTTTGTTGTTGTTGTTGTTGCCAGCTTTCGTTGCTGTTGTCATTTAAAACTAATTTGCATAAAATGAACGTCGAGTGTTTTTTGGTTACCTGGCCCATAAAAGCCACACACATATGCCGAATGAAACGGGCCCTGGAGCGGGTTCAAATCGCAATAAATTGCCTCCTGATGACTCCTTTTTAAAAGGGAGCAAAAGCAGCCCCAGCAATTCGATTTCGTTTTTATGGCACATAAATTATTCAGAGTTTGTCTATAGTCTATAGTCTATAAAATGTTGAGGGTCGTTAAGTCGACTCTAAGCTTTCCAACTGTCTCCTTACTGTTGCTCTTGTTAGCATTGTTGTTGTTGCTGTTGTACCCGCTGGACGTGAACTGACCTGACCTTGTATCAACTTTTTTTTTTTTTGCTAAATAGACAATTTGCCCCTGCCTTACGCACTATCTATTGTGCTGTTGTCCGGCTGCCCAGTCCTCGCATAAAAATCAGTTTAAGCGTACGCTGCAGCCCTTGGATTTATGCTACACTTTTTTCTACAATCCTTACATTTTTTTTATTTGCCTTTGTTGTTGTTGTTGTCTGCTGTCAACAATTTTACGAGTAAATTGAGAGCCACAATCGTTACAGCAAATCACTTTCAGCTTAGAGAATCTATATCCAAGCTAAATACAATACAGCTAGAAAAACAAATTGAAATTGGCAAATACGGCTTAAAGACCAAACAGAAAATCTATTCATTTCAAAGTTTTTGTTTTAGCTTTACTAGCGAAAAGTTTATAGCCGTATGAATAAAGCATCTCCTATTCCAATAACATGCTTTTAAAGAGAACTGTTGTAATTTTTCCGCATCGATAAAGTTGTGTATTATTTATATAAATAAATCACGTGCTCTCTTTTAATATCTGTCTGGTGTTCTTTAAACATCACGCATCAACAGTTCATTAAAGGTTCCCCTACGAATGCTATCAATATTGAATCAGGACTGCCCTATCTCTTGCTTAAGGACTTTAGTCCTGTGCATGAAAGTGCACTGTCATTGTTTGGGTCCCGTTCAAAGCGAAACGAACGTTTGTCTTGAAGGACAATGCCCAAGAACCAAACAAATACGCATGAAGTTGCGCTTTTAGCCATATATCGCAAAACGTTTGCTCTGTTTGCTTTAAGCCAAGTAAACGGAAGGAAGTGATTGTCCTACTAAAAGACAGAGGGAGAGAAAGAGAGAAAGAGACTGACCCAATTAGTTTGAAAGCTGTCAGTCCTTCCCCCGCTTTCTCCTTGTCTTGTTTTTCTTAGTGTCATGCAATCAATATTATATGTACAAATATTTAAACAGCTTGTACGAGACTATTTAATATCGTTCTAATAACTCAGAGTAGTACTTATTTTGTATATTAATTTGGAGGCCACACACACTTTAGATATTCCGTTTGTGCTTTTGGATACGGTTGACTTTCAAATTGCCCAGCAGACGCATTAATAAAATAATATAATGTATGAATAAATAAAATTTAATTTTACGTAAAAACTGACAAACAGTCCCCAGTCAGTTCTGTTCAGCTCGGTTCAGTTCAGTTCAGGACATGCGACAGACTAACGACAAAACGACAACTAGAAACACAACTACAACCCACAACGACAACGACAACGACAGCAACAGCAGCAACAAATACAGCACCAGCAATATCAAGTTGTCAGGCACAAAGGCAAATGCGCAAAAAAAAATTTGCTTGTTTTGTTTGGCTTGAATGTTGTTACTGTTGCTGTGTGTGTGTGTGTGTGTGTGGGCATATTTGAGTGTATTTGCACAAAATACGTGAAATTACGCGAAAAGTTGGGTCCTGTCTCGTCTTTCAGTCTGAACCCGCCTTCGCCCTGCCCCCTTATCAGACCAACTGTTTACGTCAAGGCGACGCCAAAGGCGCACTGGCCAAATGCCTCTGGGAATGTGAATGGGAATGTCCTTGCACAGAACTATCTGTTCTACTCGCTGCCTGGCTGTCATTCTGTTAGCTTGTTAGTTGCCGGCCTGTGAAACAAATGCCATTTAATTTTGATGCCAACTGGGAATGAGCCATATGTATTTTTAGGGATCTAAGTGAGAACCACCTACTTCACATATAGTATGTTCAGGTAATATGTATGTCCGGCACTCGTTGGTATTTCAATTTCACTAGACAAAATTAAAAATCCGTTGGGCACCAAACAATCAAAACAACAACAACAACGAGATCAACAAGAGTTTAAGTAACAACTTTGACTGGCAACACTTTGCAGCGGAAATTTCATTTGTCATGCAGCTGGCCATTTATCAGTTGGCATTTAAAAAGCCATTAAAACCGAATCCGACAAATGCAATAAAAAAAACAAGAAATAATAATATGGAAAAAAAAAATGTTCTGCGCTTTTGCAACTTTTGCTGGCTGCTCGACGTCGACGCACAGGAAGCAGCCGCAAAGGAATCGACGAACCTGGCCAAGCTCAGCAGCGGGAGCAGGAGGGTTCCACAACCACTGCCAATTCAATTCATAATTTAAAAGCCTGAACCGATTGCCCAGCAGAGGAGAGCAGAGGCGGCCCATCCTTCGTTGCTTTCGCAATGCACGCGTCCTTCGAGTAGTAACAGCAATAAATTAATATAAAAATTCCTCACGCTCAGCCAATAAGAGGGAGAACATTGAAGCATTTTATCACAATTGCCAGACGGACGTAAGACGACGGACGGGTACGGTGACGGGGATAGAGGCCTCCTCCAAGCTCGAGATGTCTGAGATGCCAGCACACGCGACCAGTTTGCTTTAGGTCTTCTTTGGAAGCTGCTTCTTGACTGGAAGACATTTGCGGTATGCGCAAATAGAACATTGAACATTAAAAACCATTCAACATTAATGGCATTTATGGCCAAGTCCTTAAAAGCCTTATTGCCACTGCCATCCTAGAGATGGAGCAGAAGAAATCTTCCCGGCCATCTGCCTTACAATATTGTCCCGACGATCACCGGCCAATTGATTCCCCCCGGACAAACTTTGCTGCAAGCAACACCTTCATTTGCAAAATCTAATTGCATCCGACATTTAAATTGTTGCGGCCATCGAAAAGTTCTGCTGCACCCAAAAAGAAAGAGACGAGACGAGAGGGGACGGGAGAGAGAGAGAGAGATCTTTATAGGCATACATAAAGAGGACAAAGTTTTGCATGTGACCTCGTTAGTCTGGCTCTTAGGCGACTCTATCAGGCTGGCAAATGGTTGACTGGCTGCCAATGTCGTGGGCGGCAACTTTGTTAATGGTTTTGTCATAAATTTTAATTCGATTGCATCAGTGAACAGACCAAAAGAGCAGCCAAGCAGCATGTCCTGACAACGCACTTCTTTTTGCCGAGATTGCCATTCAAAGTGCGCATGAAAAATGCATTAGAGGCAGCCAAGATTCTACCGAACGGACATCATCCATGTGCCACATAAGCGGGTTGCTTGCAACTTTTTGATAGTGCGGCTACCCACAGCCGCCTCAACCACGAACTGCAGGCAGGCTGGAAGTCTAGCTCAAAGTCTTGGCTAGACGGCGTTGCAGACACACACAGTCTGTTGTTTGAGCACTCAATTAATTTATGCGGCGTGAAGTAAACTTTTTGGGGGGTAGCAGCGAGAATTTTCAGCAAGAAGCAAGCGGCATTGAGCTGCAATTTTCGCTTGCCACACTTGCAATTTCACACAAAAGTACCAGAAAATATGCCCCAAAGATATCCTGCGGCCATGATGGAAAATGCGCTCAATTAATGAATTTTAAATGCATTGTCATTGTCACTATCTGGCTGGCTGGCATACGTTGCGTATGCGTAACGTGATATTTGCCAGTCAACCGCGAAGCCAAGCCGACAGATAGTAGATACAGCAGGACAAAAGAACTTTGTATGGCAGGCACTGTGGTCCGCCTTCTCTAGAAGCGTAATTTTTAAAAAAAAATTATAAAGAACAAAAAAATAATAATTATGAGCAGTAGGATTAAGTATTTTGAACTTTAAACGTTGAATGACTTACATATTAGTTAAGACTATGTATATATATATTTTTATTATTACTTTATTTCATTTTTATTGGCTTGACCTGTCGCAAATGACGTTGGCACCACTGTGCGTGCGTGCGTTGCCTGTGAAAAGGCTTGCGAAATGATGACGATGATGATGATGATGATGATGCGACAGCCGACTCGCATTAACTACAAGGATAATTCCGCGCGACCGGCATGAAAAAATAACAAGAAAATGCCTGGCATCGTTCATTACTTCTACTGCAGGTGCGTGGCTCGTGGCCGGGTTGTCTGAATACGGCCAAGACGAGACGACAAGACATCCGTAATGTTTTATTGTTGTAACTGTCGCCTGGCACCATAATATATAGTCTGTGCCACATCCTGGCACATTCGGCCTGCTTGCCAGTCGACACAAATCACATGCAACCTTTTTCGCCCAGCTGCCTAAAAGATAGAGGACAACTGTAATAGGGGGTGGAGGGGTGCAGGGGTGGGTTGTGTCGCATTTTTTGGTGCTCGTACGTGCCCGCATCGGACAGGTGCGGGTAGGGTCGAGTTGGGTTGGGTTGGTCCAAGGTTGTTCAAGGTACAAAATTATGTAAGCTTAAAAGCGGAATTAGTGTGTGTGCGTCTCTCTCTCTCTCTCTCTCTCTCTCTTACTAGCTATCTCTCTCTATCAGTCGGTTGTGCTTTTGTCTGTGTTTGTCGTCTTCCGTTTTAACAAATGTTTTGTTAGCGCGAGACGCTCTCAAGTCTTCCGCTTGCAAAAATTATGCGGAAACGGAAGCGACAAAAGGAAAACCACAATTGAGTGTGTGTGTTTTCTTGGGGTGTGAGTACTGTCTTCTCCTCCCTCCCTCTGCCACGTGGCATTTCCACATATGGGACTAGCAAACTGTTTACCTGCTTCTGCACTCTGTCATCGCTACGAATTAGGACTATTCAATTTTGATTATTAAATAATGCCTGGGCGAATTGATAAAAGCAATCAAGCAACAACAAACTATTGATGGGGAGGCTGTGGCACGTGCCACATGCCAATGAATGAAATGCACGTCCAGTTCATGACAAATAGTGCGTGTCCTTGACTCAACACAGACAGGATGCGTGAGCCTAGAACTGTAATTAAATTTACTCCTCCTTCACTTCCTGCCTGACTAAGCAGGCGAACACAAGCCATCATCATTATTATTGAGAAATCATAACACATTCACATTATTTTTATCGTTTTGCACAATTTTTTGCATATGTCGTGCTCACTTTCTTATGTAAATCTCTGTAGGTGTGGCTGTGTGCATATACGTGTGTATATACGTATGTGTGTGCTCGTTTGGGCTTTCAAGTTAAACGTTTCAATAAAGTCGAGCACCTGTCAATAAATCGAAATTGCCTCTCGTATTATTTTTATCGTCTACGTTTCTTCGTTTCGTTTACACTGCACACGCTTCTACTTCAAGCTGCCTCATGTCTGATTGCCACAAGCCTTAAAGGACGACCTTCGATATCTCTGCCGCTCTGCCATCCTTGCCATCTTGTTTCCAGTTGAGCGCTTCTGCGGGTTTTCACTGCTGCCATGTCCTCCTGCCCAGACTCGTTTGTGGTTTCACATTTTCTCCGATTTGTTTTAGATTTTGGCCATGGCAATCGAATTTCTAGCCAGTTTTTCAGCTTCAATTAATAATGGCATCGCCTTTTGAAGTTTGAAGTTTGCTTTCGTCAAACTGCGGCTGCGCTTTAATTTTAATCCACTTTCGCATAAGTACAACCTAATGAGATCCCCACGCGCCATCCTCATGAAAATTTAATAAGCAGCACGCCATTATATCAACTTGATGTGAATGTGTGTGGGTGAGACATCCAAGGCATCCATTCAGTCCCCCTCCATCCCCAAAGCTCACATGTGTCATGTAAAAAGATTCTTAAACAAGAATCACGGAAGAAGAAGAAAAAAAAAACAAATTTAAAAATGAAATGCGTTTCTTGGTTTTGAGTGTCAGTTAGGGGAGTGAGGTGGTTGCACAATGGGCTAAAAATGTTGAAATAAAAATTAATAGATATGGTAACTGTTTCAATAGAAGAAGTTGATACAACCTTAACAGTTAAGCTTTGATTCCTTTAGGATCTTGAAGTATTTTAAAGACCTGCATGTATATAGTGCATAGACCCACTGTGCGTAGCTGTCCTTGTGCAAGTCGTTGCTCTCGAAGAAGAGCGCAACAAACAAGCGAAATATTATTTACGAGCTGTCAAATCCCAGTTAACATGCTTTATGCAGAGAACGAGATGCCGTAGAATGAGATGAGGCTGAGGTCGACACATAGTGTGTGTTGTATGTGCGTGTGTGTGTGTGTGTGTGTTTGCTGCCGTGGTCGCATAGTTGGCTAAGAGACAGCCGCAGATACGCAGTTATAGCTACAACGACAGATACAGATACAGCAACAGTTACAGATACATAGCTGCAGATACTTTGCTGCCGTCTCGCCGTGTCCTCGAGAATGCTGAATTGCATGACGCGGCGAAGTTGGGGGCAGGGCAGGGATCAGAGGCGGGCATAATAAAATAAAAGGCATAAATAAAAACGCAGGCGGACAAATAAAACCACGAAAAATAATTTAAATTTATGTACTTCTTTCTGTTCGTATTTTTCGACGCATTTTTTTGCAGTACATCGCTTTCTCTCTTCAATTTATTTGCTGCTTGTTGTCGTCCTCGTCCTCAAACGGCACAAGACATTAAATTCAATTTGCATGTGTGTGTGCGTGTGTGCTTGAGTGCCACTCAGCGTCAGTTACAGCGTCCGTAGGCGCGAAGCAGCAGGCAAAGAAAAATATATACAAACAAGGACCTTCTTCTGGCATTGGCGACCTGTTGTTTAAAGTAATTACTTCGATTGTTAAGTGCCTGTTTGTGTGAGTGTGTGTGTGGGAGAGAGTGTATGAAATTTGTAAGTAACAGGTAAAACACACAATAATACAGGGTATCTCAGTCTTTATGTTATTCGGTTTTTTGTGGGTCGAATATATTAATGCTTTCCTGCTGCTCATATTATATTTACAGCAATATGTGTGTTCGTGTGTGTGTGTGCTTGAAAATGCGTACGTCAGCTCGACGAGTTTCCTCAAAAAAAGCGAGACAAGTGGAAATCCGTTAAAGAAATACGTGAAACAGATAAAGAAGCTGCTGTTGCTGGCACTCAGCAGGCAGTAAGCAAAAGCAACAACAACAACAACAAGTTCATAACTGTTCTCTCACTGTGTGTGCTCGTGAGAAAGAGGCTCACATGCTGTGTGTGTGTGTGTGTGTGTTGTGTGTGTTTGTGTGTGAGCGCACAGAGATATGTCGTCAGCAGCAAATAAAAATTAATTGAAAAATGTTTATCAAGGACTTTATGATTAAAATGCAGCAATGCACAAGAAGAAGGCGAAGAGAGAGAGAGGGGAATGAAAAAATGGATATCTTAGGCACGTCGAAGAATACATACACTTCCAATTGTTGAGTGCTGTGTAAGGGTATACAATTATTCGTTCAACATTCATGGGGATTATCACACACACTAAGCTTCGTGGCTAAGTTGACATGTGGCAGCAGCACTTTGCTGCATATGCCGCACACACACTCTTAACAAGAACAATAAAACGCTGGCACAAATTTGTATTAAAATATTTTGTGGCAAATATGCGCGAAAAACTAAAAATTATGCAACGCATTAAAAATTTAACAAGCGCTTATCCGCTTAGTGCAACGCCTGGCATGCACCATAGAAACCGAAAGAGAAAAGGGGGAAAAGAGAGAGAGCAACATGGATGCCAGCAGGCAAGGGGAGAGGGGGGAAATTGTGAGATTGGTTTGCGGGCTGTGGATTCGGGATTCGGGAAGAGGGGATAGAAGTGAAGTGGAGTTTGTTGCCTGCCACTTTTAATATTTTAATTTTTGACATTTACTGCGCATTACAAACGACTAAAGCGTGGGGGGAGAAAACCGTAAGGGGGAGGGGAGGGCTGTTGGTTGCGGGGGTAGCTGCAGATCATTGCCGCTGCATAATGTCCCCGAAATGTGGCATCAACGCAAATTGGGCAGAAGTAATATGCAAACATTAACACACAAAAATCTGAATTCAGCCTAATTGGCAGCAGTCACAACTTTTGCATTCGGAATTATAATTTTTGGCGGAAAATTGTACGTGTTCTCTACATATGTACTTGTCTCGTGATAAACACTCGCAAACATATGTACACTCAGAAAAGAACGCAGTACAAACAGGCATATTCATGGTAAATTTAACCATTTTCGAGTATGATTGATTCAGCATTATAATCGAATTTGTTTTCATAGAAATAAACAGAAATAATTTTGAAAGTGCAAAGTGCAAGAAACGAGTGTATTTAAATGAAGTGCTAATAAACAAGAGATATTTTTATATTCAAAATAATAATAATATTTCCACTTACCCCTAGTCCATTTAAGTATAAAATAGAGAATGATTGGACAAATATTTATTTGTCATTCACAGATAAGATAGTAGACACAAAAATATGCGACCGTCTGTTTGTCTTTAAGTCCGTCTGTCTGTTGATATAAAACTTCGGGCAAGATCGAAATACTATATCATATAACTGCCATTCAAATACAAGACAAGATATAATCAAGGTTTAAAGAAGGAGGCTTTTCAAGTGTATATAGTTTTTGAATGACCGAAAATAGCTTCCTTACTTGTTTAAAGTTAAATTTACAACGTATCATTGTGAAACTTGTTAAATTATGAAAAATTCAAGTATTTTATATTAACTTGATTGAACCAAAGGATAACTATCTATTATTATGTTGTTCTTATGCAGTTGTATATAGTTTTTCATACCCATAGCTAATGGCTAAACAGAAGCTATTAGCAAAACGATTTGTAAGCTGTTGCCTAAATGGGTGGGAGGGAAGAAGGCGACGCTGCCACGCCCAGGCTATTAGGGTGCTGTGTGAATACTTATTGTACTTTCAGCATTGTTCTAGAATTAATATTTAGTTGTATTTTTCAATGCATTTAACTTTATTTGCAGAATGGCAAATGCTTTAACCCCGCCAAAGCGACAAAAGAGACTTGCCCGGCACTGCGGTTATCCTTTGTGAATGTATGTGTGTGTATGTGGTGTGAGGGTGTGTGTGCGTGTGCGTGTGTATTTTAAAATGCAACAGATGCGCCAAATTAATGCGACCATTAAATTGTATTAGCGTGTGCAAAATGTAAAGCGCATTTCCAGCTGAAGCTCCGCAACAGAAACACACAAACAGAAGCTGATTCCACACACACACACACACACACAGAAGGGGGATTGTTATGGAGAGGGGTAAGAATAGTGTGTGTGTGTGTGTGACTGCAAATGTATCCGCATCCGCATCCGCTTACTATCGCCCGCAGTTAGTGTGCGTTGCATTTGCAGCAAATTTGTGTGTGAATAAACATGAGAGTCGTTGCATTAATGCGCATACAAAAGCCAACAGCGCAATACCACCACCCCCCCACCCTTGTGACAGCACCCTCCCACTCGTCAAACTCACCCACACACACACACACACACACAACATCGACATGGATTTAAATATCGTGCAGATGCACAATGCTTAAATATCAGAACAGTAACAACAGCAGCAACAGCAGCAGCAATAGTGGCAAGTTTATGTGGCAAGCCTCAAACTGTGCACCCACACACACACACCCTCATATCCACACACAGAAGCCTTTTTGCTATAATTTCGGATGTGTCTGCGTATTTCGTTGCATTCTTATTAGTGCAGCTTCAACGCCAGCAACACCGCACAAACAACAGCAGCAGCAACAGCAACAATAATAATGGGTAACAAAAGAGTGAAAACAGAATTTAATATCGAGATATATCGAACACACAAGCACACACACACACACCAACGAAGCGTGTTGGAGAAAATAATTAAGTATCCTTTAGAGACAGCTTCAGCTTTGCCGACAGGGTTGCCAGGGTTGTACAAAAATGCATTTAATTAGGTGCAGTAGCTCATGTAGATATTTATTCATTAGTCGGCTGTTGCTGTTGTTGTTTGTTGTTGCCTCGCTTTGGGGCAGCTACAGTAAAATTAGCGCCCGTTTTTGCCATCGCAATTACAAACAGTTAACAGAGGGGGGGATAGGGATAGCTAATAGGCTGCTAATTGGGCGTCGGCCCGCTTTTTGTAAACAGTGTTGAATATATACAAGCTGTTGTGTTAGTAGCCGAAGTAGATGAATTTTCGTTTCTATTCGCTAGTATTTGTATTCCAATTAAAGCTCATCAGTTACCGCAGGCAACTAATTTTACTTTATGCAACACAACAGCTGCAACAGCAGCAACGGTTGTTGCCTCCAAGCCCAAAAGCGAGTCCTATTAGTGCGGGAATCGGAGCAGGCACATAATGCTTGTATTACCATATATCCATACCCAAAGCGCGCTTCAGGCAACATACTTCTGCCTCATGCCTTGTTGCTGTTGTTGCTGCATCAGTTGCACAGTTGCACAGTTGTTACTCGCAATGCATTGTTAACTTGCCAAATATCTATTACTAATTGTTCGGCAACGGACACATGGTTAATTACAGCAACAACAACATCCGAAGGGTTGCAAGGATGCAAGTCTAAAGTGGGTGGAAAGGATTTATTCAGCTGCAGCTGCTGATGTACTACTTCAAGTTTTGTGGATAGCAAAGCAGAGGTAAACTGCATCTATCGTTCATTTTTGCCAATGGAATTTAGTTTGCTTCACATCATTTCGAAACACAATACACAGAAGGAAATTTCTTTTGAAAAATGAAATATCTGCTTGAACACTTTATCAATCAATCTGCACAAACTTGATTAAGAACTCACGTCAATTATATTAATGAACAAAGGCAGACTTTCAGGCACAAAAGCACAAATACAGTATGTACGCAGGAGAGAGGAGGAGGTAAAGGTGGGGTGTAACAATGCAATATGCATATATTTGCATTGGAATATTAATGCCATAATTATATGCCACATGGAAATTATAATGCTCACATGTTTGCAACATTTAGCATGTCTGTTAGTACATGTATCTATGCTTCAATTGGCATGTGTATGTGTATGTGTGTGTATATGTGTATCTGTAAGTATTTGTTTGGTTGCTACTGGCGCTATTATTGTTGTTGTATTATTGCATTTGGGGATGGCATTATGATTATAGGCTGTGAAATATTTCGGGTTTCACTTAACGACTTCTGCTGTTGCTTTTGTTGTCGGTGTTGTTGTCATTACAGCTACTTGGGGTTTTGCGTTATGTATACTATTAGGTATAGCAAACACACACACACACACACACACATAATATAATTAAATTAATTTGCTATGCCCAATTGTGATTACACGAGTCCCACAGCTCTGGCCATCATCAGTTTGTCATTCTCTCTTTCTGACAACTCGGCTTAAGGTTACCTTGTGGTTTATTCTCATTTCAATTTCAATTTCAATATGTGAGTTTTAACTTATGAAATATTTACTGCAATTGACTTGCACAGACTTACAATTAACTATTGAAAATCTTAAAGTGTCACGTGCTAAGCAGCTAAAATTTAATTAGAAACAGTGAAATATACAGATAATAAGTTCATTATGTGACTAACAGTCTGCGGATAAGATAGGATTTGCTGCACTCGCATATTTTACACCCACCCAACCCACACATCATGGTTGGTCATTTGGTTCGGAAGGGCGGGGAGGGGGTTGAGGGACTTAACAGGAAACTCAGTGGCACGCATATTGAATGAAATGCATTGAGTTGTTGCTGTTGCTGTTGTAGCCATCTGTGTTGCTGCTTGGGCTAAGTGCGGATTAAAGGTGAAATAACGCAATACACCACCACCACCACTTATTCACCCACTCAACCCACCCACCCACCAACCCACTCAACCAACTAGAAGTCGCATTGCAGCCGGGGAAAAAAGGCAAGCAGCAGACACTTAAACCGATCCCGTTGCTCTGGCATAATGCTTGGCATTAGTGTGCAATTTGCTCATTTGCAGGCAGCTATTTTACGACCCACCCAACCACCTAACCACACACACAAACACACACACACACACACACACACATACACACTCGTGTACTTATCATTAATCCGATGCTCTTGTTCGTCGTTCTGTTTTAGCGAGCACTGCATTTATTTATCAAACAATTTCAATATGCTTTACCTACATAATCCACTCTTGCTTTTTCTCCCCCTCACCCCTCACCATTTTCATTGTTTTATTGCATAATGGGCTCAAGTGTCTGTCTGTCTGTCTGTTGTCTTATGCGTGGGTCTGTTTGTTTAGGATTAGAGGAGGGTAGCGCCGTCCAAAAACTTTCACTCGTATGTTTGCCTTTGGTTTCTGCCTCACAACGGATGCAACCAACCCCTGCAATCTACCCTACCCTCCTCCCCTCCCCCCTCCACCAACCATCATCAGCCCAAAGTGAGTCAAAAGAAATTGTTGGTGGTTGCTGGTTTGTTGCTCGGCCCTCGACCCTTGACCCTGAGCTCTAATTTGAGTTTGACATTTATGTCAATATTTGGTCAGTCATTGTTCGCACTAGCACTAGCACCCCCCTTCCCCTCTCACTCTCCCACTACAGTCTTTGAATCCTCTCTTATTATATTGTTACGCTTGGTGTCCTCATTTTGGTTCGTGCTGTTGCCTGGTTGCCCGGTTGCCTGGCTGAATGTTTGCTTGTCTCCCTTGTTCTGGTTTCTTTCTACTCGTTTGCCTGCGGTTTGCTTGCCACACATATGCGGGTCACTCGGGAGGAAGAGGGTGAGGCAGTTGGCCAGTTGGTGACACTGACTCTAATAGAAATTTATTGAACATACTAAAATACAATTAAATAAATTATGAGATTTACCCTAACCCAAAGCAGACGCATCTCTTATCATTTCTGTTTTTGAATAAGCCCCAGCGGATGCGACCCGCTTTGTTGCCTCTCCTTACCCTTGCCAGTAGCCAGACGCAGCAGCAGCAGCAGCTTGGGAGATAATCAAAGTGCGTGCCCGCGTCCAGGTGAACAAAACTGTGCAAAGGATTTTCTATTAAAAGCCGCAACAAAGTACCGCAAAGTAAGACAAAGTAGAGGGATACCCTTACCACAACGCCTTGCCACCTTGCCACCGTAACAGGACACGGCTCTGTGTGGCACTAAAAGCGCAACATGTTGCCTCAAGTACACACACACACACACACACACACACACGCAGAGAGAACTCTGGGCAACTAGACATCGTCTACTTTGTCTGGCTCGCTCATCTACATGCCGCCCCGTAAATTATGGAGCCGTGCACGTCTGGTCATTAAGCCAAATAAAACCGGCGCAAGATTTATACACGCGCCCCTGAGCCACAGCCACAGCCACGAAAGAGAGAGAGAGAGACAGAGAGAGATAGAGAGAACGGAAGCTCCTGTGTTTCATGGGCAACTTTCAAATGGACTTCAACTGCGTATAGAACAAAAGCGGACTTGAAAGGAGCAGTCTACAGGGTGCGGGGCTGCAGGGGGGGATCAGGGATGGGAACTGGGTCTTAGCTCGATTTTGGGTCTGGTCGCGTTAACTTTTTGATATAAATTTCGTGCTGTTGGTGGTGTCCGGGCAGGCACTTAATTTCCTTCTCCGACTGCTCTACTGACTTTTAGCATACACACACACACACACACACACACACACACACACACACACACACAGGTATAAGTAGAATTCGACTACTAAAAAGGTGCAACATTTATATGCCGCGCAACAGTTAATCTTAGTTACGATTAGTCAGGCCAAATAAACTTATATTTGGCCGAAAACAGACCAAGACCTTAAATACCAGCTACAGTTAATAAGATCACGTAATTTATTTCATTTGAGTTGTGCGTGTGTGTGTTGGGCAGTTTCTTCTTATTACTATTATAGAAATCCTGCGTGTGGCTTAAATGTTGAATTTTCTAACGGAAGGAACTGGGTTAGTGTACCACAGAAACACACATTTTGGTCGGCCAAGTCAACAAAGTGGATGCCCGAAAAACTTTTATTCAACACTTGGCCAAAGACAGACAAGTGCCTCACAAGAAGAATCGGGCAACTTTGAAGTGCATTGCAGATGCGAACATGCGTCACGCACTGTGGCAACACACAATAGTAGCATGCCACACCCCTTTATCCTCCTAACACCGACCATCGTGGTGGCCTTTGTTTTAGACCCAAAGCGGAAGTGTCTTTAAAATTCAAGGCAAGTGCAAACTTTGGCCACACTTTGCGCAGTCATAAAAAAGAACTATATGGCAGGCATACTAGCATAAAATAAGCAACAACTGTTGAAAGTTAAAAAAAAAAAAAAAATAGCCAAAAGCAAACTAACTGCAAAATGGTTTTTCCTTCGACTCCCCCCAGTTAACAGTTGGCCCCAAATGTGCACTAAAAATTACTAAATTTTCGTACGCAACATTTGAGCCAGTTGTAAATGTGTGTGCGTGTGTGTGTGTGTGGGTCTGGCCAATAAATTGCCTGGCCTTGAGTTTGCTTTAAGATCTCTCTTGCCAAGCTGTTGAAAATGGCTTGGCTTGTGCTTAAACACACACACACACAAAGGCCAACCAACTATCGATTGCGACCCTTTTGCCACTTTCGGGCCATTGTTTGCCATCTTAAGTCTCCGTATACCCTGCAAACGTAATCCAACCCTTTTGGGTAGCATACACTGACTATAATAAAAAATAATACAAACTGTGAGCAAAGAGTATAGTTAGGGTATTACGAAGTCGATGCATTCGCCTCTGGCTGTAGTTTTCATAGCCTTTTTCTTCGGGGCTACTGCCGGTTTTTGTTATAGTTCTATTGTTTTATTTGCTTTTAATTTTGTGAAGCAAGTTTTTAAGTGCAGCAGCCTTCCAAGGAGCAGAAGCAGGAGAGACGAGAGAGTGAGAGTAAGCGTCTGTTTAGCATCAGAGACTCTTTGCCATTTGCTGCAACTTGCAATTTGCCAGGGGGCGCCATAATTATTTTGTTGCAATTAAAAGTCCTGACACTGTGTGCCGGCATTTGAATTTCGGGGGGATCTGGGACTCGTTCCCATTTCTTCTTTGGCAAACTAGTCGTAAAATTTCATTGGCTGTCGAGCCAAACAAAACTTACGAGCTACAGCGCCAAAAACTCGAGCTACAACTGCAATTTTAAAGCAAACTTTTCTGGGCGCAAACTTCATAATTATTTCCTGCATATGTGTGAGGCAAACAAACCGGAGCCATGGAAGGAGCAAATAGAGCAAATATTTGCGCGAAACAAGGCCTCACAGATGACTCACCTTAAAAGGGTTAAGTGATGTGACCTTTGGCCGCATATTTGATGAATGGCAAAAGAGCAAAGAACATTCCAGTTGATGTGGCAAATCAAAAATCAAACAGCCCCCAAAGAATGTGCGGGGCATAAATAAAATGTAGCTATAAAATTTCAATTTGTGCCTATTAATAACAGCAGCACACAATTCCAACAACAACAACAAACAATGTACGATATGCCATATAATATTTCACAGCGTCGCCTTTTGTTTCCCCCTCGAAACAGAAACTGAAATTAATTTTAAATTATGCATGACCAAGAACAAGTGGAGTGACGCTTCTTCTTCGTTTCGCTAACCACCAGGGATTTCGAAATTTTCACCTGCCCGGGCTTAATGCCCAGCGTAACGGTGGTGCGAGGAGGGTGAGTGAGTAAGGGAGGAGTGTCTTGAGTATCTTTGCAACGAATTAAATTCGTAGAGCTGGAGCTTAAAGGTGCTCTACGACTAGCTTCGAGCTGGGGGGTGAGAGGAAGTGCAGCAGGAAAACGAGTTTTACGAGTGGCACTGCTTCTTCTTTTATTTTTTGCATTTATTGAGTAATAAAATCGTAAATTTTCCGTGCCATGTTACAAGTGAATGCGCTGGCTATCCTCCCTCTCCACCCACCACCGTCCACTCTTCACTCTACTCTTGGTTGCCTCGGGCATTGCAATTGTTGGCCATTCAACAAGCGCTGTTCGCTCTAAAAATGTTCTCTGGCTCAGGATCTGGCTATTGCCACAGGTGCCTCATCCTACTGCCTGGTTGCCACACTTTCTAACGAGCCGTGGCCTCATCCTTGTTGCTGCTGTTGCTGCCCATCCTCTAGCGCAACGCGATTCCTTTGTGTGCCATTGTCGAAAATTGAATTTCAAATTATTTTCACAGCTCTCACTCGACTTGCTTCAGGGGCCACGCCCCTTTGGACTGACACTGAGCCATAGTTGCTAGCTTATTCTTATTGTTTCTCTCTCTCTCTCTTTTTTTCACTATCCTCTTGTCTCTGGCATGGTCTGTATAATCGCAGCTTTATTAATTTTTTATCGCCTACTTGTGCGGCTATTTTTTGCATTTTTATTGGAAATTAAAAATGCTAATGTCTCGAGCCATGCGACTTTCACTTTTAAGCCACTTGCCACTTGGCCATGGCCCTGACGCATTTAACGCTATTTTAATTTGTACTCAAAAATGTATAAAAGTAACTTACTTTCGACTGTCGACTGCCGACTGCCAATTGCCGACTGACTCTGACCTTAATAAAGTCGCTGCCAGCTTTGATCTTAGTTCTGCCCCGTCCACTGGGATTCCCTTTCCAGCATCTCCACACATTTCCATTGCCATTGCTTTTTATGCACTGAGCTGTTAATGATGTGGCAAATTATTATGGCAACTGTCGATTGCCGAATGTCGACAGTTTCAGAACTTCGACAAGTGGACACGGAGCGGAAGAGGAGGGGAGGAGCTGCTGATGTCTGTGTGCGGTTTTTGCTGCTTATCGAAATGCATTCAAGTTGAATGGGCATTGGATTTAAGGGGTAGGGGCTTCCACTGCTTGGCCATTTGATTGGCCTTCTCTTCTCTTCTTCGTGCTCTAAAGTTTTTTGCCCATCTTGGCAAGCCGCTCATTTCCTTAGAGTGCCTGCCCATGCCCAGGGCTCGGGGGTGCCGTTGTCGAGTACATAAATTTTAGGGGCGTCCCACACATGTCGCGGCCGTAACATTTTGTTTTTTTCGTTCGTATTTTCTTTCTTGGGGCAAACAATTTGGCAAATTACCCATGGTATATTTATTTGCTTTTTATTTTCTGCGCCCAAAGGCTTTTATATTAATAAAAAGCATTAAAGCTTATGTTCAACCAAGTCGAATATTAAATATGCTTCAAACGAAATACAGTTTTTAAAGTAACAAGAATTTGTGATAAGTTTAAAGAGTAGAGATAAGTAAGATAAGAGGCAAGTAAACATAGACTACAATTTTCACAAGCTGCAAGCCTTTCAAGTATGTCAACTATAGCCTACCTAAAAGTTAGGGCAAGCGTTTCGTGCATTTTTGATTTGCGTGCCAAGTTGGCGGTGACGGGCTTATAATTTCTTGACAAAGGTGCATATAATTTGCACAGCTTTTAGCTAAGCGCGGCCAGTCACGTGCCACAAGCATCAGCTCCTACTCCCAGCACCCAGCTGTCAGAGTCGTATCCGAGTCAGAAGGCAGAAGGCGCAAAACAAAAGTCAAATGTCATGTTTATGTCATGTTACCTTTTTCTCTGCGCTTTATTTCATTTTTGCCTTTTGTTTGTTTGCTTTTTGTGCGTTTTTGCGTTTTGCGTTTGTGGCGCATTTTCTTTTTATTTGTTTGGAAATATTTCACTTACTCTGACATTTTTGCCTCTCAAGAAACTGATGCCACACAGCTCCCCACTGACATCCTGTGTGTCCTTTTTATACAAGATCCCAGTGTTAGCTGCCACACGTCGTTTTATGACATTTACTTTTATGGCAGGTATTTGTGTTCTTCCCCCTTTTTCTTATGCAAGCGTGAAAACCAACTGAAATATTAATTTTCTATTTTATTGCGCATACGCCGCGTGTTGTCCCTGCATGATTTATGCATTTATGTACTACATGTGTGTGTGTGTGTGTGTGTGTGTGAAGTGCCACATTCACTAAATTAAAAAATTCAGAAACAAAACAAACATAGAGAGGAAAAATATATGTATTTATTGATTGCAAAAGAATTTCAGCATTTTAATTCAAAGTTCCACTCTAAGCTCTCTCAAAATAAATAAAAATAAAATTGAAAAGATTAAACGAAACGGCTGGCTGCTCTTTTTTTCCTCTTTCACTAGAGATAAGCAGCAGCCCAGTAAAAGGAATTAATTCAGTTAAAAGTTTCACATTAAAACACAGAGAGCAAAAGGATGAAACAAAAAACAACAACAAGAAATGTGAAACAACAATGGGAGGAAAAAATAAAAGAGTAGCAAAGTTTGAAGGAAAACTTTTTAAATATGCTCGTTTGCTCGTTGGCTTTGCCTTTAGCTTTAACTCCTTTGGCGCGAGCGGTTTTTCAACGTTGTTTTTTTTTTTCGGCAACTGCAGCAAAACAAATTGCAAATTAAGAACTAATTGGCTTACAGAACCAAAAGCAGCCATTAAAAGCCGAGGCGAGAGCCGAGGCTAAAAGGTAAGACAACTTAAAAGCCGCTTTCACTTTAAACTTTTCGCGCAACTTTCAACAAAGATCACACGGTATAAAACTGAGGAAAAAACCTGAATTGTTCTCCCTAAGAAATCAAAGAGGTGTGAGCAAGAAAATAAAAAGCGCAGCAGAACAAACACGAGACACCAACAAGCAATAGCAAAAGAAGCAGAAGGAGCACAAGGAGCTGTAGATCCTTCACAGCTCTCGACCTGTTGTTGTATATAATTAAAAAGGAAACAACAGCAGTAGGATGGCAAGGACTGTCAGCGGATAGACGGACTGAACCAAAGGACCCAAGTAGCGCATTAGCATTACGTTCAAGACTTTTAGTCCTGACCCAGGCCCATCCTTGCCCTCCTCATCTTTGCCATCGTCCGGTTGATGGCTTGTTTGTGTTTGTGCTTTGTTTCGTCCCTTTTTGGGATATCCCTTTTCAATTATTTAGATAATTATTTGCACATTTACAACTTGGCTGCAGGGACTATAAACATTTCGCACTTTTAATCAATTATCACCTGACTTTTGCTGACATTGCATTACGCATACGCCGCATGCGCCGTTTTTTCTGTTTGCGGTCGCCTTTTATTTACTTAATTTATGCAATTAATTTACACTTTATGCAATTAATTTACACTTAAGCATATCAATGAACGACTTTCCCATTCTGAGTGTCTCTTTGAGCTGTCAGCACATTATGAACTCAAAAAATAAATATACATAAAATCGCAAACCGAATATCGTAAAAATCAGAACGAAAAAGAGGAAGAGCAAAATGACAGCGCTGCCAACTGAATTGAGCGTCTGCAATCAATGCAAAACGGTGCTGTAATCGCATTGACCAGGCCAACAGCAACACTTGGCACACTACTCTCGTTTATTGCTGCTGACAGCAAGAGCAACAACAATAACAATAAGAACCACAAGAGTTAAGAGAGAGAATGAAATAAATAAATACAATTAAACTTCTTATTGACTGTTATGTTAAACGTTGGCCTGACATATCAAGATGAGTTTCTGCGGTGACAGCCAATAAACAAAAGATGCTCACACGCAAACAAAAGAGGGAATTATTAATATTAATCTTCTGATTACAATTGTCAGTTAACATTTAAACCTACAGTTATGGAAGCTTAAATTCTAAACAGGCAACTTTAAAACATAATATTTAACATTTGTGAATATGTTGAATTGTTAACCTGTTCTCTGGAGAGTTTTGAGCTTTATTAATATAAATCTTCTGAATACAATTGTCACTTTAAATTTAAGCCTACAGTTATGTAAGCTTAAATTCTAAACAGGCAACTTTAAAACATAATATTCATCATTTGTGAATATTCGGAATTGCTGAGCTGTTCTCTGGAGAGTTTTGGGTTCAGTGCACCCACAGCATAAAAGGCTAAGTAGCCGAGAAATGCATTAAGCTTGCAACAGTTCATGTCCAGCTCCGAATTCAGTACTGTCTTCCTCTCTCTCTCTTTCAGGGCAAAGTAATCACAGCAATGGCTTTTGTGTTATTTCATTTGCAGCGGCAAAGTTCTGAGTTTCTGGCTGTTGGGCAGTTTTTAAAAATTTACACACAACAACACTACTAACACTTACACATACACATCCTATGGCATGTGTATTAAAATGAATAGAGCAACAACATGTTGGCAATCACTGTGGGCGCTGGAACACTTCCGGACTCTCATGGCTTTTTAGGGATGCAGCTCATTTTTTTTTTTTTTTTTTTTTGTGTTCTATTTGGTTCTGTGTGTTTTTTTTTGGCTGCTGGCTGGGCAAACATTTGAAAACTTTTCACATTTACATCCAGTGCTGATGTTAGAGCGTTTTATTAAATTATTACACACACTGGCACTTTTGTTAGGGGTTGGGTTGGGATGGTGGAGGCAATAAGCTGGCTCCCGTTTGGCCTGTTGGGCTGCATAAATTTGCGAGCCTCGACTCGGGGTCACTATGGACTGCGACACTGGCTAACTTCAAGAAGGACCCTTTCGCGGCACGCATAACAATGCGAGGAGGCAGGACATCAGTCAGGCCGACTTGCTTAATTAATTATGTCGTCTTTCAGTTTAAAGGCGTTTAAGCAGAGACGACGGACACTGAGGGGAAGGGAGATGCTTGAAAAATGCCACTGCCGCATGCCGACAATGAAAAACGCGACCGCAGCAGCCCCAGAAGCAGCCAGCAGCAGCAGCAAACGGCAGCAACAGCAACAATGCAGCTGACTGACTAACTGCCGCCAAGTGACCCAAATTATTCACGACAAGGCTGGCTGGGCGGGGAGGGGAGGGGTTTTAAAATAATGGGTTGATGAGTTGATGGCAGCAACGTCAACGCCGCGCCGCGCATTCACATTGTATGAATAATTTTTTTCGCGTTTTTCTGACAGCCGCCCCGAAAGCAACAAGAAACGGGCAAGATGACGAAGAAGAAGAAGAAGTGGAACTGTTTAAGCGTATGCAAGAAATCTTTTTTCCTACGTTATGCCAAGTCATAAACTGCACTGCAAGGAACGACATTACGACCTGAGCAAAAAAGTTTGTTCAACTTGGTAAAAGTTGAAATGAGAGACAGAGAGTTCATCAATAGAGTAGTTAACTTATCATAAGTTTACTCTGCGGATCGTTTAGCATTTATAAAACTCAAATAGCAGTAAAAACCAAAAGCTACCAAAGCACAAAGTATTGGTGTGTGTGTGCCTGTGTTCGTGTGTGTGTTTATTAGGCTGTTTGTGCTGTATGCAACTTCAAACGGCACGCAAAGCATTTTTGATTAGGCGCGTTTTCGTGTTTGACTTTGGGGAGAAAAAGCACTCGCGGCCTACGCGGCGTATACGCAATATGAACTTTTGCCCTTAGCACACGGCTTATTTAAGCGCCACGCCATCAATCCCTTTCCCCTGACGTTAGCTAGTTAATCCATCCACCTCCACACCTCTTCACCTCTCCTCTGCTGTCTCTTTCCCACACATTCAGGCTTTCTTTCATTTAACGCGCTTTGACATTTTAAAAGCATTTTTATGTTGTGTGAGTGACTTTTGCGGCTTGCATTTGTGTGTTTTGGGTGTGTATGAGTGTGTGTATATGAATGGTTTGCCCTCTCAAAGTTCAGGCAGCTAGTATTTAGCAGATGCAATCATATTTTTACTTTTTTTGCCAGCTTTTATGAAATTTTCCTTTTTCTAAACGGTTTTTATTTAATTTCTTCTTGCTGTTTACACATATTTTGTTTTAATTACTAGCAGTTATTTAAACCATTTAATAGCTATTTATTTTCATGTTAATTATGAAACTCTGTTCGCTAAAAAAAAATTTAGCTCTTAACTTGATGACGCGGTACATTAACAGCCGATTTCAATTGCAAACAAATGGGGGGAAAATGTAAAAAAAAAAAAAAAAAAAAAACTGAGTTATTCAACAGAAGTGTTTAATATTTTGATATTGTACATATTTTATGTGATCCGAATTAATTGTGATAAGGATAATTGCATATGGGATATATTTTTTTTTTGTAAATAACTCATTACTACGGTTGCAACAGCAACAACAACAACATAAACTAACCACAAAATTGCGCGAGGTTTGGGTTTTCGAAGCAACCACAGAAATTTGAGGAACTGTTGATGGGAAAACCAGGGGGTAACTTGAACTGTACATTAATTGTTCATAATTGTTATTAAATAATGACTGAATTACTCACATATTTGCAGTAGCCGCATTATTTACCATTAATGTATTATATTTCCATAATAATTTACTTGCTTTTGTTAAACTTTAAGTAATTTGAGTTGCCCTCAAGGTTTCCTTTTAGAACAATTTAATCAACGGCTTAAAATCAATCGCAAGAGTAAAAGGCGGCCATCCTTCAGAGAAATCCTTGGGAATTGTTACCAATTAGAAACCAAAAATTAATTGATGTACATTCTCCGGGCACAAAATGTGTGACAAGATTTTATTCATTTTAGCTGTTTCTCTCATTTTCTGCTGTTTTCATTAGGATGGAAACATCTTCCATGCGTTCTCGATCCTTCAATCTAATCCAAGGCAATCAAGGTTTCGACCCACAGATTCCATTTCATTTCGGCTTCCTTTACAGAGTGCATCTGTGTTCGTGTGTGTGTGTGTGTGTGTGCCATTCCTTTCTTTTCGCATAGCAGTCCATTTATTAACCGTCTGCTATCAGTTTCCAGTTTTGCAGATTCAACTCCGCCCCAGCAACCGTGCAAAATACTTTTCGAAACTTTTGCTTAACTAAACTAAAAAGACGCGTTCGCTTTTGGGGTTAGGTTGTGAGGGGTGGGGGGGTCGGAGGTCGTCAGGGGTTAGGTGTCCAGGTTTTGGTATCAAACAGGAGGTCAGTTGGCGTCTTGCAACTCGCTCGCTTTCGCTTCCATGCACTTTGCACACTTTCCACTTTTCCACAGAGAGCGTGGACTTGGCCAAGTTGGTGCTTTTGCTGCTTTTGCTGCACCTCGCTTGTTTGACGGTCAAAAGTCAACTCGAAGTCGAGTTCACTTCAAGTTGAATTTGTTTGCTGCTAGGGCCAAGTGGGGCACCACAGCATTTGCTGCAGCAGCGTTTGCTCTGCCTGACTGCCCCATTCGCTAGCTGCCTCACTGGCTGTCTGGTGATTCATTGCTTTGACGCTTTGACTTTTATGCGCTTAGTTTTTGCTGTTACTGTTGTGTGTCCTAGTTCTTTTTTGGTGCTTTCGTTTTCGTTGGATGTTTTGCTTTCGTTTGGCTGCTCATTAAACGGACATGTCGCACTCAATTCGGGCTTTAAAGTTGCAACGTTTGCAACATCCCCAACGCAAATTATGACTCAATTTCTTGGTATTTTTATGCTTGTTTCATACCATTGTCAAAAGCCAACAAAGAACCAACTGCCTGCCTGACTGTCACGCACAACAACAAAAAAGCGACAAAATATGTTTTAATATAAGTTTTTGGTTAGTCGGCAAACTGCCGTCAGGCAAGCAGGCAAGCAGCCAAGCTTTCAGTTAGCTCTCAGTCTGTGAAAGAACCCCCAAAGTTTTGAGCAACTCTAATAATATTAAGCGTATGGCATAAATATTTAAATTTCATTGTCACTCGCACTACGGCGCATCGCATTTTTATGCAAATAACGCTGCAATTTATTTGCCGTTGTCACGAATGGAGCCCCCGAAGATACGAGAATTTCGGGAACTCAACCGCGGGAAGCTAGCAACTCCGACCAGTCGGAAATATTAACAAACATAATAATATTTTCCCCTCCTTATAAATACTCTAAAAACCTAAAGATACCATGATTTTGTTGAGTAAGGCAAGAATTTATAATCTGACTCGGCTCGAACAAAAAGGAAGCTAAGCATTCATTTTACTTTTACTCGAATCATTTAAATATTCCCTTTTTCCGAGTAAATTCTGTAAGCTGCCTTACAAAACATGCTTTTGACTGAATATAAAAACCCTTCGAACTATTTTAAGCCACATAGAGCACATTCACTTCGGTGTGTGTGTGTGTGTGTGTGTGTGTTAGCTGCTTTTAGCTGCACCCTTGTTTCTTGTCTTTTTTTTTGGCAGCTATTTGGGTAAAAACAAAAGGGTCCCCGGCCAGCGGGTAAGAGAGCAGTAGGAGGTCTTGGTCGTTGAGCGACCACAAAGTTGATGGGGCCAACCAAATGAAAACATCAAATGGCTTGTTTGGCTTTAGCTTGCTTTTTTCACCAGGTGGCTGTCGCCGCTGTCTGGCTGATAACTTGGCAACTTCTGTCTGCGCGTTCTATTCGCTTTCTTTCTATCTCGCTTTTATTTTCTGTGACTGTTCAAATTATGCCGAGGACGACGACCGCCAAATGGCAGCCAAGGCAAACAAAACACACGGGGCGAACAACATGGACTTTGGACATGGACACGGACACAAACACAAACACGGACACGGACAATTGGGGAACGTGAGCGGTGTGACATGCCAAAATCGAAAGTAGGCAACAACATCAATTGTTGGGTGGAGGGTGGTAGCGAAAATGGTGGCAAAAAGAAATGAACTAAAATAAATTGTACGTTTCCTGAGCAATTTCCATGCACCCCCGCACCCATCGACCAGCAATCGTCATCGTCCCGATCCCGTTCCCCTGAATTCCAGTTCCAGTGAATGCCAAACTGGCGACTGGCCACAGTTGTTGGCTGTTGTCCTTGTTGTCGCTGTTATTGCTGCTGGTGCCAGTGCCACTGCTGCTGTTGGCAGGGCATTAAATAAAACGCCAGCTACAACAATGCTAAAAGTGCTAGCAATCAAATAAATTCAAACGTGACCAAAAATATCCACATATTATCCACTTTTGTCGGTCGAACCAGCCCCAGCCAAGTGGGTAGGCCCAAACAGAACTCCAGTCCCGACAACTCCAACCACAATAACCGTCGCATTGTGCAATTACGAGTATTTTCAGCAGATTTGCGTCGCGTCATAAATTTTTTTCTGTGGGCGAGGGGGTGAGCGAGGGAAAACTGCAGCTCAGACATCATCATCAATGGGTCTAGACGTAGTGGGTGGCTAGCTAGCTAGCCAGACTATAACCATTCATTATATAAATAATCACAATTGATATATGGCAATATGTTGAAAGCCTGCCTAAGCATACTTCTGCCATCACAACTGCACACGAATAAACGTAAGAAATAACACATTCTCTCTTCAAGGCTATACAAATATGTTAAAGTGACAGCAAGCTGTGATTTCTGCAGAAGCATATTTATATACTTATGTTTTGAGAGTGTTCATTCGTCGAATAATTTTTATTGCTTCTGGCAGCCTTTAGTTTTTTTTGGCAGCCACTTTTTGTGACATGTTCAGCGATTTTCGCAATTTGTTTTTTGTTGGCAGTTGCTCCAAACAATTGCATTAAATTAAGCGCATAAAAACGTGGCAGCACTGACACATTTAATGTATGCATAAGCAAATTGCTGTATTAACAGGCCAAATATTCGAGTTGCTTGCCTGCCCCTGAAAATATGCAACAGAGATTTGGCAAGCGTACAAGAGCTACAACAACGGGCTGGGAAGAGAGAGTGGGGCGGCGACTACGTGACGCACCGCAAAGTTTTGCATTTTAATTTGATAAAATAATATTTGCCATGCTAATGGCTTCAATGCAACACAGCAGGGAAATCGTGCAGGGAGGTTTTCGGGCGCGTCAAATGGCAATGCACAATTTAGTGAAAAATAGGAGTACTTCAAATCGGATTTACTTATTCGTTGTAGTTGTAGTTGTCGGTGGCGTGCCAGGATGTGCTTCATGCGGCTTTGTTCCGTTGCAACAACACAGTAACTAGAAAAACAATAACAACTGCATCCTGCGGGTTGACCAGTGATTAAAGGATTAAGCACTAAAAGCATGAATGTCATTTAACCTTACAATGGGCCCCACTGAATCTCAGCAACAGTTGCAACTTACACACACACACACACAAAGGCGTCTATTCATTAGTGGCTCAAAATGAGAAAGATGGAGCAACAACAAAGCACCTGTGTGTGTGTGCTAGACAAAAGAAAGCACCCATAGCACCCACCCAGCGGGTCCAGGCAGCCTGCAAATGGCAAATTATATTTTCATGGTGCTGATAAAAATCATTTAATGACAAGATGCTCGCGCCGCACAATTAAGCCATTTAATTTAAATGAGATTAATCATAATTACTAAGCAGCAAGCAGCAAAGAAATTGTACAGAAATGTAGTTGGAGGTGAAGGACAAGGGGAGGAGTTTCATTCTGTGCATTTTTGTGACAGTTGTGAGAGGATGGGGAAGAGGGTCTGCCTGGCACTGATTGACACTTGCCTCATGTGGCGCCACCAGACGCATATGGGGGGCTGACCTCACTTTTACTGCCAGCAGAAAAAGAGAGAGAGAGAGTTAATTTAAACGCAAGCCACAGCAAATTAAACTAATGTTGGTCCTGGGTCCTGAATTAAAATGAGGCAAAGAACGTCAGCGAAAGTCAACGCTAAACTTGTCAAATGTGAAATGGAACTTAAGATACCCTTACACAAACTGCAAGGTTAACTAAAGTTAGGTCTAAAATGAAGCCACAGTTCTTATAACAATTTAGAATTGTGTGTTCTTGAAGATACTTTTATCTTAATTATGTCATTTAGAGAAATCATTCAACAGTTAGAGTATGTATATTTAGCTCTCAATCTTTGCCAGGCAATTTCTCCTGTTGCTTTATTTGCTTTTTGTTCTTACTGGTTTCAGTTGTTGTTGTTGTTGTTGCTGTTGCTTTAGCTGGTGCAATGCAATTTATGAAAAATAATTTAAATATCAAAAGGCTTTCGTTTTAATTACGCGAGCAACACAAAAGCAAAAGCAACACCAAATGGCAGAAAGGCAGAAAAGCAAAAGAGACACAAAAGAGGCAAGAGGCAAGCACCAAGCACCAAGCAGCGAACAGAGAACCAGTCAAAAGCTGTGGCAACCAAGTCAGAGTCGGCTGCTTGAGGGACGTACTAGGAGTATGTACACTACTTTAATGCCGTAGCAGCCATTTTCATGCCTGCTGCGTTTAAATAATTAATTAAGATTGATGCAGACTCATTTGTCTTGCTGCGCCAAGGACGTGCGCGCGGGGGCAGGCAAGCTGGCAAGCTGGAGGCGCACAGGATGCCAGGCGCGCACTTTGCATTTTGCTTTTCAATTTATACATTTTGTTGATGCTGCCTCGCGCCTCGCATTTTAGCTCTTGTTTTTGGCCGTTGTTTTGTGTTTTATATCGAAAGATTTTGCATTAGTTTGCATTAAAATTTCACTTTGTTGTTTGGCGCTTTTTAAATCTGCTGCAAACAATGCCCAAACACGCCCCCGACCCTTACCTCACAGCGAACTGTTGCGTGAACGGACGAGAATTTTCGCCTACGCAGCAGCTCCCCCTTCCCTCCCTTCCTTTAACGTCAATGAAGCTTGGTGCATTTTTCTCTGTAATTTTCATACACCAAACAGACAAAGTTGCATTTGCTTTAATTACATTGTAATGCTAGTAAAACCTCCCTCACCCTCAGCCCTTTTGGGGGCTTAACACTCAGTAGGCACGCATGAGGGCGCCGGCCAATTGGGAGGATTACAATGTGAAATGAGTTTATAAACAATGCGAGTCAGACAACGCCAATTGCAAAAGAGATAAAAAATAATTGCAATTGAATGGGCGCCACCAGCAACAACAAAAAATGGCCGACTTAAATGGCAATCTAGAATAAGCCGACACAAATCTACCCTAAACTGCAAAAAATTGAATATATAATTTTTTAATAAACTGTATGCAGTTTCAAAGATATTTAATGTAATTCCCAATAATGGAGTTAAACTTTGAATAGTGTTACAAGCTACATGACATAGTAAAGTTACTCTAATGTTGCAGTTGCATATATGTGTATTTGGGTGCCATTGTAAGCTGTTAATTGGGCGCAATGTTTTTTATGCGCTCATTGCTAACTTCTTGATTTTCCAACACATGCATTTATTTATTAAAGTAATCCCATTTGTCGGTCGGTGCATTGCATATCAAAATTTAAATAATAATTAGTGGTGCGAAAATCGCTTTAAATGGAACAACGGCTCCAAATTGGCAAATAGCGTAAAAATAATGGCAAATGAAAACATAAAATTAAAAACAAAAGCTTTTCCCTTTTTTTTCCTCCACATTGTTGTTGAAGCAGCTGCCTGTTGTAGTTGTTGTTGTTGTTGTTGTTATTGTCTTTTCTGCTGTGTTGCTGCTAATGAAAACGAAATTAATTAATTTAAAACAACAATTGGCTGGCTTGGCCCTGCGCTACGTGAGCGGACAGTAAACGCTTGGGGGTGTCTACGGCGCGTATGCGCAATTTCAATAGCTTGCAAAACTGCATATACAAAGCATAAAATCTATATGTATACACTAGTGGTATTCGCTGTGGGTATTGGTAGCGCCCACACTTCAGCTTTGACTGTCATGTCATGCATATGTAATTATTCCATGGCTAGCAGAAGCACAGAGTCTGAAGGCAGAGGGAGAGAGCATATGTCGGCCAACTGTTTGCGCCGTGTAAACAAGCTTTGAGTGCGATTCACCTGTGCTAGCCAACTGTGCTTGCCTGCGGTTTCTAGCTAGCTTCTACTACCAGGCACATATTAAAAACCCGTTTGCAAACTTGCCCAAACAGTGGTGCGATAGCAAAAATTGTTGCATATATTTTTGGTGCGACAGCAAGAGCAACAACAAGGAGTATGATAATGCTACTACAAAGCACTGGCATAGCAGCTAAAAGACCAAAAAGGCCACGTACTTAGCCTGATTTACACGTTGCCATAGAAAGTCAGCAAGCACCCAAAAAACTCAAACCCAAGCCCAAGCCCAATCCTAAACGCAACATCCAACCTCCAAGAACCAAGTACCAAGTACCATCCTCGAGAGTCTCACAAATTTGCATCACAAATGTGTCTTTTTCAGGTTGCTTGACTTTGCATAACCCCTTTTCTGCATGCAAACCCACTCAAAGTAATGGCTTAAGCCCAACCCAACCCAACCCAACCGCGTCGAGTGGGAGTTTTTTTGGGATGACTTTATTTTATATTTTCTCTCTGGCAAGCAAGTGCTCGGCAACATTTGCGTACGATTTACATTACAAAGCAAACGATGCCTTTTTCTATTGGCATACAAAATCTAGAGCCACGCCCACGAATATTGAGAGAATGAAGCAAGGTGAGGGGCAAGTTAAGCTGGCTAATTAACACATACAAATACAGTCAAAAAACAATTTGTTATAGACATGAGGCAACAACATGCTCTCCTTTTAGAGAGTCAGCAATTTGTGTAAATCTTTTAAGAGGTTGTCTGCGGAATGATGGAACACAAAATTTTGAATTTCAATTATTTTGCATGTGGGTGCCCCAAAAAGATTTGCTTCATTTAGAGCCACATATGCATATGCGTATATTCATATCAATAAATATCTGGAAATATTTAGGAAAAATCTTCTTTTGATGCCGATTTCATAGTAGACAGCAATTTAGTACTACATGTGTTTGCTTTGTTGAGCAAATGTATTTGCAATTTGCAAATTCAATTGGCAACTGCAGGCGGCCATCGACATCAAATGGCAAGAGGCAAACAACACTTGCAGCACACATTTATATAGGCAGGCATGCAAATATTTCTCTTGGCAAATATGTAAAAACAAAAAGCCTTCATTTGAGTGTGATTTATTGAATATGAAATACATATTCGACAAAGTACTTTTGGCAAATTGCAAAACCAACGGGGGGACAACAAACTGCAGGGAAGAATAAAGACTTTGTCAAAGAACTCGAACTGCAAACGAAATCTTTTTAAATAAAAACAATTTCAAATAGATGTGCTAAATGCATAAGTTATTTACCTGTTTTTAATATATTCTCAGCTTTTGAGTTGAAATCTGCAAAAGAAATAAATAATAGGTTAGTAATTTAATATCAAATAACACAGCACTGAATAAACCTACTTTACAAATATAAAAGTTTAATTAAATGCAAATATAGCTTACTTAAATAAGGCATCATCAAATGATTAAAAAAAACTCGCTTGCAATCAAAAGTATGCAACGGAAACTAACAGAAACTTTTACAGCGCTTCATTAACTCACTGCGCGCATTGATGTTGCTGTAGGTGTGAATGTGTGTAAACACGATCCAGTCGGAGCTTTGTGTGTGTGTATACGAGTTGTTTCTCTCTGTGTGCTCTTGAGCTTAATTGTTAGTCAAATTATGCAAAGTATTTTGCATACAGCTGCAGAAATGTTTGCAGCTGTCAAGTAGCACCTTGCCCCTCTGCCCCTTAGACTGTGTGTATGTGTGTGTCCGTCCACATTATTGGCAGTGAAGCGCATTTGTATTTATACAACACACACACACATGCACAACATTGTCGCTTCATTTGTTTAGACGCTCTCCAATGGTCTATGAAAATTATACAAAATGGCGCCGCGCTTCTCTCGAAAAGTTTACCGAAATCACTAGAGAGAGAGAGAGAAAAGGAGGGGTGTACACAGGAATAGTAAACATCTCCCACACTGTGTCCCCAAAGAGATACACATTCACATTTGCAAGTGGATCAATACATGAGCTTATCGTTGGCATTATACAAATACTTTCGCATATGTAAGTACATGGGAAATTTACGGCATTTAAATGTCGTCTAGCGAATATTGTTCAATACCAAAAATTGAATATGAGTATGTGTGTGAGTGGGTGTATTTGTTTGACATTTAATTTCAATTGCGTTTACCTACAAATTGACATTTTCCGCTATACACACACACACACACAGACAGACAGATAGAAATTTCATCTAATGCTACACACACAAAAGCATTCCGCGAATCGATTTTCGCTCAATTTCACAAAAGAATTATTTTAGATATTTGACAACTTTGTTAAATACAACTAGTTGAAGTAGTAAAATAGACAAATCCAGGCAAAAACTTTGTACATCAAATGTGATTGGGCGAAATCGATTTGTGGATTGGCCTCATATCATTTGCCATTTTCATTTGGCTTGTCTCTCTCTCTCTCTCTCTCTCTCTCTCTCTGTGTGTGCTTGTGTGTATTGATATGGAAAATAAAATATAACTTGCTGTGTTTTTTTCTATAACTTTTTTCAGTTTGGAATATTGTTCATTTGTACATTTGTAGAGAGATTACAATTTATGTATTGTCGTTTTTAATAGCTATAAAGCATTTTCATGTTGCTGAAAGCATACTTGTTCACATATGTACTACTGTTATGCATGTATGTGTGTGTGTGTGTGTGTTTATGTGTCATAGACAGTTTTATGCATTTTGAACATGCAAACTTATGAAAGAGGCCTCCAAGCTCGGATTGGTTGGGCCCCGGGTAATTAAATGTGCCTCTCGGGTGTCATTAGGCTACAGTTGTACAGCTTGTACTTCACAGAGTTCATTAAGGTTTGGCCGTGCCGTTAATAGTATTAGCATAATTCGGGGCGCCATAAACACATGAATTAAGTAACGTATTGATTGACTATGACTATGACTCTATGTGACTCAATTTAGCTTTGTGTCAGCTGCCTGCTGGCAAAGTTTGGACACACAAAATTACAAATGCACAAACATGTCACTTGTTGTTGTGTGTATCTGTGTAAATGGCTAGCAATAAGTATAAATGTTTACAAGCAATAAAACTAGCAAAACAAATGGCACACACACACACACTCATAATGATATATAGACCGCAAATGCTGCACACATTTACAAGCACTGCACACGCAGGCCATACACAAAAGCTTTAATTGTTATTTTAATGATAAAAATGGAGACAAATTACATTTAGTAGCAGGTCACCCAAGCAGCTCACCCAACCACCCATTCTCATCGACATCGAGAACCATAAAAACTAATAACAAACAATAGCAACAGTTCATTGTTATTGTCTGCCTGCCTTCCTGGCTGTGTGCTCGATATTAGGCCTAAATTGTGGGCACTCTACAGTCAGTCGCATGTGAACCTACAAATCGGCTCATTCTGCAGATTTATTGGTTTGCATTAGCGCAACGGAAATCAATAAAAAGTTGTGTGTGTGTGTGTGTGTGTGTCACGATTAATGTGTGCAGCGACCCGCACAAATTGAGTGTATCTTAAAGATACAAAACGTATCCTTCCGCACTGAACACAACTTTAAGCGCATTCCGACATCATAAACAAGTATACACAGCGTGAAATTGTGAAAAATGAAAATGTTTACGTTGCTGCTTGTTGCTGTTGCTGGTTGCCTCTTCTGCTGCTGGTTGACAACAGGGGGCGGGGCATTGCATGTCAAGCAGCCATTTGACAAAATCAAAATGCTTAGAATAATTTAACTTTTAATTGGCGTTGAACTGAAAGTTGGCGCTTTTGTTGCAAACATGTTGGTAAATATTTTCAGAGAAAGTTTTTCTCTCCCAAATAGATATATAAAATGTGTCAACAAACTTAAGTTAATAGCATCACAACAAATTATTAATTTAAGTAAAAGTACTAGCATATGAAGGAAAGTTTTATGGTTTTCAAATGGAAAAACGTATCGACCACAAAAAGTGATTTGCACCTGGTTCTTCTTCGATTTTGTCTTCATCCCAAAGTAAAAATCTTTATCAGGGCTTTACTAAATCCCATTAAATATCGTTGGCACTAAATTCGTTGACGCAACTGGGCCACATTCCAAGTCCCTGACACCTACGAATTCATTTCACTGCCGCACTTTATCACCAGCCAGCAGAGAGAGAGAGGGGTAGTTGGTGGTGGCAGGAAACGTCTAAAAATTGAATAAAAATGCACTCAGCGTGCAATGTGTTGGGAACGAAAAATGTTGTTGTTGCTGCTACTGTTGTTGTTGTTGTTGTACTTGTAGTTACCGTGTATTTCAAGTGCATATTTTGTTTGATAAATTGTTTGCCCACGTTCCAAGTCGAAACAAATAGTGGGTGGCACAGAGCTATAGCTCCTATTCCTTCTTTAACTCCCGCTTCACAGTCCCTGCCCACCCCTTTAGCACCCGCTGTCATTCCTCCAAAATGGTCGCCCGGGGACTCACAAATATGGCAGCGGCTTTGCCAGACGCCGGCAGACAGAATTTATAAACGACGCGCGGCTCCTGCCAGGCAACTAAACACACATATACACATTTGTGTGTGTATGTATGTGTGTATGCTTAGGTGAGGTAAAGTAAAAGTCTGCCCCAAGGCGGCAAACAACCTGACGACGAAATATGAAAGTGTTAAATGGCCAGGAGAGTGGGAGATTATGCCATGTGCTCGGGAAACGGGCTAACAACTTATGCGGCCGTGTTTTATGCCTGCGCGCCTTCTGATGTATTTGGCTGACAGAATTGGGTCATTACCTGGCTGCATTTTAAGTAAGTTCCACTAGCCAAAGCATTAGCATTCGATACTTAAATTCCCACAATCTATTCATGTTGTGTATTTAAGGAAAGAAGATAACTTTATACGTCCTTAGACCTAAATTAGTTGATAGCACATGAGCCCCAATAATAAACTTACATAGTAACATACACATATGTGTGTGCCAACCAAATATTTGGGATGTCTCTGGCGCAGCTGTAAAAATATTGTGGCAAAAATTGTGAATGTGTGTGTTTTTTGGTTTTTGCCAACAGGCAGGCAACAGCAACAGCAGCAGCTGCATATCAAAATATTTGCGAGGCGTGTGACAGTCGCCCACTTGGAGATTGGGAACCCCAAATTGCGAGTGTTGATGATGTTTTTACCGCAGCATGAATATCATGCGACAAACTTTTTTTTAGGCAATGCCAGCACCCCCTCTGACAACTGCTACAGCTGCGAATTAGGTCAGATCTCAACAGCAGTGGCCCAGTGCAGTGGCTGGCTGGGTTCAGCTGCTTGGGTTCAGCTGGGCTGTTTTTAATGAGCCGCATTTCATAATCAGCGCGTGCATTGCCTGGTTGCCTCGCTGCTTGGTGGAATGCCATTGAAGGCGTCGTTGTCGCCGTCGTTGTCGCTGTCGTTGGCAGGCGGCTCGCATTTCCGTGTCAGCCATAAATTCACATGCCAAGCCAACAACTTGAAGGCAACTGGAGAAGGCGGACGCCAGTCGGTAGTTGGACACCATGTACACACATGTGTGTGTGGGAAAGCCAATGTCAGGATGTGTAAGAGGAGTGCGCCAGAGTCACCTAGTACGCTTCATATTAATAATGTGGCAACTGCAACAGCAATCTCGCAAGGGAAACTTGCATAAAATGGCTGGCAAAACAACAACAGATAAACCCTGAGGGAAAGGGGAGATGCGACTATCGACATGGATGTCCTGGCTGCCGCTATTGCTGTTGACTTCATTTGTTACGATTGCTTTGACAATGTTGCTGCGTCATTTGATGCCCATTTGCCATTGCGCTACCAGGGAAACAGCAGCTAGAAAGATATTGCACTTAGTAAAGGGTATTAAAGCGGATTCGAGAAATCCGTATGAAACTAGAACCTGTAGAAAGTTGTTGTTCAACTTTTTTCCAACTGTATAAGAACTTGAGCAAGTGTTTATTGAAGTTTTTAGCGTTTATTTATTCATAATGATAGCAAATAAAAATGTATAAAAAGTTTCTAGCTGCCAATCCATATTGCCAGCACTTATAACACAATTATCGAAGAGCTATTATTTTTTTTTTTTTCTTGTAAGTTGTTTCATTTGTGGCGTTTCTGACCTACTTTTACGTAAGCGGGGTCTTACGAATCGATAACAATCAATTGTGTTAATCGTATGGAATTACCTTTTCACGCAACTTAATAAGGCAAAGAATTGCTTTGTCGTCGCATGCTTTGTTGTTTGCTTAAATTTAATATTACGCATACGCAACGTTAACGCATCAAGAGAGAACACTTAAAGCTTGACCAAGAAACCAAACAGCACCTGGCAGAACCTAATCAGATACACCCACACACACACACACAAAGTAACACTCAAGCACTGATGTCAAACACTTTCAATAGGTTTAGCTTTGGCGTTTGTGTTCGCCAGAGGCATTCGAGGACTTAGCGGCCTGCTCACATACCTGAGGCGTATTATCCACTCTATTAACACGATTAGTTACACAAATTCAAAGGCACACACACACACACGCACAAGACCGGAACTAGGAAATGGCAAAAGGAAACAAAACATTAGCATGACGCGCCGTCTGACACACACACACACACATGCAGACACACAGAAGGACACACAGACAAGACAGTATTGCCTTTCATTCAGTCTTTCAGCTTGTCTGTTTCGCAGAATAGATGTCTGCCTTGAGGGCAAACTTACTTAGCAAATAAACATTGATTAATTTGTTGACAATACACACACACAAATGAATGCGTTTATCTATTCGAACGCCTGCCGCCTCTTTGACTATTGAATAATGGCGACGTGCCGCTCATCGCATACCAAATAAAGCCGCAGGACGGGTAGTCGGGAAGGGCGCCTCAATAAACTTCAATAAATGTTAAAAGGTTATGCACGCATCGTCCTGCAGCTTTTGACTTAATGGATTTTCGCATTGACGCCCATAAATCTTCGGACAGTCAAGTTTTCCTTTGTCCCTTTGAATGTCCGGCCCGTTGACAGGTGTCGCACTAGGAATTCCCCTCCGCCCCACTCCCATCGGGATTTTGTTGCTCAACAGTTTGCCATTGACAATTATGCAGTTGATTGTAAGTGAGAAATAAAATTGATCAAATGGTCTGTTGCCTGTTTTGTGCCAGGGGTTAGCATACCACCGCCAAAGCCCATTTGTGTCAGCGGCAGCAGCAGTTGAATGGAATGCGTGGTAATTGGAAGTCCTACTCAATAGTAAAGGGGGAACAAAGGGAGCTTTCGTAATTATGGAGGTTCAACTTAGAACGTTTCTAATCGCGGTCATTGAATGGCAGCTGGCATAATAATCATATGCATACAATTGCATGCTATAATCTACTGATGATATATAGTTACAGATTATGCTCTATGGCAACCGCGTTTACCTCAAGTTCATTTGTTAAAAGCATTCAATATACTCAATGTTTGAACTAGCATAGTATAGTATATATACAGCAATGCCTTTTGTTCAATTGTCGGCACCGCAAAAGCCTCATTCGAAAGCAATTTAAATGCTCATTACGGCTTTAAGCAGCAACGCAAATTAATTGAATTGCCGTTTTTTAACCGCAGCACTCCCTCTCTCCCCCCCCAAACCCACACAAACAGAGGAATTGAGCTAAGCCACAGCAACAGCCGCAACCGATACGACACTTGAACAAATACACAACAGCCCATAATGAAGAAGAGGGTGGATTGTCGAAGAGTAGGTTTGGGGAATTCGTTAGGCACGTCAAACAAAAACGAACAAAGAAAGGCGCTTAGTTTCAGTCGCAAACAACAGCAACAACAATCGCATCGATTGCTGCTTTGCTTATTTCATTAAGCAAAACTTTTGTGCAATTTGAAATTAAAGACACAACAACAGCGCAATGCAAATAACACGAGAATACAAAGAAAAAAGCAAAAAGCGCAACACAACATCAATACATATACACTCATTACATACTCACACACTCACACTCACTCACTGCTCAGTACTCAAGAATTGATCCGCTTAGCGTTGATTGCTTGAAATGTCCCTCGACTCTTTTGTTATTGTTAGTTGACTTGTTCGTTTGATGTGTCCGCCGCACTAAGTTGCAGATATCTTAAATTTAGGTATATCATATACTGATAGTTATTCTAAGAAGTATGATTAACCCTTAGCTTTTATACGTAGCAATTTTGACCACAGTAGCACACACTCAATTATTTGCTTTGACGTCAGGAAGTGAGCATATGGGCTAGCCTAATTTATGTACACACAGCATGTAGTAGCAAGAAATATCGAAGTGCCTTCGTACGACAACTACTATAAATTGAAATGCTCATATCCTGGCGTGTACGAGGACCCAACGATAAGAGGGCAAGCTGGTCCTGCTGTTCAGGTCCTGGTTCTCCGTTAACTGCTCATGCATGACTAAAGATGCAAACGCCGCCATTTTGGTGGCTCAAAGTGGAAATTACTTTGCATTTAGTGCAAAACCACTTGAAACGCTTCTCGCTGCGTATACTTAATGGCCTCGAGTTTCGTTTGCTTGGCTGGTGGTCAGCTAAATGCTAACTTCTCAAAGCCAATGTCACACTGATGGCCAAATATTTGAGCTGCAGTCAAGTTAAGTTTGGCTGTGAGCCAGGCTAACATATAAGTACATATATGTAGGTAAATGTATATTTACTTGCCCTTTGGGTGGCCAATTAAAAGCGTTCACGCTTGCAGCTCTTCTCTAAACAACATTCGACACCCCTTTGACACTTTACCACCCACCCCACTTCCCACCACCACCATGTGGATGAGATTTATGGTGTAGGCCGCGACACTAAACAGCTTCCGCCATTAAACATGAACGGTTATTTTCCCGTTTTTCCTCATAACTCAGGCAGGCATATAAACAAGCCGCAGTTGCTGTTTGTGTTGTTGTTTTGGTTGCTCTCGCATGGCGACATACTAAACTTAACTTAAATATAAATTATGAGCATCTTAAAAAGCCACAGCGAAAGGATAATTTTCATAAATATTAGAGTTGTTGAGCTTAGTGCAAAAACCAAATGCTGCCAACTTTCTCTTGCTGTGTGTGTGTGTGTGTGTGTGTATGTGGGTGTGTATCTGTGGCTTGTTTGCTGCCAGAAGCAGCTGAGCACAGGCTCGGTTTTGGATGAGTACTGTGAGAGTGTAGCAACTTCTTCTGCTGGTTTCTAATGTTCGTCGTACATAAACACACAATTAAAAATAATATTTTCAACGCGGTGGCAATTAATTAGTCGCAAGGAAAGAAGAGACTACGGCACACATGTGGCTTAAAGGAAAGTTTAAAACAGTGGAGGCTACTTTCTACTTGTTAGATTGAAAGTGGAAGCTATGAATACATGCGCTATAAAACTTCTGACTGACTTTCACAACTTGAAATTTTAAGCTAACATATTGAGTTTTCATCTGTGACACGTTGCTGTCCATTTCGCGTGTTTAACACACAGCATTACTCTCCACACACACACACACACACACACACACACACACATTCAGATACAGATGTACTTATGCAAGCAACTTCGCCCACTTTTACCGACTTCGTCTTTGCTGCCCCATAAATCCATTGCGCGAATTGTAGACAAAAAAAACAAAAACAACTTACAAACAACTGTGTATGTGTGTGTGTGTGTGTGTGTGTGTTGTTTAAATGTGGGCGTATGGCTTTTATCTGTGTGAGTTTCTGAGTGCTTAGCTGTGATATATCGTCCACTGTCGTTTTAGTTGTTATTGTTCTTGTTGCTGCTCTTGTTGTTGTTGTGTATTAAAAGTTCATTGCTTGGGCATAAAGCACATGAAATGCTCGGCATTCGCGCAGCTTTCAAAACAACCGCAGTTTGAGTTTTGTCGTTTGTCGTTGCAGCTATTAAATTCACATGCCGCCTCCCTCTCTTGCCCCTCCCCAATGTCACTGTGTGTGTTATGCAAATTCCGATTTTGCTTGTTTTTGGCGCGCTAGTCGTAAAAAGTTTGCGCCGTCCGCACAATTTTCGGTTAGTGGTAGCTCACCATTTAAATAATCGAGTAAAGATCCACTCTGAACTCGAGAGTAAGTGTAAATTAAAATTCATTGTTCGATTGCATATGTTTAAAATTTGTTCGTCTCGTAAAGTGTTTAATGAAATTCACGTTTTAAATTAAAGCTTGTTAAACTTGTTAAAGCCAACGGTCCCAAATATAATTAACAAACTTCATTATGCCAGCTAATGGCAATAGCAACAACAACAACAACAGTGCGTCGAGGCAACAAACAAGAAATACGCAAATGTGTAAGCCATAAATGATAACAAGCAACCGCATAAACCGCTTTACCAGTCGGCTACGCTGGCAGCCAGTCAGGCAGACAGTCGTCGACAATTGCCGTCGTCGAAAGGTGAAAGCTTGCCACAACCCACAGCCACGTGGGCACGCACATACACACACACACACACATATACATATCCTTCCCTGGCAGCCCCGCTTTTGCCGCAAATTGTCCAAAGCCGCTTATAAAGGTAAATGCTGGCCGAAAACACTTTTTGGGCCAAAACTAACACACGAAAAGTGGCGCAGCATAAAAAAAGATATAAAAACACAACAAGTTGTGAACCAAACTGAAAAAGTAGCACACGAAATTCATAAATACGAAGAAGAGACAAGGTAACAGCAACAAAAAACACAAATAAAAACAGTTGGGTCACGCCTCGGGCCTGGCTAAAGGATATAGACCAAGTAGCGACTGCTGCTACGACTACTACTGCTTTATTTCAATTATTATGATGATGACAATATTAAAAGTCTCCCCTAAAAAACTTTACTAAAAGCACACGCACACCCCCACACATATAAAGCGAGTGAGTGCTAATTAAAAGACCTGAAACTCTCGAGCTCTGTGAATACAGTATAGTAAAAGCCAAAAGTTCAAAGTCATGGCCAGAAAGGCTCGCAGACAGGCAGGCTGAAGCCGAAAATGGAGCCTGCCGTGTTGTTGATAACCCAAACAGGTCCTCGAGCACACAAATCACATAAATTCCAATTGAGTGCATATTCAACGAGTAGCTATGGAAAATAAATGTAAATTTACTATGCAGTAGACTTAGCCAGCTGCCCACGTTGCGTATGATTAATATGGCTAAATTTGTGTGACCAGCCTTTAAGCAAATGCCAGCAATCATATATAAATTACTATGTGCACAAAGCTAAGCTGTATTATATGAACAACTACTACAAAGATCTTAAAGACACAAGCAAATAATAAGTAGAAATGAAAATATCAATTTAATACCTTTATCAGTCAGAGACTGCGGCAACAACAACATCAAATACAAAACTATCGAGTCCTGCTCCTCAGCTTTATCGCCTTGCCAACCACTCTGGCTAGCCTGAGAGCTTCGGGCCTCAAGTGTATCCATTGTCGTTAAGTGGCATTTAACTTCAAGTGCGCCTCACGCTGGGCAAACTTTTGCCAGTCAAATTTGTGAAAATTAATGCGATTGCAGAAACCTCGCCCCCTTTGCCATCCATTCGTTATAAAACAGTAGTTGCACAAGCCACAATGCATTGTCGTCGTCTATTGGCTGTTGACTGTTGGCGGTGATGCGGTTTGCCCCTTAACTTGTTCGAAACTTTCTCCAGATTTGCAGCATTGCCAGGGGCGCTTGGCCAGAATAACATATATTCACATGTAAGTACACTATTCTCGCATCCCTTGGTTGTCGCTGCAAGCGCAGCTCATCCATTTTGGGATGCTTATGCAGAACAAACGTATGTCATGCATGCATAAATATACAAGTATTTATAGTTTGATATTTATGCGAAAAGCAGAAAAATGTGCCACGAGCCAATGGATTGGGCTGGATTGGGTGGCGAATGTGGGTGCGGGAGGTAAGGCTGTGTATGTGTGGCCCACAAGAGCTTACAACTGCGACCCCAAAGATTTATTGTGGTGATTTATTTACCCTGTCTATTACTTATTTTCCCTGTAGTTATACAACATTCGTTCCTGCCGCCTCTGTGTTGTGCGTGTCCGTCCGTCCGTCCGTCTGTCTGTCTGTCTATCAGTCTGCCATGCTTACAGCTTATTTATTTATTCATTTTCTAATTTATTGATGTTTGTCTGACCCAACAGACAGCCGAAGCTGAAGCTGAAGCTGAAGTGAAAGCTGATGCTGAAGTGGAAATGGGAAATGGGAGCTGTGGCTAAAAGCGCTTTGCCAATCGCCAGATGCTGCCGCTGATTAGCCCCCAAGTGGAAAGACCGCCGAAGACAGCAGCTCAAGCAATCGAAAGTGTTCCCAATTTAACTTACAGCTCATTTGCCAACCGAACTAATTAAATTACAAAAAACTTTCTTACTATTTAAGACGATTTTGTGCTGTTTAACTCCTATCATTTACCCAAACAAAGTTCGCGCAAGTCAACAATTTCTTTGAAGGGCAAAAAGAGAGAAAAAAGTTCGCTTTCGTTTGTGTTTCGTCAAGTTGAATTGCTAGCGATTGAGTTTTCAGGACTTGCATTTAACGCTTGGCATTTCGTTTGGCATTTGACTTTGCCTTTGCTCTTGGGTTTCTTGTTTGTGGCTCGGCAGTCAAGCGCGAAATTTGAAAATACAAAAAAAAATAACGTAAAGAACGATGAAAAAGACGCGCAAAGCGCAAAAATTGCTATTGCTTTGGGCGCTCTGAGCCTAGATCTCGACGGCTTTCGCGTTTGAAAGAAATTGACGCAATACAAAAGCTAATTACTGGCTCGCACCTCGCTATAGAAACCGGTTGTCAAAGCTGCCATCAACAGCAGCAGCAGCAGCAGCTTTTTCGATAATTAACACCACAAGGCGTATGAACAATATTTTTGGGGTATTATGCAGCTACTGCCCAAAGGCATTGACTTTAAAACCAGACATCGACATTAATCTGTGGCATCTTTAAAGGGCGATGAGTACACTTTAAAGTCCGTAATGGTTTCTATTCCAAGACTCTGCTATGCACTTCCCTTTTCAGCATTTATTGTAGACAGACACACAGCTCACTCAGCAGCCGAGGCAGACAGATACATGCGCTCCATTTCGTTGGAGCGGTTTTTGTTTTTGTTTTTCACTGGGCTGCGTTTATTTGCCTGCATTCATTTCCTTTACTTTCGTTTTGTTTTTTGTGTTGGTAGCTGTGGCATTTTTTATGCATTTGCATAAAGCGAAATGTATTTCCAGGCTGCTGACGCTGACGTTGCTGCTTTTTATTGCACAATTCTTTTGGCCATAGCCGCACACAGTTGCATTTTAATGAGCGGACCTCAGCCACCTGCCACACTCAGAGAACGATGCACACCTGACACGTGTGCAGACTTCTTTCAATCAGTGTCGTCTGTCCGTTAGACAAGTTTGCTTTGGCTGTTTTGTCTGTTTATCTGTGCTGTGTGTTGTTTGTTGTTGCAACAGCGATTTGTTTGTTTATTTGTTGACTTTCTACGCCCGATTTCACCGTCATTATAAAGCGCACTTGTTGCCCTGCCCTGCTCTGTTTTGTTGGTCCTGCTTGCCAGGCAGCCTGTCACTTAATTAAAACGTTGAAAAATCAACACGAACACAAGCAGCTCTTAGATGAATGCTGAAAGTTGTACGTTAAACATTGCTGGAATAGAACTTCAAGCGCCTCTTTATGGCTTCGGCCAAACTTTTGGTGAAATGGGTACGGAGAGGTCTGAAGTGGGCATCGTTTTTAAGGCTTCTGAAACTGCACGTCTCGAGATTTTATCGCCAGCGCCATCCGCCATCCGCCATTGCCAGCCCAAAAGGCTGATTGTGCCAATTATGGAGCAAAATGTGCGCGAGTCGCCCTCGAGTGGTTTATGCACTTTCAAATCATAATAATAAATCCTAAAAGCGTTCGCGGCAATGGGCCACAAAACTACTCGGAGCCCCTACAACAACAACAACAACAACAGCAACGACAATGGGAAAAGCGCAAATCCAAGTGCCATTCGGTTTTGCATGAGCGAAATCATTTAAATTTATTGTGCGCTGCATTTCACGCCCTGCACTTTTAATCAGCCGGCACAATTTTTGGCATTATCCCGCAGTAAAGCAAACTTTTTAACCCCAACGGAATATTGAATTTCAATTTTGCAGCAAAACTTTTTGGCGCTGTTTTTCTAGCAAAAGTTGAGAATGCCACAGAATGAGAATAAAAGAAGGGGAGAGTGAGAAATGTTGATGGCCATTTGAAAACTCTTTCAGGTCAAAGAAACGAGAACAATTTTTTATAAAAATATGTTGACACTTACTAATATTAACCAGACCAAAATCGTTTTTTACCTGCGTTTTGTTCATTTAAATACACTTTATATCGTTTTGCAAGGCGATTAAATATTGAAATACACTTTAATAAATTAACAGAATTCTACACACGTGTTTCATCTTAATTAAAGCTGATTTAAAGGTATGTAATTTATTTATTAATGCTATTTGCATACGCTCGACCCCATTTTTTATTCCGATAAACTCTCATATAGTATTGTTGTGTTATTGTATTGAGTTTCTTTTCAATGCAGTTTGCGTTGTCACAAATGACGTGATTGATTGATTGATTGATGATGTCACTTAAAGCGGCGTATGAAATACTCGAAATAATAACATTAAGCCTGAGCTGCAAACTTGCAAACGTGTAAATAAATAAATAAATCAAATAAAAAAATTATTGTATCAACAGCGTAAAATAATTAAATCAACATGAATGATTTAACGCTCCAAATGCAGTTCACAAAACTTTTCCCAACACCCAACGCAGATTCACACTTTTCCTCCTGCGGGCAACATTCGGCGATGACAAGTGCTGACAGGCAAAACAAGCAGCTAAAAAATGCGCATGAAATAATGTACCGAGTTTGTAACACAAAGTTAAATAAAACAAAAAAACAAACAAATATTTCTCAAATTGGATAGGGCTTGTCCCCAAGTTAATTTGCGTATCTTTTTTGTAGACATTCTAGAGTAAGTTTAAGATACATACTTATTGTGACGTTATTATGACTTTGCTTATGAAAGTGCCCCATCTTTATTTTGTTTACTTTCTTTTACCTCATACCCTCAATTGAACAATTGAATTGCATAACACATAGAACAACTGTCTACCAATGTTTATTATTCGTATTTTTTTTTTTTTTTCAATAAATATCCTGGGAATTGTCAAAAACAACGCAACGGATATTTGGAAGCCAACAAAAATGCATTTAAAGGGTCAGCGCCACAATAAAAGCCATAAAAAACGGTGGTCTGAAAAGTGCGACCAATATTGTTGTTGGGGCTGAGCTCCTGAAACAGGAAATGGGTGAGGGAGGGAAAAAAAGTTTAAAACGGAAACGCAACAAAAGGCAGCAACTTTAATCAATATTGAAGCAGTTTTTGAGGCCAATAAATCATTTCATAATCAATTTTGCCACTGACATGTTTCTCTTTGAGTGTGTCCGTGTGTGTGGGTTACTACGATGTATGTGATGCAAAAAGGGGGATTGGAATAAAAGAAACGAGATCGGCACATGGCCAAACATAAAAACTTTAGCCACCTTGTGTGTGTGTTTGTGTTTATGTCCGTGTGTGAGTGCAATAAACAAACCCAAAAACACATATACGCGTACGCACACACGCACACACATGCATTGTGCAGTAAAGTGAAGTGCAAAAAACAAGCAACGCCAAAATAATCAACAGATGTTGCAAACAGCAACAAGCAAGCAAAAAAACTGCCTATCTCACTCACTCTTGGTTTGATGTGTGTGTGTTTGTGTGTGTGTGTGAGTGTAAATGAAAAGCGGAAGTTGAAAGTTCAGCGAGACTGACAGCGGCAGGGCAGGCCAGGCGAGTCCGAGCTCGCCAGCGTCAACAATGACAGCAACAACAACAGCAGCAGCAGCAAGAACTCTTACCCCAAAAAAGTATGCTACGTTTTTCCCCACTCTTGCAGCTGTAGTTGTTGTTGCATTGTGCGAACTTCAAGCGGAAATTAAGTGTGACCTCTTCGCGTGGCTGTGAAACAGCGCCAGAAAACAAAACAACACAAAAAGTATGCAATTCAACGTGCATATCAATGCCTGGTTGGAAAGGACAAGTGGACGATTGGATGGACGGACATTCGCACACATTTGCCAAGTTCTGCTCCGACACTCCATTTGCAGTTGGTAGGTGAACGGAGGGTCGACCCTATGCCCAACGTTAGTTGGTACCCATCGGTGATTGTGTTTGCGTGTTGTGATGCGTTCAAAATTGTATTTGCCTAGCATTGTAGATATAGACGCAGTGGGATGCAGGATGCTGGGGCAAGGATGCAGTGCCAATTGGCCTGTGGGGCACTTTGATTTTTTCATTGGATTTGATGAGTGCGCGTCGCTTGGCCAGCGGAACGGTTTTTAGTTATCAACAAACGTTTTCAGTTTGGCTAAAACCCAAAAATATACATGTATATTGTGAGCGTAGTATATTGCATATTGTTGGCTGAAATGGGAGATCAAGAGACCGAGGAATGTACAATAATAAAGCCACTCGACCATAGCAAATTGCCGTACAGCTCCCAATAAACAACTAACTCGTCGAATGCTCTCAAATGCTATCGTATAATCCAATTTAAAGGGTCATCTAAAATATGGCAATTGCTGATTTTGGATTTACGAGCAGCGAAATTGGTTCAAACAAATATATAAATCTGTCGTGTTAAACATCTTGCCTTTGACGACAAATCTAAGCAGCTTTTCGACTGTATATGAAGCGTTGAAGATAGTCATCCATCAAGCAAGCAAACAAACGTAAGCTCAGGATTATAACATCTCACACAGAACAGCAAAAGTCACGTGAAATAAAATTCAGTTATTCCTCAGGTCACTAACCTTGCAGTTTCACTTGCAGGTACAACTTATGTGTTTGTAAGTGTGTGTGTGTGTGTGCGAAAATAAAATAGGAGGTAAAAGCTATTACAAAGCACAAAGTGCAATGATTAATCAGATTTATTTGTCAGTTTTATTTCGTGCTAAAAGTGTCAAAGAGAATATTTATAAAAGTTTATTAACACTAAGTACTTGCGTCCACACCACACAAGCACACAAACACACAAGCACACACACACACACACAGACAGACACATTAGAAATGACCATAAAACACAAACAAAACAGTTGCCAAGAAAGAGAACACCAACAAACATGAATGTACAACAATAACGAAGACGGGAACACACAGAGCACAAGTTGAACGTCCTGAAGCGGTCCCAAAAGCAAACTTCAAGTGCGGCAACATTACCAGCAGCAGCACGGTGATAGGAGGAGGCCGCGGGGGCGTGTATGAAATAGAAAAGAGAGAAGAAAAAAAATGGCACAACGCAAAGTGCACAAAATGTACTTAGAGCGTCTTTAAGTTCCGCATAAAAAACATTGGAGCTCCCAACTTGGCCAAACATAAATCCCATCGACACAGCCAAAGCGGTAAGTAACCTAAACACACAAACACACAAACATACATACACATAGCAACAGCTAACAGTGGATAGCATATTAAGACTGATTTTGGCCTTAGGCAGACGTCGGGCAGCTGGCCAGCATATTTAGGCGATTATTTATGGCCAATGGCGACGACGACGATGAATTCGAGACTCGACGCGACTTGTTGGCAATCGCCTAGATACAGATACAAATGTGTGGGTGTGTGTGTGGGTGTGTGGGCGGTTGCAAACAGGACCAAACAAGAGCAGATCGAGAACTTCCACTTGCCAACTGTCTGCTGTTTATTGACGGCAACAATAACAACAAAGACAGCAGCCAAACAACCGACAAAAATGACACTGAGCGACCCAAAACGGCAGCCAAGCCAGTGACTGCCAAATGGGATATACTTATAACCGTATTTGCTGCTGCTGCTGGCCCCCTCAAACCAGACTCATGTCCAGTGGCACGACAAGTGGCAAGCAGCTCAGCCCTCACATGTTACATAACTTTGGCCACACAGTGGAACCAACAAACAAACAAACAAACAAAACTGATTCCAAGTAAAAATTGAGCTTTCAATTGGAGCAGAATAAATAGAGACCCAAGGGACTTTAAATGCGTTTATTATTATTATATAATGAAACGGAAAATGAGAAGATGAAATACAAAAGGGAGAAAAACACAAAAAATGTGAGCTAATTTTTTGATTTCTTATTTCAAAAGCATGACAAGTTGTTCTGGAATGATATTCAGCTAGTTTTTGTTATATACTGTCACAAGCTGGCACAATTTGGAACCAGTGTGCGGCAATGTACCTTTGCGAAGGAGGCTGTTTTTGTTGGCCAAATGGAATTTTTCGTTTTATTTCGTTTGGGTTTGTCATTTTGACAAACGAAAACAACATTTGATATGCCAAACATGTGGAGCCGCCTGGGAGCACTTGGAGACCACTGTTTGCCACTGCTGCCGCACCGCCCCTGTTTATCGTCCCTTACAATACCTCGCTTGTCACTTGTTTGTGGCTGCAGCAATAACAGAGACAGCGGCAACGTGGCGTATGAGTAACTTAATAAATTTGACAACAATGCCGCACAAAAGCAAACAGCCAGAGTTGTCACCATTTGCTGCTGATGCTGCTGCTCTTGTTTTTGTTGTCGCTGCTGCTGCTGCGCATTTTCAATTTGTTTTCGTGGCACTGCGGCGTGGCTTGTAAACAAAATCCGGCGGAAAATGCGAACAAGCGACGCTTACGAGGAGCCGAAAATAGCCAAAGAGCCAAAAGGAAATGCCATTTTGTCGCACTCTGGCACGCATCCACCTACACACTGACCACCCACCCCACCCCTCACCCTCCGCCTGAGCCACTCTCGACGGGGTCATTTGGGGCAGCGTTGACAAGCGTGTTAAGCCCACTCCCCCCCCATTTTATCCACCACTTTGTCACTGTTTACAAATTGTGCAATGTTTGTTTGTTGTCTGTTTGTTTGTGTGTGTATGTGTGTTTGTTCGACTCTTTGTGTCTGTCGGTCTGTGTAAAAGTACGTTTTATTATCAACATTTTTAATAAATATGCACAGCCGACCACAAAACGCACTTTGGCTTATTGCAATTGAAACTCTGTGGACACCCAAAACACAATGGCAAAAATGTAATAACGAGTCGAAAATAAAAAAAAAATACCTTTAGTTGCATAACTGGAAATTGATATCTATGCCTATCTATCCATTTCACAGAATATAATGTATAAAATATGCAAGTGCAGTCTACTCAATCTATATAATGTGATGCTGTAACTAGGTGCCACAAAAAAGGCGAAAATTGTTGGGATACATTTCAGAGCATCGTTTTTTTTTCTGGCTGCTGCTGCCCCAAACTCTTGATTTGCATTCACTGCTGAAAATTACAGCTCGGAAAAGCAGCTTAACATAAATTTCCATGGCTGCAACAAACTAGCTACCTATAATGGCAGCTACACCCCGCTGGGTATGGCTCTGTTAGGGGGGTATGGGGTGTGTGTGTGTGTATAACTAAACATTTACATTTCATTAAAACTAAAAACAACACACAAAAGCAGCAGCGAGCACGACACAAAAACGAATACGAAAACTAACCAAATACAGAAATATACAGAAAACACACACACACACACATACAGTTAGAAAAGAGACACAGATACGCAGATACAGCAGTAGTGGCATGTTAGCAGCATACTTTACACAGAGTGTCCAACTTGTCGTCGTCAACGTAGTCGTTGGCGTCCGGGTCCTGAGCTTGCGTCCTGTTGCAAGGTGAGTGCCACTCGAGAAACTGCCAGCTCTGTGTGTGTGGGTGTGTGTGTCAGTGCATCATATCGCTTTTTAAAACACACATACTTAACTCGACGTTTTTCACTCAACGAGCTTTTAGGTAGCGGCAACAAAGTGTAGAAGTGCAACAACAACAATGCCACAGCTGCCTCTCATCTCTGTCTCAGTTTAAGTGTGTCTGTGTGTGTGTGTCTGAGTGTGTGTGTGTGTGTGTGTGTGTTTTATTTTCATACGCAAAAAAGTTGGCCAGCATCGTCAGTCGTCAGTCGTCGTCAGGTTTGGTATGTGGTTCATTTGGGCCAGAGAAAAACGGTTGAAGGGGTAAAAGGGACCTGAGAGTAGCGAAATAAATAGTATATTTTGCCCGAGTGCCACTCATGGAAATTGCACAAAAAACAACGAGAGAGACCTACAAGGTGTGTAGTCCTAGCAGTCCTGCCAGTCTCCTGTGCCTATGACGAGTGCCAGTCAAATATATGAATTGCCCTGCCCGTTGCCAGCCCGAGCATAATAACAAGAAGTAACTGTGCCCATTTGCATGCAACTGCAACTGACCCAATTGGTGGCTTTTGTTTCAGTGTATACACTTACAAAATGCAGCCTAATTACGGCTCATGTTTAGCAGCTCTATTCAATTAGATGTAATGCACGTTCCGCAGCCATAACTAAGATCGCAGCAATCAGCCAAAAAAAAACTGAAACTCTAAGTGCCACACATATTTCCTGCTCCTACTCCGGCCCTGCCCCAAAATGTGTTTAATTAGAAAACTAAAGCAGCTGTGTGTACCGTTATTTGCACGCTACTATTTGCAGCTTTTGGTGTGTCGTGTTCAATTTCCAATTGCCAATTGTGCAACATAAACGCAATTTGTATTTTTGCACACTTTCCGCACATTCTTCTCCTTTGTGGCAGTCGTGTAGAATTTTTAGTAGCTGTCAGCAGCTTTCAACTTATTCACTTTTGAACGCAACGCATTTGCAATACTCTTATTTTATTAGTTTGTAAATATGTTGTACATAAATTAGTTAAGCATAATGGCAGCTAATTGTGATACTTAGCCTATTTAGTGGCTGATTTGCGCTCGTTGCGTGCCCAAGCTCATGACGCACTGCTAATGACCCTTGTAGCGTAGCGAAGAGAGGATGGGAGGGTGGAAGGGAGGGAGGTAAGTGAAAAGTTGCAAGGCGCTGGCACTTAGCAGGCAATAAATTGTAATTCGACACGAGCTGCAAGCGACAGAAGCGGCAGGAACAAGAGTAGCAAAGAAAGAAGGACTACAAGCTCAGTCAGGACAGACACATACACACACACACACACACACACATACACATTCCTTCTTTTGCTTGTGAAATGGAAAATTAATTTTCAAACGATTTCGTTTGCTTTTCTGTTACAGCTGCTGTTCGAGTTTGAGTTTGAGTTCGAGTTTGTCGCCGCCTTCAAGCCTTTCAAGCGCCTTTTCTTAGCGACGCCTGTTAAATGTCACACATACCCCCCTCTCCAGACCCTCCTCCTTTCTCACCCATTCCCAGTGCGCCATTTTTATATTAGTTTCATTTATTTTGCTTTATTCTCCATTCACTTTATGTGCGCTCGCTTGCTGCACGGTTTTTATCACACGCCCACGTTGCCAGCATACAAGTGGCAAATAAATTCATTAGTGGCACAAATTAGTTGCATGCAACGGCAGCAGCATCCACATCCACAACACCACGAACTCGACGACCCTGGCCAAGTCAAGCCAAGCCAAGCCAAGCCAAGGCGAGGCAAGGGACACTAAAGTGCTTTCAATTTCAATTAAATTTGCTACTCGCTGCTGCACTCGCCAGTTGCACAGTTTTGCTGTTGCCCTGCACTTTGGCCACGCCCACCACCTCTCCCTCTAACCCTCCCCCATGCCAGTCCCATGAGTGCGTGCTGACTCAGGGGCACACTTAAAGCTCGTTTAAGCGCTCGTTTCGTTTCATCTACTGCTGCTGATTCTTCTTGCTGCTGCCATCAGCTAGCGGCAGTCAACCCGTTTAGCTCAGTGTGCTGATTATGTAATCAAAGTATTTGCCAGCTAATTTATAGCTGCTGGCCTCTTTGACCGGCAAACGCTGCGTATGCGCAACGTTGAACACAGCTTACAAGACTGAAAGCAGTTGACACATTGCGGCAACTTGACTTAAATGCATCCAACTAAAATCGATGCCAGTAATCGTTGAGCTCACAAACTTATGTATAGCCGCATCTCAAGTAAATTGCAGCACATTTGTCGCACATTCTCTGGATGCTCGTTTTGTGCACAGTTTTTGTGTGCCCTCAAGTCATCTATCAGCCGAAGATAGAAGCTGGAAGCTGGCACCTAGAGTAGAGTCAAGAGACAAAAAGCGACCCAGAAGCAAACAGGCAACAATCAGCAAGGAAATTACAAACATGTGTACGCATTCATATGTATTTCCCTCCCCCTTGTACTCCCCACTCATTTGTCAATACACAACACGTAGATGGTTGCTTCCTTTTCCGCTTTGGTGTGTGCGAGTGTGTGATCCCTGTGTGAGAAGTCAAAAGAGCCCGCAAAATGCCTCGCATTCGTAGCCGCATGCTAAAAAATGTTGGCCCCCAAAAGTATGTGAGCGCCTACAACAAAGCCAAAGTCACGCAGCAAGAGGGAAAGCAAGTTGCGGCGGTAGGGGGAGGGAGACTTTCAAAGAGACAGCAGGTTGTGCGCTGTTAAATGTACTTTAAATATCACTTAACGCGTTTAGCGTTGATTTCCAAACCTTGTCATTTTATCTGCTTACGCCATATATGTTTTGCATATTTATTGGTTCGTCGGTTTTCTGTGCCACACACACACACACACACACACTCGGAGACCTTGTGAGTGTTTATTCCCTATGCTCACACAGCTGAGAGCTTGAGTCCCGGAGCTTGAAGCATGTGTGTGCCATTAGTCAACTAATATTAAATTCAATTCAATTTCGTAGCTTACAATGTTTTATATCCATGTGAAAGTACGTAGAAATTAAATTTCACATTTTAATGAGCCATCAAAAATAAAAGAGAAGCGAGTGAAAAAATAAATAAATGAAAAATGGGCACACACATGCACACAGCAAGTAAGTAAGAGAACGGCTCGACTATGAAATACCCTTTATTAAAGTTCCAATCACAGCTTCAAATAAAGTATACCCCATTGTAAAGCATTTTCTGCTAAGCGTAAAGCGAGCGAGATTGAAAAGCAAAGCTAACAAAGCCCAAATGCTTAAAGTTAATTTAAATTTAATTAGGACTTTTTTGGGCCATTGTTTTTTTAGGAGCAAGTGTGTGTGGGCGGGTGTTGGAGTTGGGTGCTCCTCAGTGGACCAACTGTAAATGAAAATTGACGCAACGCAAGTTTATTAAAATGCGATTTGCATAAGGATGTGGCACAGGAGCTGCTACAGAAGTCAAATGTAAGGCTAAAGCAGGAGCCAATGAATTTTAAATATTTTCACAGCTCACAGACACAGCCCGAACAAGGGACACACACAATCACAATCGCACACACACAAACGTAAACAAAAAAAAAAAAAAAAAAAACTCTCGACAACGGAGAAGCTGAGAGTGGAAAAGTCGGGAAAAGCCAACGGAGCGCATTAATTTTCACTTTTTCGCCTTTCACACGCATTTTATTTGCGTTCAAAACTCAATTAAAAGTAGCCAGGTCCAAGCCGACCTTCGCCACGTCCGGACTCCGGAGTTTTAACGTTTATTTGGCATCTTGACTTCTTTATTTCTCACAATCGCTGCATACTGAACACTGTTTACCCTGTCATTAACTTGGCTATAAAGCTGATGGATGGGCTCTCGATTTAAATATACGCTTGTGGTAATAGAACTGAATGGATGGAATGGATGATTGAATGGATCCAGCACTTAAAGTGTAATATGTAAGTATTTACCATACAGATTCAACACTCAACGCGAGAAGAGCTCTTCTCTCTCTTCTCTCTACTCTCAACTGACAATGAGCTGGAAAACAAAGCCAGTTATCTTCATCTCCTTTGACTGCAGCGCCATTTTAATTGAAATTCAACGGATTTCTGCAGCCAGCCACAAAATGCATGCACAAACAGGTGCCCAACACTTTACATCAACAACGAACCTTGCATGCTCTATAAAAATTATATATCAAGCTTCAGTTCAATAAATTTCTATATTCAAATTTCTATCCCATAAAAGTTAGTTATTGTTGGCCGCCTGATAAAAACGTATAAAATGGAAAAAGGACGTTAAAAATGGGGCGCCACACGTCAGCTTCAACGTCAATGCAATCAATGCAGCACTGTGGCACTTTTAATTGCTTTGCATAGTTATATTCACACACATGCATATATACATAGATGGTTAGTTTGATAGTTGCAATCGATTTTTTTATTTTTTTTAGCTTTGGCTTCGCTTCGCTTTCGCATTTGGTGGGCAGCGTTGCTGCAACAATTGATGGCATTGCTGCATTGGTGGCCAGCTTCCTGCCACAATACAATGATGTGGCTGCAGCTTCAGCTTCTAGTTATTCTTGCCCCGGGCTCACTTCCATGGCACACAACGGACACTCTGCTTCACAATACTGCTGCAATAAAAATCAATTCGCCAGGAAAGGCAGCTTTAAATTGAAGTTGACCCAACCAACCAACCGACCTGCCGTCGCTACGGACCCCCGCCTGTTATTAGACCCATGCCCCACACACACACACACACACACACACACAGAGTTCACAGATGACAAGTGTCGTGCAACAACAGCAAGTATGCATTGAGCGCTTTTAATAAATAAAATAAAACTTAAATTGAAAATTGTTGTCATCGTAAATTGATAATAATTATTTTTAATTGCATGCAATGTGCTGCTGATGTTGTCCTTGCAACTGTTGTTATGTCAATGCAAATTACATGTGGAATATGTACTATGTTGGTATGTGTAGTATCTGAACTGGCTAAAAAGAAGCCCCCTCTCCCTACCACTCTAGGATAACCTCGCCACGTTTGGCAGAGCGCACATAAAAAAGCCATTAAGCAAACAACATTAAAATTAACTTAAATATTGCATACACACCCGCACACACACACATACACACACAGACAGTAAATAGCTGAAAAGCAAAATGCTTATGGCATATTTGCTTAATCGCATTTTCCAAATGAAAATTCGAATGCTAAAATGCAAAAATGTTAAAATAAAATATCGGTTTTTTATTTTTTGTATATTGCTTTTAATATTGTTGTTGTGATGTAATTGCCAAAAAATGTTGCACATATGTGAAATAAATACTCGATTGTGAATGCAACAAATTAATTACGAATTGAAAATTAATTTTTGAATTCGAATTTGCGACAGTGAATTTAGGAATATTATTTTTTTTGCAATTATACATATTATTTATCTTGGTTCTTGTTTAGATAAATGCATATATATAAATGTAAATATGCGAAATTAATTGGAATTGTTTTGCAAGTGGATTGTGTTTAAAGTAAACCCAATATTCAAACAATTTCCATTTCAAGGCATCAGAGATGGAATATTTAGAATACGTTGTTGTTTATTGGCCTTTAATTGACATTCGATGTTTGCACCCCCAAATTAAAATTTCAATTAAAACTGTGGCATGGATTAAATGCATTGGCGCACTGATAAGATTCTCCAGTTGCCAAATTGCATTGTTTGCATACGTAATTATGCATACTCTTTCTGTGTGTGTGTGTGTACATCTTACAGATACTTTTGTATCTGTCGGTCGTTGCGTCTCTTTCTGTCTGTCTGCCTGTCTGACTGTCTTTCTGTCTGTGCATAAGCAAACTAATAATTTGCATTAATAATTCCATTTCAAATGCTCGGTTATTTACCTGTGACCAGTAATTAACGATGATAAGTCCGACTCGAATAGTCGGAATTCAAATTATTACAAATGCATTTTTGTCCTCATCAAAAGCAAATTTGTTTGCCAGCTTTTCACATGGAAATATTTTCAAATATTTAACAGTGCCTGCGGCAAGCCAGTAAACAGAGACTGCAATTAAATTATACGTTTGTTTGATTTGAATATTTTGTTAATCTCTTTTGAATGTTTTATATGCCGCTTCAAATTTCAAACAGTAATCAATCAAAGTACATATTTAATTCAACAAGAGTAACGCAATTGACTGCTTATCTCTTTGCCTAACTCAAATAAGTTGTCTTTGCTTGGTCACTCACCAGAAAGTTGTAGGCCAACAAAAAATGTCTTCCTTCTTGGCGAAGTTCACTTTGGATTAAGTTTTTCACACTTTTGGCCACGTTCGAGAGTCGAGAGTTTGCCAGCGCTCAATAAATTAGCAGCGGCCTCAGCCACAAATCCAGTGACAATGACTTTTAGTTCCAAGTTCCTTTCTTTTATTTTCCGTCACACACACACACAAACACAAACACACACACACGGACACGTGGCAGCGTATTAAAAACTCATTAAGCGACACTGGCCCACAGACTCTCGAGTGTTTTCTATGTGCTTTTTTTGTCTCTCTAGTATATACGGTTTTTTTTTAATAATTTATTCAAATATCGACCGAGTCGGGAGTTCACATACGCCGCAGTTGTAGTAGGTTCTGGTTCTGGTTCTGAATCTGAATCTGAAGCTGCCAAAAAGGAATGCCAAGCTCGCTTTTTTTGCTGGCCAAAATCTGCAGCGAAAGTAAATCGAATGTCAACCGCAAACACACACACAACAAACACACACACACCACTATCTCAAGGGGCACTTGATCAAAAAACCGTGTCGTGAGTTTTTGGCGTGAGTTTTGTGTTTTCTTTTTGTTGGCAATACGTGACCTATGCCAAGCGTTAAATTCACGCAAAATCTAAAGTCTGAGATGCGATTTCGTTGTAGTAGGTATATTCGAATGTAGCAGGTAAAAATTCACACAATCTTAGTAGACTCCCTCACTCACACACACACACGTGTCGACTAAATCCGCTTAAGACAAACTGGCGACTGATTCTGTGCCACGCAGCGCAATGCCGCAAGTTGGGGCAACTTGGCCCCAAATTGGTGTCGGCGTTCAAAACCGTTCCCATCGTCGTCGTCATCGTCGTCATCGTCGTCGTCGTCGTTGTTGTCGTTGTTAGCTTCAGCTGTTGTTGCTCGGCTCGTCCTCATTGCTAGTGGGTGGACCTGCGACACGGTTAAAGAGCGTGTTCCTAAGAGAGAGACTATACGGGTGCGTGTTCCGTTTGCCATTTCGTTCCACACTCTTCAAGAGTCAATAGCGCAACTGGTTTTGCCATGGAAGCAGTCGAAATGTGTGGCATTGGAAAGTGCTTCAACTTTGCCGCAACTCTCTCCCTCTCTCTCTCTCTCTCTCGCTCTATCTCTGTCTCTTTGGTGGGGGCCACTGTTTTGTTTGCCCAATTAAATGCCACATATGTCATGGAGTCCCAAGTGCCTTCCCTCCTCCAACTCCAACTCCTCTTCACAATTCACATTTCGCAGTATGCCGCTTTTTTTAATTAATCATTAATAGCTGCCACGCTCGGCTGACAACCAAAGCAACCAAAGCCCCCCCCTTCTTTCTCCCATCCAAGCTCCAAACTGAATGCCAAATTGCAGCTGCACTGTGCAAAAGCCTCATGCCTTTGATATGCCCGCTCTCCAACTCGCGAATCCAGCTCCCGGCTCCCGGCTCCCGACTCTAGCCGCAATTAGCGAACGGCCGGCAGGCGCTTCCCCAACAACAACAACAACAACTACAACTGTTGCACAAGCCGCAAGTCCCAATCCCAAGCACGTCCCAGGCCGGGCACGAAGTCTATTTCTGTGTGCGCATCATCATGCGACCGCAGAAAACTAAAAAGAAACCATAAATAGGGTCGCAACGACAACTAAATGCTCTATGCTAAATGTTGTGGCTGCAGCTGTTGACACCATGCGGCATACTCTACAGATTCCCTTCTATTGGGGGTCCGCCCTGAGGGAGCAAAAAACACAGCTGTCGGCCCTAAGTCAACAATTGACCCGCGGGTCGTGTCTCCATTTGCGACTCCCAACCCCCAACTCTCCAGCTCCCAAGACCATTTGTGTGGTTGCCCCTTCCGCCTACTATTTGAACGTCCCATTGCGTGCCACTGCTGCAGTTGCAAATGCAATTTTGCTGCACTCGCATAATTTTATTGGCTCGCTATGTGCGGAGACTTCGACGACAGCAGAAAACAGAATCAACAGTTGCGGAATGGAGCTCCCAAATGCATTTTTGTAGGCACTACAGAGGCCAGATGCCAGATGCCATATGCCACATGCAACAGAGTCAGAGTCAGAGCGTTCCCCTTTGGCAAAAGTCACTTATGTTTTGCATATGCAATCGCCCACATAATCAGGGAGAAGCGAGACCGGCTGAAACTAGGGTGGGACCGGGTGATAGGGTGATAGGGAGGTAGGGAAGGAAAAATGCTAATTAGGCGTAATTCGCATAAAATTCGCAAACATTTGCTGTCACTGCAGCTGAGAGGATTCACTTTGCCACTGTGTTACAATGGGCCTTTGATTTATGAGCGACGACGCCTATCAGCAGCACATCAACATCAGCATCAACATCCATATCCACATCCACATCAGATTCAGCTTCGGTAGCGTCAATCGTCAGCTCATCCGTCATTGCAGAGACCACACCAGGAGAAGCTTATATGCACAAGAGTTGAAGAGATGGATGCTGTTCCAAAGCCTGCGGCCGGCATCCTGATTAATTATTAAGTATACGTGTAAGCTGACGTGATTCTGATACTTGGCGGATTTTGTTTTGCTCGCTGTGATTTTGATTCACACACACAGAAGAGATGTTGTTGGGGGCAACTGTAAGCGGTAATAAGCTCATCTATTGTGACATGTGTGTATTTGTCCTGAAAATAACTCACATTTCTCACATAAGATAAAGTGTTTCCTTGACCTTGTATTACATAAATTGTACATCATAATAAAAATCTCTATCCATCTGGGACTCAAACACTCTTTAAGGAACATGTTCGAGCTTAATCTTTCATTGATGATGCTGGAGAAATGTGAAATGAGAGGTTACCAGGAAACCTGTTCAGTTAATTAAATGGCCAAGTTGCCGCTGATCAAAAGCAGTTCGAAGATGGGTGCGGAGGAGGGGGAAGTGCGGGGGGCATTACTCAATTCGATTGAGTTTTGCATAGTTTGGGCAGCAGCTGCGGAAAATGTAAAGCAGCAAACTAGAAGGGAAAAACGGGAGAGAGAGAGGGAGACAGCATTTACTTAGCGCAAGTACTCTGTGGGTGGTTGGTGGGTGGGGGGTGGTGGTGTAGTGGTATAGTGGGTACTTTGTGTTTGGTTGGCCAGGCCCAAAAATGGCTGGCATTGTCGTTTTCATTTCCTGCGCCGCTGAAAGGATTTCAATGTCACACGGCGGCTGCCTTACGGGATCCATTACATGAACCCACCAATCGGGCAGCAAGCATCCAGTTCCAGCGACCACAAAAACATCGCAATGAAAATTCATTCACTTCTTTTGTCCACTTTTGTGGTCAATTAACGTTCGCTTTTTGCTGCCTCAAGTTTGTTTTTGTATAATGAATTTAAATGACTCACTGACCCACCCGCCACCCCTCTCAAGTGGCTTGAAGTGTGCTTTCCCAATTTGCTGCCTGCCTCAACAGGCGACATCATAAGCCCAGATCTGAGATCCCAGCATCCCAACATCCCAGCTCCACATTGTGACAACACCTGTCGCCGTTTATATATTTTCGACAATTTAGCTAATGACTTTCCCATCTGCAGCTAGTTCGTATCCTTGAGGTTGGAGGCGCCAATATATATATATATATATATATTCATAGTAGCGCTCTCTCGCTCTCGCTCTCGCTAAATAGCAAATTAATTATATTCCATGCACAGAAATTAATCAAGTGTAACGCCGGGCAAACCAAAATCAACTACACTTTCGACCTGAACTCTATTTAACCCCGAAACAAGCCAAAGAAACCACCTCTCTCCACACCCTCCCCTCTCACCTGTCCACTCACACTCGGGGCCCATTTCATTAATCACACTCAACACTTGGAAGGGCTTTCGAAACAAACAGGAACGTGGACAGCGATTCGTGGTTAGTGGGTGCGGGGGCGGTGGCTTCTAGAGAGTGCGGGGGGGACATGCTGAGCTCACTTGTGGCCAATGTCAAATGGTTTTGGCCACCGATGTCGCTGCTGCTCCTGATGTTTGTCGTTGGGCGCCCAAAACGCTTCAACTAACGATTATTTATTATTTTTGAAGGCGCAGATGCATGCTGCACCCACATGGATGAATTTGACAATTATGGGCTTAAACTTTAACTTAAAGTTTAATTATTATTTAAGAGTTTTTAAACTTAATAAAATGAAAATATAATAATGTTAATCTAAGACACACCTAATTAGTTACAAAGGGTTAGTGTCATAGCTTAGCTAAATTTCTATAGCATACCTTACGGCAGCCAGCGTAAATGACACCATAAAAGTTAACTAGCTAAGACACTCAACCTTAACTGCACGAAACTTGGAACTATTATAGCATACCAATTATGGACACAAAATTGTGGCACTTTATAGCAGCTCAGATATAAAAAGTAAAGCCTAAAAGTATAACAGAAACTCTCCAAATTCGAACAAATCACAAGTAACTAAGTATGCTATAAAATGAAAGCAAGTCGCAATAGTTCACCGCATAGCCGATAGAGGTCACTTCCATGTAATATTTTTGTTGCGCTCTCTCGATTAGCTATTTGTAAGAATAGATAGACAAGTCTCTCATTTGTTGCTTTGAAATGTCTTTGCATGCTTTATCTCATGATGGAATAACATAAGGTGGTCCATTCCGCAAACTACATTCCGTTATTTTGTGGTAGCGACACGTGCGAGTGAGATGCACATAGCACTGCTAGTGTCAACGAAATGCCCAAAGCTAAAGCTAAGCCCTTTTATGTTATACAAACAACATTATATTGTCAAATTCTTATTATTAATAATTTTCCATTTGCAATTAATCGTTGTTATTGCGTTTGTACAGCTAAATGCTAAAATAATCAAGAAAACATTCGTCCGCGCCCAACCTTCTCGTTCAACAAGCAGTGAAGCACTGAAAATACCGGACAAACGAGAGAGCGACTCTGTTATAAATGTACCACCTTATGTTATTCCATCATGGCATGCTTTATCTTCTGTGTGTCGTTGTTTCAATCGCGCGATCGGCCGCATTCGAATCAGGTGTACGGATATTACGAGCTAGCTGCATGCGAGTTTAAGTGATAAGCAACGGTAATTTAGCGACAGCTAATAACTAATTACAAATGTCTATCTACTGGGTGCTTGAACAATAGAGTTAAATATTTAAGTGGAAGCAATAGATATCCAAAAATAAATAAACACAAGTGAAGCGTAAAATGCGCAAATTAAATAAAAAAAAAAAATTAAGCAATGTCGCAACGCATGTGCATGTATTGTGTGTATGTGTGTGTGTGTGTGTGATAAGATAGCCCAGAAACGCGACGTTTGTGATAACAGGCAGTTTAAAGACAGTGCACAGAAAAAGAACACAAACACAATTCCCAGTTAAACCAACAAATTAGTCACTAAGCAAACCAATGTAAATATTTATAATGAATGCCAGACATGTAACAACGAACATGGTGTATAATAAGTTGTTATATAAAAAATGCTTAAATGTAATCGGAGATATGCTCATATGAGCAGCTTCCGCTCAACCAACAACAGGCGTTTAAGCAGAAAATATGCCAGTGGAAAATTCTATATAAATTAGGTTACTACTTTCAGCAGACTCTATCGTTGTCATATTCAAATACTAGTGGATATATACATATATGTATGCAGCCGTGGCAATCAATCTGTTTTGGACTCCGATGCCGTAGCGGCGTGAAGCAAAATTCACACAAAACCAAGCATTCAGCTTGCGGAATCGAAGCGCAGCGGAACAACAACAACAATAAAAACAACAGCTACAAACAACAATCAACAACATTAAATTACATAGAAAATATTCGCGAATACAAATCGGAAATAATTTCATTTATGTGCTCGCCTATCATTAAACTCTGCGCTAAATTGTGGGCTTGAAATATTTGTGTGTGTAACGTTTTGCGGAACGTTAAAAAAAAAAAAATTTATAGCGCATAGTACAAGTATCTGGTAGATACTAGGCCCGTTCTACTTCCCAGTTCCCAGCGACAGTTACACAATTCCAGAAGAGAACTCTTTCAGCTAGAATATCCCCCCCGACCTGTAATTAGTCGTCAACAGGTCGTTGGCCATTAAAAGCTAGTCAGGCTCACACGTACATATCTATGTATGTATGTACATTTATTTAAAGCAACATAAGTACAAATGTGACGTCATGTGAGGCAAATCAACGGCGATAAAGTTCGTTTCGTTACATTTGTGCTTTGAGTGTTTTTATCTCTATGGTCATTAACTTGCAACACACACACTGCATTGTTGTTGCTTTCGTGGATACCTCCCGCTATCTGCTGTGCACCTTTTACAGTAAAAAACTCACAGCGTCCGGAAGTATTAATAATGCATTTTTAATAAATACAAACAACAAACCACAACAACAACAACAACAAAAAAAGAAGTAATTACACATAACAAGTGCAAAGACAACAATGTATTTTATTCAAGTGCAGCAAACAAATATTTCGATTTATTCGGCTAGTCGAACTTTAAATGCTCTTTGCAATACTCCGATATTGGGATCGTAGCAAGTAGTTAATACCTTATCAGCCATTTTAACCTACTTCCTAAGTGGAGGAGATTGTTTGTTCGTGTATGTTCATCAATTTTTCGATTTTGAATTTTTTAGCTAAACAATACTGCCACTTAAATTTTAAGAAGCTACAAATTTTGACATGCTATTTGAAAAAAAATTTAGTTTCTTAAATTGCTTAAATGCAGTAATTTAAAAAAAGCCAAATCATGACTTTTAAGCTATTATATTTGAAAATCGGTTCATTTTCACCAAAGTTATGACAGTGTGAAGTTTGCAACTGGCCAAAAGTCAGTTTTTGGTAAAAGAATTTTGATATGCAATTTCAGTAAATATTGAGTTTCTTAAATTGCTTAAAATTTAAATGCAGCATTATAATAAAAGCCAAACCATGACTTTTAAGCTATTATATTTAAAAATCGGATAATTTTTACCAAAGCTATGACAGCGTAAAGTTTGCAACCGACTACAAGTCAACTTTTGGTTATGGATTTTTTATTTGAACTTTGAGAAAACATTGATTTTCTAAAATTGTTTGAAATTATAGATATTTAAGTTGTTTAAGCGTTATCCACTCATCCATTTAAAGTCGGTGATAGCCAGTCAATCAAAGCCTCAACACTTGTGAAATTGTAAATCGGCAAGCAACTCTCGTTCTTAAAAATAATTTATAAGTTATACACTTTTAGGTTTTAATCCTATTTATAAAGCATTTTATTTTGGTTTTACGCAATTACTCACTCTATATAGTTAGAGCTCATGTAACTAGTGTATAACAATGTTTTTTATTGTTGTTGGTACTGTTACACAGAGCATTAACGAGGCAAGCTTTTCTCTGTTTTTGTGCTATGTTTCAAGCTCACCCACAGAGCGAGAGAGTGTGGAAGAGAGTGAAAGAGAGAAGGAGAGAATGCGCAATGGGCTTGGCCAGTTTCATGTCCACCTCCCCTGCCCACCTTTAGTCACCTCTCAACGCACACACAAGACATTGTTGACGTTGTTGTTGTTTCCTCTTGTGGGTGACGTTAGTCGTCATTCAGTAGCCGGGGCAACAACAACACTGAGCAGCAAAAAGCTTAAAGAACCGAAACAATGCGATCAGTAAAGTGATAGCAAAAAACTGTATATAGATATTGTAACTAAAATGCTAAGATATGGTAAAGAATAGAGTCTTTGTGCTAATATTTTAAACTATTTAAATGTACCTTAACTCCAGTTGAACCTCTGGCCTGGAACTGATCTGTGTTTTGAAGCAACAACAACAAGAAGATGGCCTCCTCCCCCAGTACCCCCAGCACCCCCAGCACTCCCAGCAGCGATTTGGATAGCCAAGTTAATATTGAGGATTTACCCATAACGTTCAAGGTAAGTGTACTGCACAAACAGAGCGCAAAAGCTTATTGCAGAAATGGCTACATTTGGTAAATGCGTAGCTCATCAGCTTTAACGCGCATGGTTAAAGCACCCAGTGGCGGACTTACAGATTTTCCGCCTGTAGGCTTTTCAATTTTTACCGCCTCGATTGACCTCTGAAATTCGATACATTAGTTCAAAATAACATAAATCAAATCCTTTATTATGTTCACAGCAAAGAATTATAAACAAACGATTTTTTAAGCAAAGAAAATCTCAATTTTGTACTACTTTTAAGGGAAGTAAAGGTATGTCTAATATCTATATAATAGTTTCGTAATATGAACAAAGCTTACAAAAAAAACTGTGCATTCGTGACTAGTTGATATATATTTTGTAGTGTACTTATTATCTGTTAGTATTTAATGCATTCGATAACTTAATTGAGGGACTTTGAATTTGCAAAATCATTAATTATATCGTCGTATGTCATCTTGTTCACTACTTCTGACTTCATTAATAAAAAAGAGCTAAAGCGTTTAACTTTTCTTGACTCAAAGCCGATTGAGAACAGTTTTTTACTCTTGTAAAAAAGTGTATAACTGTTTCTTAGCGAATTAGTTAATACACAATTTAGAGAAATTTATCATAAATAAACATCGGCCTTTTAGAATTTGCCGCCCTAGGCCTACTCAGCCCACTGGTAAGTCCGCCACTGAAGTCACCGCAATCGAAGTTCAAGCCAGACACGCACACAAACATTCGTCTCGCTTGGCTGCACACAGAGAGCCAAAAACACATACTCACATGAGCACATGACATCCGGTTTAAGTTTGGATGCAAATGAATTGCTGCCGGAAGTAAAAGCTTGCAACGCGTATTAATAAAACACAACCTTCCTCTTTCGCTCTCCTTCACAGGTCAAGTACATTGGCTCGGAAGCGTCACGCGGACTGTGGGGCATCAAGTACACACGCCGGCCGGTTGATCTAATGGTGGGCGTGGCCAAGAATCTGCCACCTAACCGAGTGCTGCCCAACTGCGAACTGAAGGTCTCCACAGCTGGCGTCCAGCTGGAAATCCTATCGCCCAAGGCGAGCATAAATAACTGGAGCTATGCGATCGATACGATATCGTATGGTGTGCAGGATTTGGTCTACACACGTGTCTTTGCAATGATTGTGGTCAAGGATGAGTCCAGTCCGCATCCCTTCGAGGTGCACGCCTTCGTCTGCGACAGTCGAGCGATGGCCCGCAAGTTGACCTTCGCCCTCTCGGCCGCCTTCCAGGACTACTCGCGAGTGGTGAAGGAGGCGAGTGGTGAGGATCAGGCTGGAGAGAATGCCACGCCCAGCGATACCATTACGCCCACAAGACAAAAGTTTGCCATCGATCTGCGCACCCCAGAGGAAATCCAAGCTGGCGAACTGGAACAGGAAACGGAGGCATAGCACAACTAATTGTGTGTGTGTGTTTCGTATTATTTTTTTTGGGGTTTCGGGAAGTTGTGTGTCAACTTGTGATTGTCATAGTTACTTAACGTCCAGCTAATTGTAGTCCTCTCAAATGGAAGCTGCCTCATACAGCTAATTGCCCAAAGCCTAAGCATAAAGCAACTAAAACTGAAGGATTTTATGTGTACACTTAAACTAATATAAAATCAACTATATAACTATATAACGATTGTAAAAATAAACATATTGTATTATTATTATTGATTAGCTTGTTGTCGGTCGCATTTTAGTTGGCCATCTCTACCGTTCAGAGGCTGAATGCCACTTGACAAACTCAAACACTCAAACCTATGCACGATGGAGTTTGCGAACTGTTTAGATAGATTCCTGCTGAAAAACGAATAGCAAATACATACCTGTCTTTGATTTTTAAATATATTTTTATTTAAGGTTTTTCTCTCTTTCTTTTTTTTTAACTCAAGGATACAACAATTCTAAACTTAAATTTCAACTCTCGTAGCAGGAAACGCTGCAGGAATGGCCATAAAACTAGAAAATCCAAAAATTAGTCATTAAAACTGCCTAGGTGCAAATGAGTGGGGACGCAGGATGCGGGTTTTATAATTGGCTCCTCCGCTGGACTATGGTCTAATTTTAGCTGAAAGTGGGCGGGTGTTTACTTAGAGAATACGAATCCTCCTCTAACTGGCATCGGCGCGAAACAGAAAACGACGCTTGCGTGCATCCATTCTCGAGTAGGATTTAGGTTCACGCACCTCAGGCGCATCTGAGGTTGAGGAAGATGCTTTCACAGGCTCAACATCTGAAACTCGTTTGTAAATAGGCAGAATCTGTTCCTCTGCAGCAACTGGCGCAGGTTCAACTTCCTGTTCGGGCTTAGTCTCCGATGTGCTCTGTATAAGTGTCATGGGCGCTGCAGCACCTGGAGTCAGTACCAGTTCCATTGGCGTCATCTGTTCATTCTTGGGATTCTGATCCAGTCGCTCTTTAACCAATTCAACAATGTCGTCAATGCTGATGGGTGGCATATAGGAAGCTGTGGCCTGTGCATCATCATGAGCAGCAGACTCTTCTACAGGCTTCATCTCCGACTCGGACTGAGTTTCCTTCTCCTTGATGACTTCTGGAACTGAATCGGGAACGGATTCGGGTACGGCGACGACCTGTACAGGTATTTGATAGTCTGCAGGCAAATGGTTAAGTTGCATAATTTTAATGATGGGCGAGTCTTGTTTTAGTTTCTGTTGGGGCTCAGCTTCAATCAGCTGCTCCTCCACTGATGCATTCTTATCAACTATTTCGGGCTCTGGCAGCTTGGCTTCCTCAACAGAAACGTCATCGCTCTCCTCAACTGTTGGCTTTGTGTCATCCTTCACTTCGGTTTGTTGCTCTTGATGTGGCTCAACGGTTTCGGCCATGTCCATTGCTGCATTGGCCATCTCAGTCTCAGTTTTCTCCTCGTGCTTGCGCAGTGTATTCAAAAAGTCAGTAATCAGCTGTTCCGCCTCAGCAGCCATGACGGGATCGACAGGCTTGAATCCCCCAATAGATTCTTGAACCCCATTATTGCTGCTACTGTCTAGCATTTGCTCTATCTGTGGACTAGGCTGTGCCATTTCTGGGGTGGCTGGAAGACTCTCTGGCGCATCTGCTGGCTTTGCTGCCTCGAGTGCTTCAATGTTGCTCAAAGACTCCTCGTTGGAGCCACTGGACTCCATGATCGCTGGCTCAGGTTGGCTCTCAGCTGGCATGACTTCCATCTGCTGAATTTCCTCTGGCTTTTCTTCCAGTGTTTCAACGATCACAGCTGGAATCTCCTGAATAGCTTCAATCGGAATTACTTCATCAACTTTCTGGTCAGCCTCTATCACTGGCTCGGGTTCCGTTTCTGGATGTGCTAAAGTCTCAGCAGTTTCGGAAGCTTGAGCTTCTGGTTCCTCCTCCTTTACAGCAATCGGTGCTGTTTCCACAAACATTGTCTGTAGCTTCAACGTTGGCTGTGGTTCACTGAGCTCCGCCTGGGAAATAGCTTCAGTGACAGCTGGCTCCGTCTCCTCCACAGGTTTTGTGGTAACCTTGTTGAAGATAGCCGGACGCTTGCGTATCGAGTTGAAGAGCTCGTTGCGAATGGGAGCGGCAGTTGCAGGGACAATGGGCTTAACTTGTGGCTTCTCCTTGTTGTTGGGACGAGCGCTGAAACGTTGTGGCTTCACAGGTTTCGATGTCTGTTGTACGATGGGAATGGCAACTACCTCAGGTTCGGGTTCCTCGGCTGCTTCAATCACTGGAGCTGCTGTGGCAATTACGGCCGACTTTCTTGGGGGCTTGTTGTAGGTAACGGCTGGCTTGCGACGAATGGGCTTTGGCTTGGGTTTTTGCACCTTCACTGGCTTCATGGGCACAGGGACTGGCTCAGGAGCAGGAGCGGCAGCAGCTTGCTGAGCTGGAGCTGGAGCGGAAGCTTCCTTGTCCTGATCAGGTTGATCGCTCTCGACAGCTGCTGGCTGCTTTTCCTCCTCTGCAGGCAGGCCAAAGTTGCCATTCAGCTCGTAGTAACGATAGCTATCCTCACACTCAATGGCCATATCCTCACGACGCATACAAGTAAAGGATTCCTGGAAGAGAGGTTTTGTTTGTTATTCAAAATTCCAATTTGTGACTATCACGCTTACCTGACTGAAGATAGTCTCCTCGGGGCAAATGAAGCTCCAGCGGAAGGTGTTCTCCTTGCCATCAGCATAGGTCACCGGCAAGCACACATGGAAGATCTGGCAATCGTTCTCCACATCCGCATAATAACCATACGATTTGTTTGCACACGAAAAGTTATCCGTAATGTCCGCCCTAATGGAGCTCGCATTGCTAGGAAGCGTCAAAGGTGCCGACTAAAGGAGCAGGAGCTGCCACTACTGCGGCTTGTGTTTCCGTTTCCGTTTCCGCCGGCGAGTCTGAGTCCATTTCCGATTCCTGTTGCACAGCCGGTGCAATGTCCTCTCGTGCCGCCAAATGCTTCCTCTGCTAGCAAAGAGGGGTGATAGAGAGAGAGGGGGATATTATGATTAGCAGTGAGCATTCAGCTAACGAATTACGTGCTGCGCATGCGCAAAATCCCGAAATGAATTGAATCGAAGCACGTGACGTGATTGACTCCAAACTTGAAGCTACACGAAAAATTTCACTTGTGTTCTAGTTTTTGGCGTTAAGTGAAAACTGAGTTACCCCACCTGCAAAGCGATAGCTATTCATTAAGTTATTTGATTTTTGTTTATGTGCACTTCGCACCTGGCGGGAAACCTTTTTTGGAAAACGCTGCAATTGAAGTCACTTTCGAATGGTTGACTTGAATGTTATCACATCATATATTTATTTTATTTCAGCCATGAATTTTAATGAGCCAAAGGAAAAGATATTTGTACAGTTTCTGGAAAGATCTGTTGGTACACAATTCTCTATCTAAATTTGTTACCAGAATGTTGCCAATCTGAGACCTCACAGTTAGTTTGTCTGCCATAAAAGAATTCAACCTGCAGCTGTCTATAAATACCTCAGCGACTCCTCCTCAGCTGCAGTTAGCCGTTAAAAGGCTAAACGTTTGGCATACCAACTAAGTAAGTAAAGACAGCAAAAAGACGTATGCAAATGTGTCTAGAAGAAGGCGCAGACGCAGACACTTTGGGTTATATGTACATAGAGTGAGTGAGTGAGTGACTCAACTGGGAGTCCGGGCCATTAAAATTTCAGACTATGCCTTGGCAAGGCAAACATTTCATTAACAGTTTTCCGTTGCCCGTTTCAATTTCCGTTAAAAGGCGCAACGGAAGTTGTCTGCAAATGCAACCAAATCGAATCCAAATCCAAACGCACCTGGTGGACAACTGGGCCCGCACTGCAGCAGGCTGTTAAGAGCATCATTGCACAGATGATCTTCCACATGATGGACGAATTCACGAATTCACGAATTTGTTTAATTATTTATATCACAAAAGTCAAGATTTTATTTCAATTTGCACTTCTTTGGTCTTAATTTTAACTCAATTGCACATAATAATCCTTGATGCTTGTGTGTTGCGGGTATGTGTATCTAATCCAATTGATATCCAAGCATATATATAGATCGATTTGTTATAAACACCAAAGCTTGCACTCGCACACTGTCTGCGGATCTTCCACACCTGTGAGGCACCGTTGGCTTCCAAATACAAACTGCGACCGACGAACCAATGTGACGCCCAATTTATATATTCTTCACTTTGATTTATTAAGAATGCAAAAGGTAGAGAAAACCCAAGAAATACCACAAACACACACACACACACACACACGCACACCTTCACACTTACAGGTGCGTGCGGCAAAGAAATGTAGGCGACAACAGCAACAACAACAATCGTACTTACAATGGCAAATGCTCAAATTGTTGTCGCTTCTGCTTCGCAAACGTGACATGGAACTCTGTGGATCGCATTTTGTGGAACCCAAGACACAAGCAGAGAGTTTACCAAGAATGAGAGACAAGATAAAATGATCCTCTGAGCTTCAGGCAGAGAAGATAACGAGAGAATAGAAGTGTAAGAGGATTAACTGAGGTTCACAGCTTCGCTCTCTGTTCTTTCTGCTGTTTTGGGAGCAGCGCATCACAAGAAAGATGACTAAAAATCTGGCGGCCAACTCATCAACTTATTATTATGCCAAACGTAATTTTACTCACTTCAACAAGATGAACGATATCAGAAAGATGTATAAATTGAAGCCACAAACACTTTGAAGAGCCGCTAGCTTGAAATGGTTAGAGTTTGTTGGTTAGGGAGTTTGTTGCTAGCGCCAAGCAGGTGCATAAAAAGTCAACCGAGTCGTTAGTAATTAATAAGAAATAGTGATTATTAGCTCGATATATTTGTTTATGGTAACTGGCTGTTTACGATGCCATTGGCCTTTGTAGCTTTCGCTTTTTGCTGTGCGCCCAATGTACGTGATTTTGATAGAACAGACAAGAGGGAGAAGGAGGCAGGGAGTATGACTGTGTATTTAGCCTGACAACATTACTCGTTAAATAAAATTAGAAATTCATAATTGACGCGTAATACTCGTACGTGTAGCCAAAAAGCCCAACAACACTTGCCTATGAAATGGTAGCAAACCATTCTAAATTATTAATAATGCGCCCTAATAAGCTTCGCTTGTTGTTTTGGGTGCTCTGTGAAAGCCACAACACAACATGATGATATTTCGTTTGTTGCATAATCCTTTGCCTCTCTTCTCGCACTGGAGCGAGCCATTGAACCCCAACGTAGTTCGTCAAAAGTCCCACTTGGTACACATAAAATTGCAATCTCACGTCGTCGCAACTTCTTGCTCATCGCTCTCAGGGCAATCTTTCGAGTGTAATCTCCGACAAGTTGACTCTTGAAACAATACATGCGTATGCTTATGGATAAACAATTTCTTAGTAATCATCCATTGTGCACATTAAGGGTGCCTAGAAGGTTTCTACATCAATCGGTTAAGATTTGACAAAACACCCGATTTCCTTAGTTAGCTTGAATATATATTTAAGCACAACTTCTTTTGACATATAGCTATAACCATTCAATATAACTATATAGCCAAAATATGGTAGATGAGCAGCTAAATTACTCTTAAGTAGTTGTGCATTAAAATGCCTTCATGCATTTCGCGCACTTGGCAACAAAGTAAGTTGTAAGTGCATTTTGGCTAAAAGAAGAGGAACCAGCTAAGTTGGACAGACATTTAAACGTGCAGAGATATAACCGTTGACAAGAGGGCGACGTGTTTTGAGCAAAAATATTCTACATCAAGTGCTGGCAAAATGAAACCTGACTGGAATTATGATCAAAAAATTATGAATAGAGATGGAGAAGGGAGCTTGGCAACAGGCAGGCAGGCAGTTTTTGTTCCAGACATGGCTATTATTAAGAAACAGTAGAAATCCCAATTTAATTTTGTAAATTTGACTTTTCCTTTTGGCTGCTTTGCTTGCTAACTAGTATCAGTAATGAATTTAATGCAACGAGAAACACGTGTAACTTTCTAAAATGCAAATCAAAGTGCAATGGAAATGGAAATATCGTGCGGAGCACTTTTCAAATTTTAAAATCACTTCAACGACACGTGGGCGTTGATGTCCGATGTGCCATCCCCACCCACTAGCACTAGCCCTAGGAGAACGCGTCGTATACGTGATGCAGTCGCACTTTCTAGTGCGACACATTAAATTAAATTAATTGAATGTGTGGCTCCATCAAATGACCAAGCTGATGGACACCACTGACACCGTCACGTCCTGCCTCCCTCTGTCATTTACTAGAGCAAGATTTGAGCTTAGAAATTTTGCAAAATTTTGACCTAAGAGTATGCAGCGCAATCGTGACGCAAACACTTCCTTTATGGTGGGTTCTGGTTCTTATACTTTTTTTGGCAAGCCGGGCACGTTGGCCCCAGTGGTGGGTTAACCGTTATTTCACCGACATCCATCGCAACAGATTCGCCAAAGAGAATTTCAATTGATTTTTGATTGTTTTTGGGTTTTTGGTATTGTGATTTTGGCAAACCATTGAGAACGAAAACAGATTGTAGATTGTATCTGCATGATAAATGTTTGGAGACCACACCCACAATTTCGGTCAGTATGGCAGTCGGTCGGTCGGCCGCCCACTCCTCGAGAGTTTAGAAAGTGCTGGAAACTAAACTATTTCTCAGTCTGATCAACATCAATTATGTGGCACACGTTTGCAGACACCTCCAATGGGGCAAAGAGACTCACTCCCACGCATCGAGGTGCAATCGAATTTTTATGGCCAATTTCATTGATTTTAATTTTGCTAATGATAAGCATTTCTTTGCACGAACCCACGAATAAACAGCAACAGCAAAGCAACAGTAGCTCTTTTTATGATTGCTGCCTCTAGATAAGGCGCATGTTGCGGCATTTCAATTCGCTTGCCCCCCCCTCCATCCTATTTTGTGTTGCATGTTAATAGCCCCAGACGAGGTTTTCTTTCAATTAGTGCACTTGCAGAGTCCCAAGTCCAAGTGAAACAAGGTCAATATCAATACAAGTGGCAAGAAACGTGTGAGAATGTTTATCCAAATGTTAATGTGTGAAGTGCTTTAAACTGGACCTTTGTTCACTTTCTTTTTTTTTAATTTAAGACTCTCGCATTTCCGCTGGGGGTCGATATCAATCAACATTGTCTCTACGACATAACAATCCATCAATTATTATTAGCCATAAATTGGCTACCCTCGAACTTGTTTGACGTTTGTCAAACACACATTTAATTGCTTATGGCAGCAAACATTTTGCCAGTGCCGAAATTTTCTATTCAGCATTTGAGGCACGCTTTGCACATGCGCGAATTATTGAGACACAAGACACGGGACACTCATTGGCGTCTTGTCTAACTGTTGTGGGGCACGTAGCACCTATTTGGTATTACGGAGCAGTACTCCGTCCTAGAATTGGGCCACAAATTAGAATCAAGCGCACGGCCGCATAGGTGAAATTTTAAAATTTTTAAATTCCTCAAAAAATTGACCGCATTCTAGCCAGTTCTCTTCGTGCAGAAAGTACACATATTACACCCAAAATAAATACAAACACAGTTTTCTTGATGCTTCATACATATTTTAATTACGAATAAAATAAATAATTCAAATAAATAACTTACTGTTAGTTTGTTTCTCTTACGATTCAACAAAGTATATTTAATAGCTTAGCAGTTAAATTGCTGTCATTGCTGTTAGGGTTTAAGGTTAAGGCTTAAATTTACATAAAGGGCATTGCACTACAATCGAATTAATAATTTTCTACTAAGGCTGGGTTACAACTACAATTGGTTTACTGGCATTTGTGCTAAAATTAATTTCGAACTAGGACTCTAGGGATTATTTAATAATCAGCGTCATAATACGATGTACTAAGTCAAATTAATGTATATATAGATGCCATTCTACTGCCACTGGTAATGATTGCGATAGGCCAGATATTGTGGATCCTGCGGCTGCTGCTGCTGCTGATGCTGATGTGGCCTGTTCTGATAGCTGTCTGTGGAGGAGTCAGTGTCCTCGACGGAGGGATCGGTTTGGAGGGAACGCTTCCAGTAGCTACCCTGCTCGCCCCAATCCTCGCCATGGTCTTCGTAGTGGTGCTGATGATGAGCATGTTCGACATAGACAACCTAGTTAGACAAATGATGCAAATACGGCGTGAAGTGAGAAAACACCAAGGAAATACCAAAGAGCCCAAAGATTGTAAGAGCTGTGAGTGTGTGGACTGTTGGATCAGATTAACTGAGTGTGTGTGTGTTTTGTAAGTTTGGGGAGACCATCGGAGTTATCATTCGGGTGGGAGAGAGACACAAGGCGTTACTTTTTATAAGAGGCTCGCCTATACTTACATTGTGGGGAACAGTTTGGCTACGCTACGTTTATACTTGTATTTGTATTTTGATAGATTTTTAGTTTTTGGGGGTCATTTTTGGTTTTATTCTATCTACTGTTAGCTGTAGCTGTCCAAAAGTTTACCATATCTGAAACCAAAGAGCTCTGAATATGTTAGCAAATGGAACATTTTTGTAAGGTCTGTAAATGGTGGTTGGAACTGTTGTTGTTGTTGTGAAGAAATTGTAAATTGAATTGGAAACCGCAGCTGAAGTGAAACAGTTAAGATAAAAACATCTGCAACTGTGTAGTCAATGTCAAGTATACATATGTACAATATGTTGTTCAGAGAGAATATGTGTGTAGGTAAAGGGGGAAAAATTATAGAGATACAGGCAAAAAATTATGTATGTATTATGTGGGAGGCACATTGTGGGCCAACAAACCTTTTGTCAAGAACTTTTGCTGTTTGTTTAGGGATAAAGATTAACAAAATGTCATAACTGGAAAAGGGTGCAAAAGATATGTTCAGAACAAGAAGTATTGGTCTTATAACCGGAACAAGTTGTTCGTGTGTGATCCAAAAACAAAACAAACATAACAAAAATATAAAAAAAAAAACACACATTCTCATTGGGTGCCCCTCAACTTACCTTTGCGGGCGTTCCGCCCCGCTTGACATCGATCCAGAAGCGGGCTATATTTATAAGCAAGCCGATGAGGGCTATGGCAAAGAACTTGATCTGCAAATGTGCTCCAAGTATCTTGAGCAGCAGTTCGATCTTGGCTTTTAGCAGTGAGCCAATAAGTGCCAGTTTGGCCAAAGCCTTCTTCTTCTTCTTCTTCTTGCCGCGCGTAACTGTGAAGCAAGTTTTGATCTATTAGCTCATGGCGTTCACAAAATAAAACTTACTTCTAAGCAAAACAAAACAGTAACGCATAAATAAATAACGATTTAACGATATTTGTCGCTTGGGAGGGTGGTGTTTGTTAGTATGAACTGCAGTGCGCGTAAGTGCGTTAACGGTAACGATAACGAAACGATAAAGCATTCAAAGCAAGCAAAAGCAGGCAAAAAAATATGTACAACAAGTAAAGCACTTAACTCTATAATCATCTTAATAATTAAATAATTAAAAGTTGTTGAAAATGTCAGCTTAATTGTAGCTTAAAGCTTACGCGCTATTCACAGTTGATTACTATGAAACACCGACACCACAACAAACTGCTTGTCAAGCAGTTCAAATGCCGTTCATGCCTGACAAGCAGCTGGCTGCTATACGTTGTACGCTTGCAGAGCTCTTTATAAGTTTGTTTTCTCTATCCGCAAGTGCACTAAAGCTTTGGCTTGCCAAAACTTGTGCTTTTAACATTCTAATGCTATTAATAATAGATGGGCACTTAGTTGTGCTTAGGAAATGGTGCGATCAAGTCATTTTAAAACCACACGCAGCAAACAACACACACCTCCGTTACTTCTACCATAATTTATTGGGAATTTATGCTTGCGCTTTCCTCCAGCGTCGGCGACATCCACCAAGTCATCCAGCAGACTGAGTCCCAGTCCCAGGGAATCGGTTGATTCGTGCTCCACCTGCACCGCTGACTGCTGATGCTGATGCTTCTTCTTGCGCTTGCCACGCTTCGTCTTGCGCTTATAAGGTTTGCCACCTCCTCCATGGCCACCGCCTCCTTCATGGCCACCGCCTCCTCCATGGCCACCTCCATGACCTCCGCTCCCATGGCCGGAATCAACTTCGTGATGCTCGGGCGCTGCTTGCACCACAACTAATGTGGCTGGCTGTTGGTGTTCCTGCTGCCCCTTCTTCTTCTTCTTCTTGCGCTTCTTATCTTTCTTGCGCTTGCCACCCCCGCCGCCAGGTTTCTTCACAGCGCCCGCAGCACTCTCCTCGCCAGCATCCTCCAGCTCGATGAACTCCACAGCACCCGATGTGCTGTCGTCACTAAACACAGAGGTTTTCTCATCATTCGCTGCCTGTGCATTTGTTGCCACACTTTGAGCACTTTCATTTTCGGGCTCGTTGTCATCCTCCTCTGCCTCTGCCTCTGCCTCTGCCTCATCCTCCTCATCGTCATGAGTTTCCTGATCTATGCTATTAGATGCATCGGTCTCATCCTCATCTTCGGCATCTGATTCTTCATCTGCCTCTTCCTCCGCCTCCGCATCCGTCTCGTCGTCATCCACATCGTCGTCGTCCCCGTTTTCACTATCATCTGCGGCTTTCGATGTCTGCAAATACTCGTATTCACGGCCAAGGAAACTGAGCGGGAGAAGAAGAGAGAGAGGGAGAAACACACGAAACGATAAATAGCCTGAACTTGTTGTTTGTTATTGGCCAGATAGTTACCCGTCCATCGTTTCGGCAAGATATTCCTTCATGTATTTTGTACCGATCTCGATTTTCTTTAGCAGCGTCGATGGCTTCTCTTTGATGGGCAGCTCCGATGCGCTGTAGCCGCGTCTCTCAATCGTAGCATTCATCTGACGATCTGCCTCAACTGTTAAGAAAATATTCAAATAAGGTTGGATTTGGAAACAACATAAATAGGGGTTTTTTGTATTTTCTCAGCAGCCGCTCGACTTGACTGCTGAACTAGCATGGTTTTTCTTTTTTCTTTGGCAATTTGCAAGTTTCACTGAGTTTAATTTTCACTCAAGTCCATAAATCACACACATATGGGGGAAAAGCTAATACCTTATTTCTCACTTAGACCTCATTAGCACGTCTTTCACTCATTCACAAATGACTCTTAACGAATCTCTCACCTTTCAGTTTTTGCCACTGCAATTGGAGTTCATCATCCCAGACGTCAAGAATCCTACCCGACTTCTGTCTGGCACAGCTCCAGGGCTCCACGCGTATGGGACACAGCGCCAGATCCAAATAGGGTGAGATATCTGCAATACATGAAATAGCAAAGAAATATTCGAGTTGGATTAGTAAGTTGACATTGATGTCTCTTTGGCAGAGCTTGCCACAAATGGCATGAGATTGGCTTACGCATTGTGGAATTTGGTCTGATTTAGGTAAGTGTGTGCCACATGTGGTGGCAGCCACTGCTTTTCCAACCGTAAATATTTGAGTGAAAGTCCACTGACCAGCCACTGGACAGTAACAACAAGCAACACCAGCAGCAACTATACCAATAACAACATTAATAACAACAACAACAACCATCACTGATAACACCTTGTGTGGCAATCTCGTGTTGCCACTTGGTGCTGCATTGTCAGTGGCGCATGCCATGTTTAAAGCCTAGTTATTGCTGGCTTAAATTGTGGTTTCTAATTGCACTCCACACACAATCCGCAGTCGAGTGAAAATGTGCGAAAACTAACAATTAATCAGGCATTAAAAAGCTGCTGCTGCTTTAAACATCTTAATTGCCCTAATTAGTCTTCAATTCAATTGACAACTTATTAATTGTTTTTTTATAATAATCTAACAGTAGCTCTGACACATGACCTGCAGGCTAAATTCAAATTGTTCCCACTTATTATAATTATACTTGGCTTGTTTCTTATAGAGACTTGGCACCGTTTTAATTACCACTGCATGTTGCTTACTCGCAGGTGGCAGCTGCAACATCTTCTTCGAGTCGTGATTAGTGAAAATAGTTGCATTGTTTTTGCCAACAAAATTTACTTTCAATAAGGAGTACTTTGACCCAAGAAAACAGCAGCCAATATTGTCATTCTGCACAACATCCAATGCCAAGTGAAAGCTAGAGTTTGAAGTCATCCCAGTCCAATGGGACTAGGATGCGACATTGGCATTTGCCATGTGAAAAATTGTTTGTATTTCGCTTGTTTCGTGGTGACATCCAACAGATAGAAATCCTTGTACAGTTGTTGCCTACTTGCAACCCACGCTTGCAACCAACAGCAGCATATTTGACATTTGTTTGCGCTTTGTTTGGCGTCTTATAAATGTGCCACATTAAGCTGTGCGACTCGCCTGCGATCGCCTTGTGATCGCCTGTGGATCTTTCCACTTTCCTGGGCGTGCGTCCAACTCACGCTTTCCTCCCATAACCAAGAGCCCAAGACCCAAAACCCAAGACAATGCCTAAGTGCTGGGATACGATTTGAACTTTCACTGCAATTGAAATTTATGCGTGGCCCATGGTTATTATTATTATACTACCTGTAGTAGTCGTAAGTACCTTGCTTAAGAGCAGTAATCGCATGCATTGGGGGCGTGGCCAATGGGCCTCGAACTCGATGATGGGTGACGCGTCTTTCATTTGCATGCTCGCAATTGTCTTGGTTATAGCCATTGGCACTGGCTCAAACTGTATTGGACTGTTGGGCATGTGGGCCAACTAGCCTACTAGCCAACTAGTCAGCAACTAACTGTCCAGCTGTGCCGTAAATCTTGTCCATCTATAGCCAATGGCTGTTTGTAACAGTAGCTCATAAAATATTAGCATAATCACGAGAAATTCTAACGACAATGCAGATGAAGTTGTAAAATATGAAAAGTTAAACGTTATTGCTTGTTGCCCTGGGTGGGCTTTTGAAAGTGAAATACGAGTCAATTTAGTTAAGGTTGTTAGCCTGATAAGTACTAGATAAAAGCCATGTCTGATAAGCCTCTTAGTTTGGCCAGTAAACTATATACTTTATACTAGTATAACAGCATTCCTGCTCCACTCAAATTAATTCCATTTCTTTTGTTTTTGTCCAGCTCTTTCAATTTGTAATCTTTTGAATACACCTGTCTTTTTAGAACACACAACTGTTTGCCGCTGCTTCTTTATTTGGAAAGAATTCTTTGTGATTGTGGAAATAGAAACTTGTACCCCTCTAAGCCAAACAACAACATACTTTGCATTACCGTTACAGCCAAGTATAAGAAGAAGACGAAATGTGTGAGGTTTGTGCTGCGGCGGCGCAAGCAAAGCAAGCAAATGCGACTCAATAAACTTTCACTGGTTTCGATCTTGCAAACAGTTTTCGTGTATTGAAGAAGCGCATAAATAAAACCGTTAACAACAACTAACGAGTTGCGCTACACGATCAAATATGTACGCAAATCCGAGACACTTTGAGGTCTGTAAGCCACATACTACAATGTCACCCAATACGCAGATGCCTGCAACAAGATCACATCCAGTTAGCTCTTTGTGGTCTGTCTTGTTGCCAAACTGGGCAATTGAGCGAGATTCCGGCCGGGCATACAGCCAAAGCAATTAAGAAATGAAATTTAATTTCATTTGTTTTTGCTTTCTGTTAATTTATTTTTTTTTTAATATTTTGCGCTCCATACGCACTGAGAAATTGTTTTCAATGCCGCTGTTCTTAACTCTGTTTTTAGTTTTTTCAGTGGTTTTGTTTGCCAACAACAATTACAGACAACGGCAACAAAAGCAACAACAACAACAACGAAAAACAAAACCCGACTAAACAAGACAAGGTGTAGCCACATTCACACACACACATTGACTGTCTCAACCACACACCGTCATGTGTGCTATAACCCAATTATGAACAATTTTCAGGTTGTTTTTGGTGTCAACTCCCCACAACGCCTCGATTCTGCCTCGGCCTTACTTTTTGTTTGTGTTTTTTGTTTTTTGTGTCTTTGGCGTTGTGGTCAAATCAGAATCAGGCACTATATCATGACTTGACTAAGTTATCAGTTGGTTTTGTCTGTTTACTTTTCATTGTAACTCTTTTGCTCTTTGTTTAAGAGGGAATGACAAGAAAAGTATGGAACTCTTATGCTAGATTTAAGATTAATTACCAGTTGGAGAAAATTGTAGCATTTAACAAGTGTATCTAAACTTCGTGTTTTTTGTCAGAAGCCTGTAATTTTGTGTCATGCCTTTAACTGCATATTCTTTAATGACTTCACATCATGTTAAGTTTTCCACTCACCAACCTCCCTCACCAACTGTTGTTCCGCTTAAGCGTTGTCTCTCCTAAGTCTCAACAAGTTCCAGTTTAAGTTGCAAATACTTCTTATATGACCCATATTACATGGCCAACAGACACTTGTGTTAACTTTTTTTCTGTGTTTTTTTTTTTATGGCACCTCGCACATGTGGCGACCTCGAGCTAATTGCTAAATGCTCATTGCTCATTGCTGATTGCTCATAACTCGCGACGAAACTAGAAGAACAGCTGAAGAAGAAGAAGAAGCACGCGAGCATGTCACCTGCTCTAAAAAATAAGAAGCCTACCCTTTCCCAACAATCCGAGTATTCCTGTTCTGCTGCACTGCCCAAGAAAGCCAGCGTTAATTAGGCATAAAGTTTGTAGTGGAATAGATTCCCATATTAAGTGAGCTGAGTTAGAAGAGACGCTTAAGTACTTGGCTATGATATAATGGCTAATAAATTTATTGCGCTCTCACATTTAAGCTTAATGAGCAAAAAACAAAAATTTCACTGCAATAAAAGTGATTTTGATTATGTTTTGCATTTTGTTTTGGTTGTGCATTACAAACCCAAAAAGAAATTAAACATCAAAAGCAAAGCTGAGTCATTCAAAAAAGACGCTCAACAAAAAAGTTGGCCACTAACAATTCAAACAAAATCTCAGCCAAGTGACTTGGCATTACTTACCATTTAGTTGTCGAGCAGCCGGTACCGTTGCAGAGTGGGAGAAGTCGTAGTCGGATGAGACAGGCAGGCTCCAGGCATGCGTCTGTGTAAAAGGCATGGGCAAACAGAGCAGCAGCAGCAGCAAAGGCCCAGCGCCTGTTGAGGAACGCTGCCAGTCCATTTTTGGTTCGGAAACTATTTCACGTCCGACTGATGATGTAGTGTCTTACAAATACAGATTCTACCGTTAATCGTTGTATCGTTGTATCGATTACAAAAGTCACAGTTCTCACTAATTTATGTACACTTATCGACACGCACAAAAAGAACGGATCTTTGTTCCATATTTACAAACGAATATTTATCTGTGGTCCAAAAGCCATTCAATTAACGCGCTTATAAATATTCAAATCTTCTGCGCCGGCGCCGAGTTTTTAACAGCACTTTGAAGAAGCCTAGCAGCGATCTTAACACGACCAAGTTCAAGGTAAGATTGAGCCATGACGCGCATACATAAGAAGTTTTATACCAAAACGTTGCAGCTGAGACTTGGACTATCGGCTTCGTCTAAGAGCGCAATGTGAAAGCTGGCTCCAAACGTTCGCTCTCTGTGGAAAGTTAACTGAGCAGCTAAAGAGCCAAAAGAGCAGCATTCACACTTTATTAACTACGAGTAAGCAGCTTGCTTGTGTTGGTTTGGCTTTTGCACATTTTTGGACTATGTGCGACATCCATCTTGGTCAATGTTTTTTTTTTTTGGTTCAATTAAGGTGTCCAATACAGACATATCCAGCGTCACATTAAGTGATGTGCAAGGAATTGGCCAAAGGTGAACCCTGAACTTAAGCCGAAAGTCTGACAGAAAGGAAAATCTGTTAACGCTCTCTTGAAAACTTTTTTTTACTTAGCACCTATTTAAGAGCCTTACGCATTGCGTTAGTAGTTTGTTGAATAAATTAACAACGTATTTACGCAATTTTAACAGTTGCATCATTTCAAATTCTTTGTTGTCCACACTATCACTTTCTAACTGTGTTTGTACTACGAAATTGCAGCCATTCCCCAAAGCGTTTAACGGTTGTTGCTCTTCTATTGACCCCAGCAATTAGCAAGCTAATGTGATTTTTGTGTAGGCAAACTGACAAGCTGATGTTGGGGGCGCAGTCTTTCCCTTCTTTTGGTCCAGTCCAGTTAGCCAAACACCTGTCACTTGCTTATTTAGCTGTCTTTGACGAGGTGACAAAATGAAAGTTGCCAAAATACAAATAATTAATAATAATTATAGCGAGGAATTGATGAAATTGGGTGTGCTAGCTGACTGACGGACTAACCTAAAATCCAAAAAAAATAAATAAAATAAATACCACTCAACGACGGTCGAATTTTGATTGTGGGATTACGAAATGCAAGAAATTTAACAAAATTAGCAGGCCAAGCACGTGAACTCGACTCTCGTTTATCAATTTCACTTTCGAGCCAAGATTTGTATGTGTGGCCAATTAAAAAGAGGAATAGGGCATTCAGCCAAAGATGACGCCAACTAAAGTCTGTCAAAGGTAAACGCTGACTGACATCCTTTTATGTCCATACACATGTCCAATTATTATGTTAGAAAAAGAAACGCTGACAGCGGGGCTCCAACTATTTACTAGCCCAGTCCCAGTGTCACCATATTGCTATCGCCGTCACCATTGCAATCGCCATTGCCATTGCCATTGCCATTGCCATCGACGTCTCCTATCAGGTGCAATTATCCACATTTTGCAAAGACAAAAGCTGCCGCAGCTCATGATTTGTGGCCAAACAACGGCACTGTGGCTGAGAGAAAAACCTTTAGCGCATTTCAATAATCGCAATGCTGAGGCTTGCTGATTCGTTAGAAAGCAGTGAAATTGATGTGGTCAACAGCAACAGCTCTTCGATTTGGATGCATCAACTTGTAATATATAGCCACGCACTTGTCCACTGTTTACTCTGCACAAAACGCATCACGAAAGAATGCATCACGTCCAGGCTGCTCCGTCATGCGAATACCGTGTAACATTTCCAGGAACAATATGCATTACAATTGCAAATGATAACAGTACTTAAGCTATTGACTTTCAATGAACACACAATTCTAATTGGTAACGGAAAAGGTGTGCGGTGTGTGTGGTGTGAGTGGCTTCCTGATAGAATGATGTCAGAATAATTTGTTGAACAAAAGAATTTTAAGTTCCAGTATAGAAAATGTAACGTTAGTCTTATGGATATGTTCTCGTCAATAATGACTATCGATGTGTAACTAAGCTAAAAAAAATACTTACAATGTAAGATTGAATAGCATACCTCACTTAGACACTGCTTAGGGTATTAAAATCAAATCCGCCCCTTTTTTTAGGCATTGCGACTAATTAATTGGCGCGCTTAACACCAAAGCCTTACAAAAGGCCCGTCGTCGTATGCGCTTTTAAGCAGTTTTTAATTAAAAACTAGAAAGAAAGGCTTTTTCACACCGAAGATGGCATACACTTGCAGATCTTGCAGTTTACCTGTTCACATCGTTTTCCAAGGGTTTACTTAATTTGCTAGTGATATGGATATAGAATTAGTCGAAAAAATCCCCATCCAAACGTCACACAATTCATCAAGAATGTATGCTACCTTAGGTAAGGGTATGACTACCGACAAGGAAAAAGCTTGTCAGCCACTTGACTTGCATAGTATTGTTTCTTGTTGGTGTTGACGGCTTTGACAGACTACTTCGTATCACTCGGACGAGATCAGCTTGTAACATTTCATGCCTGCCAGTCTTGTGTGTGTTTTTAGCCCGTCTTAATTGCCCGCGTAGCGGCAGTCGATAAATATTTATAGGTTTCTATCGAACATGCCAATATGCGTCGTCATAAATTTGTTACAGTTGTCAGTTTAGTTTTTATATGTGGACAAATAGTTTCAGGTCTAAACGTCTCCTTTAAATTGCTTTCATCAGGCACATGCCACTAGCTGAAAATACATTTTTATTGTCAAATATAATTACTTTAAAATATGTTTGATTACTTGTAGAATGTGTTTTTTTTTTAACAACAAAAATAATTAAGCATGGGGTGTATGTGACACAATCTAAGCCTAAGCTATGGATTTAATAGACTAAACAATGAAAACTGGTAAAGTCTTCTTTTGGTGAAACACTTTCAACAAAAGACTGAGGACACAAACTAGGCAATCTTAAATGCTGCATACTTCTAGGCTGTTTCTTACATGTATTTATGAGAGTGAATTTCTTTAAAAGTGTTGCATATGTTTAAGCATCCAAATACAGTTTTAGAAGCACTTACAAATTTAATATGCAATTTGAGTAGAGACTTTTAAATACACTTAGTTATATGGATCAAATCTTGGCTTTTGTACTTTAAGAAAACATGGAATTGAAAACATTTATTTGATGGACATTAGCTAACTAATTTTGACTAAGCTTCGCCCGCACAGTCTTTACCCGCACCAAAAAAAACCGTCACTAATTAATGCCCAAAATTGGAAATGTTTTTTTGTTCATGTTGCTTCCCGCCTGGTCATTGCTATCTACCTGAGGCTACTGTTAAAATAACAACATGAAAAGTACATACATACGCGTTGAGGTATCCAGCGCCATGACTTTGACTTCCATTTCAATGTTCGCGATAATGTTGATGATTAGGCAGCAAAACGTGAAGTCAGCACACGCCCATTGTTGAGCTAGGTCCCAAAGAAATCTCTTCAGTGGCACCATGTCAAATGCCCAATTAATCACATGCCCCAAAAGCCGAAACCTGAGCCGAAGCCAAAGCTGAGCTGAGCCGAGTATTAAGTTCCAAACTGGTAGACCACTTTCTTCGCACATCAATCACAATCATTGGAGCTAGTTGTCAGACAGTGTTGCTAATTATTTCAGCTACCTAAATTGAATAGCCCTCCATCTGACATTCATTTTTTTTATTAATATTAATTTTATTGTTATAATAAATAAGTTAAGGGCAATCGACTTAAGCCTATTTACAGCAAGCTAAAGCGAAAATAATTTAATTAACTCGTACTCCTAATGTATTTCAACTAGTTTCATTATGTAAAGCTGCGCCCCCGAAAAGTCGCTGACTAAAAGTTTACTCGGTGGTCGTTAGCCGAAGATCAAAGTCGCTCAGCGGATAAAACTCCGCGCCGGATACTTTGTGGGCAGCAACGACATGGGATTTGTGATGTTGGGCACCTCAGCTGTGAGCTGTTCCTGGTACTGTCCCGAGGGCTGACTGTAGGCGCCATAGGGATCCGAGCGACTGGCCCAACCGCCTTGAGACTCATAGTTGTAGCTTTGGCCCGCCAGCTGCGCCTGTGTTTGGGCATTGCCGTGAATGTGCAAGTGAATCTCCTTGGTGGGCGGATGTGGTCCTGGGCCGGAGTTGCTTAGACCTGTGGGTGCCCATGACGACTCCTTGGCATGTGGATTCCAGCCGGGATAACTGAAGCTCGGTGCGGTATTCTCATACGAGCCAAAGAGACTGGTCTTCAGTGTTAGGAACTTGCCCAGAATGGCTAGAGCGTTCATCACCACGAGCACCTTGAGCAGGAACAGAGATTTCATTCCAATGGCCACTAGGAACGCAACCATGGCTGAGAGTACGCCAAACTTGAAGATAATGGGCACCAGTGCCATTTGCAGGCGTCGAATCTTGCCAAACGTGCGACCCTCTGCAAAGTACAATATAAATGAAATTAGTACACGAAATCAAGAATGACTTTGCGCTCTAATAAAGTTCGTTGCTGCCAAAAATGCGCATTGAATTTGGCATCGCTGCCAAAAATGGGTTTAGCTTTTATTTATCTGCTTACAGTGATAATTTCATCAACAAACAGAGCTGAACGCTCACCAATGCGAAAGTCCATAAAAAAAAGTTCGCGGCGCCCCAAACGCAAAATAAATAAAAACATAAATATTTTCTCAGCATTTAAAGGTAGATGCGTGTGCGCTTTTTTATATCATAAACGCGGCTCTAGAAAAAAAAATGCGGAAAGTGAAATTACAACAAGGTGTTGTGCTCAGAAACAAAGACGAAAAAAAACATTCCAAGCCACGGAGTCGGGTTTCAACTCAAAGTCAAGAGAGCAAACTCTCAGCTGACCAGAGATTCATGAAGTAAAGAAAAAGATGTGAATTATGAGTGTGTGTGTGTGTGTTAACACCTTTTAAGCATCTTTGCTGTTGTTTCTAGTCAGGTTTCATTGAAAACGAAAGTGAGTCAATCAAAGTTGATTAGAGTTGTCGCTAATCAGATGGAAGATGGAAGAGTGTACGTATTGCGTCAATGCAATCAACAAGTTACTAATTGGTGGGAAATGTGGTGCAGTTGTGCTCGCTTACTCACCCACTTTAGCCGGCTTCTCATCATCATCGTCATCTGCGAAGAGACTTTCACTGAGGTCGCTGCGTAGCCAGCTCCAGAGTGATCGCACCATGCCCCAGACACTGAGGTCTGTGGGATCAGTTGTTGGCTTTAGTTCGTTCTTGTTGCCTGTTGTTGTTGTGGTCGTTGCTACTGCAGCTTCCTTTTCAGCTGATTGTTCCACCTCCTCCTCATCGTCTTCATCCTCATCTTCATCAGCATCTGCATCCGCATCCTCATCTTCATCCTCATTATCTTTATTGTTGTTGCTCTCAGCTGCCTGATCGGCTGCCGCTGCTGCTGTCTCTGCTTTGTCTTTGTCATTGTTGTCGGCCTTTTTGGTTATCTTCGCGCCCAATGCGCTGCTCAAGCAGCAGAGGACCAACAACAACGCGAGCAGCGAGCGACGCGCACTTGAACTCTTTGTGAGAAACTGAAAGTGAGTCGAACAATAAAATCATTTTAGAGATATTATTCAAGAGTGTGAGTGTGTGTATAACTGCATTGTACAGCAATGACATCAAAAGCCGCATTTCTTCATATAATGCGTACTTGGGAAATTGCGTAAACGAAAGACTTAGGAAACGAACCAGCTTTTAAGTACTTTGTTACAGGTGTGTGTTAATAGCTGTGAAATGGTTTCCAGAATACACTTAAGACACCTGAGACAACTACCTAACGCACCCATAAAATACTTTATGACCCATATTTTGCCTGCAGCAATTTCCATTTTTGTCGCCTTTTGTGAAGCACGCAAGTCTTGCGACGTTTACATAATGCTCTTGCAACTTGTTTGACAAAATCTGTGTCAACATATCCCAAGTCAAAAGCTTTTTTCGATGTTGTTGTCGCTGATTTTGTCGACAGCACATTTGTATGTAAATAGTTTTGCAAAATGTAAATGATGCCAAAAACCTGAAACATAAATCTTGCACAAAATTTTGATGAAGGGATGTGGCGAAAACCTTTTGAGCAACTCTCAAAAAGTGAAATTCAAAAATATGTTGGATAAGAACTAAACTCAAGCAAGGCCCTTATTAAAAGTTTAAATTGCCCATTGGCGCCCTCAACTTACTCTTAATTTGTTTGGAATTCTTTTCCACTTGCACAAAACGGAAAGTCATTGCTTAGACGCTTTCCATTTTCAAGAATTTACTAACAGTTAAAGACCAGAAGACGCCGCGGCCTGCACATAAAATCTTACAACAAAACAATTTATGATTTATAATTGCGCTGACCCCGAAAAGTTTCCCTGAAGCGTGGCCAAATAACAATTTAATTTCTACGCATAGACTTAACAACACAAAAGTTCTCTGCCAAATATTGTGGAACTAACGGTTGGCATCAATCCATGTAAACAAATTAATCAAAGCTGAGATTCTTAACCACTCTATTTGGCTGACAAAACAAAGAATTCGCCATTTCTTGTTAAGTTCGTTGGCTCGGCATAATTTTATGAACGCATTGTGTTATTCAATAAAGCGAATGTAAAGCATATCAAAGCATTGTGTGAATATTATCTTTTGTGTAAGTTTTTTTTTTGCGCGCTCTTCAATTTTGTGGGCCAACTGCTTTGAGCCACATTTGTCTTTGTTTGTTTGTTGTAACTGTGAATGGAAATCACCTGTTTGGCCTTGATTATATGTTAAATGGTGTCTTTTTAATTTATTTAAAATAACTGCAACTGCATTCGCATTCAGGTAAAAACAAAAGGAAAAGTAAAGAAAACAAATGTAACAAAAAGAAAGGCTTTTACTATGATGCAACAGACGAAGAAATTCGATTTTAATTTGCTTTTCATATCAATGTGAACACAAGTGATAAACAATGTAGCCAAAGGCGTTCCAAATGAATGTCATTTACATATTTTCTGTTTAGACTGACTGATTTGATACGATCGAGTTTTTGAAGTCAGTTTTTCCGGCTTAGTTTCACTTTGAATCAGTCTTCAAACTGCATTCGAATTTATCGCTTTAGCACAAACTAATTTACATCTTCTCATTGGATATTGTCAGTTGATGTAACCGAATTAAAATTCACTAATCCACATCACAGGAGGCGCGGAGAAATTTTCAACTTGGGCGACATTAACTATTTACACCATAAATATTTAAACAGAAACGAAAACTTCGCCGAAATGGTGTTAAGCACATTACATTCATGCCAAATTTGCTAAATAATGAGAGAAGACCTTGTCTCTGGCTCGGATTCGGTTTTGTTTACTTACATTTTTAGCACTTTCGAGTGCAATGATGAGTCAAATTGTTATGTTAAAATGGAAAGTGTTTCGCAAAATGAAACTCTTTCAAATCGCAATTTCATATTCATTTGTGTTATACGCCATTGTTCTGGCTAGGCTGGACATAATTATGATAAATGTGTGTGTGTTGTGTGCCTAAGGCGATTTAGTTGTGCTAACAAACAAACAAGCAAATTTACCTAATTAAATGTCAATCATACGAATTAAAACCATTAGAGTTTTTATTATTGAAAGCATTGTGAACCTTTATGGGCAAGGCTGTATATTTCCATAAATGGAAATTGCGCATTTAATTTTCGATACCTTTCTTTTCTTTTTTACTGATCACATTTATGTTTAATTTGATCTCTTGTGTAAGCTGTCATAAAACTGTAGCAATAGCCATAAAGTTAATAAATCCATCGTAAGTGTCGCGAGATACAGGAAGACAACGAAGATACATAAATGTAATTACAATTTACAAGTGAGCATTATCTAATACGAGTATGTAATGTGGACATAAAAAGTCACAGTTCATGACACAAAATTCGAGTGACCGACAAATGGAAAACATAAAACACGCTTAATAACAGAGCACTCAAGATACTCTTGGCTGCAATTGAATTAAACAACTAGGCCCGGCCAGCACATGCCAAACAAAAGAAAGAAAGTTGACTTTTTGGCAAAGCAAAGCAAACTTAACAATAACATTGTAAACACGGCCAGAATTGTTCACTTTGTCAATTGTGAGACTCCTTGGTGCCAAATTGAGGTAAGGCGGCCAGAGAGTAGCACGTGCCAGGCATGTGAATGACTCCGAAATCGTGTTATCTTCTATTACTACTACTTACCAGCATGATAATACGTTTTTACGGTTGCAGCAGCTGGCTGGCTAAGATGATTTCACTGTGTTTATTTGCTGTTGCTGTTGTTATTTCGTTTGTTGTAGTATCCTTAATTATTTCATTGAACTCTTGCTGCAAATTAACTAACTGAATGCTCGAACGACTTTCACGCAACAAGCAAAACAACAGCAACAACAGAAGCAACAGTAAAACAAAAACACTGCACACGCAAATTGTTTTAAAACTTGGCTTCGGCTTCGAAATAAAAGAGCAGACAGAAGCCAAGGAGATGCGAATCAACCAAATCGTGTATTGAAATTGTATATACGGTTTACTTCTGGCTAGACGCGACTGCAGCGCTTGAGATGTGCCCGTTGACTGCCACTTGGCTGCGGTCTTGGCCAACAGGTAAGGTCTGGACTTGGACTTGGTCTTGCTTTTGGACCAAACAAAAATATACTCTCGACGGACCAGTCTCTGCTTTGGCGCTTCTTCAACGTGTTTGCTTTGTGGCGACGACTCTCACAGCAACAACACGCACAGCGCTCTCAGTTACAATTTCGTTTTCAACACTTTCTTCACAATTTTCCCCTAAACGGCAGCAGATCGCACCAAAAGCGCCGACTCAGTTCAGCTCCTCTGCTTATGTTGTTGACTCTATTACGAATGCTCGTGCAATGGGCCAGAGCATAAAAACGCTTTTGCGAACGTGACAAACACACGCTGCTGACGTCACACACGCTGCTCAGACAACAAGGCGTGTTTGACCCAGCCGCAGCTCCAAAGCCTCCCAACCCAACTTAACCCATACTTGTTGCTCTCACGTATCTCATATTTGCATTGCAACATGTGGCAGACATATAGAGTTGTTTCACTATCTAGTGTGGTGCATATCACTTGAGTTTTGTCTGTTTGTATCTGACGAAAGATAGAGCTTATTAGGGTATTTTAAAGTTTAGCTCCTTTGCTTGCTTTCTCATTTCTTGTTTTGTGTGTTTGCCGGCTACCTTTTACCCGCTCTTTTGTGATTGTTTTGACCCATATTTTGTGCGTCTTCCTCTCTCTTTCTATCGCTTTCTCACTCTCCGTGTCATTGTAAACCGCCCATTGAGCCGTCCATTCACCAAGTCTTTAGACCCTTTTAGACAGCAGCTGCTTTGCATGATAACAAATGCATATTCTAGCGGTATCTGATAACCATATTTATAGCATATAGAACATTTTGTGTGATCCATAGATATTGATATTTGAATTAGCTTTACAATCCCATTATAAACACCTTACAGTTATCTAGAATTTTGATTTAGGCGTACCTTAACACAAATGTGGGTCAGAACCCAAACAACTTAATGCTAACAACTGGCTTAAAATGCATCAGTACCTTAACAGTTTCAAGTTCATTGTTCGTTGTGTAAACAAAACGTTTGTCTTAGCAATTACATAATGGAACTAGCAAGCTTTAACTAGCAGCAGTGTGTGAAAACCCGTTAAGTACATTTTTGTGTGGTAATCTCGACGCACACCTCCAGCCCTAAAGTCATGGCCATAAGTGTACTCAACTCCCGAAGTCAATGACTTTGTCTGACTTCCAGACACTGGAAGTTTGTTTGGCTTTCGAATGCTCAAAATGTGTCAAGAGTGTCTCATAAATGGCATTTTCCTAGCGGTTTTCACGCCCATATCAAAATGACATCATTAGGTTATATCATTTGCATTTTTATTTTGTACTCGGTAACTGGCCACCAGATGTGAGTTCTTTTACAGTTTGCTATTAAATAAACTTAACTTTTAACATTCTCTTTTTTTTCGTAACAACATTGAATTTCTACTATACTTGATCTACTATTTCTTGCCATAGTTGTTCTGATAGGCATTCGCGTAGTAACTCTGCCAGTTGGAACTACTTAATGAGGCATAAGGATTATAATTATCATTGTTATAGTACGTAGGATACATATACTGTCCAATGACATAGGGCCAGATACGTATTTGCATGTTATTGTTGTTGTTGTTGCTGGTGCTGCCGTATTGGTTGTTGCCGTATTGGTTGCCGTATTGACTGCCCGTAGGATAATAGTATTGAGAAGGTGTCGTATAGTAGTATCCCGATAAGCTGGAGAATGTTGGGCTGGGCGTGTTGTAGGGATTATATTGCGTATAGTACTGGGCAGCAGCGATCTGTCACGAATCGATAATTATTCAAGTTGTTGGTTATTAAAACTGAAGTACAATGAAACTTACCGCAAAGAGGGAAGCAATGAGCAGCAAGCAGCAGGATTTATTGGCCATCATATGTTGTATATAGTTGTAGCTCTGGTTTTCAACTAACTATATAAAGTTCATCCCATTTGCATTTTATATTATTCGAATCGGGAAGTTGCAATTTCACGCACTGCCACCTACTACTTTTTCTACTCGGTGTTTTTTCGATACCCTTTTCGTTTCGTCATTGAACTTGACTCATCGGGGTTGTTTACCCATTATAAGTTAAGCATGATTCGGTGACTCCCAGACTCGCAACCAATTTTAACATTTTGTTAATGGGTGCAAAACATTTTGTCACATCAACGCAGTTAAAAGGAAACCAATTAATTATTTCATATTTTAGTGTTTTTTGTTTTTGCTGTTTTGTTTTGTTTTTTTTTTTATGAGCGCAATTTGATTACGATTTATTTTGTTTATATTCAGCTTACAAACATTACAAGCAATATTTGTAAATTACTATATAGTATAGCAATGTGATGGCCTTGAAATAGTACAGCTGTTGTTGTTGCTTAGTTGCTACTGTTGTTAGTTGGTGGCCTTGTATTTACAATTATTTACACACATATCTCTCTCATCATCAATTCTCGGAAATTAGACTACACACACAAAGTACAAAAAAACGAAACTCAACAAAATCGTCAACAAATCTCTTAAATTAGTTTACACATTTTTACTGGAAAATTTACAGGGGCCCTCCTCATATGCCAGTCTCCCACTTCATTTCATTCTATCTCATTTGCATCGATTTAATTTAATTAGTGTTGTTTGCTCCTCAAAGACAATAAATAGTTGTTATTAATCCCATTCAGTAGTCTTCATCGTCTTCGTCTGGCGGATCTGTTGCATACGTTAGCTCGTTCAGATAGAACCATTTCTAATCGAAAGAGAGATAAGTCAAACATTATCCTGTTTATAATAGTGTATAATTCTTAGCTTACCGGCGACTCTGTGCAGTTAAAATTGTAATCCCAATCACATATTCTGTATTCCTGATTAAAGCTCGTCTCGTTCGCGCACAAATGTGGAATTCGATTGCCTTCCTCATCACACATGTGAAATATCTAAAATCAAAAAGTTTTCATACGTAAGCCACATAGTTGTTTTGTGTTGCATACTTTTGGGGCTTGAAATAATTGAAATTTAAAGCTTGCTCGTTTCTTTCTCTGTCTCGCTCTTTCATACCTGACAATTGTACTCCATGTCCGCATAGAAGCCCACCGAACGCCGCTTACAATCGAAGGAGAATGTGATATTATCTAAATTCGTCCATTCCTTCGTCTTATGATTTTGAAATACTGGACTGGCTGGCTCCTGAGCATCAATGGCCACCAGCAATAGGTGAGCTTTAAAGTAGAGTGATAAAGTTATTAATAATAAAGTATGTATATACCACTATTTACTGTCGCTTCAGTTGTCCAGTTTTAGTTTACATTATTTATTTGCCTCACGTGTGCCATCGAATTGGCCTCAAAGTGTTTGTCTAATCGACGCACTTAGCATTTCATTATTTTGTTTTGCCCACTCTTGTTTCTTGTAATTTGGGACACAACTCACCTAGTAAAACGCCGGAAAGCCATAAAATTCTATAACTGTAAACCATTTTTGTTGAGCTGCACATTTTGGCCTCTGTTTTGGTTGCTCGTTCACTTTTGGCGGCTCTCTTCAAAATATCTCTCTCTCTCTCTCGCTCTTTTTGCCGCGTGCTACGCGTCCATTTAGCTGGCAGTTTTCAATTAGGAAGCGCGGCTTTATTTTTATGGCAGCAGGCACATGGCTAAAATGAAAGAGATGAAAAAAGAGACATAAATTGATTGTGGCAACTGGAAACGACAGTTAATTGGCGACCAATTTTGGTTGGTCCAAACACACGCAGAAATCCATTAACTGAAATTACAAAATCATCAACAGCAGCAGCTGCAGACTCGACGGATTTGTGAATCTACCCATTTACATAGGTTGGGCCTGAGTCATACGCCGGATGCGCCGAAGCCGAAGAAGAAGAAGAAGATGTTCACAAGGGTGTGACGTCATCGCGACCCGCAGTTTGGCATAACAAGAGGATATTAGGTCTAGACGCCGCTCTCTTGACCCACTTTTTCTCAGTTCTTAGCTAACAATAACTTCACATCAATCATTTGACAGCGACTGCCAAATTAACAAACCACCAAAAAAGTGAAGGAAGGTATCATAAAAGAAACGTTTGAAATGCCATTAAAATACAATAATTCAATGGCAGATCCAATCAGCAATAGAATTTATATATGCAAATTAAATGTTTTGTTTATTTTTGTTCGGTATTTTAAGTCAGCGGCGGCTAAGAGAAAGAAACCATTTAAAAGACGACCTTGCTCACGATTTTGGGTTACTTTGGTTGTTGTTGTTCAATTAAAGTGTCAACAGAGGCATGAGGCAGCAGAGTTTGGGTCGAAAACTGGAGTTACGGCCTCCAGAGCGACCCAAACAAACCCGATTGAGCGATTAGCGAACGTTGCTGATTGCATTTTATTGTGCGAACACAAAACTCTCTTTCTCTTTGGCTAAAATCCTTGACATTTCTGTTGAAATTTATGGATGCCGCCTGCGTAGACAACGACACAACAAAGACGATTAACGATCGCCTCCAACTACAACTTGAACCGAGAGCATGCAGACAAATAATCGTAAATTGTTTTTATTTCTTAAACAACAACAACAACACGCCTCCACCCCCGCATTTCCAACTAATTTTACAGGAACAGCTTTAGCTCCAGCTCCAGAGTTAACTTGGACGGACTGCAAAATGAATGATATGCAGATTTAGCTTCAGCTGCCGCTCGCCGAAGTGAAGGCGACGTTAAAGGTCATCGCAGCCAACAGTTCCCAACCAGTCGAAGGGTAGGTAGGAGGGGCAGACAGGGGGTTAACCAAAAACTCATCTTCACCCAGACGTTGAACAAAGAGGCGCCTTGGCTGGCTGCCTGCATGATGACACAGCAGCCAGTGAATGATGTCCGTCCCATTTTTTGTTTTGTTTTTTGCTGTTTGTGTCTTTCACCTTTTGGTTGACCATGGCGCCTGCCACAATTGGTTGCCTCTTGCCACTGCAACTATTATTGTCGTGGCCAAAGCTTTTCCGTAAAACAACAACGCACAGCTTGCGACTTATTAAATGTAGGGTAGTGCAGAGAGGTCTCAACGCATAATGCTGTTTGTGCCTCATGATAAAAAATAGTAAAGAAACAATGAGGGTGTTCAACAGCTCGTTTCATGTTTCATAGTTGAAACGTTACGCAACAACAACTTACATATAAAAATTTCTTGAAACGCTGAAACACCCCAGCCTATGTATACGAAAAGTGTTTCATGTTTCATGAAAGTAAAGATGGGAAGAGCACGATATTTAAGCGATATTTGCCATCGATGTTCAGTATGAAAACAAACAAAAGTAATTTAAACTGGTTTTGTTTGATAAAATAAACCAGTAATTATCTCATTTATAACTGTGGAATCAACAACTATTTAGAAGCGCAAGACTCCCAAACAGATAATTAAAGCTTTTAAATGGCATTTTTACTTAATCCAGAAGCGCAGTCACCGCAAAATGCCGTTCACGAGCTAAGCGTTTCATCTATGAAACATGAAACGCTGAAACGGAGCTGCTGAACACCACAAATCTTCTGCAAAAGGGTATTTGGGTTTCTCTGTGTAGCATGCTTCTTTCTTTCTTCATGTATTTTCATGTCTTTAATGTGCAGCGGCGTCACTTTTGACATTTTCTGACAAGCGTGAGAAGCGGCTGGAAATAACTGCGATGCGAAGTCTTTTGGGTGGGGGGCAGGGTAGGGAAGGCAGGGAGACCCATCCATGACTGGGCCATCAATTTGCTTAGTTGTTCGGTTCTCAACTTACATAATAAATGTATGTATGTATGTTTCCCAAACTCCACACTTGGGCATTTGTTTCTTTGTAATCATGTTTTGTTTTCTGTAAGTATGTTTTTTATAGTTGTAGTTTTTTGCATTCCAAGCGCATGCGCGACATTTTTGGAAAGTTTATTTTGGTTATTTTTTGGTTTTTTGGGTTGATTGTAGTGATGTTGTTTCGGAAGTTTGTTGGCGTTGATTTGCGAAACATCGCACTAATTTGTTAATTTTTGAAGCGTAACCGAAGGCGCAATGTTTGATGGCTTTCTGTTGTTGCTCGATTGGCCCTATAATTTATGCAAATTGCAAATTATTTAATTTGTCGCAACTCAGCAGGAGGCCAGCAAAATTCCACAATTTTAATTTTCAACTTAATTACAAATTTGAAATTTCGTTTTCTCGTCAAAGAAAATGCATTGCTGTAAGGCGAATCAATGACAATAATATAAAAAAAACGAGGAAAAGCTGGGAAAATGTTTGTTATTTGTTGTTGTTGTTGTTTGCTGCAGCGGAAGCGTCGCTAATTGGCGGAACTGCTCGCCAGTCAACAACAATACGGGTAACAACAACAACAGCAGCAGCAACAATGTTGAAACACCAGATGACGACACTTGAGCTTGAGAGTTGAGATTTGAGACGACTTATGGCCGACGCCCCGTTATCGGATACAGCACTTATATAAAGTGCAAACATGGCTTAATCATCTCACCAGCCAAGGCAATTGATTAGGACAAACTGTTGACTGCACCAGCTGCAGATTAAGATGCAACAGAGTTGGAGTGGGAGATGGAGGCGCCACAGTTTGACACTTGGACTTTTGCACACATTTTTCAATGCTGTTAAGGCGTCGCGAACAACAACTTAAATTTCATTTAATTGATCAACGGCAACAACAGCAGAAAACTTGTTAGTTGACCAGATTGACCAGCAGCCAGCCTGACTCCCTCCCCCCTCCCCTGTTTTCCGCTGATGCCGCCACCCCTCGATTATTGGCCTTGAAAAAACGGTACGCAGAAATGCGCTTAATACGAAAAATCAATAACGAAAACACAAACATACGAACACATCAGCAAAAGTTGCTGCCGGGCAGTGGAAAGAAAAAAAAAACTCGCCAAAATCACAAAAACAAAACCTGCTCAAAGTCGGACTCGTACTAGAAGACGACAAAAAAAAATGAATAAAAGTGAATTTAAAATAAAACAGCTACACCAAAGCGCGCTAATACTCGTAAAACATAAATTTAAAAGATATATATACGCTGCCCGACAAGATCTTAGACAAATAAATATTGCAAATCGAAAACTCCCCCGGAGTGACAAATTTATCTGATTTGAAAACTCTGCTTTATAGCTGACAAATAAATTTAATAAAGAAACATATATCATAAAGCTTAGTTTTAGTTTTTAAATGAAACCATTAATACAAATTAAATGTGCAAATTTCAAATGAAATAAAATCACTTTGCGACAAATTAACATGTTGAAGCAAACAACAAAAAACTTGCTCATTAAAACTAAAAAAGAATAAGACATTTGTAAAAAAAACACAACACGTCAATCATGATGATAGATTGTTGATGTTGTTTGATCTTTAACCAAAAAAAAGCCGCCCACAAAAATGTCACTTCCGCTGGTCCGTTGAAAACCCGCTTTTATTGTTAACAACATTTGGAGTTTGGCAGCACAAAAGGCCGCTCAAAAAAAAAAATAATAATTAATTAAGATTCCATTAAACACAGCAATCGATCCATCGATCGATCGATGACTTAAATGCCATCAGCTCAGTCCACACACAACAGGCAATAACAATGGCTTATGGACAAGACTGCAAATCGGCTACCGCTTCTTCTTCAGCTTCAGCTGCTTTAGCTGTTTTCAAGCCGGACAATACGACATTAACATATCAGCTTGTGTGTGTGTTTCAAATTCAACGAATATTCGTTACAAGGGCAGCAAATAAGCAGCAGAAGTTCAGTTATCTGCTCATCAGCTGATATATACTATATATAGATTTGATTACCATTACCTTGCACAATTTGCTATGGTAACAGCCCATCGAAGGTGCTTTTGATTGATCGCCTTGATTGCTCCTTAGCCATTTGTGCTGCTTGACGAAGTGCCTCTGAAGTGTCGATTAGCAACAAACAGATCTCCGCTAAACACTTTTGGATGTTTGGTTTGGTTCTCATAAAAACCGATTTGTGTATAAATAAATAATTAAAAGCAAGTATTTAATGTTTTGCAACCGGTTTCTTGATATCTTATTTTATCCCAGTTTTTGCACTCTCTCTCACTCGTTTTAATATTTTTATTTCAAATGCTAACCGAGTTCAAGGCTCGCCACGTGTCGTATACGTGATGTGCCGGCTGTTTGGCCAATTGGCTTTTCACACAATTACAACATTAACTAACTGCATACTTTGTAATGTGGCAGCAATAAATTTGATGTAAATCGTTTTTTGCTTTTAGCCATTTATTTATAGTATATATTTCTCTCAACTCTTATTGCCGCTAAAAAGAAGCAAACGGTGCACAGTTAAACAATGCAAATGAATTACAAACCACATTGTAAAATACCCACTAAACAACACAAGACAACGAACGCCAGCGGGTCCAAATGATGTGCAAGCAATTGCATTCACACACACACACACAAAAACACAACCAATGCACACACGAATGCACAGCGAGTATTTGAGTTGACTAAAAGATTTTCCAAGAATGCGCTAAGCTAAGAGCGGGTGGCTCTGCAGTGCCAAAGACAAGTGTCTCTATTCACACACACACACACGTACACACACATAAACAACAATAACCGCAACCACAACAAGTTTTTTTTGTCGCTAGCATTTATCGAAATTATCGATTGCAGTTTTTGCAATACTTACTATTCATGCATGAATAAAATATTTTTAAACCAGATAAGCATTTAACTAAGTCTTAATTATTCTCTGAGCACTTCCAGGAATGACATTCTTTTTTTATCACTAATACCCCTCAAACTGGAAACATGTTTGGAATAAGTGCCAAAAAATTCAACGAAAAAATCCCCTTTGAAATATGTCGTAAAGTATTTCTATTCTCGGCTCTGGCAGCTGCTCAAAGACTGAGCATTGTTTTGTTGCCAACTGTTGTTGTTGTTGTTGTTTAGTTGTTGTGAATGGCAAAGTTTAAACAATTGCATTGGCAGGTGTTTGACCAAAATGGTCATCAAATTAAGGCCAATGCTTTCGCTGACTTTAATCGAAATTGGCAGCAGTAGGCATACAAAAATATGTTAATAGCACCAGCAGCAGCAGCAGCAGCAGCAACGATATCGATACATCATTAAGCGTGACAACAGGGAGATTGCATAACGCTCTGAATGCCCATCAAATGTGGAGCACGCATTGTATAAGAGTAAGAGATAGACTTTATTACTCTACGCATTCATTCACCTACCATGAAGAGGGCCAAGGGAACACACAGGCAGACAGCAGCTATCCAACGTCAGGAATTTTAATGCATTTGCATTCGCAATATATATATTTAACACAATTATTATTTATGTAATAAACTCTGATTTATTTTTTTTGCACTGGAAAAACTATTTCTCTTGTTGCTGTTTCATCGACAATGTTGGCGTTATTTCGTTATTTCGCCACCATCATTTTTTTGATTATTATGGTTGTTTTTTTTTTGTATAAATATTGCTCTTTCTTCACACGCACACCACAGGCAGCACGATCACACACACACAGACACGAACAGCAGCAAATGAAGAGAGAAGCGCGCGCTTGTCAGAGGCAAAGACTAAAAGACAAAGTAACCGACCAAGAAACAACCGTTCGCTTGCTCGCACGTCGCACGAATAAAAGCCAACTCGAGCCAAACAAACACTTGACTTGACGACGACGGCAACGGCAATTTTTTAGTTTGTCTTTGGCAAAACGCAAACAAAGTCAATCAAAATCAAAAACCACACAAAATATTTCTTTCTCAGATGCGTTTCGTCAACGAACTTTTTTGGTCAAATGCATTTGTATCTTGGCTCTTACTGTCTGTTGCTGCTGCTGCTGTGAATAACGTTTGCAAAGTCAGCGCTCAACTCTCAACTGGTTCGCCAGCAGCCGCTCAATTTGGTTTTATACGCACGCACGCTCAACGAACGGATTCGTATTGAGATTCAGATTCGACTCCCGTCTGGCTAACAACAGTTGCCAGCGTCAGTCAGTTAGCCATCTGCAGCTGCCAGAGAGCCAAATTGAGGTAGGTTGAGCGCAAGCGCAGTGAATGAATCTGCAGACACTGCCAGTGCTGCCAACTTGTTTTTTTCTTTTTGGTTTTTTGAGAGCGCATTAATTTAAATCTCATTCATAAAATGAATGCATGTCTGAGGAAAATCCATTTGAATTGACGCTTTCATTAACTAGAGTTAGAATTCTACTTGCGTCAGTCTCTCGTTTTCTCATTAGCAAGCTAAAAGATTCGTTATGCACAGATATTTATTTATTAAGCAGCCCAAAAATAGTTTTTTCCCTACTGGTTTTTTGCCAGCTGACCAGTTCTTTGTTCATCTATTCTTTAATTAACATAATTAAATATAAATGCGAGCAAAAGCGCAAAACGTCAACAACACACACACACACACAATTTACATAAGAACAACTTTTATTAGTTAGCCAAATGTTGCTGGCTCAGCTTCTTTTTTTCGACATCAAGTTCATCATCAAACACGTCTGATTGTGGGTCTTGGACTGGGTTGACTGGTTGACTGGTTGAGTGGTTGACCGGTTGATTTGAATGCCAAAGGCATCTTCGGTTTGCTCTTTTCGCGTTTGGCTCGTTTGGCACTAAAAGGCAATTTATGATGGGCGCGTCAAAGCCAGAAATTAAAAATTGATGACCATAGAGACGAATAAAGCGAGTCCAAACCTAAATGTCAAACTAATTTAAACAAGACGCTCCATAAAAACTGGATTAATTAAAGCGGCAGCCAGACTCTTAGCCATAGTAACAATAATAATGCAGCACTTAATGAAGCTGCGATCTGAACTATTGTACATATGAGTGATTGGCCAATTGAGTGATTGGCCCGATTGCTTGATTGTCTGCGGCAGTAAATTAACATTTTGTACGACACGGATAGTTGATAGTTGATTGTTGTGCGACAATTGCTTACATAATTAATTCAAATCGTATCTACTTTAATTAACAAGCGCCAACGGGGCGTATGCGCAATCTCAAGTCTTGTTATTACACTTATTCAATTAAGTCAAGTGTCTCGATCTGCATGTTGTTTTTTTCTTGTGCTTTTGTTTTTTTGCCTGGCCAAAAGGAAAGGTGTTGACCTTGTCAGACACGCACCGCGACACACACACACACACACACACACACACAACTGGTTCACCTTCCGAAAATTTCCCATTGCACTTTGCATTTAAAGACCCTTCAATCACCCCTCATCCCCTCTCTCTCCTGACCAACCCACAAATTATTCCTGGCCTTCTTTTTTCTCAAGTTCAAGGCCATGCATTGGTCATTGGTATTTTGTTTCGCTTGAATCTCTTAACATTTACTTTCACACACACACACACACACACACATACACCTCTCATATATCAACTAAATGCTGTTGTTGTTGTTGTTGTTGTTGCAACACTTGTGCACACAAATTATGTCCATAATTACGCGGTTGTTAATCGATTTTTAAGTTGTTCCCCCAACTCTTTGGTTATACAACACACATTTTTAACACCTTGCGGACAATGGAAATTGCTTTTGCTATTGCTGTTGTTGTTGTTGTTGTGGTGTTTTTATAGCATTGGCATTTTGGGGCGCGTACTCGCTGCTTGAACCAATTCGAAAAACAAAACAAGAAACATACTCGACTCAAGTCAATCGGAAAGTCAATAAAATATCAAGTTTTTTTCTATATATTGTATATGCAACAAGTATTTGAATTTGTTGCCAAGCCACACACACACACACACACACACACATACTCGCACACCTTTAGCAAAAAGTGTTTTTGCATTCAAAAACTAACTGCATGTTAGTATCTAGAGCATGAAATTCAACTAACCGCCTGACTGGACTTAGACTTAGACTTCTAGTCCAAGTGGCCAGCCAGTTGGTTTAAGCCTAAAACTAAATTGGCCAAGCCAAAGCGCATTTCAATAATGCTGCAAGCTAAGCTAAAACAACCAGCAGATACCCTGTACTCCGTTCATATGTTTGATATGCCTGCGTTAAACGTTTTAATAGCTTTTAGAGTTGGCTTTTCATTGCTTAGACTAAGTTGTATTAGAAGTTGGCAAATAATTTTAATTTAAGAATAATTAAATAAACAAAAAAGAAGAAGAAAATAAAAAAAAATTGTGAGTTAGCTAAAGCATACCCTTTTACAAGTATTTCATACATACAGGGTATAGCGCAACAAACAAGCAAATTGGTGAATGTACTTAACCAAATGCTGATCTATAATCGACTGATAATGTCCAAAGTCTTGTTGCAACAAACATGTATATAAAAATAGGGCTTAACTTTGGATTATAATATTAAAATATTTCTTGACATGACTTTATAAATTAATAGCTAAACGATACCTCTTGATTTGTATGTTTGTCAGGTGTTTATTGTACTTTAGTTAACAGAGATTTTGAAACGCACCAATCTAAAATCGCTGTTGCACCTTTCAAATTCTGTCAGTGAAACATTGTTGCTTGTTACCAACAACAACAACAACAACAATATTAGAAAACAATGCCAATTCCAATTGCAGGCCAATTACTCAATTCGCATTCAGCTGCAACAAAACAATTGCAGTTTAAAGTTGAACGTTGCATTTGTGAAGTGATTTTCTGCTGCCACCGCCCCAATCTAACGCTCTCTCTCTCTCTCTCTCTCTCTCTCTCTCTCTCGCGACACTTAAAGTAACCAGGTAAGACTAATTTTGATTGTGTATGAACACACACACACACAGCTAAAAAGCAGCTCACGTGCAGAGCTGCATCGTTTCCTCTGCTAACCGCAAGAGGGCGCTGTCATCACCGTCGTCGCATCGCGTTCGTTTCTTAAGTCTTTCGTTTTGCCTGACACTAAACTGTGGCACTAAAGTGTTTGTGTTGTTGTTGTTGTTGTTGTTTGACGCTTGTCGATTTTCAGCCGCGTTTGCTTTTGGGCTCTTTTGGGTATTGGGTTTACTAGTTGGGTCAGGTTGCAGATTCGAAAGTGGGTCAATTTATTACTGCAATGCATTTTTCACTTTGCTGCTTTGTAGGCCCAGTTTTTAGTTACAGCTGGGTGGGGGGAAAGGAGGTTTGCTTCAAATTAATTATCGCTAGAGTTCATTTTATGGTGGGCGTGTTGTTGTGGTTGTTGTTTGCTGTATCATGCTGTCAATTTGGCCCACAAAATTTAATCACATTTTGGCCACATTTTAGTTTTTTCTTGGCCAGTAGTGCCTGCCTAATGATTAGTTACATGCCGAAGGTCATTCAGCGACCAGGAATACAAAATGTGGGTTAAATGTAAGCGCTAAGCGATGAGCTAGCTAACTGCATCACGAATTGCATAAGAAAACAGCAGCCAACAAAATGGTGAAAAGAAGGCTGAGTTGGCTATAAATATCCAAGAGACAAACATACAAAATACCATTAAGGAAGACATGTCTACTGATGCTGCTCTATGGCAATCGCAATTCGTTGCTTTTGGCTAATGTCTCCGATTTTGGTTTTATGTGTGAGAAAACTCACAAACTGTCGGCCATTGAGTTTTTCTTATGGCTGTCGGGTGCAAATAAAGCAAGGCACTGAGGCACAGAGACACAGAGACTCAGAGAGTCTGAATTGCCATTGTGGGAGTTGCTTTTGTAAGAGATCGATCGCGCATTCATCTTCCTATAAGCTATAAAGCTAACGCTGAATTAACCGCATTCTTTTTTTTCTCGTATGTTGCAATAAAACTGCTTGCACTAAGTCTAAACATAGATTAATAAAACTTCATAACCTCATTAATACTAGTTTTGAATTAAGTTATGTATAATGCCCTTCCATATATATTCAAAATACTAGTAAGCATAATATGTGAATATCATATCTAAGGTTCTTGCATTTACCATTTGCAGCACCAGCTGATGGTAAACAAACCTGCAGAGTAGATAAGCAAGCAGTTCTTTCGTTAAGTGTTGCTTTCCCTCAACCGAGCTGGTTTCATGCGGATAACTTTTTCTGTTAAAGTTACCGGCGCTTATTTCCAATCTATGTAAAGTTTATTAATCTATGCAATGATCAGTGCTGCAGCAGTCAGCATTTGTGTGGGGCAACAAGCAGTGTCTATTTTTGCTAAGCCAATACCGCCACCAAAAAACAATTGAATTGTTTTGCACTGCTTGCCTAACGATAAAATGCTCGATGCTATTTCATTGATCGGAGCAGCCGCTCTAATTGATAAAATGGAATAATGCTATATTTGTTCTTCAAATAATGAAACGGTAAAAACACAGGTGTGCATTCATGTTAGTTCATGCTGCGGAGATTTGACAGTGTCGTAGGTCATCAACTTACAAAAACTGAAAACACCCATATAGAAGACCTTTTAACTACTTTAAGTTTGTAGACATATGCAACATTTTTTCATAAACATACTTAGCGTTCTACATTTGAACATATTTATAACATATTGCCCCCGATACGGTCTTGCAAGTTGAAATTGTTTAGAATGTATCAGTTTTTTTTTTCGCTTGAGTGGCTACCATTATTTAATCGGGTAATTCAACGCTCTCTGCCGAGCTCATAAAATATTACCCTTTTCAGCTCCCGTTTCTAAATATTTAAACAATCAAGGCAGCGAATCTATCAAACAACAAAAACAGCTTTTATTGAAATAAGAGTTTAATAAACAAACAATTTTTTCATGTGTGTGTGTGTGTGTGTGTGTGTTGTGTGTGGTGTGTAAACAGCGTGTGTAGAAATTAGCATCACGAAGACCCAAAGAAAAGTTCCACATTTCGACAGTTAGCTGTGAAATAAAGTAAAAGACAAGATTAAGGCAGTCGGTAGACCTCGCCATTTTTAAACCATAAACACATATTCAAATATATGTATATACTTGTTTGATATTCTTTATCGTTTTGAACATGTACATGTGTACATGCTTATCCACATTTATCTCGTTCTCTTGACTCTGTGTATTTGTATATCGCTTCCGTCACAGTTCTTGTTCTGTTTCATGTGCTCTAACGGTAATCGGCAATTTATTTTATTGTAGCCCATTGGCGGCCTCGCTGTTTAGACCCCTTGGTACACCTAACCTCTCATAGGCTATGTCTGAATTTATTATAAAACGCACAGACAAAGCCTAGTAGAGGCTAGATTTATAAGGAAATTAATATGAGGCCGTCTAGTTTCTACGTGGCGTAGATTTGTGCTTTACATATCCTGTAATAAATCCATTCAACAAGCTGAAGCTTGCAGGCAAATGATAAAGAAAAAAATGCTGCCAGCTTTCTTCTTGTTTCATTTATCGTTTGCGTTATGCTGCTGTTTGCTTGGTGCTTTGCGTACGCTTCGGTATTATTTTATTTTTGTATAAAAAACACAGACACGGGCCAACGAGCTCTTTCACTCATAGCAAACAGTAACTTTCACTTTTCTCGCATTTTCGTCAAATAGCAAATTAATTGTAAGCTAAATAAATAGCAAAAATTCAACAGAAAAAATTTCATGCGAACCAAACGAAGGCGGATTCACAACTGGCCGGAGATCGAGAAGAGCGTCAAATTCGCGCCCAAGCGGTTAACTAAAATAACAGCAATAAAAGTATATGAGCGCGAGAACATACATATGTATATGCTATGTATGTATATATATTTATGCAGTCGTTGCTATGAGTGAGTGCATTTTAAAGTTCAAGTTCAATGCGACGGTCGTTGTTGCTCCCGCTGATTGCGGTGCGATAGAATTCTTGCTCTGCTCTCCAACTGTCGTCGGCCCACACACTCACACACCCACACCAATGCCATGGCAAAGTGCACGTACACGCGAATTGATCGGTGGCGCCTTCGTGGTCTTCTAATCGCTTTCTATTTTGAGTTTCGCTGGCGCACACGAAGTTGTCTGGCGCTCTGCTCTCTCGTTGGCGCTCACCTCGGCTGCTGCTCATGTACCTGAATTCATACGTCATAGACAAAACTAACGCTAGTTTCTCTCGTCTGCCATTATTGTTGGCGTAGTTGCCGATGCTGTTGTTGTTGGAGCAGAAGTAATCCATGTCAGTAGAACACGAACACTTTCGATTTTATTTTTTTTTTGTGTTTGCCGTTTGTGCGCGTCGCGTGGCATTTGTTGGGCGTGTGCTTAGTTTTCTCTTTTCTTGTGCTTCTTGACTTTGCTTGTTAACGTTATCAATTATTTTGTATTCAAATGTTTTCGCATGTTTCACTCATTTGGGGCGTCGGCTCATTTCACTTAAATTTTGTTCATCACTCTTTAATCAACATTCAGACCACAACGATCTTGACACTCGCACAGTTTTGGTTTTAATAAACTCGAGTACGAAGCGAGTTTATGCTTTTATACTCTCCAGCGGCGTCGACGTTCAATGGCGGCGCACGCAGCGTTGCAGAAAAAAAGTTGAATTCCGCGTGAGTGTGTGTGTGTGTGTGTGTAAGTTCTGTGTGTGCGTGATCGCTGCTTTCGTATGCTTCATTTTATTATTTTGTTGACTTTTTATATTCGAATTCTTGGCCAGCGAAAAATGTACATACACACCGAAACGAAACAACGACAGAATGAACATTTTGCATCTTTCGATCGTCGTTTATATTGGCAACGACGATGGCGATGGCTCTGCCAACGTCGCTGCTGTTGCTTCTGCTGCTGCACACACGCACACATGAATATGAGTTACTTGAACATCATTTTGTTTTGTATTTCGGTTGCCGTTTTTCACTTCGCCTTTTTTCGGCCTGATGCTTTGCTTCTCTTATTTTCGGTCGATTTACACACACACATACACATATAAATAAATATCTGTTCTTTCTGCAGTCTGCGCCGCCCACTCTCCCAGCCGCAGGCCCCGTTGCCAGACGTGTCGTTGTCGCTTCTGCTTCTCATCTCTTTCACTCATGCGGCTTAAAGCCGCGTACAGTATGCTGTGCCGATGCCTTGCATGGGTGTTGTCTGCCTTTTTCTGAGGGCGCAAATTAAGTCCGACTCATTAAACCGGTCAGCTAAAATAACTCAGCATCTGAAACTTAAGTGAAAAGCAGTTCATCAAGGAATAACAACAACATAAAACTTGCTGCTGTTTTCCTTTCTTTCTTTTTGTTTTTGTAGTTGCGGTCACTTAAGCGTTTTGCAACTGTCTCAAAGTTATTGACCGAGTTTGCTGTTGTTGTAACCTGAGCATATTTATGTATGAAACTTAATGCTCCTTTGGGGATACCACAGAATCAGCAACCAGAAAGGCGCCAGGTGCCAGTTGTAACTGTTTATGGTTTAATTCGAGAGTATATGACTTAAGTTGTTCATTAAATCATAATTACATACTATACATACTTATTGATATGAAATTGTCAACTGATAATATTTCAGCATATACCTTTCTATATTTAGTATGCACTTGCCCAAAACGACAACAACAAAAACAGTTGATAAATCCACTTGAACTTTCAATACACGCGCTGCTTTTGATTATACGCTATACATACATACATATGTACATCAACACATAGATTTGCAAAAGTATATACATACGAACATATATCTGTCGTTCCTGTTTCTTATGTGATCGAATGCAATGAACTTAACAACGACTTTGCGCTTGTTTGTTTAAAAATACAAATTTAAAAAAAAAGAAGAATAAAACAACTTACGAATCAAGAAACAAAAGGAATTCTTTGTTTATGGCGCGTCCAACCTGTGTGGAATCAACGAACAGAGGAGAGCAGAATCTAAGTCTCTCTCTATCCCTCTCTTTATTTCTTCTCCGTCGCCGTCTGTGGGTGACGCTTCAATTGGGGGGCAAATTGCAAAAGCCACAAACAAAAATATAACAAACTGCAGCCCAAAACCAGAGAACATAATTTTGGGTGAAGAGTTTGCATTGAGTTCATTGGCATCGAATATAGCTCCATATTTGTATGTACACATGTACAATTTATTTATCAGTTGAAATATTTTGCTAACAAATTGCAGTCAATGACATTACTCTTCACACACAATTACGCACATGCATATGCATGTGTGTGTGTAAACTCACACATGTTCACAAATTTCGCAGCTGAGCAACGGATGTGCTGCGCCTGTGAGCGTGGGCAGCAGATAGATAAGAGCGGTGAGGAGACTGTGTAAGCGAGAGATCGACAGAACAACAACAGGTCACGCAAGCGTTTTAAAGTTTATTCATCTCACCCAAAATGCGCAGCAGCTTCGAAAATCGACGCTAAGTCTGAGGAATAGGTGGAATGAAATGATTGCAAGAAGCAGAGACATTTTGCAGCTTCGGGTAGAAATGTACCGAAACAGGTACGTTTGGTTTTTGTTGGTACGTTGTACCTTTTTTTTCTAATGCAAATATTGATTGTTGATTGTTATGTCTTTTTAGTTTTATTGCCCAAATTACGGGATGTACGCCATCAACATCTTTTTACTTTTTACTGCACACATGTGCAAACACATTAATAACAAAAGCATCAAGCGTTTTGGTTAGCTGCTTAACAAGCCTCCAAGTAAAAAAAAAAAAGATAGAGAACGACAGAGAAGGCAGGTGAAACGCAATAATATTAACAATAACAACAACCATACCAGCAGCAGCCTGCAAAATGTTGTTTAATTATTAAATGTAGAATATAAGAATAGTCAAGAAAAAAAGCAAATAAGCGAACGAGGAGTGAGCGAGATGGAAAGCGAGGTGAGTGTGAGATGGAGATAAGTTTTTGTTGAAGGACACACACGGTCTTTAAAAGTGAGTAATGCACTGGAGGTTGTTGACTCTGTCTCTTGCTGTTGCTGGTGTTGTTTTGCCTGTCTTATTTTTTTTTTTTGCTTTATTTTGCACTGCCCGCTGCCCACATACATATGCAAGTGTGTGTGTGTGTAGAGAATCTTTTGTTATGCGTTTATATTTTTTCGGCGTTGTCGTTGCTTGATAGCTGCCTCGTCTTTTCTCTTTCACACATTTAACGTTTGTGTGTGTGTGTGTGTGTGTGTGTGTGTGCAAAGTCAAAGTGATTAAACTTTATGCGCAATTTATTTTGCATTCACATTCACCACAACAACAGAAACAACAATTATAAGAGTAACAGAAATAAAATATTGTTTAACGCTAATTCCAAAAAATAATAATTACTGTAACAGGTTCAAAGCATTTTGTGTATTGCAAAAACATTTGACAGTTAACAAAATGTTCTTAATTCTTGTGATACTTTGGATTTGGCATCTAATGAATGCATGCACAAATTTCACAAATGACACAGCACGCAAGGAATTCGCATGTTTTCCGGTTCAAGTTGTAAAAAGTGCAAGCTTGCAACTGGCATTTTAGGCTTACCACGAGGAGGCAGCCAGCCAGCCAGCAACATGTGTCCAGATGCGGGTGTTAAACTCACTTCCAGTCCCAGTCCCTGACTCACTCATCGTCGCCTCCGTTTCTGCAAGGGATGTGAGTTTGCGGTTTGCGGTTTAAATTGACATCCAGCAGACGCCACAGTCAACTTCTTCCCCAGACTCCAATACTTATACACATTTATGTACATGCATATGTATAAACATTGTTCTATAGGAACAGATGCGCACAATATGGTGCATTAATTTTAGCTCCTGCCGGACGATGCAAAACCAGGGACGCAGTTGTTGTTGCTAGTGTTGTTAATCGTCTTGACAGGCAGCCGTTTCGTGCGTGCTGCTCCCAAGGCCAGTGCAATATTTTACACTGTAACCCGTCGCCTCAGTCGCTTCGTCGTTGACTTCCGTCAGCGTCCACCTCCACCTCCTCCTCCTGTGCGTCATCTTTGCGATAGCTGGGAACGTGAACGGGAACATATATAAATATATATGTATATATTGCTTTAGCTGGCGCTGCGCTTTCATGGCTGGCGTTTCATGTTTCGCCTTGACGACTGTTTTATTTTCTCATTGTCATTGTCGCCACTCACACGCCTACGCCCACAAAGGGAGCAAGCTTTGGATATCGATAAGTATTTAATTATAATTATGGATTTGATCGATTCGTTCTGATTCATTTCGGCTTCGGGCTAAAAAGATGAGAAATACATTAATAACAGTATTATATCAAGAGCTTTATAATTCACAAAATTTGTTTACTTACTCAAGATCAAAATTAAGCGATATGTCCATAGACAAAATTTACTTTGGGACAGCAGGGAATAGGAGTTAGGTATTCTTAGAATCTTCTGGTGATAATGCAGGATAAGAGATGCACTACATATCAATAACATTAGCATAACATGTTACTCTTCCATATAATTTCACCTTCCATGTGTTCCACATTATGTTAAAGTGTTGTAGCCCTGTTTATAAGCAATATATTGATGAGACTTAAGGTTTTCTTTGTGGTTTAATTTGCATAGCTGTAAATACCTTAAGCCACGTTAGTCACCGTTTAGTCACATGGCCCAAAAAGCAACGAGCGCCACGTGAATCACTAGCTACAACAATTTTGCTTTGTGCCAGGTTGCTGCCCTTTTAACCCTAGAGTGGTAAGGTTATTTTACTTACACTAATGGTAACCTTCGTCGAATCGACGAAGTCTCATTTAATCTTCAAAATGTTGAATGAAAACTCTTACACACAATATTAGCATTGTATTTAAAATCAAGAATAGACCTTAACTATCCGCTACAACAACAGTAATCACTCGATACTAAAAACTTCCAAGCTTAGAATAAAATCAATATTGAATTCTTTTCTGATTTTCTTAAAATCTAAACAGCACATCAGGCTGCCTTTCGGTAATCTTCTTGACCAGGCTTTGGGTGCGGCAATTAAGTCACCAACAACAACACCGCAGACACAACACACACACACACACACAGCGCCCCAACAGCAACAACCAAAACAACAACTCGAGGGGTGCGCGCATTTCCAGCGAAGATCATTATTGTCTCGCCGCGGATGCTGGCGGCATCCAAAAAAAAAAAAAAAAAAAACCGAAAAAGAGAAAAGGAGGAAAAAAAAAGCTCGAAGCGAGCAAACAAGTTAATGAACCCGTTGCCTCCGCCGCAACCGTCGTCGCCACCGTGGATCCTTGAACTCGAGTCGTCCAACTTGTTTGGCTTGGGCCCCGCCGACGGCTGCAGAAACAGAACCAGAACCAAATCTGTGGCATGAATTCTCTGGAAATGATCGAAATTTCATTTCATTGCGACGACGACGATGAGGACGGCTAACTCCAAATTGAGTTCAACAGCATTCCTGTCCGCTCTTTCAGATTTAAGTCTTTCATTCTGCTCCTTTGGCTTGTCCCCCGCTGTCTGGAGCACTGCTCTGCTCTGCTTACTTTCCATTATCCTTGAGGCTGAAGTCATTGGCCCCGTCTCGCATTACACAATTGCAACAGCAGCAGCAGCAGCAGCAGGAGGAACCATCTCGTGCATCTCGAGTTTGCCTCTGGGCCCCCTTCTGCCGCGCAAGTTACACAGAACACTCCAGTGGCCTACTTCCACTTGAATGGAATTAATGGGAATGGGACAGGGCATGGAAATAGGAATGGCAATGGGAATGGGAATGTCCCGCCCCGTTTGCTTGAAACAAAGGCTTTTGTAGCCAGCGGGCAGGAAGGCAACCCCATCTCGAAACGATCCTGTGGCCAGCAACAAAGACAAAGAAACTTAATTCACGTTGTCGCATGCAAAATTAATACAAAACAAATTCGAATGAGAGAGCTGACGAAACACACACACACGCTTATCTGTGTGTGTGTGTATAATTTTATTTTTATAACTGACCTCGAACTTTTGTGCAATGTGATTGAACTGCTACTGCGATATCTGTGAGCTGCAGTCCCCCTTCCCCCTCTTCTCATTCACTTCCCCTGTAGCATTTGCATGCAGTCTGCATACATACGACGAATGCGAGTCGCTCGGAAAGTGCTTGCGATAATGTCGCCAGCCGCTATTGAGCTTCGGATCGGGATCTGGATGCGTTGCGTTGCGTTGCGTTGACAAACAATATGGAAATAACGAATGAGGGGGGGAATGGGAATGGCAAATTTGAATGGTAAATGATGATGGCTATGAGCGAGGGAGGGGGAGGTTTACAAACAGTGAGCAGTTGCAGCAGACGACAACGTTAAATGCATAATAAATGCGCGTTTAAGAGGTTTGGAAAAATAAAATGCGTGCTGCGACTGAATTGCACTTTCAATGAGCTAAAACAAAAAGCAGAACTAAAGCATGCGAATATGCGTTGAAACAGGCGATAAGAAAAGTGTGTGCATATGGATGTGTGTTTGAGAGAGTGAGAGAGAGAAAGATAGGAAAGTTGTCAAAAGAAACAGGCAGTTACCCACCCCGCCCATTTAAAAATAAAGCAAAAAAATATTCATAAAATTTTGTAACGTATTCAGCGTATTGATAAAAAGCCATTTCATTTAAAGAGGCATCGCTACTGCGAGAGGGAGAAAGCGTAAAGTACAGTTCTTTATCAAGCAAACTAAATCTGCTTCTTCTACTTCTGCTGTGCAAAACAGATAAAAAGTCGGAAGCAGAGGCGGCTATAGAAGCCGAAGAGGTTCATATAAAGCGGCCCTGCTAAAATCACTACGTGCGCCACTGACCAGCAGCAACAACGATCACGAAAAATGTTTAGCTGACGTCATTTGTCCTTGAAATCGTTTGTTTGCCGCAAAACAAAATTCGCAAAATTCAATGCACTTGGCACCGACAATAGCGGCAGAGGCAGAAGCCCCAAAAAACGAAGCAGAGAAACGCCAACAAAACAACAAGATAAGGTGTATAGCGAGGGAGAGTGGAGAGAGCGATAGCGGCCGAGCACAATTGAAACAGAAGCTGCGTGACAACTAAATGCGTGTACACACACAAACTCTTTGCATTTATAGCCGACTCAATAGACAAAAAATATTTAAATTCCAATTCTTATTATACATATTGATATTAGTACCCAAAGATGTTTCTCTCACTTAAAATAATATTTTTATAACAATTTCAAGCAACTTAATCCGTTGGTTTGGTATCGATACCAACTGGAGTATATTGTTTAAAGCTCGTTGCTATGACATTCAACTAAAAGCCCTAAAAGCGACTTTCTGCAAATTGTAAATAAATTTTTTTTTAAAAACAGTTAAAAGAACAACGTTGTCATATTTGATGGAAACACTTGGGAAACATTGTTATTATAATGTCAGTTTATTTTTCTAATTGAAAAATACCGATGCTCTTATCGATAGTATTGCCGATATTTTAGCCGCCCTTTGTTGCATTTACGTTCTTATCGATGACGATCTGAAATTGTTAAACATTTGGATTAAGAATTAATTTAAGCAAAAACAGCAACTGCAATGCCCGAAGAATAGCACGTGCCGCATTTACCTGCCGAAGCATCCAGATACATCGCCAAGAAGTAAGACTCGAGTATATCAGCGCAACAAAAGCACCGGCAATAGTGTTTATTTCATGAATGTAGTTGCGACCTAAAGTTGTTAATGTATTGGGAGCAGGTAAGCTTAATGACAACTTATTAATGATACCCACTGCCATTGTTTTTAACTTGTCATCCACATCTATTGTAGTCAAGTGCGTCAGCTGTGTGTGTGTAAAAGATACGGAGCAGGTACATTAATGCATACTTGCTTAAATTTTTCACTTGTCAAAAGACAGAGACAGACTTACAAGTTTTTTAGTCAGTGAGTGTGTCTTATCAGCGTTTATCTGGTTTTGGCCTTGGTATTTGCCCTTTGCCCGCTGTGACGGTCGGTCGGTTGGTCAAGCATGCAAATAAATGTGTAATCGCAATCGAATGACACACAAAACAGAGACAAAAAAACAGTGCTTAAAAACCAACATTAACATGAACAAAATACATATACTATAAATATCGGTTTTAAATATTCTAAAACCAAAATGCTCTGTTTTTGTAATCTGCACGTTTGTTTGCTGCGGGCTTATGCGGGTCATATCATTTGATATGCTAATCTTGACGCACACACACACGTGCAAATGTTTATCTATATGCATATGTGTATGTGAAGTATTCTGCCACTTGCGTGATTAACAATCTGCTCTTCGTACCCTCTTGTTTACAGATACTGATAATCAGCGTGAATTGATAAGCCACAACAGTAAGCCAGCGACAAGCAGAAATGGGACAGACGCTTTCGGAGCCGGTGACCGCCAAGGAGTCGTCCTATTGCCAAAATCGTGAGTACTGCGTCGGCAGCAGCTGCATGCAGGGATGGCGCATCAACATGGAGGACTCACACACACACATACTCTCGCTGCCGGATGACCCGAAAGCGGCCTTCTTTGCCGTCTACGACGGCCATGGTGGCGCCACCGTCGCCCAGTATGCGGGCAAGCATTTACACAAATTCGTTCTAAAGCGCCCCGAATACAATGCCAACGATATTGTGATGGCGCTCAAGCAGGTAAGTGTGACTTGTACATATCGTGATTATTTTCGATTGGTTTTAATATCGATTTAAATTGCACAGGCCTTTCTCGATATCGATCATGAGATGCTTCACAATGAGTCATGGGGCGAACAAATGGCCGGCTCCACAGCAGTCGTAGTGCTGGTCAAGGATAATATACTGTATTGCGCCAATGCCGGAGATTCGAGAGCAATTGCCTGTGTGAATGGGCAGCTGGAGACGCTCTCGGCGGATCACAAGCCGAACAACGAGACGGAGTCGAAGCGCATCATTGAGGGTGGCGGTTGGGTGGAGTTTAATCGTGTTAATGGCAATCTTGCACTCTCTCGTGCACTGGGCGACTTTGTGTTCAAACGGGCAAACCACAAAAAGCCGGAAGACCAAATAGTCACAGGTACATATTTACATAAATGCTAATGACAAACAATAACACAAAGATCAATGTACACATTTTAATTCCATTGTTCGCTTGCAGCCTACCCGGATGTGGAGAGGCGCGAAATAGCGGAGGATTGGGAATTTATTGTGCTGGCATGTGATGGCATTTGGGATGTGATGAGCAATGAGGAAGTGTTGCAGTTCTGCCGGACACGCATCGGCCTGGGCATGCAGCCGGAGGAGATCTGCGAAGAGCTTATGAACCATTGCCTTGCGCCCGATTGCCAGATGGGTGGCTTGGGTGGCGATAATATGACCGTCGTCCTGGTTTGCCTACTGAACAATAAGCCCTATAGCGATCTAGTTGCACGCTGCGGGACCAGCAATAAATCCTCCTACGCTCCAGATGTGAATACGGAAACGTCGGCGCCGACGCCGATTCCAACGGAAACAGCAGCACCATCAAGCACTAGCGATAGCGATACGGCCATTGGCACGGAGCTTTAAAACACACAAACGGCATTAGATCCGCTGCTGGCAGCACACACTTTCTGGAGCGCCTTACAATGCCATTAAGGTGAAACTTTATATGTAGATGTGTACTTAACGCGCCTGCCCTGGTTAAGTTTTCGTTACATACTCGATACTCGTACAATCCGCCTTACCAAGTTATTTGTTTTGTCTACCGTTGAAACCAAAATTCTTTATTCTAATGCCCGATGCAGTAAACAACAAAAAAAAAAAAAAAAAAAAACATAAACAAATAGAGAATATATTGTATTAATCGATTAGTATTTATGTGTATGTGTGCGTACCTATACTTTGACCTATTGCGAGTTTTTTGGGATTGGTCTTTTTTTAAATGTTAGCAGAAGGAAGGGAAAGCTAAAACAAAAATTAATCAATTAATATATATATATGTATATGTATGTACTATGTAATAAAAATAAAAATGTTTTGTAGCGCCCAAAAGAAACAAAAAACCAAAATCGTTGTCAATTCCACGAAGTAATTGTAAACCGGTTCGCAATCGGGATTTGGATCCAAAGTAGAAGTCATGCTAAAGGCCTTTTTACATCGCTATATAATTGTTTTGATTTGAGAGATACTTTAAATACACGAAATAGCAATGCCCAAATTGTTTACTTACGTGTTATATTTTTTATTTCAAGTGGATGGGAATGCAGAATCTTAAGATGACAGCCCTGGAAGCAAGATGGTTGACTGTTGTGTGTGTGTGTTGTGTACACAGCATTTGCTGGTTAACGTTTTATTGGTTGACATGTTTCATAATCGTTTCTTTTCGTTTCGTTTCTTCAGCTAACTACATTTACTTTACATACATATGCACTTCTTTTGTTTTCTGGTTTTTCTTTTATTTGATTTTCGTTTACATGATACATACAATAAAATAAAATATGCATTTATGATTTGTTTGTTTCTTTCTTTTTCTTGTAAGTGTTTAATGTCTGGTGTCATTTAGATGTATTTTTCCTCACTTCCCTTTTATTAAACTGTTTTTGTTGGTAGCTCGAAAGTATAAATTTTATATAGTTTTGTTCTTTTCTTTGTATTATTTGTCTTATACAGCGAGCACAAAATTCACTATTTAACTACGCAGAGCAAATGTGAATCACGCTGTTGTTGTTGTGTTTGTGTTTTGTCTCAGTGTATGATGTATGGTAATGTTTATTATAATGTATTTATACTTTGCATAGGGATATTGTTTAGTTAAAGTTACGCTTTAGTTTATAGTTTAATCATATGCAATTTTCATAAACCTTTTTTGTTTTGTCATTTACGTTACATTTATCAATTTTGGTACAATTGTTATTTTATTACATCATATTTTTTACTATATCAATTCTTCAACAGACATTTTTTGTTTGTTTTGTTTTTATCTCTCTAATTGTATGCTTTTGTTTTTTTTTGTTTTTTTTTTTTTAAAGTGATAACAATGTGCGCGTAAGCAATTCTATGCAAGTAATATGAACAGAAAAACAAAAAAAAAATCTAATCCCTCTGCATCTTCGTTGAAAATAACAAGTTCAAGTTAACTAGTAATTTAACGCCCTTCACAAGGGGCACCCAAGGATATCAGAAGATAAGTATGTTTGCATGTATGTATGTATTGTTTGAAATAATATATAAATGGCAGTGCCAAAAGAAAGAAAGATAAAGCAGCAGGCGTTTATTACATATGTATATGTATATGTGTGTGTATGTATTTATGTTTATAAGTATATAGTATGTGTATCAGGGGTATTCGCAGCCAGGTCCAGATATGAAGAGGCTCTTTTAACAATTTGAATAAGCTAATCATTCAAAAGGCGTTCGTTGCAATCTTGTGGCTGTGAATAGCCCTAAATGTGTTTAGCTCTATAAAGATATTAATATACATATATATACACATATATATACGTATTAATATATATATATTTATGTGGCAGTGCCAAATGATATAAGAATATTGGGGCAACCTTTGCTTTCTGCCGCCCTTGTGAAAGGCAAACTCTGTTTCAAATAATAATAAAGTATGCGTAATAATAATCATAACAATAATAATTATGTCTTGAAAGCTATTGAAAATGACTCTGAACTCAAGAAAACAAAATTAACGAAATATGGAATTTAGTTTGTTGTTTTTCGTTCTGGGTTCTGTTTTGAGAATAGTTACATGCATATAGTACATATACTAGTGTAATAGAGCGTGTGTATTGTTGCATACATAATACATATCGTTAGCATTATTATTATTAATATTATTATTATTATTGTTATTATTATCAATCAATCAGTAGAGTTTTTGTATAGTATAACAAGGTGTCATCATGTGTCATTGTCAGTGTCATATGCGCTGCTTAAATGTACAAAATAAATAACTTAAGAACTGAGGCTTTACAATAACAATTTAATTAATAATTAATTTATTGGTTGCCTTAAAATTATTCAACGTCAACAATGTTTTCTTTCATTAACTCTTTCCTTATCCTTCTTCTTCCTCCTATCGTCGTATCATATTGTTATCATATCAATTACACCTCTTAAACTCTCCGAACAACACCCAAAATTTACATAAGCACTACGAGGGGGTGGGGTTCCAGGCATGGGGGGGGGTTATTTCGTTCATTCTTTCTCTAAATTTTTACATGCAATTGAAGAGTTTTCTCTTCTCTCTTTGTTGCATAATATCACACATCAAACGTGGCATTTGCACTGTTTTTGAATGACCCCCCACCCCCTGCCTTAACCCCCCCTTGCGCTCCCTAGAGTCTTAACCCATTGTTGAACTGTACAGTGGCCTAAAGGGAGGTGGTGGGGTGGTGGTGTTGAGAACAATCAATGAGGAGAGTGAGGTATGAAAAAACAATAAAAACTCTGTATTGGGGATGAGTGAGTGTGAGTGTGTGTGTGTGTATTTTCACACCACTGAGCAAGGCTTCTCAATTCAGTCGTAGCAGCAGTAACAACAGTTGCTGACCAGTTGCAACAATCCTAGCCAAAAGGACAAAGCTAGGAATGGCACTGGAACAATTTCACTGGCAACGACATGATCAATTTTTAGTATAAATTGTATTTAGTTACGATAGTAGTATTATGTTCTAGGGGGCGAGGGGGGGGCAGCAGGCCTTCTCTCAGTGGGCGACAATACAGTTAGTAGCATGTTTATATATATACATATATATTTATCTCTATAGCTATATATATATGGATAAATATTCAATATATATACATACATACATACATATATAAATGTGTATTTATAGTATAGGCACTTAGCTTATTCGATTGTTTTTGTTTTGTTTTGTTTTGTTTTTATATATGTATATTTACTTTAAATAAATATACGTGTATGTATATATATATATATATAACATGGTACATGAGTTGGAAGTCTTGCGGGAGGATAAAGTAACGCTTAAGGACTTGAGAAATCTATAGAGAGAGGGAGAGAGAGAGGAGAGAGAAAGAGTGAATCTTCATTTGGTATATTTTGTAATCAGTTAATTTGTTGAGGGAGCTCACTCTAAGTTGACTCTAGCTTGGCTATAAATAGTAGTAGTTTCTCTACTTGGTAAAAGTAAAATTGAGAAATGATAGGAGATTATAGTATTATAAAAGTAACAACGAAGGCATATTTTGCATTCGGTTGTGTAGTTGAGAGTTCTTGATGGAAGTGAAATTGCGGAGACATTTGTTCTCAAATTATAAAAGGTCGTTATCAATCTTGCCTATATCTCTATCTATATATGGATAAACCTAAGCTTAATCTTTATATGTTTAGAATATATATATATATGTATGTATATCGTACGCTCTTACACTCTATATAGATTAACATCTGCCAATTGGTTGTAATGTCTTAAGTTTAGTTTTCATGTTTATACACATCAGTTTGAACTTCAATCAAATAAGAGTTAACATACGTAGCTTATATACCTTTGCAGTTGTGTGTGTGTGTGTTTGTTGTGCGTACAAAATAATAATAATGTAATCAACAAGCATATAACAAAACAAAAATCATATTGAAAATAAAATCCATGAAAAGGATAATGAGCATTAGCGTTTAAATACAATATTTTTTTTTGTTTTGTAAGCTTTGTACATTTTTCTTTTTTCAGTTTTGTTTGTTTTTCAACCAAAGTTAGAATATATATTGTTAAAGTCATATATATACTATATATCATTTTAAATGCCTATTTGTGTTGTCCTAAACCTCATAGAAATTTCACTGTGTGTGTGTGTGTGTGTGTGGCGAGTGTGTGTTAATGAGTGGATGTTTGTATTTTAGTTTATGGCACCTTTTTTTTTCGTATAGTATAAGTGTCGGTTAATGTGTTTGAAAGTTTGTGGGTCTGTCGTATATATACAAAAATATTTTTATTTTTTATATATATATATTTTTTTTTTGGTTTTTACTTTAGATAGTTGTTATTTTTGTCTACGCGTTATAAAATTGTAGTTATTATAGCATTATAGCCTTAACATGTTTCTTTTTTTTTTGCTGCTTTAGTTTTGTAGTAATTTGTAGTTGTTGTTGTTGTTTTGAAATGTGTGAAACCATCAAACTGAGAAAATTGCATTTTTATACTATGTGGAAGAGATGCAATTTTTCAAATGAATGCAAGTATTTCCATATAGTACATATAAATATTAAATAAGCATATACCAAGTGTGTATATATGTGTGTGTGGGTGTGTGCCAGTCTGTGTCAGCGTGTGAAATAAGTACAAAAACTCCCAAAAGCTCCTCTAAATTAACTAACACCAATGCAAGATGTTTGAGTGTAATATATGAAATCAATTAATGGGACTAGAGTATATAGTATAAATTAAGGGCTTCATATTGGCTATATACTCTCCTATGAGAACAGATACATATGTGTATGAGTGTGTGTGTGTGTGTGTGTGTGTGTGTGGGTTTGAGTATCTGTATTTTTGAAGTTGCAGCATATAAGCAAGTTGCAAAACAAATAAATTAAATAGGCGATGTGTAATGAGAGCTATTATTAATTATGAGTAATGCTACAATTACTTTTGTGGTCGTTATCTAGCGCAAACTTTCCAAGTCAGATGCAGCTTTGCTTACTTCAATTTAAACATTACACTAATCATAATCGTAAACTTAACTTGGGGCATATCATTTTCCTCTTTGTCTCTCTCTCTGTATACGCTTTTCAAATCCTTCCCTAATCGTTGCGCTAATCTATGTGTGTGTTTTTTTTTTGTTTTTGTGTATCTACACTCTCTTCAGGCTGAGTTTGGCTACGTTATTATGTGTATATGTGTTTGAGTGTGTGTGTATATTCATTAATATTATGCACCATTATTCCTTTGCCTACTCTGAATTATATATTATGATAACTGGTCCAAGCTGATCGCCCTTTAACATCTCCTAGGCGATGACAACTGCAAGAGAGTTTAACAATTTTAGCAATTAGATGTATTTGCAAAGAATCACATTTTACTTACCTTATATATGCCTCCTTGGTTTGCTCGTTTGAGTAGTAATAATATCTATAGCGCTTATAGATATATAACAAAACGAATTTCGCTTCTATTTACACATGGAATTTATATGTACAGTAGGGGGGAAAAGGGCGGGAAGAAGTGTTGGGAAACGGATGCATCTGAAGATGCAGCATTTAGCATTTTATTTTCACATTTGTCGCGGATTTGGCGACTTGCTTTTCTTCTAGGAGTTGTTGGCCCTAGATTTGCGAGCACCGCCGCCGGAACCAGAATTGGCATTGCTCTGATGATGATGATGATGATCTGTGGATGATCCGTAATGTTGATGATTATGTTGCTGTTGCGGTGGTTTCTCCTTACTTTGGTGACGCGAATTCCCAGCCACTTGGCCAGCATTTGGACGCGATTCGCGTTGGCCAGCGTCTGTAAAAATAAATACATACATAAATATAATACGTTTATATAAATCGTTCAAATTGCTGAATAGGTTCGTTCGTTCTTTTTCAATTTGTCTTTTTTTGTTCGTTCGATTTTGGCACAAAATTAGACTACTTAACGTTCAAAGAACAAGAACGAACTAAAGATCTAAAGTGAGCAACTGAACAGAAAAGAACGATCAAGATGAACTTATTCAGTTCGTTCACTTCAGTGAATAGTAAATAGAACGAACTAAAGATCTAAAGTGAGCAACTGAACAGAAAAGAACGATGAAGATGAACTTATTCAGTTCGATCACTTCAGTGAATAGTTCTTTTTTGTTCGTTCGTTCGTTCGCGAACGACAAAACACTAGTATATAGCGTCAGCTTAAAAAACATACCCTTATCCTTGGCGCTGCCTGTCTGATGGGTGTTCATTGTCTGTGTGCTGCTGGCTGCTTTGCCAGCCTGGGCCTGGGCAACGCTTCCAGTTGTTGCCGAGCGCTTTTCAGTTGTTGTTGTTGTTGCAGTCTTTTCCGATGTCGATGTCGAAGTCGACGTGGAGGCGATATCGCCATACACCTGCTCCAGTTTGTGGCTGTGGCTGCCAGTGGGCGATAAGGTGCCGTCCTTGCTCTCAGACGCAGTCTTGTGATGCTGCGCCACCTGAGCATAGCTCAGCTTGCTGGCTGTTGCGGCAGCAATGTTCTCCGTTGACACTGAATTGGATGAGTTAGAGGTGCAGGCGGAGGCGGAGGTGGAGGTGGCCACGCTTTTGTGTTTGCCGACATCCTTGCCGATGGTGCTGCTGCTGCTGGTGAGCTCCTTTTTGGTGTGTAGCGCCGGCTTTTTGTTGCCCAGACTCAGTTCGTTTAGGTTGGTGGCCAGCGTCGTTGATGTCACGCTGCAGGCGCCAGCGGCAACAACTGGCTGCTGCTGCTGCTTGCCGCCGTGTGTTGGATGCATTTCATCCTCAGTCTTGTTTGCTGCAGCTGCAACTCCATCGCCAACCGCTATTGTCGACGTTGTCGCATTGTTGTTGTTGCTGTTGTTGCTCAACTTGTTGCTGGCATTGATATTTGGTGTTATACACTTTATCACATGGATCGGGTTATTACTAGAGCTCTGCTTAGTATAGTTTTTAGTATTGTTGTCAGTGGCAACCACGACAACCATTGCGGGCGTGGGGCTAATGGCCAAATTGCGCTGTTGTTGTTGCTGCTGCTGCTGTTGCTGATAGTGTTGCTGCTGCTGAGGTTGTTGCCTGTTGTTTGCAACAGCGACTGTAACAGCGACATCCTTGCGAGCCTTACCTTTGCCAGTGCGCACCACATCGGACAGTCGATTTTCGGCCCAGCTGCCGCCTGTGGCTGTTGCTGTGGCGGTGGTTGCAACTGTTGCCGTTGTGGACGCAGTGGTGGTGCTGGAGGAACTGTGCGCATTGCTCTCGGCATGCTGATGATTGCTTGAACGCGGCGGCTCCTCGCCAGCAGCAACAGAGCTCTCGACCTGCTTGTGCCCCGCCTGACCGGCTGCCAAGCTGGCGTTGTGAGTTATGGAAGCGTTGTGGTGATAGGAGCCATGTGCCGGACCCGATGTGGCCGGCAGTGGGGGAAAGGCGGCAGCCTCCAAGTCAAATTGCGGTGGTTGCACCGGTGCAGTTGGTTGTTGCTGCTGCTGTTGTTGTTGTTGCTGCTGCTGCTGTTGCAGCTGTTGCTGGTAGCCCATGTTTACACCATGATGTAAATTGCGCTCGTTGTTGCTGCCACCTCCACCACCGCTGCTGCTGCCAATGCTGCTGGACATGTTGGCATTGTTGCTGTTGTTACCACCAGCAACACCGACGACAACGCTGTTGTTGTTACTGCTGCTGCTGATGACGATGGCACCACTGTTACCCACATTGCTCCCAATGGAGTTGTGATGATGATGTTGATGATGATGATGGTAGCTATGGCCCGAGCTTTGCTGTGCAGCAGGCATATGATGTTGCTGCTGCTGCTGTTGTTGCTGCTGCTGCTGCTGGGAGGGCAGCGCACTATGGCTGTGGGTGTGATGATGATGGTGCGCAATGGACGCATGCTGCTGGGCATGATAGTTTGGATTATAATTGTTGCCTTTGTAATTGCCACGATGCTGCTGCTGCTGCTGTTGTGGTGGTGGCGGCGGTGCCTCGTAATGGCTCTCGCGAAGTGTGGTGCTGCCGCCAGCTGACGATGCAGACGATGAGGACAGCAGTTGCTGTGGTGAGCCACCATAGATCTGCACATTTGAACAATCAATTACAAAATGAACTGTTTGTGGACAAAACAACTTACATTAACACGACCTCCTGGAGAGTAATTGAGAGCGCCAGCCTCTTCGTCGCGTCGGCGACGTCGCGGACGCGATGATTGCCAATGCAGCGGCTGCTGCTGCTGCGTTTCTTTGCCGCCAATGGAGGAGGTGGCCAGCGAGGATGTGGAGCTGGCCGACATGTTGCTGCGACTGGGCACAAGTATAATATTCTCAGCACCAACAACCGCTTCCTGCAGCTCAACGGGTTGAGTATGCACCACCAAGTGATGTAGTTGCTGCTGCTGCTGCTGTTGTGTGTGGCTGCTGCTGCTGCTGCGATTGTTGCTGCTGTGGCTGCGACTGTTGCTGAGGTGCTAGCGTCGCCTGCGAAACCGCATAGGTTGCGTGTGTTGCGCTGGCGGCGGCGGCACTGGAGGAAGGTAATTGATAGTGTTGCTGCTGCTGTTGGTGAACATGACTGCTGGGCAGGGTTGCCACCTGGGCAGTATAGTGATGATGGCTCTGGCCATAGCTCTTCTCCAGACTCTTTTGCAATCCACCCTTCCAGTTGGTCTTCAGTGCATAACGCGTCGAACCACCTGAGTTGGCTGTTATTATTTGTTGCTGTTGCACCTGCAACTGCTGCTGGTTCGCAGGCTGTTGTTGTTGCTGCTGATGCTGTACAACCTGCTGCTGTTGTTGTTGTTGTTGGCTGTTGCTGCATTTGATCCACAATGGCAGCGGGCACAACGCTAATCCCACGCAAGGACGCCGTGGACATTAAAATGTTGCCGCCCTGTATCTGCTGCTGCTGTTGTTGTTGCTGCTGCTGTTGTTGCTGTGCATTGCGCGGCGGCTTGTTGCGCGGCTCACCGCGAGGTCCGGCGCTTAGATTGTTGGCCCGATGATTGGTATTGTAGCGACCGCCAGCAGTGCCGCCCTGCGGCTTATTGCTGGTCACAATCTGTGTGTTGGGCGGCGCAGCTGTGAAGTTGGCAGCAACCGCCTGCGGTGCCAGACCATTGGCCGCAAATATGCTGCCAATCTCATAAAAGTTCTGGCCATGCGCCGCCGCCGTCGTCTGCCAAGGAGTTGGCATCAGGCCGGCATAGAAAGACTGCTGCTGAAAGGGCTTCAAAAGGGCAAGAGATGAATACCAAACACAGATGGAATATAAATATCAAATACTTACGATCAACACCTGACCGCTGTAGGGCAGCGCTGTGGGCGCAATGGCCGCACCATTGCCGGCGTATACGAAACGCTGTGGTGCAGCATTGTAGTTGACGGCAGCGGCGGCGGCGGCAGCTGCAGCAGCAACGCCTGCGGCAGCGGTTGGATCATAGACGGCGGCAGTTGGCGGTGAGTTGAGACGATAGCCGTTCTTAATATTTGGTACAGCAGCTATTCGATTGATAAACGACTTGGGCTTGATGCGTGCCATAATGGGTTTGCCCTGAAACTCCTTGACATCCTCGCGCAAATACTTGTAGGCCTTTTGAGCATCGTCGTCCGACTCAAATGTGATGTACCAAGCGTTGTTGGCTGCAAACTCACAAGAAATCGGTTCGGGGCAGTTATCGCCGCTAAACAGCGCCTGAAAAAACCGAAAACAAGGAAACACATTAATTCAAGATCGTATATACCAACAATGATAGAGACCGAGCTCAAAATGGTGGAGGCTGCCACTGACGTCACTGTTCGCCTGATTCTATTGGCTAAAAATTTAAAAGCAACGGCATTTAAAAAATGTGCAAGTCGTGCGACAGTGGGACAAGGTTTAAAATTTGATATTATTTTTTGATAACACTAAGTTTATGAATTATCTCATAAAAGTCTTAGCTATTGCTATTTATTTCAAATATAGCAACCAATACCTAAATAAAACATTCCATGTCCTAATTGAATTACAAATTATTTAAATTTTTTTCTTTCTGTCTTTAGCTGCAACCGCCCACTGTGCACTTCATTTAGTTTTTTCTTCAGGGTTACCAAACAACATAAAATCCACTGGCTTAAATTTGTATAAGAAAATCGTTATAAGGTGGCAACTCTTCAAATGCAACCAATGACGTATTATAACGGGAACACACTCGGATGTATGGTATATACAAATACACTTGTGGTTAATTTGGTCATACACATTTGTAATTAAGTTTGGCTTTTGGGTGAGTCGTTACCTTGACGTCATCGTGTGGCGTGTTGTCGGGAATTTCACGCAAAATGATGATGCATCGTTTGTGGTTGGGGCGCACGCGCAATCCCTCCTCATCGACCTGAACGTTGGGCGATTCGCGCAGCACCTCGGTTATCAGGCTGATGTCCTTGGTTAGCTTCTTGACAAGATTAAAATTGGCCACTGTCTTGATGAGCACATATTGATCGCTGTCCATTTGGGACACCAAATACGTATCGGTTGCCAGATTCTCTCTGCAAATTTAAATCAACTTAAGTAGGTGCAAAACAAGTTTGAATTATTCGAATCTTACCTGCAAAAATAGTAATCAAGCTGCGTGGCCAGCATCTGTTTTAGCTTCTCCAATGGTATGCCCATCTCATCATGCAGGAGCTCTGACTGCTGCTGCTGCTCGAGGGCAACTAAATTCGTATTATTAATACCAGGTACAAGGGCCTCTGTGCTGTAGCAGACGAGATTGCCATCCTGAGTTTGAGCAATCCCTCCATTCATGATGGCGTATTCGCTATTGTCCATTTCGCCGCCAGTGGACATCATTGGCAGCGGCAGCGGCGGCGGCTGCTGCTGCTGGACCGGATGACCGTACTGCATGTGCTGCTGGTGTCCCGGATGCGGATGCGCCTGCAAATGCACTGGCCCACTGGCCGTCTGTATGGTGGCTGACGTTACCGTCTGCACCGTTTGGATGGTCTGTGCTGATTGTTGTTGCTGTTGTTGTTGTTGTTGCTGTGCGGCTGCAACTGCCACAGCGTGGGCGTGGGACGCGTGCGTATGAGTTATGAGCTGCTGTGGATGTTGTGGATGCTGTTGTAGATGCTGTGGTGGCTGCTGCTGCTGCTGTTGTGGATGCTGTTGTTGTGCGGACTGTGCAGATGAGGGGGGCGCTGTTGTTCCCGCTGTCGTTGTTCCTACTCCACCTCCTCCTCCTGCTGCGGCGGCTGCTGCTGCTGCTGTGATCAAGGGTATGTGGGCTGTGGCTGCTGTCGGAGCTGCAATTTGTGTCGGTGTGCCAAACAGGTTGGTGGCTAACATTGCCGTTTCAACAGGAACATTTGTGTATACAGGCGGCTGAAGCTTGACACCATCTCCATTCATATAAACATAACCTCCTGCACAATAAAAGCAATTAATTAAAATGAGAGCAAAAACTATATTTGTAAGCTTATTAAGAATGTTTTTTTTTTAGTGGTAACTGAACAAAGGCTTTTTGTAATCGCGTTGCGTTTTCTATGAAATTTGTTCATTTGTAATTATTATATTGCACAAACAAACAATACATAAACACAATCGTTGCCAGCTAATTTGATCCTAAACATAACCACAAACGGTTGAGGGGGATAAGGGGGAACTGTGGCTGCTGCTGCAAAAACTTTGCGTTTTGGCCTCACCTTAAAGTAATGCAGCATACGCCAGTAGTATGTATATGTATATATATAGCTGAATATGTACAAGTGCTCTTATATACTCGCGTTTACTTATGTATGTACATACATGAGATTTGTATTTGTATTGGTTTATGGGTGATGTATGCATATGTCTGTTCACATACTAAATATGTACCCCGCATATTTGAATGTTATTTACAAATCAAAATTTGAAATTTCTACTAACCTACGTAATATTCCATGGTAACGTATGTTGGGGAATTGTCAAGAATTCCACACGCACACACACATACACTTAAAGACACAGCTCGGCTCTTCTTTTTCTACTCCTCTTTCAAAACGAACACCCGACAGCTCCCAAAAACTTGCACAAAAGTCACACACACACACACACACACACACACAGGCTTGCACTCGCTCACTTATACAGCCATACACACACACACACACACACACACACACACACACACACGAGCTGCCTTGTTGCGGCGGCGGCTGCTTCTGCTGCTGCTGCCACCCAGCTGAGACTTTTTAATTGGAAATTTTGATTTTCACTTGTTATACTGTTCTTATTGCATGAAACTTGATTACAGTTCGGATTGCACACACAAATCTCGCGATAATTCCCCTTCCTTCTTTTTTTTTTCAATCGCTTTAAATATTTTATTATTTATTTATACTGCTGCTGCTTTTGCTGGCACTAGTATTCACTGTTACTGTCCCCTTCTTATCCTCATCTCGTCTCGTGCACCATTTTCTTCCAACTTCGACCGTTGTCGTCTTGTTTTTCGTGTCTGTGGCTTCAATGACTTAATTTTTGTTCTCATTTAGTTTTCTTTTCCGTGGCTATTTTCGCTTTTCTTCTTTCCTTTTGTTTTTTCTTTTCTTTTCGTTTCGTTTTTTTTTTTTTTTTTTTTGCACACAAATGTACGCAGAATAAAATTGAAATTGGCCCGAGCACCGAACCAGCAATTGATTTTTTGTTTTCTCACGTCCAACTTGTACCGCCGCACCAGCAAAAGTCGATCAAACGAAACGCCCTAATATTTTAAATGTTTTAAATAATATTATTGGTTGTTTTCGACAACGAACTCGTCACGCGAAAATTTTTTTATAAAGCCAAAAAATTTGACGTCTCATCGTTATAGAAAAACTTTCGCCCGTTCCTTTTATCAAACGTTTCGATACACCAAAGTTTGCATGGTTGCATGCGGCGAAAAACACACAAAACCAACTGACAACTAGAAAGCGAAGCCTAAATCATTGCAAGAATTCGCGCACGCTTTTTGAATATTGAATGAAAATGACCACTAGCCTTGTTAACAAATAAATATACTGATTTTATTGCAATTAAAAAGACCACGTTATTTCTAGGTTCCACGATGAAACGTTGGAAATGAATTTTCAGAGCCTAAATGTAAGGTGCTGCTAATTAACGAAAAGCAAATGCTAAGTCGACCAAATGTCAGTAGAAGCGAATGTCAAAAAAAAAAAAAAAAAATGCATAGACTCACACTACGAAATTTACTTACCACGTCCCGAAATATTTCATGTGTCACTAAAAATCCTGCAATTATTTTTGGTTGCAGCTCTTATAATCCACCATCGAAATGAATTGAAAACCACTTGTTATGTGTTCTGGCGAGGGCAGCGATTGCTATGGCTAAGCGAAACACCGGACGTTCCGCGTGGTACACGTACACTGAATTACTCGTTTTTAAAAAAATGCTTTATGAAATGCACAACCTAATTTGTTTATCTTAGGATTAATAAAAATTAAATTGTGATTTATGAATTACACTTTTACTGCTGTCGTCAAAATTACAATGTGTGGTTGTGGTGGCAGAGCGATATTCAGTGATGCTATCTGAGAGATGAATTGCGATTGTTAAACATCGCTACATTTGACAATGAGTAAAATATCGATAGTTTAAAACAGAGAGACCGTTTTTTCCGATAGCTGAGATTTTTATTTTGTTCACAAGCAATCGGCTAACGATATTATTTGTTTAAAGAATAGATTAATATTTTAATTTATGGAAATAGCAAAATAAGATAATACTAATGGTAAACAGCCGAAGTACCTGACGATATTTTTTAAAATACGTAATCAAAATTGGGACTATGGGATTGGCACTGGTGCAACCTTGACCCTGCTGTTTGCGTCCTGTCCTTTAAAATTGCATATGGACCTATCTTTAAAAATAAATTAGTTAAATTAAACAAAAATAATTTTATACACGTATATGCTTATTTAAAATGAACATTTAATTTTATTTAACTTGTATGATTAACATTGTTTGCAGTTAATGGTCTATTGGTTTTGTCTTTATATTAATGTGTTATCAAGAGTATGTGTTGATCGGAACAGAGAACTATAGCAATTTTGGTATATATATATTTAAATATATATGTGTGTGTTATATGTGTATGTGTGTGTATATGTGTTATAGAAGACTTGTATGGAAATCCACACTTTTGTTTATTCCTTGGCTTCAGCTTAAAAGCCGTGAACTTTCAATTGATCAGGCTTCGCTAGTCCCACTTTAGTCAACCATTGGCAGATGTTTTCACGTTGATCGCCCTGCAATTGCAGAACTTCACCATACTCTGGATGTTCAATCACAGTCCCATTACAAGCGAATTCCTAAATGGGTTTAATTAAAAATAATTAATATTCGTTATTTTTATATTTATTTATTTATTTATTACCTTTTTACAGGAGCGGACTATTTTTTTCAAGTCATATTCCGCGGATAAGCCCTGAACAGTGGTCAATGTCTTGCGACCGTTCCTCTGCTGGATTCTTATATGCACGAGTCCGTCTTGAATGTCATCATCATTGCCCTTGATTGCATCAGCAAAGGGGTCTGGTCAATAGTATAAAGAAACATAGTATATAGATGAAAAATCGGTAATCACGTCCGTATTTTCACACACACTGCATTTACACGCATGCATATGTAAGTATGTCTGTACATACATCAGTTCATATTGATGACTAGACTAGCCCCAAGTGAGCAGCCATTTTATATACATACATACACATGTGTAAATTACGAGATGCAAGTGTGCGGGGTAGAAATGAAAGGCGTGCTAACTTACCACGAGTGTTTAAATTCTGGATGGACATACGACAATAAAAAGAAACCTCAGCCTAAAATAAAAACTCTTTGAAACGCACTAATACAATTATGTATTTTAATTAAACTGTAATTTAATTTTTATGCGAAACGAGCTTCGGAAATGTGTCTGACAACTAGGGATGGCTCAAACTATCGATACTGCTAGAATTGGATGATGCAGATTTCACGATATCGATCAAAGTTGCATAGCAACCCTCTGCTCTTAATCGCAGCCAACTTCACATCCCTCTGTGGCTGCCATATTTCTTTCCTGCTTGTCTTTCAACGAGAAAAGGTGGGCATTTTGTGTTAAGTCTTGATTTGGTAAAGTTATAGCCTACACTGTTTAGTTAACTCCGCAAAAACGATGCACATACAATACCGGGCACAGATGCATCAAGTGTTTGGCCCCGAACTATTTGCTAGTGCGATGTTCATTGGAGGTAAAACTTTGTGTTAGCTTCACACGTGTACGGCGGCCCTTTCATGATGAATGATTTTGGCAGAAGAGTTCTTGAAGACTATATTCATCACCCAAGACTGACAAAAATGATGATGAGCCTACTGTTCAGTTTTGTTTAGCAGTACGTAACTATTTTTATTTTCTCTGTTGTTTCATATTATGCCTACTGATGCCGCTGCTTCTTCTTCGGCTGTTCCATGTTGGTCTGTTGGCTGAATAAAGGTAAGCACATGTGCGGTATTTAGTTGTGATATGGTTGTTAAGTGATGATTGATTGTGCAGAAGAGTTCTTGAAGACTATATTCATCACCCAAGGCTGATACCATTCATAAAATTACAATGTTTAAATCTGTTTGTCAATCTGAACTAACCTGACTTTATTTTCCCATTTTATGTTGTGCCCGTTCCCGTCACCAATTACTCAAAACAAAAGGTAAGCAACCAAAGGCATTTTTAGTGTTATTTACTTTCATATGATGAATGAATTTGCAGAAGAGTTCTTGAAGACTATATTCATCACCCAAGGCTGAATACATCATAAGATTCAGAACTCTGGAAATGTTTTAGATTGATGCTAACAAATAAATTTTTTTTCATTTTTGCAGACGTACGATGGCAACCTCTTCGCACCTCAATTGGTTGATCATTCGCAACAACAACGCCTTCTTGTTGAAGAAGCGTGATGTGAATAAACCCTTCAGCACAGTACGTAAAAAGCCAAAATTCGAATAACAAACCAATTTTCTTGTTCAATGATGTTTCCAATTTATAACTTTCACAATGATATTTGAATACAACATGATAGTAATATTAATCTGAAAAAAATTGGCAACAACATTTAATGACAAATGCAAATCAATACCACTAATAAGCTATGTATATTTGATTTTCCTTAGGAGCCAAACAACTTGACCAATGTGAGCTCCTTCCGCTACAGCGGTATTGTGCACAAGAAGACTCTTGGAGTCGTGCCCGCTGCTGATAAGAAGGGTTTCACTGCCGTGCTGAAGAAGGGCAAATATGGCCAGCGTCCCGCTAAAAACAGCGTGCGTGTTAACTTCAATGCTGGTCCCCGTCGCTCCCTGAAGAAAATGAAGAACCTGCTGACTGGTTCCAAGTACCGCAAGGATCTGACACAGGTACAGACCAGACAATCATTATTAAGCTTTACACCATGTCACAATGATGATATCATAATTTTTTACTACTACACCAAGATCGCAGAAGAGTCGTGTTGAATAATTAATCTGATTTATAATTTCACTTAATTAGTTTAAAAGCTATCACTGCCAAATCTTTAATTCAATTTTAATCCTTTTTACTTGCAGGTAAATACAACGGAAATTAAGTATTCAAATATTGCTGCTACATTTTCTATGATGATATCTACTTTATTACTACTACACCAAGATCGCAGAAGAATCATGTTGATTTATTTATCTGAACTATAATTTTACAAACTTTGTTTGAGTGCCATTATTGTAAACAGTTAATGCAAACCGAACGCTCTCTTCAACCTTTTGTTGCAGGCTGCCCTCCGCCGTGCCTCAGCTGTCCTGCGCTCCCAGAAGCCTGTGCAGAGCAAGGCCAAGAAGCCCGTTCAAGTTTCGGCCAAGAAGCCAGAATAAATGTATTTGATGGGAATTAAGGAGTTGTTTTCTACTCGAGAATAAAAATATACGTTAAAATCCAAGCCAACGAATTTGTTTTGCTTTTATAAAGTAACATAATAAACGTGATGTTTTATTTTATTTGTCTTGCATACAGTCACTGTTTGCCAATAATGTTATCAATTGTAAAAAGTGTAGTTGTCTTTGATCTATTGCTTGCAGCTGTAGGCGTGTCACCGCCCCCAAAAGCATCATTATTTACCGCTGTTGCAGTGAAGGCGCTTGGGGAATGTCGATTTTCACGCAGGGCATTTTGGGTGGAGCACGGACTATCAGCTGCACTGGATGCGGGCGCGTCTTTAATATCATCATTTCCACTGGACCGCGATTCCGCAGTGTTGAAGAGACTGTTAAAGCCGAACGATACCGATAGATACTGACGATGCAGTTCTGTAATGTGATCCGAATAGTTTGGCCGGAGTCCGGGTGCTGCATTGTCACCGCAAAATATGTCAAAGTCGGGCAGGGAATCGCTCGTGGATCTTAACTCGCCGCTGCTGCCATCGTTGCTCCCGGTTGATTCCTAATGTTTTTAATTAATTTTTAATTATTCGTGTTTTTAATGTTGTATAAAATAGTACCTTGCCTGAGTCCCGTTCGTAGCGACTGGAGCTGGCGCAGTGCCTTCGTCTGGTGCGTCGCCGTCGGTAGTTGCCCTGTTCGAACATGTCTGTGGCGGAGGCGTCCAGCATCCAGTAGCTGCCCTTGCCAGCGCTGTCATTGTCCTCAATGGTGTTCTTGTCCCGTGCCACCTTCACAAAGCAATCGTTCAGCGACAAATTGTGTCGGATTGAGTTTTGCCAGCCCTGTTTGTTTTCACGATAGTATGGAAATCTAGTAAGAGACAAATGGTATTGATCTGGTCAGCGATGGAGGCTATATTCATTCAAATCACAAGTCGGCATCATTTGACATTTGGTTTATTGACCCTAATTGGAAATGTGCCAAAAGAATTGGACGTCAGACCTAATTCAAAATTGTTCGGACATTTTTATAACTCATTTATGTACACAGGAATTATTATTTCTTAAGCTAATTTCCACATATACTTTAATGAGAAGTTAAATACTTATACACAAACAGTTCCGTGGATTATCAATACTTGAATGACCTGTTTTTAAATCTGACGTAAAGTGTGCAATTCATTATAGTGTTTTTTAGATAAGATTTTTGTTTTTCAAATGAATTTTTTGTATTGTTAAATCAGACATTTTTATCAGAAATGAATTCAGTTCGATAATAACGAAGACTGGTGATGTTGGCCAATAATAACAAGTAAGAAGGCTCTAGTCGAGAATTCCCGACTAGGAGATACCCCGATATTCTATATGCATCTGTGACTAAACTTTACTCTTCGATATCTCTGGTGTTTGTCAACCGATTTCGATGAAATTTTCATTATTTTGTCTTGATACGTGTTTTACATATATTCAAGATTTGTATCTTATCGATCACTTGTGTATATTGGATACGGAAATAGTTATCGAAAATCGGAAACAAACTTGTACTGCTTAGGACTTAGATGAGCTTATGTGCAAAATCTGAAGTCTCTAGCTCTTACAGTCTCTGAGATCGACGAGTTCATACATACAGACGGACATGGCTATATCGGCTGTTGATGCTGATCAAGAATATATATACTTTATGGGGTCGGAGATGCTTCCTTCTGCCTTTTAAATACTTTTGCACAAAAGCATTATACCCCTTTTACCCATTTTATGGGTTCGGGTTATAAAAAGGATACTCACTTATCCATAATAAACTTGTAGATGCCGCTGAGGGTCAGTCTCTGGCTAGGAGCACTGCTTATAGCCATTGCGATCAGGGCTATATAGGAGAAGGGCGGTTTCTCGGGCCGATGGTTGTTATGCAGAAATGATAAAGGCAATGTCCAAATATTATTCTGTAGTGCCAGGAAGTTATCCATGCCCTGGTAGTAGAACGCAGACGGGAATCCACCGCATCCGCCAAGTGGTCCATCCACCATATTCACAGCACCGACGGCGCTGGCAGCCAATGGATTACTAGCGCGTAAGTACTCGGGACAGGCCAACAAAGTGTTTACCAATTGCTCATTATCTTGAAGGGATGTTGGCCCCGTATAGCAAGATGTGGGTAGCATATTTATTTATTTCTATATTTGTTTAACTTTTAATTTTTATATTGTATTTTGTATTTTCTTTGTTTTCCCAGAAACTTTTATTTGGTATAAGAATTCTTTCTTTGGTAAACTTAACTGTAGTTTATTGCTTAAACTTTAATTGCACAGTACGGTGAGGAGTTACCCGAACTCTTGTGTAATCCGCGCGCGTTTCGATCTGTTGCGTCTGCCACGAAGTCCGATCGACAAATAAATGGATTTGTGGGCTGGCTGCAAGGAGAAACCATAGTGTGTATGTGTGTGTGTGTGGGGAGAGCGCATCCGACTATAAATACTACATATGGCAACGCACATGTGTGCGTGTGTGTGAGAGTATGCAAATGGTTGGTTGGAGAGCAAGGTGGGTAACTACCAAACTTGGATTAAGGATAACCATCTTTCGATCCTCGTTTGATCCTTGAATATCAATCAACATTCATATTTAATAAGATCATCACATCTTTGAGATCTTTTGTCATATTCATTGTAGGGTTAATGCAAACTTTTCATTGGTGCACTGAGTTTCCGTAGGGGCGTCTCTATTCTATTCACACACACTCGCACACACACACACACACACATTTAGGAACACATGGCATGGTGTTGCTCATTTGCTTGAATTTTCTTTTGTGGGCGGAGCAAGCGTATGTTGTGTGTGGGTGTATTTGGAATTCGTGTTTCGTATTCAAATAGATTTTTTGGGATTTTTCAACAAATGAAAAGTAAGCAAGATTACGAGCAAGGAAAGTTGCTCGATTGATCTTTAAACAATGTAATTTCTAGTTTATTTAGAGACTAGTAAACTTAGGGGCTTTACTGAAATATTCGTTAGAAGTTGAAATTCCTTGCGGTGCAGGTTTGTATTCAACAATTATTTAGTGTATTTGAAGTAAACATGAGATTAATCCGTAAAACATGAGACCGCCGAGACCTGGTTTATCTTGACAACTCTCAGTGTCGCCGCTATCTGCAACTTTATACATAATTTCCTTTGCGTTTTACGATCTTTCACAAGTACTAAGGAGGAGTGTATTGTGGATGGATGCATTTACTCTTACTCTTACTTACTATGCCTATGCGGTAGTAAACGAAAGTCTTTTGCCATATCGCACAGAAGGTCGTAAAACGATGTTGTATACATTTTAAACACAGGACTGCAATCGATTTTTACGATCGAGGAATGGTCTCAAGTAGTAGAAAGCAGAGTCTTATTTAAAGGAAATAAAAACAATAAATACAAACCAATTGAAGTTGAGTTCAAATCCACACACACACAGACACACACATGTGAATGATCTGTGAACTCGCAATGATACAAAGGATTTTTCACGCTCTCTCCATTGAAGAAGATGATTTTACGATCGCTTACCGCGGCCAGAAATGGGTCATAAAACAATGGGTTATCCTAGACGATGGAATAAAGAAGAAGAAGATCAGACAGACGTGCTCGAATGTCCCTTCATCTGGATTTTTTTTTGGTTCGACTTGGGTTGGGTTGCTTATTTTTAGACCTATGCTGGGAATAGTATTGGAAACAAATAGATTTCTTTTTATTGCCACGGTGCAGCAGCACGCAAAAAGCAAACATTCACAACAAGTCTGAAACAACAATGTTTTTATTCGGTTACGGACAGATCGCTCCAGCCGACGTTAAGCCATAAAACGCCCATCCGACTGTTTTGTTTAGTTTGTCTTGCGGCCCACCGCAAGTTAATCAATCCAATAACAACAGAAAACACAACAGAAAACACAACACAAAGCAATTGCAGTTATAGTTTAGTGCGTGACATCTTGCCGATCGATGCTTGTCTAGGCTGATTTATCGCCGAGAGCGAACATATTTGGAGTCTACTGATACAAAAAGTCAACACCTTGTCAAAATTTGATTTGCTCACTCCGCGTGCAGTTGCATCAAAGTTAACTCAAAACAACAAATCATAGATCATCCCGCTTCCATTCCCATTTCCATATCGTTCCCACTCCCGTTCCAGTTTCTGCGGCTGTGCTCAACAAGGGCAAGATGTATATAACAAGGTGGTCTCATTTGTGACAACTCGGTACCAGTTGAGTGCGACTGCTCTAGCTGGTACCGAGAGACCACCTTGTTAAATACATCTTGAACAGGGGTGATTTGTCAAAACTGCCTCGCGCCGCTTAACAACATTAACATCGACTAGTGTTGCCTATTTATAGTAGTAGGTGCCGTTAAATGCAGCACAAGGAGCAGAAACCAGAAAGGCCATCATAGAGCTGGGCTATTAGCTGCGTGCTGTTGTTTGACAACAAATACAAGCAGCTATATAAAGTAGCTCCCCCTCCACCATCCTCTCAGCAGCCTCATCATCATCAACGTTCCCATTGTTGTTGTTGTTGTTGTTGTCGTCGGCGGCGGCGTTACACATCATTGACAGCAAATTATCCACATTACCTGAATTGTCAGAGCGGGCGCCCCATTTAGCCATTACGGCGGTGTGAACGTGACCTTTGCTGGCCATTAAATGGCACACTTTGAGTCGGAACACAACGCATTTGTTTGTTGCCTCCTGGAATCGGAAATTTATGCGATTCTTGACACTAGTTGCGTGGCACAACAGCTCCACCAGCTCCTACCTTCCCCCCTTTCCACACCCACCTTCTCCCATAATGATACTTTTAGGCTTATTAAGCCAGAGACAGGACTCTCGACAAAAACTCCAAATATGTCAGCCATAAAGTGGCTATTGACCTGTGGAACACACGAATATCTTTCAATTGCTGGGTTTATTGTTAGGGTTACGGCAAACAAGTGAAGGGTAAAATTCTGACATGAGTTTTGGGAAAAAAGCTTTTAATACATACTCTGATAGTGAAAGTATCATAGTATATTGGTTTTGTGTAATGTGGGTGATTTATTAAAAGGTTATCTATAATCAATGCAGAAGATGTGCAAAACAAAGAACATTGCAGCAACAACACATCAGCAGTTATATCCAAATTCTCTCTTTTGTATCTCCTTCTTGCACTAAACACTTTCACAAAAACTTTCACCACAACAACTACTTAAGAAGAGGCAGCTCAACTCTCTTATCTCCATTAAGATTGGTTTTGGCGCATCGCACCAATATATATTATTTTATTACTACACTTCACATACAAAACAAAAAATCTAAAAAAATTCTAGGTACAACATTTTCAAATTATTTAAACTTACTTACTTTTTGGTATAAAAATTTTGACAAGCAAAATGAGGAAAAATTGATTTTCTTAAATTGCTTAAAATTTAAATGCAGTGTTGTGATAAAGGTCAAACCATTTCTTTTAATCTATTACATTTGAAAATCGGATCAGTTTTACCAAAGTTATGACAGTGTGAAGTTTGCTACTGGCCAAAAGTCAGTTTTTGGTAGAAGATTTTTCAGTACATTTGAATTATTTAATGTGTTATATATTAAATATTATAATCATATTTTTGTGTTTATTATATATTTAAAATAATAAATGTATGAACTCTCAACCCTTGAATGTTATAACCCTTAAATACAATAAGATACCGACGTTGAATCTTTATAATTTAATTTTTGCGCCTATTTCTATCTTCGTACAAAAACCTAGAAATAGCTCAAGGCTTTAAGACAGCTACATTAATGTTTTGCAATTGCTGTTCATACATACTCTTTCGTTTTTTAAATTCTGATAGTGAAAGTATCATAATTACTTGAGATTTCAAAACCATCTCGAACTGGGCTCTGGCACACCTAAAATCAGTTCGAGGTTGGTTTTGGGTTGGAATTTGGTTGGTTTTGATTGCTGGCACACCCCAGAGTATATTGGATTTGTTCAAAATCCGTCATGCTGTCTGTCCGTCTGTATGAAAGCAAGTTTTTTCGATTATTCAGATAAAGTGTCGAGATTGAGGTGCCACGCCTACAAAGATGCTGGGAAATCGATTTTATCGATAACTGAAAGCCGATAAAAAAATATATTTCTCACATTCGTACAGCTAGAGTTACCAAATATGGCACGAAGATGAATTAAACACTGCAAGAGAATAAATAATCCACCTTAGATACCTTTTCTTGATGAAAATGTGGCACAGTCGGACATCAGATGCTATGATCTAGCTCATTCAGTTTGTTGTTTCTTGAATGAATTTCGCAGGTTTTAAGTAGCAAATTATCGGGTACTCAAGTAGTGCAAGTAGTGGTAAGAAATATCAAACAGTTTTGCTGCTGCACAGGTTTAAAAACAATAAACTTTCAAATAAGCAACAATTCAAAACAACAAGGAAACAACAACAACCAAAACAATAACTCACAAATGGTTTGCCTGAATTTCCTCTCACTCTTTGTACTTGTACTTGCTTGTAGTATGTTTGTTTATTTGTTTAAATTTAGAATATCGACCACATTAAAATAGCAACAGCTTCAAAAGCTTCTCAAGTGGCCTAGTCAACGAGTCCGCAATAGAAGCAAAGAGCCATTAAACAGATTTTCAAGATGTATTGTTAACTACCTCCTCCCCAGCCCTGGTTGCTTGTTGAATGCCTGGTTGACCCCGCGGGTAATTTGCACTTCAAAGAGTCCACGAGCAGCGTGTTTATGCCATCCACCATCCAAGTGGGCCAGCTGCTGGGACCAGACAGATCTATGGCATTTATGAGTTACAGGGGAGCGGAATATGCCGTCTGCCATGTGCTAATGAGCTCAAGATTCCCATTTCGAATCCGCATCCCGTTCTGCTCCTTCTGGGCTAATTATCACACAATCAGGCAATGCCACAACTCACACTTGACTACAAAAATAATAAAAATCATAAACATCAGGTAACAGGGTGAATCTACTTCTCCATCACATCACCCGCTACCCTCTCCTCTTAGCATTCACCTGACATGCCATCATCGATCCTTGTCGTGCGACAAAGCAGATGTCAAATCTCCAGTTGACAGCCACTTTCATTTCGATGCATTATTAAAATACGGCAACAAGGCAACATCCTGGCACATTCCACCGTACCTGCCCCTCACCAGCCCCTCCTCTCCTCCAGGTGCGAGACAAGCGAAAGCACAGCGCAGACATCTTGGCGACTATCGTCAGCCAGCTCGTGTTTATTTTCATGGGAAAAGTCAGCGTTGGTGTGCGAAGAGGGGAGGGTTTGTTGCTGCTGCTGCACTTGGCAATCGGCTGCTGTTTATATGTGCATTGTGTGCGTGTGAGTGCGAGTGTGTGTGTTGGTGTTTGTATGTAAATAAGTGTACGCAAAACTTCATGCAGTGCTGAAGGAATGGGAACGAGCACGAGACTACTTCGGCTAAAGTATTGAGTAGGGGATGGGGAGGGGGGTTTGGGTTATAAGGAACACACGCATCGCATCGCGTCAACATCGGCGCAACAAAGGGACGTGTAAACAACTCGAACTCGAACGCGGCTGCATCAGTGCTCCCCACAAGTGACGATATAACAATAGCTAATACACACTTTGGCACGCCGAACTCGGCACACCCTGTGTTCATTGATGTACTATTTTTATTTGAAACCACACACATGTAATAATACAACAGTTGTGAACATATTTTTGTGCTGTAAGCTCATAGGGTTGTCATCTAACTCCGCGGATAGGGTATACAATAGTATAAAAAACGGCATCTATGCATTTTCGTTGAGGCGTGGCGCGGCAGACAGAGTGGCGTCAAAAGTTCGGTCGGTTTGGTGGAGCACATGTATGTAAGTTTTACCAGGGCTGGGGAGGGGATGGACCTGTTATGAAAACACAAGAGAACACACAGCCAAAACCACTTGGCACGGCCCGCACCTCGTTGTAGCTCCAATGGTAAATGGTCGACAGTTTGATATGCGGTTTGGCAGCGCCAGCAAAAATATCAGCACAAGCGCCAGTTGCTGCTGATTTAATTTTTGGGCAACCAGGGCCAGTCCCAGTCTCAGTCCCAGGTCCAGCGAGCCATGGCCGACTTTCTAGCTTTGGTTGCTAGTATACGCTTTGGGTGGTTTTCTATGATGTTATTTTTTTACCCTGAACCCATCAAATATTTAAAAAGGGTATAATGGTTTTGTGCAAAAGTATGTAACAGGCAGAAGGAAGCATCTCCGACCCCATAAAGAGCTAGAGACTTCAGATTTTGAATATAAGTTCTCCTATACCATACGCAGAACAAGTTTGTTTCAAGTTATCGATAACTATTCTGGTTTCCGATATACGCATGTAATCGACTACAAAAAAAACCCGAATTTGGAAAATGTAAAAATGGGGGTTGAAATAATGGGTAACGATAGAACTTTTCTAAAAATTTCGTCCGAATCGGTTAAGAACCACCGGAGATATTTTATATTAAAGTAAAGTCTAGAAAAACTGCACTACTGCAAGTCATTTTAAAACACGGGTATTCAGGGTATCTTTTAGTCGGGATTTCTCGACTAAAGCCTTCTTACTTGTTTTTTTTTTGCGAGAAGAACTCGTCATATGTTTACAAGCAAATACGCCACATCATCAAGCAAGCAAGGCATGGCAAGCAGGGGGAGAGGAGGTAAGTGAGCAAAGTCAGGCTGTAGCTTTTGGCCAGGTTCAGTTTATAGTTTTTGTGGCACATCTTGTTAAGCAGTTGTGAGCGAATTCGGTTTCGGATTAGTTGGTAAAGGGAGCGGGAAGAGGGGACAATAAGTTGGAATTGGAATTCGCTTTGATCTTTTCGCACTTTTCAAATGTTTGGGAAATCTGTGTAAAGGCATGAATCGCTTTTCGGAGAACCAATAAAAAATTAATGGCAGCATTTGTAGCTGTTGTTGTGGCTGCCGTCTGTTATTTGTTTTTTAAATTTTCTGTTTGATAAAGCGCGCCACAAACAAAATGGGTGGCAAAAATACTAAAATGCCCAATAAACGCCCTCGATGTGCAACTAGTTCTGGGCAACTTGCCCCCAACTTGCCGCACCCGATCCGGTTCGGATGAGTTCGTTTCGTGCAGCAGTTGCTGCTGCTGCTAGCTGATTTACATTTGATTCGATTTCAAGCGGAAATCTTTGGCAATTGCAGATTAATGCCCTGACAGCTGCCTGCCTCGCTTTCAAGCTGGGTTGCAAAGCCAAGGCGGAAGCTGCCTGTGGCTGCTGCTCCTGCTGGCATCTCAGGTGTCAGGATACTTTACGCTGATTAGATAAGCATTTGGGGAAAATGTGTTAAGCTTTGTTTGGCTTTTGTTTTTCCGTGCGCCACGTGAAGCGCCTTTAAAGCCAACTTTCTGCGGGCCAACTGCAGGCGGGCTAACAGCCATCGCAAATGGCATTTTTATTGAGCCATTAAAATTTTTCGGCCTCGACTCAAGTGGCTCTGGTCTAGTGGGGGGATGCTGCGTTTCGAGCGATATGGATACGAATTTCGGATTGGGGCCCTTACATTTTGATTAACGTGCGTTGATGCCAATGTTGTTCTTTTTTTTTTTTGGCTGTTTTCTTGCCCACAAAAATGCCACCTAAGGGGATAAAGTTGTGAAATATTTTTGGGATTTGTGCGGCTTAGGTGAATTTAACCACCCACACCCAATCCCTCTGCTTGCTGTAGGTGATTAGGCAGCAATCCATATTATATATATATATATTTTTTTTATTTTTTTCTTTTGGTCAACAGCAACAATAACAAACTGCGGCCATTTTGCGGCTTAAGATTTATGTACATATTTGTTTGTTGTTCCCGTTTGGCTCATTTGGCTCATTAGCTGCATTTCAAAGTCGCTGTCTCTAGATCCCGCCCCAATGTCCTGGAGGCGCGTGCGTGTGTCTTATCACACGAATGTCATTACGCACCTTGCCGAGCCCATAACTTTAAGACCCTTTCCCCGAAATGTGCGAATGTGAATGTGAATTGTGAATGCGAATACGTGAGTTCTGCAAGTTATGTGCGCGTAAGTGAATGAAATTACCGTAAGGCATTTAAGCAATGCAAGAGAAAGGCGCTCCGAATAGATACATAAATGACAATGCCAGAGACAGGCAACAACAACAACAGCCCTTCTTCTGCTCTGGCAGCAGCAATTTTAGCCACAAAACGTTTAAAGACGCAGCTCAGCTCACTTGGCATATAAAAATCCTGTCAGCCTCAGAGGCTGTCCTGTCTGCCTCCTCCAACTCCTGCCTGATGCTCCTGCCTGATGCTGTTGCTGGTGCCTTTTTCTAAAGGCGCGCGCTTATCGTTTTGACAGGAATATCTGCGCTTTCTAAATGCCGACGCCGTCGTTTATGATGCTTCTGCTGCGCTTACGATTGAGTTTTTCAACACCCCCTTTACCCCACCACCCACCACACACCACTTCTCAATGCCATGCCGTAAAAACGTGCTGTGCCTGGTTGTTACTTTAATGGCTTTTACTCCCCACGAATCCCAGAGTCGTCAAGCGAATTATGGAAGCTGCTTTTCTTTTGCCGTCGTTGTCGTTGTCACCATCGTCTTCTGCTTCTTCTTCTTCTTAGCCAGGGCTTTGTTTTTCAGCACTTTTGCGTGCCTGCGTGTGTATTTAATAGTCTGTGTGTGGTTTAACATTGACTGCCTGGTTATATTGCGACCCACCTATAGCCTAAATACATTTATAAAGACAGCCCAAGAGTTGCGCCTCCTGTTTTTGGTAATCCTCTATAAAAGGGCTGCGATAACTGCTGTGGTTTACCTGCTCTATTGCCAGCCAAGCAATTCGATTATCGTGTCAAATTTTAATTACTCAAATTACAATTCGGCTTACTTTTGTGCCAAGTTGTCAACGCTGTTAAAGCTCTGCAATACTAGGTCATTAAACATCTCACCGACATCTTCTTTTTCTGGGGGAAGCACTCAAAACAGGCAGTTTGTGAATTTATAAGCCCCTCTTAAACAAGTTGACTTGTACAACTGTCCAGGGATGGAAATCTTAACATAGCCGTTCAATAACAATCGATATGCTAAACAGTGGCGGATTTACCGATTTGCCGCCTGCAGGCTTTTCAGTTTTTGCAGCCTCAATTGACCTCTGAAATTCATAATTCAGATCCTTTACTATTTTCACAGTTAAGAATTATAAACAAATCGTTTTTTAAGCAAAGAAAATCTCTTTTTTGTACTACTTTTGAGGAAAGTAAAGGTATGTCTTAATACTATATAATAGTTACGTAATATGAACAAAGCTTACACAAAAACTGTACATTCGTGGAAAGTTGATATACATTACTTAGTATACTCATTATCTGTTAGTATTTAATACATTACAATAACTTTTTGCGGGACTTTGAATTTGCAAAATCATTAATTATATCGTTGTATTTCATCTTGTTCACTACTTTTGAGTCCATTGATAAAAGAGCTAAAGCGTTTAGCTTTTCTTGACTCAAAGCCGATCGAAGATAGGTTTTTACTCTCTTCATGTATACATATGCAAATTAGTGAAAACACAATTTAGAGGAATTTATCATAAAAAAAAACTCGCTGTGAAATTAAAACCATCGGTTTTCGAGTAAAATACAGCCTACTCAGCCTGCTGGTAAATCCGCCACTGATGCTAAAGCATACATCTTTCTTCATTCCTTTCCAGTCATTAATCGATTTGCAATGCTTGCCAGTGTATCATATCATTATCAACTAACTTTGAGGATAGTACTATTATATCTGGCTGCTGTCATCTCTGGTTTTAAAATTATCAAAGAAAAACGATGAGGTGGTAGTAGCTACTATCCGGAATGGATGGTGTGCGTTAGGCTTTTAATATGCCTAGATTGACGTCGATTATGCACGCACTATTTATAACGCGCCTTTTGCTCAAGTATCCTTGCCATGACGTCTGTATCCTAATGAACGCCTTTTTACAGCATACGCTTCGAGATGCCAACCACACAAACCCGAATCCCAAATCCAACCCACTTACCACCCACTTCGAATTTGCGCTGACATTGATTGATTATAAATCGGCATACATTGCAAATCTAAAGCGCACACAATAACAAAACTGTTTCTGTTGCTGTTGTTGCTTATCCTTTGTGAATTGTTGGCGCTGCGGTTGCTTTTGTTTGGCCTGTGACAGCTTTTAATCTAGCCTAGCACAACGAGCCAACTGCGTTGCCAGCAGCAGCAGCAACAAAAGCAACTAAAGTGCCCGCCCCAAAACAGAACGGCAGATACAAAGACAGACGGACATATGTATATACATATTTGAAAATCACTTTAGTTCCATACATACATATTTACTCGGACACAGTGCCTGAGACTTTAGCCAGTTGTCATTCTCTAATGGAGCTGCGGTCCAGGGCGCTAATGATGTGGTTTTCTCTTGGCTAACGCTGCGTATGCTTGATCACAAAAGATAATGCGTTCAAAACTGGCCCGTTTTTGATTTGAATTGCTTTTCGTCGTCAATTTGAAAGTACGAATGTACAATAGTCGACTTTATGTTCTGTGCTGTCTGGCCTATATAGGTTGCTTGGCGCCATTTTACGTTTGCAAAACAAAAGTTATGGCCCAATTTTCTATCCACCCCCGACCCCCCCCTTCACAAAAAAAAAAAAGAGAGGGAGCACGGTCTTGTAACAAGTGGGACATTTGCCAGTTGCTGCTGCTGCTGTTTCTGTTGTTGTTATTGGTGTTGCTGTTGCTGTCGATGCTGCTGGCAGCAATAAAAACAAGAAAAAAAAAATGTTTACTTCGGAAGGCGCCATCCTTTTTATTTTTATATATTTTTACTGTTGTTGTTTGTTGCCTTTTTGCCTTTGGCTTTAACTTGGACGGACTTTTGCCTTTTGCCCCCTGTCCGAGTTTTATGCGTAAATCGGCATAAGTATATGTGTACATAATACGATACACACTTACACATACAAGTATAAGAAGTTGGGGGCGACTGTTCTATGATAATTTTAAGCAACAGCAACAAACGCACACAATCAAAAAAAAAACAAGGACAACAAGGACAACAACAACGGCAACCATCAGCAAAGTCAATTACGTGGCGCTTTCACAAATCTTTGCGTAGGCATTTTGAAAGACAGTATGTTGTTGTTGTTGTTGTTGTGGGGTTGGCATTCAGCCATTGCAAATTAATAGAGAACACACTTACACACACACGCACACACACACACACACACACACACTCGCATAAAATGTAATGTCATAAGTGCCTGAACCTAAAACACTCCGCTTAACATTTACCACTCATATCGTTGCCGTACTTCTCGTAATAGAAAAGTGCCCGCCCCTCCCCGCTCCTTCTTCTTTTCTTGTGAAGTGGGAGCGCAAAAGATGCGGATTAGTTATGCTTTTGGTTCGAATTCCAGGACACAAAGAGGGTGGTAGTAGTTGTATATTTAATTCCCTGGTTATGCATGTACTGTAGTTTCCTAGCTATTTAACAGCTGCATTCATGGACGCACAAATTGGCAGACAACGCTAAAAGGATTTGCTGTAACTGTTGCTCGTGTACTACATGTGGATACGAGGAGCTTAGAGTAGTTGCAGAGGATTGCTTATTTGTTTGTGCCAAGTCAGCAAACATCAACAGCAGCAACAACAACAATCGTTGTTACATCCCTAAGCAGCAGCTGCTTCTCAACTAGATGCCTTCACTCTCACTCCTTTCAGTAGTTACTGTTATTTACAGAAGATTCTTTAAAACAACTGAACCATCTAATTGTCAGGTTAAACCGCATGAGCAAAGTAAATCCTAGATAGACCAAAACGCAGCCTATACGCTCTCTTGTTGCTTGTTGTTGAGAAGATCCCAGCAATGAATAGCCAGCTTAGCCCAAATGGAAGCTGTCCCAGTCCGAGTTTCAGCCTCCACATTTTGTGCTAAAAACTGAAATTAGGGGTGGCAAAAAAGTGGGTGGCAGGAGGGTGGGGAAAGGGCTTTGGTTTTGGCTTGACAGTCGCATTAGTGTGCCCTTCTTACGCGCCATAAAATTTAAAAGCGAGCAAAGCATTTTAGCTCTGGTGCAATTTATTAGGCCGGCTCATCGCGGCGCGTAACAATTGCCTTCATCTGTTGATAAATCCTTGGCATGGCACCAACTAAATTGAAAATATATTGTGTGTGTGTATGTGTGTGTGTGGGTGGGTGAGGTAAAAGGTGGACCCTGACTCCGGGACCAAGGCAATGAGAATGTGCAGCCAACTGTGTCGCAGTTCTAATTATCCACGCACATGTCTCCGCCAACGCCAGAGACAGAGTCAGAGACGGAGACGTTGAGCTGAGGCTTTAAGAGAACACACACACACACACACAGAGAGAAGGATTCCTTTTTGGCGACAATGGTATCGAGCGCGCTTCCGCTTCTGTCTTTTATGCAACTGCATTGGCCGCCCGCTGCTAGCGGCATTCAAAACAGCAGCCAACAGACAGAAGCCAGTTTCAGTTTTCTGTTTCCAGGCAGCCAGGCAGTCAGCTCACCAGCTGTGCAGCTGCCTCCGCATCCAAAGTGGCACGAAAGTTATGAATTTTAAACATTTTGTGCCAGCAAAAACGCCCCTGCAGCCATATCCATATATTTTTGTGCAGTGTCTTCGCTACTGCAGATTTATAGCAACTCTGGGCTGGCAATTCTTAAAAAAAGGTACAAAACGCATACAACTTTATTATTAAATTTTAAGGTAGTTAAATTCATACAAAAATACTTTGTCCTTTATATAATCATCTTTGCAGTTGAATGTATCTTATTTGGCAGTGTGCGAAGTTCGCCAGATGTCCACATCGGTTTGCAGACATTTCCTGTACCTGTAGTTGGTCAGACCGATGGAGTACATTGGGTTGGATGCCTTGTAGAAGTGCAGGCCTCGTCCAATCTTAATAATATACCCATTGCTTAAGCTATAAAAAAACACAAAAGCATCAATAGATAAGATAAGTCAGTGCATAATCTCCGATTGCTTGCTTACAATATTTTACGATCGTGTAGAGTGTCTTCATACTTAATGTAGAAGGCGATCTGTCTGCGCTCCAGATCGGCTTTAATTTGCCCCATATTTGTTCTCTGCTGCTCCAAGTTCTCCATGTCCTTTTTGGTTATCAAGCGAAAGTACTTTAACTCCCTGCAATTTGTCACAGCTAGTTCCAAGAAACGTATCAGGTTTTGGTACTGCGAAAGCGGTAACAAAATTGTTGAGTTTGCAATTAACAAAGGGGGGAAAAAACGAACCTGATAGTTTTTGTTCATGTAGGGCTCCTCGAGCATTATTTCAACGGTCTCCTCGGTCATATACTTTCCAAATATCTGATTATAATCACATTCCGTGTCGTTCTCCTCGATCGACAGGTGGGTAACCACCTCGCCCAACATCAGCTTTCCATTCACTCTCGCCTTAATCGCATCCGCCCGGTCCATATACTCCTTGATCCGAGTTAGGAAACCTTTCTTTTTCACCTCATCCGGTTCCGTACTTACAAAAGACATAAGCTGCGCAATGCCATCTTGATAAAGAGTTTGCGCCTCCAAAATTCTTCCACTCTGATCGCATTCGACGGCGCGTATCAAAAGTGCCTTGGCTTGTAGTGCAGAGCTCATTGTCATGCATGCCCTACAGATCTGATCACCATATAATAATATATAAGGCGATTTGTTGGCACTTTAATTTTGTTGTGATTGCAAACCAAGCCGCAGATTGCTTAAGTTGAGTAATCAGCTGTTAGGTGTGGCTGCCTGTGATAAAAAAATACCAAATGCAAAAATACCACAAAACTACAAATAATAATAAAAGATAGTTGCGTCATTTTTTTGAGTTTAGAAAGCGTAACATTCATACAAAGAGTATATTATTAAAAAAAAACAGATATTATGTGTCAAAATTTAACTGAAATGTTCTCTTGAAATACTTATATTCCAAGACTTATCTTGAATTAAAATACCGGAAACGGTCACGAGTCGTGTTTTTATGAAAGCCGTTGGCATTTGTATTTATATTAAAGTAACCAAGTAGCTTAGTCTTCAAATGTCATAAATATTCACTTTCCGTTTTATGTTTATGCCACTTACAAGCAATTACCTGAAAACGAAAGCGTTTTATCGTTAGCAAGCAGTCAGGAGCAGTCGGTATCCCCGTTGTCCTCTTGGTCCTCTCTCACCGGACACAGGATACTCGTAAAGAAATTGAATTTCACTAAGCCAAATATTAATTTATTTGTGTTTTCATTTCTTGCGCATTGGCAGGTGATTGACCACCACCTTCAGGGGGTGAAGCTGCCCGCAATGCTTTGCTCTGTGGCTTTGCGCATCCAATCGAAATCGAACTGGCCCTCAGAATGTTTGCTGTTGCGCGTGTTTTTGGGTGACTGCTGTCCAGTACTTTTATTTGTGTCATAAATTTTAAGCCATTTGGGAGCTGTGAACAGGAACGCGACGTCAGCTTAGGGGCGAATTTTAAATGTTTTTGTACCCTCTATCCAAAAAAAAGGGGCAAATTTATGCAACAGACAGGAGTTAAAACATCTCTACTCCACTGCCAAAACTAAACCGATTTAAGTGAGTTATTTTAGTCAAGGTTCTTCAACACAAGACAGAATGCTATTCATTTAAAAATGTTCAAATGTTCCCTTAAATGTCGTGCTTAGCCAAAAGCTGTACCGATGTTTTTGACTTTGTTTCATATAAATATTTCCCCAGTATTTAACATTTGCTCACTGACAAAAGCTGTTTGTCGATCTTAACTTAATTGTTGCATACTTTCAGGCTGGCGATAGAAGGATAAGGCTAGTGTGTTGTTGTTTAGTTTTCGCTTTTTCTGCACTAATACTAGCTACTCAATTGCCACTGTAGACTAACTTTTCTTAGGGAATTAACTGAATTGTATCTTGTAAAACACAAATTCAAGAGGGCTAAAGCCAAAGCCGAAGCCGAAGCCGTATGGGCTTCATGCCTACAGCAGCTTCTTCACATGTCACCCAATAATGCGCCTTGATGTGCGAAGCCACTTGCCAAGCGAAAGGACGATGTGGAGGGAGGTTGAGGTTGGGTCGCCTTTCGTCTCGGTTGGGCCGGGCTGGGCCGGGCCGGGGCAATGGTTAGCTCATATTACGGGTATCTTGGCGCCAGCTTTTTATCGACGATTATTTTCCTTATATTTGTAAATGTGTGTTAGTGCGTGTGTGTGTGTGTGTTGATGTTGTTGTTTTTTTTGTGCGTTCAATATTTGCTTGCTACTGCTACAATTCTCTCATTCTGACTGTGCTTCCTTCTTCTTTTTTTTCCGCCACTTTTGCAGCCTTTCCTCGTTGATTTTTATTTGTTTCTCTTTCAATTTATTTTGCCATTTCGTTTTCCTTTCTGCTGTCATTGTTGTTGTTGCCATTTTCATCGCTTTTATTACAAATACAAGCAAACACACACACACACACACACACACTGACACATGTGGCAAGCTCTAACATTGTGTGTCCTTCACAGCGCGCTGTGCGTGTCGCTGTGTGTGTGTGTGTGTGTGTGTGTGTGTGTGTCTGTTTGTTTGCTACTAAATGTGCGCTCAGTCCGCCACTCATTTATGTCGTCGATGTTGACACCCCGCCCCCCCTGCCCTCTACTCACACTAACACACATTTGGCGATTCGGCTGCTTGAAGCCTTGTTCGTTAACGTTCAGTTCAGTTTTTCCACTTGATGCTATTTATGTTTGCTTCCATTTTTCAAGAAGGATCAAAATTTATATTGGCTAAAAAGTCCCTTGAGAGCTTTCAGCTTCGCTCTCTCACACACATTTACAGATGTAACAAATTGTAACACAATCGTAACTGTTTATTCGGGGGCCGGGCATCCCAAATCATAACCTCATGAACTTTCGAGTCATCCGTATACGTAGTATGTACGGTAAGTAAGTAAGTAAGTAAGTAGCCAGCCGCCATGACACTCGCCGGCCTGGTCCTTGGTCTTTAGTCTTTAGTCCTTGCTGCTGGTCCTCAACTTGATGTAGCCAGCAATTGAATTGAGCTGCAATTGTTTTGATTTTTGGCCCCGGGGCCCTCGTTTTATCCACATACTCAAACACACACTCACATGGGATAAGCATCTACACGTATCCTTAGATTCTCATCGCATCCTGCTGGTTATATACCATATATGAGCTTTTTCGTATTTATCGCCGCTCTTTCGTCAAGTGTGCAAAATGTAATAAACAATCGACGCTGCTTTATGGCAGCAGCATCTCAATTTATGTTGGTCGCCCCTTTTAAAGGTAACTCAGTCCGACTCACTACCGACCATAGTAGAAGCCAGAAGTCCTGGCCCTCGCCATTGGCATCGACTTTGTTCTCGTCTTGGCCTTTGTCTCCCTTTTGTTGCGCGTCAGTTTCCAAATTAAGCACACAAATTGATGATGTTAACAATGACGATACGAAAATTGACTTGCTGCATGACTGGCAAACAAGTTTTTGGCGGCCAAGCGAAACGCACAGGACTCAGGACACAGGACACAGGAGAGCTGCGGGCACTGCGGTGGTGCTACCACGGCCAAAATGAAAATGGAAATGGGAAATGGCAATGGCAATGGGAATGTGAATGGCAATGGGAATGGGAAACTATCGCAGCCATATTTCATATTTCGACCAAAATGGCTTTAATGTTTTCACATTTGCTTTGTTGGCTTTGACGGACGCCACTCACCCACCACTCACCCACAACTCACCCACCACCCAGTGGCATGATGCCACAGCCACTGGCTCGACAAATCAATTGAAAACTGACAGTTGTGACTAAACGGCGCATATTTCCTTGACATCTGTGTGTGTGTGTGTGTGTGTGTGGGAGTCTGTGTGTCTGTCCCATTATGTACCCGCCAGTATTGGCAACTAGTTCAGAACTAGTCTAGAACTAGTTGCAAAGTGGAAATAACTATTTCTCGCTCGATTGCTTTTCATTGCCAACAACTGTTTAGTTTTACATGCGGATGTCCTACGAGGGCAACTAGTTCTGCTTAGCATTACCTTAAACTAGTTCTATAGGGTCAAAAGTAGAACTAGTTACCAACTGACTACTTTGGGCCAAAACTAGAACTAGTTGCAAAATAAATAGTTGAGAACTAGTTGCAAAATAGCTAGTTGAGAACTAGTGGAGTTTTGGAACTGACTACAAAGTGAACTGGCGGGACTATGTACGGTGTATCTGTGTATTTGGGTTTGTGTGCGTGTGTGTGTGTATGTGTCTGCGTTTCATGCATATTTCTGTATTGGATTTCAGTCCATTACGCGCAGGAGTTTGGGAATTGGATATTGGCTTTTATATGGATATATATGGATATGTATAAGTGTGCAGGGCCTGTTGCCTTTCAGTTTTGTTTTTTTTTTTTTTTTGGGTTTTTTTTGGCTCTGTTTGTGCATTAACGAAATTCACGCACGCTAGAGGCTAAGAAAATGTCAGGGGCTTGATTTATCCTGTCCAACGCTGCGCTGCGTGTTTGGCCACAATCAATCGATTGTCGTTCAGGGCGTGCCTAGGCTCAGGACGAAAACTGCCTGCACCCAGAACCAGCAACAACAACAGCAACAATTACTATGTATGCGAAGATACCAATAGGAAATAGGAATTGGAATTGGAATAGGAATTGGAATCGGAACGGGCAAAGGCAACCAAGCAAAGGCAACAGCTGAGCGCACAGGGCGATAATTAAAATCCGTTACGCGCCCTGTAATTAGTTGGCATAGTCAAAACACAACTCCAACACACACACAGCTCCATTCATATCCGGCAGGTACACAATATATGTATGCTATCTATTTTTATGGACATGTGCGTAAGCGATCCGTGCGAAAAATGGGCGCTTCGCGGCAATTACCTTCAATCCAAAACAGCTCGAAACAGATTCATCAGCTGCGATAAGCGACTGAGTTTATATCGTAGTGGTATAGTATACGCCTACGCACCTTTGGGGCGTCATGCAAATCAGTTTTACTTGGCCAACACACACACACACACACACACACACACCCAAACACTCATGCGTAATGCCCGCTAAATAACACCATTTGACCTGACGGCTAGACGTAAAAAAGGAGAATAAAAAGAATGAGAAGGAAACTCAACTAACTGCGCCACACATGCGAGGGTCGTTCCTAAATACCAGAAACATGTAAGTATGTTATACCACACCCATAACATGGTCAAAACCAGATAGAAATTAATTTCCGTCTAGTGGCCTTGGTAGGGAATAGGTTTTTTAGACAACTCAAAATTAGTTATGTCTAAGGTTCATATAATTTTTACTCTTAAGTTAAATGTCACTTGTTTCTAAGAAAGCCCTCGCTAAGCGTATCTAGAGTTGTAGTAGAGTCCAGGAGCTAACCGGATCTGGCCAAGTTTATCATTGCGTTGCAAAATGTGAATCGGAACATCCGCTTCTAAATGCCAGGCATACTATTCCTCAGAGCCACCCCCCAAGAGCTACCTATGCTACGTACTTATGCAATGGGGTTACATTCGGTTGAAGCCATCATCATCATATGGTGTGGCTAAATTGAAATTGAAATTGAAATTGACCAAAGCTGCGAAAGAAATGCCAACGCCAACGCCAACGCCTTCCAATGCCAATGCCTTCCGCAGCTTATGTAACGCTTATATAATTTTGCCGCCACTTTCGAGATTTATAAAATTCGTTAGCTTCGTTTTTTTTTGTTTTTTTTTGCTGCTGTCTCTTCTTAGCTGCTTCGTTTTAAGCCAGCTGGACGGCGTTTCATTATCAGGGGGTGTCACGGGGGGGCAGAAGTGTGCAATGTAAATAAATGGATAGGAAGAAATCAACGTTAAAATAAATGACACTAAAACTGGAGACAGTGTTTTTGTTATTGTATTTTTTTTTTGCTTTTTTCGTCTATGTATTTTTTTTGTTTTTTCTGCCAGTCTTTACTGTGCTAATGTTGTTGTTGTTTCTCTTTGCGCTGGCTTGCTCTTCAATTGGCTATTAAGCAAATTGATTCAGTTAAATTTATCTTAATGCAATCTCCGCTCGTCCAACCGTCCCACCACTGCCACCCCACACCCCCGCCCCCTCGGTTGGCTAGATAGTGCATAATTTGAAGGGCATAGTAAACAAGGCAACAATTCACGCGCAACAAAAGCAAGATACACGTACTTGTAGATACAACAACACACACAGTCCGACACATGCCAACGACAAAGAAGACGAATACAAAAAGAATCCAAATCCTACACAGTCACAGTCAGATTCCACAAAGCCACAGCCACAAAGCAAAGTCCCAATGCCAATAGCAATCCCAGGACCTCAATTGAGAGCCTACCATTTCTGGCCGCGGGGATAACAACAACAACAACAACAACAACAGCGACAACAGCGACAGCGACGTCGACCATAAACCGCTCGAAGCGTGAAAAACAAGGGTGAACGTGGAAAGTTACAGAAAAAAAGCATTAGAAAATATATCTCGGATGGCTTAAAAAGCGCGCTGTTGATTGTTTTGCTGGATAACGGCAGCCAAAAACGGCTAACCAAACCCTGTTGCCAGTTGCCCCATTCCCATTCCCAATCCCATTCCCAACCCATACGAAATTCCAGTGACTTTGTTGTCGCCATTCTAGTATGATGGCATCGCCCCAAGGGTTGCTCATCCGTTGGCAAACTACTATTTTTGGTATATGTGTGCCACTGGGCAATCTATGGCCGGGTAAATAAGCCATCTCGTCTAAGGAGGAGGACAATCTACGAAAAACATCGCATAGAGTCCTCCTCCTCCTTATGGCCGTTGTCCTCGTGCCATTGATCGGGCCATAAACAGCATTTCTGCCCTCATAGGCAAATCATATAAATTATGCTCAATTTTTTGTTGCTGTTGCCTTTTAATAAGCATAAAACCTTATGATATGTGAAAATATGCGCAACAAACAACAGCAGCATCAACAACAACAACAACAACAACAACAACAACGACGACGACGACACAAACAACGACAATAACACATAACAACAAGTTTGCTTACTGCGCGAAATTTAAGATTTCTGAAAGTTTTAAGGACTTAAATTTGGAAAAGTATGTAGTGATTTCACCACCAGCGAACTAGTGCTCAGTACTACAGGGATATATAAGTTTCAGTTAGTTACACTTTTTTTTTAGAACAATGAGAGAAAAGAAAGCCGAGTTATTAAATCCACCGCTTTTTATTTGATTTCACTTGAGATTTTCTGTAATAATTTATGTTGATTTCTTTTTAAACTGCCATTGCTCACAAGCCAGCATTTCAAATAGCTTGACGTTCTTATTGACAGCTACTTATTGAAGTAATCTATTGCAAAGCCCAACTGAAAATCGCCCCATTATCCCAGGCTGGATATCTGAGCAGCTTCCCAGTTTGAAAGCTTGTTTGGTTTATTTCTTCTCTCGTTTGCTTCTTAACAGTAAAAATAAAGCTTGAATAAAACGCACTTTGCAAGTATTTTTTTATACATTTTTTCAGATTTTTATTTTGTATTTACTATGTTTTGTTTGTTCGTTTTTCTCATTTACTACGCAAGTTGTTTTGCATTCATCGCATTTTTATTTTCATGTATAAATTTGTCATGTGTTATGAAAATATAATATAATATACTTATGTACGTTTTATGTTTAATGTTTTACAGAATGCTTGGCTTTTTCACTTGTTGTTTTCATATTTTGTTTTGTTTTTTCTTTGCTTTTGTTTTATAAGTAGTTAGTAACTATGCATTAAACTTTGCCATTGCTTTTGTGTTACTCGTATTTGTATTGCTTTTATGTTTATATATGTATGTATTTATGTGTGTGTATGTATGTGTGGCGGTTATTATTATTATGTGCATATATGTATGTATATATCGAGTCTATAATGCTGGGTTATAGTTATACAAATTAATTTGGTTCAAGTACAAAATATATTCGCTGTACTCAATACCCACCATAATAGAAGAAACCACGCATCGAACTGAAGACATTTTTTGTATTGTGTATATATTTTAAATTCTTGATGTTTTTGTGTGTACTAAGTAAGCGGTTTAATTTCAACAACTTAGCATTAATTATGGAAACGCGAAACGATTTGTTTTTGTTTTAATCGAAATTGACCATTTTGCAAATTGACTTTTGAAGGCAGCTGCCAGTTAACGGACCTCATTTCGAATGTATTGTATATTGTTGTAATTTGCATTTAACTATTCGAATGTTGATTGTCCTTTGATTAAACTGGCGTGCCCATTCAGGTGATTGACAGCCTGTGCCTGGACGTGTTTGTGTTGTGTCTGTGTGTGCTCGTGTCTCTTGATGTATGTCTGTATGTACATGAATGTCATATACACAATATATATAAAATGTATAATGTATAATGTATATATATATCATCGCATAATAAACGCATTTCCCGTGTATATAAGTAATAATAATCATAATAATAATAGTTTCGCTTATGTAAGCATATTATGTTTGTTGTTTTTTTTTTGTTTTTTTCTTTCCTTGCAATCAATACAAAATACAATGCAATGCAATAAAATACATAAGTAATATATGTTTTATTTGTTTGTATATCGGACTGTGTGTGTTTTCTTTTGTTGTTGTTTTTGTGGTTTTTGTTCTAGGTACAAATGGCTTACTAAGGTGCTGTTTGTCGTACTCTAATTGTAAGCTTACTGTGTTTACTTTTGTTGTTCTTGTTAATAATAATAAGTAATTGCAACGCTACTTTTCTACAATGCTACATTTTACTTCTGTGTGTGTGTATGCTTATGTGTGTGTTTGTGTATCTGTGCACTAAATACAAGTTAAAATGATTTATTTCTACGCTGTAACTCTTCATCAACTATATATGTATGTGTGGCTCAAAATAGTAGTAGATATTGCTTGTCTGTTTCGTTTTGTAGTAATAGTAGTAAGTATATGTACTAAATCTATCGCAACAATGCACCTATGCAAAAACATAAGATGAGTTTTTATTTTCGTTGTATAAAGTACATCAATTGGTCTCGTCAAAAGCAGCACAAAAGTTGCGATAACAATATGCCAAAAAACAATTCTACCGTTATATATATAAATATATATAGTATATGTATATTGGTAACTAATAATCGTTTAATCAATTCATTATGCAGCTAAATCCAAAATCGCTACGGCTTATTTATTTACTTTAATATATATTTTTGTTTTTTCGATTCGATTCGTTTCAATTTTAATTAATATTTCGCTTGTTGCTGGTAAACTAAAAGCTAAATTTGTATTCATATATGTATGTATGTAGTATGTAAGTATGTATGTATGTATATAAGTTTCTTATTATGCTATACTGTATAGTGCATAAATATTTTGGTTTCGCTTACTTATCGCAATAGTTTAACGAATTCCAAATATTTACTCATAGATACATGCGCTATAATACTTTTTTGGTTACCTTACTTGTAATGCCCTATTGCTCATTGCTCATTGTTCATTGTTCGGTTTCTGTTTAGTTTAGTTTAGTTTAGTTTATTATTGCTGTTTTGCTTTTCGTTGTTTTTCTCAATTGTGTTTATTACTTTGAGTACTCGTACCATATACAATACAATAGATGTAAATAAGTTATTCTTTTTCTCATAATATATTCGAAGTGTTAAGTCTTTTATTTTGGTTGTTGTTCTTCATCAATTTCATTTTCATTATTTTGTATTTATGAATTAATAACTTATATATTTTTTTTTTCGTTTTATTCGTGTTAACGTGCTAAGTCTTTTTTTGTTTAATCATTGCATTGTTGCTCATTATTTTTACATAATTTTTTGTTTTCACTACGTGTTTTTTTTCTCGTTTTTTTTTTTGCTTTATATATTAGTAGAACTGCGGTCTATAAATAATAAATCATAAATTCTAATAATACTTTTAAAAAAATCCTTTGTACAGACCCATGCAAATTAAATTGTGAATTGTGGAGAATTTAATGTGCGGCACTCTCTTATATTACCAATCTGGGGTTGCACAATGAGCGGGGGGTAGGGGTCGAGTTGAGGGGTTGAGACACGCGCTGACGCAGTTGGCGTCTAACTTACTTTTTTGTGTTACTTTATTACATTTCCCTTTGTTTGGGTTTTCCTAACGAGCGCTCGTTAAAATGCATTGACACAAAAAGGACAACATTGTCAGCGAAGAAGGGAGGGAAGGAGGGAGAGGGTGGTCAGCAACAGATAATGGAAACAATGGATCATGAACCTAATGCTACCAAATACTGAATTCAACAATTGTAAGTCGTATTTAAAGTTGCGCTGGTTCCAATGATATACAACTATGTGATTAATAGTATGCTACTATGCTAAAAAATTTATCAACTTTAACAATTTTTTTTTCATTTCTTTTTAACAATTTTCCATGATCCTTATTATGTTGGACGAACCTATAACATGTGTGCGTGGTTGACGAAACCTATCAAACCAAATGAAAACCATAAAACGGGCACTTTTTGAAAACAAAAATGTAACCGCGGATTTGTTGGAGTAAAGCTTTTCCAAATATCTCATTTATAGGTATGTATATAGTATGTATATCTAAATATTGCTTGTATATGCTTATACTATGTATGCAATTTATGTACTACGTGTTTTTTTTTGGTTGGTTATTAAAAATTTAAAAATTTGAAAATATTCTCTTGCTTTGGACAAAAGTATCTCAAGTTATGCTCTATGTTTACAACTACCTTTTATTGCTTCTCGATACACGTTATGCTATTTATAGTTTCCTGGAGCTCATTTCGATAATTCGATTTTGTTTTTTGTTTTTGGTATTTCTGTTTGTTTATCAGTTGAGCAAAATGAATAAATTTGTGATTTTCTTTGTCATTTACTATATTCTTGTAAGTCAGCTGTCATCTTGGTAATTGTGTATGGGAATATCACAATATTCGAATTGCTTTCGGTTCTTGTTCTGTTTTTCTGTTTTTATTTAATTTTTTTTTAACCTGGTTCTGTATATACTCTAACATAAGCAACGCTCCTCCAAATAATCTTACTCAGCATAATAATAAGTGGTCTAGTTTTGTCGTATTAAACCCAAAATATATTACAAATGTCAAAAATAAAATAAATTGCAATTTGTTGGCAAAATAAAAACAATTGTTTTGTGGTGTACAGTGTAAGTATTTATGTATATGTATTGTATATATATATTTAAAACTTTATAATTGTTACTTGTAAGTTTTCTTGAAGTATTCTTTTGTTTTTGATTTAAATACAAGTGTGCTGTCTTTACTAATTTTAAATAGTTTCAACCTTAGATTACTTATTCTCTAATAAATTGATTAACCATTATGTTATTGCTTTCATTCACATAATTAATTATGCATTTTGTTTTCGTCCTCCCTTCAACTTGTTTACATTGTTATACAAAATTTAATATTATTGCCGGGCGTTAATTAATCATTCTCGCTTTGTTAATTTAAAATGAACCCTCATCGACAAATACAAACAAACGAATTAAAGAAGTTTGTATATTTTCTCACCGAAAATAATACAAACACAAATATATATATATATATAATATAAATAATAAGTTGGTAACTATGACTATAAGTAGCGTTTTTTGTTTAAAGTTATAATTGAATATTTGTTGTTTACTTTCTTCGCATTGTTTGCATTGCTTTTTGTTGTTGTTCATTTGAGTATTGCTTTGGTACTTTAGCCGATTTTCGACATCGATTCTTTTCGATTATTTTATAAAAGTTTTGCGTTTTGCGTTGCATTTCCTCGTTCGATCGTAATGATGAATTTCGGAACGCAAAACTCTTCACGATTCTTCTTTAAACAGTATAAAAATAATTCTGTCGTGATTATACTTATTAGGTTAACTTATTTTAAGTATATATTATATGTATACTAATGCCTAAATATGTATGTATATGCATGTATGTATATATAATTGTAAATATTACGCAACTACATACGTACTCTAAATATTTGTATATATAGATTTCATTTTGCTCGCTTAGACATACTAGTATCAACAACATTCGACTGGGTTGATCTAAACATTGCTACTCTTTAGGCTAAGTTCACTACGACTATGGCCACAAAGTTCGTTGCACTTTTTTATTTGAGATCGGTCGCTGAAGCTGATTTCAGTTATTGATAATCGGATTAAATATTATTTACATGTTTGTGCAGCGTACTTGTAGTATAATGTAATGTGTTGTGGTGTAATTGAGAATAAGTAAATGAACATAGTTGTATGAGCTACTACATAATTAAAGTACATAGGTTTAAGTAATATCGTACTATAGAGTAGGTAGTAAGTTTGAAAAGTGCAAAAGTATTTGGTTTTTACGCATGGACGAAGTGTACTGTTAAATGCTTGAGACTAGATCACACTCGATTAATATTTTCTTGTTTTGAGGGGCACGGCTAATGCGATCGAATACGGATTTGAGAAAGCCTCAAATCATTTGGTCTTGGTCGCTTATTATGTACTCGTTAATGGGCCACAACAGAATGCAATGTTCTAAAACTATATATTTATTTTTATAACTGGGGTCTGGGTCCTTTCTGGAAACTCTGCCATTTAAATTAAAAACTTTGCTGTTAAACAGCGACTAGATTTCTTTGCGTTATGCTTCTATAGCTGAATAAATTATTACTCTTTCTTCTTTTCATCCTTCTCATTTTGTTTTTATTTGTTTGTATATATGTAAATATTTATATTTTTATTTTTTTTGTAATTGCCTGGAATGCTAATTGACTTGGGATATAAAACTGAGCCTGGCTGGGAATGCAAAAAATATGCCCGAATCTCCCTCCTTTCCAATGTTTCTCTAGCCTTTAAATGATAATAAAATTCATCAAAAAACTCTACCAAAAGTTTGATTCAAAACGTGCCAATAGTAATTATGTTGATGATCTATCATATATGTATAGTATATATAATTGTATGGTAAATATTGCTTTGCTTTGCGTTTGTTCATTTTGATTAATTTTCTGAGATTTCGAACTTTCGTTGTTTGTTCATTTTATAGTATATTCGATTCGTTTTTTTCGATTTCAGTGTGCTTATATTTCGCTACTGGCTTTTCAGCTATGTGACTTAGTTTAAAAATGATGTGAAAAAGCGCAGCAGAATACGCTGCTCACTGGCGCTACTCTATTTACTTCTTATAGATAGGCTGCCCTTATGACCTAATTCGTTGTTTGAGAAACATTGCATTTGCTTTTGTATTCGTTGCATTAATTTTAATCACTTCGTCTTCGTAAACGTTTTCGATTAAAGAGAATGTTGGTTTTGGTTTTTGTTTTCGTTTAAGGTTTAAGGTATAGATAGATAGAGATAGAGAGGAGAGCTAAAGACTAAAAGTTTTGATAGCTACAGGTTATAGTACATCATTATATATGTATGTGTGTATATATAGTTTTGTAGTATATCGTAAGATAGATATAGATATAGATATAGATAACGCTATTTTCTAGCGTAGAATTGCTCAAGTTCAGGTTTAGATTGCATTCGGCTTGCACCTCCTGCAAAAGGCTTTCTGTGTGGTATCGTGTTGGGTTCTGTGTGTGCTACTATATACTACTATAGGGTCTTAGGTGACTCCTAGGGAATGCTTTTGTTTGGGTTAGGAATGTTCAACTTGCTTAAGACTAAAAGAAGAACGAGATTAGGTTTACTAAGTTTGTATTTAGTTTGTTTTTCATTTTGTTTGTATGTTTTTTTTCTTTGTTTTTGCTTTTTGGTTTTATGGTATTGTTTTTTTTTTTTTTTTTTGCTGCCTAACGTGTCTAATGCGAATTTCTACAGTCTCTGTGTTACTCTACTACACTTGCTTTTGGACGTATTGTGATGTCAAGTATGTAATCGTATTTAAGTATATATAAAAACTGCTAGCGGTTTTGATGTCGCTATCGATAACGGCTATCGATCGGTAACGATAACTTTAACACTTTAACGGTAAATTAACTATGACTTTTTTCGTTTTTTGTTTTTTTTTTGGCATTGCCAGCTCTGCATTGCACAACTTACTCAACATTTTTTACATGGCATAGGTGATGCCTCCTCCACCTCCGACTCCAACTCCGACTCCATTGCCCTCCACCTTAACACGCTCCATGAACTCATGGGGTGGCGAGGCCAAACTGGCTCCGCTTTCGCTATTGCAGCTGTCCGTGTGACCATGCAGCGACATGGCCATCATCAGTTCCTCCTCATCCTTCAGGCACGCGGACTCCAGATGCTTGTTTAGGTACGACTTGAGCGCGAACGTCTTGTGGCAGCGCTTGCACTCAAAGTTCTTGTCCACCGAGTGCGTCTGCATGTGAGCCCTCAGATTGGAGCGATCCGCGAACGCCTTGCCGCAGTGCGCACAGCCGTACGGCTTCTCCCCCGTGTGCGAGCGCAGATGGCCCTGCAGCAGCCAGGGCCGCGAGAACAGCTTGCCGCACACGCCGCAGCTGTGCGACAACTTGTGCGTCAGCACGTGCATGGCCAAAGCTGGCATCGACACGTATGCCTTGCCGCAGGTGTGGCACTTTTTGGCCGACTGCGAGTCCAGCGAGCGATGGGTCTGCTTGTGGCGCGACAGGTTGCTCGATGTGGCGTACTGCTTGCCGCACTCGGAGCACGTGTATTTGGTTTTTTGCTGATCCTGCACCACTACAGCAGCTGGATCCACCACATGCTTCCTTTTAGAGCGGCCATCGCTGACGAAGAAGGCCTCGTAAGTGTATGCAACGGTCTTTGCTGCCTGTCCACCATTGGCATCGCTATCACCATCACCATCAGCATCAGCATCGCCATCAACTTCACCATCGCATTCCAGTCCGAGGATGCCAGGTCGTACTGGATTGTTGTTGTTGGTGGTGTTGCTGTTCTCGTTCTGTACATTGCTGCTGCTGCTGTAGCTGTTGCTGCTGTTGCTGCTGTGGTTGCTGCTGCTAGCGGGGCTGCTGGGTGGAATGTGGCTGCTGCTTGCACTGGAGGCATTGCTCAAGGGGCGTTGTTCGTTCACCGCGCTGGCTGCAGCAGCCAGTTCGGCAATCGATGACGTGCTCCGCACATGCGCATGCGCCTCCAACAGCGCTGCAGGATGGGCGTGGGTGTGAATGAGCGTGTGTTGCTGCTGCTGCTGTTGCTGGAGAGGCAATTGCTGTTGCTGGTGTGGCTGTTGCTGTTGCAGCTGGTGTGGCTGCGTGGGCGGGTGGAAGGCTGTCGAGGCGCTGAGATCGAGTATAGCGTGAGCCGCATGAAGGTCCTCCTCGGCGGGCACACGTCTCACCCGATAGCCATGTGCGATGGGCTTGTCGTCCAGCGAGTACGGCCTGTAGATGTCCTTTTTCTTGGGCGGCAGCGACAGCGTTGCACCCGTGCTGCTGAAGCACTTGCGCTCACTGGACGTCTGGCCGGACTCCATTTTGATGTGCACACCGGGACTGTAACGGTCTCTGTGGCCAGCGCCACTGGGCGACAAGGACGGCGACGATGTGGTGGACGAGGGCGGCGTCTGGTAGGCAGCCAAGTGCTGTTCGTCGGCGCCACCGTTGGCACCGGCCGCTGCCACCAGCGCTGTGGCTGCCGCACGTATAACCGTTATTTCGCTCTCCATGCGGGGCAGGTACGCAGTATAATGCAGCGGCGACAGCTCTCGTGTGTAGCCTGCAAAAGGAAAGGCAGCAACAGAAAGGGTTGGAATTAAATTTTGGGCAAAACTAAACGCTGTTGCATCCTTTTCAATTGAGGGATGAATTTAATTTCAATTCACTAAAACTATGGGCAGAAAATGTAATAACATCGCAAGCCTAAAAGTATGCAACATAAATGGTGTAACTGGAATTGAACTCTTTTTATGGTGTGGAAATGAAATTTAACGGAAATTCATTGTACTCACCATTGTAGACATTGGTAGCTCCACGCGTCGCTGCCTCCGGCGAATGTGGCGGCGGACTTGGCGCCGTTGTGCCTGCTGTTGGTGAGCTCGGTCCCCAGCACTTTGCCGTTGTTGTTGCTGTTGCTGTTGAAGTTGTTGTAGCTGTTGCTGTTGTGCTGTCGGTTGTTGCTTCTGCTGTTGCTGTTGTGGCAATTATTGTGCGTTGCTTGTCCAGTTTGATGTGAAGCTTGTCGCCAACGACATCAATCTCCTCATCGTCATCAAGTGTGGAACGACGCGACTTAAGATTCGGCAATGGCGAAAGCTCCTCATCTGTGGAAGTCGTCGTAGTGTGTGTTTGAGCATTATCCTCAGACCGATCCAGCCAGGGATATGCCTTCCATTTCTTGGCAATCAGGCAGCGCGGCATGTTTGGAAGTTTAACTTAGCAGTGGATTGGGTTTGTTTGTAGTGATTAAGAGTTGTTAAGTTGAGCGGTTATCAGTTGTCAGTAGGCAAGTTAAGTGTTAAGTGCTGAAGCGAGTGGTTTTTTTCGTACGAGCAAAGACCGTCTTAGGGGGTATTTGTTGGTTGCATAGCGGAAAGGAAATGTTACAGTTATTATTATTATTTCGCATGTGAAAATAGATTGGCTCGCCGAAATGAATAGAGTTTAGAGTTTACTTATAAAGTTTTTATTGCTTGGCATTCGCATTGCTGCGACACTCTCTCCTCTCCTCTCCTCTCCTTGTTGTCTCAATCTGTTGCTATTAGTTGATCATTTTTCAATTTTCAGTTGTAAATTGCATTTTATTGTTGTATATGATGATAAATTGGTTTTGCGGTTCTTGGTTTGTTTGGTTTTGGTTTTGGTTAGGATACTTCAAATTTCACAGCCACTTTACACATTTCTGCGCTTTATTCGTATTCTCAGACCGCTGCTCTAGTCTAGGAGTTGTTCTTGTTGTTGTCGTGTCTCACTGGGGGCCAACTTTAGTGTGTTTTTGGTCAACTTTGGTCCGTGCTTTGGTTTCGGGTTTTTTGTTTTTTGTTTTATTTTCTTATTTTTTGGGTCTGGACAGGGACACGTTTTGCTGCGTTTGCGTTGGCTGCGTGTGGTTTATCGATTTTTACATTTGCGTTTACGTTTACGTTTGTTTTTACACAACAGGGCTTAAAACATAACGGTTCGGTCAACTGGTAGGAAGGGGGGTTCATTGGTAATTGTATTGCTCCATATATCCTTTGGCTTGTTAGTTGCGTTATTTTTTTTTGGTTTTTAATTATTTGTTGTTGGTTTATTTGTTATTGTTGTTGTTGGTTGGATTTAATATTGTTGATTGTTTTTTGTACAAACAATTTGGAAAGAAATGTTGTTGACGTCAATTTAAATAAGTTTTGATATTTGATTTTGTTTTTGTGAGAGTTTTTTTTTTTTTTTTTTTTTTAAACAAAAAAATATAGACGTTAGAGTTGTAAAAGTTTAGTTAGTTGACACGAGTTTGTTGAAAAGTTGAGTTTAGTTTTAATTATTGTTGTTGTTGTTGGTAGTGAAAAAATTGATTTAGGAGAAAATATAATATTATATAAGATAGAGAAGAAATGCGAACGAACCGAACGTAAGCAACTCTTGAATGCTTATGAGAACTCAACTGAACGAAACGTCGCTTATAAGGGTTGCCGAACGAAATGGAAAGGAAGAGCGACGGAACGGAACGGAACGGAATGCATGGAACACAAAACACAGCCCCTAAACAACCCCCAAATAGCAGCGTAGCTGTTGCGTGTCTTTCGGCCAGCTGCACAAATCGTAAAGGGGAAATTGTTTAAAAACTTCATAGAAAAACAATTTGTTTTAGACTTAGTATTTAAATATGCAGCTCCTGAAATTATGGTTTGTAAATCATTTAAGTATCAATCCCTGGTACATATAAGGCATGCAATGTTGGATAGTGAAGAGAGCAGCGCCAAGGATCCAACAATCAGGAAGTGTTCCATTGCCACACGTTTCGCAATGCCTTTTTCCTCCAATTGTTGCGTCCCTCTCTCCTCTTGGCTCGTACCTGACTGAATTGGCTCATGGCTCCCTTTTGTTATTGAACATTTTTGGGGTGGATTTTTGCAACAGCGTCTCCGAACGTCGAGCGTCGAATGTGGCAGTTGTGCCGAGTTAATTGCTCTTGCTGTTGCATTGCATTTGTTGCTGAACTTTGATTTTGAACAAATTGCCAAAAATGACGGGGGCACAACGGGTGAGGGGTGGAGAGAGAGAGCAACAGTCGTTGGATTGTGGCATTGTTGATTGCTACTAGTAGTCGATGGTGGTAGATGGTAGATGTTGTAGGTGGGTATCAAACAAAACGAAAGGGGGAAACACGCTGGCAAATACATTAAAGCATTCGGGTTTCGTATATCAAAGGTCAGGACACGTTCGAAATTTACGATTTCAGTAATCTACAGTATAAGATTTAATAAGGTGTTGCAATAGTATGAGCAGAACAGGCTATCTTTAAAATGTTCATTAACTTCCTTTTCAATATGTTTATATGTGTTATTATTAATTTACTGAAGCAAACTCGCAGTCTAATTAATTGATACATAAAGTGCCAAAACATTGAGAGAGAGAGAAACTTTTCCTCTCTCCTAGCTGTCACATTGAATAAGCGTAGACTTTATTAAAGCGGAAATTTGATTTATTCAATTATATTTTGTTTTATTATATACTCTATAAGTGCTTATTTTCACAAAATGGTATCCATTTCAGGGACCATTTGACTGATGAAAGAAACAAACATATCGCAGTTTATTTGACAGTTGGAGACCCCTTTATATGGCCTCTTCAAGTATGAGTGCTTAACCATTGTTTTGTTAAAAAAAAAGCAGCCAAGAAATGCCATTTCATTTTATGGACAATCCATCTAGCTGTCAGACCTGAAGGACCTCTTAGTATGTACACAAATATTCCTTGAAATGTGAAATGTAACGTACCGACCATCTGTGGAATTGAATTCGGCTGCACTAATTACAATGGGCTTCTGGCTTCGAGCACCTATGGAAATTGAAGCCCTAAATATGCTCCTGCTTCTGTTCTGGCCCAAGTCCTGCTTGGCGAAACCACACATGGTAGTACGCTCTCTAAATTGTAATCTGCTTTTCCAGCTAAAAGCAAACTTGTCGAGACCCTTTGCTGAAATTGTTGCGCTTCGTTAGCCGTTTTAGGGGGTGGTCTTTCACTAGTGAATGAGAATGAAAATTAAAATATGATCGCGATCGCGTTCGCGTTGAGAGGCACGCGTAGCCGAAGGCGCAGATGCACTGAGGCGAACGCTATAAGAACTGTAGCCATATGGCTTCGAGGCTGGACGGGGTAGGACGGGGTAGGGGTAGGAGCCACGCGTCACGACAGGAAACCGAATTATGCAGCCGACGCAAAGCGAGAGAGAGATTCGTTCACCTGGAACAAGGACAGGACAATATGGTTATAGCAGCGACAGCGACAGCTTTTCCTGTGTTCCGAGCGTTATTAGCGTTAGTTTAGGGGTAAATAATAAAAACAAAGGTGCAACACACAAAAAGGAGCCAGGGATCCAGTTGAGCGCGTTTGCGAGCGTGTGCAAAAAACAGGAAATGCTCTACAAGTGCAGCTGCCAGTGCCTTCAGGACCTCAGACAGCAAGTCCAGCTGGTTGGGTGGCTGGGGGTGGCTTGGGTTGGTTTGCCCGAAATTGTCAGCTTGCCAAACGCTTTTGGCGTTGCCTAGCGAAATAGAACGCCCGTAACCCGTACTCCGTACTCCGGTTTTTTGTTTTTGTATTCACTAAACGCCGCATATTCGTATCGAGCGAAGTGTGACGCTCGCGTGGCACGGGCCAGGAAGTGGCAGCTGTAACAGAAATAGACACAGAAACAGAAACTGAAACATTAAAACACAGTCAGAACCCAAAAACTGTTGATCCTGCTGCTGTTGCTGTTGCTGCCCCGTGCCCCGTGCCCCTGCACCCATTTGTAAAGGGCCCAAAATGCCAGACGACGAACCAGGTGTCTGGCATGCTCTTTCTGTTTTCCTTTCAATGATGTATTAAAGTGGAAACAAGCACGAGTTCTGCTAGCTCTTCTTCTTCTACTTTGCACTCTATACATTGTCTGTCTATCTGTCTATCTGACTGTCTGTCTGTCTGTCTGTCTGTCTGGCTGACTCTGCCTGGCGCTGTTGAGTTTTTCCCAAATGCTATTTGTTCCTGTGTTCTGCTATAATTTCATTGTTACTCCTTTTTGAACGGCTTTGCAACCACCCTACTATCGTCGTTATCATCATCAACAACATCATCATCATCGCCATCAGCAACAGCAACAGCAACACCACCACCAACAACACAAACACCACCATCATCCCATCATCCCATTCACCACCCTACAAGCAACCCCCTTCGTCTACATAGAAACAGCAAACAGGTAAAACGACAACAACAGCAACAACAGCAACATCAGCAGCAACATTTCGTGTGCCTGTTTCATTAGCAATAAAAACAACAACTGAAACTACATGGCATACACAAAAAAGAAGTCAGTTTACGTCATCGCCAAATTGCGCTGTACTCTTTTATATTTTTGCGATGGGGCCAAAAACTTATTAGCATGTCCTGCAACAGGATACACAAAAGTTGGTCTCACTTGTGCGGATTCTTGCGTTACCAAAGTACTGGACGCACGTTCAGTTTTCATTCCGGTAATTCGAAACTTTGTATTTTTAATTACATTTGTTGAGCATTGCGAAATCTCTCAGCCTCGACTTGCAGCTCGAAATTAAGACTCGCATTCCCAATCGGGATATTTAGGAGGCAGCTGTTGCTGTTGTTGCCCACAAATCGTTAGTTGAGATGAGTTCAAAGACCTCGTCGATATGTGTGTGGAAAGGGACGAGATGGGAAACCAGGTAGGCAAACTAGGGTCTAGAAAAAAAACATAAATATTTTTGGTAGCCTGGGACGATCCTGACGCGACGACGGGACATCTTTTGACGATCTACATACACACAACAGTATTAGTTGTAACAACAACAATAACTAGCTTTGGTGGTAGAATTGATGATGATGATTGTGAATTGTGGATGCTTCGTGTTTGTGTAAAAAAGCAGCTAAAGGGCGAGACGAGCTCGGAAGTTGGAAGTTGAATACGCGCGCGGCTTTTCATTCGATTTTCAGCAAGCAATTTTCCGACAGCTGTCCACGTTTGCATTATTATTTTGTGCAGCTGATTCCTGACCCTGGGCACTGCCAATACTGGTTTTGGGTTCAGGTCCTGAGTCCCGAGCCTGAAAATCGACAAAGACGACGGCTGCACCCAGTTCTTATATTACATTTCGGTCCGGGCTTAGGTGAGTGCCCTCCGGCATTTGTTATGTGTGTGTGTGTGTGAGTGTGTTTTTGTTATTTTGAATTCATCAACTAATGGCTGCAATTTGAATATGGCTCTCAAGAACGCAATGACTTGAAATGCATTTAATTCATTGATCACTCAAGCAGTTGATTCCATTAAACGATCATATTGTTTGTTTTCTTTTTCTTGGGAATTTATCTTAACAGGATCAGCAGGGGAACCGAATTTAACTAGTTAATTAAATCATTTATTTGCTAAGAAATAAGCGAAAGGATGATAGATATAATGCAGCAAAGAAACAAAGTGTTTAATTTTAATTTAATTTTTATTTAAATTAAAGCACTAGTCACAATCACGTTTTACATTAAAAACAGTTAAACTTAACTTTAAAAAACTAAAAAATTACAATTTAAAACTTAAAATACTAAACAAATCACATCAAAAAGCAAACAATTTAAGACATTTAAAACATCTAAAAATTTATTTAAGCCCTTTCAAGCATACTAACAAATTGTGAGGCATATGTGAGCGCTTAAGTTATCTCTAGTATATGCATTAAAGCACTAATACTAATTACTTGTTACATTTTGAGGCTAGACACACTCACACTCACACACACATAAGGCACTTCTATAAGAGAAATACTATCGATTGCAGCATGCAACAAGAGCACTTAGTGATATCCTGGCAGCCTGATGCACATACACACATACACACATACACACACACACAAAGACACATATGCATAGTGCATAGTTTTCGTTGTCCTTTGTCTTCTCTTATTTTCTTGTACTTGCCCAGCCGCAGCCTCTCATCAAACTCTCATCTGCCTCATCTGCTGGCTGGTTTTACGTATCCTTCGAGTGAACGTCTCTTATTCTTTTTTAAGTCTCTTATTGAAATAAATTCTCAATGAACGCGCCCATTCGATGGGCCTTTCATTTTCATGCGTGCACCATTTGCAGCAGCTGGCGTTCTCTTCTTTCTAAGTCGTTGTCCTTCCCCACCCACCGCTTACCTCCCTCTTCAATCTTTCTTCGACTGTTTCTTCTTCTTCTTCTACTCTGGCTACATGTTCGCATGTTGCAGCTTGTTGCTGCCGCAGTGTTGCTGCTGCTGCTAAATATGATTCGTTTGCAAATCTCTGTTGTATACAACACACACACACACACACACACAATGTCGTCTATTATATTTGGGCCGCGCATTAGCCAGCAAGGCTAAGGCAAGCACATGCTGCATACGGATACATACATACGACAGACAGATATACTACAATGTATATACATGATAGATAAGTATATGGATATGCGAATATATGTGCACAGAAAAAAAAAAAAGTTAAAGAATTTTGGTGTCAGTTTAATCTCGAAAGCGGGATAACATTTCAAGAACGAATTTCTTGAGTAATACTCAAATCAAGTTTGTATTTAGGGTTAAATACAATACCAGTGGGCTTAAATTTAGTTCGTAAATCAAACTTAAAATAGGCTTGATGTTCTTGAATTTAGGCTGTATTGGGATTGGTTTAAATGTGAACCACGGGTTAAAATCAGTCTAAAAAAACGTACTTAAATTAAGAATTTTGGTGTCAGTTTTAGAATATCCGACCTTAACGAACTATTGACCTCGTTGGGCTGCGATTTGAGTACGTTGGTCTTGATTTTTTTTTTCGGTGTACATACAAGTGCTCTCGTAAACTGACATGTTTGGATATGCATTGTATTTATGTACATATGTATGTGTGTATGTATGTATGTATGTATGTATGCATGTATGTATGTATGTGGCAACGTTGTCGTCCTTGTGCTTCACTCGACAAATATTCAACACGTATTCATTTCCTGCGGACGCACAGTTGCCAACTGGCAACATTCTGCACTGAGATGCTGCACAAGTGCATTCTGCCGACGACGCTGCCACTGCGACTGCGACTGAGACAGCGACTGAGACTGAGACATGATACTTGCACTTGATGCCGTCGCTGATGAAGTAGCGACAATGCGGCAATGCGTCGCAAACTCACTTGGAGTGCTACTTGGCAAAATGTTGATCCTTTGACGATTGCCAGTTCTACCTACACACACACACACACACACACACACACAGAACCCCCCCCATAGGGGGTCCAAGGTAGCACACTCGGCGCGTCAAGAGACGCTCTCGATGGCTCTGGGGCCAGAGGAAGCTGTGAACGCTTTAACGCCATTCCTTTTCCCATACCCATACCTCTAACCCATATCCATTCCCATTCTCGTTCTCGTTCCCGTTCCCGGTTTGCATTCGGTTCGCATTCCCCACTGAGAGCTACACGTTTTCATGAAATCATTTTTCACCACTTAGTCACGTCGCTTTGACAGCCCAGCCAGGGATCGGGGTGGATAGCGAGGAGGCAAGTGGAAGCAGTGGGAATGTGGCAATGTGGGAATGTGGGAATGGAAACGACAGCATCCTCTCTAGCGTTATCTGCGGTTAGTTGCTTATAATTGGCAGACATGTGAGTTGTGAGCTTTCCTTTAACCGGATGCCAGACATAGACTGGGAAACTGGGAGACGGGGAGGTTCAGCACTAAGTATTTAGTAATTATATAGCCCCGGACAAGTGGCAGGACCTTCTCGACATTCCCATAGCGCACACAGTTCCCACACAGGACACCACGTTGCGTGCTCAGTTTATTAGTGGCCGCACTGTACAGTGAACACACACACACTCAGTAATTACAAAATACTCAATTGTCCTGTTTTTGTTGTTGTTTTATTTTGTAGTTTTTTGTCGTTTGTTTATTGTCGTCGATTGTTGGTGTTGGGTGTGGGTAGAGGACATATGGCATCAATCATGTGGAAACCACCAAGTACACAGTACTTACTTCAATGCAATGCGGCAACGTTGCCCAACAAATAAGTTGCCAGTAACCAGTTACCACCCTCTAGTTCGGCTGAGGCTGTATTTGTATTCTCGTCGACGCTGCATTGCTCCCAAAACGTCAATTCTACGAGACGAAAATGGTTAAAGCCGAGCGCTTAACAGTTACTTCGGTCTATGCATCCCCAAACAAAATACGTCAATCGAACGCATTGTAAGGGATATAACAGAGCGTCGACGACATTTCCACAAGCGTTGCTCGGCCGAACTAGAGGGCAGTAACTAGTTAGTTAGTCAGTCAGTGTAAGTTGTAGTGCAGTTGGAAATCTGCAGACACCTCCTCCACCTACCACCTACCCCGCAAGGTAGAGAACAAGAAAAACAGCAAGTGCTGTTTTGGTACGTGTTATCCTGCTATTTGGTTACGTTGTATGGTTGCACTTCCTTCGCTTTTGTTGCCACTGGCACGAATCAAAGTATTGAATTTCTATATCCGCTTTTTGTTGTATTGTGCCTTGTGCTGCTGCCTGTGAAGTGTGAGAGGAACGGGGGCAAAGCAGGAGTAAAAGTACACAAACCAAATGAGTGCACAGGAAGTTTTTTTTTGTACACTGCTCACCTTGAATGGAGGGAGGCAAATGGAACAGTGCACTGAGTGCGGGGCAATTAGGCGGCTGTGCTCTGAAACGGAAACTGTCGCAAGTGATCGGCGTGTTGATAAGTTCAACAACAGTAGCAACAGTACCAAATGACAACAGCAACAACAACAACAACAACAACAGCAACAGGAACAAGTACTACAAGCTAACGAAAATTGTATAACGCATTTTGGCATTTTGATACTTGCTAGCAGAAAGTTTTCGTACACTGCGTGGAGGCTAACAAAAAATCCATTTGTTGTGTTTTTTTTTCGCTCTTGTTAGGGGAGGGTGTGTTGGCTTGAGTTGGGTTGGTGGGTTGCCGAAACAAAGTGCTATAAAAGTCACGCCTGAGGGCAAAATGAGTTTTCCAGTTTTGGTTTCAGTCTTTTTTCAGCATCAGGTAACCTTTTGTGCCGCCCATTAGAAACATGCACGCAGTCGGCTTACTTAAGCATACAAATTGTGTGTGTGTGTGTGTGTGTTTCCAGTATGCAGCATGTATCGTACATGCAAATGTGAATGAGATTCAGATTCAGATGTGGCTAAGGCGGTGTGGAAATGTTGAAATGTGGCAATGTGGAAACGTGCGGGGATTTGATTTGGCTCCACCGCGCTCGAGATGAAAACTTCGCCATGCGTGCCGCCATTTGACTCGTAAGATTGACACGCTGCTAAAACGCTTCCAGCTACTACAACGGCAACGGCAGGAAAAACAGAAGCCCAAGAACGTGCATGAGGAGGGCTGGGTGGATATGGAAACAAATGCTGTTGGCCAGGGGCTGAGAAAAACTGTGCAGATGTGTCCAATTTAGTGGAACAGTCGACCCAAGAGCCAGGTACTTATGTCCTGCAATTGTTAAGATTAAGATTATTACCAGAGTCGTTTGTCGTTCCGTTTTCGTTTTTAGGGTGAATGCGGTAAGAAATTAATATAATAATTACTTTAAGTGGTTGTTTTTCCCATTTTAGGGATTCCACACTGTTAAAGTGATATATGGCAGATGTTTAACGGCATTAGTTTTAAGCCAAAACAACTTAATGCTTCGGCTGTGTCAATTATTGCTCATAAACAATGCAAAAAGAGGTTAAGTCTAAAGTGGTTTATCTAACTAAGAATAGTTTGAAATACCCTTTAAGTAAAAAATCAATTAAGCTTAAACAAAGTCACGGTCAAACAATAAACTAGAAAACGTATTTCGATGTGCTCGAATTTATTATGTATTAATCGCACAAGTTGCTTATCCTTCAGCGGTCAGTGGAAGGTCAGGTTGAGCCCATAAATATAAATGGCGTATTGATTCTACCTGGCCAATCTACAGATTCCAGTTAGAACTATCTATCTTACAACCAACAACCATACGTACGTATGTGTGTCAACACCAGCTGCCTATGCAAAATGCCAAGTGACCAAGTGGCCGAGTTGTACACCCCTGCTCCTGTCTCTCAGCCTCGCCCGTGGAATCTCAGGGGCACAAATATGCGGTTGCCCATCCCCAATTTCTCCAATCGTTTGGAATTTGTCGTGACAATAATCAGCAGCGTCTCTGCATGGTGTCAAAACAGGGCTGGTCTTCATGTCCCAACCGCCCGGACTCGGCCCCGGACTCTTTGTCATGGGGTAGTTTCTGCTCTGTTTCTAGTCAAGCCACAAATATGGGCACCATTGGGAACCATTGGCACGCTGCTGTTTCTTCTGACTGCTGGTGACTACTAGCGAAATAAATTAGGCAACAAAAAATTGACATTCTTGGACAGAGAAGAAGACTGTTGTCATTAAAGGCAAGTGAAGGCAACGAGGAGGAGGAGGAGACAGCTCCACTGATTAGAACAATATGCGTAAATATGTAAGGACATATACCACATATATATCTACAACATATACAAATGTATATGTGTATTTATATAACACATTTGTACGAGTGTCCTGGCCAAAAAAGGATGTGCTCAAAATAAATATGCGTGCGTGTTGCTTCCCCACACCACACAAACATAGATTTCTAGCCATGTTGTTGCTATTGTTTCTCTCTCTGCGTGTGTGTGTGTGTGTGTGTGTGTGTGTGTGTCTTGCCTTTCGTTGACACTTTCACAATTTATGGCAAATGCTGTCTTTCACCCTGGCACAGGAAAGGCGCCAACATCGAACCAACCCCCTTTTGCTTGACTTTGACTGTAATTTTTGGCCACCCACCGAAAAAAACAGAAAATAAACGAAGAAAAAAAACAGAAAGAGAAACACAAGAATAACAACAACAACATTCTGTTTACCAGTTCCGCAGTTCCGTAGTCGCAGTCCCAGTTGTACACAGACTCATTTGAAATAAATATTTTTGTGTTTTTACTTGGAGCGACAATAACGCAAAACATGAACAGCAGCAGTAACAAGACAAATGTCTGTCTGTCTGTTTGTGTGTAGCGAGAGTGTGTGTGCTGTAGGCAAACCACGCGCGGCGCAGCGGCGACAAAGCTGAATTACTCATACGCCACGTCGTCCTCGTGGCTGGCTGGCGGGCTGGCTGACACAATCCGTGCCTACTATGCGCGTTGACGTTAAAAGCTACAGAGCAATTAATCATTAGCTTTTACAGGATTTATTGCAAATACTTTTATCGGATATATTAAATGAACTCCACTCCACATGCGGCAGCAGCAGCTCAAACTCAAAGCTACCCAAGGGGGCATCAAGGCAGGCAGGCAGGCTGGCAGGCAGGCAACAGGAATTATGGCAGCATTAATCCAGTGTAGACTATCTGCTGCTGCTGCTTTAAGATTTGCGTCATCATCAGCAGCAGCAACACCACCACAACCACCAATCGACACTGTAGCCCATGTGGGTCAAATCGTATGAGGAACCAAATTTAACTGCTACATGATAGGTAGGAGAAAAAACTTTGGTGTCATTCAACATATGCACACACGCGATGTTTCTGATGTGTTGTGTTTTAGAGGTAGAGAAGGAGAAGGAGACGGATGTCAATGTTTGGGGCTTAGCAACAGTTTAGTAGGGGCATTGTTGTGTTGTTTACGCACTGTGACAAAATGAGTTACAGGTTTCATTCATTGGCCTTCAAAGTAATGCAGCTTGATAAATTTGCGAGCATTAATTACGCAACATTGGGCTAATGTGGAGGAGAAATTTACAGAATAGGTTGATTTAAGCGTATGCTTTTTGATAGCTGCTCCCTTTTTGAGAGCTCTATGTGTGTGTGTGTTTCATGTGCCATTAACTTGCAAGCAGTTGCGATTGATCTTGCTTGGGTTTTATTTTATCGTCCTTCCCTTCTACATATATGTACATATATCGACCTTCTTAAGTCTCGACATCCAGTGCAAATGCACATGCAAATTTATAACAATTTTACGTTCTCACATGCGTTGGGTCGTAAATCGTCTTTAAGCAAAGGTGCGAACTGCCATCGAACGACTCTCCACACACACACACACACACACACACACACCTTGGCAAGTGTGGCAAGTGCGCTGTGCATAAAAAATCGTTTATGGCTTTGCAGCGCTCAAATAGAACAAAGCATAAATCCTAATTTACTTACCGTATAACCCGGTGGTGCCACTGGAGGCATGTCTACTTATGTGTAGGAGTGTGTGTGTGTGTGTGTGTGTGTGTGTGTGTGGGACACAACATATATCAACAACATCTTAAACACATGACGGTAAATAAATACAAATGTGGAAAATTGTGAAAATGTTGCTGTAAATTGCCACGGATGGTAAAGACCAGATTCAAAAGGCAAACGCAAACGATAAAAAGCTGCACTATGGAGAGAAATGAAGACTAAGACACTGAAGTAGTACAACAAGTTACAAACTGTAAAGTGCAACGATTTACGATTCGCTTAAAAAGTTCGAGATTAAGATAAGTTGGTAAAGTGTTTGCTTCGATTTCGACTTTGACAAATTTAAAACTTAAGTTAAACTTAAACAATAATACAATAAAGTATGAGACCCTTTCTTTGTGGTTCCGTATTTGTTCATCATAATCGCATCTTTAATGTTTGTTGTATGTATGTATATAGTATTTTGGTAGGTACTTAAATTCAGCTGCTGCCAAAGCAACTCTTAATGAGTTGAACTTAGTTTTGTTGGGCCAAGGGAACCTCAGAACCGCAGAACCGCAACCAAGGACCAGCCACATCAAGTGGTTGGTCTGCTGTCTGCCGTAAAAAACGAGAACGAAGGAATAACAAGCGTTACATTGTTATAATTTATGGGGCGCAGTTACCGAGTTCAAAACAAATAGAATTACAAATACAAATGCATACGACATTAGCAATGTCGGATCTTGGAATTAACACGGCCAACCTCTAAGAATTCGGAGCATATTGTGTGGCTGGTAAGCTGCTTGACTTTGCAATCCGAATGCCAACAGCTTCCACACAAAACAGCAGCAAAAAGCAGCATGTTAAGTAAACTTTATGGCCAACAGTTTCTCCGGGCAGGAAGAAGCGAAAGAAAATTGCGGCGCGCAAATAAAACCAACGCAAAAGTGAGGCATCAAAAAGCAACAGCAAACAACAGCAACAACAACAACAGTAACAACAGCAACAACTATAAAACCTGCAACGATAGTAAAATGCAAATTGGGTGGCAGTTGGAGGCATGTTGGGGGCAGTTTGCTAGCTGACAGGCGGGATTCCCTCGTTTTCTAGCAAAAAGTGGGAAAAAACGAAGAAGAAGAACACGAAAAAAAAGTACCACTCGCATTCGCACTCGTAAAATAAAAGTAAAGTGCAACAGCAATTTGTTTGCACAATTGCTGAATGCGGCTATAGCTGTTGCTGTTGTTGTTGCTGTTGTTGCTGTAGCTGTTGCTGCTGTTGTATTTGTGTTGCTGTTGGCACTCGTCGCATTGTTTGCTTTGTAGCCAGTTGTTGTACATTTTTATGACAGCTCAAATTGGCCCCCGTCGCCGTCGTAGACGCGATTGCCGGCAGCAACACTGTCAGCATATGGCAATAAATGCGATGGCCAGGACGATGGACTATGGGCAAGGCTTAGAGCACGGAAATAAAAAGGAAAAAAGAGGGAGAAGGCAAGCTGAATGGGTGCGGGGGACAGACAGAAGATGACTGACGGCGATTGGCGTCTGATTTGTGTTGGCAGCACTAAGTTCATTTGATGCTTGGCCCTTTCTGCATCCCTTCTCAAGCCCAAAAGGCTGCCACTTGCTCCATTTAATTTTCTATTTGGCACTCTGAAATTAAAATATAAATCCCGCGCCGCTTTTGACAACTTTTTAAGCTCCATTAGTGTTGACGAAAGAAAGCATAGCAAGGAGCCGGCGACAAAAAGGGTCAATGTAGTAACCGCGAAGAAAAGCCGCAACGCGGCAGGACATCACACAGCGAACAACCTTTGCCGATAACCTTCGGAGGTAGTACCCCATTCCAAGCCATACGCACTGCGGACAGATTCCTGTTGGTTGTTGGTTGTTTTTGGGTGTTGGTTGCACTTCCGCAGCTCGAGCGCTCTGGCAAACATTTAGCTGTTTGGCTGTTTGGCATTCATTGCGAATTTAAAGGGCGGCTTAGTGACAGGAATAATAAGGAAGCCCGCGACGGAAGCGTTGATGTCAACGCAGCAGAGCCCAGAACCCCGAAAAAACCACAAGGGACATCGGACTTGGTCTCAGCAATAATGGCAACAGCAATGGGCCACAGGGCCACGGGCCATGACGTCCTTGTTGCTGTTGTTGTTGTTGTTGTTGGCCTCGTTGTCGTCCCCTTTTGATTTGGTTTGCGCTACGCAAACAGAACAGAACAGAACAAACCAAACGTAACGTAACGAAATAAAGCCCCAGACCTCAAAATGTTAAAAAGGACAACAGGCAACGAGCAGAGAGTGAGAGAAAGACAGCGAAAAAGGGAAAGAAAGAGAGAGAGAGAGAGAGAGAAGAGTTGGGGATGCGGCTGAATGCTGCCCGTTTCGGCCATTGTGCTGGCCGGCTAGTTCTGGTTAGTGCCGCTTCTGGCCAAACTTGTGTGTCAGCTTTTGGTCAACAGCAATGCCGAGCAAAACTATGCGGCAATTGTCCAAATGCAAAATAATCAAATTAAACGCTTCACCCATCTCATCTCTGTGTGTGTGTGGGTGTGTATGTGGGTGTGTGTGTGTGCAATTCATAGTTCTGTGAAGAAGAAGCTCTTCAAATCTGGCCATAATTCAGCTTTAGTTAGCGCCGCAAAACGTTGCTTGCAACATTGTTTTTTTTAGGCAGCCAAATGGCAGACATCAAAACACACATCCCCCCCCCCCACCAAGAAGTTGATGTTCGTTCCAACCCTCCATCTATCCATCCATCCATCCATCTAGCTACCCATTAAAGTTTCTTCCACCCCAAACCAAAGTCCATTTGATTGCTGCTGCTGCTGCTTCTGTTGCTGTTGCATAATTTTCGGCAATCCACAAGTGTGTGTGCTTGCCTCCTCGTTGTTTGCAACTGTATGCGTGTGTTGTGCGAGAGCGCTCTCGTTACATTTGTAGCAATTGCGGAGCGAGTGCGCAAACGCTCTAGCTGTTGACTGTTTTTTATTTTTTCAGGGGTTGATGGGCTGCTTTTTGGGGCTGCTGCTTGGCTACTTGTTGTGTCTTTGTGTTAGTTTCTGTTGCCACAAAAAAACACACAATTTATTTAAGCGCGGCTTATTGATCTACACACAAATCAAAACGTAAAATCGCTTACTAAATTAGCCAAGCATTTGCAACCCTTCTTCTGCTGCTGCTGTTGCTGCTGTTGCTGATGGTTAAGCTTAAGCTCTCACCCTGCCATTTGCTATGGTACGGAATTAATCGACACCACCACCACCACTAACAGGCGCACCACCAACACCATCACCACCATCAAAGTTGGATTTGGTTTTGCTGCTGACCCGAAATCACGCACACTCGCTGTAAATTACACACACACATTTGTGAGAGACTCATTTCGCTTCTCTGTGTGTGTATCACAGTCACGACGGCAACTGTGACGTGACGGTAACGGCAACATCAGCAACGGCAACGGCAACGAAAAGCTGTGAAAACGAAGCGCACAGTAAAGCAGTAGAAGAAGGGAGTGGTACGTCAATAACTGACGCACAGCGGTAGCAAATTGTGCTTCAACCAAAACCAAGTCCAACTACATTCATTTTTTAAATGCAACAAATATATAAAAAAAAAAACTGTTAAATATTATATTGAAAATTATATTAATACTCGTACAAGTGCAAAGCTTCAGCTTCGAAAAGTGCAACAACAAATGTCAGAGAAAAAGTTACAAGTAAAGAAGGTGTGCAATTTTCAACAGGCTAAAATGGAAAATCAGAGCGAGTGCGAGGAAAAATCAAGTGAAATTCGTTTTGTTGGCATTTCCTGTCGAATGGAATGAACATTTTCGAATCGCATCGTAAATAAGCAACTTCAAAAATCGTATTGAACTAGATGAAAACTCAATTTATGCATGAGTTGTTTTTTCGCTGCTGCTGCGGCAACGTTCTACTGTAAACTTTTGTTGCATGTGACGTATGCAACAAAGTGCCGTATATGTGTATCTGTACATAAGTGCTTATGGAGGTATGTGTGTGTGTGTGTGTTTGTATGTGCGTGTCGTATACCGCAGCAACAGCAACAGAGCAACGACGAAGACACTAACGACACTCGTTGCAGCAGCAAACAACGCTGCAAAGTATGCAATAAATTCTCGCATTGTTTATGTGCAACGCGCATGGGTTAAAGGGGAGCTGCAAGGGGGGAGGCAAAAGTGTTGCTGCTGCTGTAAGGGTGAGAGTGGGCGCTGAGAGCACAGTGAGGTAGGCTAAGGCAACCAACAGTTGACTATTTGTTGCATGTATGCCGCTCTCGTTACTCGTCACTCGCTCGCTCTCGCTCTCTTTCTCTTTCGTCGCTCACTCTCTTTCTCTCTCTCGCTGTTCGTCCCTTTCTTTGTGTGCTTTTCGAATTCAATTCACAAAACATTCGACAAGTGCAGAGTGAAACAAGTTGTTGTTGCTGAAACACAGCGAACAACGAAAATTTTTTTCGCAATTTCTTTATTCAATTTAAAGGACTTTAAGCTTACAAAAAATAACAAAAGTGCGTTAAAAACAAAAATATATTACCTATATGTGATATCGAACCATGTGAAGGTGTGCAAAAACCGTTTTTCAACACGTAAAACAACAAAAACTAAAATGCCTACAGCAATCGAAGTCTGCATTTCCTAAACAAAGCCAACGAGTCCACGAGTATGCGCCATTTTAAAAAGTGGGATAGGGATAGATAGTTTCGTGTGCGTGCGTGCGCGCCTTCCACTGGAAGAGCACTGCCCTCTCCTCCCCCAGTCACAGTACTCTTTACATATTCTTATTCTCTTGACATGTCCCCCTTCTGCACACTTCAACTGCCTTCCACTCTCGGTATATTGTATTAAATAAACTGATTCTAAATGTTGCAATAAAAAAGCATAAACATAATACTCATACTACAGTGTCGTCTCGAAAAAGTGTATCCACCTAAATACTCGGCCTTGTGGGGTTGGAAGCCTACTTGCCTTGCTCTATTTATTATATGAACGGCATCTGAAATCCGTGTGCGAACTTGTTTACAGTTGCGAGAATGAAAAAAAGCGTGTAAATTATGCAATTTGAATGACAAAAAGATAAAAAAAAAAAATAAAAAAACGCGTATAATGAAAATTAATACATTTTCTTCGCACTTATAACTATCTAGAATCTATGCACTTACCATTAAAGGATTTTCATCTTCACAAATGTAGATTGAAGCCCATGTTTAAATCAATGAATGCATTTATTTAAGTTGATAAGAACAAGCCTGCCATATTAGTATTAGACGAAAATTTAGTTGTACTTGTAGTTTGATTCAATATTTTTAAAGTGTAATCAAAACCCATATCAATCTTATTTCCGATCTATAAAGAACTTTGATTAACGCAAAGGAAACGGCAAAAGCAACACAACAACAACGAAAGCAATACCTTGAACTACTGTGGCAAAGTGATTGTGGCAAGAAGAAAAGAACAAGTGATATACGTATAAAATCCAACTGCTGCAGATGTTATACTAGGAGAAACACTTATAAATGCTTCGGAGCCAGTTGGCCGCCAAGCCATGAAGTGCCAGATAAAAATCAAAATAATGTTCGACGTCAAGGATGCTCGCTGATCGCAGCCTGAACAAAAACGGGCATAAGCCAAGGCCAAAGTAGAAATCAAAGTAGTAGAAGTAGAACCAATAATCGAAGCTGATGCAGAAGTAGCGCTACTCTCAAGGCAGCTCATGTCAAAGTCGATGTCAAAGTCGGTGTCAAAGTGAAGAGGATTTTACTGCAGACGACTCTGAAGTCGATGTGAAAGAAGGTTGTGCTATATCTAAATAGTAAATAAATAACATATGTAAACATAAGCAACAAACACAAGAAACCAAACAAACAAAAAGCAAAGCATAAACACAAATAACAAAAAATAACAAAAGCAAAAAGCAAAAAGCACCCAAAGGGTTTTATATGTATGTATATGTGTGTAGTAGCACTTTATTAGGGGTGTACACACACACACATACTCATAAGTAGTTTATCGAACATTTTATCGAATCGGCCCAAACTGGCAAGTGGCAGTTAACGGAGACGGAGACACAATGTCTGTGGACTTTATGCTGCCCAATCGCAACAAGATACAAACAATTGCCTATGCGAGCAAGAAGTATGCGGCTGCCACTGAACTCCACAGCTGGCGACGTCCCAAGCCCAAGCCCAAGCCAAAGCCGAAGACGAAGGCGAAGGGACAGCAGCAGCAGCAGCAGCATTCGCAGCAGCTACGCAAACTGAGGCCAGCGGCCAATTCCAATTCCAATGAGGATAAGTCGTCGGTGCTGCGCAATGCCAATAACAATAACAGTAACGCTAACGCCAGGATGACGTTCAAGTCTAGCAGCAAGAATAAGGAGAGCAAGCGAAGCGGAAGAGCGGCACTCAAGCGTGAGATAATCGAGCTGGACGATGACGATGACAGCAATCCTCTTTCACATCTTAGTGCCGCCCAAGCTGACGAGCAGCAATTGTGTGAGCATTTGGAATGGTCGGCGGCGCAGTCGTTGGTGCAAATGAACTCCAAGCAGGGGAAGCAGCGTCGGGCGTTGGGAGCAACAGGAGCAGGAGCAGCAACAGGGGCTATTACAGCAGCAGCAGCAACAGGAGCAGGAATACCCAAACCAGTGTCAGCAGCCGCAGGTAGGTGCAACAGTTAACCACATATCCGCTTTCCGCTTTAGGTTTCCCTGTTTTCCTGCTGTGTTGTCCATTGTTCCCTTATCCCCATTCCCATCTCCGCTTCCTGGCCAAGAAGTTGCGTCACAACAATGTGAACAGGTGGCTGCGACAATTTGTGTACTCGTGTACTCGTGTATTTATTTTTAGTAGCCGTTTTATGACCACCACCCACTGCGGCTCCACTAGGGCTATGGTTATGGCCATTGGACGCCTTTTCGCCCTGCTTTCGCCGGCCTTCGCTTTTCCTAGCTGTGTGCGCGTGTTTGACATTGTCGCCGTTAGCTAATCTTTTTAGCGTATGTTGGCATTTTTCATGTTTGCCTTCTTGTCGATGTTTTTGTTGTTGCTGCTTGTTGCTCTTGACAAAGGCGGAGAAGCAAATGCAAACACGAAAACCAACACGCGTCATTGCTACTAAGGGGTAGTAGTTGTTGGGTGCGGAAAGAAAAGAAAAGGAAAAGCAAAAGCAAACGAGCAGAACAGAAAAGGGGGGCACTTTACTTGTAGTCGCAACTCTTATCGATTGAAAATCTAAATGTAACAGGTCAGCCCTAGAAATAATGGCGTCAGCTTAAGGGATGCCATATCGAGAAGAAATGCAAAACAGATAATAAATCATTTTTATAAGTAAAAAGAAAACAAAGCTCCAACATAAAACTATTAATATATTGAAGTACATATACATACATAAAATTATTAAAAGAATTTTTAATCATGTATATTTTTTTTATAAAAATAAAAATGTATCTACCTTAACGGCATTCTTAATCTTTTGCGTATTGGTCCAGTGCATAAAACAACAAGCGCAAAATCGTTTTAAAGAAAATGTTTGGCTTATTTTGCTTCGATATTATTAAAACCTGTGCCCACGCGCAACGCACGCATTCACTGAGAGCGCGCTTTTTTTAAGCTCGCATCTTGTTTGAGAGACCATTTCTCTGGCTTGAGGGTATTAAAAAAATATGGGATGGTCTCTCTGCTATGGATTCTTAACTGTCACTACGCTCTCTGCAAAACTGTAGATGCTTTGCGGGTATACTTTAAATCATAACTAATCCACAAAATCAGAAATACGCTGCTTAAATTTTATATAGATTTGTATTAAGCCCTTAGATAGTTTGTAAACATGCAGTAAACTATCGACTTGGCAGCACTGGTGCTAAGTGGCAGCACCACTAGGAAAGCTGTGCGTGCACAATTTTAGTTTTAACGTGTTCATTTCTAATTCAGTTAAAACTGTTAAATAAAAACTGTGATAATTATGCACTTTAAAAATAAATCGAAAGACGAATTGCAAGATGCTTGGGAGACACCTTTAGATTGTTAGTAGTTGTATTTTTAGTGAGAAAAACACAACGTTTTAGCAATAATCACATTAAACTATCGACTTGGCAGCACTGGTGCTAAGTGGCAGCACCACTAGGAAAGCTGTGCGTGCACAATTTTAATTTTAACGTGTTCATTTCTAATTCAGTTAAAACTGTTAAATAAAAACTTTGATAATTATGCACTTTAAAAATAAATCGAAAGAAGAATTGCAAGATGCTTGGGAGACACCTTTAGATTGTTAGTAGTTGTATTTTTAGTGAGAAAAACACAACGTTTTAGCAATAATCACTTACTAAACTTACATTACAGTAACAATGCGCCGTCCAGTGGCCTTTGGTCGCGCCCCAGCCGAGGATGGCAAGGTGATCTTCTATGCGCCGCCGGCAAACGCAAACGGCGCTCCACGACAACCGCAGCCAATTTCAATAAAGCGCGAACGGGAACGGGAGCGGGAACGGGAACAACATGAGCAACAAGCTGCCGCCGCTGCCATTTATAGGGGACGCAGCGTGGAGGAAACGGAAGCGGCACACGATCTTCTGTCGCTGTCGCAAAGCTTGCCCCCATTAATACCGCCGTGTGTGGTGACCATTATGAAGCAGGAGCTGGTGCACAAGCCGCCCGAGCATTTGCCGAGCACCATGTCGCAGTTGCAGTCACCATCGACATCTCAGTATCAGAGCAGCAACGGGGGCACCTCCAATATTCGATTTATTGGCAGCAGCTCGTACGATGTGTTGAATGGCAGTGCTCCGGAAACATCAAGCAACTGCTCGCCGTTGACGCCGCCCAATTCAGATCACAGCTCAGATGTGGACATCGATATGTCCTCTTCGTCCGAATCCGGCCAGCTTCACTGGAACAAGCAGTCGCCGCCGCAGCACCAACAGCAGCAGCAACAGCAACGTGCCTCCGCATTAAAGATGTGTCTCAACATGCTCGATGGCCGAACAAAGGCCAGCAAGGCGGCCAGCAAGGACAAGGAGCATCAGCAGCGTCCCAAAAGCATTAGCAGCACCAGCAGCAGCAGCAGCAGCAGCAGTCCCTCTTCGACTGGAACAACCAGCAGTGAGACATCAACTGGTGGAGGTGAGGGAGGGGAAGCATCCTGTCCCACTGCAGCAGTTTCTGGCAACGGGGAGAATTATGCGAAACGCAAACGCGGCTGCTACAAGTGCTCCGAGTGTGGCAAGCAGTATGCCACATCGAGCAACCTGTCGCGCCACAAGCAGACCCATCGCTCGCTGGACTCGCAGTCGGCCAAGAAGTGCATCAGCTGTGGCAAGGCATATGTCTCGATGCCAGCTTTGGCGATGCATCTTTTGACGCACAAGTTGTCGCATAGCTGTGAGATATGCGGCAAGCTCTTCTCTCGCCCCTGGCTGCTGCAGGGTCATCTGAGGTCCCATACGGGCGAGAAGCCATATGCTTGTGTCCACTGCGGCAAGGCGTTCGCGGATCGCTCCAATCTGAGGGCTCACATGCAGACGCACTCGGGCGACAAGAACTTCAAGTGCCATCGCTGCAACAAAACCTTTGCGCTCAAATCGTATCTGAACAAGCATCTGGAGTCCGCATGCCTGCGGGATGCTGGCGCCATATCCGTGGGCAAGAGTGAGGATGGCGATTGCGAGGAGGTGGAGGAGGAGGAGGAGGAGGATATGGAGCAGGATGAGCTCGATGGCGATGAGATGGACAGCGACGAGAACAGTCAGGATATAGTGGTAGCTTAAGCCTCTCAAAAAAATATATCCTTACCTTAAACTCAAACAAACTTTATACTAAAAAAACAACCTATAAGCAATACTCGAGCACCCTTATCTAATTAAACAAAAGGAAAAAAAAAACAGAAAAACCTAATACTAAAAACAAATGAAATGAAAGAAAAATATTTAATTATATCAGTCAACTAGCAGCTTATGCGAGTAGTAGTTTTGAGCATGGAATTTTTAGGATGACATAATGTTGGTGATGATGATGATGATGATGCCATAGATCTCAAGTCAGTAGCATGTTTTCAAGCATATATTCATATGTACTTACCTTATTATGATTATGATTATTATCTGACCTTCTCCGGTTTGGGTACAATAGCGGAATGAGCAAAACTCTCCAAGTTGGGCATTTTTATTGAATGATTGCAATTGAAACAAAATAACAAAAAAAAACAAAAGGTTTAATATGAAATCCAAAATGTAACTTATAGTAAAAATCTGACACAACGAATATTATGGAACATAAGTAGAAATTCTATATATACACACAGAACAAATAGGCATATATACAAGAGCAAACAAAAATGCAAAAGGCAAATTATATATACATATATAGATTATACATATATAATTATCTATATGAATAATACGAGTACATAGCGAGCAGAACCAATTTGCATGTTTTTTGGTAAATACTTACATTAAGGCATCGTTTTAGGACTCTAGAGTTTATATAGATATGGACAGCTAACTAGACGAGTATTAAACGGGAATCCCCCTCCCCCCGATGGGCACAGAAAAACAAGAATAAAAAAATTATAAATATTATGCATGCATTCATAAAAATCCGAAACGAACACACGTCGAAGGAAGGGTATAAACTCATAATTATCTTAGGTAAAACCGCTCATTTCGTATCTTAGCAACTAATTAACTAGTGGACTTTTTAGCACTTCCTGTAACTACTACAACTATCTCTCTCGCTCTTAGTCTTTTGAATATTTACTTACACAACACTTACTTAAACAAAACAAAAAACCAAGGCATCAAGTTTGGTAGGCCAACAGCAACAGAATAGCAATGAAATGATGAAATTGATAATACTCACAATTTTAAACTGCAAAAACTTTATATTCGAACCCTATTTAAGATGAATAACTTCCATTATATGCTCTAACTCGATAAACAAAAAACTACTTCAATTACTTAGAAATGATTAAAATTAATGAGAATCAATTTAGAAACATATCACAAGGACAATACTTAAACATAAATGCATTCAAATTAAAATATATACATAAAAAAATATAAGCGAAAATATAACAAAAAAAAAAAAAAAACCAAAAACAAAACATAAGCAAAATTCAATTAAGATATAGAACTCACATTCTCATATGAAACAAAAATACAATTTGCAACATAGTTATTTTATTACTAGATTTAAATTATGTACATATTAATCCAGATTATAACATAATTTTATACAACAAATAATCCCAAAATGGAACGTTAACTTTGGCCTGTCAAAGTTTATTATCCCGCGCAAATGTTTGATGAATTTTGCAAGCTCTTAGTTGGTATTGCACATTCTATAAGAAAGTCTACGGTATCCAATTGCGCGGGTTATCTCTAAGTTTGGGAAAGCATCTATAAAGATGTTCGATGCGATGAAGATGAAGAAGGAGGAGTAGATGAAGCACTTGTAAAACAAAATGACAACTAAAAGCAATTCCAAAAGTAAGTGACATAGTTTTAAAAATTGTAACTCTATCGAAAAGTATATATAGAATATATATACAACAAACATGTATTTATTTTACGCGTAGTTTTTATTCTGAAACCAACCGTAAGCAAACAAAAAAAATTAAAATAAAACATAAAACAAAAAAAAAATAATTTAAATGCAAAAACAAAAACCAATTTAATTAAATTGTCAATTACATTTATTTCATAATTTAAGAATTGAAAGCTGACGCTGATAGAGGTTATTTTTTAACGCATATATAAAAATATATAGAAGCATATATATATTGAAAGAAAGGGAAAGGAAGTTTTATATCAAAATTAAGCATAGTAAAAACACAACAAACAAAAACATTGAAAACAATTCGAACTTAATTATACAACGAGAAAGAAACCAAACAAAACAAAACAAAAAAAATATTAATATATATTGTATTAATTATTAACTTCGGAGGTACATGGACAGGCACACAGATACACACACACACATACACATATATACACACACAATTTTATAATAACAAAATATCGTATATACAATTGTGTATTTATGTATAAGCAAATACATACATACACATTCACAACAACATTTGCCATATGCCGTATTAAATAGTAAAAACAGAATAATTGAGATTAGAATTTAGACCACAGTGCTATGTGCAATTGTTTATAGGGCCATAGTTTGGAATCGTGTTTATGCATGGCTTTATTGATGATTATTGATAGCGTTTTAAATAGCATTAAATGCCTATATACATACATACATATATACATATACATAAATAAATAAATAAATTCCATTGAAGAGTAGTGGTAACAATTATGTGATTTGCAATTTTACATTCAAAATATATACATACATACATATAGTATATACATGCATATATATACATTATATATATGTAGAAAACAAATAATTACGAACAAATATATATATATTGTGTATTGAGGCAAGCGTTTAATTGATTCATTTACAAGTTAGATTTATTTATACACAAAACCAAAACAAAACAAAAAGACAAAAAATGCAAACAAAATATTTTTACACAGATGCTTTGTTTTAGACTTATTAAATGCAAGTAAACGTGTATTCCCAATACCCCCAAAATTCCTAACACGCACACACACACACACACACACACACACACACACACACACAAAATACACATACACATTGGTTGGCAATCCATGCAGATTTCCTTAACCATTTATAAGCAATTGAGATCAAGTTCAATGACACCAAGTAACTTTTAATTATTATATACAAATGAGATATTTTATAAAATGATAACAAAATAAAAGATACATAACGTAATAACATTAATTTATATATTCATATATTAGAGATGCAAAAAGACTTGAACGGTTATATATACATTTAAATTGCAATATATTGTAAAACTCTTCATAAAATATATACAAAAACACACTCAAACATATAAATATAATACTCCATATATAAGTACATATATGAAACAATTATTTATAGATGCTTACAGAGAACCATATAAGTACTAACATATGTACACTTACCACTAGTCAACTACAAAATGTTCTACATACTTACTACTATCTACAAATGAAAATCGTTAAACAGCCCTACAATACTACAAAATGCTAGTACTATTACAATGGTACAACTTATATTCCACTATAGGTCCACAATTCAATGCAATGAATTTTTCTCTTAATTACTTAGCATTTGTTCTTGTTCAAATTTTAGTTAGAAAATGTTTTCCTCTACAATGGGAATAATGAGCAAGCAATTACATAACTAGTTTTTCAGCTTTTGTAGACGATATAAAAATACAAAAAAAATACAAGAAATAAATAAGAAAAGAACACAAAAGACAAAAAACAAAAAATGTAATAATCAATATCTAGAATGACTCGAAATTTAACAATTCCCAATTTCTAGTCTACTATATATGCCATAACAATGGATTGTTCTTTGAGCTATCGTATAATTAATACAGATCGTAAATACTCGTATACTTACAAATACAGATACATACAGAGATTACATACATACAATACATATACACTTGGCATAACCATACAATTTTATGGCAAATATGTAGAGTATATAACCTATTATATTACCAAAAAACAAAACAAAACAAAAAATTGCTTATCCATTCTTAAATAAAAAATTCACAGAATCAATAACGATATAATAACCATACATACTACAAATACATTCATACATACTACGATACACAACATTGATACGAGTATATAATATAACAAGAATTAATAAAATGAATAAAATGAAACAGCAACAAAATAACATTAATTAGATATAGTTACTTATTATAGCTACACCTACACACAATTAGTGCAGCCATGTAACTATTTTTAGAGCCTCGAAAATAAACATACATACTATACATAAAATACATAAACATATTAAATAAACAACAGAGAGAAAACAAAACCATTGAATTTATCTTTTACTTAAGAAGGACAGCTTATGTTTCTACATACAATATAAAAAAAAGTGAGTAGCAAGTTAATCTTTAGAAGATGCCTTAATTCAATCTCAAGTTGACAAGTGGTAGACAACAGAGAGCTGCTTTAAGTCAACAATTTGATGTCAGCACTTACATACATATTTGTACTATGTACATCTTATACATCTCGTATTTATCTGACATATTGGAAATGTCGCGATTGGTGTTGAGCATTAAGTGTGTTTAAAAGAAATTGCTTGATTCGGCATAAACATATTTACTCTGTTGAATATTTGCTCAACAATTTGATTTGAAATCTTGCGCCCTTACATGCCACTTGTGCCTACATACATTCATTGGAATGGAATTGTATCAAGGACGCGCGCTGTTCAACGGAACAATCGAAGTAGGCAAACAAGCCCAATAGTCTACCCACCAACCCCAACCTAGTAACAATCCCCAGTTCCGTTTCTGAATACCGTTGTCATAGTCAGTTTGTCAGATTGACACAGAGGCAGGAGGCGTTGTGTTCGCGGTATTCATGTATTCGTAGTGCTTGCTACTCTACAGATGTCAGCAATTTGCTCGATTTGAATACATTCAACAAAAAACGAAAGTGGGCAAACAATTCAACAGAAAGAGAGCACAAGCTAAGAAAAGAAAAAAGGCAGAAAAAACACAGAGGAACCCGCGCAAATGGCTTCTCTAACGACCCAATTAATTTGAAACAAAAAAGTTTAAAAAAAAATAAATAAATAAAAGGGAACAGAACACAAACGTTTGAATTTGAAGAAGCGGCCACAGAGTGAGTAATGCCACAGGCCAGTTAATGCCGTCTTCAACTCCAGCTACAATTGTGCGAGCAGTAAAGTTTCAAGCTGGAGCTGCAGATGAAACAGAGAAGCTTTTAATGCCTACCACCCTACCCACCCGCTCTGAGGTAGAGCTGGTAAAGTTCGCCAATGCCGACAGCTTCATTACAGCCATCATCATCATCATCATCATCTCTACCCATGAGTAATTTGCCAAGCAAAAGTTTATTTGTTGCTGGAGCGGAGCGCAACTCGAACTGTTAATGATGTGAAGTGGAGTGGAAAGGAGAGTACTGGTAAAGAGAAGAGAAGCAATCTCTGCTCGCTTAGAATGAGCAAACAAATAATAAAAACAAAAATACAAAAAAAAAAACGATATAAGATTTCAGCACAGATGCTGTACGATCTCAGTCTTCGATCTTGAGTCTTGAGTCTACATTCGTCGCACTGGACGCAAGCCAGAGTATGTTCAAGTCTGTAATTCCCGTTTTAATCGCAATGATTATGCTAAGCCTGTGCATATTGGCCAAAGGTGAGTACCCGCTTTAAACTTTAATATATAAATCAGTTTAAATTAGGCATAAATGTGCGATATTTGTATTTTATTGCACATCTGCTGAACGTTTCTATTGTTTGTATGTTGTATGGTGTGATGTGATAATGAGTGTGTGTGTTGAAACAGGTTTTAATTTCTATAAAACATGGGCGTAGAGACAACTGCGCAGGGGTTGAGACAACTGTGAGCTCTAAGCTCGTTAGTCATAATTACGTTGTCGCTGCGCCGTGGCGTCGTGATTCAAGGTTTCCGGGTGTAGTATGTCATAGAAGATTACCAGGCTGATAAGAGTTGGCAATGATTTAATGGCTTGTAATTACATTTTTCTCAGCTGCGCCCTATCAGGAGCTGGAGCCCCGCAAAGGTCATGTACCAGTCTACATACGCCACGGGGATGAGTTGCTAAGTAATATACATCCCGGCCTGGCGGAGGCCTTCAAGGAGGCGGCGGCGGAGGACAACTCGAACACGAAGCAACTGCAAGCAGAGGTAAGCGGAAAAGGCTTTTCTTTACTAATGCAAGAAGTTAAGAGCTTGAGACATTTACAGAATCTCATCACCGAACCTCCAACTCCATCTACGGACATGCCGAAGATCTCCACAGAATCGGATATTGCAAGTTTTGATGCAATTAAGGCAAAGGACGCATAATGTGCAAATCCAATTGAATAAAAACCGAGTACTACTTCGAATCGAAATCTTTTGATATTGCAAACACTAGATTTAATATGATACCATACTACTGGGATGGTTGGCAACTCGTTAACTGCTCCGTTTGGCATCCTCGTTGGCCAAATCGCCTTAGAGCTTTGCGTGTGATTTACTTGTTGTTGCCCATTAGTGAGACAGGAACTCCAGGACTCTGGCTCGGCGTCGCAAACGTTTGTAATTAATATAATGGCGACGGCTGGGTTGGCAATGGGAAATGGAAATGGAAATGGCCAAAATGGCCAAAATGGCCTACACACGTTGTGGTCCTGTGGGCCACAAATTGTTGTTTCATTGTCCTTGTGTCTGTGAGGCTGTCTAACGAGCAATAAAACTAAATACATACACATAAAGTTAATTATAAAAGGGCCAAAGGAAATTGGAGCTACCATCAGACTATTGAGCTGTCGATGCAAGTGACGGATTAAGCTAAAAACAGTCAAGACACCCGGCAACGGGGGCAAAAACGAAATCAGCCAAATGGTAAGCAAGAGAACTTTTGCGAAACGGCTGCAATCAAGAGGGCATTAAAAAGGAAAAAATAAAGAAAATACCCAAGCTGTAAACCGACAAAAAAACAAATAAGAAGGCTTTAGTCGAGAAATCCCGACTAAAAGATACCCTGAACCCGTATATTAAAATGACTTGCAGTAGTGCAGTTTTTCTTGACTTAGCTTTAATATAAAATATCTCCGGTGTTTCTCAACCGATTTCGATGAAATTCTATCGTTACGCATTATTTCAACTCCCATTTTTATATTTTCAATATTCGAGATTTTTTTGTAATCGTTCACATGTGTATATCGGAAACGGAAATAGTTATCGAAAATCGGAAAAAAAAATTGTACTGCCTAGGACTTAGATGAGCTTATGTGCAAAATCTGAAGTCTCTAGATCGACGCGTTCATTCAGACGGACAGACAGACGGGCATAGCTATATCGACTCGGCTGTTGATGCTGATTAAGAATATATATAGTTTATAGGGTCGGAGATGCTTCCTTCTGCCTGCTGCATACTCTTCCACAAAACCATTATACCCTTTTTACCCATTTTATGGGTTCAGAGTATAAAAAGAAAAACGATTTTTATGGTTCCAAGCGCATTTAAGAACTGCTGCTGAATTTAAATTTCCTTGCGTCTCTACTGATAAAGGAGCAACAGGAACAGGAACAGAGCCAGGCTCATGGCTCATGGCTCATGTTCTCTCTCAAGCGTTTGTATCTTTGTGTGCGTTCGAGCGCATTCAACCTCAAAATGAATAATTGCATATGCTTCAATGATTTGCGACTTTGTTCGAATGCTCTACAAGTTCGCAAGGCTTTAATACCCAGCCACACAGAGACACCTTACCCTTCAACTCTATTTCTCTCTCTCTCTCTCTCTCTCTCTCTCTCTCTCTCTCTCTGTCTCTCTGGACATCTGCAATAGAGGGATGCTGACCACGTTAAAGGTGTGTGTTTGTGTATGCTCGGAAAAGTGCTGATACTCTCGTATAAATTGCTGGCTAATTTGAAAATTGGCCACTTAATTGCACTGCTGATGGTCAAAACGAGCGCTTAAACAATAATTGAGTTAACTGTTATGTGCAACGATTATCGGCCATTGGCAATCGCAATCCGCATTGCATGTTAGGTACTCGTATTATTATTATGGGCTGGCTATTAACACTAGCATCAGGGCTAAGCTTTGGCTTTGTTTTTTATTTTTATCGCTCTATTATTGGTTTAACGTGCATTCATATTTGGGATTACCATCACACCTCCGCACTCTACCTGCCCAGCAGGCCACCCAGAATGCCACCGCCACCAGCAGTGTTGCCACCTCCAGTTATGCCAGGTACGCTTACAAGATTTCCCAGCAAATTATTGCCATTTAAGTTAAGAAGGCAGCTGCCAAAAAAATAAGGTAAGTTATCAAACAAATCTTGAGTTCATTTAACGTCCTCTTACCGCAGATCCAAACGTATAACTTGCTGACACGCCCATTCTTGCAGACACTATGACGCAATGGAATAAATTAAAATCGCTCTATATAGTGCGTTTTTTAGCACTCACTTTTATACTCTGAGGTGAGGGTCTAGGACATGTTTCTCCGCCTCCTCCTGATCCAACACCACCTCCATGGGGAGGCTTAGGATGTGGATTAGGCCTCTTACCATGCTCTTCAGTTGGATTCTAGTTGGTCAAAAATGGTTAAAGTTAGCAACCAACTCGATCAATAATACTTACATTGTGAGCCATAGCCTGAAAATATAAAAAATATATAGAGATTCCAATTGAACTAGAATAAATTATTGACTAACCAGCGAAAGCAGACCTAGGCCAATAGTAAGAAGTAAAATTTTCTGCATATCAAAAGATTCTGACAGACTCTGATAACGGACTGACCTATCCAGCGGATGCTTTTATAGCTGCAACCAACAAAAGAGCTGTGTTTTTGGGAACACAGCTGTTCTATTATACCCTTATATATGGGGCACACAACAATACACAATACAGTTGAATTCTTTTTTTTGATAATCATAAATATTTATTCTTCATGCAAACCGTTTTACACTTACATATATAATAGTTATAGGTAGGTTCATTTTCATTACAAGTACGATTTGTAATTGTGTATAAGAGTGAGAGTGTGTGGGGGCAACTACATAGTATGTACGTAGTAAATATAGTAGTAGGTAGGTAAGTATTTAAATATGTTTACGATATATTGTATATGTACGTTACAAGAGCTAATTGTACAATAATTCATCTAATAATAATACCGTTTTGTGTATACGAGAGTAATATGAGCTTTCATTATTAATTGTTTTTTTTTTTTTTTTTTTATTTTTTTAATTTTTGCTAATCAATAAGCTATAGTAGTTGTTATACAATTGATTAATTGGCTCTGCAGAACGTTGCAGCAAAAAAAAGGACTAAACGCACATTCAAATACATTTCGATTAATAAATTGAATTTTAGGCCCAATTGCTCAATGTCCAGTTAAGCTTGCAGTTAGTTAACTGCGGAATAACTTTGTTGGTTTGGTTGTTCGACTAAACTTAGAATGAGTTGACTAACCGGAAGTTGAGAAATTGGGCCTTAGTTGTACAGTTTGGTGACATTACTATTTTGAACTTGAACTAGAATTTCATCTATGGGTTCTTTGGGAGATCCTGACAACAATATCAAAATAATGATGGCTAGCGCCAACTGGAGCATTTGCCTCAGGCACACTGCACCTTCTTGCAGTTACAGAGCCATTTAATGATCCTGGCATTGCGCTCCACAATCGATGGTGGCTCCGAGGGACGATAGGGTTGTGCAGTTTGCGGTTGGGTTTCCGTGCTGTCCGGCAGTCGCATTGAGTCCACGGTGCTAACATCCGAGAAGAACACAGTGCTGGAATCATCCGAATCGGTTTCGGGATTATGATGACGCCTTGGCTGGCTATAGATCTCGTGGAATGCCTCATCGTTCAGTCCCAGACGATCAAAGAACTTTTCCAGCTCGGAAATACTGGCATTAAGTGCCTCCCGCTCCTGCGATTGCGTCATCCCACCACCCGCTGGGTATCCGTCCGTTGAGAAACCCTTGGGGAAGAACACATTTTCGTGCTCCATGTTGCGCTTATAGCCAGCTGATCCACCGCTGAGGCACTCTACGGCCGTATTGATGGGCGAAGTTCGAGGCTGGACAGGCAGCCGATTGCGATTCTTGAAGCGAATGCAGCGTTGCCGCTTGAACTGAATGGGCGGAGGACTTATGTCGTCCACGGATGGCGCAGAGCCGGGACTCTGCACCAGCGAGCTCTGCGAGTGGTTAATGCTGGTGTAGCCCTGGGAGCTGGTGTGCAGCTGCTGACTGGATGAGCTCGAGTAGCGCGGCGTTTGCGTCTTGAGACGGGGTGAAGGTGGCGTTGGCGTTGGCGTATAGTCATCCTGGAATGCCTCCGGCACCTCCGGCGTGGGCGTGAAATTGAGCAAGTAATCGGCGGACGACATGTGACCCGGAGCCGTATCCTGCTTGCAGCGGCAGTCGATGCAGTCTGTGTTGCGTCCATGGATTGCCGGATAGTCCCCGGCCGGCGTGACATAGCCACAGTACGAGTTGGCGCTGTGCTGCGTGGAGGAGCCGCTGTCCCGTCTCGTGGCTGCCACCGCCACCAGATTGCAGCAGTTCTTGATTGTGCCGCTGGCGGTGCTGGGTCGCTTGTAGCAGGGCTCGCTGCGGTGCGTATAGTGACCGGAGCTGCCGCCGGAGTCGCGATTGATGGAGGACTCGCCAGCGGACTTGATTGAGCGATTGCCGCGACTACAGCAGCTCAGGATCTCGCTGTGCGGCGAGTGCCGACTGATCTGGGTATGCAGATCCGGCAGCGACTTGTGGCTATTGATGTTGAACTCGCCACTCGTGTTGTACGGGGCACGCTCATCCGGATTGGCCACCTCATGCGAGTGCGAATACGATCGCTGATAGTTGTACCTGTCAAGCCAGGAAGAAGAAGTCAGATTGAGGATAAATTGCAAGAATGATAGAGACCAGATTTCGACATCCCGAGCTCAAAATGGTGGAGGCGGCCACTGACTTGACTGTTGTGCAAGCCGTGTGACAGTGGGACAAGGTTTCAAATTTGATATTATTTTTTAATAGCACTTAGTTCATGAATTATCTCATAAAAGTCTTAGCAATTGTTATTTATTTCAAATATAGCAACCAATACCTAAATAAAACATTCCATGTCCTAATTGAATTACAAATTATTTACACTTCTTTTTCTGTCTTTGGCTGCAACCGCCCACTGTGCACTTCATTTAGTGTTTTCTTTAGGGTTACCAAACATCATAAAATTCACTCGTTTTGTTTATAATGTGTATGGCCTAAACTCTTCAAATGAAACCAATGACTTATTATAACGGGAACACACTCGCATGTCGCAATCTGGTCCCTATCATTCTTGGATAAATTGGGTAATCCACACTCTCACCTGTAGCTCGACTTTGCCGCATACTCAGCCGGCGGACTAATGACCAGCGGCTCCTCTCCGCCACTATTCGGTTCACTGGGATATCCGCTGTAGGCGGACTCCCGCGAGAAGCCAAGAGATGGCAAATAGAGTGGCGGTGGAATCCGCAGTGCATTGCTCTCCTCCTCGCCACCACCCCGCTCCTTCTCCGAGCCGAGCAACATGCGCAGCTTGTGCTGCAGCACGTTATTGTTCACAGCAGCGTTGGAGCGATTGTGGCCCGGATTGTGCTGTTGTCTCTGGTGCTGATGCTGCTGCTGCTGCTGCTGCTGATGTGGATGTTGTGGATGCTGTTGATGCTGGTGATGATTGTGCATTGAGTATTGCTGTTGTTGCTGCCTGGTCAGGCTCATATAACGCCTGTCCTCCAGCTCATCGTACGCTCCCACTGTCCCACCGTAGTGTCGCTCATCCTCCGGCGGCCTGCGTCCACGCTTCACAACCGTACCGCTTGCTCCATTGACGCCGCCACTTGCCGCATTCCTATAGCTTGCCTGCTGCAGTCGCTCGAACACAGCTTCGGATTTAATATAGAAGGGTTTCGATTCGGCCAACAGTTCCACGGCCGACTTGCGCTTGTTGTAGTTGTTGTAGTGTCTGCCACTGCTGTGATAGAAGGCACTGTGCCCCCCATGCCCCTGGCTCCAATAGTTGCGGCATCCGGCTGCCGTCTCCGGCAACGCCGACGCCGAAAGTGGTCGCTGCGACGACATATACAGCCCATTGTACGTACTGTCCACGCAGGTCATTCCCGCGGCTCCAACTCCTCCTCCATTGCCACCAAACACCTGCTGACTGGTCGCATAGAGCGTTTGGCTGGCGGTGCGCGAATACTTGGGCATTGTGGTATACATCGCTGGCGTTGAATTGTGATGTCCACCGGGTGAGCTGCTGCCATTGCAGGAGCGCTGCCGCGGACTACTGCATCCATGTGCCACAGTAGCCATGTCGCCTTGAGTTTTTACACACTGTCTGGGTAGATTTGGAGTGGGTCTGGAAGTTCTTTGGGGCATGCGCAGTTGTAGGCGTGCTGCGTATACTGAAATTATAATACAATAATTTTCAGCTGCTGAGTTTTTTCTCTTTCTTTGCATGCGACATTAAATAATTCAGTTTTTTCATCTGCATTCAACTTTTACCTATTTAAAATCAAAGTTGAAGTAGGGGGTTAAATAATATGTATTCATGTATTGTATTTTGAGAATGTATTTTTAGACACTTGATTTTTTTTCTGCTATAGCAGTTGTACTTGGTTAGTTTCACACACGCATTAAACACGGATTTATTTGGTATTTCTGTTTAATAATATACACCACAAGGCACAGTTAAAATAAACTTACCAGTAATTATCCCAAAAATTCCTTTAATGTGCGTTTATCATATCCAATGTGGTGGCATGTGACGACGGTTGCAAGGACTACGTACACTACATTGTGCCACTTTGAATAACAGATGTTGTTTCACTTCCATGCTGTTTCAACCTGCAAAACCTTGCTCATGCGCCCAATAACGGTATGTACATTTATTAAGCATCAAAGCTTGAGCTAGAAAATAAAAATAAGAATTCATCAATATGCAAAGCTTAACTAGTTTTTAATTCTTTCCCACAATATATTTGAAATATCTTAATAATTATTTTCTTTGTAACGTTCATATGCTGTAGCAAAAGTACAAGTCGCCTACACTATGCAGCCGCAAGCTTTTTTAAACGCGCAAAGCTTTTGGCAAATACATATACAATATATATATAGAGAGAGAGAGAGAGCGATAGAGAGCAGCGGAATATAAAAGTAAAGCGTGCGCATTTAAAGAGCAACAGTTGAAAGGCAGCTGGCAGAGCAATCGCAACATGTCGGCATCTAAAGCTCCATACGTTAAACACAATAACGGCACCCAAATCCAGACAATTGGTCTGGGCACATATACGGTAAGCTTGCTATTAAGATCATTTTGTATAACAATAATTAAGAGCTTATCAGTTGAACGTTGAGAGAAAAAAGAAACACTGATAAAGTGTTTTATGACTTACAAATAACTTTTCGCAGTCATTGGGTGGGGACTGCGAGCGGGCAACGCTGCATGCAATTGACGTGGGCTACCGGCATATAGATACCGCCTACTTCTACGAGAATGAGGGCGAGGTGGGCACCGCAGTACAGAAGAAAATTGCAGAGGGTGTCATTAAGCGTGAGGACATCTTTATAACCAGCAAGGTGAGTGATGTGATGGCCCCAAGAGCGCACTCATTAAAAATGTATTTACTTGAGCAGCTGTGGTGTCATTTTCATGAGCCGGATAGAGTTGAGTATGCTTGTCGCAAGACGCTGCGCAACTTTGGATTGGATTATGTGGATCTCTACCTGATGCACTGGCCGTACTCGTATGTCCATCGCGGAGACAATGAAATGATGCCCACAGATGCCAAGGGCGAGGTGGAGCTCAAGTGAGTTCACAACAATTATTTCCTTCTAGAGCCAGCAATTAATATGGAACTATGTTTTCCAGCGACGTTGATTATTTGGACACATGGCGTGCCATGGAGAAACTAGTAGAGCTTGGCCTGACCAAAAACATCGGCGTCTCTAATTTCAATTCCGAGCAATTGACACGTCTGCTGGCCAACTGCAAAATCAAGCCAATTCATAATCAGGTAAATGTGTTCGCGTTTCTTACATAGATGATGCACCTTAGTCTAATGTACTTACTTTGCCAGATCGAATGTCATCCGGCTCTCAATCAGAAGAAACTGATTGCGTTGTGCAAGCAGCACGATATTGTGGTCACCGCATATTGTCCCCTGGGCAGGCCCGATCCTGCGAAGAAGCAGCCAAGCTTTATGTACGACGCCAAAGTGCAGGCCATTGCCGATAAGCATAAGAAGTCTACGGCTCAAGTCGTTTTGCGGTATCTGGTAAGTGATTGTGCAAATTATATTTAGATATGTAATTGCTAATCTGTTGCAATATTACCTTTGTAGATCGAAATTGGCACTGTGCCTTTGCCCAAGTCTTCCAACCCCAAGCGCATTGAGGAGAATTTTAATATCTTTGATTTTAAACTGGATGCTTCTGATCATGCAGTGCTGGACACATATAATAACGGAGAGCGTGTGATCAAAATGGAGCATGCTGTTAAAAGCAAAAATTATCCCTTCCATATTGAGTTTTAGTCCAACTAACAAATAAATACAATTAAATAAGTTGGGCTCAATTGGCTTCATAATCTAGTGGGGATGTTATGTTATTCCATCGGACTTAAATTTTTGCGCAACTAGTCAGCTGTTTTGTTTTAAGGGTGACCATATTGCCAATATGCTGCCATATGTTCTGGAGAAAAAAACTTATTATGGCTATGTGGCAGCACAATCTTTTCTGCCACCGCCGCTCACTTCACTTTGTTCTGACTCATATCAAAACATTCTGGGGGGGATTTAAGACCCAAAATATGCCGCTTCTTTTTGCTGGAAAGCACCGAGTCAACGTAATGGTGTACGTGTACTTGCAACCCCCAAGGCGACATCACACTACTGCATTGCAGTTGTTGTTCTTACATGAGGCGCAACCTAGCTAAAACACGTGAGTGTCACAAATCACAAAATCAAAATAAACTCACAAAATTGCTTAATTGTTTTTAGTTTCTTATATTTTCTATTAAAAGCATTTTAATTGCCATTACACGCACATACATAAAAATCGAAAACAGCCTTGCCGCTTCCGTCCATAGCGAATAATACTGCAAAGTCGAGGAGTTATAAATTCAGAGTGAAAAGAAGCAATCGATGCCACACTGTCACACAATGGTCTATTTACGCATTGTGCTCACCACGCTGGTTACCATAACGTGTCTGCTGGGTGACAACTTTGTGGAACTGACGCAGCATCCACTCCTTAAAGCGCTGGCAGATAATGCAACTCATGCGGGAATTGGTGCCCTAACAGGAATCGCTTTCGCCATGCAATTTTATGAGCGAACTACTCAGATTTTCGGCTGGATATTGATTTTTAGTTGCTTTGTTGCATCCTCGTTTATTGACCTAGATCACTTTATAGAAGCGCGCTCACTTTACTTGGAGGTAAGGCACAAACATAGTACAAACACAGTGCGTTTATATCTCGTCTTATACTTTAAGGATGCCACCAATCTATCTCGTCGTCCATTTTTGCACTGCTCCAGCATTGTCCTTGCCATGCTGCTATTCTTCATATGCACGGCGTGCCTAAATTACTTCCGATGCAGTTTAATGTTGGGTGCATTGCTCTGTGCCTTTATTACGCATCATACAAGGGACGCAGTGAGGCGCGGCTTTTGGTTCTGGCCATTCTATGGGCACACGGATCGCATACCACAGCTAGCCTATATTGTGGGCACGGTGCTAACGCCATATCTGCTGGGTTCTCTACACAACGTCTGCCGCAGCACCACGGTGCTTAGCTTCTTAGGTCAATATATTAGGTTGAGTGAGAGCAATTATCGCATTGGCGCCAGCTATCGCTATTTGCAGGTGTAAGCTTTGTGATGCTAACAAATAACAATAATAGAACTACTACAATTGCTTTATTAGGCTTCAAGCTCAAAAGATTAGCTTTAAGTAAGAACATTTTATTAGACAAGAGATCCAAATACTTCCACATAACAGGACACAGTTTTATTACAAGTAATTATAGCAAGTATTTTGCACTTTACTAGCCTAGGTTTCAGTAGTATCCAACATATTTTGTGATATCATAGCATAAGCATTTAGTATATAGTAGTATCAAAGCTAAGCGCACAACTTATCGATTTTTAATTAATAATCTTAACACTTTTTATCATGGGCAACACAACGACTAATAGTTATAGATACATACAATATGGCAAATAATTTAATCAAACTATTGTTAATTGAAATAAATAAACTGCCTTCTTAAGCGGCTGTTGCATCAGCACTAAACATAATCCTAATACCTATTGATATTTTGGTCAACTGAACTCAGCTATTGTGGTTTACGTTTATAAGATTAAGGTACTGAAATTCCTCAATAATAAACTGCAATATCTTTACCATACAATATTTTTTCTTAAGCCCCGCTGAGTTTTGACAAAGTTGTGTGCCATCTGGGAGCAGGTGCAGGAGACCTGATGATGTCTATTTTAATTACGTGTTACTTTATATGCAGCCAAAATTCAATTCAAAACTGCTAGCTTTTCAATGGAAATTTGCGTCTGCTGGGGTTATAAATAAGTAATAAAACTGTATGTGGGAAAATAAAAAAAAATGAAAGCAAGCGTGGAGACAAATAAACCCCACTACAATGTTTTACCCTACAATGTACACACCTTTTTACGCGCCCACGCTCACGCCCACAAAACAGACAGACAGACACGACGACGACGACAGTCGCCCCAAAGCAAATGGGACAGAGCAGAGATTCGATTCGTTTGACAAACAAAAATACGAATGATGATCATTTGCGTTTAGACTGTGCTGCCGTTTGGATGATCGCCGATTTTTGCTTCTGCACATACTATAACTGTGAGCAATAATAAGAAAAAAGTGTCGCGAATCTTGATCGATTGAGTTTTTTTTAAAAATATATATTTTTGTTGTCAAATTGGCTGAACAAGAGGGTGACAGTGTAAATCACTTTGCTGTAAGTGCAGTTGAATCCAAAAAGGCACTGGAAAATAGTACTTAGAGTCTTTAGACCTATGCACCTAACCTTGGAACGTTTTTACGCTTCGTTTGGCAGCAATTAGCTAAATTAGCTGCTAGTACATAGTAGCAATATTCACAGTGTCATGTGTCTGAACTGATGATGATCTTATTCATGGCAACAATGCAAATACATATAGTTTCATTGTTATCGTTATTTCACATAACCAGCTTAATGTCATCAATTTACGCGCTTTTACGCCCATTATCAACTTCCTCCCATAAGTAGTTTTTTCATGTGCATAAATTTATCTTTAAAGGAAGCTCCATTGTGCATGTGATTTTAAACATTTTAACCCCCATATACATACAATTTAGTTCTTTCAGTTCAATTTGTTAAATGTTTAAAAATAAATTCTGTAAATATTTACGTTCATACAATATTAGCAGCAACAGCAAGAGAGATGGAATATTTGAAATAAATCATCGGCAAAAGGCAAAACCTCACAAAAAAAAACTTTTTTTTTGATGGCACTGTTCTTCATAATTCATAATTTGTTTGACCGTATTCTTCGTATGGATATGCAATGAGTTCTATCGGTCAACGCGTGGCGCGAATTTTATGCATATTTGTGCGGATTTTTCAATAAATAAATATGAAGCACACCCACACAAAAATTGTAGAGCCAAAACGAAATTTTTAATTTTGCAAAGCCTTAGACAATGTATGAATATTCTTTTGATCTTCATAAATTGATAATGAATACGAGTCGGTTTTTATTCACAACATAATCGTTGAAGACGAGAGGTACAGATTAGGTTGATATTTGTAGGAAGCGCAACTCACAAAAGATTCAATAATGAATAGTCACTGATAAGAATATACGATTTTAAGCCATTCAAGGAGCGGCTATTTTGTAACTGGCTAATTAAAACAATTATAGTGCTTTCTGCTAGACTCTTACCTCTGTTTTTAGACAGTTTGTTGATCTCTGTTGCAGCCTCTGCTGCCACAAAACGTTGCACTTGCCAAGTTTCAGGCGAAAGGTGTGTCGAGATGTCACAATTCTCTATTTAAAAATAGCTTATACGCATAAAGCAAAAGCACTTCACTCACAACTTGCATTCATCCGACATTTGTTTTATTTTTACATCTGGGTTGAATGACTTGTCACTTAGTTACATCATAACATTGCAGATTTATGTCTTTAACAACAAGTAGATAAATAATTATATTGTTGTTTTTTATTTAAATTTTATTTCGAGATTTTAACGTGGTCGATTAAATAAAATCGTGCTAGTAAACAACGTCACAAATCTTATTTTTTCTGAAATACAAATGACTTGAAAATAATCCAAGACAGCTTTATTGTGTTTTCCGTCTCCTCCCTCCGTCAACATAGTCTATGTATGCATATAGTATTTATGTGTTTAACGAAAACACACAGATGAATAAGAAATGTGTGTGCCTTTCTGTTTTTGGCTACTTTAAGTCCATATAGTTTTTCCTAGATGCGTGAGTCGTTGTTGTTGACAAGAACAAGATATAAGGAAAGAAAATTGGCTAAATCACAAATGTGAACATAAAGAAAATGGCAATCGTAACAATACAAAAATACAGAGAGAGAGAATGAGAGAGAGAAAATTGTAAAATGAATGAAAAGAAACAATAATTTGTATGGCACAGCAGCTGCCGGTTGTCGAGCTGGCTGTTTTTGTTTTCATTTTCAGCTAGATTTCTCTTATTTTATATCTTTCTTTTAATATCGTTTATTTTTTTGTATTATTTGTTGGCTATTCTCGCGCCCACATTTTGAATCGCAAACACACATACATATATACTTTAGTTGTTGTTTCGCGAACATTTCGGCTGCCTTCGTAGATCGTTGAAGGCGAATGAAATGCTCAATATTGTTTGAGACTTTGTTGCGAAACGATCGTCGAAATGAACGTGCCTCGCGATTCGAACAAAATTTGAAATAAAGCTATAATAAAGCAAGTTACTTGGTTACAAGTGCATTAATTTGAAAATTAAGATTAAGGTTAAGGAAAACCGACATTTCAAACTGAATTTTTTTATTTTGCTTTTCACTTCTTTGGTAGTTTATTTTAAATGGGCAATTAACTAATTGATTGCACGCGGCGCTTATAGACACAAACAAGAAAAAAATAACAATCAAATACGAGTGAGAAGTGTTAATGAGAAAAAGTACATAATTAATTACCAACCCTGTTTATAACTCAATCACAAGCAAGCACCAGCACCACCAAACAAAAAGTAGGGCATTTATAAATATTGCACATACGCCACCGTCACAAGGCAGATTTGTTTCGGCCATCGTCCGTCCATTCCATCCCTGCTTGCTCTCTTCAAATTCTCTTGCATCAATTTTGAATGAGCCCAATGAGTGGACTACGTCAGCAGCTAAAGGTAAGCAAACCTTTCATAAAAACTAAATCCTCAATGTTAAGCGCTAACCTGAAACGCGTTGAACCCAACCCAAATGAACAGCAATTGTGTAAATATTTATGAAATTGGTTTTAACATCGACAGGTACTAAAACTGTTTCGTGTATACACAGAACACATTTAATGTGTGCAAATATTAATTGTTGTTAGTCTGCCCTCGACGCAGATGATAAAGAATGTTTATTAAACTATTAGCACAATATTTAATAGCTTGTTTGGCTTAAATGGCGACAGATCTCGTTAATCTTCCTTTTGACTCGATTGTAAATAGTGATCTAAAACATTAACAGATTAACTGCCTGTCAATAACAGACCTTGAAATTATTTACTCTTATATTATTTTTGTAATGTTTATCAAACCAAAATTTGTTTACTTTATATCGTTTATTCATGTCATAAAATCTATTTTTACAACAATTATCTACAATATTTCTAGGCTGAAGATCAATCAAAATCATACAGGTAGCTAATGTCAGCCGATTGTAATTAACAGCGGTGTAGACAACTAAAATATAAAGCCGAAAGAAATAATTAAAATGTAGATCGACTTTAAGAAGCATATGGCACATTTTGACACGTTGTATCTAATGGATGTGAATCTTACGATCACTATATTATATATTCGGTAATGGCTTCTTAATGTCTAATTTAATGACCGTTTGCAATTTTGGCATACTATTATGAAAAAGCGAGACGTCAGTCGGCGGCTGCTTAATGTTTTCTATGGCATTAAAAAATCTAGTAGTGTTTAAACAAAAGTCTACTTGGCAAATATAAACAACAGCGATTATTAGCTTTTTTTCTGCCAATTTATTTTGGGCATTTAAAGAGCGCATTTCTAGAAAATATGATGTGCCAATGAGCAACCCAATAATTTTCACAAATTTGTGTTCTCATTATGCACTGAAATTGTGATATTGCTTTAATTTTATTATTGACAACACAATTTTAATGAGTTCGTTAACTATCATTTAAGAATTCTTTGTATTACATAGGCCAAAATGTGCCACATTAACAGAGTTGTTTTTGTGATGTCTAGCAAAATATTTGAATAAGTGTTTTTATTGTGTCATTAAATTCAATTTATAAAAGGTTGACATTTAAAAAGACTGAAATAATGCAATTAACAACATAAATTTTTAAATTGTTTACATTCAACCTCATGGGAGAAAAATTAAAGAGTGTCCAACAACTAATCTCATTCCTTATGAGTAGATTTTCTGACAATCGTTTTGGGCTAGATTTATATGAAAATTATTGTTTATAGTGAATTTGTAATTGTTAGTCAATTAATGTATAATATATGTATTAAATATGCAAATTATCTTTTTTTATTACCTCCAAGAGATTCAGATAAAATACAAGAAAATTAAAATTCAATTGACCTAAGAATTGGCCACAGCTAGTTGGCTATTTTTTGCGTGTGATTCGTTTTGGGAACACAATTAAAACCAACGCCGCAAATTCTTTACACAAATACACAATGTACTGTATACTTAAAATAGCGTTTACAACACGAAAAACTCAAATGAGTGCTTAAATAAAGACGTAATAAACGAAATGACAAAAATAAAAAGGCGCAAGCAGCCAACCACAGTAAACACTCGCTAACTAGAACTATGAAACATTTTTGGCAAGTTAATTTCTTTTTGCGCCTGTTGTGAAACTCACAAAAGTATCTTGTCTTTTTATTTGCGCTTCAAAATATGCTACTAACAACAAAAAATAATCTGTTTAAACTTATATTTTTGTTAGTGTTTAAGAAAGAATTATATGTATACATATATATGTCCATATGTCATTACATAACTTTACTTATTTGTATTATTTTTCTGAATTTTTAACCTAGATGCTGGGAACAGCGCTGCTGGGAAAACGTGCCCCAAAGGTAAATATGAGTATTTTTTTTAAAGCTAACAAAAACCTATAGAAAACACATGTGATTTTTTAAATTAATTTACTCTCCTTTTTATTTACATCTGCGGCTGTCCAATTCAATCAACAAACAGGCTGTTAAAAAGAAACCGTTCACAGATGTCGAAATAACAGGTAAATATTGGATATTTACAAATAAAAATATATTTGTAAGCAAGAATCAAATGCTGCTGTTTGTTATCCTTATTGTTAGAAGGAGTTTAAAAATCGTGTATTTGCAATAATTGCTTTTAATTTGCTCGCTCTTGTACATTACGTATACGCAATCTGCCTGTCCATCTAATTGCAGTGCATATTACAGTTATTTTGGGCTTGCACTTTTGCACCAAAAGCAGTCTAAATTTAGATGTGGCCGCCTTTTGCGTGTCGCTAAATGCTAAAATTAATTCGTGTTTGTTTATTTGCTACTATTTGTAGACGGTGTTGCTGCTTTCATTTTTACTCGTACATCGTGCTCAAGACGATGAAAAGATGATTTTTTTTTGCAATTTCAGCCCTTTCAGTCTGTGTTTTGGAAATAAATTTTCAATATAATCCAATGTTGCTCAAACGTAAACCGATTTATTTCGTTCAGCGGAGATAATATACTGAATTTTAAGAAGAAGAGGAATGACATAAGTGTTGCCAGACCCAAATTAACCCTTGCTTCGAATATAAGCCGATAGATGGCAGATAGAAAGGTTTGCTAAACAGATAAATGATTTTTTGCAGCAGAGTCAAGTTGTTAGTTTCCTTGTGCTGTGGCAATCTCTTGGTAAATAACAAAATTTATCCAAGAATTAACGAATGTCAGAGAGAAACAATTGAGGGAAAGAATTCAACTTAATGAGTCTATTAATCTTATCGTGAGCAATAATCAGAAATTTAATTAAATTAATTTGCTTGCGACTCCGGGACTGATAGTAAAAGCCTTGAGGCCAAACAGCCGAAAATCACGTGGCAAATCTTGGCCCAAATTTGTCACAAACAACCTAGAATTATCTCTAAGCCAAGTGCAAATTCAATTAAAAGCCACTTAACAGGATGTTGAAGTTGATATTTAAACTTACCAACGAACATACTTCATACAAATATTTGAAGCTTAAAACAGAGCTGTGATAAATTGAGTATACACGTAGATATTTTCACATCTTGTTTGTGACATTGTCTTGTTTGCGTCTCCTTCATTACTCATTCTATAAGCTAAATCAACAACAAGGCGTGTATTTTATGAGCTATCTTCTGATAAAAATATTAGCAATCTGTTTCTCTGTCAGAGCTTATCAACTTTAAGTGACTTTCAAAAAAATCAGAACACTCTCAACTCAATTAAGAGTTACAAGCATATGCACAAACATATTTTGTCTTCAAATTGAACAACTAAAAATATTTGTTGCTCTACTTAAACTTTGATGACATACCAAAAAAAAGTCTCATAGTAGGTTACGATCGGTGGGAAATATTCACTTCTTTACTGGGGATATCTTAACAAAAGATTAACCATCAAAATACTTTGTGGGTAACTTTCCATTTTCTTTATTTGAAAATTAAAAAATGATATGGTACCAATCTATTGTAGAGTATTGAATGCAATAATTGAAGAAGTTCACTTATAGCTCAAAAACACTTGTCTTTTTTATGGGCTAAGGCCTTTCGTATCTATTAATCTGTAAAAACAAGTAAGAGTGCTTGACTGCAAGATACCCTGTACTCAATTATCGATCAAGAATACCCTTCTACCAGATTTGAATGGGTGTAGCGTATATTACGACATATATGAAATCATATTCTTAGTTACTTGTATTACATTCATATAGTTTATGAAATCACCCAAACCTCTCTGTCGTCGGTTTCCACGAGCTCGAACTGATAAAAGGCCCTGTTCTCGTAATACTATTGCAGTTATCTCATAGTACGAAAGGTGCTCCGCTCCGGGCTGTGTTTTTTTCCGTATCACCAAAATGAAATATAATACAATATAACACACAATCTTTCTCTCTCTCTCTTCTCTCTCTCTTTGTGTATTCCCTGGCATGTTGTCCAAAAAAAAAAGTTAGTCATTATCTTGGAGTTTTCGTAGATAAATCGTGGGGCAGAGCATTTACAGTTCCAGTGCCTAACCCAGACCCATCAGAGTATATTCAGCTCTCCAGCTAACATAAGTGTGTCGATCAAGTGACTGACTGACTGACTGAGTGATTGAGTGATTGATTGCCAACAAGTATTGGTGTTGAAGCGCAATCAAAAATGAGCAAAGATGACAAGTGTGAGTATGTGCCAAAGAACTCAAGAACTCAATTCTACAATTCGCGGGAGTGGACTTTAGGCCATCACAGCAATCTATTGTTGTTGTTGTAGTGTACTTGTTAACGGAACTGCGTTTAAACGCGTGTGTCAAAACTGAAAATGTAGTACCAAACAGTGAGCCAATGTCAAAAGCTAATTAAACGTATTGTCATCCATAAAAACACTCCCGCACACAATTATTGCCGGCCAAAACTTACACTCACACACAAAAACACCTCCACACCCTTGGCAGTTGGCAGTTCATTTGTTGCTGATGGAAACTGACAAGCGCAGCCACAACAACAACAACCACAACATTTTTGGACACGCCAGCATGTTGATTTATGATTACGCAATTTTTATTCGCACAACTCGCGTTTCCTTGAACAAATCATAATAATACAGAATCCAAGCTGCAAATGGAAATGTCAGAGCATAGTATGGCAAATACACCGAAAAAAATCAAAGCCCAACGAGGTCAATAGTTCGTTAAGGTCGGATTCTTTAAAACTGACACAAAAATTCGTAATTTAAGTACTTTTTTCTTTAAATCCGGAATGTTTGATAATAGCTTTTTTTTTATCGTATTTGTACTGATTTTAACCCGTGTTTCACATTTAAACCAATCCCAATACAGGCTAAATTCAAGAACGGCAAGCCTATTTTGAGTTTGACTTACGAACTATATTTAATATTTATACCCATTGGTATTGTATTTAAGCCTAAATACAAACTTGATTTGAGTACAAGCGGGATAGATTTAATCTCACTGAAAGTTCGACTTGATTTAAGTTCATTAGAACTAAATTCGTTCTTGAAATGCTATCCCGCTTTCGAGATTAAACTAAGCCCAAAATTCTTAAACCATTTTTTTTCCTGTGTACAGTTCAATCACAGGGAATCTATATAAATATATAAAACACAAGCATGGGTTCTTGGCTTAATGCTTACCTAATTGATCTATTCATTGACCAGCTCTTTGTTAAGTGTTTTTTAATTAGGCATTTTGATGTCGCAATTGTGAATTTTTCTTACCAATGATAAGTAAGCCTCTTAATGGCCAGATAAAACGTTCAATAGAAAGTGTATCAAGACTTGTCTACAGACAAAAAAGAATTGAATGCTGCGCAAGTATTAAACACAAAAATCTGATGCGCTGACTATCCCTTAACTATAAATGTCAAGCTTAGACAAATTATTCCGTGTGGCGCCCTCTGGCGTTTGGCACGTGACTTCATTTGGTTTCTATGCTGTCATTATTATCTAGCATGAAGTACGACAGCTGATTTAACTTTTTTCCTATTTACTACTCGTAACTTTCGCTTTTCGCTGTGAGTTTGAATTTTTTGAAGCATTCTTTAAGGCGACCACGAGTTTTGTGTGTATGTGTTCTGTGTTTTGTTTTGTTGCCTTCCAAGGTTGTTTCAAATTAAAACTAATCAAAAAGTTCTTTGCTCGCACGCTGAGCTCGGTTCAATGAACTCTTGTCTTCTGCGGCAATGCTAGAATAAGGAACAATTGTCAAGAAAAAGAAAATGGAGCTTTAGGATATAGGTTATTACGACAGAATATTCAACTTTGTTAATTGTATAGAAAGCTCAAATGAAAAGTGTATTACATAAAAGAGCCACAAATTGTTGCATAAACCGTTACGTGCTTTTCTTATCCAAAACAGATTTACATTTCTTTTGCACTGTGCTGCGTCTGCTGTCTGCTCTCTCTACCTCTGCCTCTGCCACTGCCTCTGCCACTGAGTCTTGAGTGCTGCCAGCAACACCAAATTGTTTTCCGACATTTTGTTTTGTTCGACACTTTCGCTGAGCCAACACATGGCCGCCAGCAAACAAAACGAAAGAGAGAGAAAAAGGGCAAAATGAGAGTTCCAGAGTTCCAGAGTTCCAGACTTTCCCCTGCAAAAGCGCACGCACTTGCACAATATTAAAGAGAGAAAGAGACAGAGGGCAGGCATTTTGGTATTGCCTAAATTCTGTACTCATCGCACTTCTGCAATGATGTTGGCTGTCATTGCGTTTCGCGGTTGCCGCTGACAAGGTCATTGGAAAGTGCCTCCTTGTATGTGGTTGCTAACGGGTCTCAGCACATACAGGGTGCTCTATGTATTTTATTACATTTATTACACAGAGAAATGAATAATCGCACATTTTTAAACTAAACACTTTAAGTACTAAAACAGACTAGAGATATGATAACTTAAAAGCTCAGCAAAAAATATATGTACTATATAGCCAATCACTAAATATGGTGAACTTAATAAGAAAGTTTTAGTTTTTAAGTTAGTAAGATTTTAAATCCTTCACAGTCAATGGGCGCAACAAAAAACAACAACAAAGAAATTGAAAACAACAAAAGAATTTGTCACGTGAACTCGCCGTCAAAAACACTTTTCCAGTCCGCTTTCCCACCGCTTACAGATAAACAAATCAAGAGCGTCAGCGAAGGAGAACCTTTTCATAAAAGAGAGCGAGAGAGAGAGAGAGAGAGCATAAATTTTAAAGAAGAACGTTATAAAAACAAAAGGCAGCAACAATAACAATAACAATAACAAAAATAGCAAAAACAAAACAAACCGATGGATGATAGGGACAGTTGAGGGTGTTGGTTGCCTAGCAATGAATGAATGAAATCAGCCGAAGCGCCTCCGCTCTTCGTTGCGTTACCCGACGAACACCAATTGCCATTAGACCCGAAGCTGCTGCCAATGGCGCCGACATGACCAACATCGCCAAAAACAGCTTTTCAGTTGTTCAGTTGCGAAGTCGACGCGCTTGTGAGCAGCACACATACTCGGAGTCCGGAGTTCCCCTTACATCCAACAACAACAACTAACAACAACTACTAACTAACTAGCTAACAATCACTATCCGTGTGCTATCTTTCAATCGGCCTTTCGGTATCAGTGAATGCAATCGGAGAGCTAGCGTGTTTCTTGGCAGAGCAAAGTATAGTCCCTTTTAAAAATGTTTCGTTCGTGGCAAAAACTGATAAGAACATGCATGTCAATTCCTTAACTACTATTGGTTTCGTTTCAATTGCAATCAATGTGTCACACTTTGATCCAGTCCGTTAGATAGCTACAGAAAACTTACCCATTTAAGTGCAGTCTGCAGGCAGGACACCCAGACAAATAAGTTTGTTATGTCACGTGACTGTCGGAACGGTTTAAAATTTATATTTTTCCTGTAAAAACATAATTAGGTTAACCTATGCTATGTTATATTAAACAAACAGAACAAAGCCATCAAAACGTTTCAATTAATTCAAGTCAATTAGTATAAAGACGAGGACAGAATTACTCATAATTAAATTAATTACAGAGTATTAACTAAGACAAGACGAATCGAATGGGCAAGAGTTCTAGAAAGTGTTGGGTTGATTATTTAAACGCCATCGCCACATGGCGCACAAATTATGGACTTACACACACACACACACAGCGCGCTGTGTTGATGCAACCCAATAAGCGGCATAAGAAGACCCTGACCTCGCCGCTAACACACTCTTTGACCTTATTAATAACAGATTTGTGTACGCAACCGATTTTCATGAAAAACAAGCTAAGGTTCTAAAGAAATTCATGCATAATTAAATTAATTATAATACCATAATAATCATTTAATTTTCAATTTATTTGCTCGTGCTCTGCCAAGAACAGAAACAATCACAATAGTATATTTCCTTTGCTATTTTTAAAAGACGCGTAAAGTGTAAAATCCAAAAATATTACTCATACACACCGTTGAACAAGACGAAAAGGCAAGAAGATCAAACGTAAAATAATATATATTTGCCAAAAAACAATTGTATGCTAAAAGTAAAGTACACACGAGAAAGTACTTAAGCAAATCGGTGAGAAAATGGAATCATCACAAATGGATCACAAAGCAATCGCAAGTCAAGTGCGAGGTGAGCTAAGTATGGACAATTATTGGTTTTCCTAAATACATATCTTAGTCGCATACTTGAACACGTGCATTCAATACTCACATCAACTATTTAAAGTAGATTATATGTAGTATTATTTATATTATATTAATACATATGTTCGAACTCAACTGCATGATAAAAAAAAAAAATGTAGTAGCAATATCTAATCGAGTACACGTTTTAATAAACAACTATTAGCGACAAGTTCAACAGGCATACAAAAAAATAACATTTACAAGCTAATTCAACAATGAAAATGTCACATAAATAGTTATTTTCGCTGTTTTAAATACATGAACCAAACTATTAATTGGCGAAATATGTTTGTAAAATTCAGAAACTTGATCTCAAAATAAATATTAGTTTCAGCAACTAGCTTTTTATGCTATTTGAATGCTAAACAAACATAATAAAATAACTTATACCTAGTAAAGAGTTTTTCATAGTATAAGTATAAGTCACATTTAAAGCATTTGCCAATCTAATCAACACGAGCAATTTTTGGAATTGGAATTACCATTAAATTTCCTATCAAAGTGGCTAATATGTTGTATAATGCTTTTACTTCTATTTTAATAGTTTATCAGTTGTTCTTTTTGCTTTTTTGGTCATCTTGTTTATCTGTTAATGATTATGTTTTTGTTTGCTTAGCCTTCTCCTTCTCGATAAAAGGAACATGGCTGCTTAACATTTTATTAAATTTTCAGTTTCATGTCAACTTGTCTGCAATCTTGTTTGATTATTTAGACACGAAGTGAGTTGGGTGGATGGACGGATATGACAAACGCAGCATGTTTCTCGTTTCCGCTTCCTTTTTATTTCCAGCTCTTCACAATCCACGCACACTTGAACTTGAATGTTGGAAAATACATGAAAACCTAGCTATATTGAAGAATGACTTCAATGGGAACAACAATTCAATTTCAACTAGAGTGCAACAATATTAGGGTTTTTTATATCCTTGTTATTCATCTCCATCTTTACGAAAACACTTGACAACCTTTCCATTGGCATTGTATGTTGGGAAATCTTGAGCGCTTTAGTGTTATTTACGACTCTCTACGCACATGAAACTATTTGCAAGTTTTCCAACTCAATTACGTTGCCCGTCTTCAGGCCAACCCCCCAATGGGACCCCAGAGCAATGAATGCCTGAATACCGTCGTGCAATTATCAAGTTCGATGGCAAAACGAGTACAACAAAACAAAACACAACAACAAACAATATGAGACATAAAAAGGTCGAGAAAAGCAAACAACAAATGTTTAATGCGCAAAACTTTTGCCCTCTCGAACAGAAGAAGAAAATTGACTAAAATTTCATAGCTCTTTTACCATGTGGCAGCAGTGTGGGTGTGTGTGTGTGTGTGTGTGTGTGTGTGTGTGTGTATGGTCGTTGCAATTAGTCGGTGCGACAGTTACAGATTGCCAACTTTCTGCCTGGCTGCACATTGTACGTTGGTCACTTAAGACGGCAGGAACTTAACTTTGTCTTTGTCTCCCGATTTTATTTTGCAATTAAAAACTTTTCATAATTGCGAATGTCAATGCTTCACATAGCTGGTTAACGTTGGCACGTTGGCTGCTGGTTGTCAGGCCAACACTTTCAGCCATGTCGAGTGACAGGCCGAAAGGACGCGCAACGGGGATCTGGACAGTTGACGGTTAAACGATTGGCATTGTCTCCAATTAGCAAACATTTGCAAGCAACACTGCATGCCAATTTATTTAGCGTGAACAAAACTAGTTTCAGGCGATGTTCATTTGAAGTTCTTCATTAACTACCAGGAATTGAGTGCAATAAACTTTTCCTCGAAAAATGCAAATGTCAACTTTCTAGCTGGCAATTCGATTTGCATATGACTTACAGCTGACAAAATGGCAGAGGACTAGTGTTGGATAAACAACGTTTCGTTCGTTCGTTCTTTTTCAATTAGTGAACTAGGTCGTTCTTTTTGTTCGTTAGATTTTGTTCCCTAATATGATCGTATTTGTTCATAGTTTGTCTTTGTTCGTTAAATTTAAGCCAGTTTTGTTATGTTTTTTGTTTGATCTTTTATTTATGCGGAATAATAAGCAACAATTTTAAATGAATAACTTTATAAATGTATTTTTATTTTTTATACATATATAAGGCACAAAAGTAGACTACTTAACGTACAAAGAACAAGAACGAACTAAAGATCTAAAGTGAGCAATTGAACAGAAAAGAACGATGAAGATGAACTTATTCAGTTCGTTCACTTCAGTGAATAGTTCATTTTTGTTCGTTCGTTCGCGAACGACACAACACTACAGAGGACTCAAACTTACAGATGAAATTTCAAAATAATCTTTTATCCGTAAATGCAATTTGAAACCAGTTTTGTATACATTTGCCAAGAATTTTGCGGAAATTGGTAGCGTGATTGAAAAGTCTGTCCAAAAATGTGCCAAAAAGTAACCTCAATATGTTCTCATGTCAGTCTGTGCAACATGTTGTTGTTGCTGTTCGAAATATTGGTGTCAATGTGTCAATATGTGAGGTATTTACACGTGTGCAATTACAAGCCATAGAAACACAAGCCACTTCACTGTGTGTGTGTGTGTGTGTGTGTGTGTGTGTGTGTGTGTTTCTGTAAAAGTATTTGCGTAAAAACAAAGCTGCTAACGGAAATGTCTTACACACAAACACACACACACTTACACACAGGGAAGCAGGTGATTTTCGCAGAGCAATTAACGTGCAATTTTTACACATACCTTTGCATAATCTAATGCACTCACACTTGGAGCAAATTGTGCATAGAATATTTTTTGTGTAATTTGTATGTGGAATGCAAATTGTTCAGCTTACCACAAAAGTTTTCTCTGATTGGCAAACTTGCTCTGAGTTTCAAAAATTATGGCAAGAACATGATATATAATACCAAGTCAACTGGAAGTTTGATCGATTTGGCATTGAGTTCTCGCTAAAGGCAGTTTCAAAGACCCATCGCTAGTGCAAGGACTTAGACTAAGGTCTTGTCTTGACGCTGTGCATATGAATACGGAAGAAAGGTCGACGTCTCAAGGATGCAAACTCTAATTTAATTACATGTACTGGGTTAAGGATAAGAAGGATAAAAGCGAAGTCAGCTTCAGAAACATAATCACATTGATGACAAATGTGTATATAAATCCATATACTCGGATAGTTATTATTTTTATTTTTGCATACAGAGTTTAAAAGGCTTCTGGGATTCGCAACAATAATTATTTGTATTTTATTTTGTTTTCTTTGCTATTGCGTTGTAAGTTCCGTTCTCGTTAAAAATCACGCACTTTCTGGCCAACTGACCTTGATTTTCATAACGGCTTTTGGTTTTATTTCACATTTTTCTGTTGAATTTAATGTTGTGCGTTACGTAATATTTTTGTGCTTTGCACCAAATATAGGTTATTATATTATATTAAATATTTTCATACATTTTATTTACTTGCAGACCTACGCACAGCATTCGATTTGTTGGATAGAAATCGGGATGGACGTGTTACAGCAAATGAATTGCAGTTCATGCTCAAGAATCTGGGCATAGATGTGCGTGACGAAATAATACATGATCTCATACGTGAGGCAAGCCATTCAGGTAAGTGCCACTCTTAACAACCAACTAGCCCAAGAGCACTACGAAAAGCAGCAACAAACCAACAACAACAAGCAGACCACTTTGGCTTAAGTTTTTTATGTTAAAGGCTAGAAATGTGAACACACGAATGTTGCCTGAGGACCAAGCAGAAGTTGGCAGACTGCGCATTTGAGTAGGTTGAACCGAACGAGCCACAAGCTCTAGACAACTTAATTAAGCTTTGCCCTTCTACTAAATCAAATAGTGCGTATACGTTGCGTTGGCCAAGTATTTCACAGCAATACAGAATAACTCTAAGGATAATGATTTCAATTAGAAAAGCAAGGATTAGTTGGAAATCCATAAAATTCTCTTAAGTCCTCTACCAAAATCACAGCTTTGACACCTCTGGCTCCTCTTTAGGTAATCGTTTAAGCCAATTTGTAAAGTTTTTATTTTATTCAATTTACTCGTTACCTTTAACATTTTTATTTTATTCGTTTTTAACCAAGTTCAGCAGCCTTGCGAGCACAGCCAGTAGCTACCAGCTAGTAGCAAGGCATTCAGGCAGCCTGTCACCATCCTACACTTAGAAAAAAAAAACATTACGATAATTAACTATAAAAATATTTAATTTTCATGGTCGGAGACGCTTCCTTCTATGATATCATATTTTTCAAGTGTATAAAAATGTTGACTCAAAAATTATCAAGCTTACTTGCATTTTTGTTTTTATCGAAATACACTGAAATAACTTTAAAATTCACTTTTAAAAAAGTTTGTTTTTATTAAAAGTGCAAAACAGTGCAAGAAACTAGTGAATTTTAATGCGGTGCTTATAAACAAGTGATATTTTTATATTCAAAATAATAACAATAATATTTCCACTTGCCCCTTCTCCATCTAAGTGTAACAAAGCGAATGATTCGACAAATATTTATTTGTCCCTTACCCATAATAATTTTTCTGTTGAGTGTTCATATTAAACACAAAAATATAATTAATTTATTTTTAATAACAATAGAACATGCATGCTAAAATATTTACTTATACTTACACTCATACTTGCGGATTACGTAAACACATCACAAGAATTTCACCAAAATTAGCGAGATTTACTTGCATTTTTGAGAATCGAGGAGTAGAGCAGTGTCTTAAAAGTTCTTACGATAGTTTACGTTACGTTACCTTACGTTTTTAACTAAAACAATACGTTAGTTTTAAAATTAACAACTCTTAAGACACTGCTCTACTCCGCGATTCTCAAGATTTCAAGTAAGTCTCGCTGATCTAGGTGATATTCAGTGAAGCTTTTACATAATGCGCAATTGTGAGTGTAATTATAAGTATTATAAGGGGTAAGTAAAAATGTTAGTGTTATTTTGAATATAAAAATATCTCTTGCTTATAAGCACTTTATTTAAATACCCTAGTTTCTTGCACTTTTATGCACCTTTCAATAAAAACAAATATATTTTTAATTATTATCAAAGTTATTTCAGTTTATTCCAATTAAAACAAATTCGGTATCAATGATAATAGTTGCGAAAATAATTGAATTTACCATGAATTTGGCTTTTGTACTACGTTTTTTTCTGCGTGTACACGGAGCTGTGCTCCGAGTGCCAGTTTCGTGTACACGTTTTGATGGCGTTTGCCTTGTGGCCGCACACGTTGTTGATTTTATTTGTGTGATATTATTTGACGGGCATTATTTTTGCTGCTGGCTTCTGTATTGAATTTGCTTTAAGCTGACAAATTTAATTTAATTCAGCCATGCAACTTTTAAGAAAGTTCAGTTTTTTCACCAAACTATACAAGCAATGGTACGAATTGTTTTGTACACACTTATTAAATACCTTAAATGATGTGTTAGCAGATTATAATATTGTTGTCCCATCAAGTGCATTAAACGTTATCAGAATTAAAGCTTTTGGCTAGCATTAAAGCTGCAAATTGAAATAATAGTCACGCACAGCATTTCATTTGACATGGCATCCAACCACAAACACACACAAACACACCCACACACACACACATGGTAACATAGTATCGGTTAACAACAGAGGCAACTCTTGCTGACAGCACTAGAGTGTTTGAAGCCTGCCTCTGACAGTTACAGACGGGCACGCTTTACATATGTATGTATAAAGATGTAATGACTTTATACATGTATGAACACTCTTTTTAATAGGAAATCAACAAACAATGAACGTCAGTCAACAAAACGTGAGACAAACTGCAAATTTATAGCGAGTTAAAAGTATTACTGTCATCTGTTGCATTTAAATTTGGAATATTAAATTTTGTAACATAATCATTTTAAAGAAATCTGTACCGCTACATTTATTATTTCTTTTCTGTAGTCTCATTGTGTTGTTTGCAAAAAGATTTTTATCAATTTGCCACAAAACTGTTGAATGCCATGTAAAGCATACATTTATGGCTTCATTTACATTCCTGGGGTTTCATGATTGGCTCAAAGTCAGTCATTCGACAGGCCATATAGTGGCAGTAGCACAGTAATCACCACCCGCTGCTGTTTGCCCTGACTGTGACCTGATTTAGATACTTTTAAGCGACGCCTAGTCGCAAAACCCATAAAAATGTACCCAAAAAGTATACTAACTTTCCTTTGCATTTACTTATTTATGACCTTCTTTATATGTCGCCAGCAAAATTCTTCCCAAGGATTGGGTCTAAGCCTCTAGACGTCAAACCTGGGGACAATTGTTGCTTGAGCAGGGTGGCCGCAGAGTGGCCGAGGTTTGCACTTAAATTTAGTGGCTTGTGTTTAGGAATCTTGTGCGTTTTTATTATATTATTTTTATTTCGCACACAGAAACCGCACATAATTAATTACCGCTAAAAATGACTTAAATATATTTAAATGTTCTTTACTGCACAGATTACACAAACATTCAATTTGTTTGCTGTTGCGTGCTTGAAACTTGTTAAGTGCAGAAAAAAAAGCGACAACATTTAGCTAAATGTCTCACTATGCTTTTCAGCATATGTTTGTTTGTGTATATGTATGGTATTTGAAATAAATGTATGTCATTGAACACATTGAGCAAATGCCACTGTCCCTACACCCCTTCTTAGTCCCTCTATCGCATGTGCTTTTAAATTGATTTGACGAGGTTTAGTCACACTGAAATAGAAACGTTATAGAAGATCGATGGAATCAGTCCACATGAAATGGTCAAAATTAAAACTAGCTCACTTGTGAAATGCTGCCAATTAAGTGCAAAATCAAATAAATTTTTTTACAAACATCAATGAATTTAAGTATTCCTTAGTCCAGCTTATTCAAATTCAAGGATGAGATTTCTTACTCTATGTAATGAATTGAAAGCTGAAATGTGGGCTAATTTAAATCACACAAGTGTATCTAACTTGGTTTAGTCGCATATACGTTAGTTTTATGGTGAAAGACAGCTCTAAAATGTTTATTGCATGTTTGACAACCAAAATGCACTGAAATTACACACAGAACAGTCAAAAGGAAGAAAGAGAGAAGGAGTACACATCTGCAATAAATGTGTTTGTGTGTATAACAGGCACACCTACCCACCCACACACACACACCGCACTGTAGAGTACTTTGTGGCCACACTTCCGTTTCCGCTGCACGTTGAGGTCAGCAGCTGAGACAGAAGCAGGAACCGGAGCAGCAGGTGCATTTGCCAATAATTGATTGCATTTTGGCATGAAGCTGTTGCCATTTCATTGCCTCTGTGCATTGACAGGCCGCAGTTGCCATTTGTTAGTGACAACAAAAGAATGTGCTCTGGCTCAAATTGCTTGACTGACCTGACTTTTCCTGACTTGGCTTGGCCTTAATGCAGTTTATAAGCACTTACCTTGTTCATCGATCTATGCCCAGTTGGTTTTGAGCTGCAATTTGATAAGGAGCTAAAGTGATTACTGCCTGCATGGATACTTGAGTTGAGTTTCCCTTACAATTTAATTAGTTGCCCTGATGTCATTACCACTGCAGTAGTCGGTCAGTAACGCAAGTTGGCAAACACACAAAGAGTCTTTGAGGGTTGATGTTGTGCATATAATCGGAAGAAAGGCAGCCTTTCCATGCCATTTCGCTTTCACAGAAAAGAGTTGAAAATTCCTTGAATTGGGCTGTCTGGCGTTAAGAAATTCGCATGAAAGTGAAGTGAATTTTTCCACTCACATTGTCTGGCATGTGGCTATAATGACAATGACGAGCTCGATTATAAAAACAGCAACAACAACGAGAACGCCTTCATTTTCATTATCCTTGGAATTTTGCTTGGCTGCAACAATTGCAATGGCGACAATGGCACACCCAGAGAAAAACGTAGTACAGATAACCATATTCATTGTAAATTTAACTATTATCGGGTATAATTTCATCTCAAACAATTTTTTTTTTTTCTTTTTTTGGACAATCATCGAATATTGTGGGTTAAACATTGGCAGTGGGAATAATGTGAATATTTATGACAATGACGAGCTCGATTATAAAAACAGCAACGACAATGAGAACGCCTCCATTTTCATTATCCTTGGCGACAATGGCAATCTCGTGCACACACCAACATTTAGTTTTCTGTTCTAGTAAAATCCACGTCTCAAGCTCAGGCACAGGCTCAGAAGACCAACTAAGAGAAATGGAAACGGTTTCTAAACACAAATGTCAAAAACAGCACGAAAATATTCTCAATGACACACACTCACACACTCTTAGCTAATGGTGACATAACATTTGCCTACGATAAGCTAACAATAAATGTTACTTTCAGTACTTTTGTCTAACTGCATTTAAATGTCATCAAGCATAATAAAATATTATATGACTTTTGATGCATTTAAATGACACATTTAAACATCTTCTTATAAGCCCAAAAATCCATCGTTAACTTTTCTACGACTTTTTCAAGGTCGCTGCCTTTGTGTGTATTTGTGGCAGAGAGTGTAATTACCAAACATTTGTGCACACTTTTTTTGTTGCCTTGTTTCTATGTCGCCAACATGTCTTTGCATATATGTACACTCTTATCTCGTATGTCCTTCTGCTATTTATTTGGAGCTGAACCTTGGCATTGGCCATACTTTTGCGTGGGGCGAGAAACTCAACTGTCCAAAATATAAGAACTTGGCAGCTTAACAGCTTATGGTAATTTAATGTTTGCGGTGTTCTAGTTGTAGCTTTATTGAAAGCAGTCAGAAGTTGTGGTTCCAACAGCTAAAAGAAACCTTGAGCAATAAGAAACTTGCTAGCAAATAACAAAACTTAATTCATTTACATATTATTATGTCTCGCTCATAACTGTTGCCATGAAACGAATATTCAACTCATATTTGAAGTCTTACGTAACTGGAGACAAAAATAACAAAGCTGATTGATTCAAAAATAAAAAGAGCAGCTTTTCCGCAATTATCTTTGCACTAAATTATAAAAGCCTCAACGGCACTCAGAGTAAAGGAGAAACATTAAAGACAGAAAGAAAACGAAAATTAGGAAATGTTAATATAACCCAAAAAGTAACGTTGCATATAAACAGAGAATTTCTGTTAAAGACTGGCCGAAACGAGCGTTATTTGGTGGTAGCTACCTGAAGCGCTCAAAAGTAGGCAATGTTTTTTCTACAAATGGTGGGAAAAAGGAGAATAACAATGGGTCGATGTTATCCATTGCGCGTAGCTAGCTGGCAGAGAAGCGTATACAAATTGTTCAGATGGCAAGTAACAACAAAAGGACGCTTTCAATTATATCCCCCTATACTCTCTCTCTCTCCTTTCACACTCAGTAAAGTGTTGTTTGTTGCTGCACTTTTTGTATTAAGCAACGCTCTTGGTATTAAATGGTACATTCATTTGCAGGCAACGGTTTAATCAACGAGGCCGAGTTCCTGCAGTGGGTGGGCAGAATACAGGCCTTAAGAGATGACCAGCAGCATGACGAGAGCGCCGGAAATGCCAGCAAGCCGATGGATGAAGCCGACGATGTCACCGAAGACTTAATAGCTGCATTTAGGTAAGACCTTTCAATGAGGATTTCCCTTTGCCCCGCCTTTAACCGCCCATCTCTATCTATAGAGTATTCGATCGTGATGGCAATGGTTTTATAACGCGAGATGAGCTACAAACCGCAATGGAAATGATTGGAGAGCCCTTGAATGAGGCGCAGCTGGAACAGCTGCTCGCAATTGCCGACTTGGATCAGGATGGGCGCATTAATTACGAGGGTAAGCACACACACACACACACACACTGCTTCACCCACAAGGGACGCTCTCCGAAAAAAAAAACCACAAATGCGTTTACTTTCACTTTTACATTTACGCGTTAATCAAGCTGCAGCATAAAAGTGAATGAGTAATATTACCTTGTGCCAATATTTGCAAGGGGCCCACTCATAAATCAGCTAGACAAATACAAAAACTGTTCAACAAGCAATTGTTAAAGTTGAATAACCTTTAGTCCTAAAATTCTATAGCCCCAAGGCCTACGACGAACTATTTCTGACTGCAATGTTTGTTTGATGCGGATACATAAGAAGACGGCTTTCCTTGACAGAAATTACGTTCTGATTTGATTTGTAATTTAATGAATACTATAACTCATGTAGGTGGCAGGATCTGAACATTCCCAAATTTTACAAGTACAAATACACTCTGATTCCTTGCTTTTTTTTTATTTATTTAAGATCTGTCTTCCTTAGACAATTATTAAATTTCCTCATAGGTACTTGACATTCAATTTTATTTTTCTTATTTATTTATTTAAGTTGCAGGACTTACCCTAATTGATACCTTGTGTAGCATTAAATTGATTTCTAAACAGAAACAGATACAGATACACACACATGCAGATGGTTAGATAAAGTAAGTCTGCACTTGTGTGTGTGTGTATGTACAGAAACTTGGGTTTATCATTTGCTTGACCTTGTAACACATGGCGTTAATCAAAGGACCCTCCCTCCTCCTTCCTTGCTTCTGCAACAACGCTTTTGTTTGCTAGCATCTGTAATATATTTATTTTACTTTATTTACCTTACACCAGCATGTTTGTTTTTTTTTGGTTCGAGTTCGAGTACTCCTCCTTCATTTCGTTTATTATGTTTGCTTTCTTTCGCTGACATTGCATGTTGTTGTGGGTGTTGGGCGGGGCAGCGCAACACGTTAAACGTGCACATCCCAAAGGACCTTCTGCAAACAGGCTTTCATCATTTGTTGGTGCTGGAGAAAAACTCATAAAAGTTGAAGGCGAACACAAAACGGCAACATATCTTTTTTTTAACATAAACATACATACATACATGTACTCGTATATACAAGTTTATTCTCCTGACTGTTGTCAATGGGTGTAAATTGGAAATATTGTCAAACAATATACTTATCGAAGTTTCCTTTCTTTGCAGAGTTTACGAGACTTTTGCTCTAAGTGGACAATTGAGTGCAAATACCGACGGATGGCAAAAAATTAATAAATTAAATGTAATTTTTTTTAGCGATTACTAACATACTCAGACAGAATTCATAAATGATTTATTTATAATTATACTAATTTATACTAAGAAGCTTAAAATGAATCATAAGAAACACAAACTCACACACACACACACACACACAAATCTCACACTTTGAGTCGATCTTCACATACACAGACACACACACATAAATTAGGTACTAAACAATCATATTGTAAAAACGCCTATTCATAATATTCAAGTTTTGTACGACCTTTAGTTAATAGTGAGAAAATTTTTATGATTTTTGCAGCAGAATGAAGTTAATTCATAAATGATATACTTAAAATCATTAAATTTATACATACATATATGCAAATTCGGATAAGTCTGAGCGCGTGAGTGATATTGTGTTTAGGGTGAAGAGAGAGCATGTTAAAATTATAAATATTGCATACAGTAATAAAAATAAAAAACAACTGTTCATACGTTTGTGTCTTACATTAGTTAATGTGCTTTTTATGTACACGAATACTTAAATACGTTAATGCGAGTGTTTAAAGCAACAGCAAAGCCAGAAAATGTTTATATATTGTTAGCCCAAACGACACAAAATAAATATTTATAAAATGAATAAGAAATATAGCTAAAATATTCAAAGTATATTAATTTTGATATACAAGTTAAAAATTATATATATTTATAAACGTTATCCATTAAATATAAAGCTATATTAAATATCGAGATATTTAACTGTTAACAAATGCGCCAATGCATGGAACAGTAACAACAACAAGGCAAAAGCTATATATTTAAGACCTAAACAAAAAACTGTCAAAATGCAATTTAATTGCAAAACAATAAGCAAATTAAATAATATCAAAAATTATTTTACAGATTACCATTCTCTAGTCGTTTTAAATACTTCCTTTCATATGTTTGCTTCCTTCAAAACTAAATGTATTTCACTTTATTTCGTAGATAAGTATATAGTAAGAGTTCGAGTCCATTCGCCGTCCCGGAACCGTTAAACATTATTCAAAATATTTTATAAATTGGCTTTGGCAGTGGTTTCAAGTTATTTTTGCAGAGTAAACTCCGAAGAAAATTTATATATACATTTTATAAAAGCTCAGTATAAATAATTACAAATATTATATATTCAGATCAATTTACAAGCGTGAACATTTAAAAACATAAAATACATTCATTAGGGCAAAGGAACAAATAATCAAAATGGATTAACAACGATTTTATGATTTTTAAAGCAATCGCCTGACGAGTTTAATGAAATAAATTTCAGTGAATTGGATCTACATATACATATGTAACTTATTGTATGTAATTAAATATCGTTTGTTTCAATAAATATCCGTATACTTAACTACCGTAGAATTGTATGACATCTAATTGTGCTTAAATTATTTATTCGCAAATCTATTTACTATTAAACTATCTGCCTAATATATACAAACATATGTATGATGTTTTCGTTACAAGAAATTCCATTAAAATATTTAATGGAAGACATACGCAAAATTAAGACATTATCTAGGAAATGCGTACGTTTGTATTATTTTGATTAATTAATAATGATTTCATAATTTTTAATTAAAGCCATGGAATAAAACAAAATAAATAAACTCAATATATTATCAACGTTCAACAATATTGAGTGCTTTAGTCATCTTTACTGGGGTTCAAAAGATTTAAAGAAGGCTTTGCATATTTGTTTCGGATTTAGACAACGATATTTTAGACTGACTTCAACAAGAAGAAAATAAACATTCAGTAAAAAAAATACTGTCGCAGAATTTGTCGACGTTTCTAAATTTTACTCTGTGCAAAACGTGTATATTTTGATATAAATAAACAAATACACTTGTAACGTTTAAATTTTTTAAGAATCATGAGCGACAGGGATGACAAGGTAAATATAAGCGGATTTAATATTAAATTAAATATAAGATAGATTCGCCATTCGCCGCCCGATATCGATAAGTTTCAGCTGCGTCGCTGCAAATAATCGTTCAACTAGTTTGAGTAAACTACTTAAATAATCGAACCAGTTCAAATAAGAACGATACCAAGTACCATCGCGGAGCACACACAAAATCAATTTTTTACATTAACGAAAACGACAGTGCAAACTGATTTAATTGTCTTTTGATTTCTATAACGTTTTTGTGTTGTACGTGCAACATAGAGAAAGGGGTGTTACATTGCCCAAAGTATATATATTTAACGATTGTTTAAAATAAAGCCGCAAAAGTGGATACCGATAACGTCAAAGTCGAGGATTTGATGGACTCTGATCCTGACATTGAGTTCATTGAAAAGGATAGCGGGATGTCGTCGTTAGGTGGCAGCAAAGACGAGACGCCAGAGCGCCGCACAGTAACAACAATTGTAAGTAAGGAAATGCACAGTAGTATGGACCTCAGCCGTTTTAGCTTATCGTGCTCACGTAATTGGAAAACTAGTCCACCCGCTCATCATGCGTATTCTATGTGTATCTATTGATTATTACAATGTGCGTATTTGAATTTCTTTCTTGCAGGCAGCCAACGATGATCCGCAGACGGACGGTGAAAATTACGATGATGTAAGTATGTTTGTAAACAGCGTTGTACATTTGTATGCATAGTAGTATCTGCATTCTAACCTCACATTTGACTTCTTTTTTTTTTGTTCAGGAGCCAGATGAGTCGCTGGGCGAGCGCATGATGGGATTGTCGGAAATGTTCCCGGAATCGGTGCGCAATGTAGCAAGCACTGTGTCCAATGCCACGGTTAAGAGCTTCCGCGGCCTCTACCAGTTCTCGTGCAATGCATCGTGGATATTCTTTACAAGCTCTGTCATTCTGTTTGCTCCCGTCATTTTTGAGACTGAGCGCGCCCAGATGGAGGAGCTACACAAGTCGCAGCAGAAGCAGGTGCTGCTTGGTCCTGGCAGTGCCATGGCTGCAACAGGACCATCACCTAGTTTACCATTGATTCGTTAATTGATAACATTTAAATACGTTAGTTCTTTTTAACAGCGGGACTTTATAAGAATAATGGTAGTAGTGTATAAGTCAATCAGTCTAAGTCCCTGCCAATAAACACACACAACACAACAATAGCAATACTATTCCAAGCATTTACCATCGCATGAGCATTATAATCCCTCGGACGAAGCTTCAATTAGGACTAGTATGACACACCAATGTTTAAACAAATTAATACAATAAATATACGTTTATTGAAAGTTAAGGTCCGCCCAAATATTCTCGTGGTATGGGATGATCCATAAAATAGCGCCGAAACTCTCCGGCGTACTTGTTGCGCAACGAACGCTCTCCAAACTCATTAAAGCGCTGAGCCAGGAACACATACACATCAAGGACTTTGGCGTGTGCCGACAACTGTTTAAAGGATTTTGCCGATCGCTCCAAGATGTCCACGGATTTCATAAGCTGCGCCTTGCGACCAGCTCCCTCATCCGCAATGGCCAGTAAACATCGCACGAACACAAAATCTGCCTTGGCCCGCTCATAGAGCCCCCCATTGATGTGGATGTCGTCCATGCTGCGCTTGATGGCCTGGTACGCCTTCTGCGGCAGGCCGAGCAGCAAGAGCACCTGTGCAAGCAGCATGTCCACCAGCGCCAGCTCGTAGTCCATCTGCGAATCGCACATGTCCTCGGAGACACGCAACAGCAGGGTGACCGCCTCGCTGTTAAAGTTGCCCTCCGCCAGGCTGCAATAGGCCAGCAGCACCTGGATCCGCATTCGCAGCAGGAATGCCAAATCGGGTTGCGTTGCCAGCTTGTCCAGCAGCCGGCGTGCATTGAAGAACTCCCGCTTGGCCACATAAATGGCGGCACGCTGCTGCATGGAGCCGGCGGGATCGAGCAGATAGAGCTGGTCGCATGCCTTGAGGGCGTCGTGCCAGCGACAACGATAAATGCCCGACTGTATGATCACATGACACTGGCTGATCATCCAGCACTCGGCGCTGGGCATGCGCGGCAGCTGCTCCCGCGCCCTCTGCAGCAGCACGCGCGCCAGACGCAGTTCACCCTGCAGATGCAGCCACATGGCATAGCTGGCCAGAGCACTGCCGACGCCAGCATAGCCGCTGCTCCTGCTGCGATCCCGCACAGAGAGCAGCAGCTGGGAGTAGAGAGCGGACAGCTCGTGTCTGCCGTAGGCACACCACACGGCGCTGCGCAGAGCAAGCGCTTCGGAGGCATGGTTCGTCAGGTTGTTGCGATTGGTCAGGTGATCGCTGTGCTGCAGCAGGTCGAAGAGACGTAGGGGCTGGTATCCGGCCACAGTGCCCAGTTTGACGGCAAAGTGGAGGGCGAGCGTGTAGTTTTGGAGCTGATTGCTGTCGCCGTCGGTGATGTCGGCGACGCTGCGCTGGACATAGGACAATGGCAGCTCGTCGCGGAGCAGGCAGTACCAGGTGTTGGCCAGGTTAAGGCTGCGCTTATCCCCATGCTCCTGGGCGAGCATAATGCTCTCCCGGAGAGCAGCCAGGGCCTCATCGCGATGCCCAAATGTGGCGTGCATGACGCCAAGATTGATGCAAAAGTATTGGTAGCCCTTCTCCTGGCTCATCAAGCGCACTGGGGAGCGATCCAGGGCACGATGCAGGGATGACAATGCATTATAATAGTCACGCAGGCGCAACTGATTCATGTAGCCAAGAAAATAGGAGGTCGTATTCAATGGCAGATCCTGTATGATCTCCTGCACTTTGCGCTGCAGCTCCTTGGGCGACAAGGCGCTAAAATCATCGCGGTCCAACAGCTCCGACTGTTTGTTAATAAAGTATTTGGCCTGCCTTGGCGCCCATTTGCTAATCGAATTGTGTTCCATTACGCTGACATCGGTACTGTCAACTCCTTCTGGCGGAGGCGGAGGTGGAGGTGGCGGCGTTGCCGATCTGCGCAGCACTCCGCCCGCAATTGGCTTGCGTGGTCCACTGGACAATGCGCGTATGCCACGCTCATAATACGAACAGATATTCCTGTACATGCTGATCATCTCGGCAAAGGTGAAGCGTTCCAAGACGACACCAATGCGTCGCACATAGACGCCCACCATGCTGAACTGACTGACGCCGTAGTCCTCGTTGAGCAGCGTGTCAATGTTCTGCATTTCAGCATAGTCGAACAGCGCCTCTATACTGGACGTACCACAGAAATCGGACATGGCCTTCTCAAACGCTTCCAGCATGAGCGTGTCCAGCTTATACGGACGGGTGGTGAGCAAGTTGTGCAATTCATTGTATGACATATCCGCTTCCTGTACCAATTTGAACATTAGCATACAGAACATGCGACGCCGTTGCGGACGCATCGTTATCCCCGTCTCCATTGAGGCTTTCTTGTCCTACCAGATTTGAAAGTTAATGTTACATTGATCGTAAGTTAAGCTTTGGTTACACTTACTCTTACATACTGTTTAAGCAATATTAACACTGCTATTTTGTGTGGTGTGGGCGTCTCAATTCGTGGCGGCACCAACTTTGAGCTGGGATCTAACGTATCCAGTTCCTCAAACAAATTCATGGCTCAATTCGCTTGTTTGTTTTGCCGGCTTAAAACTAGTGTTGTGTGTCGTTCGCGAACGAACGAACGAACAAAAAATAACTATTCACTGAAGTGAACGAACTGAATAAGTTCAACTTCACTGTTCTTTTCTGTTCAGTTGCTCACTTTAGATCATTAGTTCGTTCTTGTTCTATTTACGTTAAGAAGTCTCCTTTTGTGCCTTAAATATGTTCAATTACAAACTACAAACAAAAATTAATTTATAAAGTTATTCATTTATAATTGTGGCATAGTTCACTAATTGAAAAAGAACGAACGAACTTATTCAGAAATTTGAACGATGTTTACCCAACACTACATAAGAAAACTCAACTACAGCCAACTTCACTGACTTTGTACTCAGGTGCTGCCAACTCGATAATAAAAAACCACTTGGCGGTCATATTTTTTGTTTTTAAATATGTACTGTCGAATGTAATCGATGAGATCAAAGTCCAAATTACATTTACCAATTAATTCGTAACTACAGTTGTTTGCCCAATAATTTTGAGGCGAAAGTCCAAGTCCGAACTACTACCCATTTATATTTAGCTGAGCTTAACAATTCTAATTAATGGATTGGAATAAGTACAGCGTGAAAACTGTAACAACATTTTTTGTTGTGTCCGCTTATAGGACAAATGGGAATAAAGCACGGCGACCTCTTGGGTAATCCTTAAACTCCTTTTTGTAATTGCGATGCTTGGCAAGTGCCCACACAGTCATCTGGAATGCGCCGGCAAAAGCAAACAGATAAGCTGGCAAGCACGAAGTCATTACCGAGAAGAAAACCCAGGCGCCAATTTCATATGTGTAATTTGGGCAAGAGACCAGGCTAAAAAATATATGATACTTTCAGTTTCAATAATACTTCATTAATTCTTAAGGACTCACTTGAAGAGCTTTGTTAGAGGATTGCTGTCGGCCACTGGAATTTTGCGCACCTTGGTGCCAGGTGGACGCAGATTGCGCAAAGCAATGTGGATAGAAAAGTTTCCCAATTCGCAAAGCTATGGTATGGTGAAAATAGAATTAAAGAGCTTTCCACATATTCAATTCACAAAAAAAACTCACAGCAAATGCGGCCAGGGCTACCCAAACTGTGCACATGCAAGGAGAGGTGTAAAAGGGATGGTTGACGTGATAGGAAACGTAGGCTGTGAAGCCCCAATAGTAACTGCAATTCTTGAAGAGATTACGCAAGGGCATCGTATTGTGTGAGAAGCGATGCACAAAGATCGTCTCCAGCAAACGCTTCACATAATGGACCGTATAGCAACCAGCAGCGATACTGAAAGCAACAAAAGAAAATACATATACATATACATGTTGAAAGCGTGTTAATGATTATGCAGGCAGCAGGTAAAAGCGGCGATCAGCAATTTCATAATTTGCATAAGCGCACAAAGTCAACAAAGTTTGGGTCAAGCGGGTCGCTATCGTTGCCAGTATGTGTGTATGCATGTGCGTGTGTGACTCTGGCGAAAGTCACATACACATACACATATAGACGGCGGGGGGGAAAAATACACCACTTACTGAGTGGTCAGCGTTATAGGATTGCCAGCTGCCTTGCCATAGATGAGCTCCGGGCGAAAGTAAAACAGAAGGTAGACAATTAGAGGTCCTGCGTATTCGGCAAGGAACACAGTCTTCCAGCCAATTTGCGGTCCCAAGTCCTTAACGTAGACTTTGTCCCCGTTGCCCAAGTTGAGCGAAGCCACTGAATCTGTATCTTTAAGGCTTCTGCCACGCGGCTCCAGGCGCCTTAAACGAATATATCAAGATTTTCATATAAATTAATAAACATATACATATTAATGTGTGTATATGCATAATGTGGGTGAGTGCACTTACAGCGATATGCGATCTGAATGCGGCGTTTGCTTTAATGTTTTGTGAATCACAAGACGCAGCTCGCTCACTGTTGACGAGGAAGTTGCATTTACCTTACCATAGGGTTTGGTAGTTTTAGCGTTTAATACTTCCAGTTCAACCATTTTTCGTGACTGTCACTATTTTCGCTCAAGTTTAGTCTTTATTTAGTGTTGCCGCTATATGTATGTATATGTGTTTGTGCAGGGAGAGTTTCAATGGGCAGAAAGGTTGTCTATGTTGTTGAACTCAAAATGGCACTGTTAGTAAAAACTCTGTTAACTCGTGACTACAGATTCTAATAAACTTTTTTGGAATTCCAGCAAGCGCTGGTTACTACGTCACAATTGTAATTGTAACTCAATATATTTCACTCGGCCAGTCGATTCAGCACGTAAAACAGACCTTGTCTTGAATTTGTTATAAAATTTTTATACTATTATTGTGTGGTGAGTGTTTTTGGAATTTTCAAATAAATAGAACAAAATTTAGTAGGCCATGAGATCGTAAAGTTATATGTCTGACAAAACTCAATTATAAATGTTCATTTTGCATTTGAATTCCAAAGTGAACACTACAAGCGAAAAGAAATTGCGCAAATTTATTTAAAAAGAAAAATATTTTCAGAAATTGAAGAACTTAATCGAACTCGTTGAAAAAAGTGGGTGAGTACTTTTAATATACAACGCTGTGTCGGACTTTCTGGCAACAATTTAATTTCCCAAGTGGTAGCCTTGATAGCTCGCATAGTGCGAGCGAGATAAATCTATAGCTCCAAGTGACTGCAGTTTTTGCATTACGAGTCAAACGGATGTTGAAAAAGTCAGTTTTGTCTATATTTTGAAATATTTTCAAAATACTGTGTGTACTTCATGTATTAAAAATTCACAAACGGTGTTTGTAAGTCTTTTTAAGCTTGAAACAAGAGAAAACACGCACTTTTTTAATACATGGCAATAGTGCGTGAGCAGGACAGCCCTATACAAACTGAAATTTCCCTACAAAATACCCAACAATTCCCCTGCAGCTGCCAAAGTCTATATAAAGGCGAGCACAAATATATTTCATCAAAAGAAAGCGGAAATCCAACAGAGTGAACAAGCAACGAAGCTAGAGCTGAAAAAACTTTAAAATATTTAAGTGTGAATAACAAAAGGTTAAAAAAAGACATAAAAACAGTGAGCACAAAAGTAAGTTGAAAGCTGATTTTTACAGCGTAATTTTTTGTTTTGTTTTTTTTATTTAAATATACTACGCATTTCTAAGCAATTTCATCTTTAACTAATCAAATTGCGTATGCAGTAAATATTGTCATCGATTATTCGAGAAGTCATATACGATTTCATACATATACACGCTTGCGCATATACTTTATTGAAAATTAGAAGGCAAATTAAAAAAAAAAACACAATGGCGCAGCCATAGAAAATTCGATAAGCTTCTACGTATCAGTACGTAATTTAAACGTTTGTAATATGCATAGCCATATGTACATACAGACAAACATATTTGAAAACAAATAAATATGTTTGTATAAATAAGTGTATGACAAATTTAAAAAATGACGCAGTATAAAGGCCATCGACTTAAGGGGGACAAAGGTTTTTTTTTTTTTTTGTGCGTTTCATCAGGGTGGAAAGTGTATACATACACACCAATGCACACACACATACATCCAAATAAATACACACTGTATACAACACCCGTTTGTTTAGCAAGGGCAGTAAAGGGGTAACAACTGCAAGCAATACTTCATGACTTGCGTAGAAATTATTTATTTTTCTCATTTTGCTATGACTTGTTCCGATTGCATGTAAACACAGAGTTGCACAGGGGCTTTTGTCAAAAATAAAACAATCGATGACAAAGATGTCTGTATTTTGACAATAAATTAAAATCACAGTTGCATTACATGAAAAAACCTCATCGTGTAAATGCGACCAGAGCAAAGAAAGCAGGCTTGGGTTAATATATTGTGTTTGATAATTTTAAACGTCACAAATTTTTACTTGGCTTAAGCTTTCTGTAAAAAGTATAAAATTTAAATTTCTGATATTTTTTTCTTGCAGAAATACCAATATGCAGATCTTTGTAAAAACTTTGACGGGAAAGACCATCACCCTGGAAGTTGAGCCCAGCGATACCATCGAGAACGTCAAGGCCAAGATTCAGGATAAGGAGGGAATTCCTCCAGATCAGCAGCGTCTGATCTTTGCTGGCAAGCAGTTGGAAGATGGTCGCACCTTGTCCGACTACAATATTCAGAAGGAGTCGACCCTTCACTTGGTCCTCCGTCTCCGGGGTGGTATGCAGATCTTCGTGAAGACTCTAACCGGAAAGACCATCACCCTGGAGGTGGAACCCAGCGATACCATCGAGAATGTCAAGGCCAAGATTCAAGACAAGGAGGGAATTCCTCCAGATCAGCAGCGTCTGATCTTTGCTGGCAAGCAGTTGGAAGATGGTCGCACCTTGTCCGACTACAATATCCAAAAGGAGTCGACCCTTCACTTGGTCCTCCGTCTCCGAGGTGGAATGCAGATCTTCGTGAAGACACTGACCGGAAAGACCATCACCCTGGAGGTGGAACCCAGCGACACCATCGAGAATGTCAAGGCCAAGATTCAAGACAAGGAGGGAATTCCTCCAGATCAGCAGCGTCTGATCTTTGCTGGCAAGCAGTTGGAAGATGGTCGCACCTTGTCCGACTACAATATCCAAAAGGAGTCGACCCTTCACTTGGTCCTCCGTCTCCGAGGTGGTATGCAGATCTTCGTGAAGACTCTAACCGGAAAGACCATCACCCTGGAGGTGGAACCCAGCGATACCATCGAGAATGTCAAGGCCAAGATTCAAGACAAGGAGGGAATTCCTCCAGATCAGCAGCGTCTGATCTTTGCTGGCAAGCAGTTGGAAGATGGTCGCACCTTGTCCGACTACAATATCCAAAAGGAGTCGACCCTTCACTTGGTCCTCCGTCTCCGAGGTGGTATGCAGATCTTCGTGAAGACACTGACCGGAAAGACCATCACCCTGGAGGTGGAACCCAGCGATACCATCGAGAATGTCAAGGCCAAGATTCAAGACAAGGAGGGAATTCCTCCAGATCAGCAGCGTCTGATCTTTGCTGGCAAGCAGTTGGAAGATGGTCGCACCTTGTCCGACTACAATATCCAAAAGGAGTCGACCCTTCACTTGGTCCTCCGTCTCCGAGGTGGTATGCAGATCTTCGTGAAGACACTAACCGGAAAGACCATCACCCTGGAGGTGGAACCCAGCGATACCATCGAGAATGTCAAGGCCAAGATTCAAGACAAGGAGGGAATTCCTCCAGATCAGCAGCGTCTGATCTTTGCTGGCAAGCAGTTGGAAGATGGTCGCACCTTGTCCGACTACAATATCCAAAAGGAGTCGACCCTTCACTTGGTCCTCCGTCTCCGAGGTGGTATGCAGATCTTCGTGAAGACTCTAACTGGAAAGACCATCACCCTGGAGGTGGAACCCAGCGATACCATCGAGAATGTCAAGGCCAAGATTCAAGACAAGGAGGGAATTCCTCCAGATCAGCAGCGTCTGATCTTTGCTGGCAAGCAGTTGGAAGATGGTCGCACCTTGTCCGACTACAATATCCAAAAGGAGTCGACCCTTCACTTGGTCCTCCGTCTCCGAGGTGGTATGCAGATCTTCGTGAAGACTCTAACCGGAAAGACCATCACCCTGGAGGTGGAACCCAGCGATACCATCGAGAATGTCAAGGCCAAGATTCAAGACAAGGAGGGAATTCCTCCAGATCAGCAGCGTCTGATCTTTGCTGGCAAGCAGTTGGAAGATGGTCGCACCTTGTCCGACTACAATATCCAAAAGGAGTCGACCCTTCACTTGGTCCTCCGTCTCCGAGGTGGTATGCAGATCTTCGTGAAGACTCTAACCGGAAAGACCATCACCCTGGAGGTGGAACCCAGCGATACCATCGAGAATGTCAAGGCCAAGATTCAAGACAAGGAGGGAATTCCTCCAGATCAGCAGCGTCTGATCTTTGCTGGCAAGCAGTTGGAAGATGGTCGCACCTTGTCCGACTACAATATCCAAAAGGAGTCGACCCTTCACTTGGTCCTCCGTCTCCGAGGTGGTATGCAGATCTTCGTGAAGACTCTAACCGGAAAGACCATCACCCTGGAAGTTGAGCCCAGCGATACCATCGAGAACGTCAAGGCCAAGATTCAGGATAAGGAGGGAATTCCTCCAGATCAGCAGCGTTTGATCTTTGCTGGCAAGCAGTTGGAAGATGGTCGCACCTTGTCCGACTACAATATCCAAAAGGAGTCGACCCTTCACTTGGTCCTCCGTCTCCGAGGTGGTATGCAGATCTTCGTGAAGACTCTAACCGGAAAGACCATCACCCTGGAGGTGGAACCCAGCGATACCATCGAGAATGTCAAGGCCAAGATTCAAGACAAGGAGGGAATTCCTCCAGATCAGCAGCGTCTGATCTTTGCTGGCAAGCAGTTGGAAGATGGTCGCACCTTGTCCGACTACAATATTCAGAAGGAGTCGACCCTTCACTTGGTCCTCCGTCTCCGAGGTGGTATGCAGATCTTCGTGAAGACTCTAACCGGAAAGACCATCACCCTGGAGGTGGAACCCAGCGATACCATCGAGAATGTCAAGGCCAAGATTCAAGACAAGGAGGGAATTCCTCCAGATCAGCAGCGTCTGATCTTTGCTGGCAAGCAGTTGGAAGATGGTCGCACCTTGTCCGACTACAATATCCAAAAGGAGTCGACCCTTCACTTGGTCCTCCGTCTCCGAGGTGGTATGCAGATCTTTGTGAAGACACTGACCGGAAAGACCATCACCCTGGAGGTGGAACCTTCCGACACCATCGAGAACGTCAAGGCCAAGATTCAAGACAAGGAGGGAATTCCTCCAGATCAGCAGCGTCTGATCTTTGCTGGCAAGCAGTTGGAAGATGGTCGCACCTTGTCCGACTACAATATCCAAAAGGAGTCGACCCTTCACTTGGTCCTCCGTTTGCGTGGTGGCTGCCAATCGTAATTTAACTTTGAATCTAAGCAGGCTACGAAAATTTTTTCAAACTTCCCAATTTCGCTAAACCGCAGGAAATAAATTCAAAATTGCAAGTTCAAGAATTATACCGAGTTCACTGTTACTGCTGTTTCTTCTGGCCTGCTTCAAATTTGCAATAAATTATATTCATCTTATAAATAAAAATTGAATGGTTTTAAGTGGGAAACGGCTTTTCTGTTTTGCAAAAATTTTAAAATACGCGTGGTCCATTTAAAAATTGGAACTTAATTTTGCTATTTAAAAAAAAACGGCTCGATATTTTTCATTTGTAGGAAAGGTTGGTTCATGTCATTTATTTATGAAAAACAATTTCGGTCAAATGACCACCACGGCTGACTTGGCAGTAGCCCATTCGATCCACCCAATTTTTGAGAACATTTTCAATTGTTTCGGCACGTATGTCAGCAATATCAACTCGAATCTCGTTCTTCAACTCATCAATTGTTTCAGGATTGATTGCATAACATTTGTCCTTGACCGCTCCCCAAGGATAATAGTCTAACGGTGTCAGATCACAGCTTCTTGGCGGCCAATTCACATATCCATATTTGCTGATTATTCGATTTTCGGGCGCAGAAGATTGATTGTTTCGTGCGCCGCCTTGTTGAAACCAAATATCGTCCAAGTCTTCCGCTTCAATTTCCTCGAAGAACCAATCACTTAACATTGCGCGGTAGCGCTCACCATTCACGGTCACGGTGACTTCTTCATTTTCAAAAAAAAATGGACCAATGATGCCTCGAGACCATTGGATTGGCTTCTCGACGACGATATGCGAATTTTCTGTGCCCCAGATGCGACAATTTTGTTTATTAACATAACCATCGAGGTGGATATGTGCTTCATCCGAAAAGATGATTTTTCGGAAAAATTCACCATCTTTGGCCAAACGATCTTCTGCCCAATTTGCGAACTGTAGACGATTCTGATGGTCAATTGGCAAATTGAGTTTTCGGAACATTTTTTTTGTAAAATGTTTTTTTTTCAAATTTTGCACAGTTTGAGTCGTTGACTCACCACTTTGGAAATATGTTTTTAATATTTCCCAACTTTCTTCAAGCGAATAGCGTAATGTCAAAGTTTTTACTAAATATTAGTCGCTTTCCGAATGACATTTGACGTTTTTAAAGTCAAATTATAAATAGTTCAAATTCCAAACACTAGATGGACCAAATTGTTAATACAATATCAAATTATATTATGCGGCAAAGGGGTGGGGTGAGCTTTTGGAATATTTTGTTTCTGTTTCTTTCAGGCTACTTTAAATTCTAAAGTAATAATTTTATTACCACATGGAATTGAGTAGGATAAGCTCTTGGAATGTTTGAATGTATTTTGTTAAATACTAGTTTTATTTGTGAGTGCAACGATTGACATTGTGGTTTGAATAGCGATTAAATTTTCTAGAGCATGTCTACGTTTCGTGGTGAATGGCAAACAGAACAATTGGATGAATGCTTCATGTTTTCATAGAACAGGGACTACCCAAAACTGGTCAACAGGAAACCAAAATGTCGAAGGTGTTACAACGCGTTGAGATCACACTGCGGAGTTTTTACGTGTTCAATTCCAGCTTGGGTCAGAAAGAGGGCGAGGTAAGATGTGACTTGTCAATCAAAAAATAATAAACGCCTACAATTTTTTGGAAATTAATTACAACAGGAACACAAAAAGGTGCTGTTTTATCATCCAAAGGACATTGAACTCAACACAAAAATAAAGGATGTGGGACTAAGTGAAGCCATCATAACTTTTACCGGGTTAGTCAGCGCGTCATTTCTACATGTTTGTTACTCATCAGCGTCACACTATTTTCAGAACTTTTACCGACGACGATGATTGCAAAGCTTTGCATACGCAAAAAACGACGCAGTTGTTCTATCAGCCAGAGCCAGGATTCTGGCTAGTGATGGTGCTCAACGTGCCCAAAGTGATCAAGCTCAAGGATGGCGTCGAGGTGGCCGACTATTGCGGTGGCGAAGTTCCTGATCGCATTTACCACGCAGTGCTTCGTCAATGCTACCATATGTACCGCTTCAATCATGGCCCGCTGCAGGACAAGATTACGGCGGGCATGTCCACAGAGCAGGCAGAGGAGCAGCGTGAGCATCTGTCTGCCGAGCTACATCAGTTCTACAATAGCTATTTGACCAGCTTTAAGGAGCTGGCCAACTGCGATATTATGGACATGCTTCACTCCATCCAGTACCTGGCCCTAGACAAGGCTCTCTTTCTGCGCGCCCACAACTTCAGCATGCTCTGCAACACATTCTCCTCCATCAAGGAGTGCATCATGCTCTACAACGAGCAGATTATTAGTGGCGGCAAACTTAGCGCCAGTGATCTCTATAGCCTTCATGCCTACATCTTTGCGGCATCCACAACAGCCGCTGACAGTAGCGCCGGGGACACCTACTGTGCAGGCGGATTTGTTCGCACGGGAGAGCAAATTTTCTTGGATTTGGACAATCGCATCGAGCCGCATTATTTGCTCATTTATCGTGCACTTAATGTCACGCTTTGTCTCTTTGTCAATGGTATTGTCTTTATTATCTTTGAAACTTTTCACACTCTCATTATTTACTCCCTTGTGCAGCCAAAGAAACTGTTCCACAACCGGAACTGTATGAGGAACTGCATGCCTACATAGGTCCAAAACTGTCCTCCTTGGCACGCGACATAGCTGCCGAGGTCTCCAAGCTGAACCTGCCGACGACGACGCCGGAGAGTAGCCTCAACGATAGCAGCCCCAAGTATTTGTTCATTAACGAGCAAAGCTTGAAGCACCACACTAACATCTATCGACATGCAAAGGCCTCCCAGAAGAGCATACCCCGTAACGTGATGAGCATTATTGCGGATCTGGCTAATCCCATTGAGGATGCCACTGCTGCAGCTGCCACCGAAGAGCTGCAGGTGAAGACCACCAATGACTTTTGGGTGGTGAAGCGTCGCTGCAATTGGAGGCAGTACTATGTAATATTGTGCAAGAGTAAGGCAACGCTGCTGGATGTGACGCAGGAGGCAAAGCGTATATTTGAACAAGAGCTCACAGATGATGTATTTTTTGACAAATAAAGAGTAGTATTAGATAGATAAATGGCGTTTTCCAATTATAATAACTGTTGCGGGCATGCTGCGTCTGTTCTTTTCAAGCCATCACCGTGCTGCTGCTTGTGCTGGTTGGATTGGTGACTATGCTGTTGCTTCCTTCGTTGGCATCATTGTAGACGCTTGTCGAGGATGAGGATGACGTGGTGCCGGCTCCATTGTGGCTTTTGCTAACTTTCACAACGTATATATGGCGATTGGACATGCAAATGCTGTAGCTGTGGTGCTCGTAATCAATGCTTATTCGCTCACAGCTGCTGTTTGGCATGAAGTTGTCGTCGATGCTGCAAACAAAAATATAAGTTATTAACTCTTTGTGTTTGTTCGAAAAATAATTATTAGCTTACGATTCGGTTAGATTTAGCAGACCCATTATGACATTGGCGCTACGCTCATCATTCTTTAGGTCACCGCCCGATTCAAGCACTGCTCCATCATCTTTAAGTATCAAATAGCCAATTTGATTGGCCACAATCTGCTTATCCTTATCCATATTTCAAGTTTTCAATCTCACACACTCCCACAACTATTAATGTTATTCTTTTTTGTTTTTGTTACACAGCTGCACTGGTATTCACATAAAAGCGTCGACATGTGCCCTACTATCGTGACATCGATATTTTTCAGGGCTGATTGCGATTTTTTTTCTGCCTTTCGTAGCCGCCAGTGCACCATCTCTAATACACTACATTTTGTAAAGTGCTCCCGTGCAGTTGAGTGAAAATTAAAGCGCTGCGTATAAATTGAAAAAGGAGTTGAAAATCAATACTTTAACTATCAAATTGATTGTATAGAGGTTAAACAAAATCTAAAGTGTAAGTTGCATATTATTTTCTATATACAACTATTAAAAACAAAGCTTAACATTCAAGTTTGTGTGTGTATGTGTAACAGTGAAAATTTTTTCAATTTTCGGGTCAACGCCACACCCTTGCTCACATTTAAACACAGAAAATCCAATTAATGGTTATTATGTGAAAAAAATACGAATATGTTTGACTGTTTGAAGCATATTATAAATAGTTTGCTTGCAGCATTTTTTTAAAGTATGTAATGAGCTCCAAATTCTGTATGTAAGCAGCATTTGAAAAATATCTTGTGGCTTCATTTTTATAAGCACTTCGCTGTGTATGTGTGTGTGTGTGTGTTGTGTATACGTCATCGGGCTGTGCGGCAAGTTCAGTCAAGTGAAAGCGAGAGAGATAGAGAAAAAAGAAAATATGTATATTTCGATGCTATTGAGAGGGGTGGCAGCTCTAAGACTTTTTGTTTGTCTCTATTCAAGTATGCGAAACCTGTTTCCAGTACAAAACGTCCTTGACTGTGGTAGCGGCTTGTTTATGTAGGATAACATTGCGCAATTTACCGGCGCCAAGCATTTTAATCGCCGAACAAACTATGAATTTAATGTTGAATAACGTAAGCTTTGATTTTCATTTGCCTTTTAAAACGTTCATGCCAGGCAATCATTGCACATAGCTCTAAGTTGTGCGCATTACGTCATCCAGCTATTTCTGATAGGCACTTCAATTAATGTACATATGTATGGATTTGTGAATGTATGTATGTTGCGGCTTCGCTATGTGTATCGTTCATGTGTGAGATTTGTATCTGTGCGCTTGTATTAAAAAGAGAGAAGCATATGCTCTCTTTACACATTCCAAACAATTTTGTACTCCATGTGAGTGTGGACTCCAACCATGCTTTCTCCCTCTTTTTTTTCTGTTTTTGTTTGACGAATACGACATAAACAGCTAAATTGCCTTCATTTCGTTTGTGCATTTGTATGGCTGCTTTGAACAACAACCCCGAAAACAAACTAAAACCTGGCCTAGGCTATGTTTTTACATTTGTTGCCGTGACTATAACAGATTTAGATTCATTTGAATGTGTGTATACGAATGTTTACATTTTTTTCATATTTCAAGCGACCGACCCACCCTGTTTCAAGAGTTCTTCTTCTTCCATGACCGATGATGTCATATAGAACTAAAGCCAATTGGAGTCACTTCTCTACTACAACAACAATAACAGCAGTGTGAAAATAAATACATACCAACTTTTAAATTCATGCTATGTACACTATCTTAATATTTATTATACATAAATCTATTGTATTTTAATTCATTTAACATTAATTGATTTAACATTAGTGTACAAATTTGAATTTAGTTTGTTTCTATTATTAACTTTCTGTCGAGTTTGAGTGTTTGAGTGTGTGAATAGGAAAAATCCATAAAAAAAAACCAAGTCAACTTTAAGACTCCTCAACAAAACAATGAAAGCAAATGAAAAACAAAAAAATTAAATCAACACAAAGACAAAGAGCGTACAAGCAAAATTTTCCTGTTCTCATCTTCCGTTGCAGGAGGAACGGGCCGAAGATAAAGAGAAATATGTTATGAAAACGAGAAATAGAAATAAAATATATATAAATTAAACTGGAAATGGCGAACATAGAGAAAACAGAAAATGAAGCGCCATTACAGCTGGAAAAACTATTATTGGAACTAGAACTTGTTGAGTGTGCCCAGTTGCCGCAAAAGTTTAAGGCTTACTTTCAAAGTAATGGCAACGCCTGCAGCCTGGATGATTTTGCCATTCACTATTTGGCGGCGCTGCGCCAACACACGGATCTGCACTTTCGCTGCAGCAATGAACCGGAAAAGCCCACGCCAATAGATCAAGATTTAAATGAGTCCAATCTGAGCACGACGACGACGACTCCAGTGCGACAGCAGCAGGCACGTCGCTCCGCTGGCCACCAGTTCAGTAGCACGCCCCAAAGCAGTAATCGGAGTGCAGGATCTGCTTGTCTGGGTGACTTTCTGCACAATTCAACGCCTAGTCCGAGTGTGCAGCGAGCGAAAAAGAAGCTGACACCACAGGACAACAACAGTAACAACAAATCGCAAAAGCCAAGGCGTCGCGTTCTGCCGATGACCATAAGCAAGAATGTTTCGTCCTGCAGCTCCTTTGGCGACACCAGCTCCTTTAGCAACGAGAACAATCTGTGGCGTCTCTCCCACAGCTCGGAGCTGTTGGATCAGAGCCAGGGCGCTCTGTTAGAGCAGGAAGCACGCAAATCTTTGCTGCTGCATCGCCAGGAGATCAAAAGTGAGGCGCCCATTGCCTGCGTGGAGCAGGAACGAGAGCGGGAACGCATTGTTCCGGCCGTCAGCTTGGAGGATGTGGTCAATTCAAGGCAGCTCCAGCTGCTGGCCGCCATCTATGGGCAACTGCTTGATCTGAATGCGGTGCCCAATGTGCTCAGCGAGCTAAGCTTCGCACTGAATCTGCTCAACGTGCAGCCAACGGAGGAAAACGCCGTAAGCGTAACGGCAACGGAGCCGCTGTCCTTGCTCTCGCAGCATAAGGAGTGCATTTATTTTGCCGCCAAGTTTTTGGAGCAGCAAAAAGAACTGTTGCTCCAACTGGATCGCAAATCCTTGACGGTGCTGCTGCAGCACGAGAGACTAACATTGTTGTCCAGCGGGATGCAGCAGCAACTGGAGGACGTCTGCCAACTTAAACGCGAGACGGAAGGAAACGAGAGTGGAGAAATGCCTAATCCCACCCAGCAACAGAATGTTTACTACCAGCATGAGAAGGATTCGCGTGATCATTTTCCCACCCAGAATGAGTTTGGCGCATTTAAAACGCAACGCGATCTTTTTTACAAAGCCTTAAAGCACTGGGAGCAGGTTCATCTCAATCGCGTGTTCAGCTTTGGGCGGGAGGTTGCTCCGCTGGTGCGGGACATCTTCAAGCAGTCGGAGCACGCTGTCAATATGGCGCACCTGGCCAAGTTGTGGGTCAGCCAGCTGCTCATGTCCAGCTGGGCCACAAATGAGTCACCCGAGGAGCTGGGCCTCAAGCTCGATCAGCTGCGTCTCAATCGGCTGGCCCAACGTCTCGTCACCAGCAACTCCAGCGTTGAGGATCAGTTTCCGCGCTCGCAAGCCTTCTTCCGTGACTTTGTCAGCGAATGCAACTCCTGCGCCTTTCTCGTCCAGCTCCAGCTGGCCCTCTATGTCCAGCTCCTGCGGCACAACGACTCCAGCTTTGAGCTACTACCACTCCAACCGGATGAGGAGATGGCCACCAGCTACATTGTGCGCTCCAAGGCAATGGCCGAGATGCTGCTGCTGGCCAAGTTCCTTGGCTATGTGTACGCCCTGCCCTACAATCGGTCATCCACGGCGTATGCTTGTCCGCAACAGGTGCAGCTGCGTGGTCAGTTCCAGGCGCCGTTCGAGATGCGAACGCATCTGGAGCGGGCAATGCGGCTGGGCAAGCTCCTGATCACGCTGCCCTGGCTGGTGCAGTATTTGGCCATGTTGGATTTGGTCACGCTGCAGCTGCCCGCCAGCCTAACCATGTTGCAGCTACTCTACACACTGTACTCCTTAGCTGTGCCCCAGGACCAGCTGCAACCCTGCGCCATCCTCATCATCCGCATCTGTCTTGGTTGGTTGCTGGAATCTCAGCCAGCGCTTATCCCTGGTTTCTATGCGCAGAGGACTTCCGGAGGAGTCGGAGGAGCAACTGAGTCTCTTGTGTTGGATTGTCTGCGCAGCTTTTGCTTTCCCGACAAGGGTAAGGCTAGAGCAATGTTGGAGCAGCTGTTGCCGGTGGCGTGTCCGTTCCTCCATGAGTTCCGCGTAACCATTGCGCCCTCACAGCAGCGTCCGGCGCAGCGCAATGGACGCCATCGTTATGTAACCACACGGCTGGAGCAATCTCAATCCCAGGTCTCGCTCTTGGAGCAGCAGCAGCGCCAACTAAACGAAGCCTTTCTCCACTCGCAGAGTGCTTCCATGCGGAGATTGCTGGAGTTCGTGACGGATCGCTGCTTCAAGTGTGTCGTCAAGGATGCGCAGCAGGATATACTGCTGCCCTCGAAATCGGCGGCGGATGAGCTAGTCAATCAGATCCGTTTGACGCAACAGCACGATGTGCTGCGAGAGCTGCAGCGCATCTATCAGCAGGCACGCAACCAGGCCAGCCAGAGATGGGAGGATCAGGTGCCCAAAATGATGGAGAAGCGCATAGAGCAGTCGCTACAGGCGCTGTTGCCGGCCAGCACGCATGACGTACTGCGTCGCACCTATGCACATCTGATCCGGCAGCAGGTTAGGACACTGCTGCAGCAGTGGCTCCAAGCCAGCGTGCTGCAGTCCAACTTCTATCACGGCAATCTGCAGGAGCTGGCCGGCAAGGTGTGCCGCTCGAACAGGAACAGCGCGGCGGAACAGGAATCCGCCTCCAATGAAATGTGCCTGCCCGAGGATGGCGAACTAAGTTTGTCGCAGCTGCTGCACGATCTGCAGCAGTGGGTGCACTGCCTCACCCTGCGGCCCGAGCATCTGCAGCACCTGACCAATCTACAGCTGGTTATCGAGCGCTCTCGGCATGCCATCCAGCTGCCAAAATTACCCAGCTACTTTTACCAGCTGGTGGGCTCCACTTTGGTGCGTCTGCTGCAGTTGCTCATCTGTCGGCAGCCTCAGCAGCTGACCCCAGCTCTCATTAATCTCTGCTGTGAAATGTGGTTGGCGCCACAGTTGCGTTCCATTTATGCGCCCGCATCTCCGGACTTCTTTCAGACATTGCTCAGCGTTGAATTTATACGCGAACTAAGCGCCAATCTTTCCAATATTCCTTTATTATATCAGCTACTGCACTCGATGCTGGATGCGCGCGTCTTGCGTCTGGATGAGCTTAATGAGTTTTTCATCACGCTCTTCAAGGAGAACTGGTCCCAGCCGGTGTGGACAGCGCTTTCCCAGCTGCTCCAGCAGCTATCGGACACCAATACCAATGTTGAGGAAGATCCTAAGTCGCAGTTGTTCATGGAAGTGCTTTCGGATTTATCAAGGGATCTAGATAGTTTTTAGGAGCAAATTATGTCATTCGCATTTATCATTAGAATATATGTATGTAGGTATGCATGTTGTTTTTGTAGCTGTGAATAAAAACTGTTTTTAGCACAAGAATTTCAAAGGTGTACCAAAGGAAATCGATAAGATAAAAACAGCCCCGTTACTTATCGGCGCGATTGCGTCACTGTCAGCAAAAATGTTACAATTTGTCACTTTTTTTGTTCGTCCAAATTTCGTTGTATTGCGAAACGGGGGAAACATGGTACAGGGTTGGGTTGACGACGATGCAGTCACCGGGCAGTGCTGCCAATTCAGCTATTTCCCCGCTAGATATAGCTGGTTGCAATTTGCAAATGCGGGATTAATTCTAAAATAGCGACTAGCGGGAATTATACATCGATAAGCCAAAAGAGCATTAAATTTGATCGTTTTTAACTACGAAATCAATTGATACGAGTTTTGTACCATCACTACCGATGTATTTCACAATTTATAAGTGTAAGTGCTTTTGCAAATATGGTAAATCTAGGATTAATGCAAAACTTTCGGATTTACACGCAAATGCCAAGACAGCCAAGCATAAGTTTTAAGTTATTTCGCACTTTTTGTTTTTTTTTTAGCTACACACACAAATTATCTGGCTAGTTTAGCTTTTTTATGATCCGAAAAGTTGGCAGCACTGTCACCGGAGCAAACTATGAAACAGTTTAGTTTATTATATGCTTAACCCCTGGTTCTTTGTATGTACGACAAAGCTTTGGTCTGCTGTGTATCTGTGTGTGTGTGTGTCAATGTAAAGCGGATGATTGTGCAATCAAAAAAACAAAAGTCGCGTCTGGTTAAACCTAATTGAAACTAATTGTTGCTCTTTCTTCTCTGCACTTTCAGTTGAGTACGGGCGAACTTTGGCAGCTAATTTGATGAGCAACTAGCAGTATTAGATTAAATTATTACTTTACAAAAAAAAAGAGAAACGAACGAAATTAAGAACAGAATCGAAAAATGGAGAACTTTACACCGAAAGAGGTGAAAATCCTGGAGACAGTCGAGGATATTCAAGAGCGCCGTGAGCAGGTGCTCTCCCGTTACAATGAGTTTAAAATCGAGACACGTCAGAAGCGTGAGAAGCTGGAGGATTCGCGTCGCTTTCAGTACTTTAAGCGCGATGCCGATGAGCTGGAGTCGTGGATACACGAGAAACTGCAAGCGGCCAGCGAGGAGAGCTACCGCGATCCGACCAATCTCCAGGCCAAGATCCAAAAGCATCAGGCCTTCGAGGCGGAGGTCTCCGCACATAGCAATGCCATTGTGTCGCTGGACAACACGGGCCAGGAGATGATCAACCAGCAGCACTTTGCCTCGGAGACCATTCAGCGTCGTCTCGACGAACTGCATCAGCTGTGGGAGCTGCTGCTCAGCCGCCTGGCCGAGAAGGGTCTGAAGCTGCAGCAGGCGCTTGTCCTGGTGCAGTTTTTGCGCCAATGCGAGGAGGTCATGTTCTGGATTAAGGACAAGGAGACGTTTGTAACGGCCGATGAGTTCGGGCAGGATCTGGAGCATGTGGAGGTGCTGCAGCGCAAGTTCGATGAGTTCCAGAAGGACATGGCCTCGCAGGAGTATCGTGTCACCGAGGTGAATCAGCTGGCGGACAAGCTCATCCAGGATGGCCATCCCGAACGGGACACCATCACCAGGCGCAAGGAGGAGCTCAACGAGGCTTGGCAGCGCCTCAAGCAATTGGCCATTGTGCGGCAGGAGAAGCTTTTTGGCGCCCACGAGATTCAGCGCTTCAATCGCGATGCGGACGAGACGGTCGCCTGGATAGCCGAAAAGGATGTCGTCCTCTCCTCGGACGACTATGGACGGGATTTGGCCAGCGTGCAGGCGCTGCAACGCAAGCACGAGGGCGTTGAGCGCGATTTGGCCGCTCTAGAGGACAAGGTGTCGACGCTGGGCGCGGAGGCACAGCGTCTCTGCTCCATCCATGCGGATCACAGCGATCAGATACGGGACAAGCAGGCGGAGATCGCCAACTATTGGCAGAGTTTGACGGCCAAGGCGCGGGAGCGCAAACAGAAGCTGGACGAGTCGTATTATCTGCACCGTTTCCTCGCTGACTTCCGGGATTTGGTGTCGTGGATCAACGGCATGAAGGCCATCATCTCGGCCGATGAGCTGGCCAAGGATGTGGCCGGCGCGGAGGCGCTGCTGGAGCGTCATCAGGAGCACAAGGGCGAGATCGATGCGCGCGAGGACAGCTTCAAGCTGACCACGGAATCCGGCAGGAAGCTGCTGGAGCGGGAGCATTATGCCGCTGCCGAGATTCAGGAGAAGCTCGGCGCCTTGGAGAACGATAAGAGCTCACTGTTGTCGTTGTGGGAGGATCGGCGTATTCTGTACGAGCAGTGCATGGATCTGCAGCTGTTCTATCGCGACACGGAGCAGGCGGACACCTGGATGGCCAAACAGGAGGCATTCCTGGCCAACGAGGATCTGGGCGATTCCCTCGACTCCGTGGAGGCGTTGATCAAGAAGCACGAAGACTTTGAGAAGAGTTTGGCCGCCCAGGAGGAAAAGATCAAAGCCCTGGACATCTTTGCCACCAAGCTCATTGATGGCCAGCACTATGCAGCCGATGACGTGGCCCAGCGCCGGCAAATGCTCCTCGCCCGTCGTGCCGCCCTCCAGGAGAAGTCGGCGCGGCGCCGCCAACTGCTGGAAGACTCCAATCGCTATCAGCAGTTCGAGCGGGACTGTGACGAGACCAAGGGCTGGATCAGCGAGAAACTCAAGTTTGCCACGGATGACAGCTACCTGGATCCCACGAATCTGAACGGAAAGATGCAGAAGCATCAGAACTTCGAGCACGAGCTCAATGCGAACAAGTCGCGCATCGAGGACATCACCAATGTGGGCAGCGAGCTGATCGAGAGGAAGCACTATGCCGCCGACCAGATCAATACGCGCATGCAGGAGATCCTGGTGCTGTGGGAGACGCTGGTGCAGGCCTCCGACAAGAAGGGCTGCAAGCTGAATGAGGCTTGCCAGCAGCAGCAGTTCAATCGCACCATCGAGGACATCGAGCTCTGGCTGAGCGAGATCGAGGGCCAGCTGCTGTCCGAGGATCACGGCAAGGATCTCACCTCCGTGCAGAATCTGCAAAAGAAGCATGCCCTGCTCGAGGCCGATGTCATGGCTCACCAGGATCGCATCGAGAGCATCAATGTCGCGGCCAACAAGTTCATCGAGGCGGGTCACTTTGATGCGGACAACATACGGAACAAGGAGGGTAATCTGTCCGCTCGCTATGCGGCGCTGGCGGCGCCTATGGGCGAAAGGAAGCAGCATTTGACGGACTCGTTGCAGGTGCAGCAGCTGTTCCGCGATCTGGAGGACGAGGCTGCCTGGATACGCGAGAAGGAGCCGATTGCGGCATCGACGAACCGCGGCAGAGATTTGATTGGCGTTCAGAATCTGATTAAGAAGCACCAGGCGGTTCTCGCCGAGATCAACAATCATGAGGCGCGTCTCTTGAATGTGATTAGCTCGGGGGAGAATATGCTCAAGGATCAGCCGTTTGCCAGCGATGACATCCGACAGCGGCTCGAGGCTCTGCAGGAACAGTGGAACACACTGAGGGATCGGTCCAATCAGCGCAAGCAGGATTTGGATGATTCACTGCAGGCTCATCAGTATTTTGCAGATGCCAACGAGGCGGAGTCGTGGATGCGCGAGAAGGAGCCGATTGCCACGGGCAGTGACTATGGCAAGGATGAGGACTCTTCGGAGGCGCTGCTCAAAAAGCACGAGGCACTCGTTTCGGATTTGGAGGCCTTTGGCAATACCATTCAGGCTCTGCAGGAGCAGGCCAAGAACTGCCGCCAGCAGGAGACCCCGGTCGTCGATATCACCGGCAAGGAGTGCGTCGTTGCTCTGTATGATTACACGGAGAAGTCGCCACGTGAGGTGTCCATGAAGAAGGGCGATGTGCTCACCCTGCTCAACTCAAACAACAAGGACTGGTGGAAGGTGGAGGTGAATGATCGCCAGGGCTTCGTCCCTGCCGCCTACATCAAGAAGATCGAAGCCGGTTTGAGCGCCTCGCAGCAGAATCTCGTGGACAACCATTCGATTGCCAAGCGCCAGAATCAGATCAACTCCCAGTACGACAATCTCCTGGCGCTGGCCCGGGAGCGCCAGAACAAGCTGAATGAGACGACCAAGGCGTATGTGTTGGTGCGCGAGGCAGCCGACTTGGCGCAGTGGATTAGGGACAAGGAGAACCATGCCCAGATTGCGGATGTGGTGGGCGAGGATCTGGAGGAGGTGGAGGTGCTGCAAAAGAAGTTCGACGACTTCAACGATGACCTCAAGGCCAACGAGGTGCGGCTGGCCAACATGAATGAGATTGCCGTCCAGCTGACATCGCTGGGCCAGACCGAGGCGGCCCTGAAGATCCAGACCCAGATGCAGGACCTCAACGAGAAGTGGAACAACCTGCAGACCCTGACGGCCGAGAAGGCCAGCCAGCTGGGCTCCGCCCATGAGGTGCAGCGCTTCCATCGCGACATTGATGAGACCAAGGACTGGATTGCGGAAAAGGCCAATGCCCTGAACAATGACGACCTGGGCAAGGATCTGCGCAGTGTCCAGACACTGCAGCGCAAGCATGAGGGCGTGGAACGTGACTTGGCTGCCCTGCGTGACAAGATTCGGCAGCTGGACGAGACGGCCAATCGCCTGATGCAGTCGCATCCGGATACGGCGGAGCAGACGTACGCAAAGCAGAAGGAGATTAACGAAATGTGGGACCAGATCATTACCAAGTCGACCGCCCGCAAGGAGAAGCTACTCGACTCGTACGATTTGCAGCGCTTCCTCAGCGATTATCGCGATCTGCTAGCCTGGATCAACTCGATGATGAGTCTGGTCACCTCCGATGAGCTGGCCAACGACGTCACTGGCGCCGAAGCCTTGATCGAACGTCATCAGGTGAGAGAAAAAGCTCCCTTTTCTATTTAATTATCCTTGTGGTTATAGTGAGGGTGTTCAAAAGCTCGTTTCATCGTTTCATGTTTCATAGTTGAAACGTTCCGCAACAACAACTTGCATAGAACAATTTTGTAAAACGCTGAAACACCCCAGCACGATATTGTATTTGGTATATTTTTGTGCAAAAATTAATTAAAACATCTGATAAATGGCCGCCGCAAACAAAAGTTATTTAAACTGGTTTTGTTTGATAAAATAAACCAGTAATTATCTCATTTATAACTGTTTAAAAGCGCAAGACTCCCAAACATATATTTAAAGCTTTTTGAATGGCATTTTTTCTTAATCCAGTTAAGCGTTTCAACTATGAAACATGAAACGCTGAAACGGAGCTGTTGAACACCACAAGTATATATAAGGAGACATGGCTTAATACCCGTATCTGTCCGTTTCTATGTATACAAAGCGATAACATTGCAATGTCTGATAAATGTCTGCAAATATAACAGGCAATTAGGTTATTCAGTAGCTATGATATATGTGTAGAGTAATATGTTGATATTTGTAAGCTTTACAACAAACACACAGAAACATGCCTCTGGGTATAATCTCATCCTATATGTGTTATTGAGTGGTTTCGAGATTATTGATCTTATGAAATTACGTCACACTGAGCAATTTACTGGTTGCTAGTAAAAGCTAGTAAATTTTTAAATTAATTAATTTTAAACACAAATAATTTTCTTTCATTCTGATCAAAAACACAAATCTAATTGTTTTTCAGTCAGTTTAGTTTTGTTTTATTCATTTTGTATTTTAAAAAGCGCACTCACTAGCTACAGTGTAATATATATAACACTTTACGCAAATAGCATAGCTACTAAATACCCTAAATATAAAATCTCTCCCAAATCAGAAGGAGTTGGTATCAATTTATCGATACTTCTAGCTGTCCTTGATAAGCATACCATGGATCGGTTGGGAAAAACCTCCGATAAAAAAGGAAGATAGGGGTTAAACTAAAAGTAAACGTTAATGATTTTTATTTTACATAGAATTAAAAACTACTCGACAAGGGTATTTTAGCCTTCGGCGTTTCGAAGATATTTCTTTTTTGTTTCCTCATTTCCTATGTATCGAAGCAATAAATCCTTAATTGCTCCTTATCTTGATTTCTTCATTTAATTTTAACTTTCTCTGTGCGTTTCGTTTTTGGGGTATTGTGATGCGATGCCCCCAACCCCAACCCATCAAATACCTCAATCACGTCATAAACAAAATACCAAACCCCCCTCAACTTAAATCAACGCAACGTTCTGCAAACAACTACAATAAACAACAACAACAACGGTTCACGGTTCATGACAACATACAATACTGTAAACATCCATGGTTTTATTTCTCATCTCTCTCAACACACAGGCACATCGTGCTGAAATTGAGTTCACTCTGGGCAGCAGTTCCGTTCCATTCGGCGACGAGGTAGTTGTTCGTTTACCACATCATCATCATCATCCACATCACAAGCATTGTTGTAATCATTGTCATCCTGTGTTTTTGTAAATCATTCTTTGTGCGTTGATTGTTCTTTTTTGCTGTCACAGCTTTTTACTGGCAAACACAATCTCTTTCCAGCTATTCCAGCTCTTGAATAACCCCGATCAGTATCTGTTATCTAATAATACAATATAGAAGCGTATATTCATTTTATTCCGGTACAAAATATTCACATCTTACATACATTTGCAAACATATTAGGCAACAGAAACCTTAAATTTTAACTCATCTTAGACCCGATTTACACGTTGAACTTTTTTTTGATTCTGTTTTAAAACTTCTTCACACATCTGGTCGCATTTTCATTAACTTTTTTCTTTGAAAATGCAACTGTGATTTTAATTAATTTGTCATCGATTGTTTTATTTGTGAATATCTGACAGACAAAAGCCCCTGTGCAACTCTGTGTTTACATGCAATCGGATTAAGGGGGGAGTATAATTAAAAAAAAAAAATGTTTCCCATTTTTCAAATATATATATTTTTTTTTAATGTACAATATGTCGGGAATATTGTTTAAAAATCGTAAGTCAATCCGACTAAAACTAACGGAGTTACAGCGTTTCAAACATGAAAATGATTGTGTAGGATTTTCCCGAAAACGTGTATTTTTTGAAGTTCGTGAACATCATAACACAAAATCTACTAAACCGATCCTTTTGAAAATTTGAAAAAAACTTCTTCACATAAATCAACAGGTAATCACGAAGAGTTTTTTTATTTTTTCCTATTTTTTAACAACAAATTAACAGCGATTGTTGAGCTAAAATCGCGTTTAAAAAAAAATAAAAAAAATACTAAAACTTTGTGATTACCTGGAGAAATTCATCACCTTTAAAATGCATATCCATTTTATGGTTTCTGATGATCCAGTAACGAGTTATAGTGTTCGACGCAAAACAACTTTTTTTTCAAGGCGCCTCAGGAGATTCACCGTCATGTCGCCGCAAAAAAATCACAAAAAATATGATTTCTTTTGCCTTTAAAACCCATACCAAAAATATCAACGTGTATATCGGGTATTACATGTGTAATTGAAGTTAACTAACCCCGACTATTTGTATGAAGGCCTAGTTTCTGGACAAAAAAAAAATACGTTAATTGCTTCTAGCTATACTTTTTGCTGTACATCAGCTCTCATATCATCTTCGATTTCGTTTTTTGACTAATAAGAAAGTGAAGCTCCAGCAACTAAAACATTTTGTTGTTATTCTAACCCGGCGTTTAAACACTTTACACCATCCATGGTTTTATCAAGTTCAGTAAATTAATATTATTTCGTATTGTACACAGGAACATCGCACGGAGATTGATGCACGCGCTGGCACCTTTGGAGCCTTTGAGCAGTTTGGCAACGAACTGCTGCAGGCCAATCATTATGCTTCGCCGGAAATTAAGGAGCAAATTGAGGATTTGGCCAAGGCACGTGAGGACTTGGAAAAGGCCTGGACCGAGCGACGGCTGCAGCTGGAGCAGAATCTTGATTTGCAACTGTACATGCGCGACTGCGAGCTGGCCGAGTCCTGGATGTCGGCCCGCGAGGCCTTCCTCAATGCGGACGACGATGCCAACTCAGGCGGCAATGTCGAGGCGCTGATTAAAAAGCACGAGGACTTTGACAAGGCCATCAATGGACATGAGCAGAAGATTGCAGCCTTGCAGACGGTTGCAGATCAGCTAATCGCTCAAAATCATTATGCCTCCAACCTAGTGGATGATAAGCGTAAGCAAGTTCTGGAACGCTGGCGTCACCTGAAGGAGGGTCTGATCGAGAAGCGTTCGCGGCTGGGCGATGAGCAAACGCTGCAGCAGTTCTCACGGGATGCGGACGAGATCGAGAACTGGATTGCCGAGAAGCTGCAGCTGGCCACCGAGGAGAGCTACAGGGATCCGGCCAACATCCAATCGAAGCACCAGAAGCATCAAGCATTCGAAGCCGAGCTGGCAGCCAATGCGGATCGCATACAGAGCGTGCTGGCAATGGGCGGCAATTTGATTGATAAGAAACAGTGCAGCGGATCGGAGGATGCGGTGCAGAAGCGGCTGACGCAAATCGCTGATCAGTGGGAATATTTGACGCACAAGACGACGGAGAAGTCGCTTAAGTTGAAGGAGGCCAACAAGCAGCGGACGTATATCGCTGCAGTCAAGGATTTGGACTTCTGGTTGGGCGAGGTCGAAAGTTTGTTGACCACTGAGGATTCTGGTAAGGATTTGGCATCTGTCCAAAACCTCATGAAGAAGCATCAGTTGGTCGAAGCGGATATCGTGGCGCACGAAGACCGCATCAAGGACATGAACAACCAGGCCGATTCCTTGGTCGAGAGCGGTCAATTCGATACTGCTGGCATCCAAGAGAAGCGTCAAAGCATTAACGAGCGCTACGAGCGCATCTGCAATCTGGCTGCCCATCGCCAGGCGCGCCTCAACGAGGCCCTTACGCTGCACCAGTTCTTCCGCGACATTGCCGACGAGGAGAGCTGGATCAAGGAGAAGAAGCTGCTGGTCGGCTCCGATGACTACGGACGCGACTTGACCGGCGTTCAGAACCTTAAGAAGAAGCATAAGCGCCTCGAGGCGGAGCTTGGCTCCCACGAACCGGCCATACAGGCTGTGCAGGAGGCGGGCGAGAAGCTCATGGATGTTTCCAATTTGGGTGTGCCCGAGATTGAGCAACGTCTCAAGGCCCTTAAACAGGCCTGGTCGGAGCTAAAGAATTTGGCCGCCACTCGTGGTCAGAAGCTGGACGAGTCGTTGACGTACCAACAGTTTCTGGCCCAGGTCGAAGAGGAGGAGGCTTGGATTACGGAAAAGCAGCAATTACTTTCCGTGGACGATTACGGTGACTCGATGGCTGCGGTTCAGGGTCTGCTGAAGAAGCACGATGCCTTCGAAACCGATTTTGCCGCTCACAAGGATCGTTGTTCGCTGATTTGCGAGCAGGGCACAGACCTGGTCGAGGCCAAGAACCATCATGGCGAGTCAATTGGCCAGCGTTGCCAGCAGCTGCGGAACAAGCTGGAGAACCTCAACGCTCTGGCCGCCCGTCGCAAGGGCGCTCTGCTGGACAACTCGGCGTATCTGCAGTTCATGTGGAAGGCCGATGTGGTCGAGAGCTGGATCGATGACAAGGAGAACTATGTGCGCTCCGATGAATACGGACGTGATCTGTCCACGGTGCAAACGCTTCTAACCAAACAGGAGACATTTGATGCAGGTGAGCTTGGAAGCCTTTTTGTATATTAACAAACTTATATATCTGAATTTTTGCTGTTGGCAGGTCTCAATGCTTTTGAACAGGAGGGCATTCACAATATTAGCGCTCTAAAGGATCAGCTGATCAATGCGAATCATGCGCAGTCGCCAGCCATTCTGAAACGCCATGGAGATGTTATTGCACGTTGGCAGAAGCTGCGCGATGCATCGGATACGCGCAAGCAACGATTGTTGGCGATGCAAGAGCAATTCCGCCAAATCGAGGAACTCTACTTGACATTTGCCAAGAAAGCTTCGGCCTTCAATTCTTGGTTCGAAAATGCCGAAGAGGATCTCACCGATCCTGTTCGCTGCAATTCGATCGAAGAAATACGCGCGTTGCGTGATGCCCACGCACAATTCCAAGCGTCCCTTTCATCGGCCGAAGCTGACTTTAAGGCATTGGCAGCACTCGACCAGAAGATCAAGAGCTTTAATGTTGGACCCAATCCGTACACCTGGTTCACCATGGAAGCTCTTGAAGAGACCTGGCGTAATCTGCAAAAGATCATAGAGGAACGCGATGGCGAACTTGCCAAGGAAGCCAAGCGCCAAGAGGAGAATGACAAATTGCGCAAGGAGTTTGCCAAGCACGCCAATCTCTTCCATCAATGGCTAACCGAAACAAGGTGAGTAGTCACCCCACCCACTACCTTTCGCTCTTTGTGTACCCACCTAGTGTCTATACTTATGTCTCTTGTGGTTTCGGCGGTCTCTTGTTATTTAGAAACTTTCCATTATTTCCTGCGTAACGTTAAATTCTGTTCTTCTAGATATTATATGCTGGGTTATAATCGTCAAGGGTAATTAAGAACCGTGTCCCTTTGGACTTTTTGCTGCGTCTTCTCATCGTTTTTAATACAATATAATTTTGCTTTTGTTTTCGTTACCTTTTATTATCATTGTTTGACCATTGCAAGAGCTAAATATTTAACAGCTGCGTTTGCTAACGCATCAACTAACAGCAAACTTTTTTTTAAAGTGTGTAATGAAACAATTTTGCATTTAGCGACAATAGGCAACGTATAGCGTCGATTTTTTCAATCTATCTATCGGTTTTTTCTTTATCAACTGAAAAGCCTAAATATCTTATTCCACATTCGATACAAGAAATTCTTAATTCAGCATGTACAATGGTAGATTACAGAAAATAAAAGTAGTGAAAGCTAAATTTGCATATTATTAGTAGCTTTAACATTTGTTTGGCATTTTCTTGAACTTAGCTTGATAGTGATAAAACACCATCTTTATTAGATGCTAGCTGGTAGCTACTATAACAAATGTTTCAAAAGCTTTTCTAAAAATAACCGTATCCATGAGCTGTTAAAGACGCTAAAAGGCCTTTGCAAAAGCATTTAAACACAATTTTTACCCGAAAACACCTGTATATATATAAACATAATGGACAACAAACTTGTTGTACCCAAGAACTACAACATGCTGCCCCTAAACAAAGACCTCTAACCAGATTTGCTTCTCTTATGCATTATAACTTTAAATTGTTGATTTGAGATTCTAAAGCACTATAATTGATGTGTCGGACTAACGATTGTTATTTTATTTTGAACACTAAAACCAATGCATTGACACACACATTTTAACATACTTAGAACATCGATGATGGAAGGCTCCGGTTCGTTAGAGCAGCAACTGGAGGCTCTTCGCGTCAAGGCAACAGAGGTGCGTGCCCGTCGCGTGGACTTAAAGAAGATCGAAGAACTTGGCGCGTTGCTTGAGGAGCATCTTATTCTGGATAATCGGTACACGGAACACTCGACTGTTGGCCTGGCACAGCAGTGGGATCAACTGGATCAGCTTTCGATGCGCATGCAGCACAACCTTGAGCAGCAGATACAGGCGCGTAATCATTCGGGTGTTTCGGAGGATTCGCTTAAGGAGTTCTCAATGATGTTCAAGCACTTCGACAAGGACAAGAGTGGCAAGTTAAACCACCAGGAGTTCAAATCATGTCTGCGCGCTCTTGGCTACGATCTGCCCATGGTTGAAGAGGGTCAGCCCGATCCAGAATTTGAGGCCATCGTCGATGTGGTCGATCCCAACCGCGATGGCTATGTCTCATTGCAGGAGTACATTGCCTTTATGATTTCCAAGGAAACCGAGAATGTGCAATCGTATGAAGAAATTGAGAATGCTTTCCGCGCAATAACTGCCGCCGACCGCCCATATGTCACCAAAGAGGAGCTCTACTGCGTAAGTTGGCAGTTAAATCAAATGTTTAAATATAAATATTAAAAATGTTTTTTTTGCAGAACCTCACCAAGGACATGGCGGACTATTGTGTGCAACGTATGAAACCTTTCTCCGAACCGCGCTCTGGCCAGCCCATTAAAGATGCTTTAGATTACATAGATTTCACGCGAACGCTATTCCAGAATTAAATCGCGCCTGAGAAAATGTCTTACAACAACAACAAAAAATATATATTTACACGATAATTTTCCGATAATTTTTAGTATTTAAGTCAACAAATTTATGTATGTTTGTCTAAGAAGAATGCCACAGTGAACCCAAAACAAAACAACAACAGCACTTTCAATATATACAATATTTATCAGCATATAATTTTTAGATTTTGTATTTTTTTCGTTCTATCCCCAAACGATATCTTCAATTTTGATATGAAAAAGCAGTTTCAGTAAATACTCATACAAAATATGAACACTTAACAAAAATAAAGTCATACGCAATAATACGATATAACTCCAGCTATCTAAGCTAGTGAACTGCTTTGCTTCCAATATAGAAAAAATTTTCTAGCTGTTCAGTGTTTGTACGCGGATACATATTCAAAATGCAAAAACAAGAAAAAAAAATACATAAAAAAATTTAAATATACTACATACATATATTCATATTTGCCTCTGTGTTTACACTTCAATAAAATTGCAAATAAAATATATTGCTGCATGCCTTTAAAATGTTCAATACAAAATTGCGTTTTAACTAGACTCCTTTATAAAACGAAAAAATTTATTTATTGGTAACAAGAAGGAACAAAATTATTTATTAAATCATATTAAAAATTTGTTAATGCTCTCTGCATAGGCCGTGCTTAGCTTCTGATTTAACGACTCCTTTGGCAGCCATTCGTAAGTAATGGTTGTTTGCTTCGAATCTACGTTGCCGGCTCTCAAGGTGGCCCGATAAAAGAAAACTTTGGCACCAACGCTATCAGTACGCTCTTTGCTGGGATATTTGTACTTGTAGAAGCCGACAGGCGCATTGCCATAGAACAACACCTGCATGTCCTTGCCGCATTGCTCGTGTAGCACACGTTCGGCTGTCTGCCGCATTGACTCGCCTTCTTGGCGCTGACCCTGGGGAAGCACCAAATGCTGTTGTGAACCAAGCTTCTGCTTTACCACCAAATAGAGTGTATCCTCCAAACAGCGATCAGTTGAGCTTGTTTTGTTGGCAGTGTCGTCGGGCGTTGTGGGCAGAGCGCATTGGAATTTCTTGACTTCCTCGGTGTAGGCATCTTTCAGGTCCTGTGCGGTTTGTTTGGCAGCTGTTTCGTCTAGATCCACCTGCATTTTGCCCTGCTTAATAAGATCCAACTGTAACAAGTCTCGTTCGTGTTTAAGCTCAAAGTCAGATTTTAAGCTATTTTCAAACTCGACGTGAGAGAGCATATCCTGAAATTGTCGTTCCAGTGGATTCAGTGTTTTGGATACCACCGGCAGCCGCTCGACCAAAACGCCAGCGAACAGATCCCATTTATTCCTGGCGCTGCTCGTAGTAGTCGACTGTTGGCGTGCCAACTGTTGGGAACTAATTTGTGTTAGGCGACGCAGCATTTTTAATTCTTTTTTTTTACTTTTAAAGCAAAAGGAGAATAGGGCTCTGATTCGATTATATGAACACAGGGCGTACGAAAAACAGCTGTTGTGTTGCTCAAGCGATAAATTAGGCATTTCGATACCCGATATATCGATAGGGATAGTTCCAATCAAAAACGTTTGTGGAAGAGCATTTATTAAAAGTAAATAAAAACACTTTTAAAGTGCTGACAGAATGTCCGGCTTGGAGTCATACATCAACCACACAGTCTCCATTATTACGGCTGATGGACGCAACTTTATAGGTACCCTTAAAGGCTTTGACCAGACCATCAACATCATCATTGATGAGTGTCATGAACGCGTCTTTTCCACAACGGCGGGCATCGAGCAAATTGTGCTCGGTTTGCACATTATCCGGGGCGACAACATAGCAGTGATCGGCCTAGTAGATGATACCGTAGACGCTCGCCTGGACCTGGCAAATATACGTGGCGAGCCGCTTGGACCAGTCGTCCATTGATAGCTCTAAGTTCTTCAAATAAACTCATCAACAATGAAAATTTAAGCATCCATAAAAAAGGCACTTTTATTGTTTATTCAGATTCTACACTAAACCTAACTTCCCGACAATCAAGTGTCTCCAAATCGACCAGAGCAACACTTTGCGTCCTACTAAAGCTGGGCACGCACACGAGGCGAGTCAAGCTGCCTTGAGGTGAGGCATGCAGCTCCGTCTCGAAGGACGGACAGTTGCCCGCAAAGTAGACGTGCGGGCATTCCTTCATAATGAACGGATCGCTGCTTATATACGGGTAGCAGGCCAAGGTGTCCGGTGCAGTGGGCGCTATGTGACCCCATTTGAGCGTACATCGCAGTGCCTGCAGCGATGATTCCAGCGAGGTGCTGCGCAGCAAATCATCAACATTCTGACCGGCAGTGCCCACAACAAGGGCGCCATCCAGCCGACAAGCATACGGATTGGATACGGCCTGGAAGGAGGACAGCCGCGAGGCCAGTGGGAACATGCATTTGTGGAATGGCTGCTGCGGCAGCATAAAATTGGCCGGATCATAGGCGCCGGGCATCACATCCACATGAAGGGTTTGCGCCCATGACGCGAACCAGCTGTCCAGCTGGGTGACCGCATGCACAGTATCGTTGGCGTTCGCCTGCGTCCGGGCCACTTGCAGAGTGGGCACGTGGGCGACGGCTGTGCTCCGCACCGAGTTTCCGGCCACAATAAGCCGGACCATGGAGTGGTTGCGAAAGCTGCCGCTAAGCCAGTACTGGAACATGTTGAGTGCATCGACGTAGGTGTGCGCCTGCAGCTGGTCAAGTCCGGAAACAAGCACTAGCTTGCTCGAGCTATGGCGCAAGGATAGCGTCTTTTGTGGACCGCTCTGTAAAAAGAGCACCTCATCGACGGTGAAGTAGCCGTCACTGTCGGTGCCACCTTTAACGGCACAAACGATGCCTGTAGCCATATTGCTGCCATCTAAAATATCGCCTTTCAATCGTACGCGTTGCAGCTCATCCTCCAAGATGACTTTGTCCTCCGGCTCGGAATAATTCTGTCGCTGTGGCTGCGGCGCCAGTTGATTCTCCTCCGAAATGTCACGCAAAATGCTGGGCTTATGCACCTGATGTTTATAAATTGTGCCAATAATCACACAGTAGACGTTCTGTTCGCCGCGCAGTTCACAAAGCTTCATAATTGGCACCTCCTTACCCCACTTTGATTTGGCCAGCGGCGTCAAAAGGCGCGTCATTTCTGCCAAACGATGTGAGTACAGATGACAAAACTGTTTCTGGTAATCGCTGGTTTTCAGCAGGTATGGGCTGCTCAAGTTATCATAGGAACACTCCAAGCGTTTGGCCATTATTGCAATTCCTTTATAAATCTTCTTCACACAATTACGCGCCAAGAATACACAACAATGCGAAAGGGCCAGGGCTGTGAAACGTTTTTTTTTTTGCTTTATCGCTATCAATGGATATCGATGAACGAAAGAAAACCAGATTACGCATTCGCTGTGTCACAGTAGACTGCAGCTGTGGCGCATAGTTTGAATTTAATGGAATTTGTGTCTTGACTGAAAAAATTGTTTTTTGACCCTGCCAACACAGTCAACGCTTTGGGTATGTTCCATATGATGTTCCCTTTGCAATGAGCAAAGCTTTGTGGTTTTTTGTTTTATAAATATTGTGGAGCTAACTTGCACAAAAATGTTTATGTCTACTGTGACGTCACAAAATCAGCTGTTTGCTTGAGCAAAACTAACGGACCTGCGCAATGCGCAATCTGGTTTTCTTTCGTTCATGATTGATATCGATGACAGTTGATTGTCGGGCACAGCTGATAAAAAGATTGGCAACTCGTTGTACAGCGTAGAAAGTTTTAAGTGTTTGTAGTAAAACGCTTTAAAAATGCATTTATGCAATTACTGCGATGTATAAACACGCAAATGAGGATGTTAAAGTACAAATGGAACAAATGCTGCGCGCGTGTAATGCCAAGTGCTGATTTATGCGAATGTGCGAAAACTCGTAGTATCTGTATTGATTTTTACTTACCTTCGCTCTGCTGCCATTCCACGCATACGTTACAAAACTGAGTCGGAAAAAATGCAGATTCAGCCACCTGGGTATTGCTACTAGTAGGTGGTCCAAACAATCACAGCACCAATAAGCCAAGTCATCCATTTGAAACACTGTTGCGATGGGCGGCTCCGTTAGCCAAGTTTTTCGATCGGGCTCGGCACTGTTGTCACATCGGGATGGCCACAAAGTGTCCAAAGCGACCGAGGAGAAAATTCAAACACTATTCGAAATTCTACGTGCCAATCCCAAGGTGTCACTGCAAACGTTGGAGAGTCTGCTGATTCAAATACCAAAAAACGAGAACATTCTTGTCATCCATGATGATTGCGGCTACAATATACTGCAACGAAGCGTTGGACTAAATCACATCGATCTCACCAAATGGCTCTTGCATCGCCATCGCCCCGACGTCAATCGGGCGCCCTGTTCCCTGCCCCTGCACATTGCCACACTGCGCGGCTACGAGGAGTGTGTGGAGCTGCTTCTGCGACATGGAGCTCGCATCGATGCCGACACACGTATGTGCTTTCCGGGCTCACACTCGCACAACTGCGAAGAGAGCGGCAAGTGGCACAACAACGTGGACGATGTCAGTGAACGGCTCAACACCAAATTGCAGAACGCCTTGTGCTATGCCATTGATGGTAATCAACTATAAGGTTTTTTTATTTACGGTTTTATAATGACTTGTGTTTTCTAGGCGACCAGTATAATGTGCTCAGCATGATGACTCAGAAGATGGAGGAGCCTTGGATACCGTTTCGAGCTAAGAAGCCATTGCTCCATTTGGCCTGTGAACGCGGCGCTTGGAACTGTGTCCAGCAACTGGTCGTGACTCGATCCGAGGAGATAAATCTCATAATGGATGAATATTATCCAATCCATCATGCCGTGCTGCACGACGGACGCTTTCTCGAGCTGCTCATACAGCACGGTGCCATCACAACAGTGCGCACGTGCACCCAACAGATGACCTTGCTTCATGTGGTCATTTTTGCAGCACGTAAATCGGCTGAGGATACGCAAGCCACGTTGCGCATACTGCTCGATCGCGGCTGCAAGGAGCTTATAAACGCACCAGACTCTTTGGGTAATACGCCACTGCATGCGTTGATCGTACGATATGCACTGGAGGAGGCTCGCTATGGCTACGATAAGTGGAGTAAATGGGATGTGCTGCACTTGGTGAGATTCCTGCTGCAAAACGGAGCCAAGCCATCTATCAATCAGGCTGGTAACAGTGCCATGGCCTGCGTGTTTCGTCATCTTCGTGATTGGGAGGTTTGCTATGAACTACTCAATATGCTCATCAGGGAGGATGGTTTGTATTCCATTAATACGTATTCCTTTCCCCTTTCTAAAGCTTCTGTTTTATTAAACGAACAGGCGATCCGAACATTGTGGGCCGCGATGGTTCAGTGCCCATAATGGTGCTATTGGTGCCGCTCATTAACAAGGATCATTTACATCATTTCACGCATTCAATGAAGGTGCATTTTTCAATACACAAATAGCAAACATTTTAACACTAATAACTGAAACTTTCTCACAGGTCTGCTATATGAACTGCATACGCATTCTGCTGCAGCATGGCGCAAATCCAAACTGTTCGTATCGGGCAAACTTAAAACCGTTGCACGTTCTGGTCTTTACAGTGAGCGAGAACTTTACGCTTAACTGTGATGCACAGAAACGCACAAACTTTGACTTCATTAAGAACATTTTGCTGTTGTTGCTGCAGCATGGCCTGGACTGTAACAAAACATATCAGCACATTCTGCAGGCCGTCATAGATATGGTGCAGAACGTGCGCACTTGCCAGGATATGGAATGCATATACGAGCTTACCCTGACGCTCATTCAGTATGGGGCCGATCCGAACATTGTGCTGAGCAGCAAGACAACGCCTGGCATTGCAATTTTCTCTAACGAAATTGCAAGCTATGGAGAGGCGCTTGGAAGTGGCGCTGGCGGTGGTCCAGGTCCAGGTGGTGGTCCAGGTGGTGCCGCTGCTGCTATGGGCGAAAATACGTTTCGAAACTCGTTTCGCACTAACTCACGCTATTTGCTTTTTTACTATATTATACTGATAACAAGGAAGGAATTTATACTCAACGATCCACAGTTAACGTACACGCGCATTATTCATCTCTTTTATTTGACCATGGAGCACGAGCCGCTCTTCAATTGTCTCAAGTCCCTGCACAATTTCTACGTTGCTCAAGTGCCAAGCAAAAAAACGGAACAATTGATTGCGCTGATCTCGACGCTATATCGCCGACCACGTAGCCTAAAACAGTTGGCTCGCATGGCCATTTACGAGGCAATGAATAGAAAGCTGGCGCAGAATGTGAATCGCTTGAATTTACCAGGCCCACTTAAGGACTATGTGCTTCAGTTCGAGAGATAACAAAATTATCACTAAAGATATGCATAAATAGTGACTAGAAACAGCTTCAACTAGAATCAATCAATCATTATTGCAATTGTTATTGTGCTCCTACATATACATATATATTTAAAATGTTATACACCTGCACACACACAGTTACAAATATCTATGCATTAAACAAGTATAAACATAATGATTAAGAGATATATGAAAACGCTTAAATGTACCTTAAAACACCATCAAAATCAAACATGTGCAATTTCTTTTCTACGAATGTATTGTGTTTTGGGAATCTATTCAATTGTACAACTTTTATGTGCCCCACCATCCCTATAGCGCTTTAGATATTCTTATGCTCTACACACTTACATCTTCATAAACTTAAGGCTGTTTTTTTTTATGAACAATTCGGGGTTCTTCATTTTAGAATATATATTGTATATTGTATATTTGAAGGCAATTTAACAAATGTTATACACACGTACATATATAAATATTATTATTATTGTAAGTATTGAGTTGTTAGATTCATCTGTAATGTCATTTGCAATCGAATTAGTACCATTAGCAATATTCACATACAATACACGCACATACTTATAAACGGCAGCTTTTGACAGTTTCTGTTTAACAATAAATAAAATACAAAAAAACAAAAGCTAAGTTGCCTTAGTAACGATAAAAACAAGACATTCCCATCAAGTGTAATATCTCTTTCGACCAATTGAAATTCTTGGCTGATATATATTTTTCACATGAGCAGCAGGAGCATTATTTGGATTAACACAAACTGGCTACATAATGTTTAGCCGAAAGCTGGAGCGTATGCACCGTCCACCCTCGGACATAACCAAGTATGACAATGAGCCGTATATGAAAAATCCGCTGCTCACATTCCGCATTTCCGATGTGCACGAGCGGCGCCACTATACGTTCCTCAAGCAGCGTGCGGCTGACATAAAGGTAAAGATAGCAAAGAAGCCCTGGGAACCAGAGCCGGAGACGCGTCCGCTGCCGCAGTCGTACTACGTAGATAACTTACGGCGCGAGGTGCGCAAGATTGTTGTTCCGCCTATGCTGCACAAGACGGAGACAAAGATATTAAGCTTTGCCTCGGAGCGACTGAAAAACAAGTATCCAGAGTTGGTGAATGCGTATATGGCAGATGTGAACGAGGAATACGATAGACTAATGAAGATCTACAGCATGAAAAACATACTTCAGCATCCAGAATTCTCTGACGAAGATCCATCAAAGTTCGATTTACCCCATGCGGATTTTCATTCTAGTCTACCGGGTCGGTCGGCCAACTATAAACAATATCTGGAAAATCGGCGAAAGATCGCACAAAAGCTACTCATCCTGCAGCCGCCCATGCGCGTCATTCTCAGTATATCGGTTACGGAGCTACCAGAACTAGCGTGCAATTTCCATTACGTAAGCAGCATGGGAGCTCAACAGCAGCAGCTGGGACTTTGTGGCCGGGAGGCGCTGTCCTACAAGTTCTATCGCAAGTATATACAAAACCAGTTGGACAAGGTGAACACCTTTCTGCGCTGGACCTGGTACACCCGCCTGGTGGCCGTTCTGCGTCGAATGCTTCGCAAGCGTGTTATGCCCCTGAACGTGTGGAGGCGTGCCTGGGGTGGCCTCGAGGGTCTTATGAATCGTGAAATCAACAACATGAAAATGCGAACATTCGAGGAGCTTTACCGTGTCTGCAGCAGTCCACGCACCATGCCCGTTTTTCGCATGTCTCTGGGATGGGATGACTCGGAAGATGGGCTGGACATGCGGCCCAATCTGTACAGTATACATGCCACATTTGGTGAGATTGTGACGGAAATCTCAATGGTTGGCTATCGCATGGAGGCGCTGCAGCCACAAGTGGACACTTTGACCACGTTTGCTCAGGTGAACGACTACTTGAAGATCGAAATGAATGACAACTACGTGAAGGAGGTCATTGAAAAGGTCCAGGATATCATAGTGCGCACTTATACCCAATTGACGGACTACATTGAGGGATATCGGCAAAAATATTTTGCTCTGTACTCGGTAGATGAACGCAAGGAACTAGCTACGTTTCTTGAAGAACCGCACGAGTTCGAGGAGTATTTTGAGCGTATTGAAAAATACTATGAATTTATAAATATGCTGCGAAGCGAGCCGGCAACGGATTACTTTGAGATGGCGGTCATTGATAACGAGCCGTTCATCCAGGGATTGCGTGAACTGGCTGCGAGTCTGATAGCCGACATTACGGCCATTATAATAAGCGAGCATATCCGAGCTGAGGAGGAGATATGCGATGAGTTTGAGAAGATCAAGGATCGGGCCTTATTGATACCAAAGTCAACGGAGGAGTTGCTTGAAAGCGCTGACTATATGATTTATGTGAAGATGACAAAATTGGCTGAGCTCACGGATCGCATTCAATACTGTCTTCAGGTGGGCACCAACATTGTGGAGCTCACCCAAATGTCCGAGTATCACTTTGATCTGACCATCAAGACGATTAACTGGATCAAGGACATCAACGAGATCTGCGATTATAACGCATCACAGCAGGAGCAGTACAAGTTCCTGTTCGAGGAGCACTTACAGGAGGTCGTCAAAAAGTTAAACTCAGATATTGATGAAATGCTGCCCAAACTGGGCGTCATAGATGACATGAGCCGTCCAGAAAAGTTTCGCGAGTGCTATATCATTCTACAGAATTTTATAGATCAGCTAAAAACCTGCGATGACTATGTGACCTGGATAAACAAGGAGGAGAAGCTCTTCAAGGTTAACCAAACCGAATACCCAACTCTGGAGGTTATCAAGTCATTTGTGTACCCATTTGCAGAGCTAATGAAGTAATTACTACATAAACATGGTAAAATTATCAGATTAATGGTTTCTTCCTTTTGATGAGGTGCTGCATTGAATGGCAGCGATACTTAAGTGTTTGGACTGATGGGCCTTTTGAGTACTTGGAGCCAAAGTTTGTTGAGACCACAACGGACGATTATCTGAAGGAGTTTCAGAAGAATCAGAAATACTATCGCATCAAGATCAAGCAGGACATGGTTGAAAATCCCGTTTGCAAGTTTAAGGTAACATATACATACATACATACAGTAAGCCAAGAAAGTCTTTACGCACTGTGTAACCAATTTTGCATACAAAATTTATATTTTTGCTTACAATTTTAAATTTTTTGAATGCAAAATCGGTTGACTGAACTTGTACCTTCGTTATCTCCGGTGTTTTTTCACCGATCTTCAATATTTCGTTCATAGTTTCAAAGACAATTATCAATTTTTTTTTGTTTATTGAGCATGAATAATTTATTTAATTTAATTTATGATTCTATCGCAATTTTTAAAAAATAAAATTGTATTTTTTAATGCATATATTTTTAAAAATTTTGTTTACAGTTTCATTAGATAAAAATAAAATATAAACAAATATTAAAAACAACAATTAGTGTGAAAAAATTAAATTTTGTACAGTGAGTAAACATTTTCTTGGCTTACTGTACAAATGTAGATCCTCCCAGCTGTGCAACTTTCATCGTTTTCATCGTTTTTTTTCAGGGACAAACAGAAGATCCCGATCCGGAGAAGCATCCTGTGCCTCTGCGCCTGTGTGCCTCAATGATTAAGTCCATTAAGGACTTCACTATTGGCGTTTTCATTGTGAACACCTTATGTAACCCAGCGTTGCGAAAGCGCCATTGGAAGGAAATGTCCGAAATTGCTGGATTTGATATAACGCCCGATGCCGGTACAACGCTGCGTAAGATTTTAAACTCCGGTTTGGATAACGTGCTTGATCAGTTTGAAATAATCAGCATTAGTGCCAATAAGGAATTGCAGTTGTGGAACAACCTTCAGCTCATGATCAAGGAGTGGGAGAACAAGGTATTTCCCACTGGCCCCTACAAGGAGACAGGCGTAACGATACTTTCCAGCCTTGACGACATCCAGGCGCTGCTGGACGATCACATACTAAAGACGCTCACCATGCGTGGCTCGGCATTTATGAAGCCCTGCGAGGAGGAAGTGCGCGCCTGGTACGAGAAGATCACGCGGGTCAACGAAACGCTTGACCAGTGGGGCAAGGTGCAGGCGAATTATCTCTACCTGCTGCCCATATTCTCCTCCAAGGACATTGTCGCCCAGATGCCTGAGGAGGGTCGCCTATTCACAATTGTGGAGCAGACATACACACGCAACATGGGTTTGGTGCTCCGCCAGCCGTTGGTCATGGAAACGGCACCAGTCTCTGGCCTGCTTGAGTCCCTGCAAAAGGCCAATGAGCTGCTGGAGGATATATCCACGGGCGTGAGCAACTATCTAGAGAAAAAGCGTTTATATTTTCCACGCTTCTTTTTTCTGGCAAATGATGAAATGTTGGAAATCCTTTCCGAGACCAAAGATCCACTACGCGTGCAACCGCATCTCAGCAAATGCTTCGAGGGCATCAATATACTCGAGTTTGATGCCGGCAAAAATGTCCTGTCCATGTTAAGCAGCGACAAGGAGCGCATCCCATTCATCGATCAGGTCTCAACGGCTGCGGCCGGCGGAAGCGTCGAGAAATGGCTAATTGGCGTCGAGGAAGAGATGCTAAAGGCGGTACGCAATGAAACCGAACTATCCTATAACCATTATCCCACTGTCAAGCGTAACGATTGGGTCGTTGAGTGGCCCCAGATGGTTGTGCTGGCCGTGTCCCAAGTCTTCTGGGCCTCCCGCATGCACAGCTGCCTGCGCCGCAGCTACGGCGGAAACCAGACGGTAATGAACCACTTTTATCAGGAACTGTCCAAGGAGCTGCATGACATTGTGAATCTGGTGCGTTCGCCGGACATAAGCAATCTGAATCGCATCACGATCAAGTCACTCATTGTGATCGATGTCCACGCCAAGGATGTCACCGAGGAGCTGATACGTTTGCGCATCAGCAGTGAATACGACTTCCAGTGGCTGGCCCAAATGCGTTACTACTGGGAGGACTCCAAGATGCTGGTGCGCATCATCAATGCGACGGTGCCGTTTGCCAACGAGTATCTGGGCAACTCGGATCGCCTGGTGATAACACCGCTTACGGATCGCTGCTACCGTACGCTGGTGGGTGCGTACCAGCTGCACTTGAATGGTGCTCCGGAAGGACCCGCCGGCACAGGAAAGACGGAGACTACGAAGGATCTGGCCAAGGCTCTGGCCGTTCAGTGCAAGGTGTTTAACTGCTCCGATGGCCTGGACTACAAGGCCATGGGCAAGTTCTTTAAGGGCTTGGCCTCGTGCGGTGCTTGGGCCTGCTTTGATGAGTTCAATCGGATAGAGCTGGAGGTGCTGTCGGTGGTTGCTCAGCAGATTCTGCTCATCATTCAGGCCGTGCGCGCCAATGTGACTAAGTTCATGTTCGAGGGCACAGAGCTCGTCCTTAATCGTGCGGTTTATGTCTGCATTACCATGAATCCTGGCTACGCTGGCCGCTCCGAACTGCCCGATAATCTGAAGGTTCTTTTCCGTTCGGTGGCCATGATGGTGCCCGATTATGCAATGATCGGTGAGATCTCTCTGTACTCTTACGGGTTTGTCGATGCTCGCAAGCTGGCCGTTAAAATTGTGACCACTTATCGCCTGTGCTCGGAGCAGCTGTCTAGCCAAAATCATTACGATTACGGCATGCGAGCCGTAAAGACGGTGCTCTCTGCTTGTGGTAACATCAAGAAACAGTATCCCAACGAGCTGGAGGATATATTGTTGCTGCGCAGTTTGATCGATGTGAATTTGCCCAAATTTCTGTCCTTCGATGTGCCGCTCTTTGAGGGCATTATTTCGGATATCTTTCCAGGCATCAAGCTGCCCCACATTGACTACTCACTCATGGAAGAGGAGTTCAAGCGCGTCTGCAACGAGGAGATCCTGGAGCCGGCGCCGAGCTTTCTTATCAAAGTCATTCAAACCTACGAGATGATTATTGTGCGCCATGGCTTCATGCTGGTCGGTGAACCGCTGGCTGGAAAGTCCGTGACGCTGCAAGTGTTGGCAAAGGTTCTGTCGGCACTTAAAATGAAGGCGCCAGACAAGAGCAACTACTTTCAGCACGTGCAAATGGGCATTATGAATCCGAAGTCAATAACGATGAATCAGCTCTATGGTTCCTTTGATCCTATATCCTACGAGTGGACAGATGGTCTAGTGCCGAAGATCTTTCGCGACTTTGCTATGACACCAACACCAGATAGGAAATGGGTAAGCGATTTCTATTTAAATATACCCCGAACCTATAAAATGGGTAAAAGGGGTATAATGGTTTTGTGCAAAAGTATGTAACAGGCAGAAGGAAGCATCTCCGACCCTATAAAGTATACATATTCTTGATCAGCATCAACAACCGAGTCGATATAGCCATGTCCGTCTGTCTGTCCGTCCGTCTGTCCGTTTGTCCGAAACAAAATAATGAAAATCTAAATGAAATTTCATCGAAATCGGTTAAGAAACAACAGAAATATCGAAGATTGAAGTATAGTTAGTCAGTATAGGGTATCGGGAAATCTCGACTAGAGCCTTCTTACTTGTCTTTCTTTTAGGTAGTCTTTGATGGTCCCGTTGACGCCGTTTGGATTGAAAACATGAACACTGTGCTAGACGACAACAAAAAATTGTGCCTTACCAGCGGTGAGGTGATTACAATGTCCAACGAAATGTCCATGATTTTTGAGGTAATGGATCTGGCACAAGCATCGCCGGCAACCGTATCGCGCTGTGGCATGATCTACATGGAGCCAAACACACTGGGCTGGCGCTCATTTGCAAATACCTGGCTTAAAAAGGCCGATCCTCGCTGGGCAGATGAGGAGAACACCAAGTACATGCTGGAAATGCTGCAGTGGCTGATGGTGCCAGTGAGTATTTATAGTAATTCCAACTCGCCTCCAAACTTACTGAAGAGTGAATTCTTTTAGTGTCTAACATTTGTGAGGCGATTCTGCAGTCAGTTCATCAGGCCCGGTGAGTTTAACACGATGCGAACAACTTTCGATTTGATTGACATGCTGATGGACGAGGCCATTGAGGAGAATCCTGATGATTATGACAAGTATATACAGGGATACATACAGGCGTCTATGCTTTATGGATTGGTTTGGGGCGTGGGCGGAGTTCTGAATACTGAATCACGCGAAAAGTTTGATGCTTACCTAAGAAAGGTAAGTAGCTTCGTCGGAATATCTGTTTTATACCCCGATTCCACTAGGCTTCATTTATCATAACAGCGAAGTCGGTAATGTAGGTCGTTCCACTATCAATCCAACTGAAACTGCATATATTTTTAACAGAAATCCGCTGACAGCTGTTTCATTTTCTGTTATACTACTCAATGATTATTATCAACAATTTTTTATCAACTGGGAGATGTCGATTCCAACTGAGCGAAATTGAATATGATTCAGATTCACTCAATAGGAATCTAATTCGAATATATGCTGCATTACCGAGTTCCCATTACATCCGTGCATCCGGCTCTATTATATGTATTTTATTTGCCTTACAGCTTTATGAAAATGAGCCAGCTGCTCTTGGAAAAATGGAGGTTACGCCACCTATGGAGGGTTTACTCGTTGATTATATGTTTGTCTTTAAGCAGCGGGGCAACTGGCGCTACTGGCCGGAGCTGGCCAAGCGCATGGATGTCGAGGAGACAAAGACAGGCGTTATTGTGCCGACTGTGGACACGGCTCGGTATATTCATCTGCTAAAGATGCATGTTCAGCACAGAAAGCGTATGCTGCTCGTGGGTCCAACTGGCACGGGCAAAAGCGTCTACATCCAGAACTATCTAATGAACAAGCTTAATCCAGATGTGTACGAGACGGGCTTCATAACCTTCACGGTAATGATCACGGCAAACCAAACTCAGGAACAGATCATCGCCAAGCTGCAGAAGTTGAAGCGTGGCATTTATGGACCACCCAAGGGCATGCAGAGTGTGCTCTTTGTGGACGACATGAATATGCCTGTTAAGGAAGTGTACGGGGCTCAGCCACCGTTAGAGCTGCTGCGTCAGTTCTTTGACTATGGCCATGTTTACGACCTAAGGGATAGCTCCAAGGTCTGGATTAACAATGTGCTGATCATAACTGCTTGCGGTCTGCCTGGCGGCAGTCGTCAGGATGTCTACGCACGCTTTCTCAACCACTTCAATGTCTTCTCGATCAACACGTTTAGCGACGACACAATGTACCGCATCTTTCTTAATGTGGCTCTCAATGGCCTCCGACGTTCGGGGCACGGCCAGGATGTGTTTGTGGTGACCAATCAGATTGTGAGCGCCACGCAGAGCATATACAAGAGTGTGCAGTCCGAGATTCGTGCAACGCCCGCTAAATCCCACTATATATTTAATCTGCGCGACATTTCGCGCGTTGTCACCGGCTGCACCCTGGTGCGCAAGGAGTCCGTGAATGATAAGAAAATGCTCGTTCGCGTCTGGTATCACGAGGCGATGAGAGTGTTTTACGATCGCCTAGTCGATGATACAGATCGCAAGTGGATGTTCGAGAAGCTGAACGAGTGTCTGAAGGCCAACTTCAAGGACCGGGTCGAGAGTGTATTTGAAAAGTACTGTATTGTAAGTAGACATAAAGACATTAAGAGAAAGTCATAAACAAAATATCATAACATTACAGGATGACGTTTTTGCGATGGAGGCAGCGAACGAGATCTTCTTTGGCATGTACTTTGACGAGGATAGTGAACCGGATGAGCGTCGCTACGAAGAGGTGCCCAGCATGGAGGTCTTTCACAACCTGTCCGTAGCCAGCCTGGAAGACTACAACTCAACGCGTCGCTCCAAAATGGACATAACACTCTTCACATTTGCCATGCAGCATTTAAACCGCATTTGCCGCATCATATCCATTCAGGGCGCCAGTGCCCTGTTGATTGGCTTGGGCGGCTCTGGGCGGCAGTCGCTGACGAAGCTGGCCACCAATATGGTGCAGACGACCTTCTTTCAGCCAGAGATAACGAAAAACTATGGGGCCAACGAATGGCATGATGACATCAAAGTCATACTGAAGGAGGCCGGCGGCATGAATAAGCACACAACATTTCTAATCACTGAAAATCAGATCAAAATGGAACTTTTCCTGCAGGACATCGATTGCCTGCTGAACCAGGGCGAAGTGCCCAACATCTTTCCCATCGACGAGAAACAGGAGGTGCTCGAGATGGTGCGCCTAGCCGCACAGGGCGGTAATCGAAACATTGATGTTTCTGCGCTCCAGGTCTTCTCCTATTTCGTGAATCGCTGCAAGCAAAAACTGCACATCGTTCTGAGCTTCTCGCCCATTGGAGACGCCCTACGCACGCGTGTGCGACTGTATCCCTCGTTGGTGAACTGCTGCACCATTGACTGGTACGACAGCTGGCCGGAAGAGGCCCTCCAGATGATAGCCAAAATGTCGCTGGTCGACGTCAATGTTCCCTCCGAAGAAATCAAATTGGCCATCATGGACACCTGCCAGTACTTCCACACGACGGCAGCGCGTGCCACGCGCTCCTTCTGCCAAATGTCCGGTCGTCATATCTATCAGACGAATGCCTCCTTTATTGAGTTGATTCGCTCATTTCAGACCCTGATTGCGCGCAAGCAGGGGGAGACAATGCTGGCCAAAATGCGTTATATTGGTGGTCTGGACACGTTGGCCGCAGCCGCTGCCGCTATATCGATAATGCAACGCGACTTGAATGCACTGCGACCGAAACTGGTTGCCCTGGCGGAGGCATCGAGGAAAATGATGCTAGAAATCAATAAGGAGACGCTGGCGGCCAGTGCTGCTGCGGAGCAGGTCAAATTGGACGAGGAGGTGGCTTCGGTGCAAGCGGAAGCAGCACAGGTGCTCAAGAACGAGTGTGAGAAGGATTTGGCCAAGGCCATACCCGTGCTCGAGGATGCTCTGGCCGCATTGAACACACTGAAGCCGGCAGACATAACATTGGTCAAGTCAATGAAGAATCCGCCACCAGTCATTAAATTGGTCATGGCAGCCGTGTGTGTTATGAAGGGTGCGCCGGCCGAGCGTATTCCAGATCCGTCAACTGGCAAGATGGTCAACGATTTCTGGGGCCCGAGTAAACGTATTCTGGGCGACATGAACTTTCTGCCCGCACTCAAAGAGTTCGACAAGGACAATATTCCTGTGGAGACAATGAAACGCATACGTAAAGAGTTTATACCCAACAAGGACTTTGATCCCAAGGTCGTGGCCAAAGCCTCCAGTGCCGCCAAGGGACTTTGCCAGTGGATTATTGCCATGGACCTGTACGACAACGTCGCCAAGGTCGTGGCCCCCAAGAAGGCAAAGCTGGCAGCCGCCGAGAAAGAGTACGCCGACACAATGGCCTTTCTGGCCGAGAAGCGCGCCATGGCCGCTGCACTGGAAGAGAAGGTGGCGCAGCTCAATATCGAGCTGGACAAGGCAAACGAGGAGATGAAAAAGACGGAGGAGCATGCCGAGAACTGTCGCAACAAGCTGCTCCGTGCTGAGGCCTTGATTGGTGGCTTGGGCGGCGAAAAGTCGCGCTGGAATAAAGCCGCTGACGATCTGCAGGAGCTGCACGATCATCTTCCTGGCGACGTGCTCATCTCGTGTGGCATCATTGCGTACTTGTCCGCCGTAAATCTGCAGTACAGGGCGGATTGTGTGCATGATTGGTTTAAGAAATGTGTGGATCTCAAAATACCTTGCTCAGATCAGTACTCCATTTTGGCAGTGTTGGGCTTGGAGGTGACCATACAAAACTGGCAGCTAGATGGCCTGCCCAACGATGAGTTCTCCAGCGAGAACGCCATCATCTCGGCCAACTCCAGTCGCTACAGCTTGTTCATTGATCCGCAGGGGCAGGCCAACAACTGGCTTAAGAACATGGAACGCAAAAATCGTTTGAACTGTGTTAAGTTCAATCAGAGTAACTATATGAGGATTATTGCGGAAGCATTGGAATATGGATCGCCAGTGATCATTGAAAACGTGCAAGAGGAGCTAGAGGTGCCGCTGGATCCGATCCTAATGCGACAAACCTTCCTTCAAGGCGGAGTTAAGCACATCAGCCTGGGTGAAAATGTGGTCCCGGTGTCGCCTAACTTTCGCCTTTACATGACATGTAATCTTCGCAATCCCCACTTCCTACCCGAAACCTTTAACAAAGTGACTGTTATTAATTTTGCGCTCACCCAAAACGCCCTCATGGATCAACTGCTGAGCATTGTTGTGGCCAAGGAGCGCCCAGATCTACAGGAGCTGCGCATCATGCTCACCACCGAGGCGGCGGCAAACAAGGGAGCACTGCGTGATGCCGAGAATATGATCCTGAAGACGCTGTCCTCCAGCGAGGGCGATATTCTTGAGAATGAAGCAGCAATATTAATACTCGCCGATTCAAAGACTCTCTCCAAGGACATAACCGAGAAGCAGGATGCGGCCAAAGAGACATCCGCCAAAATCGAAGCATTTCGTCTCAACTACAAGCCAGTGGCGGTCCACTCCTCAATCCTATATTACTCCATAACCGATCTGCCCAATATCGATCCTATGTATCAGTTCTCCCTCAACTGGTATATCAATCTGTACATGTTTTCCATTGAGACGGCCAACAAATCCAAGGATCTGCCACGACGCATCAAGTTTCTGGTCGATGGCTTCACCAGGAACTTGTATAACAACGTCTGCCGCTCCATTTTCGAGAAGGACAAGCTGCTTTTTTCATTTATATTGACCGCACGGGTTATGCTGGGCACGGGTCAGGTGGAGATGCGTCACTTGGCGCACTTGCTGACTAATGCTAAGGAGGCCACCAACATACCGCCCAATCCCGATCCCAGTTGGATAACGGATGTCGTCTGGCTCAATGTGCTGCGCCTCGAGGAGCTCAAGGAGCTGAAGGGCATTGTCAGCTCGTTTCGCAGCGACTTAGCCGCGTGGCAGGCCATCTATGATCATGCCTCGCCGGAGCTCCAGCCGCTGCCGCCGCCCTGGCAGGACAAGACCACAGCCTTTGAGAAGATTATTGTGCTGAAAGCACTACGTCCGGATTCAGTGTTTTTGGGTGTGCGCAAATTCATTTCGCTTACGATTGGAGAACAGTTTGTATCACCGCCAGAGTTTGACATTTCCAAGTCGTATGCAGATTCGACGGCGTTAACTCCGCTGGTGTTTATTTTATCACCAGGTGCAGATCCTCTTGGATCTTTATTGGTATTTGCTGAAAAAATGGGACAGGAGGAGACGTTTCAGAGCATCTCGCTGGGTCAAGGGCAAGGCCCAATTGCGACGGCTCTGATCAAAAATGCCCAAGAAATGGGCTATTGGGTCTGCCTTCAAAACTGCCATCTTGCCGCATCCTGGATGTCCACCTTGGAGTATCTTTGGGAGAATATGGATACATTCAACACCCAAGGTAAGTCAACAACAATAAAAAAAAAGTTTACATATTTACAAACTCACGTACAATCATTTAGCAAATTTCCGTATTTGGCTAACTGCGTATCCCACACCGCAATTTCCCGTAACAATTCTGCAAAACGGCGTAAAAATGACAAATGAGCCGCCAACAGGATTGCGCGAAAACTTGATGCGCTCCTACAACTCGGAGCCAATCAATGAACCCGAGTTCTACATGGGCTGCGCAAAACAGGACCGCGCCTTCACACGTCTACTTTTCGGCATTTGCTTCTTTCACGCCGTCGTGCAGGAGAGACGAAAATACGGCCCGTTGGGTTGGAACATTTCCTACGGATTCAATGAGTCAGATCTGCAAATATCCGTACTTCAGCTAAATGTAAGAAGTTCTCAACTCTATGTTCCCTATATGTACATATATACGAGTACAATTAAATATTGTTTTAATTTCATTTGTAGATGCTGCTCAATCAGTATGAGCACGTTCCGTACGATGCCATCTCGTATCTGACCAGTGAGTGCAACTACGGCGGACGTGTTACGGATAACTGGGACAGGCGTGCGATAGTGACGATACTCGCTGATTTCTGCAACGCTCAAGTTGTGTCGGATAATCGTTACCGATTCGCCTCCGACGATCGCTACATACTGCCACGCAAAACGGAGCATAGAGAGATCCTGCGCTACCTCGATGAGAGCATGCCATCCTTGGCTCCGCCAGAGGTATATGGCTTGCATGCAAATTCGGGCATAACGCGAGACCTGCAGACAACCAAAACATTACTGGACTCTATGATTCTTTTGCTGGGAAGCGAAGCCGCGGGATCGGCCAGTGGTGGCGTGAGTGCCGAGCAAATGGTGCTGGACACCATCAAACAGATTGAGACTGAAATGCCATCGGATATGGATATCGAGGGAGCAGCAGAGAAGTATCCAGTGGACTACAACGAATCGATGAATACGGTTGTCGTCCAAGAAATGGAACGATTTCTAAAACTGCAAAAAGAAATTCGTACCTCATGCCGTGACTTGGCCATGGGCATTAAGGGCATCATTGTCATGACGCCAGATTTGGAGAACGTAATGACTGCCATGAAGTTTAACCGCATACCAATCAAGTGGATGGGCAAATCATATCCATGTCTCAAACCACTTGGATCCTATGTTCAAGACTTGTACAAGCGTCTCAACTGGCTGCATCAGTGGCATCGGATCGGTAAGCCGCCCACCTTCTGGCTGTCCGGCTTTTTCTTCACACAAGCTTTCCTTACGGGTGCCATGCAAAACTATGCTCGAAAGTACAAGATACCAATTGACACGCTCACCTTTGACTATGATGTGCTCAAGGTGGAAACTAAGGCCACACCGCCAGATGATGGTGTTTATTGCAATGGTCTTTTTCTTGAGGGTGCGCGTTGGCACTGGGAACAAAATATGCTCGTCGAGCAGTTACCAAAGGTGCTCATGTATGTAATGCCCGTAATATATTTCCGACCTATCACAATATTAGAGCTAAACGAGGGCACACGGTATCGCTGCCCGCTCTATAAGACGGGCGAGCGTAAAGGAACGCTCTCCACAACCGGACACTCCACAAACTATGTGGTGCCGCTGCTGCTCAACACACAGGCTAAGGCTTCGCATTGGGTAAAGCGGAGCGTTGCCCTAATTTGCCAGACCAATGAATGATTCAAATAAAAAGAGTAAAATGACTAGATGACAAATTGTATTAAACTCATAAGGACACTGTTCATTTATTAGATTTTGTTCGAAATAAAAATATGAGTGCGCTTTTCTTTGTATATTCACAGCATTTTAACGCCTTAAAGGAAAAGATGAAGAGCTCACAAACGAGAATTCCAATGTTTGGGCCTTTTAAAGTCCCGTCGAAACAAACGAAAATATATGGAAAATGGACTTTGGATCCGTGTCTGTGTCAAATGGTTCTATGATTATGACAATGCTGATGCTGGGGATATACAATATATTGTTAAATAATCTATGTTCTATTGCGGGCGACAGCCAGTGGGATCGGCGTTACCCTCATCGGAGCTGCTGGAATTGCTGCCACGGTTGCGCTGGCGGCGTGATCCCAAATATAAATTGCTGTCGCTACTGCTGCTGCTGCTGTCGCTGCTACTGCTCATGCCCAAGTTCCTTTGCGACATATATTCTTCAGCTCGCTCCAAATTGCGGCCCGGCTCAATCAGCCGACGTATAAAGTAGTGAATCTGATGTATGTCAAAGTCACCTCCGTCCATTAAGATGTTGCGTCTAAAGTTGCGTTGCAGCGTTTCCTTAAGTGCATCCGAACATGGCACCTCCTAGAATTGAGTGATAAGCTTATAAAAATGTACTCTTTTGATTATATTAACTTACTGTTTCTGGTTTTGCACTCGGCGTCCATATCTTGACGTTTGGGTCAAGGCCCGATGTGGCAAGAACTGGCATCGATGGATGCTGCTCCAGGCAGTTAACAACTCCAGAATGATCGCCTTTCATGAAATTGATCACCGACTCTGTGTTCTTGTCCCAAAAGAAGATATTGCCATCATCACTGCCGCTGACTATGTACTCGGAGTGCGGACCAAAGAAGTTGACCCCTTTGATGGTACGGCTATTTCTGCAAGTGACCACGGCATTAGCATGGTTGAGAATAAATTACAAAGTGTACTTACATGTGGCCCTCATAAGAGTGCAGAAATTCGCCATCCTTGTAGTTGCGGCTGTCATACAGATAAATGGCCGCATCGCTGTACGAGGCAAGAATTTCGCTGCCGCTATGATTGTAGACCGCACATGTTATTTGCGTAACCTTTGTCTGAAAAGCATGTGGTTAAATCTCATAACATATTATTAGGGTACTGTGTGTTAAGCTTACATCCTTAGGCGTCATTTCGTGCACAGGAGCGTTGGGCTTGCGCTTGTCGAAAACGCGCAGCTTGTCATCGGAGCCACTAACGCAAAACTCCGACGCAAATGGATGGTGGGCGATGCTAAAGAGGCGAACTCGTCTATTTTCTCTAGAGTAGCAGCGCAGCATTGTTGTGCAAGAATTGCTACGCAGATCAAAGTGTTTGACTGCCGAGTCCTCGCCGGCGCTCATTATCTCGTGACGGCTATGTGGCACAACCACAAGCTTATGCACTGCATCCCTGTGACTATACAGATGAATTGGCTTAATGCTGCTGCTTCCGGAGGGCGGAATAACGGCACGTCGCACCTGTCCGTCGCGACTGGAGGAGACGACGTCGAGGCAGCCAGTGCTGTCAATGAATTTTGTTTGGAATATGTTGAGATTGTGTCCGGATAGAAAGCTGTGCATGGGCTTGTCTTTTGCCCAGTCCCACACAATGATACGGAGATCGTCGGAGCCGGAGCAAATAAGGTCGCCGGAACGATTGAAACTCAAGCAGTTAACACAGCAACGATGGCGGCTTAAGGAGGTCATCAGCTGCATACGCTCCACCACCTGCCGCGATGCGTAATAGCCCTGTCCAAAGCTTAAATTAGTGGTGTGACCGCCACGCCAACCGATACGATTAAATAAATTATTTTCGCGTTGCATCAGCTCCTGCGCAAAGTTCCAGTTGTACGACGGCTTTGATTTGCACATCACTTTGTTGACGGCATTCTTAATTTGTTCCTCATCTGCGGGATTCGCAGCTCCTTCATTATAGTCGTCCTGCAAAGATTTACGTAACAAATTCAGTATCTTTGTGGAAACAAACCCAATATGCGATAAATATTGATAAGGCTTACGGAATCAGTTTCCGCGTTACCAGATAAATCATCGCGGTTCCAACGCACATCGCTAGAGTAGGAGCTGCTATCATCTGATCCAGCTGCAGGCGAGGGAGATTCACCGTTCTGTTCGATTGCAGCCCCCAATAAATCATTAACAGCGTTGTCTTCAACATCCGTATCATTTGTATTATGGTGTTCGCTGGAACTGTCACTGTTACTGATGTTGAGGTCTATTAATGAGGAGCGATAAGAACGAAATATACGATATATTAAATCTGTATTACCAATTTCGGTGTCGGAGCTGCTAAGTGTTGATAGTCCGGTTGGCCTTGGTGAAAAGTCTAAAAATGGATTTGAGCTTGAATCCTCATTAACCGGATTGCCTGTTGCCGGTGCATCCGACAAGTTATCGTCAAATGGATACAGGAGCTTTGGAGAGCTAGATGGAGTATCATCGACGTCCTCTGCAGCAGCATTGTTCGATGGCACTGATTCGTTCGTCGGCTGCTTTTGCAATTCTATTTCGTCATTGTTGTTGTTGTTGTGGCTATTTATAGTCTCATTTGCCTCCTTGCTGCAAGCCGTAAAAAATCGATGGTCAACAGTGCCAAAGTATGCGTTTTCTTCTTGCCCCTTGTTACCTACCCAATCAATGTGGAGTCCGTGTTAGATTCAGCAGCTGCTGCTTCGTTGACACTTTCGGCGGAACTGACATCATTGGAGTTTGTGCGCTTTTGGCGCTTACAGGCTGTTGCTGCATCTGACACACCATCCCCGACAATGTCCATTATACAATGAACAGTAAATTGTATTTATGTTTTGTATCCACTTTTACAATGGACCTCACGACTTTTCCTCTGTATACGCAGTTGATATTTCTGGCGATTGTTTATGTTTAACACAGTGATGACAAAAGAAATGTGACAGCGATTACCGTTGGTCAGGGCTGGGTTAACGATTTGCTCAGCAGTTGATCGGCATCGATAAAAATAAAGCGGACTTTTTAAGTATTTAAAATGTTATGTTTTCAATGCTTCCAGCGTACAACATTTGAATTTAATATTTTTTTAAACAGCAGCCTAAAACTAAGATGACACAATATACAAAAGTTATATATCCAAACACACAATCTGGATATGATCTTTGTTAGAGATTTCTGACCTGCACTTCTCTTTGCAGACACAGAGCGCAAGCACATTGTCTTTGACTCTTAAGTTGCCTGACAGTCCGCTCTGAGTTGACTTTGTTGGTTTTCTGTCTGGCTTGTGGTTCGCGGTTCGGCTTGAGTGGCTTATGAATGTATGAATTATCAGTGTGGCCGTGGCTTCAGCCCGACGAAGTTTAGTTGTTGGTAGCAACGCGTCGACAAAAGTACGAATTTCTGTTAACTTGCGAGCGTATGAAGTGACTACTATTAACATACACGTCTTGGAGCACCAAAACATTGTACGTTGTAGACCTAAGTAATCACTATTGTGTATACAAAAAAAAAGGTTTCTGGCTTAAATATGTTATGCACGTATCACCAAAAAAAAAGTGCGTTTAAAAGTTTAGTTGCCTTTCCGCTATTATACCAGCAGCGCTAATTGGCTTTCCATACACATTATTATCAGGCGCAGGCGTAGCCCGAACGAAAACCTAGGGCGATTACCTATCCCACAGTACATATTTAGCTGTGTTCTTGGAGTCACAATCTGGTTTTTTCCTCTCGATTTCTTTTTAAGTCGCGTCTTAATTTTGTTTTCGCATGCTTCGTGCTGCGTTGTGTGTGTGAGGCTTGTGAAGATATGAAGATAATTCCGGTTTCCTCAATACCGCAATAAAAAAACACAAAAATATAAAATGGAAAAATGGAAAAGTGAAATTAAAATTTTTCCCTTGTCTTTGAAAATGCATGTTTTTGCTGTATGGTATATTTTCTTATCAGTAATCAAACTGTAGTTGTTTGCCCAACAATATGACTGATAGAAATTGGTTGTCTTATTTTAGCAGCGAGTCAACAACTTGCCTTAGATGTGAACCGTTGGCGAATGAATCATTCACTCAGTCGTAAGGGGAACATAAATAAGGTCTTTATGCACTTATGCCGGCTGCCATAAAATTGTATCTGGCTGTGTTTTAAGGTGTATGGATGAGCCAAAGTTGAGAATCAGGTTTCACAGCTCTCACGTTATATACTCCTTTTTTTTTTGTTCAGTTCCTTTAAGTTGTTTCATTTACATACTTTACATGTTAAAACCCAGAGATTACCTTTATGACACAATGCAAACCAATTCATTCAAATCATTGTACGTATCTGACTTGATTCTTATATTGTATTTGTGCCTTTCACTTTTCTGCGTCAGCAGCACACAGACACAGTTTAATTAAAAGCGGGGTTCAATTGATCTTAATTGAATGTATCTTGTAGTTAGCTTTACAGCATATATGTAGTCAGAATCATATAGTGTATGTGTTTGTAGCAACATCGCAGTTCACTTAAGCGGCGCTTACCCAATTCTGATAAAGATGTATTTAACAAGGTGGTCTCAAATTTGACAGCTCGCTCAAATTTCGGTACCAACAGGCCCAGTCGCTCTGCAAAACAGAAATCTATCTCCCTCGCACTCATAGTTAAAAGGCAAGAGAGCAGAAAATGTCGCTTTCCATTTCGCTTTCAACTGGTACCGAGCTATCACAAATGAGACCACCTTGTTAAATACATCTTGATTCTGATATTCTTAGCAGATGCGAACGTTTAAAACGCTGGATGAAGGAGGAGGAGGAGCTGGAAGGGGGGCGCTGCTGTCGCTGTTGCTTGTCACCATTTTGAGCACATTTTGGGCTTCAGTTGCCGCCCGGACTGGTGAGTATTTGCGGTTAACTGCTAAGGGGTTGTTGGCTAATATTCAAATTACTTCCGGCAGGACCTGCACACAACAAAGTGGTTGTTTGTTATATATCGACTTGGGCGGTGTATCGACCTGGACAGGGTGCCTATTCCATAGAAAACTTTGATCCCAGCCTTTGCACCCATGCCGTCTATGCCTTTGCTGGTCTGGACATCACCCAGTCTGTCATCAAATCATTGGGTAAGAAAATTTCATTGTTAAAAAAATATGTAAATTCCAAACGTGTGTTGCAGACCCTTGGCAGGATCTGCAAGAAGAGTATGGCAAGGGTGGATATGAACGATTAACGGGCCTAAAACGCAGCCATCCGCATCTTAAGGTCAGCCTGGCCATCGGTGGCTGGAACGAGGGTTCAAAGAACTACTCAACCCTGGTGGCGAATGTGCAGCAGCGTCAGCATTTCGTCAAGCAGGTGACTGGCTTTGTGCGAAAGTACAACTTTGATGGTCTGGATCTGGACTGGGAGTATCCAACGCAACGTGGCGGTAGTCCGAGGGATCGCGAGAACTTTGTCGCTCTGACCAAGGAGCTGAGAGAAGAATTTGACAGCCATGGACTGCTGCTCACCTCGGCTATTGGCGCCGCTAAGAATGTCATTGATCAGGCCTACGATGTGAGGCAGATTTCTCGTTATCTGGACTTTTTACACATTATGTGCTATGATTATCATGGCAGCTGGGATCGCAAAGTAGGCTTTAATGCCCCACTGGCCGCACCAGCTGAAGATTCCCTAAGTGTGGTAAGACAGTACACCTATCCCCCGATTTACACTGAAGATAGGTTCCAGACAAGTCCGTGTAAAATGAAATCTTTAAAACATATCCAGAAAATTTAAAATAGGTATAGTTTTCCGAAAAAATGGTGAACTTAGTCTAAAAATTAAAACAAAAATTGAAACGAAAATTCCTTTAACATGACCTACACTGCGTTCGTTTCTAAACACACATATTTCACAGAAAGGGGAATCCATTGTTATTGCAATCAGTCTTGCCAAATGAAAGAAACTCAAAAATAATTTTAACAAATGTATTGTGGATATGATTAGTAACCAAAAATACATTTTTAGAAATTTTCCGAATTTTACTAGTTTATGAACCGTGTAAAAGCGAAATCGTGTAAAACGAGTATCGTGTAAATCGGGGTATAGGTGTAAAACTCTTTTTTAATTTGTAATCCTCTAATAAATGAATGCTTCTAGCAATACAGCATCGATTATCTGCTTAAGCTGGGTGCTCCACCATCGAAACTGGTGCTAGGTTTGCCCTTTTATGGACGCACCTTTAAGACCATGGCCCAGGGCAATGTAGATGATGCGAGTGATGGCGTTGGATTCCGTGGACCATACACCCGCGAGGATGGGTTTCTCGGTTACAATGAGATCTGCAGCATATTGAGTAACAAGACCTCAGGCTGGTCCAAGCAATGGGACGCACCTACTAGTCAAATGCTTGCGATCTCAGAGCGTAATGTCTTTACGCAAGATGTCAGCGTCGTCACCTTTGATAGCTCACGATCCATTGCGAACAAGGTCAAGTTTGCTGTAAAGAAGCGATTGGCTGGCGTGATGGTCTGGTCTGTGGACACTGATGATTTTCTGGGCAATTGCGAGCTAGATGAGGACACCTTTGCTGATTTTAGACTTGTGTCGAATGCTCCTCGGAGACTTAACCAAAACTATCCACTTCTGCGCACCATTAACGAAGCGACAAGCTTTGCACTGGATGAACTGGCCGCCGATGAGGTGGTTGTGCCGGACGACTCCGAGAATGAGATACCCCATGGCAGTATAGCAGATCGCAAAAATGCAGCGGGCACCTTGGTAAGCTTGGGTTTAACAATCAGTTTTGTTTTTACGATGTTGCACAATTTGCCTTAGTTTATATCAAGCTGTCTCTGTTTAAATCGCGTGCAATAAAGAGTCCAACATATTTTATTTAATTTAAATAACCATCGCTGCACATTTTCCGTTTGATTATTCGTCACATGTCAGCGATATCGATAGATGCGCCGAAATTATTTGCCCATCCCTCGCTCGTATATCGCTTACAGTATAACTGTTTAAAAGAAAACGCTTGTGGGATTTGTTAAAATTTTCATACAAATGTACAATGTATGTTTGTGTACTTGTTTAATAATAAAAGTAACTTGCAATCTAGCGTGTTATTAACTACATATATATGTATAAATATTTTTTTTAGTGTTTTTGTGTATATATATATATATATGTATGTATGCAAACTTGTATATAAATACGCAGGTAAGTGTAACATAATTTGTATAATATTCATAGATTATCGTTGCTACAATTTTAACATTCAATACAATACTACAATATTATTCATATAATATACTCGTACTTGATTTCAATTTCGTTAACGCAATAAGTTTAAAGGATGGCATAAAATACATGTATAGTTAAAGCAAAGTTAACGGTCGCACTGGCGCGAAAGGAAGAAATAGAGTTAGAGAGAGAAAAAGCTAAACTAATTATCGTAACACGTTGTTATTAGAGTTGATTTTGGATGGCAAACATTACAAATGTGACGATCTGCTCACAAATCATAAGGAAGACAGTAGACTTACTGAATGTAAGAGATTGTGTGTCTATGTGTGCGTGTACAGTTTGTCAAGAAAGGGTTTTCGCATGCAAAAAAAATCATATTTTTTGACTTCTTAGCTGAAAAACGGACTGATTAGTAAACATTTTTGGAAGTTTCAACTAAATATTAAACGCCTTTTTTTTTAGTTTAGCTTCAAGTTATTACCTTATTTGGTAAAACGAAAACACTTTGTTGACAGAGGAATTTTGATAGACCTATTTTGTTTTTGCTATAACTTTTTTGTTGTTCAACTTATTTTAGTATTGTTTTCCATAAATTTTTCAGAATTAAATGAATAAAATTAAAAATATTTGAAACTTCCAAAAATGTTTACTAATCAGTCAGTTTTTCAGCTAAGAAATTAAAAAAAATATGAATTTGTTTTCATGCGAAAACACTTTCTTGACAAACTGTATATGTATGTTGTTTTTTTTTTCTAATGAAACCTAGACGAAGAGTTCGACTTCGTCTCACAAACGCTTGCTGCTGCCACGCGATGCACCGCAACCGCTGCCATCCGACCAATCGGAGCGCTCGACTGTACAACCGCTAACGTCATAAATGTCCAACTGTTCCCTGGAACGGGTCTTTGATTTGGACTTGTGCTTGCTGCTGCTGCCGCCGCCACCGGCAACTGAGCGCTGCAGCTGGTAGCGATCGTTGATGATCTCGTAATGTGTCTGCGCATGAGGAGAACGAGGAGAGTGGGGTGGGTCACCAGTGCCAGAGCTGGTGCCATTGCCAGCGAGCAGAAGCTCGTGTATGTTCTTGGTAGAGCGTCGATGCGCCTCCAGACACTGTGACTCCGACGAGTAGGGAAACGAGGCCACAAAATTGGCAACGGAGCCCTGCGACACCGCTGGCGGCGGATCGCTGGCAAAGTCTGCGGGCGGTGGTGGCAACGATAGCGGTACGTTATCACACGGCGTTGATGGCGACAGATCGGTGAACTCGGTCTTGGCCTCCGATTCCACCGAGCACATACTCTGCCGCGAGATGTCCTTTTGCATTTGCTGTTGCTGCTGTTCCAGGGCTGCACTCTTCAGCGTCGGCATATTCAGATTGGAGCTCTCGTAGTCATCCTCAACGCGTGCTTGCGGAATTGGCAATCGACTGCGTATCGAGTGCTCTCGTCGTCCAAATCGCTGTGCCAGATAATCCTCATTATTGCTGCTGCTGCTGTGACTGCAATTGCTGTGTTGATGCTGATGCTGATGATGCACCTGTGGAAGACAAATGTTCTTTATTTATTAAATATTCATGACAACTTATTAACACATGATCGATACGTCTCGCAGCTCGAACCAGACTGTACAATGTTTGCACTAACGGGACTTGCACTAACACCAGTTCACTTTGTAATCAGTTCCAAAACTCCACTAGTTCTCAACTACCTATTTTGCAACTAGTTCTCAACTACCTATTTTGCAACTAGATCTAGAACTGTTTCTCACTTGTTAAACGTTTTTTCTAAACAAGGAATGCGAAGTAAGCTAGCTAAGGTTCGTTGAAGATTACCATTAACTACAATCGAAATGTGATTGGCAATAGCTCAACAGCTAAGGCACCCGCCGCATTATCAAGAAAAGTAAGTCTGAAAACCAATGAGTAATGGTTTTTTCTCTGATTTCTTAAATTTCTAGACAGCATGGGAACATTAGATATTGTCAATGTTTTGAATTACACAAAATCTTGGATCATGAACCATAATTTCTACTCAATTGGAAACTTTTTTCCCAATACTGTCTTTTTTTACTCAAAGTAGTCAGTTGGCAACTAGTTCTAGTTTTGGCCCAAAGTAGTCAGTTGGCAACTAGTTCTAGTTTTGACCCAACAGAACTAGTTCAAGGTAATGCTAAGCAGAACTAGTTGCCCTCGTAGGACATCCCTATGTAAAAGTAAACAGTTGTTTGCAACTAGTTCTAGACTAGTTCTGAACTAGCTACCAATACTGGCGGGTTAAGATACTAAGATCATGAACGTGTATGTTATATTAATGTTAATGTTATAGTAATGTTAATGTACACACCTGATGTCGTTGCGCATTGTCGTAGTAGCTGTCGTTCTTAACGGACATGTTGCAGCAACTGCTCACATCCGCAAAGTAAACCTCCGACTCGGAAGCTTCCAAACCCTCACCAGCCACCACTGCAGCCGCAACATGTTGTCCCTTGGTAATGGCACAATTTGAGTCCTGATATCCACTATTCTCCACCCCACTGACAGCACCTTGGGGTTGCGCCTGCTGCTCCGATTGTTGCTCCTGCTCCTGCTGCTGCTTGGCGTTCACCTCGCAGGCAAATAGTTGCTGCACATTGGGCCTCTGATGACTGGCACTATTGTTCTGCGGCCCAATGCTCTTGGCGCCCGCCTCGATGCGCTTCTTGAGCTTTCGCGTGGGCAGCGTGTTGGAGCAGCGATCGCGTTCCCAGCCATTGCAGCCATCGCTGTCGGAGTGCGTGTTTTCGTACTCCTTTGATGCAGTGCCTCCGTTCAAGCCATCCATGCGCTCCAGCGTGGCGGACTGACCGCAAACCCGCGCCTGCTGCACCAGCTGCTGAGGCAGTTGCTGCTCCTGCTGTTGCTGTGGCATTAGCGCCGTCGTCGCGAGAGGATTACCGGGCAGCAGGCAGGTGCCAGCCTGCAGATACTGGTAGTAGCCACGGCGCGCCGGACTGTTGGGATCACTGTACGGCGGCGGTGGGCCCCAGACGCCATACGGCAATGCGTTTGGCGGCGGCATCGCTGTATAGACGCCCGCACTCACCGCCTGCTCCTCGGCAACGGCAACGGCCGTCGCAGAGCTAAAGCCGTACTGCGAGTCCGGGCTAGCAGCTGCCTGACGGAATCGGCGCGTTGCATCCGGCGTCGTCCGCTGCCAGGGCATTCTCGGCCAGCTCCAGCCGCCGGTGCTTCGGTGCACGCTGCGATCCCGATCGTTGACAGCCTCCTCGCCACCGGGATTGGGGGAGTAGAAGTTGCCGGGGGGCTGTGCCGTCCAGAAACGCTGCTCGGCTCCGGCTCCTCCTCCGGCGGCGGTAACGGCAGCTACGGCTGCTGCAGCACTGGCTTCGTCCCAGGGATAGGCCGTAGCCTGCAGGGGCAACGTCAGCTGGCGATGGGCGTGGCACTGTTCACAGCAACGGCAATTGAGCATCCGGCCGGGAGCACTCAGTGGCGGCGGTGCCTGACTGGCGTAGAGGGAACGGCAGCGCAGCTCCAGCTGCTCCCAGTACATCTTCTTGCGCTCGTGGCTCAGCAGCTGGTAGACCAGCATGCAGCTGAACACGGCGATCAGGACGCCGGCAACGGACAAACCGAAAATGGCACGCAGGCAGGAGTAGAGGGAGCCATGGACGACGCCGCAATCGGAGAGAGAGTCAAAGACCAGACGCACACCCTCTACAAATTTTGGCAGTTAAAATGGTGCTCTGAAGATCTGGCAAAGTGAACTCACCTTTGTCTACGCGATCTACCTGGGACTCGATGAGATCGGAGTAGCAGGTGCAGGTGCGCGTCTTCTGGGCATACTCGCATTCCCTCAACGCCTGCAGGCGACTCATGTGCAGCACCGTGGTTGTGACGGTAACCAGGGCGCAGGTTAACGCAGAGACGAGGCCACAGGCACCGGACAGCTTAATCTGGAAGATCAGAGATATCAGAGGGTTGATCGAAGGAGTCGATTACTGAATGAACCTACCAGATAGCTATATCGATTGCGCCGACGGGCTAGACTCATGATGCAAACGCCCGTCAGGATGAGCTGCAAAGGAGGAGAGTATTTAGTAGGGTTCACAGGAGCTGAGCATGGACTTACCAGGGTGGCAGGCACAAAGGTGGGTACCGTCTCAAAGTTACCCACCGTAATGGTATAGGAATGGAGCAGAAAGTAAACGCCGAGAAAGAGAACGCCAAGCAGACAGCTAAATCCGCCGCAAATAAGGCACCAGACCACATACTTTTTAATGCCCGCTCCATGGCGATGAGCTGAAAGCAGAAGATAGAAATTGCATTAGTAACCACTAAAATCGCTATAAGGACGAGGCTTCTAACATAGCGAATTGCGATGGTGTGCATCTGCCGAGGATGTGGGTGGAGGAGCGGGCACCCAGGAGCAGGGTGGAGGCATGCTGTACTGCACGAACTGCATCACAGGATAACCATGCATGTTGCCAGTTACGAGAATAATCTTCTACGGTTTTTTGCGGCACTCGCGGGAAAATAGTACGTAACCAACAATTTTCTACGCCAGCTTTGAAGCAAACATTTTGAACTCTTTTAACAGCATAAGCAAATATTGGATTTCGTTTTTTTTTCGATTTGTTCTTTATTTGTGTTTAAGATTTTTTTTTTTTCACTTCACGGAAAAATATCTACACACAAGTCGAGTTAAGGTGCCTTGGATTGGCAGCTGCGCGGAATGAGAATTGGTAAATGGGGGGTTAAAGGGAGACGCGGATGCTGGGAAGTTCGATAGAGAGTGCGTTGCAATACTAGTGAAAGGATGTCAACTTAAAAATCCTTACTGACATTCACACACAGTTCCCAACCCCCGCTGACAACAACAAAACAAAGAATACTCCCCAAAGGAAAAGAGACAGCAGAGAGAGAGAGAGAGCGGAATGTCGAAAGCGCAGGCGTTAAACTGCCGGATGAGGAAGCACTATTCCATGCGGAAGCTGTTAAATGAAGAAGATACCAAAAACCAGATAATTTGGTGAGGTAATTTTAAGAGGAAAACAAATTCTAATCAGTATCTCACATAATACTTTTGCTACACCTTGGCTTATCCGTGGACAGGAGGCTAACATGGTCTGCCCATATAAAGAAAAAGAGGAAGCAGCCTACTTTGAAGCTCAGGCAAATGAAGTGGCTCCTTGGACGAAGATCCCAGTTGGACGTAAGGAGCAAATTGCTGCTATATACATAAGTCCATTCTTAAACCGATTTGCACTTATGGGATTCAGCTATGGGGTACAGCCTCAACTTCAAATATTTAGAGATCTTGCAGAGGTTTTACAGTATAGCTCTTCGTAGTCTGGTCAATGCGCTCGAAGAAGTGACCCATTACAGCCAAAAACATTTAGACAGACTGGAGGCACATTGCAATCACTTAGCAATTAATCTATTAGATAATAGGCTCCACACTCTAGATCTGCTTTTTAGGCCGCCCATAGAGTGGTAACGTTACGATACGACTGATAAACACTCCCCATAAATGAAAAATTCCCTGTAAATATATCATTAGAAAATTTACTTACTATCCCAAAGATAGATTGTAAACAAGTAAGAAGGCTCTAGTCGAGATTTCCCGACCAGGAGATACCCCGAACCCCATACTTAACGCGTACAGTAATTGTAAACTTCAATCTTCGATATCTCTGGTGTTTCTCAACCGATTTCGATGAAATTTTCGCATATTTCCATTATAAACTCAGATTTTCGATATTAGACATTTTGATGTTATCGATCACATTTGTATATCGGAAACGGGAAGAATTATCGAAAATCGGAAACAAACTTGTACTGCCTAGGACTTAGATGAGCTTATGTGCAAATTCTGAAGTCTCTAGCTCTTATAGTCTCTGAGACGGACTCAGCTGTTGATGCTGATCAAGACTATATATACTTTATGGGGTCGGAGATGCTTCCTTCTGCCTGTTACATACTTTTGCACAAAACCATTATACCCCTTTTACCCTTTTCATGGGTTCGGGGTATAAAAAAAAAAGTATCTTAATTGAATGTAGTTTAGTTCAATAGTTCATTGGGTTTGTACCTATGGAGCCGTTGATGGCGCTGCGTGGCCTGGGCGGTGGCCGTGGTGGCAAAGGTGGCCGATGGTCATCCAGGCCTTGTGACTTAACACCAGAAGCTCCAGGAGCCGGCACAGCCGCAGCGATTTCCAGTTCCGTGTCATGGTAAATGTCATTACAGCTGTCCGTGGGCTGTGTTTTTGGCGGCAGCTGGCTTGCTCCGGAGCGCGGCTTTTTCTTTTTTACCATGGTGCTGTTGTTGTCCGATTCGCTGACCGTGATCTCATCCGCGCCGAGCATGGCGTCCGCGAGAAGACTGCGCTTGTGTTGCTGAGAGATGGAGATGTTATTGGCAGCACAGCTACACTCCAAATCACAGTCACATCTGGGTGATCCCGCAGAGACGTCTATGGCGTATGGCTGCTCCTCATCCTGCAGCGCCTGGTAGGAATGATTAAGCAGTGATTGCGCCGATTGGGTCTTAAGCGCCGTCTGCTGAGGAGTCGATGTCGATGACGATGTCTGATGATGCACCAGCACAGCCACAGCCATGGACGCGTTCTGTTGTTGTTGCTGTTGCGTCGCACTGGCGCGTCCACAGGAGCAGGGACACTGGCATTGCTGTGGTACTATTGCAGCTGGAACTGCTGCTGTTTGCGCCGGATATTGTATGTAATGATAGTGATGTGGCGGAGTTGTTTGGGCAAGACTTGACTGTGATTCAACACGTTGCATGGATGCGGATGCCGAGACTGGGGCTGACAATGCGGCCTCCATAACTGAGGCTCGGCCAGGCCAGAGCAACTGGCGCTGACTAAACCGGTTTGACCCTTTAACTTCAAACGCTTATTAATGCTTCACTCACACACGAATACAAATACACAAACACACGAACAACAAACATGTCGAGAAGGAACTTTGGCTTCTCACGCTTCGAATTTCCATGCACGATAAATTGAGCAAATTTATTGCCAGTATGGCAATATTTGTCTTTGCGTTTGCGTTTGCCAATCCAAATACATAATTAACCAACACAATCGAATTAACATAAACAAAAAGGCAACAACAGCCGCAGTTATTATACAACACTTTAAAGCACAGAACAACGAAGCAAACGCGACTGAAGTTAAGCGGCGACTGTGGCTCGTCTCTTGTTCGTATCGTTGCGAGGATCGCTCGGAGAGCATTCTCTGAGTTAAAACTCCACACACACACACACACGAACACACACGAACACTACTTCAGCTGAAGAGAAAATGGAAAAAAGGTGCGCGCTTAAACTTCAAACGAATTCCGGTTCTTGACCGCGTTGTTGTTGTTGTTGCTGTTTTACCGCTGCTCATGTTGTACTGTGATTCAGTAAAAATTCTAGTGCTGTATTCCAGAGCAGAGCAGAGCAGTGAAAATCAATTTCTTTGTTTGGGATTTGTTTTTGTTGTTGCATTGATAGATAGCTCTTGTTACCTGAACCCAAAGAACTTGCCTCAGTCTCGTTGGTGTGCGTGTGATCAGCGCCTCTTAAGCATACATGTGCATGTATGCGTGTGTTCGTGACAACCTGTAGAACCAATTTAAATGAGCAACGGCTGAGATAACAGGCAAAACTGCCTAAAAAGGATATTAACCTATTCAGTTGAAGTTGAGTCACTCGTTTCAGCATTTAATTGAGAACTTTTATCGAAAGGTCTTGTTTGTAGGCTCCTAACCTCTAATTGTTAGTGTTTGCAGGTTGGGTCACACGCCCACAACAATCAGTAGATAACATTAGTTATTTTTAAACATTACTGCCACATTGTCGCAACTGATAATGTTCAACATTATTAGTACATTCATAAAAATGTTGCGTGAAAACGGCACACATTCAGATATGTGAAAGCAAGTTTAATTGATTGCTAGATTAATACAAACTCACATGATCCCATAAAATAAGAAAAGTAAGGAAATCAGTTTTTCATATAATCGTATATTTATAGCCTATGTATACTAGACATACGCCATGAAAAGGCGTTTTCGAAATGTATTAATATATATTTGCGTTATATACAATTTTTTATATAAATATGATTAAATTGTTTGGGTGAAAGAATCGATTAAACTTTAAATAAACCACTAAAAGAACTAGCACTTAAATATACTACACAGAACAACGTGAATGATACGATAAGTACATAAATAAAAAGGATTTAAAAATAACAAGAATGCCGAGAATCCTGTCTTTGTCATGTTTTGGGGTTCATTGAACTATTTACATACAAACTTTAAAGCCAATTTAACCAATTGAAACCCAGAGCAGGGTTAACTTATTTTACAGGTATTAATATACATTATCACAACCGAAAAACTCAAGCGCATGGCAGAGGTGTTGGCTTAATAACATACATACAATTAGGGAATTCAGTAGCTATGATATATGTGATATGTGTTATATATCTTACACTGTAGCTAGTGAGTGCACTTTTTACGTTTCGTTTGTCGTATTTGTGACAAGTCAGCTGTTTGCCATTTCGATGAAAGTTCAATTGCAATGAGCAAAAATACAAAAATTATTTAAACAAAACCAAACTGACTAAAAAACAATTTGAGTTGTGTTTTTGATCAGAATGGCAAGATTAGGGCTTCCAAGAAAATTATTTGTGTGTAAAATTAATTAATTTAAAATTTACTGGCTTTTACAACCAGTAAATTGCTCAGTGGGACCTAATTTCATTAGATCAATAATCTCGAAAAACGAGATATAACAATATAACATATAAGATGATATTTGTAAACATACCCAAAGGCATGTTTGTAAAGCTTTTACATAACACCATAGTACTTTACGCACATAACATAGCTAATGAATACCGTAAATATGTGAAAAACATTTACGACTTGACCGTCGCCGAAAGGGAATGCACAAGCATGGCAAAGCTGCTGATTAGGAAGATGCTCGCTGGCAGCGACGATATCATGCGATAGTTCTCCTCAGTGTGTGTGCGTGTCTTCTTCTGCTTGATGACCCAGCCCAGGCTACGCTCCACGGCGCGCTTCCATTTGCCGTAGCGCTCCTCGCGCTCCAGCTCCGTTGTCGTGGGCAGAAATGTGTCGTAGTGCACGTTCTCATAGTAGCGCCTTTCCGGCTCGAACTTGCACAGATTAATGCCCTCGGCCTGGGCGGCGCACATGGCCGCACCGAACGCCGTCGAGTCCATTAGCTGGGAGCGGAACAGGGGCAGACCTGCCGTGTCCGCCTGCAGCTGCATGAGCAGATTGTTTGTGGTCAGCTTGCCGTCGGCGTGCAGCTTGTTGATCTCATAGCCGCACTCCTGATGCATGCACTCCAAGATGTCGCGCGTCTGAAAGCAGATGCTCTCCAGCGCCGCACGCACTATGTGATTCTTGCGCGTGAACTGCGTCAGCCCAATGATGATGCCGCGTGCATTCTGTCGCCAGTAGGGTGCGTAGAGGCCCGTAAAGGCTGGCACAAAGTAAACATCGCCCGATGTCGGCACAGCCTCGGCGTATTTCTCGGCATCGCGCGAGTCCGGCAGCAGTCGCACCTTCTGCTGCAGCCAGGACAGCGCATGCCCCGCCACGGAGACGGAGCCCTCCAGAGCATATGTGGTGGGCGCCTGGGGACCCAGCTTGTAGGCAATGGTCGTGAGCAGGCCGTGGCGCGAGAAGACGGGCTTGTCGCCCGTGTTGCACAGCAGAAAGCAACCGGAGCGGTATGTGTTCTTTGTCTGGCCCGGCTTGACGCACATCTGGCCGAGAAGGGATGCCTGCTGGTTGCCCAGAATGCCGCTGAGTGTCAGTCCACGCAAGGCGCTGCGTTCTGAGGTGATTTTGCCAAAGATCTCCGAGCAGCTGCGTATTGTGGGCAGCATGTCCTCCTTGATAGCAAAGGTTTTCAATAGCACCGGGTCCCAGTTGAGCGTCTCCAGGTTCATGAGCAGCGTTCGCGATGCATTTGTCACGTCCGTGATGTGAAGAGCACCTGATCGATAAACGTTATATTAGAAATTATACTTCTGAGGGTGTTCAACAGCTCGTTTCATGTTTCAAGTTGAAACGTCCCGCAACAACAAATGTGCATAGAAAAACTTTCTTGAAACGCTGAAACTCTCCAGCCCATGTATACGAAAAGTGTTTCATGTTTCAGCAAAGTAAATATGGGAAGAGCACGATATTTAAGCGATATTTGCTATCGATGTTCAGTATTTTTCAGTATACACCTATCCCCCGATTAACACGATACTCGTTTTACACGATTTCGCTTTTACACAGTTTATAAACTAATGAAATTCGGAAATTTTCTAAAAATTTATTTTTGGCTAGATTTCAACCGGGAATTTTCTAGTGATGGAAGTGACATTATACCAATCAAGAAGAAAAAGCTGATAATTCCTCAAAGTGATAGCGAATAAATTTCAAACATACCTGAGTTTGGTTTCTATTTTGGTTTACATTTTTAGAATAAGTTCACCATTTTTTGGGCAAACTATACCTAGTTTAAAGTTTCTGGATATGTTTTACCCTTGTTCCATTTGAAAAAAAATGACTTAATTGCGCAGTTTTTTTTCGTTTTACACGGTTTTATATAGGAAAAACAAAGAATTCATTTTACACGGATTTGTCTGAAACCTATCTTCAGTGTTAATCGGGGGATAGGTGTAATTTGAAGCTTTTGAATGGCATTTTTTTAAAATCCAGCTAAGCGTTTCAACTATGAAACGCTGAAACGGAGCTGTTGAACACCACAACTGAAAGGGTTGAACGTAGTACTCACCATTGGTCAAGTTCCACACGATCCAGCTGTCAACGGTGCCGGCCTTGCAGCGCTTCTCGCGACACGCCTGCCGCACCTCCGGCACATTGTCCTTGAGCCAGCGAATCTTCAAAGCCGAGAAGTACGTGGAGATGGGCAGCCCTGTGCTCTGTTTGAAGTGATTGGCATCGTGCACCTTGGCCACAATCTGCTCCACGGTACTGCTCGTGCGTATGTCCTTCCACACGATGGCATTGTAGAGCGGCTTTCCCGTCACCGCATCCCAGACGATGGTCGTTTCGCGCTGATTGGTTATGCCCACGGTGGCAATGTCGCTGGCAGTGAAGCCCAACTGGGGCAGCTGTTTGATGGCCTCCTCGGCGCACTTGTTGATCGAGGCCATCATCTCCATGGGGTCCTGCTCGTACCAGCCATCCTGTGGCGTAATCACGCTCAGCTCGACACGATGCGCCGCGATCTCTTTGAAATCGGGCGTCGTGTATATCGAGAAGCCGATTGTCTTTGTGCCCTCGTCGATGACGCCCACCAGGCCGGTGTGTTGGATCAGGGACTGCTTGCGCTGCTCCTTGCTGCGGAACGGCACATCGGCGCTCGAATTGGGTAGGTTCTTGCCCTCCGTCATGCTGGCTACAACAAAAAATTCCAATTCAAATTTTAAGTGCATAAATACAGGAAGCCACGAAAGTGTTTACACAACACTTAAAGTTAAATCTACCCATAACTTTAAATTACTTTATGGAAAGTATGGTATCGATGGAAAGGTCATTTAATTTCCGTTTCTTAACCCATTAAGTACCCATTAAAAGAGTTCAATTCTTGTAAAAGTCTACTTTTGAAACTTTTTTCCCCGGGCTTTAACAAAAAATGTTTTTTTTTTTCAAAAATCTCTTCGCATGTATTTCTTATGATTTTTTGAATATTGCTAAAATTGACAATTTTACGCACTTTCCATACAAAATAGTCATATTAAATCATTTTTACTATTCGATACCATACTTTCCATAAAGTAAGTTGAAGTTATGGGTAGATTTAACTTTAAGTGTTGTGTAAACACTTTCTTGGCTTATTGTATATAAGCTATGGAAAATCGATAGTTGCTATCAGCTAAGTACAAGGCCATATAACGATTTCCTCTATTCTCTTTCTCTTCATTCCGTTTGCGATACGATCTACGATCTTACCGTTGCGCTAATTAATTTGCAGCATTCTGCATTAAATCTTAATCATGTGCTTGTCAAAACCAACAAGGTGGTCTCAAATTTGACAGCTGGCCCAGTCGCTCTGCAAAACAGAAATGTATTTCCCTCGCACTCATAATTAGAAGGCAAGAGAGCAGAAAATGTCGCTTACCCTTTCGCACTCAACTGGTACCGAGCTGTCACAAATGGGACCACTTTATTAAATACATCTTGGTCAAAACAACAACAGTTCATTCGTGCTTTTGACTTTGTACTCTTCGAGCTGGTACCCGAAGCCCCGAAGCTTTGTTGGCCTAACGGCCGAGCCCTCTACAGCGTAAACACAAAATTGTTATCGCGAATTTTCAAAGCTTTTCGTTCATTTTGCGACACAGTCTAGACTCTAGACTCTAGAGTATGCGGATAAGACTCAAATGATCGAGTGATGTCAATTAATTACACGTGCATATTTTAGTCTACTGTGCATGAATGTATAAACACTATTAACTTTTATGTTGTTTCTGAACGCTACAGAGTCCAAGTTCGAGTCAAAGTCACACACAAAGCTGCTTAGTTCCCAATGTTAAGTTTGGATTAACATGCTGGCTTGTTAATGGTTTGTTATTACAGTTAATGGAATCTGTTGAGAGAAATGCGCCGATAGCTGTGTGTCATAAAGACCTGTTTCCGAAGCGGCCATTTTAGTTCTCAGTTCTCAGCTATTTCCACTTGGGATCAACAAATTCGAAGAATTTCTTATTACCGATAATCATATCGCAATGCCGCCGTTTACCGTTTGAACATGATTATAAAGTTTTATGACGCGGCTACTCACGAAGTGTACTTGAAGGGTAAACGTACATTTTATTGTTGTATTTATTGTATTGATAACACCGATAACAGACAGCCAAAATGTTAACACTTGTGGCAATACTACTTAAAAGAGAGGAAGAGAGACCGCGTGTGTATGTTGCTTACAATTCGATATTTGTTTAATATAGTATGGGCCACACACGACATCCGTCCAAGGCGAGCGCCAAAAAGTATCTGAAAGTCAGGGAGCAAATGACAGCTGCATGAACCGCTAGTCATCAAATCGAAGGCGCGTCAGCTCGCTCGCAGCACATATACATATAATTGTTCAAAAATACATTTGTACGATTGTATAAGTATACATATATGTATTGCAAGAGCTTTCAGTGTATGCCATTCAATGAAAACAAACACAGCCGACCGACTACTATCTCGGACACACGACACACAAATGCGAAACCGAAGAAACTGAGTGAGGAAACAGCTGATAAGACAAAAGCCGGCTGGGTTAAGCAACAGTTCATATCGGAGACGGCGAATAGGGGCGAGAGGGGTATACTGTCGTGCCAAGTGGGTGGGCGGGGGCAGTCTGTCCGTTTTTAATAGCCTTGACATTTGAATAAGCACATTTGCATCTGCTGATGATTGGTTTTGCATACACATTCCTATTTCTACAGTGATTGCAATAAATAAAGCGAACACATGCGATAAGCAAATCGATTTAAACGTTCGCATTTACAACAACACGAATATTAAGCAATATCGCGTAGATAGCTTATGATAGCATATATGAATAGCAAAATAAATTCTAATACATATATATATTTATAGATATAAAGTCGCTAGTCAAATGGTTGGCACACATTAAAAATTTGCACGAAAATATCTAAATTGTTTTTTTTTTCAAAGATAGTTCAAGTATATAAAAATGTATGTGAATGTGCGTTCATTGAGCTTCTTTGTCTTGTCTCCGTGCTCTTTTAATAATGGGAATAATAAAAAAAATATATATTCAAGCAACAGAGAAATATAATATGGAAATTTACGTATTTTAATGACCTGATAACCAAAAACTCAGTTGCTTTATGCAATCGCTTTGACTTTATTCATACACAAAAATATACATACAATGATTGCAAAGTTCAAACTGTATCATAAATTTAAAATGTTGGAAATTTTCCCACAGATCAATTATATCGCTGAGCTAAGTACATAAGTGATTACGAGTATCGCACCTGAAAGTCAACGTAAATAAATCACAATTGCATTTGCATTATGGGGTAATTGGATGCAAAGCAGAGTGTAAAAAACACTGTTTCGATGGCGTCAGGTATATTCAAAATGACAGCAATACAAACATACTTATGTTTAAATATTTGTTGGGTCAACAAACCCAAATGTAAGCTGACAAAACCTTTTTTACTGATTATCGTTGTTCGTGTTGACATAAACACATGCTGATTAGGTGATAAGCCAACCCTGGCCGGCGAAGTATGATCAGAGCTATCAGCAGAGGGATAATTTATTAAGTATTTTCCAAGTATCATATTTCGAGCTCAAAGGTTAATAGCCGCAGGTTATATTGAACTGGCGCCAACAACTCTTTATCAAAAATGGAAATCGCGCACACCTACGATTATAATTACACGAGTACACACCCTGGGGAAGGACGCAAATGCGCAGCAGTGTGTGTTACGCAACAAATGTATTTTACAACACAAGTTCAGCCGGCCTCTTAACAGCAGTATTTACGTAAATGAAAAATATATTTCCGCGTTGTGTGTTGTGACCGCTTGGGCTGCTAGCGACGAACTGAGCTGAAATGTATTGATGACGGCGCACAATTGAGCAATAAAAGATCAACATACGAACGTGAGCGCTTGAGTAGGTGGAGAGATGAGCAGTGAATGCGGTGTGGGTGGGGGTTTGCAGCACGTGATGCCCACTTGCCTACAAACACATTGCGCAAAAAAATCAATGAGCAGGCATACACATACACATACACACACAAATGTCTGTGTGGACAAGCCCCTCAGAGCTGAATGCCGATTGGTCGGTTGTTTTTTGCACTGGTGACGTCACAATAAATACCGAGCCGCAAAGCTAGCAAACAAATTTGTATCTTAATTGTATGTTTATGACTGCGTATACACTGTTTTGCCTAAAATATATTTGCATATGTATTTTTCTTTTTCCCAATAAGACTAAGCACTATTGAAATTACAACAACACTTGCACGTGCACCGAATCTCGCACTCATACCTGCTAATCCATGCGCTTGGCACTATATTGTCTTAACATCCTCGGCCATTTGGGATTAATTTGGTGAACACCAGCGATTCTTTTGGGCTTCAATAAATATTTCGTGTATAAATGTTTCTTAATTTCACTTTGACTGACAAGCCCTTTTATTCTGGTTGAGCATGGCAATACCAGGGCTACGTACAATACTTAACACAAGCGCGCTGACGTTCAGATTACACAACCGTTGAGCAGCGGATGCATAATATAGGTTTGGGCGCCATATCTGCCCTTTTTGAAAATGATTGCCCCCAACTACCCAATGCGCTTATCAAAAGAAGTAACACTATCGCCATTAACTAACTTTTGGAGATTATGTCTTCATCCATTTGTTTCCAAGTTTGGTATTTATAAAGCTTATCATCGAATGTACGTATATATTCGAGTAGGCTTTTATCAATAATATTCAACAAAGTTTACTGTGTATTCCGCTATCAACATAAAACAAAAATATTAGTTAGCTATGTACGCTATGGCGAACAGTAGTTTGCCAATCATCATGGCCGGCACACTAGTTTCGTTCCCCAATGAACCGGAGCTTGAGGAAGATAAGCGCTCTTTGGAGACGATTGGTCAAAGTTTTACATCGTTGATTGTCATTTTGACAACATTTTCGGGAATTGTATTGGCACGTATTGTTACACACCGATTATGCACAGGGCGCAGTCCCATCCGCAGCTTCCTGCTGGAGTTTCCATTTATCGTGCTGCCCAGCGTGCTCTTTGTAACTGTGGCCAAAAGTTATAGCGTCCATTTCGTGGCATTGATGATTGCCATGTCTTTCTGGTTCATTTTGCGTACGCGAGCGTTATCGCGGGCGAAAACCCGTAGTCAGTACGACTTTGGCAGCCGGCCTTTTGCTCTAACGATTGTGCGGGCGCTGACTCACCTGATTACCGCTGTTTGCATACTGGCCATCGATTTTCGTAGTTTCCATCGACCGTATCGAAAGAGTCGACGTTATGGTGCCCAGCTTATGGATACAGGAATTGGACTCTTTGTGTTTACAATGGGTTTAGTCTCGCGACGGGCTCGCAATTGTGTTGATTTTCGTCGTTCGGTGTTGCGCTCAGCACTTCCTCTTCTTCTGCTTGGCATTGCGCGAACTGTGGGCATCATGATCATTGGATACGGCCAGGACGAGCACGAATATGGACGCCACTTGAACGCCTTTTTCACGCTGGGCCTCACCAAGCTCTTTGGTAGCCTCACAAGTTTGTTGGCCCGCAGTGACTTCCAGCTCCTACCACTAGCGTTAAGTATGCTTCTTAACATTGAACCAGAGTACTTTATTATACCCTGAACCCATAAAATTAGTAAAAGGGGCAGAAGGAAGCATCTCCGACCCCATAAAGTATATATATTCTTGATCAGCATCAACAGTCGATTCGATATAGCCATGTCCGTCAGTTCGTCTGTCCGAGCTAGAGACTTCAGATTTTGAATATAAGTTCTCCTATACCACAAGCAGAACAAGTTTGTTTCAAATAATCGATAACTATTCTGGTTTCCGATATACACATGTAATCGATTACGAAAAAATCTCGAATTTAGAAAATGTAAAAATGGGGGTTGAACGATAGAACTTTTCTGAAAATTTCGTCCAAATCGGTTAAGAAACACCGGAGATACACGGGTTCAGGGTATCTTTTAGTCGGGATTTCTCGACAGAAGCCTTCTTACTTTATTTTTTGTTTCAACTATATTCTTTGTTGCAGATATTGTTGTCTGTCATCAATTGGTTTTAACCTTTGGCGGCATCTCTAGCTATGTGATGGACGATGAATTACAACGCTCTACAATTCTGAGGGCCAACCGCGAAGGACTTTTCTCGCTGCCAGGCTTTGTGGCCATTTACTTGCTCTCCATATGCTTCAACAGATGGCTAGTTTCCAAAACCATACTTAGCTACGACGAAATAATTCAAAAGCTGTTCGGCCTTCTTAAACTTGCGCTACTCTGTTGGGTTCTGACCGTGGGAAGCGCCTTCGCAGTTGGCATCTCCCGGGTTACCTGCAATATGGGATACGTGTTCTGGATGTTTGCCATATCCATCACAATGGTGGGGCTTGCCATTTTCGTGTTTGACATTATCATTTCTCACGATTCGGCTCTTGCTGTTGAACTCGGTGAATCTGACAGACTGGAGAAGGGCTCCTTGAACACTACGGATACAGTTGATGCTAGCCGGGAGAGAGGAGGTCTGTATGTTATCTGCGAGTCCTTAAATATGAACGGACTCATATTCTTTTTGCTTGCCAATGTGTTAACGGGTTGTGTTAACATCTTTTTAAAAACAGAGAATTGCTCAAATCTTGACTCAGTCTTAATCCTTCTTGTCTATATGTTTTTGGTAACATTTACGGTCCTGCAACTATATAAGAAGCGTATTCGCATTGCTTAAGCTTCCAATTGCCAGTATGTTCTTATTACTGTGATAAAACTATGAAATTAAAAACTAATTTAATGTTTATGTACATAATTGTCCTTTAGACTTAATGTTTATCAGTAGGTTTACAGAAGCGGTCGGTTTTATTGAAATAATAGCTCAAGTTCATATATTACTCAACAAATAATAGTAAATATAACGTTTTTTATACCTTAATATAGCCGTTATCAAAATGTTGTTCGTGCCAAAGAAAATGTTTTATCGCTCAAGCGAAATAAGTGATAAGAATAATGGGTTACTGTTTTTTAAAAAAAGCTTAACAAGTTCCTATCGTAATATGTATGTATGTACTTACATACACACATATGCATATTTAGTAGCAGTTCGGCCAGTAAACACACAACACACATACATACATATGTACGCCCAGTTGTAGTTTGATCCGTTTTGACAGCATTAAAAGTATGGATATTTTAAAAAATTTTATGTTACATACAATAAACTTCTTAGAACCACAAAATTAACATCTAGTTCATTTATTTTGAATTTTGAACCTGTCATAAACAGGTTCACGGCTAACAACTGGTTCTCTTTGTGTATTTTCTTTGAGTCGCTCTTTTCGTCAAGTAACAGTGCATAAAAGTTGCATTAAAAATTATTTAATTAATAAATCGAATTCTTTGTTTAATTGTGTGTATAAAATGAGCATCATAAACCCCAATTCCACAGCGCATGCGCAGCCAGAACACCAAATTCGTAAACATCCACAAATTAAATGAACATTTACACACATACATACATATGTACTTGATTGCTATGGCAACAGAATTCATATTGCGGGTGCACAACAATAGCAATTGAAACTGGCGAGAAAAGTAACACATCAAACAACATGTTTGTCTATCTAAGTAAAAAGGTAAGTTAATTTAACATTGAGACGATTTAAACTTTAAAGCGTATGCACTTGTTCACAGATTGCGATTCCAAACAATGTAAAACTGAACTGCATTGCATGGAATAAGGAAGAAGGTTACATCGCAGTTGCTGGAACCGAGGGACTCCTCAAGGTGCTCAAGCTGGATCAAGGTAAGAGTTCTTTATACTCATATTAAGGTTTTGTACTAATTTGAATAATTTAGCTGCCAATAATGGTCAAAACAAAGGTGGACTTGCCGCTGTGTCAAACCTTTCAATGAATCAGACTTTAGATGGCCACAAGGAATCCGTCAAGGTGGTTACATGGAACGATGCACAACATAAGCTGACATCCTCGGACATGGACGGCGTCATAATGGTCTGGATGCTGTACAAAGGCGCCTGGTATGAGGAGATGACCAATGACCGCAAGAAATCAACGGTAGCTGGCATGAGTTGGACCTCAGATGGCACCAAAATCTGCATTGTCTATGAAGATGGAGCAATTATTGTTGGCTCTGTTGATGGCAATCGCATTTTTGGCAAAGAGCTTAAGAATACACATCTTACCGGTGTTCAATGGAGTCCGGACAATCGACTTATACTCTTTGCCTTGGCCAACGGTGAGTGCCACTTATATGACAACCAAGGCAACTTTGCGGTAAGTATTACTAAACTACAAGAATGATAGAGAGCAAATTGCGACATCCTAATGTGTTCCCGTTATAATAAGTCATTGGTTTCATTTGAAGAGCTGCCACCATATAACGTTTCTCTTATAAAAATTTAGGCCATACAAATTATAAACAAAACGAGTAAATTTTATGTTCTTTGGTAACCCTAAAGAAAACACTAAATGAGTGCACAGTGGGCGGTTGCAGCCAAAGACAAGAAAAAAGTGTAAATAATTTGTAATTCAATTAGGACATGAAATGTTTTATTTAGGTATTTGTTGCTTTATTTGAAATATATAACAATAGCTAAGACTCTTATGAGATAATTCATAAACTAAGTGCTATTTAAAAATTATATGCAATTTGAAACCTTGTCCCACTGTCACACGGCTATCACATTTTTTAAATGCTTTTGCTTTTAAATTTTTAGCCAATAGTCTCTATCATTCTTGACTAAACTAAATACAATGTTGAATATAATCGAGAGATTTGTTTACAGATGAAGCTTAACATTAAGTGCATCACACTGGGCTCCAGCTCCTCCTCAAGTCGTGTGCAGCGCATTGCGAGTATCAGCTGGTTTTCCAGCGTTACCTCTGCTGCATTCCGAAACCGGCCTGTGCTGGCCATCTGCTATGAAAACGGCAAGGTGCAGATTATGCGCAACGAGAACGATGATGGTGAGCTAATTATATCTTGACCCATAAAATGGGTAAAAAGGGTATAATGGTTTTGTGCAAAAGTATGTAACAGGCAGAAGGAAGCATCTCCGACCCCATAAATTATATATATTCTTGATCAGCATCAACAGCCGAGTCGTTATAGCCATGTCCGTCCGTCCGTCCGTCTGTCTGTCCGAGCTAGAGACTTCAGATTTTGAATATAAGTTCTCCTATACCATAAACAGAACAAGTTTGTTTGGTTTCCTATATTCACATGTAATCGATTACAAAAAATCTGAAATTTGGAAAATGTAAAAATGGGGGTTGAAACAATGGGTAACGATAGAACTTTTCTGAAAATTTCGTCCAAATCGGTTAAGAAACACCGGAGATATTTTATATTAAAGTTAAGTCAAGAAAAACTTCATTTCAATACACGGGTTCAGGGTATCTTTTAGTCGGGATTTCTGGACTGAAGCCTTCTTACTTGTATTGAGTAGTGACTTTTTACATACTCGCTAATTGCCCATTTCATTCTAGCGCCGGCTATCTTTGACACAGGGATGCGTAATGTGGATGCCAAGTGGAATCACGATGGCAGCGTTTTGGCCATTTGTGGAACGTCTCTGGAGGCAGCGACGGCACAGCGCGACACCAACCAGGTCTGCTTTTACTCGCCACTGGGCAGACTTCAACGCACTCTGAAAGTGCCCGGCAGTGACATAACCTCACTCAGCTGGGAGGGCAAATCTTTGCGCATTGCAATGGCCGTGGACTCGTTTATATACTTTGCGAACATTCGGCCCGAATACATCTGGTGCTACTTTGAGAAGACGGTTGTGTTTCTCAACGGCAGCCAGAGCAGCACGCCCATGAACGTGATTACCTTTTGGAACACGGTGTCAAACCAGAGCTTTCTGAAGGAGGTGGAACCAACCATCTGCCTGGCGGCCAGCAATGAGCATTGCGTTTTGGGCGTGGAGTGCATCAGCAGCAGTATGAAGGAGATTGCGCTAAGTACGCTGGAAGGACGCAGCACAACGGATCAAGACGTCAGAGTCTATCAGCTGCTGCTCTGCAACTCCATTGGCACCACCGTAGACTGTAGGTTAAATTGCATTCTAAGCTTTACTTAGTAAACGAATTGAAATCTGCGTATTATTTGTGTTACAGCCAAGTATACTGACATAAAGCCTCGTTTCGTGGGCATAAACTCCAGCTATGTGGCAATTGCCTCGCATGAGGAGATACTAATCTGGCACTATCATACTCCAAAGGTAAGAGCACTTAAATAATAATACAGTATTTTTATTTACTTTTTTTCATTTTGTAAAAATGTTTAATGATAATAAAGAACACAACTTGCTTAAGATCCGATTTTACAATGTCCGATCTTAACGCTAGAAGCTGTGGAATGTATTTATTAGAGTTCTTCGTATTGTAAAAAATAACAAGATGTCAAACTGCTGGCTGAAATAGAAATATTATCTTGAAAAAAAGACTCATAAAAGTTAAGAAAATGTGCTTAACTTTTCCGTATTTTTAACTTTTGCGCGTCTTAACTTTTGCGAGTCTCTACTGTAGTATGAATGAGTTAATTGTGTTTCTTTTGTTCAGAGCTCTTCGAATCTGCATGGCATCAAGGCACGCAAGGAGAAGCGCTTTCATATTGACGACACACCAACTGGCGTGGAATTGGCCAAGGATTTGCTGCAGGTTGAACAGCGTCCTGTCAAGGATCCAATATGTGCACTTGCTCTCTCGGAGAAACTGCTGCTGGTCGCCCGGGACTCTGGCGTCATCAATGAGTACAGTGTGGGCAATGTGTCATTAAGGAACCGTCATACACAGCACGCCAAAATCCACAAAATTGCCATCAACTGCAATTCCACGTATGTGGATTTCTTTTGCAACAGTTTCCATATTGACGGTTTCATCCTTTTAGACGTGCGGCCATAATTGATCACGTGGGTGTGATGACGCTGCTGGAGCTGGACGACAATCGGGAGACGCAGCTGAACTTTAGTCGTGTGGAACGCAAGGATGTTTGGGCCGTCAGCTGGGCCAAGGACAATCCTCTGCTGCTGGCCCTGATGGAAAAGACGCGCATGTATATTTTTCGAGGCAACGATCCCGAGGAGCCCATATCCTGCTCCGGCTACATATGCACGTTTGAGGATCTGGAAATTACGAGCGTTCTGCTGGACGACATCATCAGCATTGGGGAGCTGCAGAGCACGTCACATCTCATACAGCTGCGTGTGAAGTCGCTGCGCGACACGGACGATCTGCTGGAGCATGTGGGCCTGGAGGATGCCAAGCAGTTTATTGAGGACAATCCGCATCCGCGTCTATGGCGCCTGCTGGCCGAGTCGGCCCTGAAGCAGCTAGAGCTCGAGACGGCGGAGAACGCCTTTGTCCGTTGTGCCAACTATCCGGGCATTAAGCTGATAAAGCGCTTGCGAAATATCAACACACAGATCCTGCAGCGGGCGGAGATTGCTGCCTTCTACGGCGAGTTTGATGAGGCCGAAAAGCTTTATATGGATGCGGACCGCAGGTTGCCAAAGTTCTTATCTAAATCGTAGATGTCAAAGCCCATAGCTCTTCGAGCTCATTTGTTTTTGTAGCAGCTCTTTGGTATAGGCGAGCAGGGGAAATACAAGAACAATTTTGCATATTCTTTTTGTTCACCTGTTCGCTGTTGCTCAGCAGCAAAGTAACGGGGCTTTCATATTTTTGTTGTTGCGCTACGAAATTTCAAGGGATTTTGTTGTTGCTTTACAGACGAGACTGCACTAAAAAAAAGTGTTTATGACAATCGGTTTATCGGTTCACATGCATATAAAATTTTTGTCAGTGATACCTGCTTTACTTCTATTAGTGTATTTTGTGCATTTGTATTAGTGAAGCTCTTCCATAAGCATAGTTTTGACGATCGGCAATCAAGCTTAAATTATTAATGTTTTTACTATTATTATTTGTTTAGAGATCTGGCTATCGATTTGAGGATGACGCTTTGTGACTGGTTCCGCGTTGTGCAGCTTTATCGAATGGGCGGCACTGGCGTCTCGGATCAGCAGATGGAGACCGCCTGGCGTGAGATTGGCCATCATTTTGCCAATCTCAAGTCGTGGGAGAGCGCCAAGGAGTACTATGAAAAGTCGCATTATCTGGAAGGTTTCATGGCATCGCTGTATCATCTGGAACAGTTTGATGAGCTGGAAAAGTGCGTGGACAAGCTGCCGGAGAAGAGTCCACTGCTCACTAAACTGGCCGAAATGCTCGTCTCTGTTGGTAAATTGTCCCCCCCGCCAACAATTGTCTGTCACCCACTCAAGACCGTAATCTTTGCAGGCATGTGCTCCGAGGCGGTGCAGGCGTATTTAAAGTTTGGCGATCAAAAGGCCGCAGTCAATGCGTGCGTCAATCTTCGTCAATGGGGCCAAGCCGTCGACCTGGCCCAAAAGTATCAGATGCCCGAAGTAAACGTCCTGCTCAGCAAGCATGCGGCCCAGCTCTTGAACGAAGGACGTCTGCCGGAATCCATTGAGCTGCAGCGCAAAGCCGGCAACCACTTGGATGCAGCGCGTCTCCTTTGCCAGCTCGCCGAGCAGGAGGTGGAGAAACGTACGCCAATGCTGCGCATCAAAAAGATTTACATCCTTGCCGCCCTGCTGGCCGAGGATCATTTAAAGTCGCTGGCAACGCCTCAACAGAATTATACTATCGATCGCAACACTTTGCTGGACTCCATTGGCCTGGAAGACGCCGCCTGCATTGAGCGCATCTGGCACTGTGCGGAGGCCTATCATTATATGCTTCTCGCCCAACGGCAGCTGCGTTTTGGAATAATGCATAGTGCGGTCATCACCACGCTGCGTCTGCGGGATTACGATGACGTGCTGCCCGTGGAGGATGTGTATGGTTTGTTGGCGTTGGCCAGCTGCGCGGACAGATCGTTTGACACGTGCTCGAGGGCGTTTATGAAGCTGGAGTCACTGGACAGCTTGCCCGGAGAAGACGCAGCAGGAGTATGAGGAGCTGGCGGTTAGCATATTTTCCAAACATGAGCCACAGGATCCAAAAGTAGATACAGTCGCTTGCTATGGCTGCTCCGTCAATGTGCCCGACCAGTGAGTTATTCTACCCCTATGAAATTTATATATATATATATATATTCATAATTTATGTCATTAGTTTACCCTCGTGTATGGAGTGTGGCGCTCGATTTCCAGGATGTGTGTCCTCTGGCAAGCCCTTGACGCAGCCAACCAGCAATATTTGGATATGCTCGACATGTCATCACTGTGCCTCACCCATGGAAATAACACGGCATCGCACATGCCCTCTGTGCCACAGCCTTATTGTCTCAATAAATTAACTCAAATAAACCACATAAAACTTGAGTTTAACATTTCGTTTGATAACAGCGACAACAAGCGACTGTTAAGGGAAGTGCACGTGGCGGCACCTGTCGCAAATCTTGAGAAACTTATGTTCAAGCAACTCTGCTGTCTTCGCGCATTTTCCAACACATAATACGTGGACTCACTGCCAACTTGCTAAAAATCGAGTGTGTAAGAGATGTGTTGAGTTTTGTTTATAACTTTTTGGAATTTGTACATCGCCAATTTACGCTCTCGCGAATCTCTTCAATAAAAATAAGCGCTTGAAATAACATTGTGCGGCCGGCGCCGCTGAAATCCCACAGGGTGCGCGGTACTACAACCCGTCCTCTTCCATTGAAAACTTCAGCTGTCAGCTGTTTTTTTTTTGCCTGCGGCGCGCATATTCGCACAAACACTGCAGTAAAATTGTGTTATAAAAAGTGTTAAGCACAGTGATAAAATTTGTAATTTAGTGTATTGCATAGCCAGCCAGTTAATCTACGTAACAGGTAAGTGTGTTTGTTTCCTAATTATGGTTTTGTCTGTGGCTGGCAAGCGGCTTATTAGCAACAACTAGCTGTGTGCCTAAACTGGCGCCAAAAAGTTGTTAAGTTTTAAAGTGCGCGTATAAAACGAGTGTTAAAAAAAAAAGAGAAACATGCATATCAATGCAAACAAGGACGCGAGCAGAAAATTGCAAGGATTTTTATGTCCGCTGGAGGACAGACGGCAGCTTGTTTACATGGTGATTGTCTGATGCTGCTGCTGCATTGTCAAGGTGAGTGCAATTCAACCACGTGTTTATCTGTAGCTCTTTGCACCCATGATGTATTTAACAAGGTGGTCCCAAATTTGACAGCTCGCTCAAATTTCGGTTCCAGCTAGCACATTCGCTCAGCATAACAGAAATCTATGTCAATAAATGTCGCTTACCCTTCCGCACACAACTGGTACCGAGCTGTCACAAATGGGACCACCTTGTTTAATACATCTTGTTTGCACCCTTTTTACACGCACACAAACATGTTGCAATGAAACGAATAAAGGAAATCATTATCATTTCCCTTTCATTTGAGATCCACTCTCGCTAACAGATGCTCTCTCTTCTCTCATTTTGGTATTTTTATAAACAACATTTCTTTTGCTCACTGAGTCATTTTGTAGTCATTTTCCTCTGTGTCAATTTTACAATCATTTTCCGAGTGGGGAGAGTTCAAAGAGAAGAGAGCAATTGCACTGGCATAAGTATTGCCCGCAATTATTTTGGTTTCCCCGTTTGGATTTAGTTCTACGTTAGTTGTGTTCTCGTGCGCGTCGCGCTCTTGCTATTTTCCGTAACGTTCTGCGCCGTAGTCTCTGCCAAATAAACATTTCCCAATACGAATTTTAAGTTTTTCTGCAACCGATTAAGAAAAACGTGTGTGAAAAGTGTTTGCCACAATCGAAATACATAAATATCTAAAACCGCGTATACGTTGAGTTAGCCGGCGGCTTCTTTGGATAACAAAACGCTAATTGGATTGTCAACAACATAGAGACGACTCCGCATAACTTCGCTTCCTCCTCCGCGTGGCATAGTAATCAATAGTTTCTTTTGTTTTGTTTTGTTTTCGCACGTTTGTAATGTACTTAACACTGCTATGTGTCGTGCATTAGGAACCCCCCGTCACTGTGACAACGTGAACGGTGAACAGTGACAGCAGCAACCACAACAAACGGCATATTTCTAACATAGATTTCACTTACTTTCGGATACATTGGGAGCAGCCACATTTGAATGTCTATACAGTACGCGCCATAAGTGTGAGTATCTGTATCTTCTACTGACAGTGCTGCCAACTCTTGGGGTCATAAAAAAGCTAAACTAGCCTTTGAAAAAAGCTAGAAATAGCCAGAACATTTTTGTGGGTAGCTAAAAAAAATAATGTGCAAAATAACTAAAGAAGACTTATGCTTGGCTGTCTTGGCATTTGCGTGCAAATCCGAAAGTTTTGCATAAATGCTAGATTTGCCATATTTGCATAAGCATTTCCCATTACTTACACCTTTACACTTACACTTATAAATTGTGAAATACTCATATCAATTGATTTCATAGTTAAAAACGATCAAATTTAATGCTCTTTTGGCTTTTTGATGTTTTTTGCCATTCATATAGAAAAAATACTCAAAGTATTTAAGTGTTGCAACGCATTTGCCAATTGCAAACCGCTAGATCTAGCTGGGAAATGGCTAAATTGGCAGCACAGTGTACTGCCAAGTTTTACCTTTCGACCATTTTAGGCTGTGAATTTTTGTTTATATCCGATACAGATTTGTATCTTTACAACAGCTAAAACAAATGAATCAGTTGAAGCTGTTTCTACTCATACATATATATATATACATATGTGCTTTTATATATGTATGTATTCCCAAATCTTTCTGGAAGCCGCATTTGTTTTCCCATATTTTCAACTAGTCAGTTTTTTGTTTTTCTTAGACGTTTCCCATTCAGTTTGCAGCTGTCTAAATTTGGATCCGTGTGTCGGCAATTAAGACCCGCAGAGATGTGTGTTAGAAAGTCGAACTAGAATATGCCTCTGAAGTGAACTTATATGCCTAATTTCCATAAAAAACTGTACTAAATAATGTTTTTAAATAATTTTTGTTCAGCTCTTTTAATGTGTACTTTTTTTTTAAGAGCTTATTGATTTCCATAAGTATTCTGTGATGCCTTCCAAGGCATTCCTTGCCTTGGTCTCGTAAAATGTATCTTTTGAGCACAAATGTCAAATATTGCTTTTTAAGGGTCAGCAGCTAAACATTTCTTTGCGACAGTTTTATGCGTTTTATTTGCCAACATTTTCTTGCTGCTTTGCTGCAGGCCAAAAGCCGCCCTTTTACGCTTTTGTTTGTTGTTGCTCGGGCCATTTCTCTTGGCCAACTTGTCATGCTTTCAAAATTCTACAGTGTAGACGTCATAAATTCACTCACAGCTGCGTTCTGGCCGTTGCCAAAATCCTGATGTTTGTTTTGCAGCCATACAAGTTTATATAAAGGGTATCTAACAAATAGCAACGACACATCTTCAAATGTCTATTAGGGTATTTGGGGGATGAGTATTCTTTCATTTTGTTTTTGATTTATTTTAGAGCTGATTTGTATTTGCCAAAATAAAAACATTAGCGCCGTTCGCTTAGTCTAGCCTTCATAGCTATCTAACACAATCCATTTGAACCGAAACCCAATTGACGTCAAATTGTTCATGCAGCTCAGGGCATCAGTGTCTGTCCAAATCTATATACATACATACATATATTTATACAGTAGCTATATACGTTTTTGGTATTTACGTATTATTAGCAGATAAGGAAATTAAATGTGCTCGTCATTTGTATGCAGCTCAGCAATTGGCATCAATACCGAAGCATTTGCAAAAGCGCAGCTAAAATATCAATTGAGTTTTCCATTTTTGTGTTAAACGAAAAGCTGTTTTTGGCTTTATTTTAGACCAAAATAAGCTAAAAAAAAAAAAAAAATGGGGAAAAAAGCGAAAAAAAGCTGATCATTTAATCATCAATTTCATTAAAATCAATTGATTCTTACTTAATTTAAGAATTTAAAGCAGTGATGTCAACTTTAGATGACGATGAAAAGATGTTTTTGGCTTTAAATGAGAACAAAAAGAGAGCAAATAATTGAAAAAAAGCGTAAGAAAAGCTGATTGTTTTTTAAAATAATTAATTTATTGTTTTCTTAAAATATAACATCAATTTTTTTGAGTTCAATGAATTCTTCATTCATTTGGGTTTAGGAACCCATTGTGCCAATTTTGTATGAAGCTTTTTGTGACTTTAAAAATTGGCCCTATTAAATGAATAAGAGATAGCAACAAAAACGTAAACATCGCCAAATAATAGAAACGATGAATAAAGAAGCAGTGGACAAAATGCGTATAAATTTGGTATAAAAAATAAAAATCTTTCAACAAAAAAAAGCCAGATTTCTCGTTTCCCGCAATTTGCTATTTTTCAAGCGATTCGGTTTGCAAAAAAGCCGGATTTGACTGGAAAAAAGCTGATTTGACATCAGTGTAAACGACATACTGAAGTGTTTTTTGCCATATTTTTTTTTTGATACTTATATTTTTTGGGTTGTTGCACAAACGACACGCGCGCTTCCGTCACCAAAGTACATATTTTCGAAGAAAATCTCGGAAATAATATTGAAATATTTTCGAATGTTCCCACAAAAATAAAGTACGACGACATGAGGCGGCATGTGTCAAAATCAAGTGACATATTGTTTCGGTCTGGACTGTCTTTTGAATAGTATCAGGGTCGACTTACGCGTTCTATGGACAGTTTTGCGTTGTTGGCTTTTCTCGTGTAATTATAGCTCGTTATGTTTGAAAAATGAATGTGAATGGGGAAAGCGAAAAGCCTAAAATCCCTACTACCATTTTTTTTTTTGGCAATGCAACATATCATTATTTATTTAACAATAATTTAAAAATATAAGTTCCTGCTTTTCTCTAAAAAGCTTAAGATATTTCTTTTGCAAATAACGTCACACAAAAAATTTCTGTTTTAAATACCAAACAAATGCCCAGCTAGACTAAAAAAAAAAAAAAAAAAAGCGTTTGATAAATTTAAAATACAAAAACATTAACAATTTATTGTATTTTAAAAATACACCCGTTACCTTGGGATAGTTTTGCAAAATAAAATGTTTTAAGAAATTTCCACAGTCGACCGTGAAACCAACCTTACCTAATGTGTATTTACTTATGTTTGTATTGATCTATATATTTGTATTTGTTGTGTGTCTGTATTCCGTCTGTTATTCGCTTGTTGTGGATACGTTGAACTGGGTCAATAAAAAAGGGGCATGTGCGTTAAGTTTACTTGGCAGCCACACATTCAGGTCAATAAAAGATAGGCCGCTGGCATGACAACCACCCCGTGGCTCCCCCTCCCGCTCCCTCTTTCTTTCCAACAATAAACAATCCAATTAAAACAATTGTCCAGGGACAAACTGTGACGACTAGGAATCCACCCGCAGTGCATTCAATACCTTTCGCGAACGAATGAACAAAAAATAACTATTCACTGAAGTGAACGAACTGAATAAGTTCATCTTCATCGTTCTTTTCTGTTCAATTGCTCACTTAAGAATCTAAAGTTTAGATCATTAGTTCGTTCTAACGAACGATGAACAAAAATGATCAGATTAGGGAACAAAATCGAACGAACAAAAAGAACGACCTAGTTCACTAATTCAAAAAAGAACGAACGGACTTGTTCAGCAAATTGGAACGATGTTTACCCAACACTATTTCGCATTGCGTGCGCCTTAATTCCTTAGCATTGAGATACTTCGCTTTGATAAAAACTTTAGCTTAGTTGGGGTCTGTGTTATCTAATGGCAAACGGCTTTTAATGTGGTGGCAAGAGTGAAAGTCAATTTGCGATCGATGTACAATTTTGTTCATTAATCTCTTCTCCATTTCACATTATTATTTGTTGATTATTTTGCTTATTGTTCGGATATCTCTCAACTTATGTGGTTTTTGTTGCAATCGGCGATCAGTTCGATTGGCGGTTAAATTCAAATGAAATCAAATGAAAATGAAAATTGCATTTGATTGGTATCTATGCAGTATTATTGAGATCTTCTTAAAAACAAACAAAGTTTTCTCTTCTTATGTGTTGTAACTGTTAAGTAATGTAGTCAAAGATGAACAGAACAGAATAATTAAGATTGATGAGTTCGAGTTCGGATGGTCTCAGCTTGCCTAATTGATTTATATTTACAAGTTGAAGTTTCAGCTGATTATTTTGAACTACATTTTTTATTCGAAATCAATTTGTCAGCTCACTTAAAATTGTATTGGACACAGTTAGCAATCCCTAAAAATAATTTTGTGTGCTACTTTTAAGAATGTCTTTTTAGAATCAAATAGTGTTTTCTCTGCTTATCTTTTTTAATAGAGCCGCCACTCTGACATTCAGTTTGGGGCAACATGAGCAATCTGTCTGTCTGAGTTCAACATGCCACATGCCTCTCTTTTGATGTAATTGCAGCTTAGGATTGTCTGTAACCCAATTCGAGCTTGGCATTTTATTCAAGTTCACATGCAAAAGCAATTTTTGTTTTAAGCCTCAGTTAGTTACAATTTGCAATTATTGTTGCTGTTTTCGTTTTCATGCCAAAATGCGTGGGTTGTGCTGCAGTGGAAAATTGTTTCGCGCCTTTTGTGATTTACATTAACATTTCGCGTCTCAAGAGCCTGGGTCTTGGGGCACAGACCGACGTTGTTCTCAAGGCATATCATATCATTTTGGTGCAGCAGGAGGCAAACATGGTTATTACACAATTTGCATATAAGTTGGCAATTAATGTGCAACAACAACTGCAAACAATAACAATTACAATAACAATAACATGACACACCTTACGAAGTATGTTTGTATGCATATGTCGAGAAGTTGTCGCTGTCAAGGATTGGCCGCACCTGGGACGTTTGTCTTTCACTAAGATTTACTTAGTTGGCATTACGATAGTAGTTAACTTTGATATGTGTGTGGAGACTATTCCATACTATATACAAACTACCTTCAAGTGGCAACAAAACGCACAAGCAAATAAACATGCATAAATGCCCGTATAAAAACATTTCTAAATCCCACAACAACAATTCGAAACGTGCCTCTTGTGGCTGCTTTTTTTTTCCTATTTCTTTCATGCTTGGTTTTCTATGCCTGTGACAAAGTTGACGCGTGAGCATTTTACAAATTAACCGAGTACCAGAAAATAACAACAACAACAAAAAAAAAGTCGAAACGCGCCTAGTTGAACCTACGCGGTAAATTTCATAAATGTATACTTGAGGTAGAAACTATAAAAAAATAAATACCAAAAAAAAAAAAAAAAAAAAAAAAAACTTAAGAGGCGCAAAATTTCGAAATAAATATTCAGGCGTACTTTTCCAATTATCTGTCGCTATCTTTTTTTATCGGCGCATTCTTCGACTTATTTCAAAACCTGACTGCAGCAAACCATTCAACACTACTCGACTTTCAAATACTCTACACACAATCGATGATGAGAAAAGTTATGGAATTTACATCTCAAGTCTGAATTCAAAATATGGTGATCGTTTTTGAGCGATGCATAAAAAGTTGGATTCCTATGTAGTGAATCTGAATCATATTCAATTTCGCTCAGTTTGAATCGACATCTCCCAGTTGATAAATTATTTTCGTTAACAGAGGACCTTAACAGCACTGTTAGCAAAAAATACCTAATTTCTTATCGATATCTGGTTATGAACAGTACCAAATTGAGTATAACAGAAAATCAAACAACAGTCAGCGGCTTTTTAATCGGATTTCTGTTTAAATTATATGCAGTTTCAGTTGGATTGATAGTGGACAGACCTGCATTACCGACTTCGATGTTATGATAAATGAAGCATAGTGGAATCGGGGTATAAGACAAAACATTCCACTTAAAGCATAAGATGTAATCCGATTTATGAGAGCACATGTATTAAAACGTAACTTTGTTGAGATTTCTTGACGTGGCTTAGATTGCATCTGGCTAAGCGGAGAAGTGGTAGAAAAGCGAGTAAGGTACATTTGACGTCTACTGTAAGCTGTATTTAAGAGCTGGGCGATGCATAGTGTAGAAATGGCCATTGGGGCTGATATTAAATGCCTGATTAAGTCTATGGGGAGTTGCACGTTTTTACTTGTGATTTATGCCGACTGGAACGCAGGCCTCATAAATGAATTGTTGTATGTGGGTGCAGCCCCAAGAATTTTGTTAATGGTCAGTTCGACGCTGTTACGTGACTGACCAGAAACTGCAGCAATAAGCTAGTAAAAAGCAAGCACAGATATTTGGAAAGTTGCGAAAGCCCAAGACGAAAAACGAAAGTGGCAAGTGTCTGTATGTCTCTCTGTTTATTTGTCTGTCTGTCTGTCCCAATCCCAGCTCGTTGGCTCCTGCTGCTGCATTGCATCATCTTTACATCTTTACATCTCTCATCATGTTCAGTGCTCATATTTTGCTGCCTGCCCAGTCAACTGGCTGTAAATGCCAAAAATAATTGTTTAACTGCCCAGAAAAATGAAGAAATAAAAGACCCTTCTCTGTATGTGTGTGTGCCACGCCACAATACACCACGTCCATTGAACTCCAGCTCGAACTCAACTCAAAGAGAGATCATTGAGTTCGCAAAACAAATAACTTCACAGCAATACCAATGTTGGAACTTGCATGACGAACTAACTGCCGCAGATGGATCGATTGACTGCAGTGCTGCCAACTCTAAACTAGCCTTTGAAAAAAGCTAGAAATAGCCAAAACATTTTTGTGGGTAGCTAAAAAAAAGCCTGTGCAACATGACTGAAAAACACTTAGGCATTAATGCTAGATTTTCCATATTTGCATAAGCATTTTCCATCACTTACACCTCTACACTTACACTTATAAATTGTGAAATAGCTCGTTAGTGAGTGGTATAAAACTAGTATCAAATCATTTGGCTTATTGATGTTTTTTGCCATTCAAATGGAAAAAAACTACTACAAAGTATTTAAAATAGCTATAATTCCCGCTATCCGTTATTTAACAATTTATCCCGCATTTGCCAATTGCAACCCGCTAGATCTAGCGGGGAAATAGCTAAATTGGCAGCACTGATTGCCTGCCAGAGACAATCCCATCCCATTCCATTCCAACTCATGCATACAACTCAAACAGGTGTCGAACATCTTCATTTCGAAGGGGGCGGGGTGGGCGTTGGGAGCCAATGAGTTATCAGCTTGGTCTGGCGCAAAAATATTTGAAACTTAGTTGTTTTGCATTTTATTACAGTTTTAGTGCTAACTTAATGATGCAGTTTTGATTGAAAGAATTCAATAACTTTCATCTCATCAGCTTCAAATTGAGTCTCATTAAGCTTTATTAGGCTAAGAGCTGTAAATCATTAGCAGTAGAAAATCGAAAACAAAAGGAAACCTCAATGGAAAAACTTGATTTGTAGCAAATAGAGCGGTGGCGGGGGGGGGGGGACATAAAATGTCAACGGAAATTGCTTAATCATGTCTATGCGCATTTTCGCTCATATCCATGTGTGCCTTGTGAAAATCGCTTTTCCTTTTACTGTCCCATGACTAATAAAATGCCTTTTTCTTTTCATCTATCTATTTGCAGGTAAGTTTCTTGTGACCAGGGGGGAATCAATGCTATGAGTAACAAAAACGGAAATCGTTGCGTAAGTCAATAAAAAAATCAGTTGCGTATTTGCTTAGGACTCTTTCAGCCAGTTCCTGTCGGGATTAATCGTGATGTTTTCTACCTGCAAATCCATTAGCTCGGCTTCCTTAAGAGCGACTACTATTAGAGCATAATTAGTTTCCCCCCCCTCTCGCTCGCCAGTCGTAAATTATCGCATTCATTGTAGAGGCGGCTGTGTTGATTGCGAATATGAAATGGCCAAAGCACTCGCGTTTGAATCCGTGAGATACTCGCCTACCTGCCTGACCCTCTGTCGCGCCCAATGATCTTTAACCTGTCTGCTGCCTGATTATATGATTTTCGATTGCAGTACAACATAGGCATCGTTATCGTATTTTAACGTTTAGTTTTGCTATCTTACTAGCAAATACAAATGCAGAAAATACACTAGTACAACTAAAGCAGGTATCACTGAAAAAATGTTAAATGCATTTGAATGACAAGAAAAACTAATAATAATGACCTTCACTCATGTAGTTTTGTGCGTAAACCGATTGTCACAAACACTTTTTTTTTTAGTGCAGTCTCGATTGTAAAGCAACAACAAAATTCCTTGAAATTTCGAAGCGCAACAACAAAAATAGGAAATCACCGTTACTTTGCTGCTGAGCATAGGCAGCGAAGAGACGAACAAAAAAGAATACGCAAAATTGTTCTTGTATTTCGTATTCCTTATGGGAAGAGCAGTTCATGTAAACGTAAACTGCTCGCCTATACCACAGAGCTGCTACAAAAACCAATGAGCTCGATTAAAAGTATAGAGTTGCTACTGTTTATAACTGTTCTGATATTGAACCTGCGAATTAAAAGATGGTCAACTATTAAGTTGCTACAAATGCATACTCCTTTAAATTAATTAGATCTTAATTAAGGCTCACAAAAATGCATCAAGATTTCTTGACCTAAGAATGTTCTTATCAAAAATTATAAATTGGCTTAAGAGTTAGATGCCTCGCCTTGCCACTAATTGGGTAGAGGGTATAAAATCCGAATCTCAGTTAATTTGTGGCCGCCCTTTTTGTCGGAATACTACGGATACAAAACATAGTAAAGACAGGCAATTTATAACACAAATTAAATGCATGAAAATTATGATGAATGTGAAGTAAAATTTATGCTGATGACGCCGCTGTTATTGCTTCAGCAGATCCAACTCCTTGGATGCGCCAATCAAGCCTCAGACGACAACAAAAGTGCGGGAACGTGGAACGTGGAACGTGTCTGTTGTGTCTGGGTTTGTTGCTCGTTTAACTCTCATGGGCGTCTCTCAGAGCTTAGGTATTCCATTGAGTGTGGCAGCTGAGGCAGAGGCAGGCAACATGGCGACCACTTCACGTTTTGCCAACTTGTTGCACTTGGGCTGTGATTGTGACTCCTTCCTTTGACTGCCTGCCTCTAGCCGAAAGTTGTTGCGTATTAAAATGGAAATTGCAAGTTTTTCGCTTGACGTTCGGTTCGTTGTTGGCTTGTTGCCTTGTCGGCGCTTTTGTTTCACTTTCGTTTGTGAGCTGCTTGATTGCAGGTTTTTATAACCGCATTTATCACGCTGCCACACATTCGAGCCATACTAAGATGCTGCCACACAAACACAAACAGCAACAACAGCGAATGCAAGTTTCATTTTCACTTAATTGCTCTTGTTGTTGGGTGTGAGAGGCGCCCGCTTTTCAAGTCCATCAGTCCCCAGATGGCAAAGGAACAAAGAGAGACAGGCCATGTCCAGTTCCAGTCACTTCACCCCGAATAGCTTTCAGTCATCGGTCACTTGGTGAAACAATAATAAGCTGTTCTATTCCGCATTCCTGCCCTCTTTGGACGTACATTAGTTTTTGTCAGTATGCATTGCAGCTTGAAAAATGCTTGCTTATGATTTGTTTTTTGTAATATTGTACATGCAAATACACACCGAATTGTTATATTTTCTTTTAAGTTTGTGTTTGTTTTTTTTTATTTTTAATATTTTAAAGTGAAACATATTCAATATATTTTTTTTTATCTCCTTTTCTTACTGCCGTTCGTCATATTTTGCGATTTGTGTCAGGTTATGAAATGTTTTACAAGTTTTTGAAAAAAAATAATTTCCTGTTTCTCTTTATTTTTATTGTGGTTACGCACTTTAAGTAAGGCAGGTCTGTTGGTCTCTTGGCCAGTATTAATTATTATGCCCGCAAGCCAACGAACCTGTTGCAATGCGTTCCACTGGCGAAAAAAGCATATTTGTTTGTCAGTTTGTGGTCAGTTTCGATTATTGGAATTTGTAAATGTATAGCAAAATATTATTTTACTTATTCTCACTACGCCATTTGTACAATCATTTAATAGCCATTAAGCCAATCCACCCCATAATACGAATTAATTTAATTCCTAGTTGGAATCAACCCCGAAAATACAAAAGAAATATTGTTCACACATTTCAAGCTCAACGCAACTAAATTGAATGCGGCTTCTTCTAGTCGAACATTATATACAGAAACATTTCCATGCCTTTCAGTCGGTTGGACAACAACAACAGCCCGTTCCAACATCATGATGATGTTGTGTGTGGTATTTGTTGCTTACCATCCACAAGACACGTTCCGGCAGCAGCAGTGTTGTTTTGCGTTTAACAGTGCCATTGCGAGTATAACATGTACAATTTGTATGTTATTGGGTCTGCAACTGAACTTTTGGATCTGTAACGTTCAGTTCGCGCTCAACACTCACAGCGGATACACCAGAGACGCGTTGCGACGCGAAATAATCAAAATAAACCGATTTTAAACATAATAATGCACTAAACTTGTAACCAAACGAACTGTAAATAATATCGATAATATACAATTTTATACAACTACAATTTTAAAAGTGAAAAATACAAAATGGATACTCTTAAAACATAATAAGAAACAAATCCAATATTGCTCAAGTTCCAATACATTGAGCTCATGTTCGCGTTTGAAAATTGTTTGATCGATTTAATTGAATAACTTGTAAAGGCATTTCGAACAATAACATTGCCATAGTGAAGACAGCGACAATCAATAGCCGAGTGACGCAGGTTGCAACAGGAAAAAAAACCACAGTTCAAAAACAAATGTTGTCCAAGAATAAAATATGACCCAGAGAATAACACAAATATAATGAACGATTTTATTTTTTTTTACGCTGTTGACTATTTACCTTTATATAGCCAGACTATATAGAACTGTATAATAAGACGCAGTCGACCCAAAACCTCACCGAAAACTGTTTTATTTACTCCGCGCTGGAAATCACTTCGTTTTTGTATCGAAGTTGATTATTTGCCAAGCCACAAACTGTTTTGCATTGTATTGTGTTCAATTTATTTTCATTAAGTGAGAAAGTAACAAATTTTCTTTTAATTGAAACAATTGCTCTAAACTCGAAAGCAAATAGACTGACATCGTAAAAAACGCAAGCTGCATTCCAAGTAGAGCAAAGCAATAACAACAAGAACAACCGCAGAAGCATATAAAAAGATACAAAGATACTCAGATACCTGACGCCGTCGTAAATGCAGTTTAAGGCACCGCTGCATAATTATATTCATCTCTTTTTTTGTGTGCACTTTTTCTGTGTAAATCGCTCGGAGCAGCAGCAACAACAACAACAATAATAACAAAGGCATTAGAATGTATCTCATACAGGTGAGAGAACCTACTACGAAAATGATTACAGATTGTATGTACAGTCGTGTCTGGATATAGTGAACTAATGTGTGCAAGGCCTGTTCACTATATATTTAATTATTTTATTTTTATTTATTTATTTTTGCTCAAAATACACATTTGTGTATGGAAATGCTAGATATAAAATCAATTATATAATAAATAGGAACTTCCTGGAAGACATAATAGTGCTATCAAATTTTTTTTGCATTCAAAAGAAAAATAAGAACAATTTTTGGGAATACCCGAGAATGAATACATGTTTTCCCGTTATAATACGTCATTAGTTTCATTCGATTTACTTATGTAAATGTAGGCCAAATTTATTGGTTGCTATAGTTGAAATAAATAACAATAGCTATGACTTTTATGAGATAATTCATGAATTATGTTCACTATTTCGAGGTGTTCACTATTTAGGGTGTTCACTTTATCCAGACACGACAGTGCTTTGTAGCTACAAAACAACTAGTACTTAAGCACAGTAGATCACATGCTTCAGAAAGCAACAACATAAGCAGTGTCATTATAAATAAACTCTATTAAAGCGACTTTTAAATGTATTTATCATAACTGAAATACTAGAGTTTTGTTCTTTCATTCATGATGTACTTTAATAAGTGTAACTGATACGTAGAAAAAACGTTCTTTCTTACCGTATTCTCTTGTACATTTGTTATTTGTTGCTATTAATCTTTCAGGTGTTTTTTTTCTTGTTAATTGTACGTTGACTGTGATATTGTAGTATATGTTAGTGTTGCGTGCTGCAATTCCATACTCTCATACTCATAAGTAACTTGTTTAATTTGTAGCTAATTTATCTTTCCACTTGGCTGAGGGTGTGAGTTGTTGATTTTGGGTTCCGTTGATATATGAGGGCCTACTGCATCAGTTAACTAAATTGTGATGCTAGTGAACTTTGAACTTGATTTTTTTTGTCGATTATTAAAGCTCTAAGCAGTCTGAGATTTTTATAACAAGTTTTCTCAGTTTCCATTCGTTATACATTTTTTTTGAGGAAATTTCAAACATGTCACAGCAAGAAGCTGCCAATTGCGGGCCTCAAGCCAAGGCCAAGGAGGAGAATTTGACAAAAGTGATCCACGCAATGACGATGTTAGTCAATGCAGGTCTCACTGTAGATGCCACTAGGATCAGCATTGATCTGTTGCACGCCGGCATGAATCCGCAGAGCCTCGCAGAGAAGATCAAAAAATGCAAGATTGAAGCTAATCATCAGCAGAGATCGAAACAGTAAATGTTGTTTCCAATTTAATTTGCGGATGTTCATTTATTAAACAATTATTAGTATAACTTGAATTAAGTTTGCAAGCTGCGAATTTATTGTTGTTTGATTTTATGAGTCATTCGGCTTGTCCTTGTGATGCCTATTGACAATGTTTATAATGCCAGTCACGATGATAACAAGCTGCAGCAGTTTAGCCTGGAAAAAGGTCTACAGATTTGATGGTTAAACAACATGATGCAAAGAACACAAGGTGGTGCAAAGAAGTGCGCGATCAGCTGTTGCTCCTCAGTACTGTGGTCATTTTATACGCTTTTCGTGCTAACATTAGATTAGCTAATAACAAAAAAAATACAGAAAACCATAAACTATACTTATTCAACTGTGCTTTATAATCGATTTGCACAGACAACTTCAAAATGTAATTTCGGAAAACATGCACCGTACCCATAGTGCGAGACTCAAAAACGTAAACAAAGCAAACTGTGACGTCACAGCGACACATAACGGACCTGCGCATTGCGCCACCTTTAAATCTTTGCATCATGGTTAAACAATGAGAAACAAGTATAGTATCTATTGGTACTTGCCTGTCGAATGTAGGTTTGCAGCGGCACAAACGCTCTGTGCGAGTGATAATCAAAGCCCCGATATAGCCAATAGCCCGGCCAAGCGCCCAAGCTGGCCAGCAAGAAGGGCGATGCGGCATTCACGACATGCTCAAACTCTGGCGTCTGCACCACCTGTTGAATGTTCTTGCCCAAGTTGGGAGAACGCTTAACGGCATTTTGATCGTCCTGTTGGGGCGTCGTCCTGCTGGAGAAACGCGCCTCTGCCCAACGCTGCATGCGTTCAAGGAAGCCCATATTTTTTTTTAGAATTTGTTGTGTTAATTTCGATAGAAAAAATAGTTCTTTAGTGTGAAACAGCCTGCTATTTGTTGTTGGAGTTGTTGTATGACACTTCATGCACGTCGAGGTGCTGCGACGAGGCACGTGCCGATGTTGCCATTAGCAGACCAAAGCCCAATATGGCTACCTGCATTAGCTTGGCATGTTGAAAGGTCTGGCCAAGATAGAAATCCGTTAAATGATTCAGCAATTCCTATCACCCGATTTACACGTTGAACTTTTTTCATGAAGCTTTTTTTTGTCATTCTGTTTTATAAGTTCGTATCGATAACTTTATTATTCACATGAATTCATGTAGCATTGCTTGCAGTAGTGATGTTGATATTTATAAAAATATCGATATTGATAATATCGCGATATTGTAAAGGACGATATTGATATTATCAATATCGTTTCAAATCGCCATATCGAAATATCGTTCCCAAACAAAACGGGTAATATGCAAACATTTAGATATTTTTTTAAACCATTGATAAAATGAATACACACGTATATTCTTAAAATGTCGACGTGATATATCGACTTTAAATATCGAGTATGATAATATCGCTCTACGAAAATATCGCCCCATTATATCGTGTCGTATTTCTTCAAATATCGCCTACAAACGAATGTTACATTCAAAAATTGAATGGAAAAAGTTCCTCGTATCGTGTAAATCGGGTGTATGAAGTTTTTGTTGCATTGCACTTACCCTGTTTATGTAGAGGCCGAGTCGTTCGTTGCGACGCTTCGTTTGCCAGTGGACGCTACGCCACAGCCAATAGCTGGGCCAGCTGATAAAACTGAGTCCCAGGAACGGCAACATGTCCTGGAACTTGGGTGCGAAACCCTGCGGAGCATTGTGATTGATAAAGTCGATAAATTCCATTTGGTAGTTGATTTTCGCGTTGTCCTTTTTCACATAACTCGGCTTGGATGATTCCACTGGAAGTAATGTTGGCCTGTCCTGTTGCTCCTGTTGTTCCTGTTGCTCCTGTTGTTCTTGTTGTTCCTGTAGCTGCTGCAGCTGCTGCAGCTCCTGCTGCTGCTGCATAAGATCCACAACATCCATTGTGTTGGGCTCTTCGCCATTGTCCTCTGCTACTGTGGGCTTGTTGATATTAAAAATGCCTCCAACAATCTTGCGCAGCGTTTCCATGTTACTATTCAATTTATATTACTTTATTTCAAAAACTCTTTAACCTAAAAAACACACATATATTTAAATGATTTTAAATTCAAATGATGCTTAAACCTAAGTTCTATTCGATCTTTTCTGCTGCTGCTGCACTTTACAAAAGAACTTTCAAAACGCATTCAAAGTTCAAAGACTCGTGAACGTGTCGCATTAATTTTTCAGTGAACATAAATTATAAGGTATTATCTTGTGTATACAATACGAGCTGGACTGGGAGCTGGCTGGGATCCGTCCCTCCCCTCCCTTCAACTCATTTCTCTACTACCCGATGCGGGCTTCCAAATGGCTTTTGTTTGAGCGCCCCCAGCTTTTTGGGGTTTCTTAGCTACTGTGGCAATAACAAGGGGCTAATATGTTGTTACCAAAAAAGTTGGTAGTGGCCACTATACGACTTGGTCTTGGCGTGGTGCCACAAAGTGGGTCAGTTGCATGCACCTCCATACAATTACTGAAAAGCGCATACCACAACTGCCGCAAAAGTCGAAGCCAAAGTCGACTGCTCTCTGCTGGTTCATTGTTTGTTTGGTGCTTGGCTAACGGCTTGGCTTAGCTAACTTGGCTTACATTGGCTTGGCAGGCCAGCAGCAGGTGTCTTTGTAAGCTAAGGTTTTGGTGCCGGTATCGAAAATGTGGCTTACCTTCATCTATGGAGCCGCAACGGGGGCAGGAAGCTGCCGCTATCTTTGCTGCCTTTGTCTAAACTAGTTTTTCTTCTTCTTACTTTTTGTTCGTTTCGTTAGATTCTTGATGATCAATGCATTTAATCAAGCTGACAAACAAAATAGTAACAATGGAGAAGAATGCCAAAAACAATTTAACGGTTGTAGTTTTGTGAATTTTCACAATGCACACATAATTGAGTGAAAATGTGTAGAGTTTATTAGGGACTTTGAATTTCCATCAATAGAACTAATTAAATAAGAACTTCTCCTATTTGTTTCAATTCGTATTGAACATTTTATATTCTCATAGTCAGATTCAAAGTTATGTCAATTGTTTTGATTGTTTGCCTACGCAATAAACTCTTTTAACGTTGTTTGGGCCCTTTAACGGTTAGGCCATTCCAATTGACCCAATTTCAACTGTGAGTTGGCAAAATTTGAAAGTCTTGGGAGTTTGCTGTCAAAATATAATTTGATCATAAATCAAATCAATACGATAGCAATTTCTTTTGCCTCTTTGGCAAACGCCAACGCAACAGTTTGACAACAGTTTGTGGGCCATCTGCAATTAGATGTGGGCCGTTAAACAAATTCGATTTGTGCTCGATGAAAATTTCAATATTTACGGTTTGTTATGACAGTTTTGGTAACTGCAAAAACTTATTGGGCAGCTATAAATTAATTGCTTATTGCTGGTGCCAATTGTTCCCAGAGATCTTAGTTTGTTGAGGTAACACTTCAGGTGTCAAGTACTTGAATCTGACTGAAAAACAAAATTCGTTGAAACAATTGCTCAATTTTCCACCCGCAAGCGTGACTCATAGAATGCAAAAGTAAATTTCGTTAGAATAATTATAATAATTTGCTGTTTTCTTATCACACGTTCTTTGACTTTGGCTACCGACCATTCCTTGATACTAAAAACCGGCCAATCCTTTGCTTTTTGTTTTCGTTATTGTCTGCTACATTTGAAACCACATCGTCTTTTTCTTCACACACACAACTGAATGCCACATTATTTGAGCTGGTGGAATGCTAATCTCAGCTAACAATCTCGCCCGCATACCGAACCGGAGAATATTGCTCAATTTTTAGACAATAACATTGCTCAGATTTCGGCGATGCGACAGCAAAAAAAAACAATACGAAGATGCCACACGAAACTATAAACGAAACAAAAACAACAACAAGCAAGACTGTGACACATTGACAAATGATCTTTGGCCAGAACGCTAGCGATAAGGTCCAGCGAGTAGAGGCATAAATTCTAAATATTTTCAGATTTAAGACTAAGTTTGCAATTGTCATTGAGCGTTGATCTTATCCGTTATAGACTGGGTCAACAACTTCCCATATGAAATATGAGAAGAGTCGTCAAACATGATATTAATTTGCTCCACATTTACACTCGAGCGATCCTCAACTTGATTAAAGTCGACTCGTTCGATCTTTTGCATTTCACTGATCTCAGGTTTTGTCTGTGGTTTGGGTTTGGGCTTAGGTTTGGATTGGGTTGGGTTCGGTTCGGTTCGTATCAGATCACTGTTCGGTTTGCACATCAAATCAATATTTATAACGTACTTACCAAGTAACGAGTCATTGCAACACGATACACACAGCTGACCGATCCCAAGTAATTAGGAAAGGTATTTGTGTGTTTGTATGGGTGAGGCACCGAATTCCTGGGCTTGGCCTCCACACAGAATGTATCATTTTAATAACCTTTAAGTCCTTTATGTGAATCACGCAAAGAATTAAATGCCTTTGAGCTCTTGAGCGTGTTTTATGGGCTGACAACAAAAGCAAATAATACAATTGGCTACCTGACTGGTGATTGGATAAAGGATTTCTAATTTTAATAGAATATATTTGTGTGTTGTTACCTGTTACCTGTTCAATATCGTTTGGAGCTCATCTGCTTTTCTCACCCTTTTTTTTCTCAAAAATTTTCCATTTAACTTCCCAACACCAACTGCATATAAAATGAATTTCTTTTGTACTAGGTGCATCTTGAATTGTATGATTTATCTTTGACAGTCACATTTCATGCCTTATCAATAACGTGGCGAGGTCCGATTTGAATATATTTAGGAACTCTCAAGTTCATTGTCGTTAGGGCGTGTCCAATGCAACGACGGGTTTTTATCATGTTGTTGGCTCTGTTTTCCGAGGGTGACCCTTTTAGGGTTTGGGTGCATTAGCCATCGGCCATTAACTTCATTTTCTATAGTTCTTTAAGTAACTTAAAAGCGATTCGTTAGCGGAACTTAATAACGCACGTAGTAGCAAATGTAATTCGATAGCATGGATTCGGAAACTTGTTTCACAATAAACTTGGCATGACTAAGGTCGGGCTGAGGTTAGACATGAAATCACACAAGGCAAGGCCTTAAATTAAAAAGTATACAATATATATGTTGAATTTGTTATAAATTACGTTTGAATTTTGAAAGCCATTAAATAGCAGTGTACTTACAAGGGTATTTTTTTATTCGGTATCGCAGCAAAAAATTTATTTTTCTTGTATTTCATTTGCCTAATGATTGTAATCGTTTCGGTTGAGCCTCAACTTGTCCATCTACCTCTTTCAATCATAATTGCTATTATTAAGTGTTTTTTATACCCTGAACCCATAAAATGGGTAAAACGGGTTTACTGGTTTTGTGCAAAAGTATGTAACAGGCAGGGGAAGCATCTCCGACCCCATAAAGTATATATATTCTTGATCAGCATCAACAGCCGAGTCGATATAGCCATGTCCGTCTGTCTGTCAGAGCTAGAGACTTCAGATTTTGAATATAAGTTCTCCTATACCATAAGCAGAACAAGTTTGTTTCAAATTATCGATAGCTATTCTGGTTTCCGATATCCACTTGTAATCGATTACAAAAAAATCTCGAATTTGGAAAATGTAAAAATGGGGGTTGAAATAATGGGTAACGATGAAACTTTTCTGAAAATTTCGTCCAAATCGTCCAAATTTTATATTAAAGTTAAGTTAAGAAAAACTGCACTACTGCAAGTCATTTTAATATACTAGTTCAAGGTATCTTTTAGTCGGGATTTCTCGACTAAAGCCTTCTTACTTGTTTTCTTTCTTTGGACTGCTGCATTATTAAGCAAAATTATTGGAACCCACCATAATTGCCGCACGTGTTTCGAAAAAAGCCGCCAAGTTTGTGATGTGGGTTCCCATTTAAGAGTCTGCAACATGACATTGATGAAATGAGCTTTTTATTGGCATACACGAACCTTACTTATGTTATGTTTTGAGGTAGGGCGTAGAGTATTGTGTAATTGTTGCTTTGAAAAACAACGCTCAATGAATAAGGATTCACACTAAAAAAAAGCGTATTAAATTAGCTAAAACTTGATGTACTAAGTAATCAAAGCTCTCGAATAGTGTTGTAAGACCTTATAACATCTGCACGTACACTCGATCCAATTTTTGTGGTCATAATGAAATTTATTACGTGATGCTGGTGAGCAACTAAAGCAAAAGTCTCATAAAAAGTAGATGGAAAAACAAGCAATGTATATAATGAAAAAATACTGAAAACAGCTATGGTATTTCTGACAGTCAAAACAGACTATAGTAAACGTGACCAAGAGTAATTATAACCAAAATCAAGAATTTGAGTCAAAATAAAGACTTGAGATGAATGTTGTTGTAATGCGTTTTTAAATAACCTTTACTTTTGTAATGGAAACTCATTCGTTTTCTTTATGCCTTCATATCCAGTGTTCACTGTTGCGACTTGCGAGTGCAATGAAATGTTTTTACAGCATTTTTAATTTCAATTTTTCTTTAGTCACAGTACGTATCCATCGAGATGATGATGTTGATTTTACTGCACTTTTCACGCCACACACCGCGCAAGTAAACGATAAATAAAATTACGATTTCTGTAGAAAAGAAACTGAAGATAGTCCAGGGCCAGATACATAAACCAACAGATACGCAATTGCATAAAGCAAACTATTTCTCAATTTATCCCATAGCCGTGTGAGAAGCGTAGTGGAAACTTTAATCCAATTTGTTTCATTAACAATTTAGCTGGGTTTTTAATTAGTTTTAACACCCTTTAACTGAAGCCTCTTAAGGGCAAGTTCTTCATCAATTGAATTGTGTATTGCCTTGGTAAATTTTATTTCAGATATTTTTTTTGTCGGAATACAATCGATGACACTTTTAAGTTAAGTGGTTCTCAGTTGGCTTAATGCTGGGATCGATAATGCCTATATTTGAACAAACAACAATATATAAAGAAGAATGTCAAGAGGCCACAATAATTGCAACTAATGCGACACGAGGGTCGAACCTTGGTCTATAAACACTATACTACTCACTACCACACATCACATACTGTTAACAGGTCTAAACACAGCCGAAAATGTAGAACACCTGTCACTTGTGTGCCCCAGACATGCCGCATAACAAACTGTGGACTGACTGAGGTCTAAATCTGAGGAATCGGCACTATTTATTTTCACAGTTTGTTGGCCAGCAGCCTGGCCAAGTGTAAAGATTGAAAGTTTGTTTTGACCGTTTCCATTTTCATACGTTCATCAATTATAAGCCTCGATTACAGGCAACAAATACTTGTGCTCGCTAGCTATTCAATTACCAGTCATAATTATTCCTGATGATGCCGGAAACGCAAAACGTTTACTTCCGGCAACTTCCACTCGCTCCAAAAGGATGTCAGCCCAACTCTTTATACTGGAAAGCAGTGTATTATCAAGTTAAGTAAACTCGGCTGATGACTGTTTTAAATATATGTGCTCTGATTCATTCTATGAACATTTGATTTCGACTATTTGGACTGCCGAGTATTCGCAGGTATCTGTAAATGGACGGGCATTAACTAGATTTACATATATACAAATATGTATGAAAAATATGTTTCGTGCATTATTTTAAATTTGCTCATCTTAAGTTTTGTTGTCTGCTTGCCAACAATTTTTGCGGACTGCTGTCAGAGAGTAAAGCAAACTGAAAATGAAAAATTCACAAAAATTGAAATACACAAAAACAGATAACAAAAGCCGCAAAGTTAAGTGAATAAAATAAACAAATAAACACGTTTCCTCGAATATATGCACAAAACTATTCATAGATTGCAGTGGCATAGAACTTAAAATAAGTATTGAAAAATATTGAGACCTAATATAAGGAAGAAGTTACCTTAAACTGGGTACCTGCTTGTTTTATAACTTTAATAAAATATGGATTCTTAAGCATAAGCAGCTGCTTTGACGTAACAATTGGTTATGGATTGTTTTTAGCATCTCTGCAGCACATCGTAACACAACTCAGATGCTAAAAAAAAGTTTTATATAAACATGTCATGTGCATGTGATTTTTTGTGGGCCATGGCGAATACTATATATATATTTACGGAAATTATGAAACTTTGAACAACGACGCACGTTTCTCACAGTTGTTTAACTATTTTAATGAATTTGCTTGTGCATAATTTGTTAAACAATTAAATAGTACACAACTAAGTGATTCCGGTACACGCCCATTTGTTGTTCAAGATTGGAGCGTGTTGAATGATAGTTCAAGGTCTTTCTACGTTAATGACTGGTAAGCTTCAGCCAAACTACATTTAATAAAAGAAATGAGCAATTAAGAATGAATTAGAATTATTGTACTCTGCGTGCGAGTGCATGATGAAAATAATCTCTAAGTGTAATAATTATATTTATTTGGTTAAAGGGGGAATGGTTTTAAAATTTTTTTTTATTATTTTTTGGTTGTTTGTTTTTCTGAATGTACAATATGTCAAGAATATTGTGTAAAAAAAAGACAATCCGACTAAAACTAATGAAGTTACAGCGTTTCAAACATGGGAATGAGAGTGTAAAGCGTCCAGCGCGTCGCATAAAAATCAATTTTGCCGAAAACGTATATTTTTGGAAGTTCGTGAACATCATAACTCAAAATCTACTGAACCAATCCTTTTGAAAATTTGAACAAATCTTCTTCACATAAATCAACAGGTAATCAGGAAGAGTTTTTTTATTTTTTATTTTTTCCTATTTTTTATCAACAAATTAACCGCGATTGTTGAGCTAAAATCGCGTTTTTGACTTCAAAATGCTGTAAAAAATAGAAAAAAATAAATTGATAACCTCGAGAAATTCATCAATTTTAAAATGCATATCCATTTTTTGGTTTCTGATGAAACGTTAAAGAGTTAAAAAAAAGCTTTTTTCAAGGCGCCTCTGGAGATTAACCGTCTCCGGCTTGTTTCTTAAAATTTTTCAATTAACATTTTTTCTGAAATTCTTCAAAAGTTGTACAAAAATATGTAATTAAAGTTAGTACAATAATATTATTCAAGCCGCCGCAAAAAAATCACAAATATATGATATTTTTTCGCCTTTAAAACCATAACCCCCCCTTAACTTATGAATTGACTCTTCCACTTGTCGCTTTAGTACGTTGATGAGTTCAAATAAGTTCCCACATTTGTTTCACATATCATAAGCTTGTACAAAACTTTTTAACACATTTGCGTAATTATGCAAATTTTGGGCTTTCATATAAATAAATAAGTAAATGCTACAAATTAGTCTGGCCTTCGCAACTAATTTGTGTATCATATTTAAATAAAGTAACTTGCCACCTGCTTGTGCGACTTTTTAGGGCTTATGAAAGCAACAAAAGCAAGCAACAAACATTTGAAGGCAATTAAAAATCGATTTATATGAGCTGTGTGTAGTATTATGAGCATGTTGATTATTTCTATAGCAGCGCCCTCTGGCGTCTGAATCTGGTGAAAACTAATGACGTCCAGTGAAAGTTGAAATATTCGAGTTTAGCCAGACGCACAATATGATAAACCAATAGGCCAACTCGGGCCCTGCCCCATCTCCGGACTCTTCAGATGCGTGTCAAATATGTTTGTAGTATTTAACATGTTCAGCTGACTTTTTTCGGTCAGTTTTTGGCGGCTTTCCTGCCAAGTTCATTGGCCGGGCATTTAGAAAATGAAAGCGACGAGTTTCTGATTTCAAATTGTGTGTTTGTGTTATGGAAAATATATTTATGTAAATGCAAAATAGTAAAGTTTGCTTCGGCAGAATTGTAGATATCAAATTGGTTTTTTATGTCGGCCGCTTTTTTTTATTGCTGTGTTGTCTCAAGAAGTGGTTGAGTAACGCACAAAAATTGTGAAATATAACATTTATTGTTTGTTTGTAATAAAAATATTATAACGCGTGCTTTTTAAATATTTGAATGCAGTATTGTTTTAGAAGCCATTTGAAAATCGGATCAGTTTTAACAAATTTACGACAGTGTGAAGTTAGCTACTGATCATAAGTCTGTTTTTGGAAAAATTTAATTTCTAAAATTAATACAAATTTGAATGAACTTAAAGCTACTACACTTGAAAATCTAATCAGTTTTACCAAAGTTATGACAGTGTGAAGTTTGCTACTGACCAAAAAATAATTAATAGATCCACCAAAAAAGTTAGATAATCAAAATATTTAACATGCAACTTCCTGGTACGATCAGTTGCCCCTTTCGTTCTAGCTGCGAACTCACGCATAGCATAACAATGCAGCAACAACAACAATATCACGCACTGATCATTAGCTCTGCTGGATAAACAACAAAGTTGCCACAAGTTGCAGTTGTAGCTCTCGGTCTATTCTCCCCTGCATGAAACGCAACACGTGCTGTGCATAAATAAACAATTTTTAGCTTTTTCCTCTAGAGTTTTTCCACTCTACTCCTTTTTTTTCAGTTGACCAACTTTGTGGATAGCGGTCAGTTTTTGTGGCTCCGTTTAGGGCCTGTCATTGACCCTAAATTAGTATGGATTATGCATGGGACAGATAACTGAGTGTTTGTGTTGTTGTTGTTTGTGCTGCCATGCAACTTGTAGCATCTCTAATTCATAATTAGCAGTTGAGAAAACACTTCCTGACAATGACTGCATCGCTCGCCCTAAGGCCATTTTCTTGGCACTTGTTGTCGAACTTCTTAATTTTCGTTGTTTTGATGAAAACTCTTGTATAACTTTCTTGTAGCAAAGAAGGTAGGTGGTAAGAAACCAAGCAATATGAGAGATAATTAGGATATTCAGTAGCTATGCTATGTGCGTAAAGTACTAAGTTGTTATTTGAAAGCTTTACAACAAACACACAGAAGCCTTTTTAACACAGCAAACCTGCCTCTGGGTATATTTGCTACTATCGTGTTATATGTGTTATTGAGCGGTTGCCAGACTATGTATGAAAACAGCTGTTTTCGAGATTATTGATCTAATGATATAAGGCCACACTGAGCAATTAACTGGTTGTAAAAGCCAGTAAATTTTAAATTAATTAATTTTCTTGGAAACCCTTCTCTTGTCATCTTGATCAAAAACACAAATCAAATGTTTTTTCAGTCAGTTTATTTTTGTTTTAGTTGCTTAGTAATAAATAGTTGCTCAATGCAATTTAACTGTCAATGAACCGGCAAACAGGTGACTTGGCACAAATACGACAATAAAGACAAAAGAAACGGAAAAGGTGCACTCACTAGCTACATTGTGTTATATATAACACTTTACGCACATAGCATAGGTACTGAATACCCTAAATAAGTTTTCATCAGTTGTGTTCCAGAGTCATTTATCTGACATTATTTCTTTAGAGTTGCCGAAATAAATTGCAGTCAGTGAACTTTCAAGTCACTTGCATGAAATGTGAAATAAAATATGGACATTAATTAACACACATTCTCGGGCTTTCAAAATAAGGTAAAAGTCATTAAACTTTTATGAGCAATGTCTGAATATATGCACATACACATAATAATAATTCAATGCAATTTAAATTTGGCAAAAAATTTAACGGCTGAGTGCGTTTTGGGCTTCAGTTCATTTACTTTTTATTGAACAGCTGCAAATCGTTTGCAATTCTAATTAAGATTTAAATATTTTTTTTTCTTACTTCTCTATTGATTGTAAATTCAAAGAATCAAACATTCAGTTTGAGATCGCTTGGATAAGAATGTAAGCGAATTTGCCACATTGCCCACTGACCCATATTCTAGTAGTTTTTCTTTGCTGTCTACACAAACACACACTAGATGCTATATATAGAAAATATTTGTTTAAATTTAGATAAGCGTCAACACGAAGAAACTTCGTCCACTTTATACTAAATTGCTTTAAGTTTTCGACAGCGCGAATAACTTCCGCATTACGGCCAAATCTTCTGTGTTTGTTTCGAATTCCGTTCCATTTTCCCAAGTCTGTCAAAATATTTTTACTTGTCTGTCAGCAGCAACTTACAAAATTCTTGCTGTGAATAGTTTCCTTTTGAAATCACTGCCGACACAACTGGATCAAGTTTTTATGATTTTAAATTTAACCTCATCCAATTTTTATATCATTCGACGTCTGGCATGTAAGAACGCATGGCATTAATGAGTCTGTTAATTTAAGGTGACACATTTTTCGATCTACATTGACTTTCGTATATGAGTGGGTGGTCAAAGAACTGACTCGAATTGTGAACCTCATTTTAAATGTTCTCGGCTGAGTTCAATGACTGTGCGAGTTTAACAACTTTAATTGTCAGCTACGGATCTATAAAACTAAATGGAAATTCATTTCGATTACGTTACTCTAGGAGTATTTACCTAATTGCTGCTGCCGTTGGGGGCCTATTTAAAAAGCCCCAAGAGGCAGTCATATGTGTGCTTAGGTACTTGCTCTCTTAAGTTCATAAGCTTTGCTCTTTGAAAAAGGAAAGAGCTTCGCAGAAAGCTTTCGACAGAAAATATCAGAGCGATCGTGCACAATTTCCTGTCCTATCAGTCGAGTTGTCGGTTGTGTTTGGCATAGAACACTTTCGGATCGTAGCCTACCAGTTTTGTATATAGTTTCTATCTCGCGTAAATTTCTACATTTCACTTGAAGCATATTTATTTATATATATATTTGCGCATACATTTTCCGTGTGGCTTGTCTCGAGCTTTGGTGTAGATTTGGCATTTCGATTGGAGTCTAAATACTTTTTGCTTTTTTCGGCAGAAAAAAATACGGTTTTCTTTGTAGATCTTTGTAGATTTGCGGCAAAAGTTTTTTGAGTGAATATTTTTAGTTACCTCACATCTCTTTCCCTTTGGCTGTGTGCGTGTTTCCATTGTGTTTTCTTTATTTGCGCCATAGACACGCGTTACACAGTGCGTATGAGTGATTTGTGCCTTGGCAGATTGCCCGACATTACGCAGCTGTTTGAATTTGCTGCATAAATTCCCCAAAATTTTACACAATTACATATTCAAAATTTAATTTGTCTTTAAACTGAGTCACGTACGTTGCTATTGGTTGTTGTTGTTGTGACTTTTGTGGGGTCTGTATTTAGAATTAAGTTGCGTTATGTTCCAGTCTATAAATCATTGTGACCAACTGTTGTAAGTGTTATAGAGAGACACGTGCCAAAATGCTGTTGAAATAATTCCCATTAATTGAGGCTTACAAAATTAACTGTGCTACTTATAAACAACCTGTAAGATAATCTATTAAACATCTTCATGTTGTCTTGTATAGCCTCAAGAATATCTTTAATTTCAAACTCGCAACTCGTATTTAATCATAATTTCTTTTGGTGCTTCCATATCATGTTTACTTAGACAGTTGTTTATTTGCTTATAAGACAAGTTTTGCCCTTGTGCATCGTATGGATCATATATGATCGCAAGATCGTCAGCAATACTTTGGTGGCGTCAGCAGCGGAAATGATGTATCATCATCGTCCATTTGGATCCCACGCCCAATTTTCGAGCTTTTTTTCTATAAACAAAAATCCCAAATAAAACAAAAATTGTAAGACACCAAAAAGAAATTGAATTTCATACGCAAATTTGTTTATTTTTGTACAAAACGCTCAGCAGAAATTCAAAAGTTTTCATTAAGATAAGATTAAAAAGCTTCCAACACACATATCCATAAATATTATATAAAACTTGTCATCAGTTTACAATAGTTTTTACTATCTTTTATCTTGTTGATTGATAAGATTTCTATTGTAGTCATTCTATCTTCTGCGAAGTAATTAGTATTATGCCAAGAACCTAAATTGTATTATAATGAGCTGTTTCCGCCTCGCATACATTTTGTGGTTCTGACGTGGGAGCTGTATGTAAATTTGTCTTGATCGGTCTAGAACAAGCTGCAAGAAAGTGCAGCAAGCAGAGCAAATCTCATATGAATAAAAAACAGTACCAGCTCGGTTTGGAGTGGGAGAGCAATGACCCTGGTACACGTTATCTATGTAGTTGTCATGTAAACGACGTGAGGCCATTAAAAATAAAACAAGAAACATTCACTTCAATGCTCCATAGCCATTTACAGATAGAGATTTAGTTTGGCTTGCTTATCTCAGGGTCTTTGAGCCAAGTTAATACTACAATGAAATCTTATCGTTTCTCTGAACAACAAACCACAAAATACAATAGGAACAGTGAAGGCCCATTAAGTGCAAATAAAACAAGTGTTTAAACAAGAACTTATCTTGATTTTGCCGCCTAAACTAATGACAATTTTCTTTCTCTCTCTCTCTTTTTCTGCTCTTTAGACTGTTCAAACAAGTTGGCGTCCCCAGTTGCCTTTGCCCAAAGAGCTTCAGTTAACCGATGACCGCAACAGCGCCGACGACTACACGAAAAACCACAACAGCATAGATAAACCAACTGACAACAACATCAGCGAACTGGAGATGGATCGTCTGCGCAACAATCAACACCAGAGTATGAGTGGAGGATCCTCACAGCAGTTGTCAAATAAGCAAAAATGGTCCTTTGGCCGCCTTTTTCGCAAAAAGAAGGAAGCCGAAGGCAGCGCTGGCAGCTCTAGCGAAGAGGATCGCAAGGCCGGATTCATACCCAAGCCAAAATCCAAATCAGCTCGCAGCAACAACAAAGCACTTGGCTTTGATCACATTGTGATGCCTCCATCAGCAGCATCAGGAAAAGTACAGCCACCTCAACCCTCCCATATAGACAACGAGTTCTTTCTACCTGTGGAGATGGTGCCGCCAGAGCCGTACTATCAGAACCAGCCCGGCTACTACAGTCGTTCCAATAACTCCCTCGATCGTCGACTCTATCTCTCCCAGCAGCAGCAGCCACCTTCAGCGAAATCGCGTTCCTCTCAGCGCGGCAACAAGCAACCTGGTCAGTCCAGTGAGGAGGAACTCATCTCGCTCAATTCATCCACCTTCTCCAAGTACCGCAGCGATGAAAGCATACACAGCGGCGGCCAGGCTCTGCTCGGAGGCCCATCTAGTCGACGCAGTCGAGCCGCCCGCAATGAACGCTACTACAAACGCTTGTCCCGCGACGGCGAGGTCAGTCATGGCGGTGTGCCTCAGCAACAGCAGCTGCAGTTCCATCCTGTGCCGGGGCCCACGCAGCGCTACAAGACACAGCCGCTTCCGCTCTCCATTTACCAGGCACCTCCCGCCGCAGCCCCCGCCGCAGCCCCTACCTCAGCCGCATATGTGCAATGGCAGCCGCAGATGCGTCCGCTCCAGAACAGCATGCAGAACGATGCGAAGCGCAGCATCAGCTACGATAGCCAAATACATTTGCAGAATGCTAGCGGACGCATGTCGAGTAAGCCACTGCCGCCGCCACCGCCTCCGCGGGATCCGCTGCGTCGCGTCCATGTCGGCTCCGTGGACATGCGACCCGTCTCCTATGCCTTCGATCAGGGTGGTCGCTGTGTTTCCGACGATCGGATGTGGCAGCCGCCACACTATCAGTCCGTGCACTCGCTTAACTCCCAGCCCGGCAGCACCATCTCGGAGCAGGCTCATCATCGTCGCTTCATTACACGAGCGGAGCGCAATGCGCTGCCTGGCAAGAAGTCGCTGCCCAACGGCATTGACTTCCATTACGTGGCAGATGCAACACCGCGCTCCAGGAAGCCCATACACATGTTGAATGCAAGTGGAGGACTGCCAGCCTCCAGTGGCGTCCTACGGACCACAAAGAGCGGATTGCCCACTTCGAACGAGTCATGGCAAAATAAGCCGCGCTCTATTTCCAGCTCGAGAATAAGTGAGCTGCCCATGTACTCGGAGGTGCAGAAGCCCAAGCGATCCGTTCCTGCACCAGCTCCAGCCGAACTGGATAACGTTATCTGCGGCAGCTTGCGTATTAAGCCCGGCGAGCATGGTAGCCAGGACTGTGTAGAGATCCGGCATCGTGATGTGCACAAGACCAACTCCATGCCGCATCAGTATCAGCGTCGTTCCGGCGAGGATCTGCCAAACAAGTACGAGGAGTACGTGGCCGAGAAACGGGAGCAACATCAACAGGCACCGGCCCCAGTTTTTATCGAGCGTAAAAACAGTTTGCCAGCCACTACGGCGCCCATTTACTTTCCACGCAAGAAGCCGGCCAATCTGGAGGAGGCCATCAATGAGCTGGAAGCCATATACAGGTCGCTGGGCCTCACCGAACCAGCTGAGCCGGCGGTCAAGCCGGAGCCCAAGCCGCGCATGCCGACGCCAAGTGAATTTGACAAGTTCGCCTTGGCTCATGCCGACGAATACGAGGATGAGGACTCGCCAACCGGTGAGCCTGATCCCGTGCTCGACGATGTCGCCTATCGCAATCTGCAGCTGGCCAATCTGCAGCATCGATCCGCCGACAGGCAGCCTCCCTTTGGCATACCCGTGGGCCCCATTGTGCCCGCTCCGCAAAGCGACTATTTGCACGTGGAGCCGGTGCGTGCCAAGAAGAAGAAGACCGGCTCACCGGACATTGTCAAGGATGATTTGGCAGTGCGCGCTTTGAGGAAAGATCCGCCCGGGCCCAAGTCCAGTTTCGTCTATCCCGTGCAGAGGAAACAACGTGCGACGCGCACCCAATCCGCCAACATATACAGCCTCATACAGCGGGATGCGGCCAAGCCCTCGGGCGGAGATCTGGGCAGCTACATGGAGTTGACGCGCAGCATTGAGCGAGCTGGCTCCATGTCGAATCTGACTAGCGACGTGCCTGGCACACTGGATTTGCTGCGCAAGCTGAAGGCGCAGGATGAAGAGCTTGTGAAGAAAGCGCACATACCGTTCAGGCATCCCAGCCTGGGTGGGGCCATCGCCCAGCTACCAGAGCGGCTGGGCCAGGAGGAGGAGGCGGCGGCAAAGGTGGCACCGGTGCCGGCGCCTCGGAAAAGTCTGACGCCCGAGCCACTACTGGAGGATGCGCTCAACAAGATTGCACAGGATGCGCAGGCGAGCAGCATTAAGCTGACCCAGGAGCTGGATGAACTGCGCAAGGAGGCGCTGATCACGGCTGCCAGACCCGCCAAACTAAATCCGGAGCAGCAGAAACTGGAGCAGGAACTGCAGCAGATCGAGGCCGTCTCTGAGGCAGCCAAGCGCTGTGGGCAGCTTCTACTGGACACACTGCCCGACAACAATGAGCCGCAGGAACATCAGCCGAATGTACGAAAGCTGCGGAAGGAGGGAAAACTGATACGGGCCATTGATGAGGTCTCCGAGGCGGCGAATGCAGTTTGCGAAAAGATTCTGAAGGACATTGTGACGACAGAGCCACCAGTGGTGGTCCATGAGGCGCTTCAGGTGAAGCAGCTAGTGATGCCGCAGTTGATCAAGAAACTGGATCCCATACAATCGGACAAGATCGAGGCGATTGCCAAGCGCTGCATGCGACAGCTAAGTGAACTAGCCGTCGACACGAATCCGCCGGACTATGACAATCTGTCTGCGTCTGCCTGTAATACATTGAGCACAGCTGGAGCTACAGCGGGTAGCCAACAAGTCCACGCTGATGCCACTCTCATTTGTCCCATTGCAGAGGCGAAGATCGCAGAGGACATCGATCGCATCATGCAGGAGTGCGAGCGGGAGGCGAGTAGGACAACAACCGTGACCACATCCAGCACGGATGATCAGCGCACCACGGCGCCGAGCATGAGCAGCGGAACCACTGTGAGCACCACTGCCTCCTCATTCAGCTCGAGCAGCGATTGCCTGGCGAAGTCGTCTAGTCCATCGAATGCCTGCCGAGCCTTGTCCTCGAGCATAACGTCCTTCAATCCGTACTCCTCGAGTGATTACGTTAAGTCGCAGAGCAGCGACTGTCATGCACCCAGCACCGATCCAATCAAGACATTCAGCACCACGTCCTATGATGTGCAATCGACGTCCAACAGCACCAAGAACACATTGAGCACCAACAACACACAGAGCACCACAAACAACAGCAATACCGCCTCACCGTCACCTTCTCCGTCGCCTTCTCCGTCGTCGCCGCCATTGCACTTGACGCCGGTGGGTGAGCGAAGCGCTCGCTCCTCATCGCCCTCGCAGTACAATTCGAGCGAGGAGCTCGCTGCCATATTTGGCATTGAGGAGAAACCAAAGAAGAAGCAGATGCAGCTTGCGCTAAATCCAACAACAGGTAATGGCGTTGCCCCCGCCCAAGTCCGCCAAGTCCGCCAAACCCAAACTCAATGCAATGAGACGAGCTCCTCAGATGCCGCTACTAATCCCCGCTGTGCTCTCGCTACGCTCGTTCAAGCTACTGCTACTAATCCAGTTTTGAATGTTGAATGTAAACTTGACCCTGAACTTGATGTTACTACTACAAACAGCAGCAGCAGCCGCTACTCACCAGACAACCCCTCCACATCCACTAATGACAGTGTTGTCAATTGCGCTAGTAATTGTAGTAGTCTTAGTTTTAAGTTAGCCACCATACCAGAGCTAGAGCTCGAAGTGGAGCAGGAAATGGAGCTGGAGACGAAGCTTTCGCCCAATTTCAATCGCATCTATGCCAGTAAAATTAACATTGTTATGGATAGGCCCGAGGTGGATACTAACGAAATGAACGAAGCAACTGCACCCGCTACAATGACCCAGTTTTTTGATTCGTTGAGTTCGCTGGAGGAGACATCGTCCAATCCGGACTCGGGTAATGTCAGCCTGGCTGACTACCCGCTTGCCTCCCATGTCAATGCCTCCATTGATCTGCAAACCACATACAATAGTCGCTTTGAGGTTAAGGAGCACTACGTCTCGGAAGTTTCAATAAGTGCAACAGATTCCACTAACAAAGATAAAACAGAAAATAGGGAAGAAGATTTTCCACGTTTACCCACAGAGGAGGAGTTGCTTGAAAGTTTGCGTGAGGCAGCCAAATTTAACGAAAACAACAAAATTAACGAACTTGACGAAACACTCACGCTAACGAGTGATGCCATACTAAACGAAGTGGACGAAAACGAACTTGACGATAGTGATCTAGTTGCAATCGCGCTTGACGAAGCTTTACTTGACGAGCTTGACCCAGTTGAGTTGAATGCGCGCAAAATGAGCATCGTTTACGAGACACCGCAAATCAAGCTGAGTATTTCAGAACTGAAACTCAATTACGAAACACAAGAGGCGATGGGTGAAGCCATTAAATTGAACAGCGACGACGACAAAGAAGAAGCCGGCAAAGATGATATGCCAATTAAGGATACTTCAGCACGTAATGAGCAGCACAGTAGCGATGAATTTGAGACGTTGCGACGTCGGCGCACAGGACTTCCGGCGTTGACGGACGAACAGCCAACGACCAGTTCGAAAGCGCTCTCTGTGTTCGGCGAGGTGCGCACTCTCCAAGCACCGGCGGCGGCGGAGGGGGAGGCGGAGATGGGCGGTTTGACAACACTCGAGCACGTACTTGTCGCCTGCACCGTGGGCCTGATTACACCCAACGATTTGCTCACATTGTGTTTGATCGTAATTGGTGTGATTATCATTGTTGCAATTGCGCTCACCTGAGGCTGATCGGCTTCCAGTTGTTATTGCTACAGCACTACTTAATGTTGTAGTTGTTCTTGTTATCAGTTCAATTATGAGCAAAGTTTTTCAGGAAGGATTGCTTACTAATTTTCTTTAACGCATACTACATATGAATGTGCATTTAGGTATTATTTATGTATAGACCAAAAGTATTCTCATTTTTATTTTTTTTGCATTGACAATGCAGTTTTGTACAATTATGTTTAATCTACATGTATTTATTTAAAACACTGTGCAAATACATTTTAATCATCCATATACTTAACTTAAAAACTGACTAACTAATGATTTGCCTAATGAATAATTTTATTTTTAATTTGACTGCAACTTGTGCCAATGATTTTTTATGTATGCTTAATTACGTTCAATTCAATAATTTATATTAATCATTTTAACGTACTGTACCGTATAAGCAACCACGATCGAAATGAAAAATCGAAACAGAAACGTATACATATATTCTTATATTGACTAATCATAAAACATTTCTAAAATCTCTTTGTATATTTTCAGCTCAAAATTTTATAGCCTAAGTTATCATAAATACTATATTGCAAATAACGATTTTCCTTACATTTATTTATGTAGAAATGTTTGCTATGATTTTTCTATAAATGTTATCATTAAACAAAATAAACAGGCGACGCATATTCACAATTATTATTAGCAATAAAATGTTATTTAAAAAAAAACAACATACAATGCGCAAAATTATTGTCAATGTTTTGTTTTATTTGTTTCGTAGTTGTTGTTTCGAAATCAGCTTCTTATGCTTTTGTTTTTATTTGTGTATATTTGTATATGGTATTCCCGTTTTGTTTTCCGTTTGCTAATTAATTTTAAATTATGCCCTTTGAAGATCTGACTCTCATAATAGGAAAGAGCTAACTTATGTTTTTTACTAATAAAAATAACACATTTTAGTCAACTTAAGAAATGTGTTTTGATTAAATGTTGTTGTTGCTAATATGTCGCTGCTTAAAGCCAAAAATTTAAAGCTGCTTTTAAATATGAAACTTTAACATATAAATATTTTACATAAATATTTTTTGGGTACATTTTATTAAATAGAGAAAAGTGCTAAAAGCTCAACGTGTTCCAAGTACCATAGGTTCGAGTCTCGACTAACAAACAAATTCAACTCACACGTTCAAAGGCTTTTTCGAAATGGTTGAGTTATTGGGTTGTGTTTGGTTGGTCACTTGGAAAAGACCATTTTTATATTTATTGTTTATTGTACAAAAACTTGATAACTAAAACTTGTTTGTAGGTATTAAAAATATAAAATTGCTGTTAAGGTTTATGCTTTTTATTAAACTTAAATTTTTGAGCAAACAAAAAAGCTTAAGCAAAGATTTGTATCTTTGAAATTCGTTTATGAAATCTATCAATTGAAATGTATTAAACAATTTTGCCAAGTTTACGTAGACATTATTATATAAAGCTCTACATGCGTCTGTCTTTGATGTTTTCTCAGCACCATGTCATTTTATATTATCTGTTTACAACATTTTTTGGCTCTTAGCTTCTTAGCTTCCCACGTCGTACAACAAGTGAAAAGAAAAACGAACAAAAAGTGGTTGAAAAAAAAAACCGAAAGTCTTAGCAGCTTATGGTGGCGTAGCTCTTCTACAACTGTTGATTGTTGTTGTGCTCAAAGTCTGTTGCTTTGGCATAGAAAGGACATTCAACTGCAGGTCGCTCGACCTTTTCTGGGTGGCAACTTTTCGCCCTACTGCGTGTCTATTGCTAATTAGGCTTTAAATTTCATTGACATTTCAATAAAGGCAGTCTAAGAAAAAAGATCTTTTGTATAAATTCAAGGCTGGTATAGATTTTAATGGGTCGTATCGAATTAAAACCAATACATATGTACCTAAGGCAACTTTAAGGCATGATTCGACTAAATAAGCTCTTTACGCTCTTATATTCAACTTAGAGTTCATTAACCTGCTGTGGGCACATAACCTCAAAACAGGCGCACAGCTGGAACAACCAAATAGCAATAAAAGTGTCACAAATCTAATTTGTTTTAGCCACTCTGTCACATACTACCCTCAAGTGCAACTTTAGCTACACTAGGCACGGCCGCATTTCGCCTGCTGTCATAAACAAGGCTCCTTGTGAGCCTTCAACAACCGGAAGCGACAGACAAGCCTTTTCATAGCATTACAGGGGCTTATTGTTCTTATGCAAGAATAATGAATATTAAAGCAGACTTATAAGTTAACAGCAAATACAATATTTAAATTTCAATTGAGGTAGGGATTGTTTTTATATTTTCATATTTGTTTGCAATTTTTCTAGGGTATTATATTTTCGGATATCCCAAGGTTAAATGTAACGTGTGGTCTTGTTGAGAAGACCGGCGTAGCTTTTTGGCCCCTCCCATGAAATAATAAGAACACACTTAACCCAATTTGAAAAGAGGGAAACCCAATGTTTTTCTAGCGAGGGTTAGTTCTTGAGTGTTGCTTTAAGGTTATCCAAGTTAGTTTATTTGAATAGGTTTTTACTGACTTTAGAAATTTACTAAAAGGAAAATGCCACAAACAACTAACGTTTCATTAATACCAAGGGAATTTGTATAATCTTAAGTAAAGCAATTTAACTATTTGGTTTTTATTAAGTAAATGTCTCTCGACACAGTTTTTTTTTAACATTGTGGGCGTGTTCAAGTGGGCGATTATATCCATGCCACAACAAGTTCCTTTCAGTGTATGACAGAACATTTGATAATTATTATCGTGCCTTCGTCTAGCCTATGCTTAAGGCGTTTTTCCAAATTGCTCATACGCCGCTTGTAACATATCTGTATCTGTAAAAACTGCGAGTTGCGGTACTAAATGCTTCTAGAAGCATGCGGTCAAGTGTGGGTTGCTTGTAGGCTACTGTTGCATCGTCCAACTGCGGTTGCAGTTGTAGTTAGCACCCCCTCCCTGAAATTGGTGCATACCGCAATGAACACCACGAAATGAGTTTCAACAGTCAAACCTCAAAACTCAATATGGGTATTTTTACTGCGCAGGTACAAACAAAATGCCACTGGCCCCGATTTTAAGGGTTGCTACCATTGTTGTTGTAGTACAAGCTGTGCATTTTGGTGGTCACGGCGAATTCGCAGGAACAGAGAGCGAATCAAATAGAGAGAAAAAGCAGCATTGCCAACGTAATAAAAAATATTCTTTATATAGAAGTATTTGAAAAAATATAATTATAAATAAAAACAACTAGTAGTACAAGCTGTGGTTTTTGGTCAAGGCGAATTCGCAGGAACAGAGAGCGAATCAAATTAGAATCAAATAGAGAGAAAAGCAGCATTGCCAACGTAATAAAAAATATTCTTTATATAGAAGTAATTGAATAAAATATGATTATAAATAAAAGCAACTACAAAGTACTTTGTGACTCCCATAATCTGTAAAGAACGCTTCTTCCCTACTTGCAATGAGTTATGCTCTCAGCCATTCCCCATTTTCCCCAGTGTATGCCGAGGCTCAGAGTGCAGAGTGCAGGAGATAAAAGAGAGCGAGAGAGAGTCAAATATTGTATATGAATAACAGAAAAAACCGGCTACAACATCAGCTGTTCCAATGCTCCAGACTTGTAACCTGCCTGAGTCGTTTTTTAGGGGCTGAGTGTTCAGTGTTGTATTTGTTTTGGTCCGCAGTCTGACTCTGGCCACATCAAGCCACATCTCGGCAGGCGCTGGCGCTCAGTACGCGCTGAGGTTTTCAATGGTTCGCTGTACGTTTCGCTGTATTGCAATTCGTGAAAAAGCTCTCGCCGACTATCAGCCAAAAGGAAGAAAATAGCGTAAAAAATACGACCACAAGTGAAGGAGCTGTGACAGACAGACAGACAAAAACAAAACCAACGCGAACGAAATAATTAGCGGAAGAAGTTAAGATATACAACAAAGCAAAGGAAAGACGACAAGTGCAGAAAAGGTGCGTCCAACAGAGTGCATATGTATGTGTGTGTGTAATAATGTGAAACACTTGGGGCAACAACAACAATTGAATTGAAAAGCATTCTCCGGAATGTAAAACACACAATCCTGACGCTTAATTCAATTCAAAGCAATATTGTTTTTGAGGCAAATATTTGCCTTTCCATAAGGCCTTTTTGCCACTTTGCGAATCTCCTTGGTGGCATATGATTCTTTCTGCAATTCATTTCACTTAAGTGGCATTTAGTGTGATGCTGTTGTTGTGGTCTAATGTCTAATGTCAGGCCCACAGCAACCAAACCCACTCACTGTAATTGTTTGTCGTCTGGCAAATTCAGCCATTGTTGTTGGCCAAGTTCAACGCACCAAAACAGCAGCAGCTGCTTTCAACGCTTTTTTGTTTAACTTTATTCTTGTCCTTCATCTGTTTTTTTTTTGTTTGTTGTTGTTAGCAGGCATCCTCTTACTGCAGTTTTAGCATTGTGTTTCATTCTCTGCAGTTTGAGTATTTACCTTAACTCGAATTTCTAGAGTTTTTTTTTTTTTTTTTTTGTTGGTAGTTTCAAGTCATTGTGTGGCCAAGAGTTTATCTGCCAGTTAGTTGGCTCCGAGTGAGGTTTAATGTGCTCTGAAGTTTTATTCAAAGTGGATGCTTCTGTGCATGCATTGAATGCAAAATGAGCTAAGCAGTTCCTGCTTCTTCAAATGAATGCACTCGTTTATTAGTTGTTCAAAGTGGATACATAAATATCTTTAGAACTGTTGTAAAAATAAAATTTGTATGACCTAACCATATATCGCTTTAGTTAATTTTTTAACCACATGCACAACAAACTTACAGTAGAGTTTGGCTAATGTCGCTTTACGTATCCTTCTGATACGTGTGTTGCAGCATAATTATGTTGCAGTATGTTTCTCCTCTCTATCGTTCTCCCTGCCTTTCAACCGTATTATAACGGGTATATGCACGTATACACGAAATAACAGTTAAAGTATTTCAACATTCATTTGGAAATACAAAAAAAAAAAAAGAAGAAAAGAAAATTGCCAACTGATTGTTTGGTGGTTTGTGTTTTGGCTTGGCCGCCTGCGCCATTAAACTGACAAGTGGCAGAAAGAGGGAAACAGAGTCTGACTGACTGACTGCATGTTGGCAAAAGTCAAAAACAGGTACAGCTTGTTACCCTGGGTTCTAATAAATAAGACATACTTGATAAGACTTGTAGTTGATGCTGCAAATTTTTTATTGTTACCAACTTGTTTTTTTTTTTTTGCCTTTAAAGCAGTTCAAAATTATGAAAAGTGCGTGGTGTATCCCATTCGATCAGTTCTTCCTTGCTTCGGTAGTGATTGCTCACTTTGCTTTGATTCTTCGTTTGCAACACGTGGGCCGCATTTTTGCTCGTGGGCTTGTTAGTGCAAACTTTGTTCCGTTTACCGAAACAGAAACAGAAACACAGCAAAAGATTAGTTTGATTGGTGCATGTGTTTTAACACCTTTCCGATTCCCTGGCAAATAGCAAATGAAAAATTTTTCTGATCGGGTAGGCCACCGGTTCAAGCTTCCAAAATTACTTCCATCAAATTTTGCCTATCCGGATAATTTGTTAAACGTTCCTTAGTAAGTTAAAAAATAAAACAAAAAAGAAAACACACATCAAACACTTGCTACATAAACAAAGGACAACTTTTTTTTTTTTGGATCTTTGCCCAGTTTTTACAAAATTTTGACATCCAAGGACGAAATAGTTAATGCCTAGGGTCAAGTTGTTAACCGTGCGGAGCACTTTTTCAGGAACTTCTTGTTGGACGAGTCCTTACTGAGGTAAGCACCTACGAACTGCCCCCATTTGCCCATTAACTAGAAATATGCATAATTCAATTTGCCATCACCCTTGAAAATTCGTTGGTCCGTGCTTAAATAGTTCTAGGAAAACAGTCGAGAACATGTTGTTGGCCAAAGAGCGCGTATCAGACACATTGACCTTAAAACAAGACAGATCTTTGCACATTTTTAGTTTAACATGAACAAACTTGGAGCTTTGAAACAAACGTTTCCAGAATCAAATCTGCTGAGAAGTGGCAACGCTGTCCAGAAATAGCTCTAAAAGAATGCCGGAAATTTGTATATGTGTCTAAGGTGTTGGCGCCGGCGTTAAATAAATCACAAAAACCAAGCTGACCAACATTGCTACTTTGACGGTTTTACAAGTCAAAACAGAATGAAAAGAGATACTGAAATTGCTTCGCACCCACGCGCATGTGACTTCCTCTGCCCAACCCCTTCACTGTGACAACTTTTGAGTGGCGTGCAAAGCTTTTGAGTTAGTTTTTGCAAACTTTTGTATATACACTTTTTTCTTATCGCTGCTGCTCTCATTAATTAGCTAATTTGTGTGTCTCCATTCTCTGGGAGCACGTGCCGCGTAAACACGGCAATGACTTCATTAAGGCTTAAATTTGATTTGTTTTTATTTGCCGTAACATTTTTAAGTGACTTTATGTGTTAAAACTAATTTGTTTACTTTGACACAGTTTGGCACTAATTTTATTTTTATTTTCTTTTGTCTCTTTACAGGTGAGTGAGTCATACACTAAATAAACTAAATCTTGTTAAGTTGAGGTAAGTTATAAATGAATTTGGCTTGCGAAAAAGCATTTTAAAATTAACTTAGAGTTTTCGTTAGCTTTCCAAATCATCTGCAGTAGGTGTATTGGTATTGGTAATAGTATGCCCAACGGCATTGAACTTACTTGCTCGATCAATGGACTGGTTGTCAGAACCACTGTCATTTAGAGCAAACGTGAAACGCGGACAAATGAAAACGGTGCATTTAGCAATTTTCTATAGCAACTTAGATTTCCGCGCCTTTTCATCATCGGTGTATCTATCCATTCACCCATCCATTGGCGTATTGAATTGCTTCTAACGGCACCTGCATTGCCAACGACTTAATTAGCACTGGAACCCAGTCTGCAATATGAATCTCTACAATCCCAACCCATCGTCTTTAATGTCTGTGTGACATTAGTTTTATATATTAAACACTATCAAGAGAATTTAGTTGAAGACAGCGATAATGTTGTTGATAGATAAAAATACTGTTTTTTTTTTTTTATGTTAACTGACATATAAATATAATTTTCTTTTTGCAAGTATTTTGAAAGACAATAAGCGATCCTCTTCCGTTGGGTTCCGCTTTTCCTTACATCTCTTTCAACTGCATTTATAACAAAAGTCGCCCACTCATATACTCACTCACTGGTCGGACAAGAGCACGAGTACTCGTACTCGGTTGTTATTATTCGTCTCTTGCAGCTTCGGCTTCGGTAATGGCGCGTTTGGAGCAACTTCAGCTCAGTCTTTTGTCTGCCCTGATCGACGTCGGTTCATGTTAATGTTCATGTTGGGAATGGAAGTTCTGGCTGCTGCGTCGCGTCACAGTCGGTAGTGTTAAGCTGAGCTTTTGTTTTCAGCCTGCATTGCGTTTCCGCTGTGTTTTGTTTTTTATGCTACCTAAGTGTGTGTGTGCTTGTGTGTGTGATAGAAACAAGTTCAGCAATGCGTTTCAAATCTGCCGTTTCGGCTGTTCATATTTTGTTTCGCTCGATTGAATCATCGGAGTGACGGTACAGTGATATCAAGTAATTGACAAAAGTTTATAAATCATTGCAAAACAATTTGTACCGCATTTGTAAGTACACTAATCAGAAACCAAATGACAAATAATTAAAACAACTGATTATTTTTTGTATGAGTGCAAAATGATTGTCCATGTCTGTTTTCCCCTTTCTTCCTCACTCTCTCTCTCTCTCTCTCTCTCTCTCTCTCTCTCTGTTATGTTTTGTGTGAAAAAGCTTATAGAGACAAATGACGCTGCAGTTGAGAAGAGCAGTTTAAGTTTTTAGCATGTCATGTCAGCCGATTTTAGCTTTCCACTAAAACGGTAAATGCTGTCGCGCTCTACTTTTAATCTATGTGCATTCATTGTACTTAACACTCATTTTTGGGCCGCAAACAAGTGCTGCCCATTGAGTGCTACCCTGCCCCGCTTTTGCACTTTTTCTCTGACGCCGACTCACTCTCACGAACGCAGGTCTGCTGTTATTTATAGCTAACTGCGTCGGCGCCGATGCGACACACATAACGACGCGTCTTAGGCGGCTTATCAAATGTTTTATTTTTAGCTCACTTAGCTGCTTTAAATAATTTCTTGTTTATTACACGTCTGCTATGTATTTCACTTACTACGCAAAATTGCCTTAAATTAATTCAATGGCTCAACGTGACAACGTCGCGCTGTCTGCTAATCTTATTACACTGTTGCTTTTCAAGAGAGGGAGAGAGAGAACGAAAGGAACACAGCGAGAGTCAAAAATGAGACAACTCAAACAAGGAGAGTGACAGTTACTTGCTGTTGTGTTGTGTCTGTTCTTCAATCATGTTACTATTGTTGTTGGGTCAGTCAGCCGTGCGTTTTGTTTGTGTGCCCTTGCTTTCATTCTGCTATTATTGTTATTATGTATTATTTCAACTTTGATTCTAACTGTTATTGTTGCTGTTGCTATGACAATGGTCAAGTTAACAAACTGAAAACTGTATTTTGTGTACGATTGCAATTTCCATTCGAGAAACTCTAGTAGTCTAATATGTTTTGGATATCTGTAAAAGTATGGGTATTTAATTTATTGTAATTATTTTTTTTGATTTTAGTGTTTCTAAAACTTAGCTCTCTCATCTAGAATCGCAGCAGTGCTGTAATTAGCCATAATAGTTTTAATTGTCGCTGTAGGCGGTCCTTACTTTATAAATATAATGTTAGACATTTACAGATCAGTGCTCAAAAAAAATAGATAATAAAATATAACTTTATAAATACATAAAACAATTGCTTGTTTGGCCACACGTGACTTTTCTGTTCGACTTGCGCTTTCCCCATTGCAACCATGGCCAAAAGAGTCGAGTGTTTCAAAGGTCAGTCGACTTCTAAAGTCAATTTCCGTTTTGACATTCCAAACATAGTAGAAGGTTTCTGCTCTGTGTTCTAGCTGCGACGAACCTTCAAAATGAAACAACGCCCACAAAGTTTATCCAGCTTACACTGTTGCCAAGGCAACTTGCAACTTGCAACTGTGGCCCTCTAAAAAGGCAAAGTTCGATTTCCAACCCCTCACGTCAAATTTATGCTTTTCTTTGGCTTTCGCTTCATAAATCTCTTTATGCTTTAAATGCTTCTGGTTTCAATACCCTTCATGCCATGAAATGGTTAAAAAGGGTATGAGGGTTCTGTGCAAATGTATGTAACAGGCATGGAACAAAACACAGATACTGAAAATTTAAGCTTAAAGGCAAACAAACAAAATCTTAGGTTTAGGGTATCTCGTAATCGAGCTTTTTCGCGCCAACTAGAGCCAACTTATTTGTTTAACCTGAAATCTCTTTTTTTGCTGAGATTTTCTTGTCCTTGCACGTTGACACTTCCTTGGAAATGGTTTTCATAAAAATGATTGAGAATCAATCAATTTGATAAAAAAAAAAAATGAAATGAGAAATTTGACTTATTGATGCGAGTTTGGGAAAACAATCTCTGCATTTAATTTTTATATTTTAGAGCTCAATCATTAAATTATTCAGACGAACTTTTCTATAATTATGCCCATGCCATCACTAAACTTAGGTATTTTGCTTGGTGCCTGCCGTTTTTGTATGAATTTAATCGATAAATCTTAAAATAGCATTTACGAAACGAGCGACTTTTCGACGCCCTACTCATTGTCAATCAGTAAGTAGAGAGAGTTTATTCCTTAGTGTGTCAATTGGGTGACAAAAACTGACAGTATAGGGAGATGGGAAAACTGAGGGTTGTCAAAAAATGTCAGCCCTGTCTACACGGTAGAGGTTGGGAAAATGATTATGAATGTAGCATAAATTAGGACTGTTAGACTAACGGAGTGAGCCCAGTGAGCGAGTACGTGACCACCCTTGCTATAAATATTTCTTAAGGTACACAGATCAATTAAGCAACTTGTATATCTTCTAAGGTTTTCTAGGTATTAAATACTCTTTCCAAGCATTACTACACGGCCCAAGTTCATTTTGTCATTCTGCTTGTTGACAGTCAATGACAACATTAACAGCAACATCAATGAACTCTGTATAAGACACAAACTAACAGAGCAACATCATGTTGTGCCATAAGCACTCAAAGCCCGTTGAGCCACATTGCAAATTGATGGAGGTGGTAAGCACCACTCGCAATGATTGCAAAGAAAGCTGAAAAGCAAAATCAAAAACTAGAAACAAAAACAATCAAATTCCCAGTGACAGCTGTCGAACTGAGCCTCTTTGGCTTCGCGCTTTGCTTTACCACATTGTTGTTAGTGCTCGGAGGGAGAAGAAGAAGGATTCACCCCCCCCATTGATGCGGGTGCACTCAGGCATGGCGCTGCTGTACTGTAACTGTTACTGTAACTGTTACTGTAACTGTTGCTGTTGCAGCTTTGTTATTTGTTATAAATTTGTATTGAAATACTTTTCTGCTTGGTTTCGTTTCTGTGGCCTCGTCTCCATTGTGGAGAACATCCTATTTTGACAGCTTAGTAAATGGCATTATGAATTATGGAATTGCATAAATAACACTAAATGGGGCGTAGATAGAAAATGTTGAAGCAGTAGTTAATGGAATTAAAAATAAGAATTTGATGATAGGCAGCAAATAAATCGATATAAAGTTACAAATTGTAGAATGTGAGTATATTGGCCATGAACAATAGTATATGTAGTTAAGAACTGGGTCATAAAGTGTCATTTTAAAGTTTTCGCATTTTGTTGTAAGGTACATGCTGTTTCACTATGTTTTTTTTGTTGAATCATCAGTTTAATACACTTATAAAGTGTATATTAATTTTGTGATGAAATGTGTAACGCATAGAAGGACCGTTTCCGACCACATAAAGTATATATATTCTTGAATAGCCATGCTGTCGGTCGGTATGTCAACTTACCCCTCAGTTATAGCGCCATCGAGCTGAAACTTTGGGCTATGTCTTCTTTTAGTTGCAGCTACCATATATGTGAAAATCGGCCAGATTGGACAACTATATCATATAGCTGCCATACAAATACATTAATTTTATATATTCATTTTGAAAAGTAGACTTTTTAATTGTATATATAGTTTTCGCATGGCCGAAAAAACTTCCCAACTTGTCTTATATTCAAAATAATAATAACATTTCCACTTACCCCCTTTCTATTTAAGTATAACAAAGAGAATGATTGGACAAATATTTATTCGTCATCCACACATTAGAATTTTTGTATTGAGTGATTTTAGTAGACACAAAAATATGTGTACACAAAATAATTTATATTCAATAACAATTACACACGCATGCTGAAACATTTACTTACACCAAAATAAGCAAGGCTTACTTAAATTTTTGAGAATCGAGAAGTAGAGCAGTGTCTTAATAGTAGATATATTTTTAAGTGTGTAAAACTAACGTATTGGTTTAATTAAACTCTTACGCATCGGCCGGATCGAACAACTTTATCACATAGCTGCCATACAAATAAATAGATATGAAAGAGAAGGTTTTTCCAGTGTACATATATAGTTTTCGGATGGCCGAAAATAGCTTCACTTGGTTTTTCTGAGTGTGTCCCTGCCATTGCATAAAGCTCAAGTGGGCGGCCTTCATCTCGGTAATTGAATTCAAGACTAGCTGCACTTTCTGCACATACTCTGGTAGGCATAAGTATTTTGACAACTTTAAGGTAAAATCTACTCATAAGTAAAACTTATTTTATTATAAGTTTGGTATCAATGGAAAGGTCATTTAATTTCCGTTTGAATGATACAATACTCTTCTTAACTCATTAAGTACCCATTGAAAGTTTTCAATTCTTGTAAAAGTCTATTTTGAAACTCTTATCCCCAGGATTTATACAAAAAATGTTTTGATGCAAAAAGTTACTTTAAACAATTGTAATAAGGAATGAAAAAAATTGTTTTCAAAAATCTCTTCGCATGTATTTTTTATGATATTTTGAAAATTGTTAAAAATTACTATTTTACCCACTTTTCATACAAAATAATCATTTTTAGTAATTTTTAGCAATGTTCAAATGTTGTCAAAATACTTATGCCTACCAGTGTACCTACTTCAATTTGTATTTGACCCATTTCGCACCCATTCCCTGATTACATTTAGCGAGTAGTCTGCTGACATAACTTGTCTTTTGGCCCTTTGGTCTGTTGGCAAAGTTTCAACTCGCCAAACGACCCACGCCAGCAGCGTAAAAAAAACAGCACATAAAAAACATTAAAAAAAACACTAAAATATACAAAGAAAAAAAAAACAAGCATTAGCAAGTTTGGAAAAATCGGACAATTTCTAAAGCGATTGCAAATCGAGGGGAGTCTTATGTTTAAGTATGTTTGATTGTAAGCACAAAGCCATTTTCCTAGTTTCTTGCTAGCAATAAAACGAATGGCCGAGTTTCCGAGTTTTTCCAACATAAGTAACATAAATTCAGGTGGCAAAAATAGCTGCTGGCCATCAACATCAGCTTAATTGCAATCAACATTATTGTAATGCTATGGCTAATGCGCTTTTCTATCTCTCTCTTTCTTTCACTCTCTTTCTCTTTTCTCTATGTGTGCCACTTTGTTGTTGGCATTGCCTGCCTGCAGCTAATTATGCAAATAATACGGGAGGGGGAGGGGGCTGATTATTATGTCACGCCTTCTTAATTAATTTTTAAAGATGCTGTCGCCCATTCCCAGCATCAATTGTTTCATCTTTTGTTGATGTTGTTTGTTGTTGTTTTTTACGACGTTGCATTATGCATTTCATTCGAATTTGCATCACAACTTGCATCGGAAAATTTACATGCATACATGTATATTTTTTTTATGTGTGGTTTTTTCACATCATCCTCGCATCTTGCATAATGAAACGACACACGAAGAGTTTTTAAATTGAAATATTTGTTTTCTGTTATTTTATGCTTTGTAATTGGTGCGATTTGCATGTAAAACTTAATGGTTATTGATCAATAAATTACAGCAATTTAAGTATAATTTGTTTGGAAGTTCATGGGAAAATGTTGAAACAATAAATGTTCAACAGTTTCAGAATCAACGCTTAAATCTATCTTGCAACGATCTAAAATAATTTCTAATAGTTTTGGTTACATCATCAACTTTTGGCTTGGTTCTTACTTGGATTTACTAATATGTATAGGCAGATAGTTAACTCGCTTACTCCCAGCTGACAGCATGGGGCCACCTAACGAAGCGTCGCGACGTCGTTTTGCAATGCAATGATGCAGCGTCATCATAAAATGCAATTCTCTTGACGCTGTCACCTTCAAGGGCCACGTAATTTGCAACGTGCATTGACGCTCAAATTTAAATTGAAAGCAGCAAACGACAAAGTATTCGACTAGTCGATGCCCTAGATGCATTACAAACAGCCTGAATACGATTTATTAGATAAACCTTTTACTTGAAATGTGTTTAATGGGTATCGCTTAATGTTAACTTGACCCTAATACGATGCCAAGTTTATAGTATTGCTGCTATTATTTGCACGAACCAACGACAAAAAACACGACTAAATCTCACTTATGCTCTTGAATAATTTCCGTGTTTTTGTTTATTTTGATAGTGAGATATCAAGTTTTCCATCGCTTTCATATGGTCTCGGCATTAAATGTGATTTATTTGTTATTTAACACTTAGGATTATGCAAATTACCCACTGCCTACAATAAATAATTTGTTGCTATGCTTTTTAAAGAAATATCAATTTGAAATCTCGCAATTGGCTTCCGCCTCGCAATTCGCATTTGCCGCCCACAAATCGAATTGAACTGTTCGATTCGATTCGCATTATATGGCTCAATTATTTTAAACAAACTCACAAGAAGTCTCTCGCATTGTTAAGTGAATTTTGTAGTCTGTTTTTTTTTTTTTTTTTTTTTTTCTTATTGACCTCAACACAAACGTCTACGGTCGACGACTTATTGTCGAGAAGTATTCTTATCTCTTGCCTCATGTTCAGAATGCAACCCTGGAGAATCTCATATGGCTGTTTGGATTCTGTGGATTCAAAGTTTTGTCTTGACTAAAAATCAATATCATGTGTCAGTTTGGATTCTGTGGATTCAAAGTTTTGTCTTGACTAAAAATCAATATCAAATTGATCCTCCCATATATAGTATGTTTATATATTATTATTTTTTTTATTAGTTCTTGCTTTATTTACCATTTAAAGCTAATATACAAAATCGATATTTACAGGGGTTAGCATTTATGCGTTTCAACTGAGATATTTCTTCTATTTACTTATGATTTTAGGCTGTGTTTAACAATATTTATAGTCATGGAAACCTTGATTAGACATAAAACTAGTCAATTGAGTGACACTTACAACACTTACTTTCATCCCGCAGTCTTGCGCCACAAATTAAATGTGACTAAATTGTGATTTAATGGCGCTGCGTAATTATGCTTCCAGAAACGCTGATCAAGCTATTCATTTACTCGCCGCGCCTCAACTTCTCTTCTAGCCTGTCTTCTGTCTACGTGCCTGTCCCTAATTTACTTTTCTAGTTGCTTGTCACGGCATGCGACGACTTCACCGACTTCACTGTCTTCCACTTTGTGTCGGTTAACGCGCACCTCAATCTCCTTTTCTCTTTTGACTTCCCGCTCGTGCGAATGCAACTTAATCTCATTACTCATTCTTGTTCAGCTTTAATTGTCAGTGCTAATTGCAACGCGTGGTCTTTATAGTGCAACAACAAGAACAGCAACATTAATCAGAAGCCAAGATTCCATTTAAGATGCTATTGACTAAATCATAATTGTCAAAGCCCATAGCTTTTCGAGCTCATTTGTTTTTGTAATGGCTCTAGGTATAGGGGAGCAGTTTGCTCTTCCCATAAGCAATGGGAAATACAAGAACAATTTTGCATAATCTTTTTTGTTCGTCTCTTTGCTGCCTATGCTCAGCAGCAAAGTAACGGGGCTTTCCTATTTTTGTTGTTGCGCTAAGAAATTTCAAGGGATTTTGTTGTTGCTTCACAGACGAGACTGCACTAAACAAAAGTGTTTGTGACAATCGGTTTACGCACAAAACTACATGAGTGAAGGGCATTATTATTACTTTTTCATGTCATTCAAATGCATATAACATTTTTTTCAGTGATACCTGCATTATTTGCTTAGTCACTAAATGTTGCACATGTAGCTATCAATTGAATACATTTTTCCTTTCTAAGAAGCCAGCCCTGGTAAATTCCTTGTTGCTGCCTTACCAACAAAAATGGATTACAATATTCGCTCAAAATGTTTTGGGCCAACAACAACACTATAAAATTTATGGACTGAAAACTATAAAGCTTTAACCAAATTTCTCGAACTGCATTGTTGTTGTTGATGCAGCAGGTGCAGCCTTAAAACATTGCTTTTGCGTCCTGCCACACACTCTACCCTTTACTGTTGTTGCCACGCCCTTTTGGACTGTGTAAATGGGCGTAACTAATATTGACATAGTTTCAAGCGTGTCATCTGGTTCCAGTCGTTGTTGTTGTTGTTGTTGCTGCAATGAAAGTAGGTTGCATTTGTGAATTGCAGGTGTGTGTCCGTGCCTATGTCAGTGTGTGTCTGTGTGTGTGTAGCATGTGGCATAAGCATTTGCATGGGCTTAATCCACTTTCATTGATCGTATTATGAACCCGGCCCACACAACATTTTTTCGACTGCCTGACAATGACAAAAAAAAAGACGAAAAAAAAAGACTAAAAGCCAAACAACAATCGATGAAGGCTGCCTTATAAAAGTCAAAAACACTTTTATGGCTTGTACTTTTCGTGTTTGGTTGTGTTCTGTGCTAGCAGTTTTTTTTATTTACATTTACAAAATTAAAGCAAAAGGAGACAAGTTGAATGCATATTCGACTGTATTATTACCATAGAACAATATTAAGCAAATATAGTTTCAGTTACTTTCAAATCTTTTTTGTGTGTGCGTGCATTGAATACCTGGCGTATACGAGATGTACATGCATCCCCCATCGATCATACGCCGCGTATCCTGCATATTAATTACACATAGTAAATATGGCACAAATCATTGAACGAAGCAGTCGGAAAGCAAACAGGCGACACAGCTGTATATTATATATGTATTATTATCGATTGATTTATAAACCTACCAACAAAATGAGTGCGCAAATCATAAAAATACTTATTTGACAGCCCGCACTTAACTTTTATTTTTTCATTACTATTTTTATTCATGATTGTTATTTGCTAACAATAATAAGACGCAAATGAGAGAAGAGACAACGAAAAAACAAAACAAGTCAGAATAATCTTTCAACAATAAAAGATCATTTGTGCATAAGTCTAAACGCTTTAAAATTTTCAATTCTCTCTCTCGCATTTGGCCATGACTGCAAGTTAATTAATTGGAATGAAGCGGGTGTACGACAATGAGCAGTCATAAGCGTATTGGCAAGAAAAGTTGTGTAGGCAGAGAGAACATTACCAGCACATTATCAGATAAGATGTCCAGATAGTAATTTCTCAAAGACAGCAGGTAGAACTGGGCGCTATTTGGCGCTTTCTGGTTTCAATTGCACAGTTGTGCTTGTAATAAAAAAAATATTATCCCTCGTATGCAACACTCAAAATGACGCCCACAACGGAAATGGTCAGAGAACAACTCAATTTAAGAATAAAACTCAATTAGCTTGGAGTATTAAGCACATCAGTTTCGACCTTCACTTCAGCACTTGCAGTTGATATAAGCACCGACACACTCACATACACTAACATATTGTACTAAAAAGCAAAACACGTTGGCCAAGCTGGCAAAGTTCACGTTTGACTTTTTACTTGTGCACCGCAAAAAAGTTGGCAAGCCTTATACTAAATACTTAAAACTTACAGCCAAACATGAGCACGGATATTTGCATTTCAAAAACTAAATATATGTGCATATCGAGAAGATCCCTGTGTGTTTTATCTACGTAAATCTGGCAGCAGAAGCATCTATCAGATACAGATACTTAAAGATACGCGCACTCATTAAATGTGCGTAGCTAAGATTCCTCCTACTGCATCGTTTACCGTTGGCCAACCTCAAAAACCAGGTTATGTACGTCTTGGCGCCTCGGCAACCCAGTAGTGGCATTCAATGAGTTTTGCTACTGGTTGCAACCAGTGCTGCCAACTCTTCGGGTCATAAAAAAGCTAAGCTAGCCTTTGAAAAAAGCTAGAAATAGCCCGAAAATTTTGTTGCTTGCAAAAAAAAACCATAGAGTAGTGAAACGATATTTTTTATTTTCGAAAACTTCTCAAGTTCGTCAAACATATCGTCTTCTGCAGCTTAATTTATGTAGGTCTTATTGGTCCCTATCTTTTTTGAGCATACTTCTGGCACCGTATAATTATGACAGCATTTATCTTTCCATACCATTTTTAAAAAGCTAAAACTACGACAATTTTGATTAGAAAATAGCTATAATTCCCGGTAGCCGCTTTTGACAATTTATCCCGCATTTGCCAATTGCAATCCGCTAGATCTAGCAGGGAAATAGCTAAATTGTCACCACTGGTTGCAACAATGGTGATAATAATAATGTTTTAGAGATGGTCGAGTTGATGGGGACATGTTTTACCATTTGAAGATAACTCGTTAAGAAAGCTCGTAGTAAATGACAAGTAAGAACATTGCGTAAATATACCAAGAGTATTGGATGATCTCTGAACGAAATCAGTTAAATTATTTATTAAATAGCTGTACATTTTCCACTGACCCAACAGCTGAGTATCATCTGTATTATAATCTGCCTGCTCGTCTCTCTCTCATTGTGCTATTACCGTTGCACGTTTTTCGTTTTGTTTTGATTTTGCTGCTTCTACCCATACACACGCTCTCAGAGACTCTCAGCCCCTCTCACACAAAAACACATTCACAAGCACAAGCACTCAGCGCTATCTCACATAGATACTCAGTCAGTTTACAATAAAACGAGTGCCGTTTGTTCGGTTTTGTTTTAATTCTTTTGCTTCGTAGTGCCCAAAGATAAAGAATAAAAGTCGTGTTGTTGTTGTATACTGAAACTGAACAAATGGTGGCGCCGTTGCCAGTTCTAGATACATTGCTCAGTCGCAAAAACGTTTAGCTCCGAGACGGACCGGACGACGACAAGAGCGACAACAAAACTGTTGGTTGTGAAATTACAGCAACAAGAATTAGGAAAGAGGAGGTGCCGTTGGTCGTCGTCGTCTTTGTCGTTGAGCCGTCGAGAGTGTATTGCAAAGCGCTTTTCTATTTTCGCCTCAAGTGCAGCCCCAGAGTCTCAGTAAAGCCAGTGATAAAAATAAAGAAGAACACAACGAAAGAAATCAGAAAAAAAAAATTAAGAAACATCTTAAAATATATATGTAGCAAAAAAGAAAAAAGAAAAAAAGAAACACTTGCCGCGTGTGTCTTACTTTCTAAAATAAAATAACACATATTGCCTCGACCCGGCCAATTTTAGTCGGCCTTTGTAGTGCAGTGTAATTGTGCGCAAGTGCGTTTGAATTTGCGGGAACGAGGACAACACTTTTACTATGTTGGCCATCAAGGAGTGTCTTATACGCGAAGGTGTGCTCAATCTGGATAGTCCTCCCATGCATGGATCCAGCCAGCGACACTTTCAGCTGCAGTCGAGCAAAAGTTGCGGCAATATGGATATGCCACGCTATCGCAGTTAGTAACACACTAAATACACAAACATATGAATATCGGTAGATAGTTAGTTTGTTGCGATAAATACTAGAACAAAGAGAGTCTAATTATTCCAATAGGTCGCTAATAAAGGGTATTTGAAAGTCGCATTTAATGTCAATGCTTCGTGTAGGCCATATCACTTGTTATTTTTAGAGTCTGGCGTCGTCGTCCATCGCCGTCCAGCTATCTTAGAAATTTCCTATATAAATTCTTTGACATGGTATTGTTTAATAACTGTTAATAATTTGTCTTGCTTTTGTTTACCTACAAATTGTTGTTGCCATTGTGTCTCTATAAATTTTATTGTGTGCAACATTGTTTGTTTCTTAGCCTTTGATAAGAAGGTTCAAAACTTAAAGGCAAGTCGGCTCGAGTAAAAGCCCTAAACAACCGATCAGAGATTGTGTCATTTGTCTGTTGCCTTTATATAAGTGTTGCTGTTGTAATACTGTCAGCTTTTATTTAATTTTGATTGTTTTTAGATATACCTAGTGTAAAAGTCTTGATGTATTACCGCCTTTATGCTGTTGAAAAGGGATTGAGTGCTTTGAACGCTAAATGACCGAACAATCGGTCAAACAATCGTTTTCAATCAGTGGCCTTTTTGAAATACTATTGAAGTTCTATAACTGATCACCCAGCAAATGTGTAAAATTTCCAGTTTCTAAGCGAAAGAAAATGCTTGAAGCCTCCGTTTACCGCATGGGTCCGGCCAGACCAATTTCATTTTTAACTTAAATTTTAACAAACAACTGAGCAATTCGACTGAAATTTTCTGACTTTTCCTAAATATTTGTTGTCTTCAAATTGCAAAAAGAAATTCATGGATTCATGTTATACAAGGATAGATATGAGGACTTTAAAATTTCTATATTTCGGCTATCGAAACATGCGGTAAACGGAGGGTTAAGCTAGCGTTGATCATTGGTATACGAAATGAATAGTTACTCATTTGAAATGCTTAGAAACATACCAGCAGAATGTGAATTTAAATGGAACTTTTAGTTTATTTTGTTTTGTTTTTGTTTACAACTCAACTCTCTTAATGCCCTCCACCACAAATATACTACACTTAAGTGCCAGAAATTTGAAAGATAACACACACGCCCCAAGGGTTGCCATTTTATAGGCAATCGAAGTGAGCAAAGTGATATCGATATCGATGTGGATATGAGTTGTTGTTGATAATTAAATTTGTTCATTGCATTGGCAGGCGGCGGCATAAAAAACTTGAATGTTATTTTTAGAACGGGAGGGGAAATGCAGAGAGGAGGCTGTTGGAGGCACAGTTTGTCTGCCACTTGACGCCGCCGATGCCGATGTGGGCAGTTTGCCCTTGTGTTTATAAATAAGACTGCAACTGTAAACAGCGACAAGACGGCAAGACTGCAACAACAACAACTATCACAACAACAACAACTGCTTCGAAAAATTCACTTTGCAGCGTTTTTTTATACCCCGAATAAAATGGGTAAAAGGGGTATAATGGCTTTGTGCAAAAGTATGTAACAGGCAGAAGGAAGCATCTCCGACCCCATAAAGTATATATATTCTTGATCAGCATCAACAGCCGAGTCGATATAGCCATGTCCGTCTGTCCGTCCGTCTGTATGAAGGCGTCGATCTCAGAGACTACATGAGCTAGAGACTTCAGATGAATATAAGTTCTCCTACACCAAAAGCAGGGTATTATCGATAACTATTCTGGTTTCCGATATACACATGTAATCGATTACAAAAAATCTCGAAAAATGTAAAAATGGGGGTTGAAATAATGGGTAACGATAGAACTTTTCTGAAAATTTCGGTTAAGAAACATCGGAGATATTTTATATTAAAGTTAAGTCAAGAAAAACTGCACTACTGCACTTTAATACACGGGCTCAGGGTATCTTTTAGTTGGGATTTCTCGACTAAAGCCTTCTTACTGGTTGTTAGTGTGTTTATTCAGTATTGATTCAACTTTTTGCTGGCGCAAAATGCGCGACGAGGCAAGTTTTCTCTCTCTGTGCAACAGTACAGCAGCGCCTTGACAATTTCATATGAGTGCGAGAGTCGCGAGGCAGCCACATGTGGCAAGTTTAAGCGGTTGTCTGTATCTGTTTCTCCTCGCTTTCCATATTAATTATGCAACCCACAGCAAAACAAAGCAAAACAAAACAAAGCAAAACAAAAACAAAACAAAGCGAAGCGAAGCATGGCAATCGATCAATCTGCTTGCCACATACAGCAGCAGCAACAAGCGGCAGAAGCGTTTGGTAATAAGCACTCGAAGCCACAAAAATGCTGCACAGCCGATTTGTAGTTGCAACTCTGTTGTTGTTGTTGTTGTTTTAAGCAGTTTAGTTGGCCAAATCAACTCTCCGTTTCTTGTTTCTTCTTCTTCTAGCCGACTTTTCCGCACACACCAAATAGCAAAAACTAATCGTTAACATGAAACAAAATCAAATAGTTTGTTTAATAAAGTAAAGAAAAACGGCAAGCTGCCAAAACATGCAACACATGCAGCACATTTCTTGTGGGTTCGTTAATTCGTTGCAATACTATATATTGTATATTTTGCTTCTTTTCGATTTTTGGCAAGCAGTTTGCTGTGGAGAAGTCCGCGGGGTATACAACAACTTATTACAAATTTAGCAATTGCGTAAATGCATGCATTCATAAACATATCGTTCACTCAACCACTAGTACTATATACCTTAAGCTGACACTGATGTGCTTTTGAATACCCTTTCAATTACTCCAAACAGAAAGGAAGAGTGGGCGAGCATTTGTCATGGCTTTAATTTTAAAAGTAAAAACAAACCCAGGTCTACTCAATCCGCTAATTTCAAGTCAAGGCTTGTAAGGGCTTGTCTGGCTGGCCCGGCTGTCCCCTCCGTCTTCATCTACAACTCGAATAGCTCATCCCACACATTCATTACAAGCTCATTGCTAACAAAACCGGAACCCCAATTAAACAATTAACTTATTAAGCAGCAGTTGCCCAGAAGGTCAGCCTTGAACTCATTTACTTCGTGAAGATATATTTAATTGGGGTAATATCCCTTATCCTGCTGAGCTAGGGCTCTCATACTAAGTAGTCGGGTTAACCCATCCGCTATCAAGAGTGTACGGAACTGACAAAAGATTAGCAACAGATGTTTAGATGACTGCGCAAAATAAAATAAAATCAAATGAGTCGTATGCCACAAATATTAGTTGACGGAAGAAATAAACACAATATACAATATATATAAAATACACTTTTCAATTTTAGAACTAAAACTGTAAGTGAAAGTTATTCACCGGATGATTTATTCTCCACCCAATTATACTTACTAATCACATTTGTTGTTGCTTGCATTAAGATGGGTGGAGGGGTGAGTGGGTGGGTGGGCTATAGGGATAGAGTGCTGGCTAGTATAAAACGCACGTAACCCTCAGCTCACCTTGACACGATGCCCAGGTGTAATTAAATTGCTGCCAAGATTTGCTAAATGTAAAAAAGGGGAAGAGATGTTTCAAGATACACACACACACACAGATACACAGAAAAATCAATATGACGCCAGTATTGGCAACTAGTTCAGAACTAGTCTAGAACTACTTGCAAAGTGGAAATAACTATTTCTCGCTCGATTACTTTTCAATGCTAACAACTGTTTACTTTTACATGGGGATGTCCTACGAGGGCAACTAGTTCTGCTTAGCATTACCTTGAACTAGTTCTGAACTAGTTCAATTGGGTCAAAACTAGAATTAGTTGCCAACTGACTACTTTGGGTCAAAACTAGAACTAGTTGCCAACTGACTACTTTTTCAAACATTGGCAATATGTGATTTTCCCATGCTGTCTACAAAATAACTAGTTGAGAACTAGTTGCAAAATAACTAGTTGAGAACTAGTTGCAAAATAGCTAGTTGAGAACTAGTGGAGTTTTGGAACTGACTACAAAGTGAACTGGCGGGCGTATCTGTGTTTGTGTTTGTGTTTGTGTTTGTGCTTGTGCTTGTGAGGTCTCCACGGAATAATCATTTATCATATATAAATTGCATTTAGCTTAATAAAGATTTTTTAACATTTACTTTGTGGTGTTTCTCTGACAACGTTTTCTTCTCTTCTTCTCTTCTTTTTTTGCCCACACACAGAAACTATTGCGGCCTCAAGTGACTTATCCACAGCATCCGCCACTGCCAAAACTAGCTGCCAGCAACAAGCACACAAACAACAACAACTATCGGACGAATCAGTTGGCTCGCTATCTCGAGTCTCGTATCGGGGCCAGCATCCGCACTTTCATCATCATACGACGCCCGCCTATTACACGGATCTGCAGCTGCGTATCCATACGCCAAGTGCGTCGGATGTTGGTGCTTTGAATGAGAACTATCAGAGCGTCTACAGCACGCCCAGCACACAGCTGGTTGAGCAGCGTTGCTTTCCCAAAAACAGCCACGCCCAAACAACGTTTTTTCGACCTGGCAGCAGCAAGGAGGAACGCAGCGCCAAATCATTGCCGCCCTCAGTGAGCCCCACAAAAGGTCAAGGTAGCAACGAACCCGAACCCCAAAACCGTATCGCCAGCCGCAGTAGTTGTAGATCACCCGTAGCCCAGGCTAGCCCACTAGTTGTCCCAGTCCCAGTAGCGACCAGCGGACGCAGCAGCCGTCACACACAGCGCTTCCAGCAGCGTTCCAAGCGGGCTGTGCGCGTGAGAAGCGAGTCGCGTCCGATCAGCGCACTGTACGACATAATATGCAAGGAGAAGGGCCTCGACGTAGGCGATACCACCACGAGCAGCAGCAGCAGCAGCAGGAGCAACAGCAACGAGAAGAAGTTGGACAAAAGCGACACACTGGCGACCTTTTGGCCCTTGCATCACCAACACCTTCACATACCTGCAATGAGCAGCGCCAGCCAGCAATCGGAGCAGTTGGATAAGCGCCAGCAGTTGACCAAACAGAAACGCATCCGGCTCCTGCCGGAGGGCGCCTCCAGTGATGATGATGATGCCCATGAATCCCCCTATGCGCTGCACTCTAGTCAGAAGGCGACAAATCTAAGTCTGGGCAAGGCTAACTCCCTGCCGCCAACAGTCTCAATGACCACTTACCAATCCCAGACAAAACCACAGCCAGTAGCGATACCCACAATATTGTCACGTCACCGTGCGGCAAAGAGCCTTGAGCCAGGACATCCAATTAGTGTGGAGCGTTTGATTGTGGAGCCAGCAAAGTTGTCGCTCGCCGAACTGAACAGCCGGATCAACAGCAAGAAGCAACAGCAGCAGGAGCAGGACTTAAAGTCTTCAGTGTATGAGCAGGGAGAGGTCCTGGAGACGCTTGCACGCTGGCAACAGGAGCTCCGCTCCGCCACCAACACCGGCACTGAGAAATCCGATCAGCTTCTTAATGGTGCTAATGGTCATCATCATCAAATATATCATCATCATGACCATGAACTCTCTGCCTCGCCTACTACATCTGATCATCTGCATCCAGTGGCAGTAGAAGATCATCATTATCAGACCCAGCCTCAGTCTAAACCCAATCATCATCATCATCACCAGGCAACAAATGCACGCAGGTAAGTTTCAGCCAACCGGAATACCAGAAGGAATTGTATTAATTGTATTGATAAGGGCCCAATTTCTCAATGTCCAGTTAAGCTTGCAGTTAGTTAACTTCAGAATAACTAAGTTTGGTTTTTTCAAAGCCAAAGTTACCTATCATCGGTATATCACTATCACCTTATGGTGTTGCCAACCTTAACGTGGATTCAGCTGTTCTTTTGGTTTTGTTTTTGCCAATGACTCCCAAACTGCTGCATGTTGCACATCAAAATGTAAATATAACAACATTCTATGAGCCCTGTTGTAAGCGCCATCGAGGGAAAATGTTTTTAGTTGTTGAGGAGCATGTGTTTGTGGACCTAGAAGACTCAAATAAGCATTTTGCAACTTAGCTTCATAAAAAAAAAAAAACAATGCAAGTGTCAGCTTAAGTCAGCTGTTTGCCTTACGATGATTGTATCGATACTTATATCGTGACTCTATATCAGTATGTGTTAAACGGACCTCCAGGCATCGGATAATTAAGTGCTAACTGAACATTGAGAAACTCAAATTCGACTAAACTTAGAATAAGTTGACTAACCGCACATTGAGAAATTGGGGCTAAGGCATAAAAGTGAAATTGAAATTGTCGCACTGTCTGTAAATTAAATTACTATCGCTTCACACCAAATTCAGCCAAGAGCCAAAACCTACTCTCCGGATTGGAGTTTTCCTAATCCTTAACCGCCGTCGCAATAATTTGTATTCAACTGTGTTAACAGCTCTCTAACAAATGTTCACTCAGCGTAGTATGTTACACAATTCGATGGCTGCTGCGTTAAAGCCGGGCCAAAGACAACAACTAAACAACAAAAACACGGTGCATCTTGTTAACAAACAAAATCTGTGTATTGTTCAATTTTGTTGGTAAATCAAAGTGATGTTATGCTGTCCATTGTTTTGTTGCGATGTTGGATATTGAATTTTTGGGCGAGACATCATCGCTGGAACTCGTTGCTTGTTTCCATCAATTATAATAAGATAAATCAAATCGAATGGCACATTGACGCTGCTGTCAGCCGCTGACCCCGACCCCCGAAAAGCCCCAACCCCGGAACTCGGCTTTGGAAAGCACCTGTTGTATACGCAAGACAGAAATTGACAACCCGAAAACCGGGCGACAAGTTTTCCATAGGCTGTCCGTCGGCTTTCGCTACAAAAATGCCTCATGAAAAAAGACAAATCGAAAAATTTAAAAAATACAAAATAACGAGAAGAAATAAGAGTAGAAAATTGTTAAAGAAAAAAAAAAGCATTCGACGAACATAGAATTTGTTAAGAAAATAGTCGAAAATTCAAATGCATTCAATTAAGTCTGGAATTTATTGAGCTGTCCGAGCCCGTTTTCGTTGTCAACGCCCTGGTCCCCTGGTCCATTCATTCAAAATCACCTGCTGTTTTCAAGCATCAGCGTTTTCCATGCATCAGCCTATTAATTTTATGGCCACGTCGAGACTGCCTGGCCTGGCCCAGCTATTGCGTCGCGTCGTCTGGCGGTTTTTTTTCTAGTCCTGATTTCGCTTTCTGACATTGCAGCTGCGCAACCGAAAAAGTGACTAACCGGTTGCTGTCTGGGCATCACTTTTCCTTTTTGTCCAAAAAGCTTTTCCTTGACTAAGCCAACAAGTTAGAAAGTTCTTTTCCAAACACCCAACAGCTAACAATATGTTTTCCAATATTTGAAAATGTCGTTAAACAGACCTTGAAAAAGTAATGAGGATCAGGGGCAATTTCAAGTAAGACAAAATATATTTCATTTATTCTGTTTTATTCAGTTCCTTTTTAGGACTTTGTTTAGTACTTCATTCATTCATTCATTTCATTTTGTAAAACTTGTGAAACGTCTGCTACACCTTGTAACCTACTCACTAATGATCAGGCAGTCATAAGGGAGTCTGTCGCTTCTCTCTTGAAGCGTTGTGACATTGCGGAGTCGCGACATTTAAACCATCAACTTACTGACCGACCGACTGAATGAGCTGAATGAGCGCTGGACTGAATGAGCAACTGATGCAGCTGTCGTGTAGTTTCTGCAGTCGACATTGAGATACTTTTTTTTTCGGCTACCTGTGCATGCGCACACAAAACTAACACACAGCACAACTACTACAAGGGCAATCTACAACAATAACTAACTTGTTGCGCTTTGTTCTTAATGTGTTGCTTGAACGAAAGCGAACAATTAAAAGAGGCAGCAAGATGAACAAGAAGTACATCAACAAGAGCAGAAGATACGAATACGAGATACTTCACTACCTGATGATGAGCAAAGACTATGTGCAAATTTTCTCTCTTTGCACTTTGAGTGGTTTTTTGAGTTAATTTGTTGCTGTCTGTTAATGTGTGTATCTGCAAGACACTAACACACAAAGCAAGCAGCGGCAAAAACCCAAACAGCCAACAGCCAAAAAAAAAACCTCTTGTTATTAGCTTCGCTTGCTGGTTATTGTTGGTGTTTCTATAGTAGTTGTTGTTGTTGTTGTCAGGCCGATCGCTCGAGCTCTGAAACTTGGGTTAGCAGAGTTACTTTCGGTCTGCCCGTCGGCAGTTGTTGAACGTGTTTGAAGGCGTCTACTAGCTGTGCCGCATCTAGCGGAACTATTTTTATTTATTTTATTATTTTCTTTTGCAATTATCGATCAACAATCGGCGCGTGTTTTTGCGATAACTCCTCCTGATATTCCAAAGCTTAAAGTAACTAGTACTAATTGGGAGAAGAGTACAACTTTGACTAACATATTTTCTCAATCTTTCCTTCAGATTCATAACTCGCACGCCGCGCTCCAGCAGCCGTCAGAGCGCTGGCCACTCATCACCGCCACCTCCAGCCGGCTATCACAGCGACTCATCCTACAGTTCACCGTCGCCCACACGTGGACACCATAAGGAAGCGACTGAAGCAACAGCAACAGCATCGGCAGAAATTGCAAGCGGAAGTAGCGTCGCTGCTGATCCACAATCATCGGCGAATGGGAATAGCTCCGCCTATGAGACTGCCGCCACAACTGTGATGACACATGCTAAACCACAGGCACCAGAACAATTGCATCCCCAGCACGTTGAAGTTCCTAAGATAACCGCACCGTTGTCCGTTGTTCCGCGCTACGCATCCGGGAATACAGGTGAGTGTCCAACTCCAAGCATTCCGGATATTTAGCTTGCTTTGTGTACGTCTTGTTGTTTGCTTTGTCTGTCTATGCATATGTCCTGTGCTTTGTCAGCTTAAACTTGAACTTTTCCATAATGTTTTGTACTCTATAAACAGCTCATTTTGTACACCTTACTTTGAAAAAGTTTTGTAGGAATATTGACTAGTGACAACGAGCATTGAATCTAAAGAGATTGCAATTGCCAAGAGCTTTCAAAAGAGCTTTTTCGTCTCAGGGTAGCGCTGCGCGGCATTGCTTTTGATTTGCTTTGCTTTCAATGCTCGTTGCTAGTGATCATATTCTCATCGCTTTTCTTGCTGTTCTTAGCTTTCTCGTTTCTTGTATCTAAGCCATAAGCTCTCTTAAAGTTTAGTTGATGTCTATCTTGACTCATTTGGTTTTATTCATTCATTAGCTCTTTCAACAAAAGCATTCCCACAAAAAACAATAAACACCATAATTAGCCTGTAGCCCCTTCAGCCCCGAAGGGAAGCTGTCAACATTTCACCCTGCAAATTAGTTGAACTCTCAAACTGTTTGAAAACCTTACCACGTTTCTTTGAAGCACTTAAATGTAATTTAAACTAAATTAGATATTGTGCAGTTTGCCAATCAAGCAAAAATGTTTGCCACACAATTTAAAAAAGACCTTCAGAATGCGGCATTAAACGCAAAAGAATACCTTAACTTGTCGATCGAGTCAATACACCTGCACAGTTTGAAATCAAATTGAATGTCTAAAACTTATATAAAACAATTTGCAAAATTTCAAAACAATTTCAAAATTATGATTAAAGCAATTTGCTCAAGAGCCGTCGCTGCTGTCAGCGATCTTTTTGCCAGATTGAATTGATCTGCTCTTTTGTCTGCCTCCCAAAGAGGTGTAGTTGGAGGAGTGAGAGGGTCCCGAATTCACGCAACTTAGGCAAATGTAAGACGTCATAAAATTGCTAATAGTCGTACAACAAAATAACAAATGAATATATACGACAAGCTGTGCCCAATTTAATTTATTTATCAATTCAAACAAACAACGTTTCATTGATTCAACATTTTGCCATCTTCCTCTTTGTATTATCAACTCGTAAATGAGTTTCATAAAACATTTTGACAACCTCTCATAACGGCGTAGCTTTGGGAAAGTAAGCTAAAACATGACTGATTGCCACATTTGAATAGTTTATTTGATAGTGTCCATCCATGCGTTTCGACTATATCGAAAGTTCTTAAAATTTAACTTAAAACTAATAATTGATGTAACAATTTCATTTAAATGCGACTGGGAAATATCATTCAAAAGTATTGCATTTGAATTGATTTTATTGGGACTTGTTTTTTTTTTTTGTTGTTTAGGCTTGTGTAATATTCATTTCATTTCTTTGCTTGTTTTCTTTGTTGCGGCGATTGCCTCTTTCTGTCCGAGGCGGTTATTTTATTTTTTCGGGAATCGTGTCTAGGGCAACGTTCGAGCCAAAAGTTTACTGATCTCTGGCTGACCGACAGCCATCAGTGGCAATGAACGGAATCTGTTTGTCATCTTTTTGCTGTTCTTCTCTGGTTGATGTGGCAGATTATAAGCTTTTAGAAGATTACCTAAACCAAAAGGGCAGTTCAACTCTATAGTCAAACAAAGTGAGGATTGTAAAGTAGTCTCTTAAAACGCGTTGGATGGAAACGATTCTTAAGATTACATTAGCTTATTAGTTGATATGACAGCTTTTATAATTCACTACAGTCAGTAGGTTTATATTTGTCACAACGGCCACATCATCGATCAATCTCTCTCAAAAACACATTTAAGACACACTGCAAACAACAACAACAAAAAATCAAATGCTTTAAATGTCTTCTAAACAAACGCATATCCCGACCTCCCTCCCCCCCAAAAAAAAAACAACAACTATCAACTATCGACAGTTTCCTTTGGAAGCGCCAACAAACGCAGCATTCATTTCACTTGCAACCACAACAACAACAATAACAACAGCAGCAACAGTAACACCAGCAGCAGCAGCAGCAGCATCAACAACAGCATTAACCGCAGCCGCTTCAGTCGCAGCAACAACAACAGTCACACCACGCCCATGCCGCCCCTTGCCACTGCTACACCCCCCAACAACAAAGCGCCATTAATTGTGCACAAAACGGGAACAACAGTTGCAGTCTCAGCAGCAACATCGTCGCCTTCAAAGCGTCGCAAAAACTTGCTGTCGCCCCTGCGGCTGGCAGGCAGCAGCAGCAATCACACGCCCATTGTAGTAACGCCTCCGCAGGGTAGCCCACTTTTGAGCAGCTCCTCATCCTCGCCCCAATCCTCGCCAGCGGTGCGCACCACCAAAGCCAGTCGACTGCGTGCCGCAGCGCTCGGTGAGTCATCCATAAGTCATCCATTTTCATCCACATTCGAACTTCTTGTCATTACTTCCGCCAATACTGGTGATGGTTTCCTTATGGGTTTCCTTTGTGTTGTAGTAGTAGTTTAACCTAGCGCTAAAGACTCCAACTAACTGCCATTTCATGCTGTCTTCCCAATCATTGCAACACAAACACACACGCGACCCCATCGCATCGCAGACCGCAAAAAGGAGGAGGATCATCTGCAGCAGCGTTACAGTTCACCTTGTTCGGCTCCAGGACGACGGCTCAGTAGCTCGGAGCTGTCGCCCAAGTGCAGCAGCGGCTTCCATTCCGAGCCCAGTGGACGATCCGCTTTACAGCCAGGAGAACCTATTGAGCGACGTCCTTTGGTGGCGACCGTCAACAACGTATCGATGAAGCAGAATTTGAGCGAGCTACACTTTACGGGCGGAGTGCTTAGTCCGCCCAAGGTCGAGTGCACGTTGCGCATGCGCCCACGAAGCTCCACAATGTGCACCGAGGCGGAAAACGAAGCGGGATGCTGTGCGGCAGGCAAGCCACGTGATAATCTAACCAACTTGCAGCTGAGTCCCGTTCAGAAGCATAAACCAACAGTGAGTACAGTGAGTAATTACTGTGGTACATCATACAATTCATTAACCTATGCTCTTTTTTTAGCAGGAAGCCTCGCCCCTGCCACATCGCGGCGGAGATCGCGATAAATCGGCCAAACGTAAATCGAATCTGAACCGCTCACACAACGAGGAAGCAACCAAGGATAGCGGTAAGTGGGCCACGCACAACAAGCACCGGAGAAGGCATAAGTGAGGAGCGCCCATCTGTTTTTGGGCATTGGCATTTGCAGAGTCAAGCTTGGTTGGTTAACCATGCAACTATTTGGTGATCAGTTTTGAGTCTGAAGCCGATCGAGAGGGCTGCGATCATGTGGCACACTAGCATACACTTTCAATGCTTGCATCTGCATCAGTTTGTGTTGCACGAAAGCATCCTGTCCAAGCGCATCCAAACCAGCTGTGTTAAATATGTTAAGCTGCAGACTGTGTTTCCAGTCCTTCCAACGTCATGCACGTCCAATTTCCAATCCAATTTGTGCTTGTCTTCTGGTTTTATATTGTGTAGTCTAATCCTCGTTTTCTCGTTTTTCCCTTGCAGATGAAGCTGCATCCATGCGCCGCAGGAGACGTCGCGAGCTGGGCATGGCACGTCCACCGATGTTAGGCGATGATGAGTCGCTGCATGAGCTTTTGCAGTCATCACCGCTCAAGAGCTCCTGCAGCGAGTCCACCTCCAAGTCGGAGTCGCTGCGTCAAGCACGCGGTGTTAGCCAGAAGATCAACGAGCTCACTAAATCCGAGCTGGCCGAGATTAAGAAGATTGCCGAACAGGCTCAGGTGAACCAGGAGCTACATAAATCGCCGATACTGCGGCTCAAGAGTACGGATGAACTGGCTTCCTCTGCATCCACCCAAAACTCGCCTCCCGCACCCAATCAGATTGTGTCCATTCTAAAGAAAAAGGAGCATGCGTTCGGAGAGTGCAACTCAAGCGCATCCAGCAATGCCTCGCCGGTAACCTTCTCCGCCACCGTGCTGGACACGCCGTTGCCCAGCAGCCGCAGCAAGCGCCAGGGCATACTCAAGAAGCGATCCAGCCTGGACGAGTCTCGCTACTATTCGCGATCCCACTCGCCGGACGAGCGTAGCGTGTTCATCAAATCAGCGCGTCGCAATTCACTGGAGGAGGCGGGCAGTGCTCTCAGTCTCGCCGGCCAGGCGCACGGCATCCTGAAGCAGAGCAGCTACGACAGCGGTAAGAGTGACGGCTGCCCCTCGGCCAATGAGAGCCAGCCGCACAGCATACTTAAGAAGAAGGATTCGCTGTCAACGCCTTCAGATGGCGGCTCTCACAAGCATGTGTCCATCTCCCAGGCAGTTACTTTGGCCGCCGCCGAGTTGGCCGCCCACGATGACATCGCTTGCGTCGAGGACGGCGACGAGCACGAGATACGGCCCATACTCAAGCAGGAGAGCACCTCCAGTGAGGAGGCAGCGCGTCCGCCCAAGCCCATACTGAAGAAGAAGTCCTTTGGCGAAGCGGACGAGCACGAGATTCGGCCCATACTCAAAAGCAGTCGCAAGAGCAGTCGTGAGGAGTTCGATCTGAGTGAACTGACCACCGATACGGCTTCCAATGAGGCAAGCAGCATGCGTCCCATACTTAAAACAGAATCACCCTCTAAACGACGCTCGCTCGGCTCCACGCAGCCCAACGCGGAAGTGGAGACCTCTGACAGTCTGCTTAAGCGACGAACACGCTCACTGGAACGCCAGGATGGGCCTCCAGTCATTGATCTAGCTGCCGCCTTGAATGCCATCAGCAACTCACAGGCACCTGTCGATTCTGTGACAACGCCATCGAATATTTCGGTGGCCGAGCGCATCAAGCATATGGAAATGCTATCCACAACGTCATCACACTCGTCAACTAGCTCCGGAGGCATTAATGGCAGTTGGGAATCGCCTCTGCAGCAGGCGCCACAACTCCATGATTCTGGTGCTGCTGCTCCGAAATTGCTCAAGCCCAGCGTTCTGCGCCGGGATCTTTATAAAGATCGCTACAAGACGCAGCCAGTAACCAGCGAGGAAAAGAGCTTGTAAGTTGTTAGTCCTTTTCCTGAAGTCTTCTAATTGTGTTTTTAGACCCCGAACCCATAAAATGGGTAAAAGGGGTATAACGGTTTTGTGCAAAAGTATGTAACAGGCAGAAGGAAGCATCTCCGACCCTATAGAGTATATATATTCTTGATCAGCTTCAACCGAGTCGATATAGCCATGTCTGTCCGTCCGTCCGTCCGTCTGTCCGTCTGTATGAACGCGTCGATCTCAGAGACTACAAGAGCTAGAGACTTCAGATTTTGAATATAAGTTCTCCTATACCATAAGCAGAACAAGTTTGTTTCAAATTATTGATAACTATTCTGGTTTTCGATATACACATGAAATCGATTACAAAAAAATCTCGAATTTGGAACATGTAAAAATGGGGGTTGAAATAATGGGTATTTTTATAGCTTATGTGAAAATTTGGTCCAAATCGGTTTAGAAACACCGGAGGTATTTTATATTAAAGTTAAGTCAAGAAAAACTGCACTACTGCAAGTCATTTTAATACACGGGTATTATCAGGGTATCTTTTAGTTGGGATTTCTCGACAAAAGCCTTCTCACTTGTTGTTGTTGCTTTAAGCAGCTTATTGCTTGCCTAATTACCTGACCGACCAACCTGAGGCAACCAAAGCTGCCACAAATGTTAATACCCTACCCTGCTTGCAAAATGAAGGTTGCCTGCAAAAGTCTCTCGATACTGTTGTTTGTAGATGGTTATTTTCTTTTATATAATGCTTCTAGATATTACGATTGTTTCTTTTTGTGAAAGAAGGTTCATCAACAGAAATATCTCGACCTTGGTAATTATATCATTTCAGCAATTAGTTTGAACACGCCAAAGCGTTCTTGCCACGCCCATTTTTTTGTAGACAGCTCGATCATTTCTGAGAATTTTGACATGTTGACGCCATTGGTACGGTCGTAAACCCAGTTCTCTGTTAAATGTGTAATATTCCTAGCTTTTTTTTTTAGACTACTTGGACTCTAGAGACGACTCTGCACCTTTCAGTGAGTGGCATAAAGATTCGTTAACGGGGTTTTTATGTCAGCATTTTATGTGCTTGAGCTTTTATTTCTTTGTGTTGCGTTTGTTCCGTTGCCACACCCCTGGGTAAAAACACAAATTCTGACAAAAGGCAACAAAAGCTAGCGTTTTTTTTTTATTCCTATACCCACCAAACAAAAGAGAGGGTATACAGAAGTTGTACAAACGTGCGAAGACTACACACATATCACATTATATATGTATATCAAAAAATTTACAGGGTATTTAAGCTTCGACACCATAAAACTGTTTCTATTTTGCGCTCTCTGCCACATTTGCATGCAAATTCCGATTCGATGTATTGTCAATAGCTTTTCACATTTTTATGTTGTTCATATTTGCGGCTCTTCCCGAAGGGGTTCTCAAGGCGTTTGGGTTTTGAGTTGTGGAATTGTCGAAGCCAACGTTGCGTTCAGTTGGCTGCCGCATATGGTCGCGTCCAGAGATAAATTATATATTCGCGAGTACCGTTCGTCCTGTCAGTTAAGTTTTGCTCAGTAGCAGGATTTTTATTATCATGTTGTTCCAGCAGAGACATTGCGAGGGAATGTTTGAGGCGTATATCAAAAAACGGTAAATGCTAATGTAAATGAAATGTTTCAAATGCAAGCCATAAAAAGTCGCGTCATTGAACGGGTCATACGAAGGTGTGACGATAGGACGGGCTTTTATAGCCAATACTTTACTCAAATTGGCCAAATAACGATAACGAAGTCAAGGGCCTGATAATCCAGTAACGATAGTAAGCAATCTGATATTAGAGCAAAAGTGGAATTCAAAGATAAGATAACTTACAACTAAAGTATGTAATTGTGAACATTCCTTGATCAAATTGAAATCTTTAATTTATAGAGTTATTTAACCACACTGCTTACGATTTGAGCTATTTTCAATGTGTGTTTCAATTTTATGTTGTGTCAAATTAACGAGTGAAAACTGCGTCATGCGTCGCGCTCTTTAAATGCTGCTCTCTTTCGCTGGCGGAAGAGAAAAGCTGTGAAGCCACATGAAAAGTTTACACCAACGACATTTTGAAATTGTGGAAAAGCAGAGGGAAAAATAGCGTACGAAAATAAATATACGTTTCTATGCGCATACATACAAATGGATGTGTGTGTGTGTGTATTAAGACCATGGGCAATAAAAGAAAACAAAGCTGAAAATAATTTAAATTTTGCTGTGGCCGCAACGGCAGAGCAGTCGACTGCGACTGCGACGTCGGCGCCGTTGATCGTCGGCTCCGCTTTGCCCGGTTTGTTTGTACAAATTTTGCGCTCAGTTGCTCGCGATCGCCTTTTGAATTTTCACGTACGCAGCAACAACAGCCGCTCCGCAAAAAATTTGTTGTTCATTTCGGGAAAATCTGTTCGAAAAGCGTTAGTGTGTGTCAAGTGTCAGCCATAAAAGAGAACATATAGTAAATCTTAAAGCATAAAAGGAAATTGAAACTTACTGATAAAAAATATCAAATCTATCGGTGCCTTTCCTTATCAGCGCCCACCTTTGTAGGTAAAATAAAAAGTTAAAGATACCCACCACGTTCCCAGCACCGGTCTCGAAACAGTGTCGTCAGTTGCTTTTTGCACCGGCTATCGAGCGGCTACACCCAAAGAGAAAAGGCAATTATAATTTGGCATAGGGTCGAAAAGCGCGTGTTAATCTTGCATTAGAGGTACTAATACCAAATATGTATGTATATGTATGTCTGGCGAATGGAAAAGCTTTCGAACATTATGTGCCGCTAGCATTTCGTAATGCTTCTAAAAATACTTCCATGGAAATGTGCAGTCAAATGGAAATACACCAATTATTTTCAAGTGTCATTCGAAATAAAAAAAAATCCCCAAAAAAAATTGTGAAATTTTAGCAAAATACATTTTAATAACTCTGTGAAAATCAATACATAATATTTTTCAAAAGTACATTGCTAAAAACTTTAAATTATTTTCGTGTTCACTTCCAAAACCAACCAAATTTTTCTACCACAGAAATACACACAAACGTGAATGTGTTATACTTTTATCGTACTTTTATTTTAGGCCTAATGATTGCGTTTAATCGCAAATTTTATTTTTGTATAATCGGTTTTCTGTTTTGGCGCTCTTTGCAGCTCTCTTTCGAATTTAAGTTCTCCCCATGCCGACATTTAAAATCCAATTAGCATCGTTTTTTTTCTGTTTTGTTTATTTTTAGTTTCTTTTCTCTTACCAGTGAATTCGGTTAGTTAATAAACAAAGATCGAAGATTAGGAAACTCAACAAATTGTAGTTTATGTAGAATGAAATTTATTTTCACCTACTATTTACATTGATAAATAGAATATGTATAATATAAAAAACGGGCAAATTTTCTACAACAAATTATTCGCAGCTAATTTGCAGAGTCGATTGGCTATCTTAACTTTTACCTTGGGGGTTGTCAATCAAAGTAACGCATCGTTCAAAATTTCACTAGTAATGGAAAAAGCTCATAATGAACATAGGGAAAAGTGTTTGCCTCTAATTATGATTGCCCTGAACTTCGTATTGTCGTTGAAAGAGACATTTTTGAAAGCTTACGTAAATATATAATCTTCTCAAACTCATTTAATTTGCCCGCAGCTTCAAAGCAAATTCCACGCCATTTGACATCTCGGCAACGTCGGCTTTCAAGCCCACTAAGCCGCTGGACATTCGCATCGGTGCACAGCTTCAACAGCAACAACAACCGATAATCTCACCGATCACTGGACAACCGCTAAGCCACGTGCCTGCTCCATTGCTGCTTTCCTCATCGACGCATTCGGGCGCCGGTAGCTCGCTCCGTTTGGCACGCAGCTCCACGCAGCCGCTGCAGTCGCCGCGAGTCGTCCACCTAGCGGGGGGCCAGGGACATTCTGTAACCTCTTCACCATCCTCGAACTCCTCCCAATCGCTGCTGGCACGCCAACACTCGACGACCAGCGATAGCGTCAGTCTTAGCGATCAGCTGACACTCTCCGTGGGTAACGACTCCGAACACATCTTTGAGATGTCCGGCTTGGATAACGATTCTGCCATACAATCTCTGGGAGAGGAGGCCTCTACAGCCAGCGCCCAGTCAAGCGGTGTGGGCGTGGCACGCAGCAGCAGCGTTCGCGCACGTGCCAACATGTTTCAACAGTTGCAGGAAAAGTCTCGCAATCGCCGCGAGACGGCTGGAAGAGAGCAGTTGCCGCAGTCGCGCTCTTTTGCCAGCAGTCAAGGTGAGTGTGAGTTATGCCCAAAGTTCTGAGTCTACGTGAACACTTGAACAACAACAACAACAACAAATTAGCATCGGGAGGGAGAATTGCAAAAATTATTCAGCAGGGGGCGTTAGCGATGCGTAAAAGCAAAAACAACAACAACAATATACAGCATTAAAAATAAAAATAAATAAATAAATAAAAGACAGTTGCGCGAACTAGTTCCGAGTAGCTCCGTTGGGAACGTTAAGGGTCTTTGGGGGTCGGTCCGTTCGTCAAGTCATGTCAGTGAACGCTCAACAGATGGACACTTTTATTCTATTTTGCAAGCTTTTTATTGTGGATGTAGTAGTCTTGGTTTTATTGTGATCGGCATGCTTGTTGCCAAAGTTAATAAGCTGTAAAATGTGTGTCACTTACCCAACGAATCCCCTTCACCCCTCGATGCCACAGTCTGGCAATCAGCAACTAATTGACGTTTCTGTATTTTTGTTGAAAAACACACACTTTGGAGTGCTGAGTGTTGTTGTAGTGAGCTGGGGTGTAATGGGCAAAACAAAAAAATGTAGATTGAATGCTACTCTTATCTCAATATTATTTTCATAACTATGCCAAACACTACATCCATGAAAGTTACGTCTTAACATTTTAACAATTTACAAGTCATTTACACACAAAAAAAGGAAATAAAATATATTTATTTCAATAATGGATTCATTGCCAGGTGCACAGTTTGGGCACGAAGAAAATTTAAAGTTTATAATTGTGATACACATGGAATTAGTTGTAGCAAGGCGTAAGCGTAGCACTAAAAACACTAAATCAAATCTCTTAGTTTAGCTCAAAATATTTCTGGTAACTAACTTTTTGTTTTCCCTAAACGACGCAGCAACAACTTCTCGTCACTCGCCTCCGCCTAATTCGTCAACAACCGAAGCTGCTGCTTCGCAAAGCTCTCCGTTACACGATGAGCCAAGTACGCCAAACACGACGCAGGATACAACCGATGCCGACTTTGGTGAGTACAGCGAAGAGGGCAGAGCACAGCAAGCAAAGAGAGCTCTCATTGTCTTCGCTGATGCTATTTTCCCGATTTGCTAATTATTTTTACGTTTCATTTGTGCTCTCTTTTGTTTCGCGTGAGTGAATTGCACGATGCACGCATTTCAATTAAAATAAAACAAACACATATTGAATGTTGTTCTTGTTGTTGTGACTGTCTTGATTGCAAGTTTATTATAAAACTTCTTTTGTTGTGGCCGTTTATTGAGTTTATTACGCTTAACCTAACATATTGAAAAATGAGCTTTCAATTTGCGTTGCATCAAAAATCATATAATTAATTCTGAGTTAAAGAAAAAAGAAACAATTGGCATGAACGAAAAAATCGTAAAAAGCAAAAGTGCAACCACGCATTATTGCACAACGCAAACAAAGCAAAAAAAAAACAAAGAAATCGAATTAAAAAAGGAAAATTATACTAAGGCACATTTCTAATTATTTTCTTGGCATGCATTTGGATTTTAAGTTTTCTAACAAAATAATTAACACTTTTTTATGGCTGTTGCTGATGTTTTTGTTGTTTTAGTTGCCGCATGAACAACAAATAACAAGTTCATTTTTTTTACACATGTTTCTTATGTAATTTACAAGCCATGTGTGCATTTCATATTTATATATGTACATATTTCTTCAGTCGGCACATTTTCCTTGCCTTGATTTAAATTTTTTTTTTTTTGGTTACATTCAGTATTCATACCTCTTAGCCAACTTAATTAACCGTTCATAATTGTAATGCAATATATAACTCGAAGTAATTTCATTCATTTCTGAAGGCCTTGAGTTTCCCCTATAACGAGATTACTGTGTTAGCTGATGTACCGTGAGTGGGCCAGTTCTTTTTTTTAACATAGTATTTGTTTTGTTATCATTATCGATCATAATGGGAGTTCTTTTTGTTCTCGCTTGAACAAGTTACGGCGATGGTAAAAGTGCCATAAAAAACGTAGCGATAAGTTTTGCGCAACAATAACAATGTGTTGGCACATTAAACTGTAACTGTAAAAAGCATAAAGAAATAAGTTAAAAGCAGTTACTATACTTCAACATTTTCGCAAGTTTTCCAAACCCATTTACCATGCAAATACAACAAAAAACAACCCTTATACACAAATCGGAAAATGTTAACTGTGATCGTCATGATCACTAATCGTGTAGCAAAGCAAAGCCGACCTCAACATAATTAGTTTTTTATTTCTTTCTGATTGATTCATCGTGGTTTAAAAACTCGACTCACACTTCTGTGGAGAGAGTCTTCAAAGTCGACAAGAAGAAGAAGAAGAAATTGAAAGCTTTGATGAAAATGAAAACGAATATCAGCATCGCATCAAAGAGAACAAAGAGCTATACATACGTTGTAAAAAAGCATACAAATTAAGTATAAAAGCTTGACTTGTCAAATGCGTCGTCGTCGTTGACTTTCTATGAGGGCACAATCTGGGTGAAACAGAAAAGAGTTGTGGTCTGTAGTGATAAATAAGTATGAGTGGAATAGCATCATGACAAATATTTATTGCGGGCACAACAATATAAACAACAAAAACAACAAAAACATCAGCCAAATCACAAAACTGTTACTTAGATAAAACTCGGCGCGCAGTTGAGAGGCAACTTTTGTCGCTAGTTGCCACTTGTCGAAGCAGCAACAAGCCGCAGACCTACAACAGCAAAGCAACAACATTCAGTGCACCGTGTAGTTTTAAAGACATAGAGAGAGAGAGAGAGAGAGAGACAAAGGATGCGTAAGTGGTAACTTATTACTACTACCCATCAAAGCAGGCACAAACTATAACATTCTTTTCCATCCTTCCTTCCATTCCGCCCCCAACCCACACAAACAGAGCCATCATCGTTGTCACTGGCCGAACGCCTCGCCTTCTTCAGCAGCCTCTGCGACAGTGCATCCTGCGGCAGTGGGGGCGCAACAGCTGCACGGTTGTTCAGTCGGGGCAGCAGCAGCTGTGCCTCATCCGCCACGCCCCGCAGCAGCATTGCGGGCAGCAGCAGCAGCACAAGCGTAACGCCAACGCCAATGGAATGCACCCCGATTATCCACGAACTACGCCTTCAAACCGAGCAGGAGCAGGAGCAGGAGCCGCACAATGGATACCATGAGCTCAGCCGTTCGGCGACAGCGCCAACAGAAACGCTGCCTGATGCCACGCCCACTGCCACGACACAGAGGCGCGTAAGGCTGCGCACCGTGGGAAAGTTGGTGCTTCCGGATACCTTCCTCAGTGATCGCAATCGAATTAACAATACTAACCATCGTAAGAGCTGCTTGGGACGAATGCAAACGGTCGAGGACATAAACATTTCAATGGGGGCTCGTACGATTGGCAAGATCAAATCACCCTTCATTGAACAGCAGCAGCAGCAACAATTGCAGCAGATTCAGATTCAGTCCACTTCCACGGCCAAATTAGAGTTTTCGCAAACGAATGGCAGCGAGAGCGGCGATGATGCACAGGGCTCCGATTCCGGCAAGGAGAATTGTGCCGCCAACCAGCAGAAACAGCAGCAGCAACAACAGCAAGAGGCACAAAAGACGCCACAAACTGTAAATCGCCGCCACACCACAGAGATGACGGGTTCAACTGTACGTGTGGACGAGCGTATCGCCAGATTCTTTGGTCCCAACGAGAGCTTTAATTCAACGACAACCGTGCACAAGACACGCTCAATGCCAACAAACAATACGCAAGCGCAACCGCCGCCGCCGCAGGAGGCGCTCAATGAGCATGTGCGTCTGCCCTTGCCTGCTGCCGCCTCACAGATTAGAGATCAGGCACCCGGCACCAGCCCTGGTATCGGCATCAGCATTGTGCAGAGGCGTCGTGAGCTGCTGAAGCGCACTCGCGTCATGTCATTGGAGATATCGGGCACAGAGGGCTGCGTCAGTCCCACGTCGATGCCGAGTGCGAAGAGAGCAAACTCGCCGGCGACAAGGGCGATGCAGGGGCTGCGAGCCAGGGTTGCGAGCATTTGCAGTTACGAGGATATTGTGATCACGCCGGATGAGCTGCATGCGGCAAGTCAGGAGTTTAAGCGACTGTGTGGCGAGATTTTGGGCACGTAAAGAAGTAAAATCAAATGGAAAATTGTAAATTTTTGGCATACCTATTAAAAAATTTCACAAATTTTTCGATTCATTTTAAAAACTAGTACAAGAAACAACACTTAAACTAAAACGAAAACTTAATGAAAGAAAAAAACATATTAGACTTTAGTAAATTGTTGTGCTCTTTGTGGATTGCGCTCAATGTGATTTGTGTGATAGATGCGCCCTACATCTTTCTTTCTCTCTTCCCCCACCCTCATCTGGCTCTCTCCTAAAAACGAATCGAATGCAGAATCAGTTGCGAGAAACATATGCATATTCAAATATATGTATGTACCTATTTAACATTATATTGTATATCGTTTAAGAACGGGTCAGCGAACTTCCAGTTAAGAGTTATTAATGATTATGTTTATTATAATTTATATACATACATACATATGTTGTGTGCAACTACTTGAGTGCTTATTTATGCCTTTTATTAATTATTTAGATCCAAACGAATTGTACCTTAAACGGCATTATTATTATTATTATTACATACTTATTAAATTTATTATTCTAATATTATATCATGCAAATTGTTAAACAGTAAATAAATCGACAGTTGTGCTATTTAAAATGTAACGACTAACATACAAATACAGTTCGAACTATAATCGTTAACTTAACCAAACATAAGTAAGTACAAATACTCAATTTATACATTTACTTATGCAGCATGCCTTTTTGATTTCAGCATGCATTTTTGATTTCAGCATGCATTTTCCTAACTTTTTGCTTACGCTGTCTGTTGATTACCACAGTGAAAATGATTTCCCATATCGCCTTCAGTTATACAATTTTTTTTATTCTTGTCCATTAACACAACACGTTCACAGGTAAACCCGTTGAGGCACCCAAGGGCATACTAAAATGTGGTAACCCTGGCATGGGTCGCGGCCTCATGCCTATCGATCTCAATGCCGAGCTTAAGAATCGATTGCAACGCTCCACCCACGCGACCGTCTCCAATCTGCGAAAGTCGGCAACCACAGCGAATGTCGACGAGACCGACAACAACAATATCTCCTCAACAAATCCTCAACGCAACTTGGCCCAGATTCTGCGCAATGTGTCCAAGGAGAATGCGACGCAGCAGCACGACGATGCAGTGAGTCTGGTGCGCAATCTGTCCACAATGGGAACGCCTCGTGGAATCGATCAAGCAGGCAACAATTGTGCCTCAGCATCTGAAGGCGAAAGCTCTGGCGGCCGAGAGATTGAGGCCATTATTAAGAATAGCGCCGTTGCACGCCGTCGTCGCCAGCAGCACCATCAGCAACAGCAACAACATCAGCAACAGCCAGATGGGTGAGTCTACGTCCAAGCCAACAAAGCTAAAGCTCAGTTCCACCTGTTCCATGTGCTGTGCGCTGTTTGTGTGTGTTAACCCTAAGCTACTAACTTCTAATCCCTTACAAGATGTATTTAACAAGGTGGTCTCATTTGTGACAGCTCGGTACCAGTTGCCTTTTAACTATGAGTGCGAGAGAGATAGGATTCTGTTTTGCTGAGCGACTGGGCTAGCTGGTACCGATATTTGAGCAAGCTGTCAAATTTGAGACCACCTTGTTAAATACATCTTGATCCCTTATTGTGAACTAAATACATATGTACATGTTCAATCGTACACATACATACATACATACATACATCAATGTGTGTGCTTCTAAAGACTGGTTCCACGAATATGTAATACAATACTTTTTACACCTAAGAAACTAAGCTACATTTGCAATTATATGTACAATATACAACAAGTTAAAACCCATTCGAGCGGCTTGATTTTAAAGTACAGCAGTACAGTAACAGCATTTTTTTGAAGAATTAAGTTTATGTTTCATTCAAGCTCAGCGTACATTTCTTTAATGTCTGTGTTAATTAATAACTGCAAATACAAGTAAATTTTTTGTTTTCTTTATTGATTTAAAAATTGTAATGCAAATAACCATGCACCCTGCCAAATAAAAAAAAAGACACACTCAAAGTTTCCTAGTCAAAGTAAAACCAATTGCTAGATGCTCTTACTGGCGTCACGTGCAGCCGCCGCAGCCGACACAAAAAGCACAACTACAACAACAACTACAACAGATGCGACAGCTGCATCAGCAACAACAACAACAACAACTACAAACTTTACCAAATTTTGTTCAGCAAAAAAATCGAATGCAATGAAAATATATATGTATATACTTTGTATAAATGCAGGAACAGAAATTTGTTCAAAAAGCCAATAAGTTCAATTTGCATTGCTTACTAAAAAAAAAACATACTGATACATATTGAAATATATCTACATATTTATTTTACTGACAAATTGTTTAAGAAATATAAAAATATATATGTCTATGCGACATATTTTTGCGTGACACACTTAAATTAAAAAACAAAAATTATTAATAAAGTTGAAAAAACCCCACGTAACAGTAGTTTTGTTTGCCACTAACAACAGTTCAACGCATGCATGCTTGTTAAATTCAAAATTTTTATTGAAAAAACGCGCGCCATTGGATACAGCTGGTAGCACTTTCAGTATTGTTAAATGGTCAAAAGAGTCAGGGTGGCAACTCTCTGTAAGTAAGTAAAGCGGCTTGTGGTTTGTGTCTATGCTTTACAGAAGTGCTCCCCATTGAACGAAACTTAACAGAACTACTCATCATAGGAGACATATGTAAAGTTTTAGAAGCACTGAGCAATGAAAAGCTTAGCCTTAAGAGTGAATTGCCCAATAACTTAGCAACAATTTTATTAGTTATATATGTTAAACGTAGAACAATTTTTTCCTTTTCTTTTTATTGATCATTAAAGCACACAATCCACTATCTAGCCAAAAGATCCACATGAGTAAAATTTGAATTCGCCGCGGCAAACACTAATCATAAAAATGTTTAACAGAATATATTCAGAATGTTGACTTAACATTTCTGCTCATTTTTGTTTTTACATTCGAAGAGAACGGACGCGCAGCGGACGGCGACGCTTTTACGCTTTTTGTTTGTTTTTAATTCGCGCGCATTTTGTGCCGGGCATAAAATTGCAATTGAAATATGCAAATCTCATATTCTTTGATAAAAACAGAACGCGTCAACATGTGCTAGTGATATCTGTGTTTTTCCTTTGTGTTATATCCATAACCATACATTACTTCAAAATCAACAGCTGCACCCAAATTATCGTCAGCTGTGGCTTGTCTCTTTCTTTGCGATCGGCTTACAATTCAATTGCATCCAATGATTGGCTTCAATTGAAAGCGCGAGTGAAAAATGGCAACAAGACGACAGTCGGCGGCTTAGAAAAAATAGTTGTGAGAGGAGCACACAACTGCATCATAATTAAAAAAGGTTTGTAACACCCAGACACCGCAAAAATGATCGTTTTGGTGCATTTTGTTACTTGAAAGAGTGAGAAAGAGAGCGAGAGTAAAAGAGGAAGAGGGGCTACTATTCAAAGCTGACCAGTTTTTTTCCACGTCGCGACGTCCCCTTCTGCCCTTCTTAGTTACCTGCTGCAACGAGCTGTGTAAGCAGCAACAACATTAAAAATGACAAAAAAAAATCAAAACTGTAAATCGCCTTGCTGCTGGCTTCCATTGAAAAATTTGCTGATTCAGCAGCAGCAGCGACGCAAAGATTTTTGTTGTTTCAATATTCTTGTTGTTTTCATTTCTACTTTGTTGTAGTTGCTCTTTAAGTAGTTGCTGTTGTTTTTGCACTTGGATATTTTTGGGGTCTATTGCTTCTCGCTTTTCAACATTGTGTTGTTTGGTTGTTGCTGTTGTTTAGCTTTTGCTAATGCATTACTGTTGTACTGACTCAGCCTCTAACGGGATTAAATAAGGTAGTTTGGATATGTGGGAGGCAATCACTGATGGCTTTGTTTATTATTCAACTTTAGAGTTTTTTGTTACCTAAGTACATTAATTTTCACAGGAACATTTGACATTTAAACCATAATATCCAAAATGTTAAACTAAAGTCTGGCAACACAGATGTATGCTGCTAACGGTAGTTTTGTTTGTTTACCTTTTCAATTTCGTATGCCTCAAGATGTGAATGATTTGTGTCTAAATGAGCTCAAGGTCTCCCTCCGACTGGAAACAAGGCCAGTATTTGCATAGGTATTCATCTTGATTGTTTAGTCGGATTTGCTAACAATTAATCATATTAAAGATATTATTATTATAACAATCACTTTCAGTGTTTGTCTATAATATTCCCAAATTCACACACACACACACACACACACACACACAAAACCGAAAACTTTTTTTTGCTAGCTTGATCAAAAAATATAAACACCAGAAAGGCATTTCGCTTTCAATGAATTTACATAATTTGTTGTTGCTTTTAAGCATACATATAAGGTTTATATGGCGAAGACGAAAAAATAGATTATTGTTGTTTAAAAAGTTGATCATGCCGGCATTGATTAATGACCCAGCCACTGAAAATGTTAGATAAGCGGTCCTCAATCGATCTGAAATGCATTGATTCGAAAGCAAATCGATTGGCCATAAATAGACAAGTAAAGGCACTTATCTCCCCGATAACCGACAGCAGTTTCAAGTGCCACTCGATAAGTAGAAATCGCATTTAATTCCACACACTCTAACGCTCACATGTACATATATGTATAATCAAAGCAAGATATATTGAAATGCATCATAATATACATATGTACATATGTATGTAAGGCGGGAAGAACGTGAGCTCAAACGTTAATGAGCCGAGCCAACAAATGCATAAACAAACACAATAAAAATAGTAAAATGTTCTTCGGGTTAATCACCTAATACGAACTTAGAACTGATTTCTGTCTGCCTATATAAGTAAGTTTTTGTTGTCCAATATTTATATGTATGTACATTGTATATGTGGATGTGTCATCTAGAGCAGAGACGTCAAAACGATGCTTATGGAAGAGCTTCACCAATACAAATGCAGAAAATACACTAATACAAATAAAGCAGGTATCACTAAAAAAAATGTTATAGGCATTTGAATGACAAGAAAAGGTTATAATAATGACCTATCACTCATGTAGTTTTGTGCGTAAACCGATTGTCACAAACACTTTTTTTTTTAGTGCAGTCTCGTCTGTAATGCAACAACAAAATCCCTTGAAATTTCGTAGGAAAGCCCCGTTACTTTGCCGCTGAGCTGCAAAATTGTTCTTGTATTTACATTTCATATAACCAATTATTGCTGCATGCGCGTAAGGGTATTGCAGCATCGTTGTGTCGCTATTATATTTCCTTCCTACTGCTCCAATGAATTGCCTTCTATGACCTCGCTCGTCTCGTAATTGAATTGATCCGACCGGCGATGAACAAAGACGAATGTCAGTTTTCCCCGCTATGCAATGATGAATTATGAACGCTTTTAGCGTGTTGCTTATTTGTGGAGCCTTATGATCTTGGATATGATCAATTCCATTAAAAGCAATCTCTGTGAGGCACAACCAAATGCATTAGCTTTGGGTCGGGAAACGTGAACGTGAAATTGTTGATGCCAGCTAGCCATAAATTATGCGTTCCCCGAAACAAGCTCTAATGCACTGAAGCATATTGTTCTCTGATCAGCTATAAATAGCTGTGTTGGGAAATCTGTCTGCTGCACAATCGAAAAATAAAGTTCCAACTCCATTCTATTTGTGCATTTATGAAAATAGCTTTAAATTCTGTTTGCAGGAAGTGGGCCAAGTTCTTTACAGTCTGTCGGAAGTGTTGTTTACTTATTCAAAATATTACTCAATCCCAAGCACAGTACGTTGACTCTTTTGTTATATTGTACTACATACATACATACATATGTATGTGCCTATGTTTCTGGTCTGTTTACCTGCTCACGGTTGGTGCAGCTGTTTTGCCAGTTTTGTTGAGTATTTTTATTTACAACTTTCTCGTGTTGCCTCCGCTTCGCTTAAAATACAAATTCTAATTTGCAATTATCAAATGTGACTAACGTTAGGTTAGTTTTTAATGCTTACAATGTCATATGTTTGCAATTATTGTTAGTAATGTATTAAATATTGTAGTGACATTTGCGGTAAATAGCGAGCAAAAACTATTTTATACCCTGAACCCATGAAATGGGTAAAAGGGGTATAATGGTTTTGTGCAAAAGTATATAACAGGCAGAAGGAAGCATCTCCGACCCCATAAAGTACATATTTTCTTAATCAGCATCAACAGCCGAGTCGATATAGCTATGTCCGTCTGTCCGTCCGTCCGTCTGTCTGTCTGTATGTACGCGTCGATCTCAGAGACTTCAAGAGCTAGAGACTACAGATTTTGAATATAAGTTCTCCTATACCATAAACAGAACAAGTTTGTTTCAAATGATCGATAACTATTCTGGTTTCCGATATACACATGTAATCGATAACTAAAAAATCTCGAATTTAGAAAATGTAAAAATGGGAGTTGAAACTACGTATAACTTTATAAGTTCTGTGAAAATTTGGTTCAAATCGGTTAAGAAACACCAGAGATATTTTAAATTAAAGTCAAGTCAAGAAAAACCGCACTGCTGCAAGTCATTTTAATACACGGGCTCAGGGGTATCTTTTAGTCGGAATTTCTCGACTAAAGCCTTCTTACTTGTTCAAATATCTAATTAGTTTATCAGCTGACCAATGGCTTAATGACTTTTTAATGAAAACATATTGCGACGAGTTGAGCTCATTGGGAAAGGTACACAACGTCTTGAACTAAAGGTGAGCACATCGGATAACGCTACACCCTACAAGATAAGTTTTGTTTCCTGGCAAATGTAAGTCTGCCAAAATGTTGACAACTCATTAGCTTAGCCCGACAGCAGCAAAAAAAAAAGGAAACGCAGGAAACCAGCATCCATTGCTTGGTACAATGAACTTTACAAGAAAGAAAGATTGTTGCCCCTTTGTTGTTGTCTGTCTGAGCCTGGCCAAGAGTCGAGTCGAGTCGTGTCGAGTCTCGGCTACTTCGTTGCGCTGCACGTTGTCTGACAACTGCTCATAAATCTGCAGCTAGTCGAGCGGAGGCAAATCAACTGCCCCCCCAATTCCTCAAAGCGAATGCAGAGCGTAGAATTTTACCATCCCCCTCACCCCATCCTCCGCCGCAGTCATGCTGTCATGCTCAAAGCAAGCTCTTTGTGCTGGGTCTGGTTCTGGTTTCTTTGTCTCTTTTGGCTCTGCTATCATCATCGAGCATTTATTATTATTTTAGCATTTACATTCCTGCATTTTTTGCATCTGCATCCGTGGAGTGCTATTGAATTTTCGTTGTCTTTGTCTTGTTTGTCACTCGAGCTTCCTTTATTCCTCTTTTGGAGTAACTTCTGCAATTGCTTATCATTTTCATCAGAGATGCACCTTTTAAGCGTCCTGACAACAACCCGAGTGACAAACAATGAATGTTTTTGTGATCAATTACCACTTTTCTATCATCTCACTATTTTTTAATGTCTTCTGTCACTAAATCAATGTGAAACTGGCTGCTATATTTTAAAATTCGTTAATTAACCTAACTAACATAGATTCGATATTTTATACAAATTCGTGTTTCTGAACTTAAATGTTTAGGTTAAATAACAGTGGCAAGTTAAAACTGGACTCTACTTAAATTCAAATCAAAATTCTTCTCTGTAAGTACGAACTCCACTTCCGTAAAAGATTTTCAACGCCTCACAGCATCCTCTTCGCATGCCCATTTAAAACATGTGTCTCATTTGGCTAATCGATTATTAATGACTTTGGCGCAATTAAAAAAGAGCAAATCAAAGCTCAAATCGCTTTATGAACATGTCCAGGAGGCACCACAAGTAAAAGTTGCAACGGTGCGAAGTTGGGCAGATGCAGAAGTGTCAGGCAGGCAAACGTATTAAAATCAACAACAAAAAAAAAAAAGAAGAAGAGAAAAATCAGCATTCAAAGACACGCCTTAAAATGTGAAAATGCGAATGACCTGAATACACACACACACAGATAAACACTCACACAAACTGAAACTGAAACTGAGAGCACGAGGCGCATGCGCAACACGCAGCTAGCCTTAAAAGGCAGCGACGCCGACGATTTCCTTTTCGGTTCGGTTCGGTTTTCTGTTGTTTTTGTTGGTATTACTGCTGCTGCTGTTGTTGTTGTTGTTGCAGCAAAACTAGTTTTGCGTACAGTTTTGTGGGTTATTTTTTGTGCTTTTGGGGACATCGACGTCAACAAATCTGCACTTGCAGTTGGCCAGTTGCCCACACACACACATACACACAACCACACATATGCACATACATAGAAATATATATATGCAAAGTGGTCAAGTAAGTAAGTAAGTTAAACAAATTTGATTAATTAGTTTGGCGCGTAAATGTGAAGTAGGATGAAGTGTGTGATGTTAAATTTAATAATCGCTAGTATAAAACTTGGAGGAGGTTTGGGCTTATGAGAAAAATCACAGATCGATTTCAGTTTAAATAGTGTTATTTGAATTTAATTGCTGATGATGAATGGAACTCCAAACCTGTTGAAAACTGAAAGTGGTTTGAAAAGTCAATTTCTTTGGTCCTTTCAACACATTATCAGATTATTGTAAAAACATTGCAAACACCTTACAACCACTTTTGTATTACTTATTCAAGTACCAAGAAACCTGCTTGCCCAAAACATACTCGAGTGCAATTGCCAGCGGCTTGAATAAGCTATTGGCTCAATTGCTTACCAAGAATTGCCTCCACATTCACATCCACATAAAACTGGATGTTGTTCACTATTTCAGATCTTGTCGGGCCATAAAAGTTGCTGCCTCGAATGCCACGCCAATTGTGCTAATAAATAAACGGCTTGCTTTGGGGCAACAGGTGTGTGCGGCTACCTTCTTTTTCTTTGTCTTTTTCTAGACAACTCAACTCTTGTAATTGAACACAAAAGGCAAACAGTCAAATCCATAAAAGGCAAATGCCGATTCGTGCTTAGCAGTAGTCGGGAAAGGGAAAGGGCAAGGGATTGCCTTTTAGCACAGATTTAACAAATGTAAGGCTGATTTTTTATATGGCTTACATTTCCAACGCTCTTTTTGAAGTTCATCAGCAACATAATAAGTTATGTTAAGTGTGGTTTTCCTTGCAGTTGAAATTGTGTGAGAATCAAGGAGTCCCAGAAAGTGAGTAATCCCGTCAACAAATGTTTAATATATGACTCATATCAAGTTTTAGAACTTAATCACATTGCCATAGAAATTTTGGAGGCGCTGTGACATTAGTTTAACAAGTTTAAAAGCTGCTTAAACTGATCCTCTAGATTCGATGGACTGTCCGTTGTGGTTGGCTCCGCTGTGGTTGTAGTTGTGGTTGTGGTTGGTGCCTCTGTCGTGGTGGTTGTTGTGCTTGTTGTAGTCGTCGAGGTGGTGCTGCTAGCTATGGGCTTTGGCTTGGTGCGTCCATCCAGGCAGCCCTGCAGATAGTTGTAGTTGCTGGCCGTTGACTCAACATAGCTTCGCTCCGCCTTGTGCATGCACTGGTCATGATGCAGATCAATCAGGCGATAGCGTTCCTGCAGCAGCGTTGCCGACTCTGAAGCATTGCCCGAAATGCTGTACGTGGCAACAGTGTTGTTGGAGCCCTGCATGGAAAAAGACACAAACAGATTTTCAGTGCTGCCAATGTAGCTATAAATTGTAAAATAGCGGCTAGCGGGAATTGTTGCTATTTTTATATTTTACGTAGCAACACTTAAATACTTTGTAGTATTTTCATTCCATTTGAATGGCAAAAAAAACATCGATAAGCCAAAAGAGCATTAAATTTGATCGTTTTTAACTATGAAATCAACTGATACGAGTATTTCCCAATTTATAAGTGTAAGTGTAAAGGTGTAAGTGATGGGAAATGCTTATGCAAATATGGAAAATCTAGCATTAATGCAAAACTTTCGCATAGTCTTTTTTTTTAGTTATTTTGCACAATCTCTTTTTTAGCTACCCACAAAAATTTTCTGGCTATTTCTAGCTTTTTTCAAAGGCTAGTTTCGCTTTCTTATGACCCGAAGAGTTGGCAGCACTGCTCTATACCCGACCCTTTACTTACCGCTGCCGCATGGCAGTTGAAGGAGTCCAAGGTGCCATTGACCTGACTGCAGATTCTGAGTGAACCACAGACGGATTGCGCTGCCTGCTCGATCCTCCTGCGCGTGGGTAAAAAGTCCTTGTCGATGCCGCGGCGAGATTGCTGCGCCTCGTGCAGGCATCCTGTGTACGCTCCACTGTAGTGCTGGGCAATCTGGTTGGATTCGCCAATGTAGCCGGCAAAGCAGGACACCGAAGTCTTCGGATCGCGACGCGTCACCCGAGAGTTGAAGAACAGTCGGGTCAACCCATCCTGTGTGGGCAGACCCACATAAGGAGGCAGTGGTCTTATGATGCCCTCTGCCGAGGAGGCCGCCAGGACCACTGCGAGGATTAGCAGCACACTTACGGATACAGGCAACATTTCTTCGAATTCGGTTGGTTTCGTTAGTTTGGCGGATGAGCTGCTTTTGGCGCAGTGCGTCTGTTTTGGTCAGCTTTTATAGGTATAGGTAGAACCAGATAAGCTTATCATCTTGCGAATTTTGAAGTGAAGCTAGATAAATAGCTCTCCATCCGTTCGTTAGCTTGTTTTGTTTACTCACAAGTTTGGGTCGCGTCATTCCATTCCATTCAGAGCAATTTAAATGGTAGTGTGACAGCATAATTTATATTAGACTTTTAACAAACTTCACATTGCACTTTTGTTTTCGTTTATTGCACTCATAATTAAAAAAAAAAGGAACCCCCTTCAGCTGTCGCTTCTAAGTTAAGTTGTAAAGATGCAACTCTTAAGTATACCTCTAAGTATTACTTTGCACAGCTTTTTTATTTTCATTTAAAGATAAACTTTTATTTATGACTGCTGCGCTGATTTGCTATACAAATATCTAAGTGGGTCTCTCTCTCTCTCTCGCTCTCTCTTTCACTTTATGCCTGTCCCTGCGGCGCTAGTGACGCCCAGTTTTATAATCTTTGCAAATATTGTTACTCTGACTCAAATTATTTACTATGTATAAAACAAAAATGATGCATGTGGTTTACGCATTTGTTATCAACAAAATCGGATGCATCTATTATACAATAATACACCGATTCCACTAGAATTGGAACTCGGTATTGCAGCATCGATTTGAATTAGATTCCTATTTAGTGAATCGGAATCATATTATTATTAATTCCGCTCAGTTGGAATCGACATCTCCTAGTTGATAAATTATTTTCGTTAACAGAGAAACTTAACAGCGCTGTAGCCAATAAAAATACCAAATTTCTTATCGACATTTGGTTATGAACAGTGCCAAATTGAGTATAACAAAAAATCAAACAGCTGTCAGCGGCTTTTTAATCGGATTTCTGTTAAAATTATACGCAGTTTCAGTTGGATTGATATTGAAAAGACCTGCATTAACGACTTCGCTGTTATGATATATAAGATCAGCATTGAAAATTAAATGTATAGATTTTTATAGTTTAATTTACATCTAAATTAGTATGTTTACTAATACACCCTAGACCATAAAGCTAAGTACTTTTGTTTTTAACCCACTCTCGGCTTTAGGGCAACATTTATGCCAGTCGTTGAACGTAAAATGAAGTTCATCATTGCTTGGACTTCAGGTCCTTTAGGCAGCAGCTCATAATACCTGAGCACCTTGCTTATCAATGTTTTCATTTCGAGCATGGCAAACTTTTGGCCAATACAGTTCTTTGGTCCTGCACTAAATGGCACATAGGCGAATGTCTGCCGCTGAACGTCTCCTTCCTCCGCATTGTCCTCGCTATCGAAGCGCTCCGGCTTGAAGCTCAACGGATCAGGAAAGAACTTGGCATCGCGATGCGCAAAGTACAGAACTAAATAGATGCTGGTGTTGGCCGGAATCGTATGTTTGCCTATGTGCAGATCCTTTCGAGTAAATCTGCCAATCGCCGGCACTGGTGGATACAGACGCATGGTCTCCTTTATAACGCACTCCATGTATTTGAGCTGCTGCAGCTGCTCTTGGCTGATTTTGGCCCTTGGACTCGGGCCCAGCACCTGCACCAGCTCCTTGTACAGTTTCGCCTGCACTTCGGGATGTCTGGCAATGCAGTAGAGAGCATGCGAGACGCCGCTGCTGGTGGTATCATCGCCCTCAAACATGAACGTGTCCACCTCCTCGCGTATGTCTGCATCGCTCAGCGTTGCGCCCTGAATCGAAGACTGCAGCAGAATGTCCAGGAGCGCCATCTGTGGCTTGCTGCCAATGTCCACATCACCCAGACCTGAATTGGAGTACATCAATTATATACTCATTTAGGGTATTCACAAGCTATGCTATGTGCGTAAAGTACTATGTATAATACACTGTAGCTAGTGAGTGCACTTTTTACGTTTCTTTTGTCGTTATTGTTTGCCAATTCGATGACAATACAATCGATAGTTAAAGTGAATTGAGCAACTAATTTGTATTAAGCAACTAAAATACAAAAATAAACTGACTGAAAAACAATTTGATTTGTGTTTTTGATCAGAATGACAAGAGAAGGGTTTCCAAGAAAATTATTTGTGTGTAAAATTAATTTTACAACCAGTAAATTATATCAATAATCTCGAAAACAGCTGTTTTCATACATAGTCTGGCAACCACTCAGTAACACATATAGTACAATAGTAGCAAACATACCCAGAAATGCTTCTGTGTGTTTGTTGTAAAGCTTTGAAATAGCAACATAGTACTTTACGCACATAGCATAGCTTGTGAATACCCTCATTGTCCGAGTGTTTTTTTCTTGCTTACACAACGGCTGGTAGCTGCCATCAGCCTTGGCGCGCTCAACTGCTTCGCGTCGCTCGCGGATTACCTTGTCGGTGAAGTCATGCATAATGCGAATATCACTCACCAGTTTCTGGTGCAACAATGGGGCTGTGAGTCTAAAGAGCCAGTCGTAGCGTTGAGAGAACTTTAGCATGCGATCCGGCTGAATGTTGACGACACTGAAAAATAGTCAATTAAATTGCGCAATCAAATTTAGATACTAATACTTACTGCTACTACAGCAGTAATTAACCTTTGCACTTGAGTTGAGTTTTTGTATATAAACTTCACAATTAATTATTTAAATCATAGATGTCAAAGCCCATAGTTCTTCGAGCTCATTTGTTTTTGTAATTGCTCTTAGGTATAGGGGAGCAGTTTGAAGAACAATTTTGTATATTCTTTTTTGTTCATCTCTTCGCTGCCTATGCTCAGCTGCAAAGTAACGGGGCTTTCAATGAAATTTCAAGGGATTTTGTTGTTGCTTTACAGACGAGACTGCACTAAAAACAAAAGTTTTTGTAACAATCGGTTTACGCACAAAACTACATGAGTGAAGGTCATTAGTATAACTCTTTCATTTCATTCAAATGCATATAAAATTTTTGTCAGTGATACCTGCTTTACTTTTATTAGGATCAAACAATGCTTACCTCTTCAATGCCTTTATATACGGAAAGTCAGGATCGCTTTGTGCGTTAACCTGTACGCCCATTGCAGTTTCTATCCAAAGTGAATATTATTATTTAGCTTTCAATAAGTCAAAGTCATTTATTTGCTTACCCGTTATAATATCCAGCGCTGCTAGTGAGACAAACTTAAGCGTGTCCACTATTTGCTCACCATTGGCAAAGGGTCTTAGTTTCTCCACCAATATGGCGCTCTGGCTGTCCATAATGCCAACATAGTGTTCCAGTACCTTGAAGTGGAAGGCATTGGAGAAGACCTTGCGCCTAGAGTGCCACTTTCTGCCCACGCTCAGCAGCAGTCCATCGTTGAGGAAGGGGCGCAAAAACTGATAAAGCTGACCCTTCTCTAAAAGCGTGGTGCTACTTAATATCTCCTCAAAGTGGCTAGAATCCTTGGTGTACACCAACGACTCGTTCAGTATCCACATGTGGAAGGTATCGCCATACTTGTCAAAACAATTTCCCACATACGTAACAATATCTATTCAAAAGAGAGAACGAGAAAGTTGGGACTATGAAGCGCACTTAAAGGGAACAATGTCTGTACTTACTATCAGCACCCACGTGCAGGGCATCAAGTCCACAGCCTAACAATGGCAGCGAACGAGGTCCTGTTATACCTGATTTTGTTAAGATCTCATAACTATGCCGCTTGCGTACATAGTCCCACACGAGCAACAAGATCAAAGCAGCAACCAGCAAGGTCAGCAACATGTTGATAATCTCAAAAATCGAAAACGAATAGAGTGCTCGGAAAGTTTCACGATGCTGTCGGTGCTACGTCCGGTGCTCGACTGTGCTATATAGGGGGGCTAATGGGAGCAACCAGGGCTCTGGTCAGCGAAGCGCACTTTTAGTTTTGATTTCAGAATAATATTAGCTTACCTTCAACTTATTTCTAGCCGATGTCGCTCTCCACATTGCGCGTTGTTTGAGTTTCATATACAGTAGAGACCCGCAAAAGTTAAGTAGTTTGTTTTTGGGGTACTTAACTTTTTCAAGACTTCTACAACTAAACTTCAAAAATAGCGACATATGCACCTTAAAACTACAATACGAATCCGTTTAATTAAGTTTATGTGTATTTATTAAATTTTTATTTTCTTTTTTTCATTTTGTTAAAAAGTTTAATGATAATAACGAATAAAATTTGCTTAAGATCCGGTGAAGTAATCAGTAACCTTCTTTTGTTGAAGCTTCTTTTCAAGAAGCTGTGGAATGTATTTATTAGAGTACTTCGTATTGTAATAAATAGCAAGATGTCAAACTTTTGGCTGAAATAGAAATATTAGCTTGAAAAAAAAGACTCATAAAAGTTAAGAAAAAAACGTAACTTTTTAGAGATACATGTAGTGACGGAAATGTGATTAACTTTTCCGTATACTTAACTTTTGCGAATCTCTACTGTATTTTTTTTTCAATGTTCTTGGCTTAGAACAAGCATGAGAGTAAGTCTGACAATTATCAGCATTTCTTGTTATATAAAATACTTGTTCAGTGACTTACTTGCGCTGAGTTCACATTCAAGTACACTTTGTACATTGAGCGTAGATATACTTAAAGGCTTAGACGCCACTCAATTTGAGTGTTTTTGCATTGCGCGCAGCGATTAATCAAAGCTAAATAGTCAAAGAAAATAATTGAGCTTGCATATTCATAATAAACAAGTAAGAAGGCTCTAGTCGAGATTTCCCGACTAGGAGATACCCCGAACCCTGTACATAACGCGTACAGTCATTGTCTGTATGCATCTGTGACTAAACTTCAATCTTCGATATCTCTGGTGTTTCTCAGCCGATTTCGATGAAATTTTCAGAAAAATTCTATCGTTATCCATTATTTCAACCCCCATTTTTACATTTTCCAAATTCGAGAAATTTTTGTAATCGATTCCATGTGTATATCAAAATCGGAAATAGTTATCGAAAATCGGAAACAAACTTGTACTGCCTAGGACTTAGATGAGCTTATGTTCAAAATCTGAAGTCTCTAGCTCTTATAGTCTCTGAGATCTACGCGTTCATACATACAGACGGACGGACAGACGGACATGGCTATATCGACTCGGCTGTTGATGCTGATCAAGAATATATATACTTTATAGGGTCGGAGATGCTACCTTCTGCCTGTTACATACTTTTGCACAAAAACATTATACCCCTTTAACCCATTTCATGGGTTCGGGGTATAAAAAGAGCAAAAGGCTGTCAACTTAAATGCAACACAGATAACAAAGCCTTTGATTTTGGAGTTTTGAGACCTCTTCTGCCAAACTGACAGCGGAACACAAAACAGCTGGAAATGTAACCAGCACAGTTGAATGGACTTTGACTGAGACAGTTCTTTAAAGTTTTCATTATTTTTCAGCTGTTTTCGTTGTGTCCGTAGTCAGTCGTTACCTTGTTGAACTTGGTGCAGAGTTCATTCGAATTAAAGTTGACGAGTTGGGTACACACTCCAGTACACTTGGCGGTCAATTAAGTTGCTGCTAAGACAACAGCAACAACAGAGCACGCCGGATATGTTTACTGCGTGGGCTAGAAAAGCGAATCAAACAAGTTATCAAAGTGTCTACAAGTCGACAAGTTCCAGGCAGAAAAACGTAATACTAGTATTTGTTGACTTATGTATTTACTTTAAGGTATTTTGGGTGATGGTCAAACAATTTTGCTATATGTTTACCTAAAGATGTTTTTTAGGCATAGAAGAAGTGCTGTGATCAATAGTCTAGGGTTAACATCTCAAACAATAAACAGCCAGAACATCCCAAATTATTAAATATACATACATACATACATATATATATATTGCAGTCTATCCCTATAAATAAATCAAATGCTGAGTTCGGGCGTCGTCTGTTAAGGGTTTACCAACTTTGCCAAAAATGCATTTATTCTACCCTCAACCTTCTTCCCATCTCTGTCTCTCTTTCGCTCTTTCTCCACATCGGCAACAAACAAAGCTAAGTTTGTTTTGACGCTTCGCTTTGTTTTCAGTTACCCCGGGAACCGGCAAAACCCAAGAAAAAACATGTCTGGGTTCGACTTTAGTAAGGTGGGTGGGGCCGGCTGTGGGGTACGCTCGTACGAGGGTTGCTGCCATTGAAGGCAGCACGTGTTTGGAGTATTGCGCCTGTCCGCAAAAATGCATATCAGCTGTTTAAATGTTGCCTTGCTACGAAAAATGTTGCTAGTACACAAACCAACATGCTGCTGTCTGCTGATATACACCAGTGGCGAAAAGTATGTTGACAGAAAAGTTATACCGTTTTGTGTAACACGGTAATTCTTATAATAAATTATTAAATTAAAAAATTAGCTAGGTAACTTTTGTCTAGCAATTTAAATCACTTACAATATGTTAACACTAATAACAGAACCTGCCAACAGAGCGTACCAGGGTTGGGATAAATCATTATACAGATTGCTTTGACGTTGTAATTTGGCATGACTACGAACAAAGAGCTGTCTAGCTAATGGGTTTGTGAGAGTTGAAGGCGAGGAAATACACTTCCTCGAACCAATTGCAATGTGAGAAAGCGTTTGGCAGAGATGTTCAACTTGAACTTATATGTCTGCTATTGTTAAAAGACTTCATCACTCTTTACAATGCCTCTCCTCTTGCTTCGTGGGTAATTGTCACTTTACCTCGGATTCGAGTGTCGGGGAGGCAAACAATTTTTTGATGGCACTTGAACATTTTGCAAAGTTTGCAACATTTTGCAATCGCTTTGGGATCAGGTTGCATAAGTTTCATATACTCTGTTGCTTTGATGGAGTGTGATTTTTGTAATGTCTCGTCAAACTGATCACGATAATTATCACAATATAAAACTAAGCTGAAATGGGATCGGATCGGTCCGGTTTGGTTTCTAGTTGTGCGGTTTTATAAGCAATGCATCATATAATCGTTTCCATCAGGTGTGAGCTAGAGCTTTTATTTACGTACTCGCGGCTAAAGCTGTAACCTTGGTGCAAACCGCTTGTGCAGGTTCAAGTGCGCATTGAAACACCTGGCAGTTAGTCTTCTAGGTTTTTGGCTCTTGTGCATAGATGTCAGAGCCCATAGCTTTTCGAGCTCATTTGTTTTTGTAATAGCTTTTGTTGTTTCATTACAGACGAGACTGCACTAAAAAAAAAAGTGTTTGTGACAATCGGTTTACGCACAATACTACATGAGTAAAGGTCATTAGTATAACTTTATCATGTCATTCAAATGCATATAAAGTTTTTTTCACTGACATCTGCTTTACTTTTATTAGTGTATTTTCTGCATTTGTATCTCTGCTCTTGTGTGTGCATATTTGTATCACATTTTTGCTCATATAATTACTTATGCTGCGCTAAACAGATCGTAAAACAATACACTTTGTTATATCATTCCGAGCCATTAATGCAAGTCGATCGCGTGTAAAACAGCGAATTTAATTACAAGTGAATCGCAAAATGTGCATAATGCAATAACTAAATACCAGAGTCGGGAATTCACTGGCGTTACGTTATGTAGGAACTTTTCAAGCAAATGATGCAATTTATAACGTTTAGTTATGCTGTCAGTTTTTATAGTTTATCCACAGCTTCATCGACAAGCAAAACAAAGATAATTGAAAACGAAAACTCGGATGGGGGCAACATTGAGGCTCTAACAGGTCAACCACACCTTTGGCCGCCACTCTAACTAATTGAACGCCAAACTATTTCAATAGCAATTTGTGCATTAAGTGTATCAATAAAGGTGGGCCTCGCGACGGGGAGGAGGGGAGCTTGTAAAAACCTTCGCGTGTTTTGAACTATGACCTATGACTCCACCGGCTTACTATCTATCTATCCATGTGGTCATCGTTAAGGCTTTGTGTGCCTGCAATTTAAACATTATCTGCGCTTTTCTTTGATTCACACTGCAAAAAATGAACAAAAAAGTACAAACTGAAAACAAGGGATCCAGCGAAGCAAACATTAACCTTTCTTGTTTTCTAAGTTCATCAATAACTAGTATTTTATTTTTATTTTTAAGCATTCCTAACGCTACACACAACATATTTAATAAGACCTAAACATTTAACAAAAACATTTTAACAATTAAAAAATTGTGGTATACCTAGTGTGTGCTTGATAGATGTTCCTTAATTTAAAAACAAATTTAGATGTTCTACTGATTGTTTTAACTTCATGTGGGAGCTGGCTCCAAAGCCGAACAGCATAGGAATAAAAGTGTCTGTTAGAGCTAGATCATTTTGCTCTAATCGGAACAATATTGTTGGTTCGCTGTGAGCAGGTTAAATTTATTTGAATGCCACTGTCAGGACCGTCAGTGTTGTGTGTCCGTACTTTGTGAATGTTGTGTTGAAATTAACATATGCTTTTTTGTTCAGTGCTACAAACACATGGCAGGGATAGTAAAAATGGCAAGATCAGGTAGTTTTGCGCAGTTCTTGCACCTGGTCAACTCACACCCCGTCTCCCGGTTTGTTTTGACCTGCTTCACTCAGTTTGAGTGCCTGTCAGCAAGGCGTCAAATTTTCCAAATTAATATGTAATTTAACCGTGAGCGTTTGGATTTTTTTGCTGTTTACCTGAAACTAATTTAGAGCCGCCTTACATTGCATGCAGCAAGCAAGTTCATTCGTGTATCGACATTTGCCACGTTCAGTTCGCACTTTTTCTTGCATCTTGTTTTTCTTCTGTGTGAATGTTAAAACAAATTTTTAGTTACTGTCCAACTGTGTCAAGCTCGTCAAGTTTTCGTAAGTTTCAAGTGCTACCTTCCGATTGTTGCCCCTTTGTGTTTGATATCCAACTGAAAACAAGTTCTGCGCTTAGCGCTCGTGAACTCTACAAGAGTACAGTTATTGCCAGAAGCATGGTACATTGTTGTAAAAATAATAAACATTGGTCTTTTGACTTGCGCTGATCGTCTATATCAGAACATAACTAACTTCTGTCAATGTAAGATAACTATTATAGAGCATAGGTTATAAATTTTATAGTAATAGTTTAGACTGCAATATGGTATAAGAATGTACGAAATCCATCATCTGTGTAAATTAGCTAAGTTTTTTCTACGACTAAGATTCATTAAACGCCTGCAAAAAAAACAGTGCCAATGTAAATGGAACCTTAACCGCGAAAATTTATCCGCAACAAAAACCAAATTACCACCCGACAAAAAATGGATTCCGGGTATTTCTAAAAATGGTCATGAACGATACCTTTGAAGGAGAAAGTAAAGTTGAAACAAGTAAGAAGGCTTCAGTCGAGAAATCCCGACTTAAAGTATACCCTTCACCCGTGTAATAAAATGACTTGCAGTAGTGCAGTTTTTCTTGACTTAACTTTAATATAAAATATCTCCGGTGTTCCTTAACCGAATTGGACGAAAGTTTCAGAAAAGTTCTATCGATACCCATTATTTCAACCCCATTTTTACATTTTTCAAATTCGAGATTTTTTTTTAATCGATTACATATGTATATCGGAAACCAGAATAGTTATCGATAATTTGAAACAAACTTGTTCTGCTTATGGTATAGGAGAACTTATATTCTATTATATACTTTGTGGGGTCGGAGACGTTTCCTTCTGCCTGTTACATACTTTTGCACAAAACCATTAAACCGATCAGGGTATAACTATAAGCAGGCGATTGCTTCCTGTGAATGAGAATTTTGAAATAACCTATAAGTCGCAAAATCGCAGAGTCACGATTTAGCTATGGGTGGAATGAAAGGAACGGCATATCTCCTGGGCAGGCAAAAAAAACTCGCCATTGACAAAAGAAAATAAGGCGATTTCATTAGTAGAAGCTGGTTTCTGGTTGCATTTCTTTATGAAGTATCTCTGCCACACTTTATGCCCACACTTTAACTGTTTATCTGTTTTGTTGTATTTGCAGCAATCTTATTGCGAAAAGCAAAAGTTACTCGGGCATAGCGGCGCCCATCGGCATCGGCATCGGTGTCGGCCCCCAACTGCCTCCAGTTGATGTATGCGGCTTTGTCAAGTTGCGTCATGTAGATTACGATAAGCCGAGCACATCGAGCAGGGAATCAACCAAATCGCAGCTTGATAATCAAGGGGAAACCGGTCTCGACGCAGACGCCACAGAAGATCAGTCCAGTGAGGTGAGTTAAAAAAAACAATACTTGACACAGTCTACATGAACTCACTCCGTTTCTGGCTTAACGACAGGTTATGGGTCCCGATAAGCGCAACATTGCCAAAACTGGCTCGATTGCCGACCGATTGGCGGCGCTGCAAAAGAGCGGCGAGGATGACTGGAAGAAGCGCGTCAGCAAGCGCGATGAGGTAGACGATATTCGCCGCGAAAACTTTGTCAACGTAAGTAAAATCGCCTAGTTAGACGATATTGGCCGCGAAAACTTTGTCAACGTAAGTAAAATCGCCTAAAAGCTACGTGCCCGCAGCTTCCATTTTTTCCGTTTCCCATTTCAAGTCCGATCTCAAACCTTTGGCAGTTGCTTGAAAACTGTTTCCTTATGGTCAGTCAAAATTGTTTTGTATATCTTTTTAATGCCTCTAGCTGCCTGTGGAGCCATAATGTGCGTTGAAAAAAAAAGGTTGTAGATACTTGCAAAAAACTGGGAGTGCTGTGAGCGTTAAGTTTAATTGAATTAAGCTGGAACCCTCCTAACGCTAGGTGGCGCTGCCACCTGACAGCCTAAAAGTATGCCAATGTTTTATAAAATGTTCAGTTCTGTATCATAATTGATAAGAGCTGTTTCTGTACGTCGTTTGTATATTAAAAAGAAGTCTGCCGCAGCAAGCTAACACATTTATAATGCCATTCGTCTTTTACTTTCGATTTACTGTTGCGATCAGCCCGCGTGCAAAATTCCAATTAGCTTGTTTAACTTTTATGACCGAGTGCCATTTTGGTCAAACACTTGCAAAAAGTAAATTGAACTAAAAATCGAAACCTAACAAGTTTAGTGAACTTTTTCTTATTCCTCCTTTCTCTGTTTGCCATATAAAGATCGCTTACTGCGGGGCCTTTAATTATGCGGGCACGATGGGTATTAATAATAGTACATGGGCACGTCCCCCCCTCCTTCAGCTTGCTTAATGTTCAAGTAATCACATTTAATTACAATGGCCACGCCTTTTTGGGCATCATCATAATAATCATCAGATGCCGTCGTTGCTGCTGTTGACTCATATGTTGGCGGCATTTGGGAGAAATTATTCGAGAAAATCATGTCAAACAGATCTTACAATCTACATAACTAGTGGGCAATTGAGTTTTGTGTTGTTTACGCTTTTTTAAGTTGACTTGCTTTCATTTTTGGGGATAATATGAACACAAATGGATAAACGTACATACTAGTGTTGTGTCGTTCGCGTACGAACGAACAGAAAAGAACTGTTCACTGAAGTGAACGAACTGAATAAGTTCATCTTCATCGTTCTTTTCTGTTCAGTTGCTCACTTTAGATCACTAGATCTTCTTTTGTACCTGAAATATTTTCAATTACAAACTCCAAATAAAAATTTATTTATAAAGTTATTCATTTATAATTGTGGCATAATATTCCGCATAAATAAAGATCAAACAAAAGCATAAAAAAAACGGGCTTAAATTTAACGAACAGAGACAAACGATGAACAAAAACGAACGATGAACAAAAATTATGAAATTAGGGAACAAAATCGAACGAACCAAAACAACGACCTAGTTCACTAATTGAAAAAGAACGAACGAACTTATTCAGCAATTTGAACGATGTTTACCCAACACCATGTATTACATACAAGTGCCAAAAGTATAAAGTACTTGACGCCTGCGCTTCAGCTCACACCACGGCGCAAGGTCGATAGAAAGGAAAAGAAAACATATATATTTATATATATATTGGCCACATAATGTGTGTCATCATCTTGTACCTATGACATCTATATAAATTATATTTTAGACACCGTTTGTAAGGTCACATCATCATAATCAATATCATCATAATCAGGTTGTGCCTCACTCGTAATTATATATTTCTAAGCAAAACTGTTAACTTGTTACTGTAGCTATGTGTAGGGACGCACTATGCCAGGAGAGCCCCCACTACCCCATTACTGCATCTGCCTCGCAACTCACATTTGCCCATAATTTTCATTCTCTGAACTTGCCTTGTGGGCAGCAACGGCAGCAGCCACAGCAACAATTACCAAATGAAAAAGGATGGAACCGAAGGCGGCTTGGGTTGTGTTTGGGTTGGGCTATAGCTGGTGCTCCCACTTCACTTTCCACTCTCCACTTCACTCCACTCTCCACTTCATTTTCTTGGCTCCTTCCCTTTATTGCTTTCCTCCATTGAAGCTGATTCTATGCTGTAGCTAGTTGTTGTTGTCCCTTCTGCCGCTGGGTCCATTTGTGGCTTTGTGGCTGCATTTGATCTGTGGCTTGATCTTGAACGTGCTCATCTGCCGGGCAGATACATGGCCCCCGCCCCCACCCCATGCACATCCAAACTTAGTTTGGCCTCGCCTTTGCCATCCACGGGCTATTGTAAATTGTTTTGTGAATTTGATATACTTGCATCTTTGCTTGCTCTGCCCTGCCCTGCCTGTATCCCTTGCTCCCCTTGCAACCTCTCAGCCTTTTGCTAGTCTTCTGTTTAGTTTATTATGCTTTAGCGCATTGTTCGCTTGCTGTTGTTGTTAATTTTTTGCCGCTCTGCTGTACTTGTTCATTAGTCCATGCCTCGTCGAGATGGAGAATCACAATGACAGTAGCTAGCCAGTCGTTGCTCTTCTTTACACAAAAATAAAAAAAAAAATTCTGGGTGCCGATCTGGCAAACTCAATATAGTTCTCTTGTCCGACTTCAGGTCCCCTTCGTGACAATTGCCGCTTTTATCTGTATCTTTACAAGCTGCATATATGTATGCCAACGGCTGCTGTGAGTGCAGCTTATTGCTGATTATTTGTATATGTTTTGCTTTTGTGTGAATCATTATTTTCTTTCGTAAGCATTTTTTGTGCCTGTCAGTTGAGTGCTGCAGAACAAGGTGGTCACTTTTTTCTCCCTTCCTTTAGTTTTTCTTGTCAGTGTTTGTTGAAAATTTCGTCAGTTGAGAGAGCCCAAAAGATTTTAAATGTAACAAACCTTTGCAACTTTTGTTTGCAAGTTCTTCTTGTTGACTGTCCTTGTCTTTGACCACTTTCCGCCTCTTCATTTTTTTCTGTGACCATCTTCTCATGTCTGCCTGCTACTCTCCAAAGCGATCTTTCGCCTTGCGCTCAGTATAATTTAAGTTGCCAGTTTTTGTAGCTTGAAGTCTGCAGCTGGTCGCCGTCAGCAACAACAAAGCACCAACTACACTTGCTCATCGTCATCGCTGCTCTCTCTTTCTCTCCCGCTCTCTTTCAGAGCCGGCTTTCATAGTCTCCAATCGGAATTTATGGTTGTGTGATGTGTTGTAGCAGTACAAGTCGCGACGTCAAAACGACCAGTTCGCAAATCGCAAAATGGGTTGCTTTTATTTTTAGTGTTTTTCACATTTCGTTGTTATTATTATTGTTATGCAAATGTTTTTGCTGGCAATTCAATATAATAGCGGCAAATCAAAATTGACGTATGTGTCAAACGCGTACTCTCTTTACTTATCCCCTTGTTCGCTCTCTTTCGCACAGTCAACTCGCTCTGGTTGCATAAAAAGTAATATGAAGTAGTTTCCTGACTGCAAAATTAAAATGCATTAATTGTCAAATGCGGCGCAGCAGGAAGCAAATAGCATACATACAGAAAGTCATATAAGCAATTTTTATATATTTTCTGGCAAGTTGTGACAATTTATGACAATTTTAAAGATTCACAAATAAGTATGTGCATAATATGTATGTGTTCAAAATAATTAAATTTCAAGGCTGGTCGTTACATTCACATCCACACTCCTGACCGCAATTTGGGGCTATAACGGATCGTCACCCAAAATCTAAATTACCGCATAAATTTCTAAAAATAAATTGAAAATTTCTCATTGCAAAGTATTCTAAACAGAAAGTATTTTAGTTCGGAAGAGCCCATATTTATGCAAATAGGTAGAAAATAAGTTTGTTATTGTGCGTGCTCTATCAAACTATGTTTACTATACGCAGCTTAATCCACACTGCTTACTCTTATCAAATGGCAATGATAAAAGCAAGTCTTTTTGACCCCAACTACTTGAACGTAGTAGAAAAAAAAAACAACTACTCAGGCTTAAAGTGCGCAAGTGCAGCCGAGAACAAAGTCAATAAAACTAAACGAACGCGCACATCATAAAGCTCAAACAAGAGAGAGAGAGAAAAAGAGAGAGAGGGAGGAGCGTGAAGAAATCAGAGAGCACCGCAGCTTGATAAAAATTGTGCTCGTCGGTTGTTAGTTAAGTTTAAGACGAGAAGCCGACAAGTACGACCGCTGGGTGCGTCGGAATGCGAAACGCGCCTAAAAACCAAAATAAATACAAAATAAAGGCATACAATAAAACAATGTTTTAAATAAATAAAAGGCCAGCCTTGTGCGAATATCAGATGACAGTCCAAGATAAAAATACTTTGCTAACCGTTGGAATGTGCCTACATGTATAAATATCAGAACTGAGAGCAATAAACTATGTGTGTGAGTGTGCGAAAGGGAATGGACATATTCGTTACACGAAAATATTGCAAAATGTAGACTTCACTGTAGAAGGATCTTGCAATATTTTCCTGTTTCGTAATTACATTTTTCTTCTTCGTATAGTGCGTCGTGATGTCATAGACTAAAAAACTGTATCAACTGAAAGATAAAAAAAAGTTAATAAATACTTGCACAATCGAAAGGAAATTACCAATTGTGATAACCAGCAACAATGTCAAACTATCAGCTATATGTGGATACAGCTTGGCATTGGCTGAGCTACTCGCCCTACCTGCTGGTGGCCTACGTCCTGCTCACACTAGTGCCCAAGTCCCTGATGCGCATGAAGCGTTTCGCGGATGCTGACTTCGAGGCGAATCGTCGCCGATTCCATCGCTGCTATGGACCCGAACTGTGCTGCCACGCCCACGATCAGGAGGCAGCACCCATCAAGCAGAAGCAACGCAAGCCGGTGACGAGAGTCTACCCAAAGCGACACCAGCCAGAGCCAGAGCCCGTAACGTTATCCGTGAAGCACAACAATGTGACCAAGATTGCGCGCATGTTCGAGTCGGGCAATGCTAGGCGGCAGGTGAGCCGCGTTGTGCCCGAGATCCGCTCACCGTGCGCCTCGCGCAAGAGCAGCATTGCCACACAGCTGCAGCACATTGAACAAGCAATGCAACTCTGGCAGGAGCTGGAGGAGGTGCAGCAGCAGCAGCAGCAGCAGCTGTCGATGCCGGCTATGCGACGCAGTTGCGGAACCTCGGCCACGCCATCGACAGCATCGCCGCTGTCCAGCTCACCGGAGCCCACTTCACCGGTTCTTTTGAGGCAGCCGCCAGCCCTGTCTGTCTGTCTGAAGTCAAGCATGGAGGACATTTTTCAGGCCATTGCACGCAGCGCCGAGGAGCCCGTAGACTGCAACAGCCTTGCGCCAGTTACCTGCATCGATGATATACTCTCGGAGCGCAGGTTCTCTCGACCCTTGTCCGCCTATTCCATTACGGATCTGCTGAAGGAGGAGCACGAGGCGGTCTTCCTAAATGAGACGACGCTTCAGCCGCTGGCAACCAGTTGAGAGAGAGTCAGCAAAGACATTTTAAATATATCTATCTATATATATATATATGAACTTCCGAATCAAGAATGATAGAGACCAGATTGCGACATCCGAGTGTGTTCCCGTTATAATAAGTCATTGGTTTCATTTGAAGAGTTGCCACCATATAACGTTTTTCTTATACAAATTTAGGCCATACAAATTATAAACAAAACGAGTGAATTTTATGTTCTTTGGTAATCCTGAAGAAAACACTAAATGAAGTGCACAGTGGCCGGTTGCAGCCAAAGACAGAAAAAAAGTGTAAATAATTTGTAATTCAATTAGGACATAGAATGTTTTATTTGGGTATTGGTTGCTATATTTGAAATATATAACCATAGCTAAGACTCTTATGAGATAATTCATAAACTAAGTGCTATTAAAAAATAATATCAAATTTGAAACCTTGTCCCATTGTCACAAGGACTGCACATTTTTTAAATGCCGTTGCTTTTAAATTTTTACCCAATAGAATGAGGCGAACAGTGACGTTAGTGGCTCAGGATGTCGCAATCTGGTCTCTATCATTCTTGCTTCCGAATGGATCATCAGTCAGCTTATCAGTTTAGTTTTACTTGGTCAGTTAGTCGTGCCATTTACAGTCTCAATCCGGCTCCAAGCCCTGCACCACGTCTGCTCCATTAATTGAACAACAACAACTGTCACTTGCCTTTGTTTTGTTTTGTTTTTCTGTGACTCACACAAAGCACTTGCAGTGCGAATGCGACTATACTCAGTACAATTATTATTGTGCTTGCGATATGCCACGCCCCTGCCCCCTCACTCTATCTTTCCATGTTTTGCTATCGCTTATACATTTCTCACTGACGTTTTGTTTGTTTAATTAATGAAAACTTAAACAAATTGAAAGCACATTGCAAAACAGAGTGTAAAGGTGTTATTAGTACTATGATTAGTTTTTCAACGTTCTCTACCCTATCCTAAACCTTGAACCGGTTCCTTTGTTTCTAGCTTCTCAAAGAAAGAAAGAAAGAAAGAAAGTACTTATACTTTAATAGAAATAAAGAAAATAATATACATATACAAAAAAACAATAATTAACTTAGAATAACCCAACCTAAACTATGTAAACTACAAAGATTTTTCAGTACATATTAACTACTTAGTATACGATTATTTTAAAGGATTTAATAATGAATTTGTAGTATTATTTATACCCAACCTTCTTCAAAAGACGTAAACAGCAAGAAAAAGTATTTTATTTATATAAATAAATTGTATACCACAAAAACAACTGTAAGAAAAGATAAATAATTGTTTCTGTCAGAAAGTGCATTAGCATGAATAAAATTTTAATTTCAGGTGCTCATATGCATGTTTCGATATTGCAGCTGTTTCATCAATGTATTCAAACAATATTTGTAAGAAGAATTTGTACAGCTGAATCATATGAAATCATGTTGTTCATTAGGTTCCTGAATTGAAATTGCAGTATGGTGCTTAGAAAAGGGTATATTTTTGACACCCCAAATCGAGCTATTCTCTCTTGGTATAATAATTATAACATAATTATTTATGTACACACCGATGTTTATTAGTAGTATATGTGAATACGCCAACGTCTATATGCTAAGAGATTGACGCAAACCCGGTTGTTTCTGTTTATTCATTGATAATAGATTGACACCGTACAACGCATATGCATACAACCTAAAATGCCTGCACTTGTGCGCTACTTTCTGAAAACTAAACTTTAATCTACGATATCTCCTGTGATTCTTAACCTATTTCTATCACATTTTTGTACCCTATGGTTTCTAAAATAAGTTTCAAGTTTTCAAAGTTGAAGATATTAGTGCTATCGACGTTTTGTTTTGGAGTTATCGATAATTTGAAACAAATTTGTTTTGCCTTTAGTTAAGAAGAGTTTGTAATCCAAATCGGAAGTCTTAATCTCTGATAGTCTCTGAGATCAAACAGACACACAGAATATATATATTAATGAGATGTAAGATTCTTTCTTCTGCCCATTATATATATTTTCACTAAACCATTATACCCTCTTTAACCATTTCTTTGGTTCAGGGTATAAAACTCACCAATCAAGTGTTCACTGTTACTTTTATGTTGTCAGCCATTTGGAAACCCACGCAGAGTGGAACTTGAACTATTCCCAGTTTTTGAATGTTGCCAAAAAATAGAAGAAGCAACTTCTAAATAACCGCCAAAAACGAATTCTGTGTAAAAAAAAAAGACCGAAAAAATGTGAATCTTATATCTTCAATATCCCAAAACGAACGATTCTATTCGGTTTATTTTTTTTATTTTGGTAAGAGCATATTAATTTGTTTTTATCAAATTTAAAACCGATGATTCATTGATGACTGTGTTAAAAGCACAGCCTGCCACCGCGAAAAGAGGTAGGGGCCAGCACTTTCGTGATGACACATGCTACCGATTCCAAGAGAATTTCAATGTTTTGATATCGCTTCTCTCTTTTTCTGTGCTCTCTGATACCTGACGACTCTGACAATAAGTTTGTTTTTTTAATCAATTGAGCGGCACAAGTAATTGGCGTACTTTTGTATTCCCTGAATACGATGAAATGTTGTTAAAAGTGTTTATTATTGCTGTTTACAACTGCTGTCCAAATGTTTAAATTATACTTTTCCTTAGCAGTTAGTTGTTATATAAGTTAAACGACGAACCAGTATGTTTAATATTATGTATACTTCTGAAAAACTAACTTCCCCAAACTTGTATATATACAATTGATAAAAGGCTTTAAGTCGCTAAATTATATGCACATACATACATATTTACACATAACTTGAGGCCCAAACTAAACAAATGTAAACAATGCGCTGCACCTCTCTCCTCAACAATAACTCTTCTTCATTTAACTCTCCTGCTTTGACACTCTCCCAGAGCACTTTATATCTTATCTCAAATTGCACGTTGCTCTCTTCCGCTCTAGCGTTCAGTTGTCTCTAGCCTACGCGATGTCAGGTTGAGAACCTCATTTAATGTTTTCGTAACGCGCTGGAAACAACATCAGAGAGTCATCTACGCATTGATTTGTTATCGCAATTGGCTGTTTCATTAGCCAGGTCTCTAGTCCAGAGTGCGCTTTGTTTTGGCTTTGATCAACAGCATTAGTTAGCAAAGTGCGCAGTTGGCTCTAGGGTGTGCACAAAATGCAAAAAGTGAAACTGGTAAAAGGCTTTTAACTTACAATACACAGCTGTTGACAAACCCTACAAATAACTTACTAACTTGGCTAATTTAAAAGGGGCGGTCATGAGTCATGCCATCAACTGGGAATAGCTCAAAATAAAAATCATCAGCAGTAACGCTAGAAATACAAATATTGTTTGATTAATGACCGTTTTTGATGTCGCTTTGTGCGGTTTATAAAACTGAGATTTTGTTTTGTGTTATAAAGCAAATTTATTAGCCACTGAATAACCTTTTTAAGTCAAATATATGCAGTCCATTCTTTTATTATATCATTCACTATTCGTCCTTACACTATCGCACACAGGAATCGCTTTCTTTGGCTCACTCGATTTCCGACAAGCCATTGCCACCGTCACCTTTAATTGTCAGCAGCCTCGAGGGCGGCAAAGTTTCAGAGCGCCTGGGAAAACTCAAGTCAAACTCGGAGAACTGGAAGCAGCGAATTGGTATGAACATCAACACCTTTCAATGATTAAACATTAAACCAACAAATTCTTGCAGAGCAAACGGACGCCAAGAAGTTTACAGTCGCTGGACGACTGCAAAAGAAGGCTCAATCACCTGTCGAGCTTCAGTTCGAGCGGCTGCCCAACGATGCGCCCAGAAAGTGCGCTATGGTGGAGGTGCGCAGTGCCAACCAGCCGCAGCTGGGTCTGGCCAAGAGTGCCTCCATGATGGTAACGAACTGTTCTAAACATGCACCGCTGCGCAGTTTGAGCGTCAATGCTGAGGAGAACCTTTCGTTAAGTCGCAGCAACAGCAGCAGTTCCGAGTCGGATTGCGAACGCAGCTCGCCTCATAATGCCAAGCAGGACAAAGAGATGGCCAATACCAAGAGCGCTGCTGCAGCCTCGAAAGTTGGCGCCCGTATACAGGTGCCACGTGTGGACGATGAGGAGACTTTTGAGAACTTCTTTGGTGCACGAGCCAAAAGCCAAGCTACAATTGCCGCCAAAGAGTCCGAGCTAATGATAAGCGCTTTTGATGATATTAAGCCCACGGAACGGTAGGTCGTACAATTGCCACTAAAGTGACTGACTTAATAATTAACAATTTCTTCAATAGCCTGGTGAACAAGCGCAACATTCAAGGCCCTAAGGGCCGCCGGGCAGCACGCAATCCCCTCAAGACATTGGCCGCACGCAGTGACATCTGTTCTGAGTACACGGAACTTAAAACGGGTATTGCAGAGCGTGAACTGCGACGCCTTAAACTGGAATCATGTAGGTCCAAGTTCACACTAAATACTACAAATAGTTAAAGCCCCATCTTTTGACAGTTGGACAACGCAGCAACTTAGCTGCAGAAGCCATTGCGGGTTTGGCCTCCAATGAAGATTTCAAGTCTGTGGCCCTAAAATCGTCGTCGCTGCCTCTGCAGCAAATGTGGTTACCACACAAGTCATTGATGCTGCTGCATGTCAAAGGACGCACGCATGTCCAAACGCGTCTTGTGGCCCCTGTGCGGGCGTCCCTTAATCGTGGCGACTGCTTCATCTTGGTCGCTGGCACCCAGCTGTTCCGATACGTAGGCTCATTTGCCAATGTCATTGAGATCTCGCGCAGCAAAAAGATCTGCGCCGCCATATTAGAGAACAGGGATCTGGGCTGCTCAGCTGCACAAGAAGTTATCCTCACCGATGGCAAGTACGTCAATGAGCGGCAGTGGCGTCAATTCTGGTCACTGCTTGGTGAATTAGAGGAGCAGCCCGAGATAACCGACTGCGGCCATGCGGATGAAGACGATGTGTTCGAGTGCAGCCTGATTGAGACGAATAAGATGTACGAGTTCCGGGACGATGTACTGTTTCCGCTCGACAAGTACTGGGGCTGCATACCTAAGGTTGAAATGCTGGACACACGCAAGGTGCTCGTCTTTGACTTTGGCAGCGAGCTGTACGTGTGGAACGGCAAGAATGCCCCTTCCGATGATAAGAGGGCGGCCATGCGCCTGGCTCAAGAGCACTTTGACGCTACAGATGGTGCAGACTACGCCCAATGCTATCTGAATCCGTTAAACTATGCGGCTATTGTGGGCAGGCGTGAGAGTACCAAGTACGCCAAGCGTTGCGAGCAACGGCCGGAGTGGTGCGTACTGGGAAAGATTACGCAAAACATGGAGACGGTGTTGTTTAAAGAAAAGTTTAGCGACTGGCCGGAGCTGGAGCGAGAGGACTTGGAGAAGGACTACTTGGCGAACGGTGTTCATGTGGTGCATGCACTCAACGGCGCCAGCATGCACAAGGGCGAGCCCTACCAGGAACCCAATCTGGTGCTGGAGCAGGCAAATTTGGGTCGTGGCCATTTCTATTATGACACCGATACGATGCGCCATTTCGACATTATCAGCAAGTCGACAGACAAATGGCAAATACATGAATTCAATTTCGATGCTGCCGAAGCAAGTGAAAGTTACGCTCACTTCTACTCCGCAGAGAGCTACATTGTGCGCTGGATCTACCAGATTTCGGTGACAGTGCGAGAGCTTAGTGGCAAGGTGTCCAATCGCAGCACAGTTGGCCGCGACAGGTGCGTGTACTTCACCTGGCAGGGTGAGGACTCGAGTGCCAATGAGAAGGGCGCCGCAGCTTTGCTAACAGTGGAGCTGGATAAGGAGAAGGGCGCACAAATGCGTGTGGCGCAAGGGGATGAGAGCACCGCCTTTGTCCGACTCTTCCGACAGCTGTGGCAGCATCGTGGTCGCAAGGAGCAGTGCCTTGCCAGGCGAGCCGAGTGGCGTCTCTACCAGCTGCAAGGCAATATGCCAGAAGAGTCGCTCCTCAAGGAAGTTGTGTGCGAGGCAAGTCAGCTGCGTTCGCGCAGCTCTATGATTCTTGTACATGGCGTTGAGGGCTGTGTTCTTATTTGGCATGGTTGCAAAAGTGCTGGACACACACGTGCTGACGCTTTGGCGGCTGCACAGCATTTGGTGGATAAAATGCCGGAGGACTTGTTTAGCTGCGCAAGTGCCATACTCGAGGAGCAGGAGGAAGGCGCCGAAAGTGATGAATGCAAAGCGGCTTTGGGGCTTGGTGAGGAGCGCAACTATGGCAGCCTTCTTAAGGCCACCAAATGCTTTGAATACACACTCAGAATGTTCAACTTTTCGAGCACACAAGGCGTCTTTAAGGCGCAGGAGCTAATCGATCCACTGCGCTGCCAAGACCTGCCAAGCGCTTATCCATTTTCGCAGGCACATCTATACAACGCTCGCCAACCGACCATCTTTCTGCTTGACGATGGTGACGAGCTGTGGCTTTGGATGGGCTGGTGGCCTCTGGAGGACGTTAAGAGTAAGTTTGCCAGCTGTTTGCCTCACTTTGCTCCTTACTAAAACTCGGCTCTCGGTTCTATTATAGTCAACACCGATGATCGGAACAGCCCCACCAATGACAATCGCGCTGGTGTAAATCGTTGGATCTCAGAGCGACGTGCCGCTCTCGAAACGGCCGTCGACTATTGGCGAGCAAAGCACGGCGACAATGAGTCGGTTGCTTTCCATGGCATCAAGGGTAATGTTGTCTGGGCAGGACTGGAACCCTTGGCCTTTAAAGCGTTCTTCCCATCGTGGTCCGAACGCTGGGATATTCGTGAAATCAACCTCGAGGCAAGTAAATTACCTTATTCATATTTGGTTGTGCCCTAACAATTTAATTTTTTCAATATGCAGGATGGTCGCACTGATGTCAGCATGTCCATTAGCGAAACGCTTGCTCAAATGACCCAAACCGAGTATCCTGTGGAGGTGCTCAAAGCACGTCCGTTGCCCGAAGGCGTAGAGCCGACACGTCTGGAGCTATACTTAAGCAGCGATGACTTCCACAACGCGCTAGGAGTCAGCCGTTCAGAGTTCGAACTTTTGCCCGTGTGGAAGCAGACGAAGCTTAAGAAGGAGCGCGGTCTTTTTTAGACAACCACTTAAACGTGACCATATAGACTTGAACACAATCACAAATTAGTAACTTTTATAACCAAATATTTTATTACACTTCTAAAAAATGAACATGCTTATGTAGTTTACGACACACACGTGCGCATATCTTTATATACTTTTGTACTTTATACACTTATCGTATATACATATACACACACACACTCATATATAATTCTATATATAAATATCTTTTTATACATCAATAAGAAATTTTATATGTACACAATATTGACATAAAAAGATATTCACTAAAAGTGCACTGAGCTGTGGAATACATATTAAATTTAATTAGCTGTACATATTTAGTTGTTCAACCTATAAATTGTATTGTTCACTTTTCTAAATCACCAACATAAGAGCTCTCTTGATTTCAAAGATCACGTGTACTTCATATTCGAATTAATTTTAACTCTATTTGTCCATTTTAGTACTTGTATTTTATTATGTTTCAATTTTATTTTGAATAATGTAGTTTTTATTAAAGATACATAAAAATTAGTTATAATATGCAAATTTTTACTAAACGAGGAAAATCATCAAATTCTGGGAAATCACTCCGATTCGTATTTGTCGTTTTTACATTACTGAAAGAACAGACACAATTTGACCAAGACGCACAGAAACTTAAAAAAAATACTTTAAATAAGTCAGCAGCAATCGGTTGGCGCGTTTGCGTTGGGAGTGTTTTGTTTTTTTTCGTATTTCGTATCAAATTTCGTTTATTTTTCCACTCATTGTACCAGGCGAACAGAATCATCAGCAAGCTCTAGTTTACTTTGTAAAAATTGCATTGCCTACTTTTACTCTGATCCATATGCGGCATACTTTTTTCGCTGGTAGCAAGAGCTGCAGAACATTGCATACTTTTTTGTGCATAGAAGTATGCCGACTACTGCTGGTCATAAGCGTTTGAGTGCCTTTTATATACATACTCTTAGGAGCTCAAATATATTGACTTTGAGCCTTTGTGACCCGCCAAAACTTTTAAGATCATGTTAAGCGTTAAGATCGTTAAGAAAAAAGGGTATTGAAAGCAATAGTATTGTAACTTCGGTTTTTACGAAGGTACTTTTAACAAAAAAATAAGCTAAATGTCCCGCTTCCCGAAATTTGCTAATTTTTCAAGCTATTCGGTTTGCAAAAAAGACAGATTTGATAGGAAAAAAGCTGATTTGACATCAGTGATTCAGTGGCTTTATATACCACAGTAACAGAAGATATAAATTTAATGTTTTTTGCTGTTTATTTCGAATTGCTTAGATTTTTTTTAATATGTATGTCATTAAAACTTGTAAATTTGGTTTATTTTAGGTATCTAAGAGCTCCAAATTGCTTTTGAAGACAGGTTTTTATCTGTCAAAGCAAACTCTTAATTTAAATTCCCACAAGATTGGAAAAAGTCCGTCCAAAAGCGATTAAATAATGGACAAAAAAGCTTTACGGTAATCATATGGAATCTCTAAAATTATTATGTTCTTTGCAAGTTGAAATCGGTGCAGACTTAACTTTACTTATGGGGTTAAAAATAATCTCTTATACCTGCAGATCTTAACAAATAGATTCAAATTATGCATATGCCTATATTTTACTATATTAAACTTAGCTTATACCGTAAATTAAGAACCGAAATCTATTTAAAAAAAACATCCAAACATCCAGCTGCATCGTCTGTTGACTGGTGGCTTAGGAGCTTTTTTGTATTTCGGCAACTAGGCGGGATACAAGCTCGCAACACGCTTTCTGTCTGGTTTTGGCCACGGCCATGACTTCGTCGTGGTTGGCCTCTTCGTCTTTTTTGTCGCTATACTCGGTGGCACACTTGTTGGTGATCAAACTGAACGCGAAAACCTTCATGTCGCAGTGGCGAGCTGTAATGACCTCGTGCACCGTGGACATGCCTACTGCGTCAACACCCATCATGCGTAGTGCTTTTAACTCGGCAATAGTTTCATAGGTTGGACCACCCAGACAAGAGTAGACGCCGACATGCATATTTGACTCGATTCCCATAGTTTTCCCAATATCGATTGCTTTGTTTATCAGCTCCCTGTTATACGAATTGACTAAAGCCGGAAAACGTGGGCCAAAGCGTGGATCGTTGGGTCCCTGCAGCGGACTGTTGCCAGCGAAGCCCAGCATGTTGACATGATCGTGCATTAACATTATGTCGCCAGCGGCAAACTTAGGATTGATTCCGCCAGCCGCATTTGTGGCAAACAGATACTCTACGCCACAAAGTTTCATTACGCGAACCGGCATTGAGCACTTGGCAAGTGGGTAGCCCTCGTAGAAATGGAAACGTCCTTGCATGGCCATAACATTAGCGCCCTCCAGTGTACCAACAACAAGTTTGCCAGCATGTCCCTCCACTGTAGATACTGGAAAGTTGGGTATCTTTTCGTACTCAAAGACCTTTGCATCCTGGATGAGGTCGGCAAGGGAACCGAGCCCAGAGCCGCAAATTATTCCAATCTTTGGCCGCATGCCTGAGCCCTTTACTATAAAGTCAGCAATTTCCTGTATGACCTCGTAAGGGTACCTGAAAAAGTTAACAAAGCTATATTTAGGACTGATAAAAAAAACGATAGAACATTTAACATAATGACCGTCTAGTCATATCTAAAACAATAGACTGGAACATGGTTAAAAGACAAGTTTACATGAATGTTGTCGATAAAAATTCATAGTATTACAATTAGTTAGATGGCTCACATGTTATGAAGGTACGAGCACTATGGGTAAGATAATATGAACAAATCTATGCATGAAGATATATACACAAAGAACAGCTTGGGACAAATACAACAAAAAAAAATATAATATTTCTACAAACGTGTCTTCGTTCATCACGCGTACAGCCCGAAACTCGTCGGGTGTAAGAGAGCATACAATACGGTTATCTCTGTTGCTGTAATTGTTAGAAAAATGTTAAATAAATTGAGGTTTCTAGTTAAAATTAAGTATTTGGGTGGTCCGGGATATAAGGCAGTCTAACACTCTTGCTTAGGAATATTTTTTTTGCAGGTTTAATTAGCATTATCTTGACATAATCCCTTTACTTATTATTTAGATTAAACGAGTCTAACATTAACTAATTATAATGGAAAATTATAATACCTAATTTGCCATTTCATAAAACCGGCTATGCTAAAATTGTCGATTTTTAATAAAGCATCCAGACTGAATTTTAAAATGCCAAACTTATCGTTAGAAATCGTAGACGCAAAACTTTGCAACAACCTGTTCAAAAATTAATCCGAATTCAGCAATTAGCAAGCCAGATATGAAACATAACTTAATCCGCAGTTGCCGATTTTTAATTACGAGTACGAGATTGCTAATGAATGCGTACTTAGCAAAATAAGTGCAAGTATTTTAGATAAAGGCCTATGTCAAGATCGCGGCACACGCCCTTTTCTGTTAACCAATCAACGACGCCCAGTTAATAACGTCTGTTAACTGGGGCAAACCAAACACGTCAACTTTGTTTATCAGCTTTTACTTGGAGCTGTAGCTAAAGCTGAATCCAAGCGGATCACTTGGGGGCATTAGCACTTTTTCCCTCAAGAATTATCAACATACAGTGGGTCTCGTAATCTCGTATGCTGATTAAAAATATGACGTATGTTTTTTAATGGGATTGGTTTCTATTTAATGAGAAAACGAGCGCTACGCAAATTGATAGCCCCTTTGGAAGATGCTTGGGTATTCCGAAATGTTTTTTTTGTTGTTCAGCTTTAACGACTGACAAAAGCTTTCGAGTCATAATATCAACGGCAAGATCAAGGACAGTTCACTAGCTCTTTGTATTTGAATATTTGTCTAAGTTCGAAGAGTAACTGCTGGCTTTGAATTGGCGGCAATGTGATTTTGGTAAATGGTAAATGTTGGGACTTACAGTAAACTCTGAGGCGTGGGTACAACAATCGAGTTATCACTATTAGCGCTCTTCTTGTCGGTGCAGGCATTGCCCGACTTATTTGAACTACCCTTCCCAGCACAGCAATCGCGGGAGCACATTCTGTTTGCTGGATGCTTGTTACTGTACTGAAGTAAGACTGCGGAAGACACTTTCAGAGTGTCATACAAATTTTGTGTTTTAATAGCAAGACCAAAATGTTTATTCCATATAAAATAATTTTGTGCTAAAAGCATAGTCAAAATGGAACCAGGTCATGGCAAATACAAAGCCTACTAACTTTCCCAATGCCGACAAACTGAACCAATCCATATTGATTTAGACGGGGCAGCTAGCGAAAGTCATGGTATTCCAATTGGTTGTCGGTATTGCGGGTGGTTGAAAGGACACCATCTAAGGACGCACGCATGTTAACAAGTAAAACCTATCAATTATACACCCTTTAGAAAAAAAAAGCTAATAAGTTGATGGCGTGTTAGCTTAATTGCTCGCTGTTTTATCCTTCTGGCCTGCCCCAGTTTGTTACTTACGTGTCGCTCTCCCGATCCGTGTATTCACCGGTCGAATGTCCATTGCTGTGGCCGGTGTCATTGTTATTGTGATTGCCATTGCCGGTAGCCACGTCACCTTTGGAATTGTAGCCAGTCATTTTGTTATTCACGGTCTTAAGTTTTATGGGATTTCTTCGATGTTCAAATGTTATATAACTTTTGCACAAATTGCGAATGTAAAGCTTTCACAATGCGCTGATTATCAATCAGTTGGCAGATTTTATTATTAGCAAATCAAAACTAATTTAAACTCAACAGACTAGAATGTCTTTTGTTATCTCGTTGTCGCCGCGATTCACTATTTAGTTCTTCTTTCTTACTCGTTTCGCGTTTCAATTTCTTAATTTCCAGTTGCCTGCTCGAGCGCACTTTGATAATTGAGCCGCGTCGTCAGCGGCGCCTTCGCTTTTAAACCGCAGCTGGCGACGACGCGTCGTTGACGTTGACGTCGCTGCCTCTCAGTCCGCGTTTGTTGTTCAACAATTTAGGATCTGAGTTACTGTTGTTGTTGACATCGTTCTATCAGCGTCAGGGGCATAAACCGGAATTGTACTCCTAACTGATTCAATTGATCAAAATTTACAAAATTTCTAGAAAAATATAAACTAAAGCAAGCAGCAAAAACAAAAACAATAAAATAGAAACAGGCCTCCGACTTGATAAGAAACATTAATAAACCTAATTAATTCCGTGGCAATGCCTCTAATAGCACCAATTAAAAGTTCCCTCAGCTGTTAGTCAGAGTAAGTACCATACCAAAAAGATTGTGCCATCCAATGATAAGATTAAAATGCATGTCCCTAAACCAATAATATGATTGATTTTAGAGAGTAAGTTATTTGAATTCAAAAGCGCGAATTAAATATATAATAAACGGTTAACCTGACATAAGAAGCAATTTGACTTTAGCTTGTGACCTAACACTGGTATGCCTCAAGTTGGCACGAGCTCATACCAAAAGTGCGACAAGCAAAATATTGTATAATGTGCGTGTTTTCCGTTATTTTTAAGCATTTGTTTTTAGACATGCCGAACGCTAAATACATTCTTTTTGTTGTTGTCATTATTTTTGCGCTTATCTCAAAAGCTGTGCTTCAAAACAAGGCAACAATTTTGAAATGAATGCTCAGATCATTCGATTCGTTGATAAGACTAAGCAGTAAAAGCGCATGTTGTAATCGCAAATGCAATTTATATCACCTGGCAACAAGCAAGGGAAAAAATGATTTTCACGTTTTTATATATAAATATTTTGTACAAGCTACGGAACTGTCATATTAATACACAACAATTCAATATAATACAAAACAATCTTATATGAACAATCGGATTCAATTTCCTTGCTAGTATAATCAGGCTTATCAGACCGTTTGTGGGGGGTATACGTCAATGAAATTGCATATTTGTATGCCTGATGCAATTTGCATTTGAGTAAACAAGTTTATTGTAAAATATGATGTAGATTACACGCAGAAACGTAAGTTGCGTTGAATTCATCACATTCTATCATCTATCTCTGAGACGAATTTTAACGCAATAACATTTCGAGCTGCTCAGTTCAGATTTTCCTTAACTAACTTAACACAGACCTCAACACAAGCAGGTAGTGGTCACTAAACGAGAGTGGAAAATTTTCAGTCCATAAGAAAACATTCCGATCACCTCTGGAATATTTGAGAAAAACTTATTTAGGTATCTGTCGGCTTAATCTGTGATAAAACGAAAAGAAACTGTTGCGCAGTTTGTTGTAACAAACTAATTAAAGACTCATTCTGTTGATTTTGTTTTAGAGATGCAACTTGAAAATCTTTTTACACGTGCCACAGTCTTATAGACAGACAGGCAGATAGCTACGCAGATAGGAGCACAGAAGATTCATTAAAAACAAACATCACCTGATAAGAGCAAATTGTTATTTTTATTTTATTTTATTTTTTTCAGTTTTAATTTTCTTTTGTTTTTAGGTTTAAGTATAAGACGTTTGGTCAGAAGTAAGACATTTCGTGTTTGTTATTTTTAGTCATGACTTTTATTTTATTTAAATATAGTTTTTATTTATAATTCTGGTATTGCTATTGTGGTGATTTTCTTATTGTTGTTGCAATTACTGTGTTGCTTATGTTTAAGATGCATTTAAATCTTCAAACGAAGTTAGCCAAGCATATGGAGACAGCACTGTAATTATAATTTTTTTATGTGCTCCTAAAGTTAAAAAGGTTATAATATGATTTGATTTTAACATGCATATTGGATGACAATTAGGCTTTGGTTGATCTTTTCATTTGGCTTTGATTTTAACAAAAACGAGCTAGAAAACTCTAGTCGAAAACTCTAAAAAAAAAATTATTTCCTGAATGAGATAATTGAATGCAAGACGTTTCGCTCTCTTATAACGATGCAGTTTTATTTTATGCAAAAGGATTTAAACTAAAAAGAAATACACGCAGCAAACTATAGCAGTTAGTATCTAATGGGCAATAGTAGGGCAGTACTTTTAGCAGTTTACCAAACTCGAGCATTATGTGCACTACTTGGACAAGTGTCTGGGGCTGTAACACGATCAAGGAAATTTTTTATGGGACGGTTTTTCATATTGAAAAAGGCACGAATACGTGTTGCTAGTATAAAAACATAAGAGGATTTGTGTGTTGAAGGTTAATACTTTTATTTTTAAATACTCGACCATCTAGTCCCAACAAACCAAATGCATTAATTCCTTTTTGTTTTTTACATCCGAACATTTTGAGCAAATATATATAAATTTTCACTTGAGGCCCAATTTTTTGGGACTTTCGACGAGACGAGTGACCAATGCAAATTCGATGAATTTGCACTTAATATTGAAATAATAGTAATTTAAAGTTCGTTTCATACATTAAAAAATTAAATAAAAAACCTATAACACAACGAAAACGTAAGCATTAAAACATCAAACCAATATTATATCATATTCTTTTATTTCAACGTACAAACTATTACTTATAAAAACGAAACGTTAAATATAAGGTACAGAAAACCATAAAGACAGTTAAAAACACACTCACAACAAACAAATGTACTGACATAAATAATAAATATTTGCTTGCTTGATTGCTGCATGCCCCTGATCTTATCTGGTGAACTTATCAACTTCAGCTTGTTACTTAAGGGCTGTTTACACCTAATTATAATGTCATGACATCTGTCAAAATTTTTAGGTCTCAACATTGAATTTGTGTATAAAATAATAAGGAACTGTTTTCCAACGTTTGATTTCAGTTGTTTACTTATACTGCCGATATGAAAACATTTCGGCTTAATAATATTTAAAAGAAAAGGGAGAATAAAAAAGTGAGAAAGCCGCGCCCAATGTGGTGTCGAAAGTGGTTGGCGCGGCGTGGTCAAATTTAAACGGTTTCCATGCACTTCGACAGCTGATTATAAAAATGCGTTTTATAACGCTTTCGGCGTTGTTTAATATTACTTGTACGAAATCTATTACGTGCAATGTGTCACGCAGTCAAATGTCGCTTGTGTTTACACTACTGCAACATAAAATGTTAACGGATGTCATAAACTTGTATCTAGGTGTAAACAAACTTTTAAGTAATAAGAAGTCTTGCATAAAATATCATTTAACAATACTTTTGCTTACTTGGTTACACACAATGTCTTGACAAATACAATGCAATTTAGTTACAAATAGGCAGGATGTAATATAATGGTTTTGGCTAATCTTAGAATTGCACAGAGAAATAGCTACAGAAAATGTTAAGGGTACGAGTTGCAATTATCTTAGGTAATATTACAGTATATTATTATTAGTAATTGTATTGGTTAACGTATGTATTTTGTATAATATGTTGAAGCAGCTTTGAGGGGCCAATTCAAGTCTGTTCAGCGAATTCCTTAAGTGTGTTACTCGTACAATTTTCATGTTTATAAAGAATGTGATTTTGGTAAAATCTTTTTTTTTTATCATTTCTGGCTTCCTTTGCAAAAAGAACTCCCTGTTCTATAAATTATTCATAAAAATCAGTCAGTCCAGCTCATTCTCTTAATTGGCTTTATATATCTTTGTTTATTTTGTTTTTATTTGCTATCTTGGTATTTGTTTATGATGTGATCTGGTATGATAAAGTTGTGTTTATTTTAAGTGTATATATGTAGGTCTTGGTCAGATAAAGCAACTTTCTACGCTTATAATAAACCTGACTTGTTTGTTTTTTTCTCAGTTGTTTTTAATTTTTTGTTTTTTATTTTCATAAATTGAATATTTCATAAATATGTCTAAGTTTCATTAATTTAAATAAGTTAAAATGAAGTTCGTATTAAAGATGCATGTATGTGTTGAACAAATAAATTATGTTTGTCTTATAAGTTACTATATAAGTATAACTGTTATACACTCGTAGGTATGGTATATTTCTATAAATATATATGTAATTAAACGCATTTTTTGTGGTATGCATATATCTTATAAGTGCTATATGCAAATATGGTTTAGGTTTTGGCTACAGTGTTTCTTAGAAACTAGAATTCAACTACTTCTTTTTGGCCGCCTTTTTTTCGGCCTTGCGTATGGCCTTTTCGCGCTCGCGACGTTCACGCTCCATGTCCTTGCGCTCCTTTTCAATGCTTGCTTTTAAGTCCTTTAAGCGTTTCTTTAACCGATTTTTATCATCGCCGCTGACGCCGAGTGTTTTAAAGTCCTTCGAGTCGAGGGTAAGCAATGCGCCGCCCTCCACGTTGTGCTCCTTGAAGACAGATATATACCGCTCCAGCTCGATGCCCATTAACCAGTGGCCAACCTAAGTAGTTCCAAGTACATATTGTTTTATTAAATAGAGCTCTAGTGGATTCAATGAGGTCTGAAGATTACCTGCTCCTTTGTCCATTCGTGTACGGGACCGCCTTTATAATTGTAGCATGCAGCGGCCACTTTGCGTTCTGAAAAGCTAGAACTGGAACCGGACAGATCCAGGGTCCGACTGGGCGAGTAGCCAGGCGACGAGCAACCTGACGACATGCTAGTGGGTGATGGCGGTCCAGTGGCATGAGCCGATTGCGTAAGCTGCTGCTGCTGATGTTGTTGATGCTGCTGTTGCCATGGCACTGTGCCGGGTGGGGAGAGCGATTGCGGAACAACTTGTTTAACTTTAGATGATGAACAATGTATTAGTTGTTAGTCAAAGCAGCAGGAACGAAAGCGAAAGAGAAAATGAGACAGTGAGTAGAGTTTTGTATTATTATCATACTAATTCTGCAATGTTTTATGCATCATATGAACGAAGTGACAGAAATAGAGTATAAGCACGTATAACAGTATTTTATAATATCTGAACAATCATATGATGAGATGACACATGTATTTACGTTCAATAAAACAGTAAGACAGTTGAGTATAACAATAGTTGACACTTGATAAGAAGAACAGTATGGTATGTAGATAAAACGATATCGCTAGTAATAATAGTATTTCTTGAAATGAAGGGGATTTAGGGTTAGTGTTTGGAAGAAAATTCTACGACCTGTAGTTGCAGCCGGTTAACAGAATTTTTGTTTAAATAGTTCACCTTTTGGCTGCGCTTCATTGACCGCCTGACGAATCTCATTGATCAGCGTCTTGCAATTGATCGCAGCGGCGCTTTGACTCTTGTTGATCTCCGTGTAATCGTCGCTGGAGTGGCGCGAGGAGCCGTCCCCAAGACGCCTGCAAAATTGCGAACGTATAACAGTTTGTATTACAGTGTGCAGTGTGCGTGTATCACCCACCTCTCACGATCGGACAAAGCCTGATTAAGCTGCTCAGTAAAACTGGAGCCGGGTAGCTTGCTGCCATTGGGTGCCACTCGTCGCCGACTGGGATACATCCAGTTTTCGCCCTGGTCGTTCTCTGATAACTTATCATTAGAGCCCACTATTGAGTCGTATGAGCTGTTGAGATCACGGTTGCTGGCGCTGCTGCCAACGCTAGTTCCAAAGGTTGTCATGCTTCCGCGATGAAAGTCGTTTAATCCGCCTCCGTTATCGGCCGGCGAGCCCAACGCACTCTTAAATAAACTAGACGCTTGATGTTGTTGCTGCTGCTGCTGCTGCTTGCTGGGATCCTTGTGCACCTGCGCGTAAAGCTGATTAATTTGAGCCTCGCGTGCCGTCGACTGATTTGATGAGCTGGACGATGCCGATGCCGATGACGTCGAATTCAGCAGTATGGCTGTTGTGGTGCCAAGATGTCCGTTGGTGGCTGGGACGATGCCGCTCCCAATGACCGCATTCGACGCGGGTGGATGATGCTGCAGCAGATTGTTGACATTTGCCAGTAGATGCGAGTTGCCATTGGAGAGGCTAATGCTATCATAGCCAGCTGGAACACTCGATGCCAAAATGAGCGCAGATTGCTCCAGTTCCACATCCTCATCGCTATCATCCAGTGTACAATCGGAGCTGCGACTATTGCTTCTGCTGCGCTTGTTGTTGTTGCCGTTCGGCAGTAATTCAGATCCATTGACGTTACTGTTACTGTTGCTGTTACCGTTAGGCAAGTTTGCTGAGGGCAGCTGGCGATTAGCTAGACCACCACGGGAGGCTTTTATTTAGATGTTTGTTTTACGATACGAATTTTTTGTCGTCATTTTGAATATTTTTTTTAATTGATTGGGTTTTTGATTTAGATTGGTTTTTATTTTGTTTTATGTGTAGAGGTGAGGAGGCGCAGCAAAGTGAGCGTGGCAAATATAAATCAAACGAATGAACGAATATGCAACGCATACGGAACACGCAGAAGAGCATAACACAAATCAAATTGAGCAGCAGCAACAATGAGCACAAAACACAGATATAGAGAAAAGAGAGAATGAAAATAGGATTGGCATAACATTTGGCACAAGGACAAAGCTTATATAAAGAACATCAATAGACAAAACAACACTCAATCAATATTGTACACACACAACGCAAACAAAAACATAATGAAGTGCGAGAAGCTAAATTTAAGTTATTGGCCCAACTTAACTTGGTACTCACCCAGATCGATCTTCGTCTTATTTACTGAATTGTCCAAGAGTTCGTGCTGCGGCACGGCAGCATCTAATTCGTCCTTAACGGGCACTTTGCGTTCCACGGTTGCTGTTTTCACGCCGTCGCCGTCAGGTGATAAATCTGAGATTTCCGTATCGGATAGCTCCGTTTCCAGCTTGTGGAAAAGCGGCTTTGGTGGCGTCTTGCGCATCATTTGGGGTGTAAGTTTCAGTGTGGCGCTATCGTAGGGTAAGCCCACTGGGAATCCGGCCTTGCGCTGCGTTTCTTGAAGCTCATGTTCAAGATTAATGACACGATCCTTAAGCTTTTTGACAAGCGCATTGTACTCGGTATCCTTCTCCTGCAGCAGCTGCTGGTAGAACTCCTCTCGATGGCACATGTCCAGCTCCCTCTGCTGATACTCGCGAACCAATCGTTTGGCTTTATTGTACTTCTTATCGAGAGTCATATATTGAGCCTGCGACTGCTGCAGCATGTTCTGCAGATTGGCCGCCTCCTTTCTAATGTTGCCAAGTTCCCGTTCGCTCTGACGCAGTCGCTCGCTAAGCAGTTCATTTTCATTGCCAGTCGTCTCAAGCTTTACCAACTACAGCAGGAGAAGTGAATTTTAACGTCGATTAGTTTTGGCTTGGTTACTTCATATTGTGCAATATATTGTATGAGATGATATGACATTGACAACGGAATAATCAAAAACAAAATAAAGAGACAAACCTTTCGCTTTAGATTTTGTAAAATTTCTTCCTTAACCATGCAACTCATTTCGCTCTGGATGGAGTAAAAAACAAAACATTTTAAAAACAAACCATGTTAAATTAAAAGTAAGAAATAAATTCGGGGAGTCCGAAAATAAACATCCTGGGCATTAGTCTATTTTAAATGAAATAAAAAAAATATAAAAAGACACAACTTTCTGCAGCAAAGAAAAAAACAATATGTAAAACTCTACATCTGTTGGGCTGTAATAAATAAAATCAGATAGCCAGACGGACGTGGCGTAGATCAGCATTTGATTCTTTAAACTAGGCACTTCTGTTAAAACTACCACTGCAAGAACATACAAGTATATTCAATTTATAGTGTACTTATTAAGTTAAAACTTGCTTTGGCGCAAAAAACATTTAAATTAAATTTAATATAAGTGTTCTTAATTTTTAGACAAACTAAAATGTGAAATAACTCAAGAAATGGCGATAGGTGCTTTTTTTTAAAGAAGTCTTTATATTTTAATGACCAATTACCGCTTTATGCTGCATTTCAATTTCCGCGTAGTACAAACAAATTTTGAAATTCAGCAAAATGAGAAAAAAGAGACACGATTTTAGCAAGGCTTTAAATATTTTGGACTTTAGACTTGCTACGGGAACATACCTCCTGTAGGAGCCGTTTAAGCGACTCGACTTCCTGTGAGTGAGTTGCCTCAACCTCCATTGGATGCTCAATCTGTACGGGACTGGAAGGTCCCTCGCAAACACTTGAATTTGCCGAAACGGGTTGTGTGGAATCCTCGGAGTAGTCAAGAGTGCGACGAAGGTATTCTTCTTGTTGGCTATGCACAGGTAAAGAAAACAATAGTACACAAATTGCTTCCGCTATTCGGAATAATGGATATCGGACTGGCTTACCGCTTAATCCTCTCCTCTTTCTCGCGATCTGCCTGAAGACTAAGCCGTATGAGCTGGGCTACCTCCGAGTTTTCGGGATCACGTTCGCGTCCGATTTGGAATTTGACTAGACCGGAAGTATTGCGTAGCACTGAAGCTGCATATGCTTGTGTTACTCCCACCAAACTTTTGCCGTCGACCTCTATTATCTGATCGTTCACCTGCAGTAAAATGATTGTATAAATGACTTACACATTATAAAGAGTTGACTTTACTCACTTGAATGCGTCCGTCGCGCGCTGCAGCTCCGTTGTCCGTAATCGTTTTAACAAATATGCCAAGTTTTTCCAAGCCAGCATCAGCGCCAACGCCCATACCAATAATGCTGAGACCTAAACCTTCAGGACCTTTCATTAATTCGACGGGAAACACGTGCATCTTTTCGACACGCTTTTCCAGTTCATATTCGGCCGAAGCAGCAACAGGATCGACGTCTTCATTGCGGCGGTCGTAGTCGGTCACCGAAAATGTTGAATATACGTGTATGGGGCCGGAGCTGAAACGGACCTTTGGATTCTTTCGAACGGTGATCGGCGGATAGGAGCAGTCGTCGTCGTCAAAGTCTAGCAGGCCTTTTAGAAGTTTGAAATTGGCGAGCTTAGTGCAACGGCTAAAAATAAATAGACCAAGCCACCTCGACCTACCTGGCACTTCCATCCAAAAATTGCCATCCTCAAAATAATGCACGCCAGCCTCCACAAGCACCTCCTTGCTTCTCACTGGCGGGTACTCCGGTATATAGTACTGGCTATCGTCTAGCTCAGTGATTCCAGTGCTTAAAATAGTGGAACTGGTGGCCTGCTCAACATCCGCCAATGAACATGAGGAGTTGTGCTTGCTAGAAATGATGCTGTCGTCGATGGTGGTCGTCTGATTAAGCGTCGCATCGGATTGTGTCGACTCTACGGATACAATTGACTCATGAAGGGACTCGCCCGTTACATAGGTCTGATTCAAATCGGAATGTTTGCAGTCTATAAGCACAGCCTCATAGCCATTTGCAAGTTCAGTTATGTGTGTCGTTGAGCTTATTAGCAGATTCTCCAAGCTACGCTTGGGTGCCTCCAGTACATCGCGCAGCCACTCCGGTTCATCGTCGTCGTGCCGTGTAGTTGTGGTTGCTGTCGCAGTCGATGGCGTTGTTGTTGTTGTTGTTGGCTTGTCTCTGTCTCCGTACTGTCAGCCTTAACGAAGGTTGCATTCAACTTCGATGATGTGGTTGGTGCTTGCCCGATGCCGACAATGTCCACAGCTTCAACATCGTCCGAATCTAAGTCCTCTTCCAATGGCGGTTCCTCCTCCTCTTCGTCTGGCGCTACTTCCTTCTCCTCGACGACCGCAGCAACAACTGCAGTTTGTGTGTCCTGCTGATCTAGACTAACTTCGGGCGCCTCAATTTGGTTCTTGACGCAGGTGGGCGATGTTGCTGTGGCAACGACGGCAGCAACAGCCACGCCCACGTTTGGCGATGCGTTTAATATCTGCTCAACCTCTTTGGCCTGCTCGTCGGATAGAAGCGACTGTTGTCTGTTGATTGAAAGAGAATGTCAGACATTAGCAACACTTATATAAATAGTTTCTCGGCAAAACAAGAGAAAATAGCACTACGAACCTGATTTTGTTCTCCAAAATGCTACGGCATGAGACATAAACATACATACATAATCACAAGGCAAACGTTTACATTGTGGGACAATGGACAGAGTTCAAATACGAATAATAAGGCGAGAGCAAATCATAAATAATAAAAAAGGAAAGAATAATGCAAAATTATGTTTAATTATAGAATATAACAAGGTAGGCTGGCTTAAATTTAAATTAACATAATTTCAATGTGCATACGTAAGTTAAATGAGCTTAAATAAAATTAAAATAGTTGAAAGTACAATAAAACTCATGCTTGAACAAATTTACCAACTAAACCACATACTCATTCAGGAATTTCAATGTTAGATGGATGAATGTAATAAAATTAACTCCTCGTTTAAGGAACTAAAATACAGTCTTTATCGTAAGCCCAAAGTAAGCAATGCCAAATTAAACATGTCCGCTTAGACAAGCACGTCGAGAACGACAAGGGGAAGATAGGGACCAGGAAATAGGACTGAGTGAAAATATAGTGTACAAAACGACCCCTCAGAGGCAGATTTTAGCAAGTCGAGACCAGCAGTTGTAGAGTGCATTTAACGGTTAAGTATTAAGTCACAGGCTAGAACGACATTACTGTCATATGCTCGGTAATTACAGCGAACAAACAGCGGCTTTTGTTGCTAATCAGCTAAAATATGTAAGACACTTACTTGGTACTCAGGTACCATACACACAGATGTATGTTTTAAGTGTCGTTGGGTATAATGAGAAAACCTGAAGATACAAAACAACTCGCGACAAAAAGCTGGCAAATATATATCGTAGACAGGAGTGTACGACTATGCACTGTATATATTGTATACTGTTAAAACGTGGTATCTTTAAGTGTAACATTCGTTATAATTATCGTTATTCCTTTCCAGGTGAGCCATGTATTTATATGAGTTTTACAACTTAATTTGAATAATAGCCATATGTCGTTGTCGACTGTTAATGAGCTTTTGGGGTATATGTATTTTTAAAAGAATTTTTAATATTTTGTCTGTGCCAGGGCACATTTTTAAATATACAACAATTTAGGTACAGATAAAAAAATTTTATTTTTTGTTTTGAGAGCAGACACAGTTTAGGAAAAATGTCAGTTGCCAAGTCGCGGCAAACAGCAACATCAAACAAGAAACCCAGTTAAGTAAATTTTAACGCCGAAGGGATGAGTTGTAGATTATATGTATGTAACTGTTAACCCGCAATTAACATTTGGTTAAACTATAGTTGTTGTTGTGCACACAAACGCGTGAGAAAACTGTTGTTCACCTCCATTGCTTTTGTCGTTAGTAAACACTTTTATGTTGCCCACTTATTGGGGCATTGCTCATTAGGGAAAGTCACAAGAGAGAACACCAAACTTAAGCGCATGGCATAAAATTAAACAAACACAGCGTTATACACATGTGTTCAAGGTGTGTATGTGTGTGTGTGTGCTTGTGTTTATAAAACAAGGTCAACTTATAATGTTTTGACAAACGGTTTAAATAAATTTAAAGAACAAAACCGAAAAAGCAATAATGAAGTTAAGAGAGATTTTCATACAAGAGCAGCCCTAAACTTTGGTAATAACACTCAAGTCACTTGCGATTTGTCTTACTCACTTACTCTCACTCAGTTTGTGACTCTTGAGTGAATTTCAGTTAGTTCAGTTGTTGAGTGCATTTGCAAGGTTGAATATTTGAACACGTACATACAATGACGTCATACAACATACTCGCAGCCATTGTGATATATATAATTAAATGAATGTTAAGTCATTCGTGAGCATCAGAAAGAGGGCAGATACAGGGACAGTACATTTTATTGTCAGAAAGTAGTAAAGCTAATAAAACTGTTAAGACTAGTCCTGTGGCCTGGTTTTCAGGTCGAACCCCTAAAAAACAAAAGCAGGGCAGTGTCAAGGTGAATGCTGACGCTGTATAGCTGACTAGCAATTAAATTTAATTATCTTTCCTTTTATATATAAATATATATATATGTATATATATTCTATGTATATATATTCTATGTATATATGTGCATATGTTTTGTTCACATGTGTATGCTAATTGATGGCATAATCGGTCAAAAATTGCGTACAGGATTTCAATTCAGCATAACCTTCAAACATACAGTTTAATTGTTGTCGTCACGGACAAGTTGACAATGTTTAAGTTGACAATAGTTGTATAGCCTGCAACCTGTAAAGCTTTAAAGTGCTCGCATTATAAACTTAGGGCATGGACACGAAAAACTGAGTTCTGGATGTATTAACACATATAGACAAAAGGAAAATCATAAAAAAAAAGTGATGAGAGGAAGGCCTTGGTCAACGAAAACCTTCCAGCTTGCACATATGTACTATATATCAAAAACCCATATTCGCGTCTACCTATATTTTTACCAATGGTAAAAACCGGCAACAAAACTTCATAGCTTTCTTACGTTCACGACTCGCCTACTATTGATCAGCTAATTGTTTCTAAATATATGCAAATGGAAGACAACAATAATTTGACTAGGCGACGTGTAGCACTTGGGTGCCACAGCTTGGCAAATTTTGCAATAAAAAAATAAAAATAATAATAAAAGAAGTTTACAACACTTACACTTTGACAAAGAATGCCTAAGTGAGAAAAACGAATCGCTCAAAAGACAGCACTTTATGCAATTTCAAGGTGAATTCGATCAACACATAATGCTTAGTTTGGAGTTCTAAAATTTACGGAAACTTTGGCCCAGTTACAAAAGTAACAAGCCATCATTATAAGCCCGCGCAGTGACAGACAACAGCAATCGAGAGTTTTTTCTTCTTTTTTGCGTTGGATATTCAACAGTTGCAATGAGATAGTTCATGTGCTGATGATACCCCGCAATATGACATTTTAGCTTATCTGCTCCTATATATTTAACAGAGCTTGATTTGACATATACTACTTAAACTTTTACTTCCACCAAATCAATTTTTAAAAGCAAAAGCTTGAATTGAAAGTAATCCAGCTCTAACTCAAGCCGGGCCTCCCCGACTAAAATAATTTAAGTCATTTTCGTTTTGTTCTAATTTATTTTACAGAGAAAAAAAACTTAATATATATTTTCTGTGCTAAGACATTACCACTAAAATAACAGGGTAACTGGTTTTCTTGGCTGACTACAAGAACGTAAAAATAGATATAGGACACAAGTTTAACGATTTCCACACATCACTGTGACTAGAGTCAGCTAAGTTGCATTTGTACTGGATGTTAAAAATTGTTAATTATGTTTGACTGCAAAGTATGAATAGGCCGTCAACAAACGTTTATTAATAACAGTGACTTCCATCGAATTCGCACCTACCCAATAAAGTTTAACGATTTGATATATTTTCGGTATTTCTGATATTCGTGCGCGTGTTGTTTGAGTCTAAAACGGGGTTAGCTCGACAATATGTTCTCACACGCGGCATACACGAAATGTTTGAAATTAACTTTAATCCAATTTTGAATTTATTTTCTGTTTATGCACAAAATGGAAACCACTACGACACAACTACACAAAATGTCGATTGCGTGTGCAATTTTGTACAACTTCAGAAATGGGTAATGCGAAAGGCGAACGAATGGCAGCCATGTGATTTGGTTCCTTGAATGCAACATCAGCAGCCGTTTATGCTGCAAACTGCACAAGCAGCACTCAAAAACTGCAAACGGAATGCGAAACGAACCAACGAGTTGCGAGAGAGTCAACAAAAGGACGAAAATGTCTAAAAGAGAGACACACACTCAACACTCAACCAGACGCAGCCAACTCAATGGAACTTTCAGTCTCTTTCCCTATTCCTGATGCTCAATTTGTGGGCGCTCTTGAGTAAATTTGTTGAGTCAGTTTAACTGAGACTTTTTTTAATTCACAACACTTATTTGTAAAAATAACGAATAGTCGAAAAAGACTGACAAGGAGATACCCTGAACCTGAACTATAAATGTTGAAAATATTATACTTTTAGGAAGACTAAGCTGGTGTCTAGATATAGGCAGAATTGTGGGTCTAACTTAAAAGCTCAGAACTTATAGCTAAAAGGTTGATTGGGAGTGATGTAAACAAACTTAAATGCGTTTTGTGAATTAGGAAGTTAGGAATACAAAACTAACCAGTCAAAGGGTTATAGGTCAATGTTTGGCTCCTTGAAATAAAGAAAACAGACAAAAAGCTGCCAAAGAGACCGGAAGTTACTTTGTGTGAAACTAAAGATAAAAGTGAGTGTAACTAATAGGCCTTCATATATTATGTTGATGATAGTTGACTTGGGGATGGCATTTTGAATAGCAGACTGCTGTTAACGTTGCACATTGAGGCGCTGAGTATATACAAAGGCAAGAAAATGAGCAGGGGAAGGTTACAATATTTGTACAAGTTGTGAGTAAATCAAACATGCAGCAAGGATAACACCACCTGCTTGAGCTTTGGTTTCTAGCGAACCAAAAATTTTTAAATGTAAGTTAATCGACAAGTCTATTTAATACATATTTTAAATTTGCAATTAGCAAAGTAATCTAATTTTGAACATGAACTAGTAAGTTTAAATGCTACCACTACCACTACAATTAAACATGCAACAAAATGAACTGGATCATACCAGTAAACGGTCTTACCTCGAACTCAACAATCGCTCGGCCTCAGCAGCTGTCATGGCATCCGGCAAGCTTTCATCACGTGGCGTGGCAGCGCTAGGAGCAGGTGCTGGAGCTGGATCATCAGCGACAATATCATTTGAGTGCTGAAGGATATCGTCCTCATCCTCACCGGCACTTGTATCCGCATACTCTAGATCCTGAAGCTCAAGCGTAGGCGCACACCGCTCCGGCAAAATGGGCGCCTCCTCTTTCAAGGCCCCCACATAATCAAGAGCCAAATGTTCTTCCAGTTCTAGCTCCTCCTCCTCCTCCTCCTCTTCCCCCTCATTCGCATCTATGGAGGCAATGGGCGCATTACCCTTGACAGCTGGTGACATCGGAGGAGTGGATTTAGTGCTGCACGTTTCGCTCGTCCCGCTGTGTTGCTCACTTTGTTGACTGCTGTTGCGGCGCCTTATGGGAGAAACAACGCCTACAGGTGGCGAACTGTAGGCTCCACGATGCAGCGGCGATCCATCAACACTCGAAGTAGGGGACTGCAGCAGGCAACGTGTCGGTGTTCCCATCTGCGGCTCTGGCTGCTCCGGCACGATAGTCGCATATACGGTGCTTGATTCCTGCATAAAGCCGTTGGCGCCGTGAAACTTGCGCTGCATGTCACTTCTCTTAGCCGTCACATAGAGATCCACTTCGGAGCTGTACATCTCGCGAGACTCGCTGCCGTCAGGATTAAGCCGATAGCCAACGTCGACATAGTTGAGACTGTGCGCCTGCTCCTGGGTATCGGGGTGCGCTGGCTGTAGCTTAGTCTTCAGCTCGGACATGCTTTCACTGAAGCCCTCTTCGTCCTGGCTGGTTGTCGAAATGATGCTGGGTGGACGCTGACCTAAACCTGCCGCAGGCATATTGACAGTGATGCTACTTCGCTTGCTGGGCACACGTTGTGGAGAGCCGTTAATGGAAGTGGAGCTGGAGAATTGATCCTGCTGTGTTGCTGCTGGCTCGTCCACAGATTTTTGACCTGCAATGCAAAATAGTTTCTTAAAAATCCAAATAAATAAAGTTCCTAACATTACTGTTTATCACGACTGTGAGTAATCCTCTTCATGTTTAAATTTATAAACAAACAAATTCATAACACCCTACACACAAAGAAAGGATAAGGGTTGGGTCAATTTTATTTGGACAAAAACTTGACCAAATCATTTTGCATACTCTGAAGCATATACATGCGCTCTTTCTCTGGTCCTGTGGCCATTTTGAGTTGCAGCTCGGGATCATTGGGCCTATGACGTGTACGATAAGCTCGATAGCGATTCAACTGGAGTTCAAGGTATTCATCTATCTCCTGAAGCTTCTCGCCGCAAAGCTCACCCTTAATAGTTTCCAGCAGATAAATCATATCCTTGCGGGTTGCTTCATCGATCGGCTGGCGCTGATTTCCGAACCCAAAAGTGCTGGACACTCGTCGTCTAATTTTAGGACGACACGGTACTAAAGCATCGGCACACTTAACACTGGTGCTGCTGTTACATAATGGGACCTTTGACTTAATAATTGATGGAAGCGAAGATGATTGTAGCTGACCAAAATGTTTTGGCACAAGTTTAGGCCTTGACCTACATTTGACCTTGCTTGCAGTTCTTGTTGTAAGCTTTCGCTTTTTGCTACCAGCTGACATATCTAAGACATGATCCCTTGTAGCCCAATATTGATTGGCCGCTAATCTTGACGACTGTTGAAGCATCAGATGGCTTATGGTCTGCCAGGCAGAAGTGTTTCCAACATTTGGATTTTCTAGTTCCGCGAAGTCCACCCAAGTAACATTATTTGGAGGGACTTGCTTAAAAATGCCGCGAAGAGACTTTTGATTGAAACAGACGCTAAGGTAGCTCATGTACTCATGCCGCATGCGAAGCTCAAAGAGTGTCTCGCAGTGCCAGGTGCTTATTTTGTTGTACCAATTTAGGGCGAGTTTGTAGTCCGAAGACATTGGAGAGAAGGCTTCCTCCGGCTTTGGGCACACGACCAGAAGTACCTCGAAATCACTGTTTAACACTTCTTCGCTAGTTTCATAGTTGTCAGGATCATCGTTTTCTTGAAATTCAAAAAGACCAGACTGATATTCATAATCCCGCTTTCTATTCTTGCTTTGGGCCTTCTCATCGCTTTGAGTTTGCTGGCCAGTTGTACCATAGTCAGTGGTCATTTCAGCAGCAGCTACTTCTTAATTGGAATTTAGTTGTGTTGTTGGTATAAAAAAAAGAATGAATAAATTTTTTTGTCGAATTTTGGAAAAAATTTTGAAATTTTGGGATTGTTTATTTTTTAAAGTGAAGTAAAAGTAAGGTGCGAGTTTAAAAAAAAAAAAAAGATGAATATAATAAGCTGATGGGGCAACAGGAAATAATGACATTTTTAACGATTTCTTTTTCTTTTTATTTTTTTTTATTTATTAAATTATGGAGTTGACCAAAATACTTTTTGGGCATAACCGTTCCCACGATAGTAAGTAAAGTTTTTTTTTACTATATATTTCACATATTTTATTATTTTAAATATTAATTACTTGCACGTTGCGAACGTCGCCAATACCAATATCCGTGTTCAAATAAAAAACTAAGTACACTGAAAATTATTCCAATAATCCACAAATAGAATGCGCCTTGTAGAATGTCAAGTGTAAGAACTACATGTTTTTTGCGCCACTCTTCGACATCTGCATCCTCTGCCTGCGTGTCTATCTGTTCACCAAGATCCTCGAAGAACTCATCGGACTGGGAAGAGGTACGACTGCGTTGCAACACGTCCATGCGCCACCAGTACTCAAAAAACCCGTGCTCATACAAGGCGCTAAGCATCATCTGAAACTTGTAAAGAAACGGTGATCCCAACGGCAAAATATATGTACTTGGCAACGATCTCAGGTACTGTTTTACAATGTGATAGACAGGGCGTCCGGCCTCTGAGTTGTAGGTAAGTGCCAAGAATTCTTTGGCTTTATCATCACGCATGACGAAAGCGGATCTTCTGTTCCGACGGATCACTGACAGCTCATAGAAATGGTCGCTATCTTTCAGGGGATGCTCCTGTCGATTAGCCATGAGCAGACGATAGTGCCGCTCTGAGAGTGACAACTTTACAGCCTCAAACAACGTATTTATTCCATGCACTCGAAGCCCAAGGGGTGTCAATTCATCCAACGTATCCACCTGGGCTTGGTAACTTGGCTGCACAAAGCTGCTCTCCAATTTGCCAAAGTATATGGTTGTTAGCACGTAGCTGAACAATATCCAGCCCATAAGGAATGCGCGTAGTGAGCTATTCCTCGAGAATCGATCTACAGGTTGCCCCAAAAGCGTTTTAAAAAGCATCTCAAAAATGTCATACCAATGACCACCAGATCGACCAATTATTCTCCATAGTAGCCATTGTAGCACAGCGTACAACACAAGGACAATCAACAAGTTAGCCAGTAAAAGATTCCAGACGGACCGATGAAAAGCAGACACAAATATACGATATTCTGGTTGCATTCCCGCCGCCGGCACGACCAAGCAGATAAGGTTTCGACTGTAAGGATAAAGACTCTCAACCAACGGCAACATGCAGTCTAACACAAAGCGCATGTTAAGTGCAATGTGAGTGTGACCATTCATTAGATCATGTACGACCCCAGTGAAGCTCCCATTTGGAAGGCAGCGTCCATAGGCCTCACCATCAACAGGTGCCACGTACCGAGCTGTAGCATTTAACTGCTGTGCCAGCAATCGCGCTACTGATCCGTCAATCGCATTGTATCCTTTGGTCTCTACAGGATCAAGAGGCAGGGCCCGCAGGGGGTGGCTGAACATCGAGTAGCGGAGTTCGAAGCCCCGCAAGTTCTTCAACTTGTCAATGTAGTAAACACCAGTGGACACCCTTGTCAGCTGTAGGCCATCTTTATCAAATGGTTGGAAGTCATAGATATCTTCTGGTCGGGTTATCACAAGCGCAAAGAGCAACTTCTTCTGCCAGCAGCCTTCGAACAAATGCCTTATCTGCGACTTTCTAGCTTCAGGCCATACGAACAGATATTTATGGAAGTGGCGTCGTGGCTGCCTGGGGTTCAGCATGTCCACAATGCGACGTACTAGAGGGTGTCCAGCGTCTCCAGCGGGTATGTAAAAAATATTCATGCTGTCCGTGTGACGATGTGGCTCAATCTCGTGAGCCTCAAGACTGCGTATGCAGCTCGGCAAACGTGAGCTCACACACCGATACAACGATTGTTCGACAGCGTCAATTGGAAAAGAACTTGAAGCTGGGCAGCTTACACAGCGATAGATGTAGGTGATTTGAGCGGCCTGTGCTACTGCGATTTGGCAGCTTATTTCTGACATCCTTATGGCAGTTTTAACACTGAATGTTGTTGTGCTGTGTGATAGTCCTATCATAACACTAAGTAAAATCCACATTTTGCAAATACTGACTGACTGTCCGTTTCACGACCAAGTCGGCAATGATTCTGGTTTGAACGCTCTGGCGATAGTTTAACGTCAATTAGGCATGCGTGATATCATTTAATATAAAGGAATATATATGTATGTACATAAGAGCCAAAGGGAATACACACAACAAAAGCGGTCTAAATGAACAGTGGTAAAAAAAAATTGGCAAGTGGAACAAAAGTAGTAAAAAACCTTTTAGGGGGGTATAGTTTTAAAATTTTCCTTTTGCATTTTTTATACCCCGAACCCATAAAACGGGTAAAAAGGGTTTTGTGCAAAAGTTTGTAACAGGCTGACGGAAGCATCTCCGACCCCATAAAGTATATATATTCTTGATCAGCATCAGCAGCCGAGTCGATGTAGCCATGTCCGTCTGTCCGTCTGTATGAACGCGTCGATCTCAGAGACTACAAGAGATAGAGACTTCAGATTTTGCATATAAGTTCTCCTATACCAACAAGTTTGTTTCAAATTATCGATAACTATTCTGGTTTCCGATATACACATGGAATAGAGATATCGAAGATTGAAGTTTAGACGCAGATGCACACAGACAATGACTGTACGCGTTAAGTATGGGATTCGGGGTACCTCCTAGTCCGGAAATCTCGACTAGAGGTTTCTTAATTTGTTTGTAATTCTGAATGTACAATATGTCGAGAATATTGTGTAAAAATTTAAAGTCAATCCGACTAAAACTAACGAAGTTACAGCGTTTCAAACATGGTAATGAGAGTGTAGAAGCGTCCAGCGCTTCGCATAAAAATCAATTTTCCCGAAAACGTGTATTTTTTGAAGTTCGTAAACATCATAGCTCAAAATCTACTGAACCGAAAATTTGAACAAAACTTCTTCACATAAATCAACAATTAATCACGTAGAGTCTTTTTTTTTTTAATTTTTTCCTGTTTTTAATAACAAATTATAACAAATTAACCGCGATTTTTGAGCTCAAATTGCATTTTTCCCTTTAAAATTCTGTCAAAAATAGAAAGAAAAAAAACAAAACAAAAGAAAACGTTTCAGTCGTACGCAACCGTCTGCGAAATACTTTGATACCAGTAAAAGAACGGATGGTAAGGAGTCTGCTTGCAAAGGAATGGGCCACGGGGTAAACATCCCATTATGTTACCAAATTCGGTGACTTTAGCTCAAAAACTGTGGAAGATAACGGAACTTCCAAATTTAAAAGGTGGGCAACAGAGGTGGGTGTGGGATCTAAATTTCTGAATCAAATCTTTTTAACTGTCACCATCTAACTTCCTACCAATTTTGGTGGCCCTACATCAAAAACTGTAAAAGATATAGCTGATTCCGATTTTATAAGGCGGGTGGCTTGGGAGGGCGTGCCATTTATCTTCCTTCCAAATTTGGTGACTGGAGTTAAAACAAATGTGGAAGATACACGCAAAACCGTTTTAAAAACGGCAGGGGGTAGGGGCGGCAGGTGTGGGTGTAGCATCCAAATTTTTGATACATGTTTTGGAAAACTTCACTTCCTATCTTGACACAAAATTTGATGGCTCTAGCCCAAAAAATGGGAAATCTATAGGCGGTTCCAATTTCAAGGAGCAGGGAGGATGGGGGCGGAAGGAGTGGGCGTGGCATCTAAAATTTTGATGCAGTTTTTTGAGGGACGTGACTAGCTATCTTCGTGCAATTTGGTAACTCTAGCTGTAAGAATGTGAGCAATATTTGGATTTATCGGTTTTCAGTTATCGAATTTATCGATTTCCCAGCCTCCTAGTAGGCGTGGCATCCCAATCTTGACACTATATCTGACCCGGCTATAGACAAACATAATCGCAAAGTTTCTAGTCTCTAGCTCTACGGGTGTCGAAAAAAGTTGCGTTCATACGGACGGACGGACGGACAGACACCATGACGGACATTGCACAAAACCAATATACTATGATACTTTCAGTATCAAAGTATAAAAAAAAAACTCTTCGTGATTACCTCGAGAAATTCATCACCTTTAAGATGCATATCAATTTTTTGGAAATCCATTGTTAAATAGTTTTAGTAATTTTTACACATGATTTTATTATTTACTCTCAGAATTTGAAATGGCTTCTTACTAACCTCGACATGATTCGTACAGTTTGCGCAAGGTAAGGCACATTTTCACTTACACTTACACACACGATTATAAACACAAAGTAGTTAAAATTCCGTCAAAAATGGCTTATACATTTTGCTGCCTCTATAAAATTGCTCTACATTAGACAACAAGCTTAAATAAAGTTATACGTGCACGTTGTAAAAGCCGCCAGTGAAAATATCCATGCTCCATTAAAAAAGCCAATAGGCTAAGAAAAAGACCAATCGCCAGTAAATAAAAAGCACCCTGTAGAATGTCTAAAGTGAGAACCACACGCTTTTTCCGCCACTCTTCGGAATCAACATCCTCTGCATTGAGGTCCGCTTGTTCACCAAGATCTTCAAGGAACTCGTCGGTTTGCAAATAGGTTTGACTACGTTGAAGCAAGTCCATGCGCCACCAGTACTCGAAAAAGCCGTGCTCGTAAAAGGCGCTAAGCATCATCTGAAACTTGTAAAGAAACGGTGATCCCAGCGGTAAAATATACGTGCTGGGCATTGATCTCAAATACTCTTTGACAATGTGATACGCAGGGCGCGCCATCTCTGAATTGTATGTGAGTGTTTGAAACTCTTTGGCCATATCATGGCGCATGATAAATGCAGCTCTTCTATTTTTACGGCTGATTGTGAGCTGAAAAAAGTGATCACTGTCCTTTAGCGGATGCTCTCGACGACTAGCCGTCAGCATTTTGTAATGGCGCCTTGACAGGGAAGAATTAACAGCTTCAAACAGAGTGTTCATTCCGTGTACATGCAGTCCGAGTGTATGCATTTCATCCAACGTATCCACCTGGGCTTGGTAACTTGGCTGCACAAAGCTGCTCTCCAATTTGCCAAAGTATATGGTTGTTAGCACGTAGCTGAACAATATCCAGCCCATGAGGAATGCGCGTAGTGAGCTATTCCTCGAGAATCGATCTACAGGTTGCCCCAAAAGCGTTTTAAAAAGCATCTCAAAAATGTCATACCAGTGACCACCAGATCGACCAATTATTCTCCATAGTAGCCATTGTAGCACAGCGTACAACACAAGGACAATCAACAAGTTAGCCAGTAAAAGATTCCAGACGGAGCGATGAAAAGCGGACACAAATATACGATATTCTGGTTGCATTCCTGCCGCCGGCACGACCAAACAAATATGGAATTGGCTGTAAGGATACAAAGGCTCTACGTGTGGGAGAATGCAATCTAACACAAAGCGCATGTTAAGTGCAATGTGAGTGTAACCATTCATTAGATCATGTACGACCCCAGTGAAGCTCCCATTTGGAAGGCAGCGTCCATAGGCCTCACCATCAACAGGTGCCACGTACCGAGCTGTAGCATTTAACTGCTGTGCCAGCAATCGCGCTACTGATCCGTCAATCGCATTGTATCCTTTGGTCTCTACAGGATCAAGAGGCAGGGCCCGCAGGGGGTGGCTGAACATCGAGTAGCGGAGTTCGAAGCCCCGCAAGTTCTTCAACTTGTCAATGTAGTAAACACCAGTGGACACCCTTGTCAGCTGTAGGCCATCTTTACCAAATGGTTGGAAGTCATAGATATCTTCTGGTCGGGTTATCACAAGCGCAAAGAGCAACTTCTTCTGCCAGCAGCCTTCGAACAAATGCCTTATCTGCGACTTTCTAGCTTCAGGCCATACGAACAGATATTTATGGAAGTGGCGTCGTGGCTGCCTGGGGTTCAGCATGTCCACAATGCGACGTACTAGAGGGTGTCCAGCGTCTCCAGCGGGTATGTAAAAAATATTCATGCTGTCCGTGTGACGATGTGGCTCAATTTCGTGAGCCTCAAGACTGCGTATGCAGCTCGGCAAACGTGAGCTCACACACCGATACAACGATTGTTCCACAGCGTCAATTGGAAAAAAACTTGGAGCTGGACAGCTTACACAGCGATAGATGTAGGTGATTTGAGCGGCCTGTGCTACTGCAATTTGGCAGCTTTTCTCTGCCAACAGCAGGGCAGTTTGAAATTTGATGTTGGTTGTCAGTGTCGACTGATCAAAACCAAAAGCAAGTCACCATTGATAGTGTTTAGAAAACAATACCCTTGCGTATACTTAACGCCAATTAAAAGTGAGTGGAGCCTCAATTGAAACAAGCATAAATACTTAATGCCGTAGGAGGAGAAATTGGGGTGCGTATGAACAAGCTAAGTAAGGCTAACTTAGATGGATGCACGCAACAAAGAGTGTGCTATGTTCAAATCCTAAAGCAATCGATCGAATGGCAAGGCTCCAAGGAAATGAAAAGGAAATTTTCGTTGCAACAAAAAATTGTTAAGCATTGCCAAAAATAAATAACAATCGAATAAATCCAAATTTAGGTTATTGAGTGTACATTTGAGATGAGTTGGTAACAAATTTGTGGTAAATCAATACACGTAAAGAAACGTTTTTAATTTTTAAACAATGGTAATTTGTATTTTTTTGTGGCCATAACCTAAACAACGTCAAATACGCTATTTAAGTATTTAAAAATACATTTTCTCGTCTTTCTAACACAATATTACAAGCCGGTAGTGCAAACATTTTGACCTTTGGCGAAGAAATCTAAAGCCATTTCCTTTAGACTAACTTAATTTAAACAAATCATTGAAATCAATGACATATTCATACACTCTTTAGTATTATTTTAAAGCTCAAATATCAACAACCAAGGTGCACCAACGACGATCCTACAACAACAATTTTAATTGTAAAGTAATAAGATTCTTATTAAATCACGCGATTAGCTCATGTCCATATGTGAAATGCTAACGACGGCGATTATTCTTATTTTTCTTCTTCTTTTTTTGGTACTGGCAAAACTTATGACAACGTGCATCGCATTATTTCCATTCCACAAATTTTCATAATGACTTTCTAAAAAACTCCCACGTTTCAGAATGTTTGTATATTTTGAATCTTTTTAATTTGATTAGCTTTAGTTTATTTATTGTGTTTGGGCCATTAAAATGTACACACAGCGTCAAAAAACTGTCCGCAAATAAAACCAATTATTTTATACGCAATGGAAACGCCACCGAAACGCGACATTAACTAACAGATCAAGCGCACAAATTTTGGGATTCGACGGAAAATTTTTGATCAGCAGTCTTTCCTAGTAAATAAAAGAGCGAGATCCGCGCACTCTCTCCCATTTTGTTCTCTCTTTTTATTCTCTATTCGCACTTTTTGGCAAATTGCCCGCTATCAAGCGCCAAGTTCCGTTTCACAGGGTGTTCAACGTGCACACAACTTTATTGTATTCTCCTCTATGGCGAGCGCAGTACTACTCCGAGAACCAAGGGCCGTCACCTGTCAAGCTGCCAGATTGCACAAGCAGCGTGTGTTGGGAAAGGCCAGAAATTTGCTAGGGGGTTGGGGTTAGGCATGTTCTATTTGTAGTCTTGCTCTTAAAATAAACACTTGTATAACAAATACGCAGCATTTTTGAGAATGTAAGTTGCTTTACTATTTTTTAAATTTTGAGTGTACTATTAATTTGTAACGTATGCCACAATGCGAACTTATTTAAATAACAAGCATCCATTTTTTTAAGATAGTGTCGGGGTGTCGTCATAGATTTAAACCTACAATTCTTTCATAAATACAAAACTTGATGCATACAACGATGCTTTTTCTTTTGGGTATGCTACAGATGGTTGCTATGGCAACTGAACGAAATGGTTGTCAAAATCCCTAGCGACGCAGAGCAATGAACTTTAGTTCATAATAATCTCCTCAATAGCATACCCTATATCAGTCGCTACAATGGCAATCCTTAGTCACATAAAATTAAATAATTGACATATTAAAAATATAAATAAAAAAAAAATATGTTAAAAAAATTAGTTCTTTAACTGTTTGTTTGCACATATAAAACTCACAAATGTACATTATACAATTCATTTGACGATCCTTATTAATCTTAGTAAATACTTCTTTTACTATATACCCCTCCCAATTTTGTATCAATTAATATATACATATATACAATTCTGGCTGTTACATTCACTTGCACACAAGCATTATACCATTTCCTATGTGTAATGTATAAAATGAACGATTAAAGCTCTCCACTCGTTGCAGCTCTTGGTTCGGAACTAAGCTAAAAAAAAGCTCTAGCTGTTAGAGTTCTGTTTTCACTAAATTCCACCCATTGCAGTGAACAATCTCATTAAATATTTTAGCGTTCCGTTTTAGATTGTTTTCCCTAGTCAACATGAATCTTCCACATTTGCAAAAAAAAAATGTCGACGTAATATATGGATTACCCATAACATGGTGCACATGCTTCTGTGCATTTGATGATTATTTTTCTCCGTCCGTCTGTACTCACACACACACACACACACATCCCACATAAAGTGGATCAGTCAACCGTTTTGGCAGGCATAATTTATTTTCAAACATACATACATATGTATATGAAGTGTATGTGCTCTGATGTTGTTCTCCTCTTTCCCCATGTCAGCTTCCTAGTCATACATCGACTCAACGACTGGTGCTTAAGAAGTGGCTCTTGTGTTATTTATAATCTCTATTGTGCCTACCGAGCCCCAATAGCGTTTTTCAAGCCACCCTACGACTGTCCCCAGTCCAATAACTTTCTCCTTGTTGTTGTAAGTTATAAGAAAGCAAGAACTAATGTAATTTTTATCTGGTACATATGTGTATACCATTTTAAATCCACCACATACATATAGGTACATTTTAGCTACGTTGTGAAAAAATAAACTTGTGTACATAAATAGATAATAAATACATAGACATATAAGCGATAGGCTGCTGTATTGTAAGCTGGGTTAAGCTTAGCCAAGATTAAGACAAAGTGAGCTGTTCTTCGACATTTGCTTTGAGTTTACAACAACAGTAGAATTAATCTAGACGAGGCTCATGAAATAAAAAACAAATAAACAAAATCAAAATTTAGGCGTGACTCCAGCCAAAGCTCAAGGGATAGCAATACTGCTGATAGCAACTTATGCTACTCGATGTCCAGAGCTATATCAGACGGAAGCTCAGCGTGCAAATTTCAATTTTTTAATCAGCAGTAGAAAAAGTGCAGAATGCACAAAGAGAATTAACAAAGAGCAACGCAACGTTTAATTCCTAATCTAACTCCGAACCATGATGACATAACATAAGGTGGTCCATTCCGCAAACTACATTCCGTTATTGTGTGGTAGAGACACGTGCGAGTGAGATGGAAATAGCACTGCTAGTGTCAACGAAATGACTAAAGCCAAAGCTGAAGCCCTTTTATGTTATACAAACAACATTATATTGTCAAATTCTTATTATTAATAATTTTCCATTTGCAATTAATCGTTGTTTTTGAGTTTAGACAGCTATATGCTAAAATAATCAAGAAAACATTCGTCCGCACCCAACCTTCTCTTTCAACAAGCAGTGATGCACTGAAAATACCGGACAAACGAAAGAGCGACTCTGTTATAAATGGACCACCTTATGTTATTCCATCATGCTCCGAACAAAGCTGTTATGAGACGATGTTGCCGATTGCTGGCAATATCAAGAGAATCCCAACAATATCCGCAACGTCGCGTTCGTCATCTTTATTGCATGGCAGAGATGGACGGCAGCAGATAGCGACAATTGCATTCAGATGACAGCGGAGGAAAAGCAACAAGCTTGAGCTCATGTAAATGCTGCTGCTTAAACCGTGGGGGCTGCATTTAATATGCCTGCTGTGTTTGACCCATATTGGAATTTGTTTGGAGAGTGAACCAAAGTAGGGGCATTCTTTCTGTCACGAATAGTGTGCAGTTCAAAAAAACAGAAATAAACGATGGGATGGTAAAAACAATTCAAAAGGACCGGAAAAGTAGTCTTAATTTGATGGCTCTAGCTCGTCGTTTACAATTTGTTTCATAACAATTTTTTTATCCAATTTTCGATTGATCTATCCAAATTTAGTACCTGTATGTGTATGTGTTTCGGAAATATAAAGGGTTTATCGATTTTCAGGAATTGGAAAATTGTATATCTCTCTACAGACGGAAAGACGGATCAACAGGAATAGGAATAGAAATTCCGATCTTAATAACATTTGACAAGGTTCAGTAGTCGTCAAATTTTCTACAGCAAGTTATAGTTGAAGGGCTGTTTACACTTAGATATAATGTCATGACATCTGTAAAAATTTTAAGTTGCAAAAGTGTGAACACAAGTGAAATTTTACTGCGTAACATTTGAAACTATTCGTATGCAATGTGTCTTACAATCAATGAACAACGCTGGTTGTCGAGAGTGTTTATATAGCTGCAAGGACTTCACAAATTTAATATTGTGACATAAAAATGACATGACATTATATTTGTGTAAACAGGCCTTAACTTTTACAATTGTAACAGATTATTGCATGAGGCCAGAAATACGAAGCTCACACGTTTTGCATAGCATAAAGTTTGAAACAGAGTGCAAAGGATGTTTCTGCCCAACAATAATCTTTGCAGGTACAAAGTTTGGTAAAACTTTGATCTTAAAATCGAATTTCTTACCTTCAATATCACTACTTCGCCGTCGTGGCACACTGTGGTAATTGTTGTGAAAACTTTGCATATTGGACTTCTCTGTGTACTCGTTTTCCTGCTTCTCATCCTCAGTGTGCACGGGCGATGATGGACCCGAAGATGCGCTTGCCACAGGCGAGCAGGACGCTGCCGAATTGGTGCTGCCACTGAGACCATTGCTGTTGCCTGTATATGACTGTCCGAGGACTTGGACAGCTGCATCCATAGAGCCATGCTTGGTGGGTGACGTGGTTGGCGTTCCATCTTCAACAAGGTCAATTGACTTTTTGCGTGGCTTCTCCGGCGGAACGGGTGCATTAAGCTGCTGCTGCTGCTGCTGCTCCTGTTGTAACTGTGCCGAACGTTGCATGGCCGCGGTAACTGCTGCAGATTTGGCTGGTGGTGGCGGCGGGGTCACCTCAGAGCATTTATACTTGACGGGACTGACATTTTTTGGCTTGGCGGCTGGAATGGGCGGCAAAGGAGGCGACTTCACGGGACTTCCAATCTTCCCGCTACGCGGCTTTATCTCCGGCGGAATGGCAGTGGGAGGGGGTGTAGCGGCAACTGCATTCGAATGTTGTCGCAAAGGCGCACTCGGCGGCACCTTCTCACCATCCATGATGAGACCCGTGCCGGGAACGGTGCGTATTATGTCGCAACGATTGAGATCGCTGTGCGTCCGTGTGGTTTTTGTCTTGGTAAAGTGAGAAGTCCACTTCTTTTGCTTTTCGATTAGCTCCCTCGAATTGAACTTGCGCTCGGGCTTCTCCGGCTTGTCACCGCTGCTAAACAATGCACTAACCGAGCCGCTAGATGGCGGTGCCGCCACAACCGTAGTCACCACCTCCTCTGACTTTAGGCGCGATAGATTGTGTTGCGTATATTTGGTAGCTGCCGTTTGATCCGCAACAAGTTTGATATTGTTTTGTGGCTGTGCGGAGACGTTGTTGTTACCCTGGTTAAGTGAGACACCTGAGGGGAAGGGCATGCGCTTCTTCGGCGGCGACTGCGACCGATCCGAGGAGCGTGATGAAGAGCGATCTGATCCGTCGCATAGATTATCCTCACGGGAGCCGCTACGCAAAAGACGCCCGCCTACATTCGAGCTGGACTCCACACCAAGTTTCTCAAAGAGTGCTCGTGCATTGTTAAATCTGGCCGAATGTGATTCTGTGCGCACAGATGGATGAGCTGCAGCGGCCGCAGCAGCGGCAGCATGGGCCGCAGCCACAGCGCTCAGCTGCTCCACGGGCTGGATTTCAATGGGTTTCCGCTGGAAGATGTTGGCAATTTGAGATACTTTCCCAACCGCTGCGGGTGCGGGTGCATGCTGCATTGGCTTTTCCATATTTTGGCTTTACAAGAGAAGAAAAAAGAACAGCGAAAAATGTTAGTTATGTTAGCTATTGTTTTGTATATATATATATATTACAGGTTATGACTAACTGACTGATAATAACACGAAAATCGTGCCCGTACCATTTTTGTCGTCGTAATTGACTTTTGCAACACTTTTCACTCTTTTCTTCGTTAGGTTTTGGTGCGAATGTCTTCACACAAATTTAAAACCTTCTAAACAAGGACGAGCTCCCATTAAAGGGTCTAATATTTTCTTAACAGAGAATATTAATGAAACGAAGACAGAAATATTATTAATGTTAAAGCTTTTTTTTCAGAATGTCTCTGGCTCGTAGCTTCTACTGATAAGGTAATGGTTATTGCTATCGGTACCCTTGGTACATATGTGTAGGCGTTGGCTACACCCATTACTAAAGAAAAGAGATTTTGTTAAACGTTTACAACTAAATTCAAAATTATGTCTGATATACACATTAGTGGTGTTCACAAGCTATGCTATGTGCGTAAAGTAATATGTTGCTATTTGAAAGCTTTACAACAAACACACAAAGGCATTTTGAAGAAAGCAAACATGCCTCTGGGTATGTTTGCTTCTATTGTACTATGTGTTAATGAGTGGTTGCCAGACTATGTATGAAAACAGCTGTTTTATAGATTATTGATCTAATGAAATTAGGTCACACTGAGCAATTTACTGGTTGTAAAAGCCAGTAAATTAAAATAAATTAATTTTATACACAAATAATTTTCTTGGAAACCCTTCTCTAGTCATTCTGATCAAAAACACAAACCAAATTGTTTTTCAGTCAGATTAGTTTTGTTTTATTCATTTTTGTATTTTAGTTGCTTAATACAAAATAGTTGCTCAATTCACTTTAACTATCGATTGTATTGTCATCGAATTGGCAAACAGCTGACTGACATACGACAATAACGACAAAAGAAACATAAAAAGTGCACTCACTAGCTACAGTGTATTATATAGTACATAGTACTTTACGCACATAGCATGGCTTGTGAATACCCTCAATATTTTACATCCACTTTGATCAATTTTTGGCAGAGTTATGTTAGACAAAAGTCTAGACTCTAGACTCATCTAATGTTCAAATTTAAATCTAGATTTATTCTTTTGTTAACAGTGACCCAAGTAGAAAAAAATATTTATGATCTAGAGGTCAACCAATTATCACTTTTTTTTTAATGTACATACATATTAAAATGCATGACAATAAGGTTGTGGACTGGTGAAAAAGCGGTTGTGTCTGAATTGGCCATTTTGCTTTGGACAGTGCTATCACCAAGTCAATAGACAGCCACAACAACTAAACAATAATAAATAGCAGAGAAGTAAACAAATGTCACTGATAACAAGCGATACACAAAACTATGCATTTAGTATAGACACAAAAATTCAACAAAGTTAGGTTGGGTTCCAGACAAAGTCGACTGCGCGTGTACTCTACCTAAGTTTATACTTACAAGACAAAACGAGAAATATGAGATACATAGTTTCAAAACGAATTCAAATTTGCAGGTCAGATGGCAGTTACAGAGGTCGGCTTTATAACAGTTTATCTAATCTTAACAAAAATGATAACGTCGTGTGTGACCATGAATTAGATAAGCTTAATATAAACTTAGATATAAATAGTCCATGATCTGCTATTTTGACTGTTGCAGGAGCGCACAAGATAAGCGATAACTAAGTGATAAACGTATGCACAAAGATTTCTGATGCTTATATTTTTTACAAGGAAAAAAGGAAGATTGATGCAGAGCTGATTTGTGGAGCAGAAACAAGCTCATTACGATTTTTAAATGCGTTCAACTTGGGTTGCAAATAAATTTCTGCAACTGCAATGCATAGTTAATTTCAAGCTCCTAACGCTTTATGTGAATGGTAACAGGAAACCTTGGACTTCTTATAGCTCCACTTGATTCCAGTCGCTTGAATTTGTTCATTTGATAGGTATATTTGGTTCGGACTGCAGCTTACATACATCTAGACAAGACTTCATTGCAAGCTCCATCTCATGACAACTCTTAACGTAGGCCAGACAATGGCAACTAGTGTTGGGTAAACATCGTTCAAATTGCTGAATAAGTTCGTTCGTTCTTTTTCAATTAATGAACTAAGTCGTTCGTTTTGTTCGTTCGATTTTGTTCCCTAGTTTGAACATTTTTGTTCATCGTTCGTTTTTGTTTACCGTTTGTCTTTGTTCGTTAAATTTAAGCCCGTTTTGTAATTTTTTTGTTTGATCTCTATTTATGCGGAATAATATGCCACAATTATAAATGAATAACTTTATAAATGAGTTTTTATTTGTAGTTTGTAATTGAAAATATTTAAGGCACAAAAGAAGATCTAATGATCTAAAGTGAGCAACTGAACAGAAAATAACAGTGAAGATGAACCTATTCCGTTCGTTTACTTCAGTGAATAGTTCTTTTTTGTTCGCTCGTTCGCGAACGACACAACTCTAATGGCAACAACGAAACAACAGCGCAAAGAACAGTCAAGAGAACTAAGTACTCAAGATGTCTTGATACACAAGACGACCAACAACAGTAAATGAACGCAAAACAAGTTGGCGTCGCTGGTTGTTCTTGTTAGACAAATTATGCCAATTAAACGGTGGGAAAACGAGTTGGCAAGTCTACACGCTTGTCGCCTTTTCCAGTGGGTTTCACTTTGTGGGGACGCAGAGAATGGGGAAACTGGATTGCAATGAGTGTTGGATACAACGCGAGAATCGGATGGGGCCATTGGCCATTAATCTCGCGCTCTTAACTAAGTCAACTGGCGTGCTGGTAGCCATGTCAATATGGTAATGAGACAACCTTGGAAATCAATCGAAAGGACGCGACTTCTTATTAATAAAGACAAGCCAATAAAAGACGTATATTTGATTGTAAAATTTTCATTCAATAGTTGGCATCTTTTCGCAGATTGCATCGATGATTTAAATGTACTTTGGCTAAAGCTATTCACACCCATGACGCACAACATGAATTATTTGAATTATATATTTATTGATTATTCCTAGTGCTACAAGTAAAAGTACTTATAAATTAGTGCACTAGTCACATTTTAAATTTGCTATTTAAACATACAAAAAATTATTATTATTATAAACAAAATGACTCAAATACTACTTATATGCAAAACATTTAAATATAAAATCAAAAACTAAATCGTATCCATGACCCTATTACCCTTATCATTGTTATCATTAATGCTATCATAAATTATTTTGCTGTAATTGGTGTGCTTCTAACAAATTTTTAGATCTAACTTAAAATCATACTTACAGCAAAATAAAATGAACGCTTAAAATAAAGAGAAATAAAGGACAAGCACATCCTAAGAATATGCTAGGCAAACCAGAGGACAACGCGCAATACTGTTATTTCTATCTCATAACAAAAATCTCATGTAATTAAATCTGGTGCCACACACAAATGAATAAAACCGTTAGCTCATCTTCATGGGGTTGTTGATAATATATCAAAATATTAATATATCGATTTTTTTATAAGAAACGATATATTTATATCGGGATATTTTGTTTGCCCAAATATAGAATATGCGATTTTTTGTTGGGATATTCTTAAATATTTTCAGATTACCCAGGTGATGACTTTGAAGGCGCCCATAATAGGTCAATTTAAAAAAGCTTGTCAATGAACGAGTCGGAAAATAGATAGCTGAGGTTATATCTCAGCTTTTCAAAGTGATATATCAAATATCATATTGATATTTTTCCAAAACATACAATATCACCGATACGATATTTTAAAAATATTCGGCAACCCTACATCTGCTTGAAGAACATAAATTGCCAATAAATAGCGACCGATCGAAAACTAAGTAATTGCTCACCTATATTCAGTCGAATGATGTGTTCTTTTTTTCGTTGTAGTTATTTTTACTTAAGTTTTGGTTATGCCCAACTACCAAAAGCTGGCAGAGCTCGAAACTTCTGACATTGCTGAGTTTTTGTACACTCTTTCGAGTTGATCCAAATTGTAATGGCTACTGCTGCTGTAGGCGTCCCACCTACTTCTTTCAACTGATGGCACTCAAGCGAGCTCAGCGTTGTCTTTAATGATGCGGCTGGTTTTGATGATGTTGATGTTGGGCTTTTGCTGCTACTAAATCAAGCCGCAGCATTTTGTGTGTGTAGATGGAAATGCAAAATTCTGCAAATCAGAACAAAAAATATAATTATTTTTATTTTATTTTGCTGTACTTGGGGGTCATTAAGCGGCATAGCATAACTTACAGTCTTACAAGAATTGCCAAAATATATTGTGCGCCTATCCAACCAGCGCCAGAAAAGGCATACACAATACATTTTGTTTTTTTTACTTCACTCGACTTGAGTTGGCTTAAAACTGAAGGTGAAATGGTTTAAGCGGAAGCAATTAGTTTCATTTTTATAAGTCGTAGCATCGACTAGAGATGGAAAGCCCGAGGCGGGGCTTACAGCACCACAGAAATCAGAGAAAGTGCTGCAAATTTTTATACAAAACGCGTTGACGCCTCTTAAGCACATTAACAAAAGCATTGAATCCGACAATATTCAATTTCGGTGACCGTCAAAACAAAAGTGCAGAGTTTACAAAACGTCGACTTGGAGACACCCTTTGCTCGGGAATTAAATCGAATGTGACAGGGTGCCATCGAATTGAGACACTCTTATTTCAAGCGAACTTCATAAATAACATGGTCAAGCATCACTTTTCCTTTCAGTCTAACTTGTTGCGAACAGAAATGACCAAAAACGGTTTAAAATATATGTTGTTTACTTTGCACATGGCCAAATGATAGAACATTCCACAAAAAGACTGACTGAAAGCAACATACTAGTGTTGTGTCGTTCGCGAACGAACGAACAAAAAAGAACTATTCACTGAAGTGAACTAACTGAATAAGTTCATCTTCATCGTTCTTTTCTGTTCAGTTGCTCACTTTAGATCCTTAGATCTCCTTTTGTGCCTTAAATATTTTCAATTACAAAGTACAAATAAAAATTAATTTATAAAGTTTTTCATTTATAATATAATTATCATTTATAAACCAAAACAAAACGGGCTTAATTTTAACGAACAGAGACAAACGATGAACAAAAATGATAAAATAAGGGAACAAAAAGAACGACTTAGTTCACTAATTGAAAAAGAACGAACGAACTTATTCAGCAATTTGAACGTTGTTCAAACATACAACATAGCACCGATTCAGAGAGTTAACAAGTAGAGATAGCCAGAGCCTCAGACTATACGTGTACAGTCAACTGCTTGCATGTGTCTGTGTGAGTGTGTTAATTTAATATTTTACTAAATGGTGGGCACGACTACAATGAATTTTTAATGAGCTGCAAAAAAAAACCAGTTAGTGTGTCCGCGTTTAAGAAACAGAACTATGTAATAAAACTTTGTACACTTTTTATATCTTTTAAGCTGTCGCAGTAAATCGGTATGGATAATACACAACAAGAACTTAAAAGTTATTAAGCAGTTACTTCGTGGATTGGGAAATGTTTAATTTGAAATGTTTCCTGTGTGAAATGTGTGGTATTTAAGTCGGAAGTTACTTGTGTTGTTCGTTTATGATCAGAGCGTCTATTTCTAACTTACTATTCAGATTCACTTGACTGGCTGCATCGACCGATGTTGTCGGATTGTGGCAACGAACTTGGCACTCATACGACTTCTTCAACTGCCAAGAAGCCACTAGAAATCACGAAGGGGAATTTGCAATCTCCTGCAAATATTAGCAAAACTCTACTTTATCCGTTAACAACACATACGGAAAAAGCTTTAAATATATTGAGGAAAACACTTTCAAACAATCAACTTTTTACTTTATGACATTTACGCAGTGCCTAATAGTGAAAAAGTTGAAAAGCGAAAGCGAAACTTAGAGAAGAGACACATCGAAAACAACATCAAAGAGTGCTTGCTGACATACTCTCTGCACAATTTTAAGTGAGAGCGTGCAATACAAACGAAGCACCTTTTAAAAATGAGCACATTAAACCGTACTTTTTATTTTGGGCGATAAGAAAAAATCAAACATTGTACTTAAAAAGAGCACAAAAAAAAGTCAATTGTTTTACATTTATTGCTTTTCAAATTCATAACTACACTTGATCTATTTTTAAATTGCTTATTCTACCCCCGTTATGCACCCCGTTATTCTACCCCGTTTAACTCTTTGCCGATTACATTGGCCTCAATCCCGACTTTTGTAGTAAGTTCAGTGCAGGCTAGTACACATTGTACAAGAATCAATGTATGTTGAATCCAACTTATTCATCATTAATCTAACAATAGTTTTGTCTGCTTCAGCTTAGACCTTCAAACAAAATTCTATGCACGAACTCAGTCAGATGTCGCACGCCATTCTTATCAACAGTGAACATATGTATATGGGTGTGTAAATACATAGTACATATTTATATGCCTAGGGGCATTAAAAATCAATTCACAGTTTTTGCCGCTTGTTAATTAGCACGTCAAGAGGCAAATGTCTATTTACAGGCATCTAATCACTTTCCGATTAATTTGAATGAACTTTGTGCTCTGTTCGGTTCCGATGTCTCAATGCATTTCTAACAGCAACATAAACCTTAAATGTACCAAATCTTAATGAATTATTTTTTTGGAGTACGGCGTAATCTCTATTATTGCTAGGTGATATATAAAAACAAAAATTCCTGTCACAGTGCAAGTGAAACCAAACACCTTACCTACAATAATTCAAATTATTTTATGTTTAAAAAAATTGATTTTAAAATTAAATATTGATTTACTGGGAAACCTTCTGTACATTGTCAATTTAACTGCATGTGCCTGCACACTAGTGCTGTGTCGTTCGCGAACGAACGAACAAAAAAGAACTATTCACTGAAGTGAACGAACTGAATAAGTTCATCTTCATCGTTCTTTTCTGTTCAGTTGCTAACTTTAGATCTTTAGTTCGTTCTTGTTCGTTGTACGTTAAGTAGTCTCCTTTTGTGCATTAAATATGTTTAAATACAAACAACAAGTACAAATTAATTTATAAAGTTATTGTGGCATATAATTCCGCATAAAAAATATATCAAACAAAAATTTAACGAACAAAGACAAACGATGAACAAAAATTATCAAATAAGGGAAAAAAATCGAACGAACAAAAAGAACGACCTAGTTCACTAATTCAAAAAGAACGAACGAACTTATTCAGCACACCATGGCGGAGCCCAAGCTCTGAGCTTAACAACTGCACGATTGCAAACAGCAGCTGAAGTGAAAAAAAAAACGAGGCGCGAAAGAAAAGCAAAGAGTGCAAAGTTGAGTCAACCCTAAGCACACTTAACACTCTTCTTCCTCTGTATTCTACTATACTTTTTAGAAGCTGCAGACGCATACATATGCATGTGTATGTATGTTTGTACATTCAAGGAGCAAAAACCAATGCGCAAGGCGATGCAAAAAGAAGCTAAGGAACAACCCTTAGAAATGCATACCAGAAGTCAAGACACCGAACGCTAGGATGCACAGCGCACAAAGAAAAGCGCATTAAAACGTCGGGGAAATGCAGGAAAATCGAATAACACAGCAACAACAAGAACGACAACTAAAAAATGCAAAGACAAATAGCTAAGACAAACAGGAACCACCCACCTTACCTTGCCGCTATGGAACGTCATGAGTTACGTTTAATACATTATGTAAGCCACTACGCGCCTCAGAAAAGTCTACCCCAGCGAATTTTTTTCCAGGCACAGCTTCGCAACCACTCTCTCTCTCTTTCTCTCTCTATTCTTTCCAACATGCTTTGCATGCTGCCGAGTATAAGAATAGGAATAAAATAAAAGCTGTGGGACAACTTCCTCAAGCTTTTCCAATTAGACACCCATATTCCACCTATTTAAGTATTAATTTTCTGGACATGAATGTGTTTTTATTTGTTCTCCTTTCCAATATAATAACGGCAATTTACACAATTTTGACCAGCTTGTAGATAAGCTTGCTTTAAATTACCCTATACAGTCTCAATATATGTAAGTTACGAACAACGCAAAAAATTATAAGAATTAAAAATATAGTTGCCTGGGAACTTTAAAAAATTCAATTGATGCATGCATGGCCATGAAATATTTAGGTCTGATTCAGATAGGAAACGAATAAGTTGAGTTATTCTCTAGCTCCATATTAGCACTTATTTTTATACCCCGAACATATAAAATGGGTAAAAGGGGTATAATGGTTTTGTGCAAAAGTATGTAACGGGCAGAAGGAAGAATCTCCGACCCTATAAAGTATATATATTCTTGATCAGCATCAACAGCCGAGTCGATATATGTATGTATGAACGCGTCGATCTCAGATACAATAAGAGCTAGAGACTTCAGATTTTGCACATAAGCTCATCTAAGTCCGTTTCCGATATACACATGTGATCGATAGCATAAAAATATCCCATATCGAAAATGTGAAAAACGTTTGAAAAACTTGATACAAAATAATGAAAATCTGCGAAAATTGCATCGAAATCGGTTGAGAAACACCAGAGATATCGAAGATTGAAGTTTAGTCACAGATGCATACTGACAATGGCTGTACGCATTAAGTAAAGTATAACAATTCGGTGTGTATTTGCATGCATAATATTAAAGAGCAAATCATAAGCAAGCATTTTTCCGCAGCACGACTGCTCACCTGCAAGCTGCAATGCATGCAGACAAAAACTAAGTACGTCCAAAGAGAGCAGGAATGCGGAATAGAGCACCTTATTATTGTTTCACCATGCAGCAGCCTTTGGTGACGTTGACGACGCAACTGTTTCTGCAAAACAAAGAAGACAAGAAAGAGCAACCGCAACAATTCAGACTGAGACCATGACAGGGAGGCATTGAAATTAAATATGGTTTAAAACCAGAATTCCTAAACAAAAAACTAGAAAAAGGGCTCCAAGTGAGTGCATTTGTCGAGAAGTGGATAGATGTACGGAAACTCATAAATATATTTACGTTTTTATACATTGATATAAACAAAATGCAAACTATACAATTCGGACGCCGAGGCCCACACGAACGCACACAAACGTATAAGCGAATTGTCTGGGTGTTTTTGTTGCGGAAATAAAATGTAATTAAAGTCTTTTTCTTTTACATTTGCATAAATCGGTCGCGGCTATATTGCAACAATATAATACTTATGAAAAATATAAAAAAGCAGTGCAACAAGAGAACCAGATGAGCAAAATAAAACAAGTTTAAAAACAAAAATAATAATAAGTGCGGAATACTCTGACAGCAGTAGAAAAGACGGATGGTATGGAGTCTGCTTGCAATGGGCAAATATGGGGGCGGCAGGGGTGGGTAACATCGCCAGTTATCTTCTTACCAAATGTGGCTTCAAAACTGTCATTTCATTACCTATTTTGACACCAAATTTGGTATGCACATTTTTTAAGGACGCGACTAGCTATCTTCTTGCCAATTTTGGTAGCTCTAGCTGTAAAAATGTGGGAAACATGTGGTTTTATCGATTTTCAGTTATCGATTCAATCGATATCCCAGCCTCCTAGTAGGCGTGGCACCGCAACCGTGACACTTTATCTAAAGCGGCTATAGACAAACATAATTGCAAAGTTTTAGCTCTCTAGCTTCACGGCTGTCAAAAAACTTGCGTTCATACAGCTTGACGGATATTGCTTAAAGCCAATATACCTTCGGTATCAGAGTAGAAAAACTTAAAAAATAAAAACAAACGAGAACATTAGTCAACAGAGAGAAGCAAAAGCGAAAGCGAAAGCTAAAAAGATTGTTTGTTATTGTTGATTTTTCGCAATATTGTTGGCAGCTCTTTCACTCTCTCTCTCTCTCTCTCTCTCTCTCTCTGTATATATGTGTGTGCTTCGATCAACGGGTTTTCGTACTTGCACAAGCCTTATGCTGCTTTTGTTGTTTGTTTTTGTTGACCAAACTCTGCGCAGGTCAAAATAAAAAAACCAGTTATTATATGCTAAGTAAAGGCTATAAGCCGGGGCGACACGAAAACAAAAAAGGAGTTCTGCTATCGAACCAGGCAACTGTAAATACAATGTGTCAGCTTTTAACCAGGTGTCCCGATCCAGCATCAAGCAGCTGTTTAATCGGAAAATAGCAATGGTTGCTTGCTTTTTAGTTGGTTGCTCCTAATGCCTCCCTCCTTTGACGGAAACAACTTCTGCGCAGTGTGACCAGACGACACATAAAGACAAAACAAACGTCTAAATTGCCGCTTAATTTGTTGACACTCGCTTGTTATTGAATTCGCTTTATGTACTTATCACATATTTTTGTGCATAGGTACAACAATAATACAACTTATTGCTGGCAGCTCTGCGAATACTTGCCGCAATACACAATATAGAACACACACACGCGTTCTTGATTTATATACATATACATGTGTATATGTATATGTATACATATATTTATATATGTACACATGATTTTGCGAAGTTGAACTCTGGCGCAGCAGCTCTCGCTCACACCCTATCGTCTATCCTCGCGCAGACGACGCTGCCTATTTACATACATATATAATTTGTGTTGATTTTCTGCGCAAAAGGAGTGGCGTTTACGTTCGCGTAAGGTTTTCAGCTTTTGCTTGTTTTGCATTCACATACACACATTCATATTGCATTATTTTTTGCGGCACTTTTCGTTATGTTTCTTTGAAAATATTCCACTCAATTTTCCGTATTCCTTTTGCCGCTGCCTGTTAAGAAATGGCAACCTGGCAAATAACAGTTTACGAAATCGTATAAATTCACATACATACATAGGTACACATATTTTTATAAAAAAAAGTTGAATTTTAAAAGATTCTTCTTGTTGAATACTGAATAATATTTATCAATTTTCTATCCATTATTTTGCTCATTTTGTATCCGTAGAAACGCGATGTATGTAGGTGCGTCGTCTGGGTGAATATTTTTGCAAACTAGATAAGCATGTTGCCCAACTTTGTACATGTATATGTATGTAGGTTACCTTTCAGCAATAAGAAGATTTTTTTATTTAACAAACGTACAACCCAAAAAGTTAGTTGCACTTTTGATTAGAATTTTTAATTATTCTGTTTCCGCGCACACAAAACATATTTTCATTATCAAAGACATATTTCGCATCAGTATATCGCCCCCCATATGAGCACGAGCCGACGATTCGTTCACAACTAACTGTATCTATGCAAGCTCATGCAAAAAGAACATCAACGAGTACAAACATCACAAAAAAAGCAAAAGAGTAAGAAAGAATTAACATTTGGATAACAGTAGCAAAGATTATCTGTAAGAGATAATACTTTTATAATCTTTTAGCAGCAACCGCAATTTCTACCAGTAATCATAAATATAATGCGGCAACTTATGTACGTAAACATATTTATAATTTTGCTTTTTAAATTTCTACAAAATACAAGTTTACGCGTGGACTGCTATTCTGTTAAACTCAAAAATGCACTGTTTATTTTGGTGTGACCAGTTGAATTTTTTTTATATTGGCAGCACTTATTTACTTTACTGCTTAACAGTTCTTTTTGAGTAGCTCTTTTAATAACTAGCTCACGTTAATGAACCAGCTCACACGAATTGTGTGTAAGGTGTGTGTGTGCATGGTTTGTTTTGGTGTGAATTGTACAACAAATCAACAACGCAGGGTCGCAGCCGTCTGAAAATGAGTGTCTCGGTATTTTTAATTGTTTTAAGTTGCACAATGCATGCGGCTTGGTCCAAAAACTGCGAGCATTTGTTAAGCGAGCTGGCTGATAAACAAATGAAGTTTGTTTACTGCAACACCAAGCATGCCATCCCCATTCCACCCAAAAACGAGCGCTTGTGCGATGGCTGCTATCAATTCTTAACCGAAATGACAGTGGCATACGACAATCTGATGAAAGTGGAGAACTGTTCGAAAATATATATGGACTCAGATCGCATTAATATTGTTTTTACCACCCAAAACGTGCTAAAGGGTCTCTGGGAAAGAGCTTATTGCGAGGGTAAGTGTGTGACTAATGCAAATGTGATTCACATTTATATTAATGCACTTATTTATGATACTCATGTATGTATGTTTGTAAAGAGTGCTTTAAGGACAACAACGCCAATAACTTAACTAACCTGTATCAGGATCTCTCAAATTGCTTGGTAAATCACAAGGGCAGCGAATGCAACAGCTGTGTTTCTGACTACATTCTCATGAATGACTTTTATAAGGATCTGGATCAAAAGAATAATGGGCATATGTGCTTTGATATGCAGGACATGGTATGACTGCTTAAGTAATTATATTTCTATAATTAACACCCACATATGTTTCCCTATTTCCAAACGCAGATGAATCGCACGCGTGTGCTTTGGTCGAAGGATCTTAAGTGCTGCCAACGAGAGGTGAAAATGACAATATTCCTGGCAAGCGTCGCAGTTGTAGCAGTGCTGCCCATCCTTCTCTTCTACAGCGCCTCATTCGTGCTAACCAAACGCCGTGAGGCCAATCACGGGCTGCTCAATGAGCACGAACCAGAACTGGATGCGCCATCCACATCGAGTCTCATTGCAGCTGCCGTGCTGTCGACGCCCACGGAGCCTCCATCTGTTTTAGATGCCAGGGCTGAAAAAATCTCTAAAGTGCTGACCCAGCCGCACAATATGGACTCATCAAGCGATGATGAGACAGAGCTAAAGGCAAAGATAAACTAAGCGTTTTTTTTTATAAGTGATATCGTTTTTTAATTTCTTTGGATGTTATAATCTGCCCTATATATACAACATACATAAACTACTAATATGTGATTATACTAAAAAAAAATATTTTTATTTGTTTTAACAAAAGTTTGGTAATCAATATTGAGAATCTCTTTAACTTTTCACATAGTTGAAAGTGCCGCCAATGATTGTATTTAATATATCTTTTGAACGTCAATTTCATTGTATACTGTTTAATTGTTTTAGTTAAACAAGTGTGCCAAAGTGTTTTATATTATCAGGTTCCGGATTGTTAGCATCGGTAAACATTTGTTTCTTTATCGTCTTGGCATTATTTTGATCAATAACTTTGAAATTATTTTCAATCAGATTTTGAGATAAACAGCTCTTAAAGTATTGTTGGTGGCCCTCAATCAGTGTGTCAGTTTCAACTGTCCGTATATTTAATATATATTGCTTAGCCACATCTTCAAAAGATTGCAAACTCAAAGCTGTGTTTTTCTCGATTTTTACGGTTTTAAGCGGCAGTACATCAAGCTCATTTCCCAGACACTCTAAGACGCACAATTTGGCTTTCAACTTCTCATTGGCTGCGAGTAGTTGCCTTTCTGCCCTATAGATGTCCTCTACCTGGTTTGCCAACTCAGTATCCAATCTTTCTATTTGTTGCAACACATCGTCCTTTGTGTGGTAGGCAAATTGCATCTGGTGCTTGCGTATTTTCGCATGCAGGCGCAGCAGCTGCTCCTCTTCGCGATGCAATTCTTTGTTTAGGGCATAAACCTTTTCCATCCAATAGATTTCCACACCATTCGGTTGAAGCAAGTTGTGGCTAGCGTTTGGTACCTTTTCCCATTCATCATTTATATCATGTGTATTAAGCTTTTTTTCTAGCAGCTTATCTGGTACATTCATGTATGAATCAAGCATATAATTCTTACCCAGTTTACGTTGACGTACTCGATGTCTTTCATCTTCAATCAAAAAGATTTGTTGTTCCTTTTCGCTAAAGTTGTGTCAGTAATTTAATGTTTTTACACAAAAGACATGGCATAAGTACTTACTTCATTAAATAAATTTGTCTATTTATGGTTTTATCTTGGGACAAAATAAGGTTCATGAGTCGTTCATTGGAAATCGCGTTGTCAAGAAGTGTCGTAGCTGAATAAGCTGCAAATCCAGATCTTTGTTTGCCCCGTCGTCTCCGAAATCGTTCACTTCGAGAACTGCACACTGGGCTGCCCATGCCACTGTCGTTATCCGTTGACATTGATAGCATCGAAAACATATTCTGTTGATTATCCATTTTAAGTGGTGATGCGTCGTTGTAAGTCTCTTTAACAAGATTTCTCAGTTGGAGCTCACACTATGGTCAAAACAAGAACAAGTTGAAATAAATTGGCTGTCAAGGAGCAATTCAATTTTACAGACCTGTTTGTTTACCGGCATAACGTCTAAAAGTCGAGTGCTGCCTTCCAAATATTCCTCAAAACGACAGTCCGACAACTGCTTCACAATCACATATTGATGCGATTTTCGCAGAAGACTGCTATGGGAAGTTTGTTCACTTTCTTTGGTATTTGTTGGTAACGAAGCATAATTTCTGATTTGGCTGGATATGTTTGTGGATTTGCCCGAATTTTCGAGATCATTGTAATGAAGAAGGGCGCAGATCAAATCTGTACACGTTGTGTGTAAATCAACTCCAGAGACCCAATGCTTCTCCCCGTTAATCGTGATTGAAACAGTATCGGATGGAGTATACGTCAAGCCGCAAGAGTCAGAATCCAAATTCGGGCACAAATTCTTATGATATACTAAATTAGTTGCGAACATGGAAGTGGGAGCAGCTAATGTAATGGATGCTTTCTTCAATGAGCTAGTATTTTGCTCCAGCATTTTGTTGGCACTGCGGTGAGAAAAACGAGAAACGAAACAGGGCCTTCATAAATTGCAAATTCATAGATACGTACATACATACATATGTACCTAGATACACATTGGAAAATCAAACCAAAACAAAAATTGGTAACGGCTTGTGTTTTAGGTGGGTTTTGGTTACAAAATAATATTAACATATCGGTGACGAACCAAACAGTGGTTCCTAATTTATTTTATTTTACATATTCTTATTCATTTTCGAGTATTGCGATGCAAAGCCCCCATCGAAAATTTTTTATTAATAGAAAACATATGTATATACATGTCTGTAGTCAAAGGTCCTTTTACGAGTTTCCTCAGCACCTCTTAATTTAATCATTTTAAATAAATAAACAAATCCCTAGGTCAGAATCATGAAAACGTCAAATGACGTCAACTTAACTGTAAAGTTAAAATCACTGAAGTGTTTAATATTTAATGCAAGGAAGACAAAACCAAGTTCAAAAGGATTAAATCATGTGGCTTCTTTTGTTTTTCACACAACGTAAGAACCAATACGTGGCTGTTTAAAACACAAAGAAATAAAAACAATACAAAATACAATACGTACATGCGTTGGTATTGTTTTTTGTTTTACAAATTATTTGGTATCAAATGACAATTTCGCTTTTATATACAAACGTAAGTATGTACATATGTAAGCCTTACCACATTGTACTTCTCTTTTCATGGGTGCAGGTTGTAAAAACATATAGTACGTAAGACCTAAACTGAATTACAATTCCTTAACACCATGACATTTTGGCGGACGACTTGTTGGTAAGAAAATAGCAGGTTACCACACCCAGATTAAAGTTTGTTTGACATTTAAAATGGTCGCATTTAATGATAAAACGGTTGTGCCACATGCATAACACAAATCATGGCTGTCTTATACCAACGAGCACTTATGCTTTACTATGGATTTTTAAGCAAAAACCTTTCAAATATTTTGTTATATAGTTAAAAAAAAAAAATTAGTGCCACATTTTGTTTTGCTATTTATAACGAAAGGTAATTATGTTAAATTGCTGGGAAGCTCTAACCCCGTGAACAAAAACTTTTGCTTTATGCTAAGGCGGACATTAGAAAGTTACACTGAATCATATAAATGTACGTATGTACGTGGCTCTGTGTCCATCTTAAACGCTTTGCTAGTTTGTGTTCAACACTCTTTTGACTGACTGTCTTACTTCAACATTCAGAGAGAAGTTGATAAACAAAATTTAATCTAGTAAATGCTAAAAAGGCAACATGTAGTGGATTTTTGTTTATTTTTTGTTTGTTTCACATACAGCATTTGATGTTATGATTGATACTGTTCTCTAGTAGAAAAGTTTAGATTTCTATTTATTACTACAGTTATTGTAAAAGGCAGTTTGAAACACTTTTTAGTATAACCAAACCACATACATCGATCTGTGCGCTTAAATTTTCCGTAATTCCCGTGTATACACCTGCTGCTAGCCCGCCGCCAAGCCAACCAACTCTTTACACGTCGTTACTACAACTGAGGCAGCTAAGGCATTAAAAAAAATAAAGAAAAGAAAAAAGCTTTAAACGGGCAAGTTGAAAATAAAGAGAGACCGCGCTCCCGCTGAAGAGCTTGAAAACAAACCGTACGTGCAACCAGCCGACGACGTATTACTTGTACTTAATGTATCTTGTCAAAAGTAGTATGCCTCGATAAACAGAGAGTAGGCCAGGTAAGCTACTTTAAACACACTGGGCCCATTCAAAACAATGCTTTATGAAATTTGTTTGCCTAAATTCACACTCATTCTCATTCTCTCTCTCTCTCTCTCCTCTCTCTTTCTCCTGTCGTGGTTGAGTATTGCTAATGTAACAGCCCCTCAAAATATCTTTTTACTGTGTTAGCTGTCGATTTTTTGCTATTTTTCAAACAAGTTCTGAACTACCTTGCTATTGATGCTGCAACATATTATGAAACTTCGATTAGGTAAATGAAAAGCATTGGCATGGGAACTAAAAGTAACTCCTTCACTTTCTAGACTAGACTTATTGAAATAAATGGTTTTATATAGACCAAAAAAAAAATATTTAATGTGATTCACTGACTATATTATTCAGACAAAAATTATGTTTTCAAATTAAACATTGATTTACTTGGAACGATCGAAAGGCCTTGGATTTTAGAGGAGTGTTTGGTTTTTACAAAACTGTGCAATTCTTTTAAGCAATGTTACAAAAATATTGTGTTTGTATTACAATTTAATATCATTATCAGGTTCATGCCATGATTGAAAGGTTTTATATTAAAGACTTTTTTATCGTCTCTCATGTACAAAATTTTATTTGGATAAATAAAAAATGTTTATTCCAATGATTTATAATCCTTGAAAAGGTTGATTATTATAATAAATAAAATATGCAAAAATAAAAATATTAGGTTATTTAAATTTAATTTTACTTTTATGGCATATGGCAAACTAAACTTTTTAAATTACCGATGATAAAATTCACCACACTCGGACCACTTAGCTTAGTTCATGCTGAAAAAAATTTGTTCACCTCTCTTTTTCTCTCTCTCAATTATCCAATCGCGCAACAAACCTGTATTTTGGCTCAGCTTCAAAGCTACCAAAGTATGTACGTTTGTATATATACACACATGTTTACGTAAATACCTAAACCCTAAATACCGAGAGTATACGCGATAGAAGTTGGCACGACTTAAACATTTAGTAAAGAATTATTTCGAAAGTAATGTTTATTGTTTTGTAATTTCAATTTGCTTCAACTTTTAAAATGTTTAGTTTAATTGCAAAGCGTAATTGAACATTAAATTTCTTTCGTATTACAGTTGCATACAAGCTGTTTACAATTTCGATTCAACCAAGTCTCTACTCATATAAAGCACGCTAAAAGCGCACCTCTAAAAATTATTCCAAATCGTATAAGCTTGGCTGAGAAACGCAACAACTTTAGTTGTTAAACAAACGCCATTGCGCTCTGTTCACTTGTTGAAGTGGGTTCAAAGCGCTAGAGCAGCTGAAATATTTTAATTGAAAAAAATAATAAATAGAAGGAAAAAAAACCAGAAAACAGTAAGACCAAAACGTATTAAGCATGGTATTCAAACAAAACATCAATAAGTGTGTATTTGAGCTTTGCATATATGTAAAAACATGTATGTACATATGTATTTGCTGTTGCACCCACGTTTATTAAGCAATGAACGGATTTGTCAATCGTATTGTATATTGTGTGTGTATGTTGTGTGGGGCTTATATGATACAGCTACATATATTTGCAGCGCCATTAAAAAATGAAAAACTTCGATAACTTGATGTTGGCTTCATTTAATGGCAATTAAAACATTAGTCTACACTAAATTTCTCTTTACGGTTACCTAAACTCGTCAAACTTTAAAAAAAAAGGAGACAACAAAACTGCATTACTTACAGCTGAGAGCAAAAAAAAAACAACTTAAAATTGTATATATGTATGTATGTACGTGTACAAGTGCATCAGTTTCTGTTACTCATCTCATATGTACACATATAATATACTATGTACAGAGTATGTGGGACGAGTAAATAAACTTTGGGTTTGTTTTGATAAACGACACAAAACAATTAAATAATAATGTTCATTTTTCAACATGTATTCCAAGGTCATCAACAACACGAACACAGCGTTAGCCCCAGGAGAATATGCCGCGGAAACTACTTAAATTCCTTATTATCTTTGACAACACCTCACTTCTGTATTTCCCGGGCCAATTTCTCTCTGGTCGTGTGCTCATCGAGCTGCAAGATGAAACTCCCGCACTGGGTCTACATTTTCATGTGGTTGGGGAAGGTGTTGTGCGTGCTGGAGGTCGTCAAGAGCGAACCTACGATAAAGAGAATTACATAGATTTCCGTATGCGATTGCTCGGCGATGTGGATCAAGGACCAGCCATATTATCGCCGGGTATACATAGTTTTCCCTTTAAACTGGGTCTTCCTGTTGGTCTGCCGTCCACATTTCTGGGCAGCTTTGGTTGGATACAATACTTTTGTACAGCAGCATTACGCGAACCCAAAGGCTTGACCCATAAAAATCATCAGGTCTTTATTGTAATGAATCCAATTGATTTAAATCTGGAGAAGCCAATTTTATCGGTAGTTATACAGAACAGCTTAAGCAAAACAATCTTAATTATCGTTTGGTTTTATAACAGCAACCCTTTACCTGTGAAGTTGAACACAAACTTGGTGTTGTTGCCTGTGTGGGAGGAGGTCAAATCAAGTGTAGAGTTATTTTGGATCGTGGCGGCTATGTACCCGGAGAGAATATACTTGTAACAGCATTTATATCCAATGCCAGTAATGTCACCATCAAACGTACCAAAGCTTCGCTGACCGAGGTAAATTCTGACTTACAATTGTATTGGCTTATAACAATCTAAGTAAAATAATCTTTTAGACTATTGAGTACCTGGCCCGCGGCAAGACTGTACAAACGGAGAAACGGGCTTTGGCTGTCTTGGTACGTGGCAAGATACGTCCTGGTGACAAGGACGAGTGGCATAATGACAGCCTTTATGTGCCACCATTGCCGCCAACAAATTTACAAGGCTGCCATTTGATTAAAATTACCTATGATGTTTTCTTTGTAATCGAACCGAAGTCCATGGAAAAGGAAATCAAACTGCAACTTCCAATTGTTTTGGCTACATACCCATTTCGGAACAATGCCAATGATGTTTCAAACACTTGGCCTGAATCAGTACTAAAGCCGGACACACACTATCCATCGACATTGCCCATATTTCGTCCATGGCTGCATGAAAAACCAGATGCATAGCTATCTTGATAGTCAACCGATCCAATGCAAAAAATTATTGCATTCAAATTTGCGCCATACATTAACTTATAACTTTTTTTTACTTTTATTGACTTTGTAATTGTGACAAAACTAAAACACTGCTCCATAACTTTCTGCTACTTTCTTTTTTAATGCAATGCAACGTCACTCTACTGTGCTCCCGGTAATTAAATACAAAATCTCAAAATATTAACGTAAATTGAGGGGAATTCAATTTATAGGTTTCTTAGCAAATATATTTACATCATTTTTAAAAATTCTTTTTTAGTATGCTTGACGTACTTGTACATAAATATGTATAAAAACAACTTAATGCGGGTGATTATTTACATCTTATTTTGGGCTGTACATGGGCTACTACTTATATTGTAATTTACAGATGAGTTAAATGACTTGGCGTTGTTATAAATGATTAAGTAATATAGCTACTTATATTACTTATGTGTATATATTTAGTATATATATTTATATATGTATTTTTAAGGTATATAGATATATTTGTGTACATACATAAACTTACGTTCATTTACACATACCTATTAACATTTATAGACTAAAATATTAGGGCTGCTATACTCTAGGCATATATGAATATTATGATAAATTATTTTAGCTTATGCTACCTCCTATGGCAAAGTTTATATCTTATGTTTCTGTTCCTGTTAACCCAGCCTAGATAATCATATGTCTTTCAATTGCCTTGACCAACAACATTTTCGCGAAAACTCTTTATCTTTTGAACAAAGAACGACTCAAGTGCTTCAGCGCATTTGTAGAATGAGGACTCCTTTGGGTTATAATAACGACAGTTATCAAAAATTTTTGTCATATCACCAATGAATTCGGCGAGCTTGTTGTAAGTGTTTGATTCGAGTTTGTTTTCCATTTGCTTGAGATCTGTAGACAGAAGAAATTTTCTTGAGAAACATTTTCCCTATTGGAAATTTGTTTAACATACCCATGGGCTCTTTAATCACTTTGTAATAGTCGGGCGCCTCTTCCGGATCAACCGGTTCCATAAATGGCCAGGCACTCTTATGAGACTGCAATAAAAGTATTTCCGTTAACGTAAGAAACCACTATTCAAGATTAAATATCTGTTTACACTCTACCTGTATTTGCTTAATTAAACTCTTTAGTTCAAATATTTCATTTTGAGCGAGATCTTTCATATTAGCGGTATTTGCGTCTGAATTTCGCTGGCACTCGGGGCAAACGTACTCATCAATATACTCAGCCTCGCTCTGAACTATACCAACGCAACGACCATGAAACCAGTCCTGGCACTTATCACAGCAAATATAAAATTGCGACTCATCATAGGGTTGACGACAGCTGCAATAAAGCTGTTGAGTTTCACGAGCTTTCTGGCAGTCGGTGCAAATAAACTCGGTTAGTTTTTTAGATGCCTCTTCGGTAATGTTAATACATTCTCCATGGAACCAATTGCTACACATGTCACAGCCGACATAGAACCTAAGAGTGGAATACATTAATGAATGCGTAAAAAGTAGTGCATTTAAATTTTATTTTCTTACTTTGTTTCATCGTATGGTTTTCTGCATATGCAATAAACCTTATCATTGGATCTAGAAATCTTTTTCGGCCGACCAACGCTTTTTCTGCTTTGCAGCGATGCTGTTTTTGTTCCAACACTCCTGGTTATTGTAGGTTTTGATTGACTGTTAAAATGTAGCTTTTTAATTCGGGCAGTGGCTAATTAACTATCAGTTAACTTACCGCTTGTTCGCAGCGTTTGGATCCGACAGACGTTCTGTACATACTGTCGTGCTCTCATTTTCAGTTGACTTCTCTGGCGCAGAGATGCTAATGGCGAGCACATGTCGCTTCACTTTGACCTCTACTTCCTCACGGATTTCATTTTGTAAGTTGCGTTCCAGTAAAGAGCGTTTGCGTAAGATGCTTTTTTTAAGCAAATCTTTATGTTTTTCTAATAGCGTTTGTTTTTGCTCAGATAGATTTGCAGCATCTTCAAGAGCCATGGACTTTCGATTATTTTTAATTGTACAATTGTTGTGGCTAACAGTAGCTATATTTTGATGACGCTTCGACGGAGTGCGAATTTTCCAGTCATCATCATCGGTATAATTGTTGTTACTGCGTGACGCAGTGCGTCGTCGATTAGACGTACCAGCGCCTTCAACAATAGAATTTGATTTGTTCGTTGATGGTATCCACTCGCTTAAGTTTTTAGAATTTTGCTGCTCCTGCTTTGTGCGCATGTTTACCAATTTTTCTTCAAGTTCCGGACTCAAATTACCTTGTTTTAGTGCATTTGTAATAGCTGTAAAAAAAAACCAGATGTTAGGAATAGCGATATATGGTAATTGTGGGTTTCGCCTACTTTCTTGTATGTAACCGCTTGTCACTACAAAACTTTCTGATTGTTCATTTTGGACGCCTTGTACCAACGCTGTGGCACAGAGATCTGTTGTTGCTACAACAGCATAGTCTACGTTCGCCACCGACGCATCTGCTCCAGTTGGGTTGTGGTTGTTGGTTGTGGTGCTATTATGCTTATCAGCTTGGGCAAGAGTACTGGGCTCGATGTCAACGCCGATGCCTCTGCTGTTTGTCGTGGGGCAACAGGTATTTTGGGCACATCCCTCATTATTAGCTGTAGGCGCGGTGGTGTTGTGTTCGTAATTAATGTTGCTGGTGTTGTCGTTGGTCTGTAATATATATTGATTGTCGGCTTTAGAAGATTCAAATTCATGGTTATCTTTAACTTTTAATACAGGTAGCTTCTGAATTTTCAAGTTTCGCTCTTCATTTTCGTACTTAAAATTAATTTCATTATTGTATGCAACATGATTTAAAGAATTGATCTTCTCATATTGGATACTCTTCTTCTCGGAATTGGTTTTAATTAAAGCTGCTGTTGCTCGAGGGGAAAAATTCATTGCCTTTTTCTTTTTACAGGGTGGGCTGCAGACAACAATTATTTCGTCGTCGTCTTTTTCAGGGTACGCTTTACTGCCGCCAATGCCTTGTGCAACGCTGTTTGTGCTTACAACATAAACGATTGAAATTCCATCAACCTATTTGTATTTAGGAAGTCACCATTACATATTACATTTAAATTAAATAATATATTGTAAAACATTAACTATAAATTGTTATATTATATTATCAATTTGTGGGCACCTACCTGGCTTTAATCAGAGATCAGTTGTAGTATTTATTCCAGGCAACCTTTTACGATTTTTATGGTTTGTAGTTTGTGGTTGAGAGATGTTGTTGTAGGTAGTTTGCGAAGAGATTAACACGTGGTTTTTTTTTGGGAGTTGTAGTTGTTGACACGAGTTTTAGGCAATGCGTTTATAACGTTTGATTTTTATAAGTAGTGGCAGCATGGAGTTAATTTTAAGGGTATTCGAAATTATTTTTATTGTTACAAAGTTAGTTCTTTAAAACAATTTGATTGTAAAGCTCTTGTTTTTAAACTATTAAAAATGAAAATTGCGGCAAAATGTTTTAACATCGTTTTCTGTACTTTGAGTATGAGTTTTGATTGATTAATTGATTAATGGCGTGGGTGTGTATATGTATGAAACTCCGGTATTACGTATTTGCTTACATTTTTTAAGTGTAAAAATTTATTTCGATTTAGATGAGATGATTACAAATATGGTAAAGCCTTTGTGTTTTATTTCACAGTTTTTCTTTTATACGGAAACTAGCTTACATGCGCTTACGCGGGGACAGAGCGGCTAATTGACACGAAGCAATTTGTCGTTTAGATTGCCATTGGGTATAAGAAGACCAGGAGTGCCTCCAACTTAAACTCTTTGTGTGGGTTAATCTCTTCAGCACTATGCATATATATCTATATATTTATATATATATATATCTATTTATTGATGTGTATACATATATAAATATATACATACATTTCTTTATTGTTGTTAATTTTTTTTATAGTTCATTAAGTTTTCTTAAAAAATTTTTTAAAGCAAAATTTTAATTAGGCCATGGAGTTTTCCACTAATTTCATTCGGTCTGCTTGTTTGGTACTCAAATTCAACTGATATCTGATTAAAGTCATATAAGCCCATTGTTTAACATTTATTTCCTTTATATTTTTGCTTATAACGATATCTTTTTTAAAACACATACATGTAAACGCATGTGGTACATACATCATATTTAGAAAGCGAGCGCTTTTTGTCAACACAAAGGCCAATTTGCAAATAATCATCCAACTAACTCGGAAACAAAAATTTACACACAAGTTTCTACACACTGTGCATGGTATTATGTTTTATATAAAAACTAAGGAATTGGGGGTTTGGAGAATGGAGTGCATTGAACTGTCGAAGTTCTTTTGCTTGCTGATGGTGAAAGAACGCGGTTTTAGTTTTATTCGTAGAAATGGGAGGTATATTTTTCGGAGTGGTTTGGAAAAAGGAAGAGTTAAAGTAATGTGAGGTTATGTATCGAACCCCTCAAATCAACAATTATGCAATACAATTCTGCTGCAATTTTTTCTTCTTATTGTTAAATAAATATTTCTTCTCGATTTTTTTTTTTTTTTGCTCAAGTATTACCTTAAAAATCTAAAAATAATTACTTTCAAAATATGAAAGAAACGAATATTACTTTACATTTAAGACCCCTCAATTTTGTAATTATTTTTTTTTTATATTATTATTTTTTAGTTTTTGTATGTCAGCATCTCTATCAAAATAAATAATGAAGGTCAATAAACATATACTATGGATATTTTATATGTTTTGCTCTGAAGATTGTTGTATGAAAAGAAACAGGATTGGTCGTCGTTATTTTGTATAATTTCATACATATTTTTATTGCAAAAAGCGCTTTACATTGATTAAAAGTAACATAGATAGTAGATATAAGAGTTAAAAGCCAAATGAAGCTAGGCAAGAAAATTCTATACGCATTTAGCGTCGTGTCTAATACTTTTGCCCTGGTCGCTAAAATTACGTCACAGTCTGTTTAATTGCTCTCTAAATATTTAATAAGGTAAAAAGTAAGACTCATTTAAAATGCATTGTGCTAAACAATTGTTGAATGTTTTTTTTTCTCTCTTAATTGTAAAGATAAGTATTTATCAATTGAATCAAATTAAAATATATTATTAACATAATAAAATTACGAGTTGCAAGAAACTATATAAATACTTAAAATAAGTTTATATGAGTTTCTATTTTGCAGTTTTTACAGAATACGCCTATGTGTTTTGTTTGTATGTGTGTTTAAGAATTAGTTGACAAACAATTATATTGCAAAATTAAGCCTTCTGTGAGCACTGCTTTTTTAAATTTAAAACAATTCTATATTTTTTTGAGACGCTTGCTGGAACTCACTAGTACATGCCATAGAGGAATGTGCATGGTATGGACAAGACGCAAAATATAATCAAGACCAATTTGGTTTTCATAAAATTTAACAAATAAATTATAAGTACCAAACAAAACATGTGTAATAAATAAATGAAAACTTGTATAAATCATAGCAAAATGTTTTTGTTCTCTTGTTAAAATTAGCTTAAAGCTAAATTATAAATTATTAATTGCAACTACATTGCCTTGGCAATATGTCGATTGGTATAAGCGCAGCCTACTGTTATTAAGGGCTTTAGAACTCCGAGCGCTTTTACCGCTGTATGATTTGCATTAAAAACTACTCACTTGTTGGTGTGTCGCCGTCTGGTGTACGGGCGTTAGAGGCGGAGGCTGGGACGATTGTGTGGCTGTTTCTGGCTGCACAGCTAAATAAATTTTTGTAGGGCCTAAAACGCCTAGCTTTCCATTGGATTCTTGAGCTATGTTTGGGTCAAGAGAAACATACATTTAGCTTGATTTAAGATTAAGTTTTGAGCTTTGTTCTTAGGGTAATTACCTTTCATAAGCTGTTGCTTGACCTGCGTCTGTACCAGCTGTAGTTGCTGTGCTGTAAAGTCGTTGCCAACGAGGCCTTGTAGCACGATTCGTGGTCCATGCTCAGTTTGCAACACTTGAGCTGTGACACATTTGATGACTGTGCCAGGGGGCTGATTTTGCAGTAAGCTCTCCTCAACGCTTAGGGGCTGCTGCGCTTGTGTTTGCTGAACCACCTGCTGCACAATGTGCTGCTGCTGCTGTTGTTGTTGTTGTTGTTGCACCTGCTGTTGCTGCATAACGGCTTGTTGTGGACTTTGCTGCACAATACTTTGCTGTTGCGGTTGCTTAGAAGGTGAGCTTTGCGGACTAATGTCAGATGCTGCAGGCGTCGCATTATTGGTTACAATATGGGCGTTGCCATCGCCTTGATGCTTTATATGCGCGACTATTTGCGCCTGATTGTTTCCCAACGGTTTGACAATCACTTGCTGTCCATTAATAGTCGCCACTTGCAGTTTTCCTTGCGCTAGCTGCTGGGCCAACGTTGAGTTGGGCACAAGTACTTGCTGTGTGGCTGCATCATTATTTTCAGTGGTGCTGCTGCTTTGTGGTTTCTCCTCAATTGTTTGCTGTTGCTGTTGTTGCTGCTGCACCACCATTTGCTTCACCACCTTAGCCTGCACCGTGGGTGTCGTTGATTGCACTGTTTGATTTGTTTGTACCACATATTGTTGCTGAGGCTGTACGATATGCTGCTGCTGCTGCTGCTGTTGCTGCTGTGTTTGAATTTGTTGCTGTACCATTTGCAGGGCTTGACTTTGGGGCACGTTGCGTTGCGTTACAATTGTTTGACCAGGACTTAAGATTATACGTTGCCCGCCAACAACAATTTGCTGCTGTACGTTGCTCGTGTTAACAATTTGTTGTATCACTTTTTGTGTCGGCTGGCTGCTTACTTGTTGATTGACGACAATCTGTTGCTGCGGTGCCTGCTGTTGAATGTGTTGTTGCATTGTTTGTGAATGAACAAGTTGCTGTTGCTGTTGAACCGTTGCAGTGCCCTGTTGTTGCTGCTGCTGCTGTTGTAGGTTTGGTGATGCAGATATAATAACTTTTTGGCCCTGCGCTCCTTGTGTTACCAGCAATTTTGAGCCGGACTGCACAAACACTTGCTGATTTGGTGAGGCCGTTGATATCACTTTCGGCACGAGTTTTTGCGCAGTAGGCGACGCGGTGTTTGTTTGGCTTGTTTGTTGTTGCTGCTGCTGCTGCTGCTGCGCAAGTAACATTTTATTTTTTACTTGTGCTAGGGGCAAAGTAACGCGCGAAGACGACCCAATTGCTTGGGCACCTGTTGACTTGGCGATGTTCACATGTTTAACTGCAATTTGTTTTATCACTGGAGGTGATGAGTTTGCTGATGCAGTCGTTGTTGCTGCTGCGACAAGTGTTGAAGGTGTTGTCAGTGCTTTAGTTGGCAATTTCCCTTTGACGCCTTTGATTAATATAAGAAAAAACGAGAGTTAAAGCAAAATAGTAACTTAAAACATTTGTTTTAAGTACTTACTTGATGATGCTGCATTTGACGTTGTTGTTGTTGTTAACACATGCAGCTTGCCATCTGGCATTTGCACCAGTTGTTGCCCCGGATTTAGTCCACGGACGCTAACTTTTCCATCCGGTCCACGTATTATTTGTACTTTATGCGGCGTGGGTGCGGCTGCCGTTGCCGTTGTATTTAATTGTGCTGCATTTGTAGACGGCGAGGGACCTGCTGCTGCTGATGAAGTCGACGTGCGAGCCACTTGTGTAACGGCTTGCTGGATAATTCGCGTTGTACCATCCGGATTTTTGACAATCACACGTCTACTGCCAATAACGTGTCCCTTGACTGTAAACCATTTTTATTGTTATTACTCTTTCAGTGTTATAGTATTATTTAGTAAAATTTACCAGGGGTTGATGAACGCGTTAGTTCGTTTACGCCAATTATTTTACGCTGTTGATGGGCCGCCCGCTGAAGCTTCAACTGTTGCTCCATTTTCTCCTTGCCGTCTTCAGCTGGCTTAGGCGCCAACAAAATGCGTCCACCAACTGGGCTTCCAGTACCGGGTACGTTACCGGAGCTGGAGCCATTGCTTGATTCTAGTTGCCGCGATGTCACAGAACGAGTCACAGTGGCAAGGCGTGCCTTCTCCTGTTTCTCGCCAATGAATTTAATTTCCCACAGCTCAAGCTTATCCTCATCCACCCATTCTTCACTGATCTGAGGCTCTGTAGGTTGTGGTGATTCCGCACGCTTTCTTTTTCGCAGACCCGAACGAATTGATGTCACTTCTGTAAGAAACAATTAATATGAATAAAAAGAAATATTAAATATTTTGTTGCTCAATGTATTTACCCCTGACGGTCTTTGGCATCTCTAATGGTATAACAACCTTACGACGAAGGTAGCTCGTCTTCTCGCCATATCGACCGGCGTGGCGTAACTTAAGCAACTCCAATGTCACTATTTCATTCTCTGTGGTAACCTGATGTTTGCCATCGGTGGATGGTGGCTTTGCAATCATATCGTCCCAACGTAAGCACGACCATAATATTCTCAATTGCAGTGCTATGCTAGACAACGTTGTCGCATTTGATGTACGATATGACCAACACGTACGGAACAGCGGCCGAGAGCACTGGTACTGCCAAATTGAGTTTGTTTTGGCTGCATGGTGAAAGCCGCTTGCTGGCGCCTTTCCGCCCAGCCGGGCTAGCTTGAGGAGCTCGTAACGTGGCAAAACCAAAAGGCAACGCTTTTGCTTGTGTGTTAAAAAGTTTGAAATAAGCGGGTAACGCGCATACACGGCTTTCCTAACAGTTTTTGTCTTATCCTCAGCTTTTACCAACTGATCATATAGTTTGGAAACATCACGCAAAAGATACACACGCCCCCGCGTTGAAGTTGCTGAGTAAATCCGCTCGTTGCCATTTTCGAAATATTCCCGTTCATATTTGGTGACATCTTCACGCTTAACTGCTCTCTGAGTGATTGGAAAACGTCGATTTTGTTTGTTTAGCGGTATATCTTTGTCCAACGTTTGATCCAATACATCTTTTGTTCCAATATATGCCTTCTTGGCCTTAACGGTACGTTTACGTCGTCCACCCGCAAACACATCTACATCATCGACATTCGCCATTGAGCCGGCTGCGCTTACTGCCGCCGCAGTCAATGAATCTTCAGTGCTTTCAATTTCCACATTGCTGCACACATCCATGCTTTCAATGTAGTCCATTTTGTCCGAGTCCTGTGTATTTGTATCAAGGTTTAAGTTGCTTGCGCAATTTTCTTCTTCCAGCTTAACTGTGACTTTGTCGCTATCGAGCCCAATCTGCAAGCAATCCGAGAGTAAGTCCTCGCTAAAGGGTACAGCATGAGCACGTGCTTGCTCCCAGTCGTACAACAAGTCGAGTGGCGCTTCTTTTTCCGTTGGCTTGTGATCTTCCAACTCGTCAACTGACAGCTGAAAACATTCCTTCTTTCCCTCTGTTAACTTCTGTTCGAGAATGGACGGCTTTTTCACTGCGCCCAAAATGGCTGCAACAGTTTCCTTTGATCCATTACCGGCAGTGTGCGCTTTGCGTAGAAGCAACAGCAGTTCCTTTTTTGCACGCGCCTTCTGCAGGCAGAGAGGGGAATAGCAAGTGTTTTGCGTAATCTGCGAAACCGCGTTAGAATTCGTATTACATTCCTTAGTGTAGCAGCGAAAGGTTTTTGCATAGCGATTTAGTTGACTAAACTGCGTACGCACTGATTGTATTTGCTTAGCCAAAGAGTTGACGAGATCTAAATTAACACTGGATGTTACAGACTTGCCAGAGGCTTCAGTGAGGCGAAGTAAACGCTTTTCCAGATACGTTTGCTTGCTGCTGCCAGGTCCACTACACGATGTTATAATATGGGGTTTAACATCTTCATCAGAATCCGACTTGATCGCAATTAGCTGCTCCACTTCGGCCAATTTTGTGCGCCGCTCTAGCAGGTCATCTAAACGACACTTGCGCGCCACTTTTGGGAAATAGATGCGACCGGGTGCATTTAAAGCTTTGCTCACATCAATTTGACCCTTAACGCGCCCGGCAACGTCCTCGACCACATTAATTTGCTGGTAATGTTCGGGCAAATAATGGCACACTTGACCCGTCGCATGTATTGACGTGCATTGCCGTATAAAACGCTCTGTTCGCGGATCAACTAAAATACATTCGTTGACAGTTTGCTCCCCGCCCATGGTGTAGTGCACAAAGATGCGACTGTGTGTCAGCGGCTGGGCACGGGTCCTTCTGACACGAACTCCGCAACGTCGACTGCTAGATAGCCAAAGCCAGCCCCATTGGCCATGCACACGATATTCTTCGCCCTTTTGTTTCCACACCTGATGCTTTAAACCTAACGAGTATTTGATGTAATTAAATGCAAGGCGATTGCGCTCCTCTTCGTCTTCGCGTTCGCGTTTTTCGCGTTTCTCTTGTTTCTTGCGGTCCTCCCGCTCGCCGCTAGTGATGCGTTGTAAATGCGTGTGGCCAAGCTGCTCGTGCCACACATTGGCGAAGACAACGCTTTTGAGGGATGCTTGAAAGAGCAACATGACGGCAGCAAAATCAGTGGCTCGTTTTGCGTTCATTACCGCATTATTCCACATTTTCTTGTTGCTCAACCAGTTGACGTTCATAAAGGGTGCAGCTATGTTTGATTCAAAATTCAGCAGTGTCTGACGGAGAGTTGTTATTGTATTATCACATGTTCCCATTGTTATGCCAATCCATTTGAAATCAGAGGCCGTGGTCAGTGAGAACTTGTGGGAGAGATGGCGTCGTTTATCGCGTTCCTCGTTGCGTTGCGGCTTGTTAAGCGCAATTGGATTGGTGGCATACTGGTTAACATAATTCTTAAAACCCTGCTCCATGCCCAGTTTAAAGTAGAGGGTGCCACTATTCAATTGATTAGTCTTTTGACGCGTTACCATTTTATTATTTTCTTCTGTTTTTTTTACGCTCTCAACTGCCTGATCATCACTCTCCTCGGCTTGAATATCGACAGTCTCTTTATCAAGTAGTTCTTGAGTAGCCTCTTGCTCTACATCCAATATGGTGCGCTTGTTATGTTTGTGCTCAATGGTGAGCGTCTCGGTTAGCTTCATTTGACGTTCGATTTCTTCTTGACGATCAATTAACTGTGAAAAAAGCCGCGCCTCCAGCTCTTCAGCATCCATTCGTTTAAGAAGTAATCCGAGTTTTGCCGTTGTGCTATAGTACCAACAGCTACCATCTATTTGATCCTCAACAAATATACGCCTTGCAATAAACCAGTACTTGCGTCCATGACGATCCACCCCCAGGCAATCATGTCGTATAAGAACGCCTTGTTTTTCCTGCGTCAAGATGCAGTCCATAACGCCAGTAACCTTGTGGGAACGACACAAGCTACACTGCCAGTCCTCGGTAGGTACATCGTTCATGGGTGGATCAACACACTCCAAGTGATAAACAGCAGGGCATGTTTCGCAGCACAGCAGATCGCCGAGGCGGTGACAGATGCGACAATGATCATCATAGTGTATAGGACCCTCCTGCACCATCACGTCACGCACTGAGTTAGCTGTAAGAACCTGATCACCCAAGAATTGCAGCACCACCAGACGATGCTCGACGCCCGTATAGGGATACTCGCCAGTGTTGAGTATTTTGTTAACATTACGATCAAATTGCCTGTCACTTTCAACATAGCTGCGCAAGACTTCTGGCCAGGTTATTGCATCTATCAGATATAAACTGATATTAACTGTGTCCTTTTGGTCGAGCGGTCCAAAGTGTGTGCCCTGTACATCCTCCTCACGTAGTATTGCCTTTAACAGCATTATGTGTATGTCCGTGAGCAGTGCACTTTGCTCTTCACAGACGAGAGCCGCACAAAAATCCTCAAAGCGGAAAGGCGAAAGTCGCACCAGGTGACGAAAGCGTCTTAATACTTCGTAAATACTTAAAGCGCGCAAAACATGCGCATTAGCCACAAAAAGATCCTCAGACGACTCGGGTAACTCGAGAGCTGCAAATTTGCGACCGTCTTGCAGCCAAATGGGATCCGGGCTCGGTGGTCTCGGAGGACGACCAACACCGTTTTGCGTAAAGCTGCAGACTGAAAATTCCGACTCACTTTCGTTGGCTGCATCTAAGCTCTCTTCGTCGCTGGGCGTTAGTAACATATCATCTTCATTATCGGTCTTTTCCTCTTCCGAATCACCAAAATCTGAGCCATAATGATACTCAGACTCAAAACCTGTGGCAATTTAAAAGGAAAGCTATTATATATACAATATGGACGGTTAATTGAATATCTCTGCCTACAATTTTAACATTTACCTTTTAAACGACAGTCTGTCATATTCTAAGAGTTGTTTTTTTTTTTCTTTACTATTCAATGAAATAAATCTTTATTGATCAATTTTGAATGCACAAATGTTCTTTGCTCTCCCTTTTCCTGTCAAACTGTTAGTTTTTGTTCATTCAGAGCAATAGCACATAGCTTTACTTGTCAGTAGAAGTAGATTCTTAATAAATGGAGTCTTTCTTTTTTTACTGACAGTTGTTTAAACGACTGTTGAGATAATTGAGTAGAAGTGAATACTGTCGTTTTACAAAATATCAATAATTTCACAAACTAACCGACATTGTACTAAAACTATTTGCAGGTAAATTCTTTCTGTCTTCAATATTTTACACAGTTCTTTAATTATTATTATTTATTTTTTTTTTACAATATTTACCTTTCCGGCCCGAGTAACTGTTGGTGCTAGTGTTTCCATGGACATTCGATTTGCGCCCGCGTCCCCTTTTGGCGCCGTTGCCTCGGCTGCTGCGATTGTTGTTACTGCTACGACTGCACTCATCGCTTTGTGGAGAAATGCATCGTGACGCAGAGGGAGTACTTGGCTGGGATTTGCCTTCACTAAGATATTTTGGCTTCTTGAGCAGATGATAATTGAAACGGCCCGATGAACGATCATTTGGCGTCTTTGGAGGACGTCCACGTTTCCGGCTTCCACGACCACTCATTTTATTGCTCTCAATGCCTCAGCCACCCACTTTTTGCTAAAGTCTTTTGTATGGACGTGTTTCAATTGGTTAGCGTGCGTGTGTTCGTACAGTTTTAGCTCAAATACGATATATGTTTCTTTTTTTTAGTTGCTTTTGTAGATATTCACATTATCTAAAACAAAATTAAGTTTGTTTTAAACAAAAACATTTCATTGGTAACTGCAACTAGCACTCGTTCGCGTTCATTTGCGCATACAGTTGTATTGGCGTATGTATGTACATATGTGTATGCACATACAAATGTACGTATGCGGGAAAAAATCGATAGAATTCACAAAATCTTTTTTGTTTTCAAATTGCATATTGAAAATCTTTGCTAATTGCATATATGGCGCCAAAATTAACACATACTCAATCAATTCGGGTAAGGATGATTTGCTCTGGGCATTAGCAAAATATACATTCTCAATTTTGAACACAGGGCTAGGTGTTCGACACGCACAATTATTCGTGACTGTGTGTGTTATTGAAAATGTGTTTGTGCCTATGGAACTGAAGCCAACGCACATTGTCCGCCATTTATAAAACCGAGAAAATTTGTGCAAACATTTATAGTAACGATTAATTAACACGATTGACAACGTTTTGTATTGCAATTTACCTATCGCACTTGGCATTACATTATTAACACAATGTGCTATTTTATTTCATATTATTTAACTATTTTTAACCAAACAGTTAGAGCGACATTTACCTTACATTTTACTTCTGCCCTTATAGCCAGAATAGCGTACAGTCAGCCAATCACAGTGCGTCTTTCATTTGCTAATGCCGCAAGCGACACCTAGTAGTCGTTTAAGACACTAAAGCTTACATGGTTGCATGTGCGTCATGCGCAGTGTTGCTTTTGGCTTTGCTATCGATATTAAACCAACGAAATAATTGAATTTCAAATTTGTTGTCAAGTCGAAAGTGTGGGCACCGTTTGTTTTTTGTTTTTCTGCAGTAAAAATTGTTTTTTTTTGTCTCGGTTCTATAAGCTGAACTTATTATCTCTTTTATCTTATATAAATCGATTTAAAAAAATAATTCTATTGTTTATGTTGTAGCCCTGTAGCTATAGTATTTGTTATCTTATCAGTTAGCAGTGCGTCTAGGGCGCTCATGTATAAACGTATATTTCGCTAGTATTATTTTATTGTGAGTGGAGGTCGGACGCATTTTGCTAATTAGATCATACAAAGTAATGCTGTTTAATGTTGACTTATGTGGACAGTTAATTTGTTATGGTTATTTCGCTTTTATATAAATATATATATATGATACACTTACGTGTTGGTCAGAAAAAAAAAAATTTCGTTTATTAGCATGTGAGTAAAAGACGTTACAGATAAAGAATTATTTTTAGTACACATACACCTGTTTGCCACAGCGCATAAAATCTACATTTATTATAGTTATTATAGTTATTTAGCATTCCTGCACCAGCTGTGGGTTATGCATTCAAATAAAATACGAATCACAAATTCCCTTTAATTTAGCTATTGCTGTCCTTATCACTGCATTTTTTGAAAAGTTTTGTCACCTTTTTTTATACCGAAACATACACACACATTACCTCATATATGTACATACAATGAAGATATTGTATTGTACATTAAATTATTTACACGCGTATCTTCGGTAAACAGAAACAACATTTTAACAACACACTCATTCTTATGACGTCATACTTTTGTGTGCTATATAATTTAAAGCGGCATTGTGCAAAAATTAAAAGTATGTATTTTTAAATTGTGCATTCTTACTTACTGAAATGTAATTTGACTCCTTTCAGCAATCGAAAGTTACCATGGGAGCTTATTTTTTGAAAAATAAAGTATATTTTACCACATATGTATGCATACTTATATTTTTAACACAAGCTGAGGATGTTCCATATACAATGCAAGGCCAAATTTTTAACAGCACAAGCACAACATTAAAGGAGCCAAACGATGTAAGCTATAATCCTTTGGATACAGCTTTTAATACATCAACCATAGCATCGGTTACCAATGATAAAACTGAGACCACTTACAATCCAGATGGTATATTGGAGCAAAAACAAGCTCAGCCATCCGATTGCTCACAGCGTGAAAAATCCAGAAGTCAGCCAATACCATCATCCACATCACGTTTGCGGAAATGCTGTCCACTTGGTGAAAATCTGGATTTTTATCGTGAAAACCAAAGTGATTCAATGTGTGATAGCGCCGTTCATAGCTTTGAACCGACTATTATAAATGCAGTACTATTTGATAATTGTATTGAGGATTTGGAAATAGCTACAACATTGCCGTATGAGGTTGGCAATCCATGTAATAGGTGAGTTAACCGATGTGCAACGCATACTGCTTTTCAAAAAAATTTCTTAAATGATAAATTTTCAACCGGCCATAATTTACAAACAATTTCAACATAATTTTTAGGAACATCCACTTTCACTATAACTAAAATTTATATTGATTGTTTTGCTTTATTTGCCTTATCTCTGTCAAGTTTAGAAAGTTTATTTTTAATGGTCCAATAAAATTATCAGCGTTTTACTTTTAAAAATCTTGATTTAATAGTAGGTACCAAACTAATACCATGTAATCTGTTATTGATTTTGGTCCCTGACAAACAACACTTAGCAATATACTACCTTAAGAACTTTGTAACTCTTTGTATTTATTGCAGTGTTACCTTTTTCAGCTCTTTTCAATACGATGATACGGAAGACCTGCTTTTTGTGTTGCAAGATGGATCGCTGTTGATCATCGACAAAAATGGCAACGAGTCTTACACAGTACAGAAAAATTATTGTTTGGACCAAGATAAATCTGGCCATATGTTGGCGTTTATATGCATTACACAAGTTGATGAGGTTTCCAAAGCTAAAATTATTATTGTGGCTGTGCTTATGCTAGTAAGCATGCCTTGCCTACTCTTGGTTAGTTATTTGCACCTGACCTTGCGATTATTGCGCAATTTGCATGGTTGGTCTTTGGCGCTTATGTCACTGTGCTTAGCCAGCGGTTATTTTGTGTACTCGGTGGTGCACATATACGGCATACCATCAGGTGGCTTCATTGGATACGTTATACAGTTCTTTATATTAAGTTTTTTCTTTTGGTATTTTTGCATATGCTGCAATGTACTTTTAAATATTTGGTATAAGCTTCCTTACTATATTCAATTTAATAAGATCAGGACAATATTGAATTTTGGCACATACTGTGTATTCGCTATTACTGGACCAGCGATTCTAGTCACGTTAACGGTGCAAAAGGGTTTGCAAGGCATGCCGTCATATTTTCTCCAGGGACTTACCGAATCCATTCGAGAATCCCAACGATACTTTATACCGCCGGTTTCGACCATTTTAGGTCTTAGTTTTCTTGTAAGTAACCTCTATAAAATCAATTCATTCATTTTCATTTTTTTATTTTTATTTTTTGTAGAAAGTTACTAATTAATTTAAGTTTAATAGGTTATGGTTGTTTCGTTCTTTGGCTTTCAACGCATTAAAAATGTTACTTACTTTATTGCCAACAATGACGAAAAGAATGCTTCTACGTCATTGCGACAGTTTGATCAGCAGAAATACGAGGATGTCAAAAAGGAGTAAGTTTAAGCCACAAAAACATAATTTGTCAACAAAATGTATTAACAAATTGTATTAACAGCGCAAAATGTGTAGCATTACTGGGCATTATTATAATACTTGCTTGGCTATTTGAAATAGTTACATTTTACTCTCCAGGAAATGAAGGTATGGTATATGGTACATGATATATGGATTGAGTACAATTATATGGAACACATTCCCTTTTTTTCAGTTTATTTGTTACTCTGTGATATGATTAATGGTCTTCAGGGTCTTTGGATTATGCTTATATTTCTTGTAGTACGTAGACGTCGCACTATAATATTGCGGTGGTGGTACGATCGTGGCTCTCATACTATCGTTGAGGGAACAGAATTGCAACCAGTCAACAAAACGGAGAATCCTACATAAGAATGTAGTCATTACAAATATATTTTTATAAATGTTTTATTGCATTATACATGGAAAGTTGTTATGAATACGCTTTTTGTTTCGTCACTTTTTTATATAAAGTATCATTGAGTTTTTATTTATTTTATGGGAGGAATAGAGACGGATAATGGTATCAGTTATGTTGTAGGTAAAAGGTTTTTTTTAGAAGAAATCAGTAAATAATTTAGTTTTGTAACTTTTGTCAATGTTGATAAGTATAAATCATGCAATTCTAAATATTTCGTAATTAAAAAATATAAATATTCGTATGGTGATGAATAAATAATTGTTTGTCATATGTGTTATTTAAATTGCGCGTTATAAATCGCTGTAATACTATTTACATATTGTATGCAACGTAAATGGGATCCAACTGATCAGCTAGAAAACCGTCCCGTAAGTGCATACGTTGCTTTTCTCCACGACTGTTAATGGGTACTACACCTGAAAAACAAAAAAACCCGTTTAATAAAGTCACACATTATTTTCAAATTAAAATTTACCTGGATCAACAACCACAACGACACCCACAATAAGCTGATGCTCTTCGAGGACAGTGTTTGTAACTAAGGGGACCAAATCAAGCGCTTCCGATTCGTTACCATCTAGTTCTACAACTACAACCAACAAATTTGTCCATGTGAAAACGGCGCTAAAAGACATTGAAAAAAAGGTTAAGTTAATAATTGAAAATAAAATGGTGTCAGAAAGTATATCACGCTAAACTAACCACTCGGCAATTTTTTTATGACAACGCAGCACAGAATTCTCAATATCTATTGGATGATAGTTCATGCCACGCAGTGAAATAACTTCGTCCAAAGCACCAACAACATACACGGCGTCGTGGAGCTCCGGATCATTGGTATTAACGGCACCACCCACGAGGCTATGTTCCGAATTACCACCCAGTGAAGTATTTGAAAAATTCAGTTGCAGCTGATTCATGGAGTTGAGTGACTCAGTATCACTGTCACGACTTGCTACACTTGGTGTGGTCTCATCTAATATGGAAGCTGCTTGAGAACACTCCGTGCGTCGCAAGAAACCCAAATAGCCGGTACGGGCGTACATCTCAGAGGTAGCACCTGTAACCAATTTGGCGTTAAAATGATCATTGTAGTCCGTCTCATCGCCATATATGGTAAAGTATCCATTAGCGTTGTGGGGAGCTTGAACCTATAAAGTAAAAATAAGTAATCGGCAAGGACTATATACAAAATTAAAGGTTTACCCAAATTTCTCCCAAATGCGAATCGCCGCAGTGTCCCTTTGTTTCCGGATTAGCTATGATTACTTTTACACCAGGTAAAAGCTTGCCAGACTCAATTAAACACAATGAGTTTGGCGCTCCTCGCTCTACCAAGGCAACGCGATTATTTCGCAATGCCCTTAGATCAACATAAACCTGCGCGCTTTCAGCCGAGCTTGCACCCTGCACACATATGGCTGGATTAACACGGCATCCAAAGGAAGTTGATACACAGCGTGTGTTAAGTCCAAGTCCCTGGAATAATTTGCAGAACTGTTGGGTCAGTGTTACTCGCGGACGCTCCTCGCCAACCACAACGCATGTACGCACGCATCTTAAATCTACATTGCGTTGCTTGAGTAAAGGCACGGAGTTACTCAACGCCTTAGTACACAGCTCAATCACTCCATACGAGCAAAATGTATCTCGAACCCGATGCTGAGAGAGCGTTGAGAGCCATAGACTTGGGTTCGCTTCCACTTCATAAGGGGCAATAAGAATGGAATGGTGCCCGCTGTATACACCAATTAGGGTCCACATAACAAATCCAAGGCCACAATAAGGATCCAGACATAAGGCGACATGGCGGGAAGGATACAATTCACAGGCCAGTTTTAAACTGGCGCACAGACTAGACAGAGATCTGTTAAAAAAACATATGTATATATATATATATTAAAAACATTCAAAAGCAAAGCTGTTCAGAAATGAATTACCGATGCGTTATGTTGACACCACTTAAACGACCACAGGTGGACACACTGAAGTCTAAATAGGCGCTAGAGTCTAAAGAGACTGTGGCTAAGCCGGCCAATTTCCGTTTTGGATTGTCATCGATGTCCAGAACGGGTGGCCATGTCTTTGGGTCGATTGAAGAAGCTGCCTCTCTTGATTTTAATAACTTTATTATTGGCTGTATAGAGAGTACAATTACGCTTTTAGAAACATCGACAATCATACGAACAGTGGGAAGCGTTGTTATTAAATTTTGTGGATGTGGTGGCCTTATTGTTATGGGTATTGCTCCAAGATATAAACAGCCATAAAATGCGCAAAGCAAGTCCAAGCCGGGTGGAAATATGAGAGCTAGATCATGAAGAATTTAAATGACAGCTTTATACGAGTAAATACCTAATATGTATCAAAACTTACCAACATGATCGCCTGGTTCAATTTTTCCACGTTCCTGCAACAAGGCAGCAATTTTTTCAGCTCTTTTGTGCAGTTCTGAGCAGGTAAGTGTTTTTGCTATAGCTCCTAATAGGTGAATTAGGTATAAATTGTTGAATTACACTTAATACCAAAAAAATATTACTAACCCTTTGAATTAAGCAGCGTAAAGATTATGTGATCTGGCGAGGTATTTGCTCGCCATCGCAAAACGCCTGTTATTAATTGGTGCTAATAAATGTATTGATTAATATTTAACTTGCGAATTTTCGTTGAATAAATGATTAAAATGTGATCATTTAAAATCATGGTAGTCTTTTGACCTACCTTACGTTCACCGTCTTCGGCCATTCCCACATCGCGTCCGTGTGCAACAGCTAATCGATTGCCCTGCACTAAATTTCCAACCATGACGGAGGCTGGTCCTACTCCCGTGTCTGTAATACCACAGCCAGATGATGAGCTTAATTTTGCAGTAGTTTGCACACCTTTTTGGGTTTTGGTTAGTAGTAGTAGAATGGTTTGTTGTTTTTTACAAGGATTCGATTTGCAATATCAATATACATATGAGTTTTAACGATGCATATGTATGTATATAACAAATTTTGTTTAACGTATTGTGTAAAAACATGACATTAATTAGGCATAGTATTTTGTGAAATTGTTAATTCAAAGCAATGCAATGCAATTAGTTTAGTTTACATATTATGATTTGGAGGCATTTGTCGTTGTTATAATACAGTGTTATTGGGTTTGTAGTTGTTGAGGTGAATGTTGTTTTTGTTTATTAGTTGTGCGTTTTTATTGTAGTGGGCATAGTGGGAAGCAACCGCAGCATTTCATTGTTGTTGTAGTTGTTTGTTGTTGTTGGTGATTAATAAAAAAGAGGAAAACAATATATTTATTTTTATCAGATTCGAATGTATAAATAAAGCATAGAAAGGAACCAACAAAGCCAATGGATTAACAATAGGTTCTATACTAATCGCTTACCCAAACAAACATTCTCTTACCTTGGTGAAGCTCACGTGGCTTAGGTAAATTAGTGACGCATGTATGCGGACACATTAAAACATTTGCCGGATGGAGCGAACCCTCCAGAAAGCGACGCCTTGCTTCACACAAATGTATTCCTCCAAGTGGGGTCTTTGGCAAATGATTGGGCGGTACAAGTGCCAGACAATAAATGCCAACTTGGTGTATTGAATCAACAGCTTGCAGCACACGTGACATCCACTGAAAACTTTCCTCTTCCGAGCAGTCGGGTCGCTGCTCAGCAATGACACAGACTCGCTCATCGCGCAACACTTTTATGCTAAAAACGGCAATGCGTCCTCTATAGATAAATCGCATCGGTTCGACAGCCAGCACAGTGGCAATGATGTCATCTGCATTGTGCTTTCGTCCGGTGACCGTCATGAGGCCATCACGAGAGCCGCATACAAAAACCAAGCCACCGGGGCCCAGGAAGCCCAAGAGACCCGAACGCACATAGTTTTCCTCGCTGATAGACTTGGGCGTGCCAATAATTGTGCCACCACCGTCTTTGGGTAGCTCTGGATCCTCAAGTAGCGGTTGTACTTTAAATGTAGAATTTGTCATGCCATCAAGACCAAAGTAAGTGGCACCTGTTGATCCACTCGTTACACATATCTCGCCCACCTGATCCGTTTTACACAGCACTGGCGCGCCCTCTGAGCGAACAACCACCATTTGGGCGGATGGCATCACTTGGCCGCAGTCTTGCAAAGTAAGTGAAGTCAAAGAGTCTTCACTATCAACACGCACTACGCCGTGGGAGAGAGCGGCCATGGATAGAACGCCGCGCCCAGTGGCCGATTGACAGAATCCAGTCGTAGACGATCGGCCTGGCCGACGCAAGGAGACAGTAAACACCTCTGAGCTGCTGGCACACGGACAAATTGCGTCCGACCGTAGTCCTTTAGCCTGAAATACATTTAAAAACTGATCGCATGATGACAATGACCAGGGGTTAGCGCCATCAGCAACGAGTAGCATGCGTAACGAAGCTAACGAAATGTCCTTATGGTCCTTAGTGGCTAGTAGACCCCAATGCAGATCTCTGCTTTTCACAAGGCAACACGATGCACGATGTTTTGTTATTAACTGCATCCAAGACGAAGGCCGCAGCTTCATTAAAGCGTAGGGAATGAACACTACGTGCATACCATTTAATACGGATGTCAAAACGGCATGCCACAAGCCAACTTCCCGCTTAAAGTCCAATACACACACAATTGTTTCACCCTCAGTGTAATGGCAAGCCATTGTCAAAGCACGACAATGATTTATCATGGCAGCGCGGCTAACAGTTATACCTGTAAATATTTATTTATTTATTTAATATTGATATTAAAGCTTAAAAACTATAATAACAAGAGAGAAATAGCTACCTGTAAATATGATTTAATAAATATGTTCAAGGTTTATATTTTTTTAAAGCTAAGCGTAGGGATAACAAATTCTTAGTAATTGTATCATAGTATATTGGTTTTGTGCAATGTCCGTCATGCTGTCTGTTCGTCTGTATGATCGCGTTAAAGCTAGAGACCTGAAACTTTGCAACTATGTTTATCTATAGCCGGAACATTTAAAGTGTCTTGGATTTGGTGCCAAGCCTAGTAGGAGGCTGGGAAATCGATTAAATCGATAACTGAAAACCGATAAATCCATATATTTCTGACATTCTTCCAGCACATCGACAGGCATCAACAATTTGGATGCCACGCCTTTTAAAATCGGAAATTCAGCAATCTCTTACCGCTTAAGCTAGAGCCTCCAAAATTTGGTAGGAAGATAGATGGTGACATTTACCAAATTTCTGCATTAAAAATTTGGATGCCACGCCCATCTAAGCTATACGCCTTATAAAATCGGAATCGGCTATATCTTTAACAGTTTTTGAGCTTAAGCCACAAAACTTGGTAGGAAGTTAGATGGTGACAGTTGAAAAGATTTGATTCAGAAATTTGAATGCCACACCCACCTCGGCCGCCCACCTTTTAAATTTGGAAGTTCAGTTATCTTTCACAGTTTTTGAGCTAAAGTCACCGAATTTGGTAACATGATAGCTTGGTAACCCTGCCGCTCCTGCATTCCCCCTTTGCAAGCAGACTCTCAACCATCCGTTCTTTTACTGGTATCAAAGTATTTCGCAGTCGGCTACGTCCGACTGCAACGTTTTCACTTGTTTAAATTATGCTCAGTGTCTTCCATCCAAGAAAATAAATATTGTGTGCTTACCCATAACACTGCCCTCCTTATCGGTGGTATACTCGATATACGCAGTTGCCGTCTCTTCAATGCGCAAATTTCCCACATTGAAATCTTTGGGTGGTTTTGGCAAATGCTCGGTCACAAACCATTGTAATCGTGGCCAACCTTTCAGTTTGGCTATTTCACCAGTGGCCGACTTGGGCAGACCTTTGAGGCAGGCTTCAGAGGTGAGTGCTACAGTTATGCCACACGAACTAAGCAAGAATCCCACTTGCTGTGGCGGAGTATCTGAGCTTGAAAGCGGTAACTCAATTGGCAGCGGCACCAAACCCCGAAACATGCAACCATACCAGGCAGTTATAAAGCTAAAAAATATTTTATGCAATTTATATCGCAACATACAATCTATATTTTAATATTACCTTAGGGGATCGTTGTTTGGGTAAACCAAGGCTACACGATCACCTGGTTTTAGCGTCACTTGCTCGGGCCCCTTGCTAAATATCTTCGTTGACAGTGCGTAAGCTATCTTTTGTGCACGCGAAAGCAGCTTCCCATAGGTCAGGGTAGTGGTTATTTTACCATTAGGATCCAATACCGTTGCCATAGAACTTTTGAATGAATTCATCCCATAGCGCTGAAGCGCACACTCTAATGTACGTGGTAGTCCAGCCGGTACAGAAAGTTGCTCGCCTTGCACTGGAGTCATTGTGCTGCCCTCTGGCTTTGGTGCATTTGGGTCCTTGGGATTAGCTGCAATCTCCAGTTCAATATCGTTGTCCTCATAAAACTCGGGCAGCGGTCGTCGTTTGGGTCTTTTTAGAGTGTTAAGCAACTGTTGAATTTTGGCGGATACTTTCCATTTTCCATTCGCATCAGTTTCACTTAGCTCTGTTTGAGAAAGGTTCACATAACGTGTGACACGGTCTGCAATACGATGCGCATTATTAAACTGGGTAATGTCGGGGGCGTTGACTGTTGGAAAGAAGACAATTAAGAAAATGTTTGATTAGCTTTATTTGGTAAATGGCCAGTTAGTAAGAAACTGATTTTTACACTTACAATGCTTAGTCTTATAAGCCTTATCAGTCAATTCGTTGTCTCTTTTATATGCGATGGGCGGAGAGTCTGTGCTCGAAGTATCCGAAATGGGCTTGACATAAAAATAATATTTATTAAAACGTAAAAAATATTTTTTTTAAATAGTACTTTAAAATATAAATTGTCCTAGTTTGAATTTATTTCATTTGAATCATTTCGTTGATAAAAAAACATATATTTTTCTTTATTTTTTTACGAACGAATTCGTTTTGAAAATTTATAAAATTATTAAGTTATAACTTTATTTCATGGGTCCTGGATAGGCTCTTTGTCAATTAGGTTTTAAATTGTGATTTTATACAATTTAAAAAAATTAGTTTTGAACTGTAAATTTGATCATGGTCTTCATTTTGATACTACTTGGTGTAACTAAATTGTCAAATATGTCATATATGTATAGACATAAACGAAAGCAAGATATTTAATTTGATCTTATTATAAACAAGTTTATTTTCAATTGTATATAAAATGAAAATGACTTCGTAACTGCTTTTATTTCAACTTTCTGATCAATTATAGGCTCCGCTTTAAATTTAAATAGGTTGATAGTTCGTGGCTTGTTTAATTTGTTACTTAAAATTAAAGTTGCCTTTGTAAACTTACCAAAGGCGGCAGATTCTGCGGTGGCCGTCGATCGGCTCCGCCGCCCAACGATGGATATTTTTGAGCTGTTGCTTGCGATTGTTTGACGTCATGGCGCAGATTCTGATGCTGCGCTCCCATTGATGATTCACGTATTGGTGGCTTTATTGTTGGTTCTGCAGGCAGTATACTATTGCTAATATGATCCCGCGGATAATTATATTCCTTATCGGGTGATATAAGCTCCTCAGGTATGGATTCGTCATCAGTGGATGAGTCTAATTCATCATTACATCCTGGGCTGCGATTAAGCACGGAGCTACGTTTTGATGGCATTGGCAGACTAGGCTTTGGGCGGCCCTTAAGGGCAGCCAGTGCCTGCTGCACAGCTTCCTGACGAACTTCTGTCAACAAATGAGGTAAATGATAAGATTGTTTTATTGTTCTTTGTTGAAGACTTACCGGAATGATATCGCTTTTCATTGTGCGTAACTTTGCGTTGTGTTCGCCGCTGTCGATACTGGCTGCTATTTGTTGGTGGATGTGGAGCATGGTTCTGAAAAGTGTTCGGTTCCCGTGTATTCTGATAGCCAGGATCTCCAACAGCACCACCCTGCGGTCGCATATTTTCATACCCAGGCGCGCCAGCTCCACTCTGATGTGTCGATGATACGACTGAACTGGGTTGGTGGAAGTCAGACTTTTTGGAATGTCTTTGCTGTGATGAGGGTAGTGAAGGTACTTCAGTAACATAACTATACCCTTCGCTGGAGATAATGATGCCATCGCTGTTAACATTGCTGTTGCTGTTGTTGGTATCTTTAATGTTGTAGTATGGCGGGGGAGGCAAATTTTTAACCTTATCCACATCATTTGCTATTGAAAAACGGAAAAATTTCGTGAATACATTTTATTTTATTATTATTATTGTATATCAAAAAAAAGTTGCATTTATTTTTACTCACATTCACTTCTCAAAAAGGGTTGCAATAGTTTTGCTCGTTTTTTCTCGTACCCTTTTTGCGTAATGTCACCTAAAAAAACAAGCATAATAAGAACTAAGTTTATATGATATTTAATAAAAATGAATGTAAATAAATTAGTGTTCATGTTATGAATTATGTAGGGAAACATGTAAACAAGCTTTAAAAGTAAGTTAGTTAAAAACAATATTACATCATAAAAAATCGAACATGTATATGTACTACGATGAAGATTAATCTACCGCCTAAATAATTTTAAGAGACCCATTCGCAGACGCTTTTAACATATGCACAAACTAAAAATATATATACATATACATATATACTAAAGCAGACACAAAGTCGTTGCCCCACAAAACCGCACACAAACTCACTACTTATATCAATAGCAGTAAAGGGGCTAGCGGTGTCAAAAAAACCCCCTTTCTCGTCCCATATATTTTCCTATTTTGTATCTCGTTAACTGCCTGCATTTGGGAAACTAAGCTCGAAACTTGAAATTGGTTTGCAAACGCAGCTGTGACACATGACCGATGTCTGCTACATTATGTTCTAACTGCACAGCGGGTTACAATTGGTTAAATTAAAGTGGGCGATAGATAAACAAAATGAACAGCAGTCAGATACACTTTAGCATGGGCTTATAAAATGCATAGAAGTTGGAGGAATACCTTCGGATAATTCTAAATCCAATTCAGCAAGTTTTTCGCGAATATCAGAGGGTAGCGATGAGATATGGTCCATCCCCAAAATGTTGGCTGCCGTCGTAGACATTTTTGCTATGGTCGTGTATTGTTGTTTTATAATTGGCTGGAGTTTTTTATAAGTACACAAGCATGCACACACAAATGTTTTTCACTCTACATATACACACGCACACGCTACTTCGCAAGTTCGTTTCCAAATATCGATCGATTTTCAATGTATTTAAGACATTTAATGAAGCTGGTGTTTCTTCCAAGCATTGTGCTTAGGGCTTTCGTTCGATATTTTGCATTATAATTTTTATAAATTAACACATCGCCATTCTCCAAATCGCCCCAACAAAAACCGCACCGACAAACGCGTATATATAAACAAAGAAAAATTATAGGCGTCGATTAAGAGTAACACAGGTATGCAAGACAATGTGTAACATTTGGCTCTCACTGCGCATGATGTCACATTTTAATAACCTTGCATGCGCGTGATATTAACAGTATAAAGCATATATAATCATGTATAAAATTTTAATAAATTTTTTAAGGCAAGCCAGATGTACCGAGTTTTGTTTTCTAGAGATTGCGTAAATTTAATGAGCATCATTTCAAGTTTGTGACGTCATGTTCTAACATGTTCACCGGTGAATGAATGACCTGCGCTATGGCCAACCTTATTATACCTTTTATCATTGAGCTGTGAGAAGCAATCGTAATAGAGATGGTCGTATATCGACATCTTATATTTACATCGATAGTTTATTAACGATATAACAAACCATTACAAACTTTAATTAAATTTGTTTGACCGTCAACTGTGCAAATTGTCATATGGCGGTAACCACCCAGCGATAGGTATTTATATTCTGCATTCAAAAAGGAACAGTGACGGGCAAAAATACATAAATGGTTTCTTTGATCCAATTAATTGAATACATACAATACATACATACGTACAATATACTCTATCAACTAAAGAAATAAGTTGGCAGCGCCGTTTATGTTGTTGTGCTTCTTCAAAATGGGTGCGCTTATGGTGTTTTTGAAGCATTTTTATATTTGTCATTAACATATTTTTTATTTTGGTTTATAGACACCTTAAAGCAGCAGGAAGACTTAAGAGCTTTGCAAAGCTTAGGTATGTAGTTAAATTTAACTTAAACGTCTATTAACATCTATCACTGTCGCAGGAGTACACATGGAGAACAAATTAAAACTCGTCGGCTTTGAGCTCTCCGATTTGCCAGACGATGTCTTGATGCTGTTAGACAAGTGTGTGAAAATTCAGGAACACGAAAGCATAAGCGAACTCAACTTTAACCTTTTACGTGAATTGTACTACTGCAAGAAGCGCAAGTACATAGAAAACAAACTAACAATTGCGCAGCAATCAGCAAAATCGCAATATCTAAAAAACGCAATACAGGAATCGGAGAAGGATATCGTCGCTTTGGAAAGGTAATATTGAGTTTAATACCCAATCATATTTAATATTTAACATTCTTTATAGATTTATGGACTCTAACAATAAGCGATTGGTATCGGCAGTCGCTCTGCAGCATAATATTAATCAGCTAGACGGAAAATCAAAATCACTCCAGTGCAGACAAAAGGTTTTTAAGGTGCCTGATGACTTTAACATTGAGTCAGTTATAGAAAAAATTGAATTGCTTGAGAGAGACAAATAAAGCGAATTAAGACTGTTGTATAAAAATGATTTTATTATATATAATTTTTATTAAATCAGTAAATTTAAAAAAATACCTATAAAACAAAACCTGTGAATTTAAAAAAATCAAGTTCCCAAATTTTTTTTAGATTTACATATATAAAAACTTTTACACATAAAAAAATTAATTTGTCGGTTTTACATTGTTTCTATTTTATTGGAAGTTTACCGTTTACAAAATTGTCAATTGCTGCTAGTACTTGTTTACGTTATTTGTTGTATATTTGTTTAAAAAATTATTATTGCTAAAAAAAAACTGCAAAACCGAATGTTCGACGGTTTTGCAGCTGCTTAAAGCATACAAATGTTCCATGTTTTAATTTTTACTCAAGGCTGCTCTCTGTTGCTCAAATGATTCCAATGTGGTTACTTGCATCATATATTTATATAAGTATATAAATTGGTGTGTGTTTTTAGAATTAGTAATTTCATAATTATTAAGTTGATTTTTGATGTTGTTGTTATATATAAAGGGCGGGTATGTGGCAGACAAACATTTCAGCCAGCAGCGCGCGCTCCACACGCTACCTGCCTACTGCACGCTTTGAGTCATCTTCTAGCGGAACTCGGGCGCATCATCCTGCGTAATGTCACCATACTTCCAGATGGCTAGATGGGCAGCCAATGCAGCATCTTGTGCAGCCCTATACTGCTCCAAAAGCTCCTTGAGTCGACGCTCGCGTCTCTTCTCAACCAGCACCAGTCCATCGGCTACAAGCTGCTTACCCAAGTCCGTCTTCGTTGTTGGATCGTGAAGGCTAGCTAGATGGGGACCACCGCCTACCTTTAACTCAACATTAAGCTGCACCTTGTGGTTCAGCACATCGTCAGAGAAGGTGCGCAGCGCTTCCTCTTTATCCTCATTGTCAGCTGGTAGTGCGACTAAAGCCAGTGCGTACTCGGTAGCATGCGGTTTCTCGCTGCTAAAGGAAGATGGCAATGCAGCCAATCGACTAATGGGTAAAGTCTGTGATATGCAGAGAAAAAAACATATATGTAAGTGGATTCCCATGGTAAATGTAAATACATATAAAGTGTGTGTCGCACACTGTTGACTGTCGCTGTGCCACGTATTTGGGTACCCCCAACAACGTGCGTGCCATAATCGTATGGAAGACGTCACATTGCAATCACCTCGCTCAACGGTTGTAACAAAAAATATGGTACATCCAGAGACTTTGGGAAAGCAAGCCAATGTTCCTCGAAAATAGACACACACATAGGTGATGTTGTAGAGTTTGGTATATACCTCTTCGAAGCAGCAGCTAACGTCAAACGAATGAGCATTATTTATGTGGCAAGCTTATGACTCATGCGTTTCACTTTAAGACGGAAACGGATCTAAGGAACTTGCACTGTGTACTGATAATAGTTTTCGTCTATCTACTTACTTCCTTGTTGCCATAGTCAATGTACAACACGCTCGCATTGTTTCCTTGAATTCGTTCTACCTTGGCACGGTACCATTGGTTGTCAAAAGTGAATTGGGCAGCCACCAAGTCTCCTCGCTTAGGTGTGTACGCACCGGCAATGGGCGGATTAGCTTGGAAATCAGCATGCAACTTGCTCATGAGCGTCTCAAGTTTGGGTCCGTTGTCGACGGATTGGGCGAAGAAGGTCAACGTGTCTGTGATCTCAGTGACAATAACGTTTTCATAGTTCACTTTACGTTCCACTGGAGTCTTCTCATCCTTTTCCTCTTCAACAACAACCTTTTCTTCAGGCGCTTGTTCCACATAGTTGGCCCAAATGTTTTTCTTGGCAGCCTTTGCACGATCTTCGGCACTCTTAAGAAGTCTATAGTACTCCGATTTTTCGGCACTAAAATGCACCTCCGCAAGTCCTTCTTCGACAAGGGCAACCGAGAGATTGACATTTTGGTCAGTCCAGAGCCAGCCAATAACTGATGACCCCGCCTTATCAGTGGTGTCAATGTGTACAGAAACGTCGCGTTGCAACACACGCTCACGTGTAAACGTCAGAGCCTCATCACCGAAAGGTTCGCCCTCCTGCGCGGGTACTCCATTTAGTGCGGGGCGCGAAGAGCGTGGGCAAGATATGCCAGCCAGCAGGAAGGTAACAAGACAACTATCTTTAGGCACGTACAGACGCAGGCGTGAACCGCTGGCAACAAACTCAACGATGGCTTCCGTGCGCAATGCACGTTGCCAGGAAGGCAGGTACTGCACCTTGATGCGAGAGTGCTCGACCGTAAGATCGTTTACGCGCAACGTCGCATTATCTTTTTTGGCGTGAAGACCTTTAAGACCCTTAATAGCTTGTTGCTCGGCGGCAATCAATTGGTCGTATGCGGATGACCTCTGGTCATCATCCTGTCGATAGCGCACACACGTTGCAAGACCCTTTGCTACCATTGCCTCAGCCACGTTCTGTCCACCAATGAGAACAGTATAACAGTGCTTCTCCGGAAAGTTATCCCGCATTGGAGAAATGTAGTCCAGATTGCATTGTACCTTCTTGTTAACAAGTTTCTTTCGCAAAAACTCACGCGCATCAAACATATGCGGGATTTCATACAGTGGACGATAGTTTTTGCCACGTGGCGGAGCCTTCACGATTTCCTCGCCATCGGTTCCAACCACAGCGCGCTGGTCACGTGGTGGGCGAATTGAGGAGAAGAAGACTTTCTTCACCTGTCCATTGGGCAAGCGCACATTAATAGCATCGCCGTTGAAGACTTCGACAACGGTGCCAGTGAAATCTTTCTCCTTCGAGTTGAAAGTTGGCGTCTTTGCTTGGTAGTCCTGCCACTGACGTAGCCGCTTCTCTTTAGCAACACGTTCTGCTGCACGCAACTTGTCGGCTCCTGCAATTTAATTAAACAAATAAGTTTTCGTCAGACTCTAATGGGCGTTACTTTTGAAAATACAAAAATGAATTTTAAAAATTTTGTGGACGGGGTGAAATGAACGCAGTATCAAAAAGAAAGATTCTGCATTCTTGGAATCCGTCAACTTTATCTGGCAACTGACTATTAATCGCTACGTAGCGCAACACAAAGCTTCTGCAAAAAGGGCGCTACGCAGTTTAAGTCGATTGCTACTAATGATATGATGTGTTATCACAACATCTACTCACCTGTCTTCATAACTGCCATTGACCAGTCAACACATTTAGCCAAACCTTCGCGCAGCAGCGATTCGGCAATGTTACCCTTAGGGTAAAGAATCGTGCCAATAAAGTTTGAGTTGTTGACCGACTCCAGCCTGATCTCGACATCTCGCTGCAGCAGGCGAGTCTCCACGTAGTAACGAGCCTCATCAGCAAATGGAACCTTTACGCTCAGATCTGGTTTACCATCCGCATCGAGCTTAACACCTGGGCAGCGAATACCCGATATCATAAGTGTAATGTAATGGAAATCGGGAAGCAGGAATGCGCGCACAGTTGAGCCGTCTCGCACATGCTCGATGATTGCCTTAACAGGTTTGCCGCCATAAATATCAACAATATGCGCTGGATTTTCGTGCGCCCACTTGATGTTGCGCACCTTGTCTGCGGGGTTGACGCTATGAGCCCATTTGCCACGATTTTCAGCACGTGCCTGATCCTCCAGCTCGATAAGCGTCTGCTGCTCAGGCGTTGGACGGCCCTCGCGACGCACTGTCACGAGACCTTCACGAACAATGGACTCTACAATGTTCTCACCAGTTTCCTTGTCCTTGCCCACCCACACGAAACCGTATTCACGATTGGAATTAGCAGGTTTGTCAAAAGTGAAGGTTACCTCAACACCAATCAACTTCTTGCGCAAATACTCGCGCGATTCCCAAGCCCAAGGCTCGTCCTTCGTCTCATCGCCGCCAGCACCAGGCCGGCGCGCCAGTTTCGGTGCGAGCACATGCGAGAAGGTGATTTGTTTTTCCGGTGGTGGAGCACCTTTAGTAGCGCGTATAACAACCGTGTCGCCAGAGAGTACCTAAAATACAAGCACGCCAGGCAAGCAATGAGGTTAAAATGAAATAAAAGCTACACAGCCGAAATTCAAACACGTGGGATTGACATATACCCATGTTTGACAATAGGTGGCGCCAAACAGCACTTTAAAGTGTGACCGTTTATAGTTTTTCCATATTTGAGCATGCAGAATGCATATTAGGAATACTGTATTTAACGGACTTGCCGACATATTTTTGTATAAATCTAACAACTTAGGCGTAAGGTCGTGCATGTAATTAAGTATTTGCGTATAATACAATAATAAGTTAACTGAAACCAAGTATAGAGTTTAAGAGCATTAAAAAAAAACATAAAACGGAGCTTTCGTAAGCTGTAAAGAAACTTGAGGTTCCCTGCTATTTTCTCATTTTAACACGTCAATGGAGCTCGCAATTATCGAATGCGTGCTATTTCTATAGCGTACTCGCTTCCACAGACCTATGGAAAAGCAGGTGTGTTTTCTGTTCTCGCTTGTTACATACATATCAACAGGTCTTTCACCTAAAATCTGTAACACGAAATGCTGACGCGGCATTTGATTAAACTAAACGAGCAAGTTTATGTCAAACTGTTAAGACGTAACGTCATCCTAAAGGCGGCTAGTCAGTGGCTATTGCAATTGATAAATTTCGATTTTCGGTATTGATTGCTTTCCATTTATGTTTTGAACTCCCTTCGAATAGAGCATTTAATGCTAACCAAAAACATTTATAAATCTTAAATTATCACAGCACCAACGTTTTATGCTATTACACGCATATATTATGTACGTACATACCTATGCACATTTTTTCATACAAATATATAGTGTGTAAGTTATGCGCCTGTGCAAGCCATTTTCGAGGTTAGAGACGAATAGTTTTGTATCAGCCGCCGCAACGCATGAAAAGCAAACTCATGTATGTATGTTTGGCTATGTGCATCTATCAGATAAAAACGCTTGTATCAAAACGCCGGCATGGTGTCGGTGAATGATGACGTTGACAATCGAGAGTATTCCAAACATACATACATTCGTATGCAGACATAATGTAAGCACATACATGCATATGCATGCAAACGAATATGGGCTCCATTCATTTTGAAGGCACTGCTGACGAAGAAAATCTGCCAGGTTGGCACCTTCGATAACTTTCGTTTCTTTACGCTATGGTTGCTGTTAAGCCTGTGCATAAGTGTGTAAGCGTGTTTGACGTGTCACACATAAGCAACGCGCATATATGAGCATCTCTTTCACACTTGCTTCAGTGGCATTCACGGTATTTGCCACGCTGATGATAATCACAAAAATTTTTAAATTATGAGCTATGTGCTTTAAACTGAAATAACGCTCAGGATTTACGCCACTTAATCAGTAGACTGACTTACTTGTTTTACAATACCGGATAAAGACTTTGCAGGCGTTGCTGCCGTGGCTGCAGGCGCACCATCTTTTGCTGCTCCAGCTGTCGTGTTAGCTGTTGTTGCCATTTTTTCGTACGGGTGCGGTTTCTACCGGCGTACCGTTACACGTGGCTTTTTTTTAATAAGCGGGTAAAATTCTCACGTAAGTTTAAAGTGCGTTTAACACTGTTTTTTATTTTATTTTTAACTTAATTAAGTTAATTGAGTATGAACACACCACACAATACAATCACCTCAGAATTTTCACTGCACAGTACGCTGTGTGACCAACTATGTAATGGTCCAAAATACTCTAACCGCTATAAATACCAATTGATTGAAGCCAAAATACTAAACTCACTAAAAAAAAAAAATACAGCTCGTGAAAAAAGTGTCTTATTATTAGGCACAATCAAAAAATTTGTAAATGGAAAAGTATTTAACATGCTACTTTGTGTCACTGGTGCTATGTTTTAAACAGTCAATTCTTAAAGTAAAAGTTATCGGTATGTTATGGCAAAATCGATTGTGAAAATTAAAGCGGGAATACTCTGTTACTTTTGCAAGCAAAAATGAGCCGTTCAAACAAAATGTTTGGCGATAAGGCCTTCGATTTACTTAAGGATTTTAAACGTTCAGCGCAGACTATGCCCGCTTTTGAAGATGACGGCGTACGCCAAGTACTAGAGGAGATAAAAGCCATTTTTGAGGAGAATGTGGCACAGGCATCTAGCTACAACAGCTCGGGCGATCGCAGTTTGTGGCCGCTACTTAACTACAGACACGCAGCTCTTCAGCGAAATAAACGCTGCCTTTTGGCTTACCTGTATGAGCGCATACAGCGCATTAAAGCCATGCGGTGGGAGTTTGGCCCTATCATACCAAGCGATATTAAACAGGCATTATGTGAGCCAGAAGTGCAATTCTTTAACAACTATTCCAAATCCTTGGCTGCGTATATGAGATCCGTAGGCGACGGTCATGGCATTGATTTGACGGGCAACCTCCGTCCGCCAAAATCTCTCTATATCGAGGTGCGCTGCGTGGAAAATTATGGGAAGTTCGAGCTGGATGATGGGGAGGTAATACATTTGAAGAAAAACAGTCAGCATTTCTTGCCGCGCGCACAAGTGGAACCACTTGTGCGACAAGGTATACTGCAGCACATATCTTAAAATAAATAATTCAAGCAGCAAAATGATTTAGGCGTACATTAAAAATATTACTCAAAAAATTTCTATTAAAAAAGTTGTTTGCAAATTAATTAAAAGCAGCTAGTATTTCGATTAAGGTAGTCGATAAATATGTTAAGACACATCTGTTCTGTTTTGCCTCTGTTTTTAACAAAGATTACAGCTGCTGTAAAATTTCGATTGGAGAGTCAGTCGTCGACTATCTCTTAAACTGGATGCCTTCTCATTTTGTTTTATTACCCGGTTGGTTTGTTATTTTTGCTTTTAACTAGCCTTACCAATTCTGTTTTTATAAGTATTTTTTCAAGCTTTAAAATCAAATAACAGCAGTTGCTATAAAAGCAAAAAAAAAAAAAAATGAATGCGCTGTTATTTACATTTTAGCAAATGTTAAGATTTTTAGGTGCGCACAGCTGATTAAAGCAGGCCACAATTACGTGAACTTCAATTTTATTTACGAGCTAAAACTAAATTTGAAAATGAATCAAGCCGACATCAGCAAGCTTATGTCACAGCTGCGCATCGCAGTACGGCCACGCAAACGCAATTTAAAGAATGTTGACGGTCCAGAAGGTCGCCTACTTAAGCTACGTAAAACTGTCACAGCGCTTGTTAAGCATGAGCGGATCGAATTGTTTTACAACAGAGCGGATGAGGCGCGAGGTTATGCAGAACTGGTGAGTGAATGTTATAAAAATATATTATGAAGATAACTTATAAATTTTGTATTTGGTACAGTTAATTTCAAATGCAATACGCTATGGCGACCGACACAAAACAACAATGGAGTTGGCAGATTATTGGCTGTTGGAAAAGCAGCTAGTACATAAACTGTTCAAGGTGTTGGTGCCGCGGTATGAGAATTTTAACGTATCCTACACACGCATGTTCAAAGCGCCGCGAGACTATCCCGGCTTATATTATAAAAAGTCGGTGTTAGAGCTCCGTGGAAATCCCTATCCAGCACTAACGCCAGAAAACAGTTTGAACCGTAATCTATTGCACAATGTGTTACTTGATGAAGCGCGCAAGGAATTTAGACGTGAGCAACTTGCTCATTTGGCTCACAAACTTTCGACAGAGACTAGTTCATTACCACCTACATCACTGACAGAAGCAAAAAACAATGAAAAGGAGACAACGGATGAAAAGAACACTGCGGTAGAGTAGTTTTTATTGTAAATTAAATAAAATACAATTTTATAAGTCGAACGATAACAATTACATATTTTAATTCACGTGTATGCGTGCTTTGAACCGAGTTATCTTTCTTTAACTGTTGAAAAAACGGGCTATTTAAAATAATTTTATTTAAGACATTTTATAGATATTTGGCACACCACATATGTATGTACACATTTATGTATATGTTATTTAAACAAATGTATAATTGATGAAAAGGGGCAAAATCGTCAGTACAGTACGAATTTTGGGTGTATGTGCGCAATACGCACTGCGTATGTACATATGTGCACACTTATAAGCATCAAAAAGCAGAAGTACATACATTTGTACGTTTTGCTCGCTTTTATAATTTATCACAACCTGAACTAAGCACCGCGGTGCACCGCTCTCTGGTGAAAAACTTGTCAGCATTGTAAACGCGTAGTTATTTATGTCAACTCGTAGGCTCGTGGGTCACCCATCTGTGGGGATGTGCTGTATATTACGATTCAAACGAAAAGGCAGCGACAAACCGTCTGCAATTTGTTAATTAAGGCTGCTTAGTAAGAGCAAAAATGTATTCAAAATTAAACATTCCGACGACAGATTCGACAAAAGAAAACGAAATGATTAAAAAAAATTTTTGATATCTCGCTAAGTTTTCGAGATATCGAATGGAAGATACAAGTAAACAAGTAAAATCAAAAAAAATTTTGAAGACATGCTTTAATACTCTTTCTTGCAAACAATACTTAGCTAAATCAAGTTAAATAAAAGCATGTGAAAAAAAGTTTAATTATTAAAAATAAAAAACATAAATAAAAAATTATGTCTCGGTCAGGGTTCGAACCCACGACCTTCAGCTTGTGAAGCGGCAGTCTTCCCTCCGTCAATTTCATCAGTCAAATTAGTAACTTAAGCAAAAGGGGAAAACTGTTTTTAGTGGTTTTAAAATGATATTACATATTTCATCGTGCCAAAATCTTTAAAAACATATATTGTCATCTGAAACACATCTTTGGTGAAAATTTCAGAGCTCTAGGAAGTCGGAAACTTGGTGCAAATTTGATTATAAGAATCCGGTACAAACATACAGACAAGTCAAGTTAAATAAAAGCATGTAAAACAAGTAAGAAGGCTCTAGTCGAGATTTCCCGACTAGGAGATACCCCGAACCCTGTACATAACGCGTACAGTCATTGTCTGTATGCATCTGTGACTAAACTTCAATCTTCGATATCTCTGGTGTTTCTAAACCGATTTCGATGAAATTTTCAGAAAAGTTATATCGTTACCCATTATTTCAACCCCCATTTTTACATTTTTCCAAATTCGAGAAATTTTTGTAATCGATTACATGTGTATATCGGAAACGGAAATAGTTATCGAAAATCGGAAACAAACTTGTACTGCCTAGGACTTAGATGAGCTTATGTGCAAAATCTGAAGTCTCTAGCTCTCTGAGATCGACGCGTTCATACAGACAGACGGACATGGCTATATCGACTCGACTGTTGATGCTGATCAAGAATATATATATATATATATATAGATGCTTCCTTCTGCCTGTTACATACAATTTCATGGGTTCGGGGTATAAAAAATGGGTAAAATGGGTATAATGGTTTTGTGCAAAAGTATATAACAGGCAGAAGGAAGCATCTCCGACCCCATAAAGTATATATTTTCTTGATCAGCATCAACAGCCGAGTCGATATAGCCATGTCCGTCGATAACTATTGATAACTATTCTGGTTTCCGATATACACATGCAATCGATTACAAAAAAATCTTGAATTTGGAAAATGTAAAAATGGGGATTGAAATAATGGGTAAAGATAGAACTTTTCTGAAGAAATCATAGAAATCGGTTGAGAAACGCCAGAGATATCGATATTGAAGTTTAGTCACAGATGCATACAGACAATGACTGTACGCGTTAAGTTTAGGGTTCGGGGTATCTCCTAGTCGGGAAATCTCGACTAAAGCCTTCTTACTTGTTTTAACAGCGTCTGTGATGTAAGCAGAAATTCTTTTTATATGCTTTTTATACCTGCTTAATGCTTTTATCTTGCAAACATTAACGTCAAAACTAAGCTCTCTACCAAAGCGCACAGTAGAGCAGAGGTGGGCCAGGTGGGGAACATCGACATCGATTTTGTTACCAAATTTGTTGACTCTAACTCAAAGCTGTGAAAGATAACTGAATTTTCGGTTAAAAGGTGGGCTGCAGAGGTGGGCGTGGCATCCAAATTTTTTATGCAAATCTTTAGGATCTGTCACCAGCTGTCTTTCTAGCAAATTTTGTGACTTTAGGTTAAAAACTGTGAAAGATAACTGAATTTCCGATTTTAAAAGGTGGGCGGCACAGGTGGGCTTGTTATCCAAATTTGTTATGCAGTTTCCAATTTCAAATATCAATCTTGATGCAATTTTTTGAAGGACTTGGTAGCTCTAGCTGTACAAATGTGAAAAATATAATTTCAAAGTTTCAAGTTTTTAGCTGAACGGGTGTCGAAAAAACGTACAGCAATACAAAAATATTTTCATAGTGCATTATGATAAGTTTTTTTTGACTCTTCTTCAAAATTTGACAATATAAATTTTCTTTTACAGCTGACAAGCCATATTTATTTGGTCGATAAATTCACATTCTAAATTTATTTTAATATATCAGTCTTGTGAAATACGTACAATACGTTGAATTGATGCCATCGTCCATGTACTTAAGCATTTTTCTTGCAGCAAGTTTATGTCGTGTTCTTAAAGCTTGCTGATATTGCAATGGCTAAAGTAGTCCGATTTCCAATCTATTAAAAAAATAATTTGAGTATTTATTTGCGTTGTATGGCTTTTTGTACAATTACATTACCTTTACCCGTAAGGCAGATTTCTCGCAACATGTCACAATGACTGTAAAAAAACTGGTGCTCATTTGTGTAGGTGGCGCATATAGGTAGAAAAGGATCGCAATTATCTATGGACTTGCAGGGGTCTAAATTCTCAAATACAGGCAGCGAAAGCACACAAAAAAGAGATGCCACGAAGAGTATTAGTAGAAGTAACAAAATTTTTGATGTGATTCCGCACGAAGGCATTATTAAATTAACACTGCTACGGACCTACTTCACTCACAGAGTTGGTAGATTACCCAGATCTGTTTAAATAAGTTAAATTGTTTATAAACAGGTGTGCAAAAAGACAACAAGAAATAAAATGATTGAGAGTCAATGGTAATTAATACCAATGTGCTGCTTAGTGACAGTCACCTTAAAACGGCAACCGAACGACTGATAACTACTGGGGAGCTTGAGCGCAACTGTGCGCTCTCATTTTCTAAACTACAAGCGCAGTCCCCCATTTCGTCTGTCTTTTCGATTGTCATGACAACGTTCGATTGTAGCGCATTGTTGTTTTTGGTCACACAGCAAATGATTAACATTAAACCTATTGTTTATGCCGCTGTTGCCGGCTTACTTAATGAATGCCGATGCTGTTGCTCATCTAACTGGAACACCGGTTTCAGCTGAATCGGAAGTGGGGCTAAGTTGAAGGGTTGTGAGCTGTATTAAACGCAGAGTCAAGCTTTTTTATTTCCAACTTCACCGAATAAACTGTTAAACATAAGACAATTTTAGTCATTTCATCATTATTATCTGGATGTAAAACCCTTCTAAAGAAATTAAATAATTTATTTAATTTATATTTATATTGTATGGTTTTGCTGGCTCGAGTCATTACAAGTCAAACCAACCAACTATTTTAAAATTTGTATATTTAAAACAAACGAAAAACAAGTAAGGAACCAAATTTCTATATACATATGTAGGGGGAAAAAGGCCTGTCACTAATTAAAAAAAAAAAATTTTTAAATCAGTATTTTAGGTGCACTGTTATGAAAACGCATGAATATTCACGCCGATTGATCTATAGTATTTAAATAAACTCAAATTACATTTCACGTAATGCTTAAAATTTTGTAGAAACGAAAAGAAAACATTAATTAAAATTTTGACACAATTATTTAATTACATTCTGGTTGTGCACACTTGACTCAAACATAAAATCATGTATGATAAGAAAACTGCCAAAATGCATGACAGAGTGCAATGATATCGAAGAGGGGGATTTGATGGCTCCGGGTACAGCATACAGATATTTTATGTGTGTTATTGGCAACCAACACTTGTGCCTAAACACAAAAAGGTCAAAGGTAAGCAATATTTAGAAGAGGGTTCAAGGTATCTTCTAGTCAAAATTGCCCGACTAGATCTCTCTAACATGCTCTCATTACATGGACTTGCAAATATGTTTGTATATTGGCTGATCAGATAAAGTGTTCAGATTGGGGTGCTACAAACACTGAGTAGCTGGAAAATCGGCAAAATCTATAGCAGAAAATAAAACCATATAGTTCCCACAACCATACATCTAGAGTTGCCAATTATTTTGAAAGTAAGCCAGTGGTTAACTTTAACAAATATGTATTGTGCCTAAGGTATAACAAGTTCATCTCCCGTGAAAGGCCTTTCATTTTATTGAAGGTTGTTCAATTCACTAAAGTTTAAACACTTTAAAAAAGACTTAAAACTTTAACTGCTAGAAATGAGCGAAATTCTACTTTGACTTCTGCCCCAAATGTGCAGTGATGTGCACTTTTGTACTCGTACAATTAGGAGAAGCGCACATGCTGTCCTCGTAGGCATTAAATTACAAATGAATTCCAGGCACGTGATGTTTTGTTTGAATGCATCCGTTAGCCACCACCAAATGGAGCAGTGGCCACTGGGTTACCTCGGTTTTACAGTTGCAAATGCAACTCAATTATGAAATCTGTTTTTGCAGTGGGTTTAACTGTTTAGCCAGTTAAAGAGCTAAATGTTAGTGCTCTGTATTGTTGCAAATTTTTTATTATTAATTTTTTTTTTAGTAATGGGTATAGCGATTTTAGGACAGGACTATCTTAAGAAATTCGCGTAAATCATACTACCTTTCTATATATGCTACGCAATATTTCTGAACAGATAGGTGGAATACGAACTGCGCATCAGGCAGCGCAGCCTCATGACCGCTACATTTGTTCGATATTAATTTCGACCTATGTTTAAACTTTGCAGTGACTATGGGACTTAATTGCATTTGCATTATTAAATTTTATGACAGCTCTTGTTTAAACAACTTCGCCCGCTTTTACTGGCAGCAATAAAAAGGCAGCAAAAAAAATAGGCGCGGCCTGAAGCATTAGCCATTAATCCAGAAGATATAGAAATTTTTGATTTATTCACAATAAATTAACTTGTAAGGTTAATTGAAAAAATTGCACCATAAACGTAAAACAGTTTTTAAATAGTTAAGTTAATTTTTCCATCGAATTTGACCGTATAATAATGTTTATCTGATTACCTTTTTCAAAAAATATACAGATTTTTTTTAAAAAAGGCATTAAATTTTTCTGTTACTTGCAACAATGACTGCAGCTCAAAACAGGAAGCAAAAAGAAGCTGCAACGTATATTTGCGTTTATTTTCGGAACATGCGCAGCTTTTTCATATTAACCCTGGCTGCGCTTTCTCCGAGTATACATGGCAAAAATTATGTTAAGAGAGGGAAAGAGTGAGATATAATGGGGAAAAATGAAATGAGGATAGAAAGAAAGAAAGAAAGAGAAATAGGTGGAAAGAAGAGAAACAGAGTGGAATTTAGACGAGAGCATAATATCCCACAGGATACTATTTGGGGCTTTTTGCAGCTTTTTGCATATTTTGCTATTCAGTTTCAAAGAGACACGCAACGGGTGCAGTTCAGAAAGTTTTTAATCGAATTTTTAGCACTGTGCACAGCCTCAGTTATAGTCACAGCCCAAGCCAATTGACTTACTTGGTGTGAGTAGTGAACGAGAAATTTTTGTGTGTATAACGGTTTGTTCAAGATTTGTGTTTGCCTTTTTTTTCTCTGAAAACGATAAAACACGCATTAAGCAGCAAAAATGTAATTTTAAGTGTAAATTGGTTCAAACTTAATTGTAGTGTGCGTGATTATCTTTAACTTTTTTGCTAGTGCTTGAGTTAATGAGAAAAAAAAGAACACCAACATATTGCGTCACTGCATACTTAGTTAAAAACTCAAAGGGACGATTTATCGACTTCGTTTGCAGGGGCAAGCGTATATTATTTTAATTAAACAGACGTTTCCCTTTAGGGAGCATCTTACGCCGAGCGGACAGACATATGTATACATACATGCACATGTGTGTATATATAAATTTGTTGTGATACTGTTCTTATATTTATAATGTTCACACTCAAAAACATGGATCGATTATATTAAAAATATGTATTTTGAATAGGTAATTCACTTAAAAGTGTTGGATCTGTAGAAAATAAAGTTCCTAAGCTTACATAAACTTAATACAAAAATTTGGGGTGGAACAAAGTAATATGAACAACTACGATTCGCTGCCTGCGGAATGCACATATTTCGTTAACACAGATATGATATATTTGGCATTTATTGCAAATATTGTCGAAAACTCAACTTAATGAAAAAAAAGGGATTAATTAAAGTGTAAGATACAGTAAACAAGCCAATAACAAACATTTGGAATAGAACGTTATAGAAACACAAATATATAACACAAATACAGTACTTTATTATTGATAATAATCGGCCCAAGAAATTTTAAAATTTTAGGCATCAACACACTTGTACAATGAAACATAATTACAAAAGGGTTTTAGTGGCAACGATTCTGACATGGTCAGCTTTAGTGTCCAATTTGGCTTGCGGTACTACCGAAGGGCAGGAAACGCCACTAGCCCTGCCCTTAGCCGAGTTGACCCAACCCACAACAGCTATACAAGGCGAGGTTTGGGAGGAAGATGATCATGAGGTCTTAATACGCAATGAACGCGGAACAAAGAGCGATGGTGAGTTTAGTTATTTTATCAATACCTTATTGAAAAACCTTGAAAGTAGCTTAAAAACAACATTTTTACTCACCTTACACTTAAAAATTAATAAAGGTCTTTCATGTCGTTATGGCAAAAACCCATGGACTGAGTGCGATACTAAGACTAATACACGTTCCCGAACTTTGACATTAAAAAAGGGCGATCCGGCTTGCGATCAAACCCGCACTATTCAGAAAAAGTGCAAAAAAGGTAACAAAGTTACCTTCTAAGAGTCAAATGACTTATATAAACAAAATAAATTAAATATCAATGCAATGATGCAAACGTTTTCAACATTATTTTCAGCCTGTCGATATGAGAAAGGTTCCTGGTCTGAATGCACCACAGGCCAAATGACTCGGGCTGATAAATTAAAGGCGACCAGCGATCCTTCATGCGAAGCTACACGCATAATTAAGAAGAACTGCAAGCCAGGCAAATCCAAGGATAAGAGTGCTAAGGAGCAACGCAAAAATAAGGACAAAGGTAAGTCATCGCATAATCACACACATATATTAGTTAACTTCAAAGTTTTTGAGCCGAAATATATTAGAATACCCAATTTGTTTATAAAAACTAAAAAAAAAAAATAAACCTTAACTGTTTTTTTTTGTTTGTATCCCATGTAACATACAGCTGCTCGCAAAGGACGTGTTTAAGTAATCTGGCAGCAATTTTACTGATTTTCTAAATTCATATGTCAGTTTTTATTCCTGATACTCGTTTAAAAAATAAGGAAATAAAATAACAACATAACAGATAAACCCACATAAAGTATAACCGAAAATTCTATTTAAACATTTAATACAAAAATTGTAGTTTTATTTTAAAACAACAGAGAAAACTAAAATCTATAACTAAACCAATTGTATGCAGAATTTTTAACAATAATATGTAGAGTCATACCAACAACTTAGTTCATCAGTTAAAGTAAAGAATCTTAGTCTCCAAGTTCATTAAACTAGTTTGACTGATCCGGGAAAATAGATCTCAGTATTCCAGTAATCTCTTTTACAATTCTCATAACTCATAAGCCCAGTTAATATTAAAAATAACATTATATAAAAGTGAATTATAAACACCCCCATTATTAAAATAAATTTATTCAAAATATTGTAAAATGTTCGTCTAAAAATATCAGCTTTTGTATTTGATCTCAATAAAAGCTGAGACAGACGGACAAGCAGTGAAAAAATGATTGATATAAGTAAAGCATATACACAATTTAGAGATACAATACAAACAAACATTTAATTAAAACACTTAGTGTAAATATTGTAAAAAGTGATACAAGAGTATTGCGAAGTAATAAAAACTACGATAACCGATAGTTAATCGCAACTGCAGCGGTATAACGCCGAAAACTATTGGTATTTTTAAAACATTTATAATTCCCTTCCACTTAACTAAATATAAATGATGATAATTATAACGCATACTTCTCAAATACATGCATATTGGCATTAGTACATTACAAAAGGTTTACAAAATATAGTTTTCTTCAAACACCTTACAGCCAAAGCTAATAGCTTTAACATTACCAAAAATAATTAAATAATTTTAGTTTAACTTTTGACTAATCTTAAAATTAAATTTCTTAAAATTTGTTTATGACTTTATGTATTTAGCAAATGATTAAGCATAAACATTATTGTTTAAAAAAACACTAAGCGATCCCTTGGATCTATTAGTTTAAAGATTGTGGGTATTTTCGTACATACATATGCAAGTGATGGAATCCAATTTAAATGAATATTTATGTCAAGCCCTTTAAACTGAAATTATATTATTTCTATCAAAAAACCAATACCACTAAAAAAATAAACGAGAAAAGTAAAGTAAAGAAATTAAAATTAAAGTTATATACATACTATATAGCCATTTGCATACATACACATATACATACATAAAATAAGAATAACATAAAATAAAAATAAAAAACACAAAAAAAGAAACTGAAATTTAATACAAATATTATCAATAAAAAATTGACATGAACATTAAAATAAAATCAAATATATAAAAAGTTGTTTCTTTTGAATAATCTGCAGTTTTTACATCAACTTGTACGCAAACTTAAAAATGTTAGTACGTTAGAACATAGAACAAATGTTAGCATAGGGTTGGTTTTTGATAACGGAAGAGTCTACCAAGTGTAAGTGAAACAAGTAAGAAGGCTCTAGTTGAGATTTTCCGACGAGGAGATACCCCGAACGTCTGTATGCATCTGTGACTAAACTTTAATCTTCGATATCTCTGGTGTTTCTCAACCGATTTCGATGAAATGTTCACTGGTTTTCATTATTTTGTATAAAGTTTTACATCTTCGATATTAAAGATTTTAATGCTATCGATCACATGTGTATATCGGAAACAGGAATTTCGAAAATCGAAAGCAAACTTGTACTGCCAAGGACTTATATGAACTTATGTTCAAAATCTGAAGTCTGTAGCTCTTATAGTCTCTGCGATCAACGTGTTCATACATACGGACAGACGGACTGACAGACAGACATGGCTTTATCGACTCGTCTGTTAATGCTGATCAAGAATATGTATACTTTATGGGGTCGGAGATGCTTCCTTCTGCCTGTTACATACTTTTGGTTTTGTGCAATACCCCTTTTACCCATTTTATGGGTTCGGGGTATACAAAATTTGCCGGCAGTAAATTACGCCGCTGCATACTTATAAAAATATTTCAACACACTGTTATGCAAAATGTGCAAATTCCATAATTTAAAAGGAATAAAGAAATAAAAGTGGATTTGAGTAAGAAATAGATAGATGGAAAATAATAAAATAATAAAAATTGATATTCCTATCTAAGCACATTTTTTAGATTATCCATATAAAACATACAATAGAGTTTATTTCCTTTGAAAAAAAAATGTACGTTTGCAAAAGCGGGTCCCGGTCAACACGTGCAGGCTGTATTTGTCTGTAAGCTGTTAAAGAAATATGCTAAAGAATGTAGGTAAATAAATGTATCCATTGTCATATACAAAGTAATTTAAGAATTTAGCAATTTGTTGCTGCTGAAATTGGGAAATGGGTCGGAAACAAACAGCGTTCAAAAGGGCAAAAGCTTGGATAAAGACTATATGAACATTACTTTGTCAACACAAAAATAAATACATATGTATGTATGTATATGCATTATGCATATATGTGTATACAAAAGTATATTTGGATAAATAAATATAAATAGGGTGTACATACGATGATTGTATATATACTTACAATCAGCCCACTCTTTGTAGCGTATCAAGTTGCAATTGAATAAGTTGTGAGTCTGCGAAAATGTATATACATATGTGCCGCGTCAGGGTTCTGCAATCGGGACCTTTTTCGCATTGAAGGTACGTCATTTACAATGGCAACACCGGAAATGACGATGCATTTGAATAATGTGATATCGCATTTCTAAATGCTATATTAAAAAATTTTTTTTTTTCCATCTTGCATATGCTAAGAGTTTATGTAATTAAATAATGATATATGTACTTATGGATTTTATTGTTGCTTCAGTTCATATACTAACACCAAAAAAGCTCAATTTGAAAATCTTAGCAGCTCCAAAGGTTTTATTTATTCAAAATACCATACAACCAAAACTTCCAAAAGAAACAACAACAAAAAACCCTGCACAAATTATTGCGGGTTGTATTGGGCTAAGAAAAGAAAGCACATAGCAACATAAAAATAAAATTTGAGACAGAATTTCCCGGCAGATGAGCAAGACGACGATAAGAACAACAGAGTCTGAGAAGAGAACCAGCCACGTAGAGAGAACGCAAGCGTAGAGAGTGCAGCTACCAGAGCAAAACACTAAAGAGTGGTTTAGGTGGTGTGCGATAAAAACTGGAATGTGAATGCTCATGCGCAGCAAATCCAGAATACTCAAAAATGTTATTTGAAGCCAAAGTTGTTTACTGTCTTTGCTGGGGCAACGCGGACTCTGCACAAAAACAAACAAATATGGTCGGTTGCTCGTAAACCTTATGGCCTTATGGCTGTTTAAGCGACTGGTCATTCACAATTGTGCTTATGTACATGCATACATACATAAGCACGATTGTATGGAAAACACATGCACAGAACAAACTGAAAAATAAACAAAGACGATATTGTAAGGAAAAACATCAGACCTACATATGTACATGTACTTTTAAATGGCGACGCATTGCTATGAGACATCTGTATGTAAGTATGTTTAATAGCGTTATTTATATATATATTTGTGTATACAGATACTACACCAGATATATATCATATGTACATTTAATTTTGCATGAATGTAAATATGCACAATATCAATATTCAATATTTTATATTGTACTTGGCTGAGCCTTTTTTTTTTGTCTGCCCGCCTAAAGTATATTAAAAACTTATTTGTAAATAAATAAAGTTAGTTTTTTTTTCACCAAAACATTCTTCATTGTGCACACTGCCGGCAATGATGGAGTTGACTTAATTCTGACCCACTCAAGCCACAATCTCACTCAAAACTTGTTTCCTATCGTATGGCAGAGAGTGCCACACGCATTAAAATACATACAATGTTTGGTTGTCTGCATATACAGATGCATTTAAGTAAAAATGTTGTAAATCTGGATGAAGTTGATTCAACAGTACTGAGACAGCTATTACACAACTTCGTACTCCTTGCCTATTTGGTTGCTCACAATTCCCGGATAATTTCTGATTATGCCATAACAACAACCAGGTTATATATTTTTTATTTTTTCTTATACTTATCGTATGTGTTTAACAGCTGCATCGTACGATAAACATCACAAAAAATAAAATAATAATTTTGACACAATATGGTGTGCAAATAGATATGTACAAAAAAGTAAAGCCTCATTTACGAATTTAAAGTAAGATTATCAATTCTTGTAGCTTGTTCTTATCTGCGAACTTATTTTCATCAATCATATAAGCACAAACGACGAGACTGCTACAGTTCGTGATGGAGCGTTGCACCACAACAAAAAATATTATTGATAAGGAAAAATGTCTTATACTAGTAAACATAAATTCGATTTGACTCAAAAAGATATCAAAGAGCGGAAATAAATACGAATCACTCATAGCTAACTTTTTCGCTAAGTGTATTGGGTGCGCAGCAAGCTGAGTTATTTCGTTGCCTCTCGAATTTCAAGTGTTACTGCTTGCTGCGTCACCAGCCACAGCATATGCCAGCTTCTCTCAGTTCCCCGCAGAGCTCTGGACAGTGTCGATCGGCAGCAGCAACGCGAATTCAAGTGAAAATAATTTTAAATTTTTCCTTTTGTGATTTCTGTAGAATCTTAAAGGGAATGCAACTGTGCAACATACTTTGCTAAAAGAGAATAGTTCGTGTAAGACTCTCTCCGGTAGTGCGTGCGCAGAAAAACATCTACCAAACAATAATATCCCTAATTATTAAAGAAGTGTGGACGAAGCGCAAGCTTCCTACGATATTTAAACATTTGAACATAACTAAACCCAAGTTTTTTTACATACACAAAAAAATTAAACAAAACAAGGTAAATTTCATACAAGTAATTTCATGTATTGTTGCATTGATATTTGAATTTGTTAAAAAAAAACAAAAGGCAAATTGCAAAATTAAAGTCTAATAAGTGCATAACCAAAAAAATGTAAGTGAAAGACACTCGTGGGAAAATTGCTTGTGAGACTGCCGATTAAGCAAATATCTGCCGTTGCATCTTGGATAACAATAGTTGATGCATTAAATGTGAAGCTCTCATTGCTGAATCAACAATGATGACATAAAAATAAGATACAGCCTTATATACCATATAAGATCTTTATATGTACATTGGAGTATCCAACTAAAATAGCTCATTTAATTAAAGCCAGGGAAGATTGCATTTTATTTTATGCAAATAGTACTAAATAAGGAAATTAAGAATTTCATAGTATCAAAGCCAAAAAACTTTGGATACAACTTTTTCGCTAATAAGGTTTAAATTCCGTTCTAAATAGTATCTATTTAAGAATTCATTTCAAACTGAATATCGTGAAAAATATCGATGTAAAGTATGAAGTTGTATCGAAACATCGTTAACAATATACAAAAAAAAAACAGTAAGAAAGCTGAAGCCGAGATTTCCAGACTAGGAGATACCCTGAACCCTGTCAATAACGCAGTTACAGTCATTGTCTGTATGCATCTGTGACTAAACTTTAATCTTCAATATCTCTGGTGTTTCTCAACCGATTTCGATGATTTTCACAGATTTTCATTATTTTGTAGCAAGGCTCTGAACACTTTTTTTTACCCGTCAAATCAGACTTTTTTGCTAACCGAATTGTTAAAAAAAAAAAAAAAAAACGGGAAGCAGGAAATCGGGCTTTTTTTGTTGTAAGTAAAATCAGCTTTTTCAGTTTTTTTTTTTTTTTTTTTTTTCCAAATTTTTGTCCACTGCATCGTTATTCATCGTTTTTAATATGGGGCGATGTTTAAAGAAATCATAAATCAATACAAACGGGTGGGTGGCAGTTGTGTTTATTATTTATTATATTGAACTCGGTACATTTTGATACAAACTTGGCACAATGGGTTCCTAAATCCAAATGAATAAAGAAAAAATATTTAAAGAAAATAATGAATTAATTATTTAAAAAAACCATCAGCTTATTTAACGCCTTTTTTTCGATTATTTTTTTTTTTGCTCTCATTTAAACCCAAGAACATCTTTTCATCGTCATCAAAAGTTGACATCAGTGCTATGAATTCTTACATAAATGAAGAATCAATTGATTTTAATGAAGTTTATGATATTTTTGACGAAGATAGATAATGAGAAAATGATTAAAAAACCATCAGCTTTTTTTCCCGCTTTTTTTGGTCTAAAATAAAGCCAAAAACAGCTTTTCGTCGTCCCCAAAAGTTGACATCAGAAATCAGACATCGGAAAAAGTTATCGCGTAGAACTTAGATGAGCTTATTTTCAAAATCTGAGGTCTCTAGCTCTGATAGATTTGAGATCAACGCTTTCTTACAGACGGACATGGCTATGTCGACTCGGCTGTTGATACTGATCAAAATATACATACATATATACTTTATAGGGTCGGAGATGCTTCGATAGCTCTAAAACTGAGGTATAAGCTTGATTTTTAACAGACAGACGGACGGACAGGCAGACAGACGAACATGGCTATGTCAACTCAGCTCGCGATGCTGATCAAGAATATATACACTTTATGGGGTCAGAGAGGCTTTCGTCTATGCGTTACACATTTCGTCACAAAATTTATATACACTTTCTTTAAGCGTATAAAATTGTTGACTTTAAAATTAGCAAGCTTATTTTTTTTTTGTTTTCATCGAAATAAACTGAAATAAATAACAAGTAAAGGGTTTTGTTTAATGAAGTGCTTATAAAGAAGAGATATTTTTATACTCAAAGAAATAATAATGAAGAGATATTTTTATACTCAAAGAAATAATAATGAATATTAAAATATCTCTTGTTTATAAGAACTCTCGTTTCTTGCACTGTTATGCGTTTTTAGTTAAAACAAACATTTGTATAGCATGAACCCATAAAATGGGTAAAAGGGGTATAATGATTTTATGCAAACCTATGTAACAGACAGAAGGAAGCATCTCCGACCCTATAAAGTATATATATTCTTGATCAGCATCAACAGCCGTGTCGATATAACCATGTCTGTCTGTCTGTCCGTCTATCTGTATGAACGCGTCGATCTCAGAGACTATAAGACCTAGAGACTTCAGATTTTGAACATAAGCTAATCTAAGTCTTAGGCAGAACAATTTTGTTTCCGATTTTCGATTTCTTTTTTCGTTTCCGATATACACATGTGAACGATAGCATTAAAATCTTGAATTTGGAAAATGTGAAATAATGAAAGCCTGTGAAAGTTTAATCGAAATCGATTGAGAAACACCTGAGATATCAAAGATTGAAGTTTAGTCACAGATGCATACAGACAATGACTGTACGCGTTAAGTATTGGGTTCGGGGTATCTTCTAGTCGGGAAATCTCGACTAGAGCCTTCTTACTTGGTTTAAATAAAAAGGTTTCGAGCTTCTTACGTCGAAAATATTAAAATATATATGTAACTTTGATGCACCAGAATCTAGTGACTAGATTGATAAGGCGGTTTAGTTTATGGCACTTAAAGTTTGATTGTTAGAAACTAGTACCAACGTAACCAAATACTCTTTTATTTTATGTTCGCTGTTTTTTTTTAGTTTAAGCTCAAGTTTTCAACTTTGTTTGCCAGTTGCAATTACATCACGTTGAAATGTTTTGTGATGGGTCTGTGTAGCAACGGGTTCGCCCGCTTATTGGTTGGCGCTTTGTTTTGCAAGTTCTTTACAAGTTGTTTTTTGCCTGAATTTTTACCGAACCTAAGTAATGCATTTTTATTGAGTTATTGAGCTGCCTTTAAATGTGGTATTTGGTGACTGAATGGCAGCCTTAAGTTTTCTTTTAAGATAATATCATCAGTATTCTATTCTATTATTCTTTTATATTCATATTCGTTAAATACAGTTGTTCGTTTTTTTTGTTTCTATTTATTATGCGTACCAACAGATAATGTGTTAATTTTGACTTTATCTACAGGCCTCACTAAGGACACTGAGCGGTTCGTGTGTGACACTTTTTTTTTAAACCCATTTCATGGGTTGAGGAAATATAAAATAGCCCATAGCAAAAACCAATGAAAAACCAAATATAATATCTAATACATATGAACACCCACATTTGATTTAAGCAAGCAAGACAGAAAAATATTATAAGCAATAAGTGATACATGTATGTTATGTTAAAGTTGGCTAGGGCATAAGACTAATCTGTGATCATAATCACAATAAAAACAAGTAAAAACGTTGCAGTCGGACGCAACCGACTGCGTAATACTTTGACACCAGTAAAAGAACGGATTGTAAGGAGTCTGCTTGCAGAGGAGTGGGACGGGTGGTAAACATCGCCATCTATCATGTTACCAAATTTTATGACTTACCTCAAAAACTGTGGAAGATGACTTAACTTCCAAATTTAAAAGGTGGGCGGCAGAGGTGGGCGTGGCATCAAAATTTTTGTTCAAATCTTTTTAATTGTCACCATTTATCTTCATACCAAGTTTAAAGGCTCTAGCTCAAAAACTCTTAAAGATATAGCCGATTCCAATTTTATAAGGCGGGTGGCTTGGGTGGGCGTGGCATCAAAATTTTGTAAAAAACTGTAAGAGATATAGAAATTTCCGATTTTAGATCTGTTGTAGATGTCACCATATATCTTCCTTCCAAATTTGGTGACTCTAGTTCAAAAAATGTGGAAGATACACGCATAACCGTTTTAACAACGGCGGGGGGTGGGGGCGGAAGATGTGGGCGTGGCATCCAAATTTTTTATGCATTTTGTTGGAAAACTTCACTACCTATCTTGACACTAAATTTGGTGGCTCTAGCTCAAAAAATGTGAAAACTATAGGCGTTTCCAATTTCAAGGAGAAGGGGGGATGGGGGCGGAATCAGGGGGCATCCAAAATTTTTATGCAGTTTTTTGGGGAACGTCAATATCTAGCTTGACACAAAATTTGGTGACTCTAGCCCAAAAAGTGTGAAAACTATAGGCGTTTCCAATTTCAAGGAGCAGGCAGGATGGGGGCGGAAGGAGTGGGAGTGATGCAGTTTTTTCAGGGACGTGACTAGCTATCTTCGTGCAAAATTTGGTAACTCTAGCTTCAGGAATGTGAGAAATATATGGTTTTATCGGTTTTTGGTTATCGAATTAGACTCTATAGACAAACATAATTGCAAAGTTTCAAGTCTCTAGCTTTAAGGGTGTCGAAAAAAGTTGCGTTCATACGGACGGACAGACGGACGGACGGACGGACACCATGACGGACATTGCACCAAACCAATATACTATGAGACCTTCGGTATCAAAGTATAACAAGTGAAAACGTTGCAGTCGGACGCAAACGACTGCGGAATACTTTGATACCAGTAAAAGAACGGATGGTAAGGAGTCTGCTTGCAAAGGAGTGGTCCAGGTGGTAAACATCGCCAGCTATCATGTTACCAAATTTGGTGACTTTAGTTCAAAAACTATGAAAGATAACTGAACTTCCAAATGTAAAAGGTGGTCGGCAGAGGTGGGTGTGGCATCCAAATTTTTGAAACAAATGTTTTTAACTGTCACCATTTATCTTCCCAAAATTTGGTGGCTCTAGCCCAAAAAATGTAAAAACTATAGGCGTTTCCACTTTCAAGGAGCAGGGAGGATGGGGGCGGAAGGAGTGGGCGTGGCATCCAAAATTTTGATGCAGTTTTTTCAGGGACGTGACTAGCTATCTTCGTGCAAAATTTGGTAACTCTAGCTGCAGGAATGTGAGAAATATTTGGATTTATCGGTTTTCAGTTATCGAATTTATCGATTTCCCAGCTTCCTAGTAGGCGTGGCAACCGAATCTTGACACTTTATCTGTCTCGCCTATAGACAAACATAATTGCAAAGTTTCAAGTCGATACCTTTACGGGTGTCGAAAAAAGTTGCGTTCATACGGACAGACGGTCAGACGGACACCATGACGGACATTGCACAAAACCAATATACTATGAGACCTTCGGTATCAAAGTATAATGAGAAATTCTTTCGGTGCACGTTGTTGAGCGTACTCTTCCACATTTATTTTAGTTGTTATACGCTCGGACTCGTAAAAGGCAGTAGAGATGGGACTTTTGGGGGGACACACTTTTCGATTGTAAATAAATCAAAAAAGAAATGGATACTAAAACAAGCTCTAGTCGAGATTTCCTGAAACCAGGATAGTTATCGATAGTTTGAAAAAAACTTGTTCTGCTTATGGTATAGGAGAACTTATATTCAAAATCTGAAGTCTCTAGCTCTTGTAGTCTCTGATATCGACGCGTTCATACAGACGGACAGACGGACGGACATGGCTATATAGACTCGGCTGTTTATGCTGATCAGGAATATATATACTTTATGGGGTCGGAGATGCTTCCTTCTGCCTGTTACATACTTTTGCACAAAACCATTATACCCCTTTTACCCATTTTATGGGTTAGGGGTATAAAAACATGATGTCCCAAAGTTTGTGAAAAAGTGTAACTTATTAGGGAGTTATGCTTGAATTTTTCGACAGCCGATATGGTAAAGCCATTTGTTGTGTTTTTGTTTGTTGTTGATTGTTTATTATAGATGTTAATCTATATTTGCTGCGTGCAACACATTTGTCAAACTCTGACTGACCGAATAAGATAAGTTTTTATACAAAACATTTAGTTGCAATGCAAACACTATTATCAATAAACTATTTAGAAAAAAACATTAATCTCCATTGTTATATCAATTTCGTGCTATTAAAGGAAGCCAACACCTTGCGGTTTAGCTGAAATGAATTCTTTAAAATTTGAGCATGCGTGGACGATGCTCATGTTGGTAATCATATTAACTCTGATGCCAACATTGATTCATGGACATGATAATCGTCGAAGTGGCAAAACCAATGCAATGGCTTTAAGAGGTTTCGCAAATGGTGCACAACTTGTAATGGAAACATACTCCGGTAATATTTTAAAACGTCCAGCGCGTGAAGCTGAACCAAGTGGGATGACAACAGTTCCCGAGATAGCACCCGGTGGGGGAAATACGCGTGTTAAAAACAATAACAAGAAATCAAACAAACCTCGTAACAAGTTGCACCATGTAGACGGTAGGCCCGGCTTAAAAAAATCTGATAACGACCAACTTCACCAAGGTCAACGGAGCAGTATTAAGCAGCAGCGACAAGTGCCTAAGCCTCATAAGCCTCAAAACCTTCAGCATGGCTCTGGAAAAAGATCTGGAGCAAAGTCAAAATCATCCGAAAAGGGCAAGTTAAATTAATTTAATACAAAAACAATCATAAACAAGTAAAAACGTTGCAGTCGGACGTAGCCGACTGCGGAATACTTTGATACCAGTAAAAGAACGGATGGTAACGAGTCGGCTTGCAAAGGAGTGGGACGGGTGGTAATCATCGCCAGCTATCATGTTACCAAATTTTATGACTTTACCTCAAAAACTGTGGAAGATGACTTAACTTCCAAATTTAAAAGGTGGGTGGCAGAGGTGGGCGTGGCATCAAAATTTTTGTTCAAATCTTTTTAATTGTCACCATTTATCTTCCTACCAAGTTTAAAAGCTCTAGCTCAAAAACTCTTAAAGATATAGCCGATTCCAAATGTTTTTAACCGTCACTATCTATCTTTCTACCAAGTTTGGTGGCTCTAGCTCAAAAACTGTTAAAGATATAGCCGGTTCCGATTTTATAAGGCGGGTGGCTTAGATGGGCGTGGCATCAAAATTTTGATGCAGATCTTTGGTAGATGTTGCCATATATCTTTCTACCGAATTTAGGGGCTCTAGCTTAAAAACGGTAAGAGATATCGAAATTTCCGATTTTAAATGGTGGGCGGCAGAGGTGGGCGTGGCATCCAAATTTTTGATGCAGATCTTTTGTAGATGTCACCATATATCTTCCTACCAAATTTGGTGACTCTAGTTCAAAAAATGTGGAAGATACACGCATAACCGTTTTAACAACGGCGGGGGGTGGGGGCGGAAGGTGTGGGCGTGGCATCCAAATTTGTTATGCAGTTTGTTGGGAAACTTCGCTACCTATCTTGACACAAAATTTGGTGGCTCTAGCCCAAAAAATGTGAAAACTATAGGCGTTTCCAATTTCAAGGAGCAGGCAGGATGGGGGCGAAAGGAGTGGGCGTGGCATCCAAAATTTTGATGTAGTTTTTTCAGGGACGTGACTAGCTAACTTCGTGCAAAATTAAGTAATTCTAGCTAGTGGGCGTGGCAACCCAGTCTTGACACTTTATCTGTCTCGCCTATAGACAAACATAATTGCAAAGTTTCAAGTCTCTAGCTTTACGGGCGTCGAAAAAAGTTGCGTTCATACGGACAGACGGACACCATGACGGACATTGCACAAAACCAATATACTATGAGACCTTCGGTATCAAAGTATATAAAACAAATAATTAATATTATACACAGCAACAACATGTCGCTATGCTAAGAGTTCATGGACCGAATGTGATTCTAAGAGCAATATGCGCACCCGCATTCTATCTCTGAAAAAGGGCGATGCGCACTGTCTACCCACTCGAACAATACAAAAGAAGTGCAAGAAACGTAAGTACAAGCTAATATAGTTTCCTTTTAACATATTAATAATAATAGTTTAAACGCTAAAATTGACCAGTTTTAAGCAATCTGTTTAATAGCTCGATAAATTTAAATAATACTATAAGACAAACAACAAATGATTTAACAACAGATAAATAACTTGTATACATAATTAGCACTGCGTTAAACTTACCTCTTTTAATAACCACCTAAAATTGTCCACTGCGGACTCAACTCCTCACTTTCACTCTAACCCAACCTTCTTACCACATCAAAATTTTGTTGTTTTTAAACTTGGCCAGAATTCATTCATTAGGTTTTTGTCACTTAATAACTATGTATATGTTGTAAAAATATACTTTTGTTACCTTTTAAGCTTGCAGATACGAGAAAGGTCCCTGGTCTGAATGTAACGCTGGACAAATGACACGTGAGGATAATTTAAAATCATCAGAAGGCGGTAGTCAAAAAAGCTGCGACCTCGTGCGCGTTATCAATAAAAAGTGCAATCCTGGTACTGTAGAAAAACCGTTAGCGGGCGGTAGTAGCGCCACCAAAATGCGAAAGCACAAGGAGAAAGGTAACTATAATCTGATAAACAAATGTAAAGTCAATTAACAGCAATTATTCTTACAGGTACACGTCATGCAACGCCTCAGTCTTGAAGGGGTTATATTGGGTGATATGCAAATCAACCAAGTATTTAGCAACAGTAAAAAAACATTTTTAGCATTATTTTTTTAAAATTGTTGGTGAACAAAGCTGGTTCCCGCAATGCATAAAAATTAATATATGTATGTAGTATTTAGCATATGCATAGTTTTTTCTGACCTTTATAAATTTGTTCACTTTATTTTAATATTGCTTTTATATGTTTCATGGTCTAAGATCAGCCATAAAATGCAGTCAAAGTCATGTGTGACAATAAATATAAAATGCCATTTTTGGAACAAAACATGAAAGATTGTAATTTGAATTCTAATTGCGTGCAGCATTTAATATCAGTTAATGTTTAGCTTCTCGAGCACGCGGTGCTATTATGTTCATATCTAGTGTCAAGGATGATTCCGAACCTACCAAAGCGATTGGCGGGCTAGTTTAACAAATTGGAGCCACTGAAAGTGCCATGCTTGCCACTTTACGCATAAGGTATAACGGACAAGACACCGCTACCGTTCATTGAATTAAATCTATGGATAGAGTATCCGCTTCCACCACTATTTCTGACGAAACCGCGACCCCCACAGCTGCGGGTATTGCTCCCACCCGAATCACGCGCTATGATTTCTAGTTCAGGATTAACATTCTGATTGGCCTCGCGCAGAATTTGTATCAAAGCGGGTGCAATTCGATGAACGTAGTCCTCCGTTGATTGTGGCAAATCGAAATTAATTACATACTTTATGCCATCAAAGCCAAGTCCCCGCGCTGCCACATTAGTGACTACCAATTTGTTGGCACGACAAAGAAAGTCTTTTAGAACATTGTCACGATCCATTTGGGATTTGTCAACATGTATGGATACCACGCCAACACCGAAAGCGTGTATAAAAGGTGCCAGCTCATCTATATACATATATATCATACCTAAAATTAAGGTTATTTCACTTGTATAAAGTTGCCTAAAAAGTCCTCGGCTAGTTGACGCACTTCTTTTGGCATAGTGGCACTACACATGAGTATTTGACCGTGCGGTCTAATTTGGCCAAGAATTTTTCGTTTTTCGTCTAACAACAGGTAAGTGCAGCAAAGCAGATTCGAAGTGCCGCCCTGTAGAAAATCAAGCATGCGACCGGGTGTGGCAATTACAATCTCGACTTCATGTTTTGTAACAAGTCGCTGGCCACCGCCAAAAATATATGTGCTACGCACATAAGGAGCTGAGCTAAAATCATTGGCTACTGACTGAATTAGCTGTGCCAGTTCACGTGTGGGCGCCAGCACAAGCACAATTGAATCTTCGCCCCGTTTTAACGGCTGCAGACCCTGGATGTTCACAATAACGGGCACTATAAAGGCGATTGTTTTGCCTAAACCTGTTTTTGCTATACCAACTAAATTGTTGCCTGACATAGTAATTGGGCAAGATTGGGCTTGAATTGGAGCTGGTTCTATGTATCGTTGCCGACTTATTTCGTTCATGCAATAGTCTGGGAAGCACGCTTCATCAAAGTACACTGTATTGGATTAGGTGCCAGACCCCGTGCCATGACTTAATGGTGAGCACGGTATCCATCAACCTCCTGGCACGGCCGGTTACGAGTTTTCGAATGTTCTTGGTAAAAGTTTTTTTGAAAAGGCTGTAGTCGCATGTCCAACCAGTTAATTTGGGGCAAGCCTTAACCTTAAGCAGTTATACATAGACAACAGCCGAAAAAAAGCGTTGGATCAGGGCCACCAGCATTCGGGGGCTGAAAGCAGCGAGCCGATCGCAGAGTCGCAAATTTTGCAGACCATTTGCGTAGTTAAGCAAAAATGCAAGTCATTCATGCGCTGACGCTTGACTCGGTATAGGCGGAGTGCCAGCAATTTGCTGTGTATACATCTGTATGTCAGCGACATGATCGCCGTTAGGTGTATATATGTATGCTGTTTGCTCTGAGCGGCTTTATATTGGGGAAGGGGGATAGCAGCAGCAGAGTGCGAACAAGAACAACACATGTGCATGTTTTCTTTATTTGGTGGCTCCGAGCTCAAATGAAGCACATATCATTAGGGCGAATGTATACCTACATACTCATATATACATATGTGTGTAAAATGTGTATGAAAACTAAGACGAAAATATTAGATAAAATTTATCGATAAACCGCTTAGTTATCGAGATATTAATACTTCAAAATCGAAAAATAACCAACGAAACTCAATAGGCATGAGACAAAAAAATTAAAAAAAATTATATGTAATACAAATCATTTAAAATGTCGCAGGCGAAAATTTTGAGGAATCGGCTATTTCGTTTTTAGAGGAAAATGGTTTGATTCCGTCGCGTAAATCAACTCCACCACAATGTTGTGGGCAGCCGATGAAAGTTGAATCAGACTCCAGCGCTTAATTTCGATGGAATTGGAGATGTTCCTCAACTGGATTTTCCGACTTTTAAGTATCTATATATCGATAAATTTTATTTACACATTTTTTCTTATTTTTCAGAAATTTATTAAACTCCATCAATTTTTTTTTAAATTTGTATCGATAGCTCGATAAATATCGATAAATGGTGATTAGTATTTTCTTTTTATCGATTTCTTGACACTTTATCGGAAGCTCCTATAGACAAACATAAAATCAAAGTTTCAAGTCTCTAGCATACTTGTTTAAAAAAAACTTGCGTTCATACAGATTGACAGATAGCATGACGGCCATTGCACAAAACCAATATACATCTCATACCTTCGGTATCAGATGAACGTCTATTTATATAATAAGCGGTTTAAGCTTTTATATATTAAAATTTCTTTAAGACGGCAGATTTTTTAAAGTTATTGCAATACAGCGGAAACTATATTGAATTGTTTTAAATTTTCTTAATATTATTTCATTTAGCCCCAATTTCTCAATGTCCGGTTAGTCAACTTATTCTAAGTTTAGTCGAATTTGAGTTTCTCAATGTTCGGTTAGCACTCACTTATCCGATGCATGGAGGTCCGGTTACTACTTATACCGATGCTAAGTAACGATATATAAATATCAATACAATCATCGTAAGGCGAACAGCTGACCCAAGCTGACACTTTTATGAAGCAAATTTTCAAAATTCGTATTTGAGTCTTCTAGGTCCACAAACACATGCTCCTCAACAACTAAAAGGTTTTTCCCTCGTTGCCGTTTACAACAGGGCTCATAGAAAGTTATTATATGTACATTTTGATGTGCAACATGTAGCAGTTTAGGAGTCACAGGCAAAAACAAAACCAAAAGAACAGCTGAATCCCCTTTAAGGTTGGCAGCACCATTCGGCGATAGTGATATACCGATGATAGGTTACTTTGAGTTTGAGAAAACCAAATCAGTATAGCTCGGGCATAAAAGTTATTCTAAGTTAACTTATTTCAAGTTTAACTGGACATTGAGAAACTGGGCCCTAACTGACTTGTGGCAACATAATTTGTTGGTCCGGCAGCACACTTATTAACGTTGGCAGCGCTGGCGTTTTTGATGTGGTTTCTATCTGGCAGCTTGTGAGCGGCGCAACATTTAAAGAAGTGTAGTGTGCTAGCTTGTGTGGAAAGTCGTCAATCAATTTTGGTTGATGATGTTATAGAACCTTTTTAATATTTCTTGACACGTCTGATTAAAAGACTTTCTTAACAGGTATTATAAGCAAAGTACACAAACGGTATCATTTAAAAACTCTTAGCAATCCAACTTGGGTTGTCATCATACAATCCAAAAAGAAACAAAGAAAAAAAATTCTCGCCCTATTCAAACAAAAATGTCAAATTTTTCAGTGGCCATTTCGTATATTGGAAAATCAAAATAACTTATTTTATTTGAAACTGCAGAACAAAAGTTGCACTTTGCAAATGACTCCAATCGCACTTGGGCGCATGCTGTATGGGGGCTCACGTTTTCGTCGGAGGCTTTTCTATACTTCCAGGACGCTTGCTTCAGGCATATTACACACCATGGTCAAGAGAATCATTCCCCAGACTCGAATTGGGTGTAGAAACAGTCACGCAAACCTACCTTACTGCAATCTTTACTCCAGCTCTTTAGATCGACCGCAAAGGTTGTATTTGGCACATCGTCGTAACTTAACATGTGAGAAAACGTCGACACAGATATTGTCCAAATTGTTTCCGCAGACATCAATAGAACTTGATGATGATGAGAGCCGTGATCGACGTAAGCGGGAGGAGGAGGAAGAACTGAGGGAAATGGAGCGCGCTTGGCAGCGCATGAAAATAGGTTTTGGGGTCTTTGGCTTAGGAAGCGTGATATTCTCGTTTTGGGCTATTTATTTTTTTGGCAAGCCGGCTCTTGATGAATTGGGAAATGAAGTTAAGGACGAGTACAGCAAGTTTCCTTTAGTGCAGCAACACATAGCACGCACCTTTAGGTCGCTGAATCATTTTCAACGGTTTATTCAGGAACCTTCAAGTCAAAAACTGCTACCTGATCCACTACAGGCACCTTACGTTCAACCATCGTACACACTTGTACTCGAGGTTAAGGACCTTCTCATACATCCTGACTGGACATATCAAACTGGTTGGCGTTTTAAAAAACGTCCCGGTGTAGATGTTTTTTTAAGGGAGTGCTCCAAATATTTTGAGATTGTCGTATATACAGCCGAGCAGGGAATGACTGTTTTTCCGTTGCTCGATGCCCTTGATCCCAATGGCTACATTATGTATCGGCTTGTACGTGACTCAACTCATTTTGTAGGCGGTCACCATGTAAAAAATCTTAATAATCTGAACCGCGACCTCAAGCGCGTGGTAGTTGTAGATTGGGATAAGAACTCGACTAAACTACACCCGGGTAACACATTTTCAATACCCCGGTGGTCCGGAAACGACGACGACACAACCTTGTTTGACCTTATCTCGTTTTTAAGCGTTCTAGGATGCAGCGAAGTGGATGATGTTCGCGAGGTTCTTCAATACTACAATCAGTTCGATGATCCTATTTCCAAGTTTCGCGAAAACCAGCGAAAGCTTTGTGAACAGATGCAGGCTGACGAGATTGAGAAGTTGAGTAAGCCCAAGCCAATGGTTAAGAATTGGTCACGTGGCTTCATAAGATAGAAGCACTCACGATTAAATTTTACCGTTTCTTTTGCATTGTACTTTAAAAACTATTCTCAGAACCTAAAGACTGTTTATTAACTGTTTAGTTTAAAAGTAATTGATTTTGCTGCCATTTAACCATCTGTTAAAATCAAACCCTCTAACAGCTCCAGTTGATTGTTGATCTCCTTTAGCAAGTTATGTAGATCCGTTAGCTCAGCTTTTTTCTGAACACTGTTTGGCTCAAGTTGCACCACACTCTCTCGAAGTATACCTTTGACCAAATCCGTTAACAACTGTTCCCTTTTAAGTTTTTTTCTTATTTCCAACTGCAATTTCTTAATGTTTAAAATTTTCTGTTTTCGCGTATAGCAATTGAACTGAAATTTGCATGTACAATATACAAGCAATAGCCAGATTGTAAGCACTAGGACAAAGTAATAGCTGTCCTTAATTGAAGAAAAACGTCTAACGATGACTGGAATGCAACTTAAACCACTTGCTTTCTTTTCTACCAAAACTTCCATTGCTCCACAAGTGGCAATTGCATTTAATCAAATCAAATTCAAATATTGTACTTTTAAAAAGTATTTGTTGGACTAAAAATATAGAATGACACAAATATCAACGAAAGGAACGTAATGTGTATGAAGTCAATGTCATCTATCTATTTATTTAGTATATCTTTATTGGAGAACCGAGTTTTCATATTCTGAACCCTAAAGTGAGTCAAATAGGGTGTAATACATTTGTGCAAAAGTATGTAACAGACAGAAGAAATCATCTCCTATCCCAAAAAGTATATCAATTCTTTGTAAGCATCAATAGTCGAGTCTATATGGCCATGTCCATTCGTCTATCCGACTGTATGAAAGGGCCAGCGACTTAAGATTTGGTATTCAATCTCGTGTGTATCATGCACAGTTCACGTTGTTTTCATTTAACTCTTTCAGCTTTCGACAACACATACATATGTTAAAAACTATAAAGTTTAAGAAACGATATACAGAATATTGAAAATCTTTTTAATTTCCTTCGCCATCGGTTAAAACAACAACAATAACAAAGTTTTTAGTCAGAGGCTAGAGTCTCCTTACATTTTTATAAAATGGGTAAAAATGGTATAATGGTTTTGTGCAAATGTATGTAACAGTCAGAAGAAAGTATCTCCGACCGTTAAAGTATGTATATATATTCTGGATCAGCATGAACAGCCGAGTCTGTGAAATTTTCATCAAACTCGGTTGAGAAACCAGATATGTATATTAGGGTGGGTCAATTTTTTTTCGTGGCAAAGCGGCTAGCATAATCGTAAACTAGGATGAATTTTAAGGAAGTTTTGCCCAAGAAAGCATGGGTCTAAAATCAAAATGGAGCCTCCCATTTTTACGAAGATGTTTTTGTATCTTAAAGATACAAAATTATTACCATATTATTGGCGGATGGTGAAGAAAATTAAAGTTTAAAATTTTGCAACATTTTTAAACTCCACAAAATATTTTATTTACATTTTTAAAGGCGAATTTAAAATAATGTATGTATCTTTAAGATACAAAAAATTCTTCGTACAAATTGGAAGCTCAGTTTTGATTTTAAACCCATGGTTTCTTGGGCAAAACTTCTTAGAATTCATCTTAGTTTACGTTTCTGATAACCGCTTGGTGACTTTTTTTCACTCCATACAAATTGACCCACCCTAATGTATATCGTAGATTGAAGTTTGGTCACAGATGGATACAGACAATGACTGTGTGCGTTATATATAGGGTTCAGGGTATCTCCTAGTCGGGAAATCTCGACTAGAGCCTTCTTACTTGTATTTTTTTTTTTTTTTTTGAACAATTATAAAAAATTAAATCTTTGGTTTATTGACGCAGGATAAAAAGCAAATCAAACATGCACTCTAGTCGAGCTGTTCTTAATTAACTTACGCACATGCATTGCGAAATAGTCAATAAATTTACTTTTACCATGGAGTTAAAGTATTAAACAAATAATGCTTGCACAGTAAGCTACATGTAGCATCCTTAAAAACGTATGTCCAAAAAAAGCTTGCTACTCCTCCAAGGACATCGCAAACAGTGGCAGCTATGTAAAATATACATAAAATCAGAAAAAAAAATGAACCCTGCTGCTATGCTCTATTGCCAAATATGTATATATTTTTATACATGTGCAGAGCACAACAAATCTCCACTCAAACACACATGCAAAACGCACACGTGTCCTTTTTAGCTTCACCCACGCAAACTCGGCAACATGTTGCTGGATACAACTTTTGCCTGTGTAATGTGTGTGGCATTAAACACGTGCCAAAACAAATTTAACGATTTTCAACAGTCAACAACAATGACAAGTGCTTGTCATGCGCAACTTTGAATAGGGGAAATCATCGCGGTATTGGCAACATTGCCATATATAAACATTCCAATGTGTCTAATAGGATGCTAATGTTTGTGATGTGATAATATTTAATAATAATAGCAAATTTTTAAATATATACAAATATAATGTAGACTTATTGACCAATGGTAATGATCAAATAGTTAATAAATTGTGTTGCGGTAACGATGTTGTTAACGTTGCGTATAAGCAATGCAGTTCAGATTGAAGTGCTTGGTGCGTTCAGAAACGCGAATGGAAATCCAGCGCATGCGTAGTGTTTTGGTTAGACATGCAGGTGAGTATTTCAGATACCGAGTAGCCGAGAAGTTGCTTCACTTTCACTATTATAACGTAAAAGAAAACACTAGGAATCTGGTGCACACAAACTGTCAGCCTCCTTGTCGGCTTATTGGGGATGGCAAGCTAAAAAGCTTTGCATCTGGATACAAAACGAAGCATTTATTCTCAATTTTTGGAACGCAGTATGGGCAAAAAGCTTTTGGCATCGCCGCAAAGCAAATGTGGTTCAGTTTTGACAGAACGGACGGCGCGTTTGTTTGTCACCGCGCACTTTTTTTTTACAAAATATTGCTTGTTTCTCGAGAAGGAATGCTATTGAGAGCTATAAGGCAGATATTTGTATAAAATATAAAGTAAGTGTATGTGTCTCAAAACAGTGACTACAATAAAAAAAAATTCAATACAGACCTACTGTTTGCCAATCTGTGCTTGGAGTACTTCTAAAAATCAAATAGTTACATTTGACATTCACGTCTCTAAAAGCGAAAAATAAATATGCCTCAAATACTTTTTCTGCATGTGTATCATAGTGTAAAAGTGTGCTTATTTAGTATTCCAATCTACGATTCCAATTCAGAGTTGCGCAAAATGCCGCTTATTTATACGTCTAATCAATTACACAATTCATAAATATCTGTTTGTATAAAGTAAAGGCATGTAAACAACTTTAACATAAATCAGAAGATACAGATTCCAGTCTAAAATGAAATACAATAAACAATAATAACAAAAAAAACAACTTCCCAGGATAAATTAGCCACACCCTAAACATATTCGTTTTACAAGGCTCAATGTGTGCGCTGAACTCACGCACATACACTTACAAGTATGAATGCAAACATTGGAAAAAAAGGATGAATCGGCAGAAATAATAAATGGATTGATAATAACTTAGTTGAGTGACAAATTGTTAAGGGAAATAATTGCCTCATTGCTTAATTGATTCTGTTTGAATAAAAATAGTTAGTTCTTGCACTTATAAATGTAAACTTCAATGAAGAATATAAACTCGTATTTAAAGTTCGGTACGCACTAGATGGACAAGTATCCTCACAACAGATCGTAAATGCTTTCATTGTGCTCGTGTCACCCTTTTAATAAGATGCACATATACGACAGTTGGAATATCAAATTAAGGCCGTATTGACTTTATGACTGCATTTTTTGTCTTTTGATTTGAAAATTTATCAAAACTTGCAATTTACTCTGTACGCGTAAAGTGTAGGATTCAGCGTATTCAATCTTCTATAAAAGTGTACATAGGCCTGCGGAACATTGCTTTCTAAACTATAGTTTAGTGGAATAATCACATATATTTAACAATCCTCAAATTAAAGCGTCACTACTACAATGACAACGGAGACATTTCTTGATTTGGCATATGACCGAGTAAAATCTTCCAAACGCCCTTTAAGACCAAAGCTTCTGAAACTAACGGATGTTACCACTCCACACCGTAGTCGCAAAAAAATTAAAGTTAAGGTAAGTGCATGAAAGCATTGCAAAAAAGCTTAGGTTAACTTTAAACCCACTTTACCGTCTAATATATTTAACCTACAGTCAAAGGATCGCCCGACAACCGTACGTGATCGTATATATGATGATCCGGCTTACACCGAAGACATTAGCCACCTGGCAAACCCCCTACGCCGTAGCAGCATGTCTGGCAAGTCTTCGGGGGATTATATGCTGTCTTCTGAATGTACAATCCCAACAGTGGCTACTAGCAGCTCTTTGGGTAAACGCAGTCAATTGACCAAGGACTTTCTAAAGTATGCGGGAAACAAACCAATAAAATCCGTTAACAGCGGAGCAGTCAGCTTGGACTGTGCATTTGATCCTAGCAGCTCAGACAACGAGCAAACGAATCTATTTAAAGACGCCAGCACACCCAGGCGTGTGCGCAGCTTGGAGAGAAGCTTAGCAGCTACTATGACCGAAAAGGGTGAGAAGAAAGCGACCACCCAAAAGCGCAGCTCCAAGCAAAAACGAAACCTGAGCCTTGATAATAGTAGAAAAGCGACACAGTCTCATCTACAGCAAACGCCAAGTAAAGGAAAGCAAACGATCGAAAACCGAAATCGGAAGGAACACAATCGTAAGCATTACCTGGATACAGAAGTTCAGCATGGCCAGGGTGTAAGCGATCAAGATGACGTCTACTCGGTACGTAGCTCGGCTCAGAACTCAGCGGCCACCTTACCCGTTGAGGCGACAGCGAAATTGCCTATTGGCAGGCGTCTACTAAAGGGCGAAATTGGTATAAAGAGCTTCAACTATTATCTCCTAAAAGAGGGCTTAAAGAGCTCTAAAAAAAATGATAAGCAACGCAATACAAGTAATTCAACTGTCAACAGTGACAAGAAAATGCATACACGCAGCGAAGAAAATATTTACGAAGAAATCTTTTTTAAGGAGATTCCAAGTTCAACAACTAAGCTTAACAATAGCGATACAATATCTCCTGCAGCTGTGCAATCTGATGATGAATTTAAAAAGAAAAACCAGCAACAGAAGTGTCTGCCAGACACTAGCATCTTTACGGACTGTGAACTGTGCATGCAGCAATGCAGCAGTGAAAGTTGCAAGTATTGTATAGGCGATAATGAGCCAGCGGCCAGTTCCCAGCTCCAGAACGCCGATGGCAGCGAGAAACAGGCAGTTACAGCTAGCGGCTTACCTGCCGCACACATTCTTGAGTTTCAGTCCTACAATCCAAACAATCCGGGCGTATACAAAATTGAAACGACACCAGTGGCCATTACGGGGGAATACAACCCGATTCTGCAATTCCAGCCATCAGGAGCGACAACATCTACCATAGCCACGATATCGCCCCGCGAACAGCAGCTGCACAACCAACGCGCCTACCAGCAACAAAACCAACAACAACAGCAGCAACACATATATAGTGGCTTTAATCAACATCACAAGGTATTACAGCATAATACACCAGGCCATTCGCAGACGAACCATTACGCCCTGGGCGGCAGTCTGTTGCTGGCACAGGTGGCCCCAAGACGACCGAATCTGCAACAGGGATATATTGTTGGCTACCAGAATGGTGCTGTTGGAACAGCAACTGCGTCCGTCCAACGCATGAATACTAAGTCCTCCTCCTCGAGCGACTCTCTACCGTATCATAAATACAATACAATGGCACGGCTAGAGGCAAATGTATTTGCCGCACCAGCCACGGGTGATTTATACTATGCCATTGGCGGCGCAGGTGGACCGCCCCTGCATCCTTTGATGTATGCGTCTAGCAGGCCTATAGGTGGCTCGCAAATTTTGGTCGATCAATTTGAATCGCAAATGTACAAAAGCGACTCCAAAGCATCTATCCTAAGTGAGTTTTCTCTAAGAAGCAGCGACAATTCACAGCGCTACACTCGCTATCCGCACCGCTCCAGTTTTGTCTCCTCAAACGCCAACGCAAATCAGCGCCGATACTTTGGCAGCACGGAGAGTTGTCGCGTTGGCTATGACTGCAGACGCTGCAGTTTGGATGGATTCGTGAGTACAGGGGTAATGGGAATGGCAACACCTGAAAAATGCAGCAACTCCGACAAGTGTCGTTATGAGTGTCGAAATTGCGATTGCTCATCAAGCTACTTTAGCTCCGATTTTGATGACATTTATGGATCGATGGCACGTGGTGGAAGCAGTGGTATTCCGCGTAAAACAGCGGCGGGTACGTTGCCCTCTAGCAGCTCAGCTGACCCCAATAACTATAAGCAGACAACTGAAGCAATGCCTGAACAGCCAACGCAGCCAGACCTAAAGCAAAACAAATACGCCATGGACTTCTTCAAGCACGTCAATGATGTCAAGCGCAGCATATATCAATCCGAAATGCAGCGAAACAACAGTCTAGAGTCAACACGACGGGCACATAAAAACAGCAGCAACTTAAAACTAAGTCCCAAACGTTCTGCCGCGCAGCCTTCACAAGCTTCACTTATTGTGACCACATTACCACTCAGCAAGGGACGTACTTCAATAGCAGCAAAGCCAACTCCTGCGCCAAGGACAAGCCTACAGCCTCAGCTCAAGTCGCCAGAGGAAAAGAAGCTGACGTCAGCCAAGCATAAGCCAGAACCAACCGAACGAAGTCAGTATCCTTCGCTGGATCGTCTCGTTGCTTCAACAACAGGCGCCGTATCCAAAAGGCAATGCCATGCACCGGGAGAAGAAGAGCATACAAGCAATAAACAAAAGTCCAAGCACAAGGAAGCAGAGCCAAGAGAGCGCCGTTATCTAAGTGGACCTGCTGATTCTAGCTGCACAATAATATCTACTGTAGGTGCCGCAAGTAAAAGACACCACCGCTCGAGTAACGGAAAAAATTATTCGAGTGTTAGCAACACAGTACCTATTATAAGAGGCAAGGACATACCAGCTCCACCTCCACCATCACCAGCTACTTACTCAGATCTACAAGAGTTGAAGGCCAATATGGAGGGACTCCAGGACGATACCAAGTCTCGCTCTGTAGAAAGTGAAACTAGCGAAACACCTTTAACCACGGAACACAGAGCAGCAGAAAAAAAACAGAAAGCGGCTTCAAATGCCTTTGAATCAGCTAAGCCCACAGTTTCACATGAAAGTTCACTTACACCTTTAGCAGCGATGGCGGCATCAACTGCCAAGAGCACAATTGAGAGCAAAGCTGTACCAGATGGGGAAGATGATGATGTGTTTTACGATGCACGGAGCGAAAATTCTACTAACGGTCTTAGTGTCCTACCCACTGCGAAAGGAGTTGTGCAAGCTGAAAGTGCTCTGGAGCTAATGTGTAAGGTGAGCATGAAACTTTAAGTATAACCTAAAGTCACACATACATTTTGAACAAGTAAGAAAGCTCTAGTTGAGATTTCCCGACTAGGAGATACCCTGAGCCCTGTAATTAACGCAGTTACAGTCAATGTCTATATGCATCTATGACTAAACTTCAATCTTCGATAGCTCTGGTGTTTCCCAACCGATTTTGATGAAAATTCGACAGATTTTTATTATTTTGTATCAAGATTCTAAAACACATTTCACATTTTCAAAATTTAATATTTTACGGTTATGGATCTTAAACAAAAAAGGTTTAAAGTTATTAAGTAGTATTATGCATAAATTTATTTCCAATGTTTTTATACACTTAACCGATGTACATATGTAAGAAGGGTACAAAAAGTACATACATATATTCTTAATCAGCATCAAAAACGAAATTAATTCAGTCATTTCCGTCTGTCTGTCTGTCTGTTTTAAGTTCGATTCAAATTATCGATAGCTCTTTCCAAGACATCATTAAAAAAATGAAAAGGTGTAAAGTTTAAATAGAAATCGATTGAGATATCGATTCAAAGATTGAAGTTTAGTCATTATGCATACAAACAATGACCGTACGCGTAGTCTCTGGGATTCTAGTCGAGATTTCAACAATATCTGTTTTATTACGTATTTTTTTAGGATGTCTGTGCTTTACAGCCAGAGGTTGACAAGTCAAACCAACTTAAGCTAACAGCAGATTCGACCCTGAAAACGGATAATAACGAGCAGCTGCAGTTGTTTAAGGCTATTGTAGAAAATACAGTAAAGCCAACAAGCGCTACACTATCAACCACAGCGAATCAACAGTCACCAAATAATGAACAAGTTGATGAACCCAAACATCAAAAGTCAACATTAGAAGTTGGCAACAGAAAAAGTTGGCACAAGTGTTGCCAAAGTGAAGCACCAGAGAGTATTCAGCACAACGAAGCAACAGTCAAAACGAATAGCGAAGAAGCGAGCACAACAAAACGCAATAATAATACAAGCACATCAAAGGTAACAACTAGAAATGTTGAAGCAACATGTGTGGAGGGGCAAGAGACCAGTTTGACCGCAACAAATGTTGCCCACGAATACAAAGACAACAACAACGAACACGATTCAACAACCATTGAAGCAACATTGGAGCTTGAATTCAGTTGCAAGTCGGCACACACGGACAGCGCAACGCTGGCAAACAGGTACGCGTAACCGACAGCTGCTTCATACTGCCGCTAATCTGTAACTATGTAGATACACATTACTGCATATTATATACAACAGAAATAATCCATAACTTTAAACACTTGTTGTTTAGCTGTACAATCCAACAATCGTAATATCGAAGTTGCAAGGTCTATTTCACCTGTTATTTTTCGGTTAACAACACTTATTTTAGCCGCGAACGTCAGTTCTTAGTGAAGAGTTGTATGTACAAATTAAAGGAATATTTTAATTCAAGTGCTTTAGAGTGTGCGTCGTAAATTTTGTGTATTTTTGTGTATAGCAAGAAAAAGTTTCATTTGAAATCGCCTGGCCGATTACCCTACACACGCGATAATCAAATTGTTGGTTAAATAAGTGGAGAACAATCTATCAAAACTCACGTTGAACTTAAATGTCCGTACAGTGAAATTATAATTAAGAGTATATTCCTTAAGCATGGAACAAAAGTGAAAACAAAACATTCCGCATATTACTTAGAGCTCACTTAATCTACTGTTCAATATTTATCCTATAAATATGTTCAACACTCCAATTAACAAAAACATGGAAAGAAATCAAATCAAAGAACAAACAAGTAAGAAGGCTATAGTCGAGATTTCCCAACTAGGAGATACCCCGAGCCCCATACTTAACGCGCACAGTCATTGTCTGTATGCATCTGTGACTAAACTTCAATCATCGATATCTCTGGTGTTTCTTAACCGATTTCGATGAAATTTTCAGAAAAGTTCTATCGTTACCCATTATTTCAACCCCTATTTTTATATTTCCAAACGATAATTACGGCTGTTAATGCTGATCAAGAAAAACTAAGATTTAATTTAAAAGCCAGTTAAAAAGGAAAAATGAAAAATTAAAGAACGGCGAAACATAGCTTTAAAACTTGATGAACAGTAGCCGAATTTTTATTGGTTTTAATATTGTGTGGGTACTACTAGCATTATTAAAGCGTAAAAACATATTTTCTATGACCGCCACATTAATTGGTCTAGGTTGTTGGCTTTTAAGTATTGGCGGCATTATGCGAAGCATTTGTACAGTGTTGTTTGGCCAGTTGCAAAAGCAGTTGCAGCAGCAGCAAACATACCACAACGCTGCACATGGAAGTGCCGGGGACTATAGCGTATGAGCTAGTAAAGTGACTTAGCCTCAGCTCGAAAGTGCAAGTTTTAAAGTAAATTCAATCGATTTTAACCACACGTTAGTCTCAAGACAACAAGTGAAACCAGTTTCAAAGATTGCTCCGTTGCTCGTTGCTTTTGTGCATATAATATATGTATGTGGGCTCGTGCATGTTTATGGGTGTTATTCAAAGAGGTAGTAAATTATTATAGGATTGTTTATTTCGCTATATATTGGAAATTTGCACTTTTTAGTGGAAAGTTAAATGCATGTTGATGAAGGTAATATGCTTTTGAGCAACAAGCTGCTCACGTTGCAGCATAGCCGCTCTTATGCATATACCTAAATACATTTGTAATTTGTTTGTTTAATCTTTGACAAAATATATAACAAAATATTAATATTTTAACCCCATAATAACTAAACAATTTGCACTCAATTAAATACGCCACATAACAAAGTAATATACATATTGGATGAATAGTTTATTGTATACTATGTTCATGCATACATGAAAAGTTTAACCACATATTGATATTAAATACTAAAACAAGTCACAAAACGCGTTCGGAAGTGTGTGGCAGGCATTTCCTGTTTAATATAATCAATCTGCACTTTCGCACAGTTGCGCAATGCTCAATTTACTCAGTGACAGTTGCTTGGTATAAAGTAAATCTTTAACGTTCGTACACGTACAATACAACATGTCTTAATTTTTACTGTTAATGCTTTTAACTGATTTAATGATTGCTCACAAAGCTATTGACATTAAGCTAAGAGCAACGGCCTTTGAGCATCAGAAAAAAAGACCAGCATATACATACATACATCCATATATATGTACATGTACATACATAGACATGTATTTAATTTTTAACCGTAAGCATGCTTGCAAACGGTCAATAAGATAATAGTACCTCTTACAAATGTTTACAAAATACATAGTGTACCCGTTTTCATCGGAACTTTCAATGCTACAATTATCATTATATAATAAACATAAGGGTATAAAAAGTTTGTGCAGAAATTAAACAGCAAAATACAAATATAGATGCTGGGATGGATGCATTAATATGATAGATCGATTTGTGCATGTGCTTGCGTTTTCGCTTTACTGCTTGTTTTGATGCCCATCCGTTTCCATCATTCAGACAGATACAGCACACACATATATACATATATACGTACACTTCATACTAGTAGGTACACTTTTAAAAAAAAAAACAACCGGCAGTCGGAAAGAATATTTTGACAGAATATAAAACAAATGAGGTTTCTTTTTTATACTTTTACGGTTTGTTAATTTAGCCTAACATACTCTGGTAAATATATTTTAAAACCCTTACCAACTTAATTTATTAAAACATATGTCTGTTTATTAAATATGTAGGTTTATTGTATGTACAAATGTTTTTTAATAGCGGTTTTGTAGACGGAATATGTTAGCACGTCTTTAAATGGAAACTTGACTCTTATGACTCTTGCCTTGGCTAGATATAAACTCTAAAATGCCTATGCTGCAAGAAAAAACCACCTTCCAAATTTGGAGTACAAAGCGCCCACCGTTCCAAATGCTTTGTTCTTGAGATGAGCGTGTCTTGAGCAAAGAAATTGGCTCATTCCAAATAAAGTTAGATTACGTAGGTGCTATATACTTAAGAATATGTAAGAAATAAAACATTTATTTAAAAACGTTATGATCAAAATAATATATAGTTATTAACGCTTGAACAAATATTTCATTTAACAGCCGTGTAACCTGCTGGCTGATAAATAATATGAAAAAATTAAAAAAAAAAAAAAAAAACCTAATGATTGCCAGATTTTATGAACAGGGTGTGACAACTTTGCAGTATTCGGGAGCAAAAACAAGACATTACTAAAACTACTTTAACTCCTATTGGTTTTATGCAATGTTCTCATGCTCCGTTTGTCTTAATAAACATAAGCTTCTTTGACACTTTAGCATAAACTTAAAGCATTAAGCTGTTATACATACGGGAGCCAAATCGCGTTTTCCCAACTGACGAAAAATGCGATGGGGAGCCACCAGCATTCGGCTGCTGAAAGCAGCGAGCCGATCGCAAAGAGTCGCAAATTTTACAGACCGTAGCTAAAAAAGTGCAAGTTATCATGCGCCGGCGCTTGACTCGGTACAGACGGAGTGCAAGAAAGTTGCTGTGTATACGTCTGTATGTCACCGACAAGATCACAGTTCATCTTAATCATCAAGATGCATTGTCCATAGTTCATAATATGACTAATAATAATTTATATATTTTAATATATATTTATATAATTATGTACTCTTAACCCTTAAAAATCATTATTAAATACATATTAAATGCCGACAGCCAATATTTAAAATTTAAATTTGGCGCGCATTTGAATCTGCCTACAAAAGACAGGAAATTTCTGTTTTTGCACTTTCTGGTCATACATACTCTATCGAGATGAATTTTAAAAATAAATAAAAAATTTTCATTTAATAACATTAATTTTATAGGTGTCCTTAACTTGTAATAAAATTGCTAAAAATCATAAAAATTGAGACAGGTCAAGGATAGCCAAGTCAATTGCTACGAATACATTCAAATGTGCTGCACATGAACATACACAAGCACACACACATTGATATGCGTTGCTAGAAAAGAAACAAAATATCCCAAATCAATAGAGAGCCACCAAAAACTGAAAAAATATGCATGCGCACATAGCTACACACATACATATATATGAGTATGTAGGTATACATTCGTCCTAATGATTTTTGCTTCATTTAAGCTTGGAGCCACTAAATACAGAAAACATGCACATGTGTTGTTGTTGTTCAGTCTCGCTGCTGCTATTTTCCTTCCCTTCCACAATATACAGCCACTCAGAGCAAACAGCATACAGAGACATACATACATATACACCTAACGGCGATAATGTCGCTGAGCTGACATATAGACCAGATTCGAATATTTTCTCATGTCCATCCAGGCTGCCCCTTGCCTAACGAATAAAGACATGTTTACACACCTATTAATATAATACATATTTGGATGCGCTATTGTTTTACTGCTTAGAGTAATTTTCTGTTGTGCTTAATTTCAGTGATCGGCCAACATTGTCACCTGCAACAGTAGTTCCGTGCCAGGACTATACGTGTCTCGACTCCAGTGAGGCATTTTCCGACGATAGTCATCTGACGCGTGACTCTGTGACACGTGATTCCCAAAACGACGAGCTCTCATCTTCAACACTCGACAAGCTTGATCTGAGCACACTACCGCTTCCCGCACTTCCACCCAAGCGAAGACGCACACGTTTACGAGCCAGCCCTTCAAAGTATCATCACCAACAGCAGTCGCGCTTGGAAAGCAGCGAATATGCAGAGGCAGCAGAAAAATCTGCCACAGCTTTATCCCAAGCATACCGAAAGCAAAAACAAGAAAGGGACTCAGTTCAAGATTCGAGTAATGCTGACTCCTTAAGCGTGCTCGATAGCGTAGTGCAGCAACAGCAACAGCAACAGCTCTCCGCATTTCAGCAATACGTCGCCAAGCGACGTGACAGTCTTGAAGCATCAACTCGTAACTTCAACGAGAAGCTGGAGGCGCGCAGAATGCTCTGTCACATGGACGGTAATGGCGGCACAAATGGTCCGAGCGGCCATTCTGCAACGGATGGTTGTGTGCCCACGTATTTGTTTGGAGAGCAGCTCTATGGTGTTCCTGATGTTATGCGTAAATCTAGGTCACCATTAGGCAACAAGGAAGAAATCTTTTTGAACAAGTCAGGTTGGGTGCAAGTAAGCACAAAGTTAAACACTAACAACGAGAGCAAAAGTAGACGCCTTAATAGCATTCGCCAAAATGGCGATGCTTCTAAGCTCGATAAGTCTCAAGGGCGTAATGCTCAACGCGTTGTGCAAAGAGATCTAGCTAATCGTCCGGAGCTATGCCGGCAATCAATTGTGCATCCGCCGTCAAGCAGGTGTGACCGTGAACCAAAATTCGTTGGCTCCAAAGTTGAGGAGTTAATACAGCGCAATGAAGCGCGGCTGAGTGGGCAATCCTCTAGAGATTCAGCACTGCGACCAGGTTATCGAATTGTTGACCCTCAATTGGCAAGCAAACTCAATGAGCGTCCTGGCTTTTTACCAGTAAACGATTTTGAGTCACCGCCGCCTATAACACCCATTTTGTCGCCACCACCTGCCTTCCAAGACAACAGTAGCAACATCAGTCGCACTCCGCGGCAACAGGAGCGACGAAAAGTAACCCGGCAATCATGTACGCCTTTACAGCAGCCGCGGACAGCTCAGCTACCGCTTCAATTGAATGCACAACAACAGCAACTGGGCAATGCCAGTGGCACGACCAATGCCAAGGGCATGGTCTTCTCACGCAGCTTTGAGTATGACACGCGTCGACCTACCAATAGCTATGTGGAAACGTTTTCGCGCAGCTTTGATGACAATCTTTCAGAACGGCCATCTGTTATGCCATCTTTAACTGTGCAGCGAAAGCGCTCCCTCAACTTTAGCACGTTGACCGGTAACTCTCCCAATTACTTGACAAAGCGTGAAGGAAGCGGCGTATGCATTAGTGGTGTCGGCAGATCGATTCGTAGCAGAGATAACTCACCAAAATATTTGCACCCGCAAACCACTGCCTATTTAAATGCATCTGTAAAGGAGGCGCCACCTGGGTACAGCGTGGCTAGTAGCAGCCTGGCCAAGTATTCGCCACGTTTGCGTCACGATCACACCTTTGAACGGTCCAAGAGTCAAAATATAACAGGACGTTCGCGAAAGTCACAATTTAGCTGTATGGGCAGCAGTAACCCAGGAGCCCCACCTCCTGCAACTCTTGGCATGTCCCGCTTTCGCAGCCTTGACACGACTATTAACAACCGCCTTAACTCCTGCGATAGCGGAGCTCGTTCTGGTGAGTCAAAATAAAAACAAGTAAGAAGGCTTCCCTACTAGGAGATACCCGGAACCCTTATCACATACTGTCATTGTCTGTATGTATCTGTGAGTATCTGTATGTATCTCGTCAGACATCAGCCAATTGAAAAAAACTGATTTTTTTTACATTTTTGGCTTTAAAACAAACTCTTAAAAATTGTCAGGTTCGGTCTAAAAGTATTCTTAAAAGTATTGGTAAAACTTTTGGTTTAGATATTTGGGCTCTTCAACTTTTTATTTTTTTAACGGACGACATGTTTATTATCTGTGATAATTTAATTAAAATCGGTCGAGAAACCAAGAAGATATTTGAGATTGAAATTAAATCAAGCTTTTACTATCAAGTGCAGCTTTTTTCATGCAAACAATGACGGTACGCGGTTCAGAGTTTTCCTATTTGTGCTTTTACTTCTTACTTGTTTTCTACTAATCCTGTCCGTTTACATTGTTGGTTCTATCTTTGGACGCAGTGAGGGGAATAAAACAGTTGACAATAGTTAATTATTTCATATTTTCTTAAACAAAAAATAGATCTTTCAAACGACGAGGTCGACAACGAGGATGGCAGCTCAACGGAATTTTTACCAGCGACTAACTACCAGTACCCTAATAAAGCTTCAGGATGTACCAGCATCTCACCTTTTAAGACTCAACGTCAGCGATCCCTAACACCGGACCGAAACGATTCGCACAGCTCTTCAACCAGTTTGCGCAAACAACGTTCTCTGACGCCTGAATCGCGCTCCCTTACTCCGGAGGAAAGGCGTAAAAAGGGTTCACAGGTATCCCTCATTGGATCACGCCAGAGTTCCAGTTCACGCAGCAATACAATGGAGCGACGTCAGCGACACGATGACAAGGTACCGCCAATTATTTCGCGAAGCTCATCTAGTTCTAGCTATAGCGGTGGTGACTGTCACGAGCCATTAAACGGCAGTCCAAGCATAAGTGTTGCCGTAGGTGGCGTACCAGCTGATGTCAATTATCGCCGTTCTATGGGTCGCAGTGCTTCTAAGCAAACAGAGCAGGAACACCTAATTCGTCGTTCAAGGTAAGTGTGGGCGATAGTCTTTTTTACTAACTTTGTAAAAACATATATGTCATAGTAGATCCCTCCAACTTAGGGAACGGTCACCAAATCGAGTGCAAAAATCTATAGGATGTGTAAGTGCTGCATCTCCGGCGCAAAAACAGCTGGCAGCAATTCATTATCAGTCGACGAACAGCAGCATATTTTCAAACTCAAAGCGCACCAAAGAAACCACTAAGAAAGTGTTGCCAAACCCAAACGGAACAACTGGACACTCGCGATTGCGCCAAAACGAAGTGGACAAGGCACGCTCTTTTGACTTTGACTACAGCAATTACAACCGAAGCAGCAGCGCCAGCAATGCCGCTCGCTCTACCAATACGAGTGGTAGTGGTGGTGACAGTGCCAGCTGTCAGAATCTGCGCTTAGACTGTGATAAAAGCCGCTCCTTTGACGAGGATTACCGCGAAGCAATGCTAAACAACAATGGCAGCAATGGCTCTGGTATACGTTTCTTGCAGCCGGACAATGAACCGGCATCTGTCACCCGACTGCGTCAATCCAACTCTCCAGTGAGTACAGCCGCTCTTGAACGCATCACAACACGCTCGCCACAATCCTCAGGCTCATCTTCTAACAACCTTCACCACCCGTCGCAACGTACGAGTAGCCCGCAGAGTCAGAGCTATGGTACGCGTCTTTGTGACCATGAACTGACTTTTGATATGCTAAGAAAGTCACCAATCATGAGTTTTAGACGTGGTGACAGCGATTATGAGCTACCAGTGCAATTGCGGAACCGAGAAACCATCAACTCCGGCGGCAACAGTGAACTTAACTTTATGAGCAATGAAACCCACATTTACGAACACCCGACAACTGTACTGAAGTCACAGCATTCCGTCTCACGCGAAGACCATTTGTACAGATCGACGGCAGCACTTCCGCGGAGTAGCAGGTACTAGACGATTCTTCTGCATTTAAAACAATTTTCAGACTACAATAATGATATTGGACATTCTATCCTTGAAACCCATATTTGATACGCACAAAGGTCTCAACTGATTGTCTCCCCTTTTAAAACCAAATTCTAAAGCTAAGCTAAAGCGACTAACCTACCCAACGCACGCTTCCAGGGTATGCTTTAATGTGTTTAAAAAGACTGCCTATGTACACTAAACCAGTGACAACTAATTCATAGAAATTATGCTAATACAATATTCTTAAACTAATGGTTAATGGATAACGTAGTGCGAATATAAATATAAAAAAAACAAATCCAACAACTTAATGGATACCTACAAATACAACAGAAAAATACATCCTACAACGAAGTCCTAAGTAATTAATCCCACAAAATTCAAGATGTTTAACAACGAATGTTAATAAACAGCTATATTATTGCATTGTAAGGTGGTGTTCACTATTTCTCCCAAGACAGTTCTAAATTCCAGTATTATTTGCAGAACCGAGCCTCAAGCATGTAGCACAACAACTAACAAGAAATGCAAAAAAAGTCTATCATCTTGCGATTTTTGGCCACGTTGCGCAGCTTGCAGCAGCTTCAGCACTAGCAAATTGCAATGTTTAACTCCATCGACATTGGTTAAACCCGGTCTAAACGCAATCAGAAGAGAAAATTCTTTGCCAGCAGTTTATCAGGATTTGCAGCAGCCACATATGTCGGAAGAGGATTTAAGTGGCGATCCCATTAACGTTAACAAAGTGGCAGTAGCAACAATAATTCAACCCACTGAGCATGTAGTCAGGAAGTGCATATCACCCCAATGGACTCTTCTTTGCAGCGGTGGTGTAAACGCAACACCTTTTAAAGAAGAAGGTGAGCACCATAAATTGAACACGCCCAGCCTGGATTGTCCACAGCCAACAGCGGTTATTCGTCCACGTGTCGTTCCATTAGCCGCCAGTTCTCTTGTGATTTTGGGAGACTGTGAATATATTAGCAGAACACCATTTGCTAATGTTAGAGAACATAAGCGACTTGATCTTGTGCAAACGCAAACTTCAGCTATGTGAGTTGGCAACTGATTGGTTACATTAACTCGAATGTCAATATTTTAAAAAAATCTATTGTCTTTTAGCAACATTGAAAATAACTGTAACCAAGACAAGCTATTAGAACATAAGCTCCATCAAAGAGAGGAAAATTGCAATGACGATGATTTTAACGCAGGTTTGAAAAACCCTACCAACGGTTTTTGGAAGCGACAACGTTGTCATTCACTGCCGGGCAGAATAGCAGCATTACAACAGGTGCCCATAATAAAAACAGTCGTAGGGTAAGTGTTTTAATTAATATTCTTCTTAGAAGAGTTTACTTTTACGGGAAGCCAAATTTTTTTAGAGCAAAGCTTAGGCGCTTCGTTCTTTTACATAAATTATAAATAAATAATTTTTAAAAACTTATTTAAAACAAGTAAGGAAGTTATTTTCGGCCATCCGAAACCTATATGCAGTTAAAAAGCCTTCTTTTTCATACCTAAATGATATCAAATGTCTTGTATTTGTAAGACAGCTATATAATATTGTTGTCCGATTTGGCCGATTTTGATCAACTCAGCTCGTGATGCTGATCAAGAATTCATTCTTTTATGCGTTACACATTTCATCACAAAGTTGGTATACATACACTTTTCAAGTGTATAACAAGTAACGCGAATAGTCAATGTTTGTTTATAAATGTGGCTAAACTTCAATCTTCGCTATCTTTGGTGTTACGTAACCCATTTCTAGGCCACATGTATTTCCAAATTGTTGTTATTTGTTAATTTCTAAAACACTATTACATGTCCATTACACATTACATATGGAAAACGGAAAGAGTTATCGACTATTTAAAACAGTCATGTAGTGCCTAGGGCTTAGGTGCGTTAATTTTCTCTTAAAATTAAGCTTTCATACATTAAACAAGTAAGAAGGCTCTAGTCGAGATTTCCCGACTAGGAGATACCCCGAACCCTATACTTAACGCGTACAGTCATTGTCTGTATGCATCTGTGACCTAAACTTCAATCTTCGATATCTCTGGTGTTTCTTAACCGATTTCGATGAAATTTTCAGAAAAGTTATATCGTTACCCATTATTTCAATCCTTTTTTTTACATTTTCCAAATTCGAGATTTTTTGTAATCGATTACATGTGTATATCGGAAACCAGAATAGTTATCGGTAATTTGAAACAAACTTGTTCCGCTCATGGTATATGAGAACTTATATTCAAAATCTGAAGTCTCTAGCTCTTGTAGTCTCTGAGATCGACGCGTTCATACAGACAGACAGACAGACAGACGGACAGACGGACATGGCTATATCGACTCGGCTGTTGATGCTGATCAATAATATATATACTTTATGGGGTCGGAGATGCTTCCTTCTGCCTGTTACATACTTTTGCACAAAACCATTATACCCCTTTTACCCATTTTATGGGTTCGGGGCATAAACAGACCGATGGACATACAGACGGACATGGGTTTATCGACTGGGCTGTTGATGCTGATCACAAATTTATATATTTTCGGAGATGCTTTAAGTGCAATCAAAAATATATTTTAGAAAATAAATATTTAATATACATTTTGTTTTTTGTTTTTAAAAAACAACCAATTTTCTTGCTTCGATGAGTTCACTCAACGTGAAGTAAACTTTAAAAGGCCATAACAAACTGTTAATATAGACAAAATCTGCAGTGAGGCCCCTACTTTAAAATAAGCTTTTGAAATCTAAGCAGCTGTTTAGTCTTTGCCAAATTAGCATGATATTACCTTTTTTGGCATCTTTGTTTGATTTTCAGCATACATAAATGCGCCTAAAATGCATCACACTGAGAATTTCTTGCATTGCGCATGACATTAATATGTACATACATATGTCATACCGTCTGTTTACATCTTATATATGTTGTATGTCATCTATCTAAAAACATTTGGTAATATTATATAGGATTTACAATACCAGGGTGCGCGCTTACGTTGATCAATAATATAAAATGTCAATGAAGTCGGAGATGTTTGCTTCCTTGTAAATGTCTGTTACTTACACACAATTAAAAATAATTTCCTTTTTATTTTGTATGTTATTTTATTTTTAAGCGGTACATAGTACAAAATTTACTGCAACGTTACCATATCATTTTAGTTCAGTATTGCCATTTTGAGTTAAGCTGCTGCTACCTAAAGTATCACCATTCGATAATTTTTGTTATCTTGTAGTCGAGTAGGAGGCGTAGCGTCGATGAAACGACTCGTTAACATTACACTTTGAGTTTGCAGTGCCATTTTGAGTTTAAGTGGAGATACCTTGAAAACATTCGATTAATTAATATTATTCATTTTTGTTGTTGTTTTCTTCTCAATGAGCAGCGGACGCGTCGGTGGGCTGTCTGTGAAAAAGAATTAATCAAATAAATGTTTTTTACAAAATGCTCGTCTAATCAAATAATATTAAAAACAGTTTTCTAGGGTACACAGATCCATGTGTAAACTTTACCATGCTGTTATGTAAATGTTTTTTGTACAAAACTGAATCGGTGTCAATAAATTTTAATTAATGGAATTGCAGTCTCGCCGGTCTTCAGAAATTGTTTGCACTTTCGTAATGTGCAATTATACGAATGTGTGTGATTGTTATACATGTGCTTTGTTTTGGGGTAATTTTTCAAAAATGAAAACTCGTTTTGCAATAAAGCGACGCAATAACTAAATTTTAGGAGAGTCCATTCAGAAATCAATAAAACCAAAATTTTACATTTAAAAACAAAAAAAAACCTGCTGCCTAGCATTTACAATGTCTACAACAATAAGTGTGCCACAACCAGCTTCGAAAGAAATAATTGTGAATGACAATACAAACACTGATGCATCTTTCGCGTGCTGTGGAAAAAGCTCAAATAGTACAGGTGCTTCGGAAAATGAGCTTGGTGGTGACATCAAAAATACTGAGAGTAGCAGAGTTCACTTGCAGCCAAAAAACGCAGTGCGATTGGCAGATGCATGCCCAGCAACTGCAGTTCACAGTAAAATACCCGATTCAAGCACAATATTCTATATGAAACCAGCAGAGAAAAGCGTAACAATAATTTCAACAACAGCAGCATCAGCTATAGCGCCATTTGCCCAAATGTGAGTAAGCCTCAAACGCTTATAAAAAAAGTAGATGTTAAGACCTTAAACTTTTTAAATCTTTTTGCAAAACTGGAACCTCAATCTTTTTTATACCCTGGGAAATGTGAAATTGTAATCTAATGTAATGAAATTGTAATGTACGTAACAGAAAGAAAAGAGCATTTTCAACCCCATAAACAATATACATATTTTCCTGATCAGCAACAACCGAAAAGTCGATTTGGCCATGTCCCTATGTCTGTATAAGCTCGTCGATCTTAATTTTAGGAACCAAATAATACGAGGTTTGGGATATAAGTTCTCTCTCTCGGTTTTTTTTATGTATAAATACTTTATTATTTTGTTTTTATCAATTTTATTAGTTATCATTATTTAAAATCCACACAATAGTGCTTTTTCGACTAGAGCCTTATTAGTTGCATATCTTCACTCTTTGCATTAAAATATATATTATTGTGAATCTCTCCGTGCCAATTAATGTTGCTATGTTTTACCGTTGATAATAAATCCATCCAACCATTAAACTTGCCCCACTCTGTATAATTTTTATTACTATTCATACGTTTTTTTATCTTTAAGTCCGTAGAAATAAGTAATGTAACCTACCTTTGCTGTTTTACAACCACTGATACGTCCAACTAGAGTTACTGCAGCATCCTGCAAGTTTTTGCTTTTTGCAGTGCACCTGCTTTTGTTTTGTAGGGAAATCTGACGTAACAAGGTGCCAAAATGAAAACTTGCGCAAACGGTTGCAATTAAGTAGTGTGTAACTTGTCGGTGCATGTATGCTCTCATTCTTATGTGCGTACAGTAATAAAATTACATAAATATATATGTTCTTATTTTATCATGGCCTGGCCATAAAGCACAACACAAAGTAGATACATTGTTTATATAATAAAATACGATTAAGATTAAATCCAAACCTTTTGCTGAGACCGAAGATGCCAGAAATCCCTGTCCCTAATGTTGTTGTAATGCAAGGTATTGCCGGGAAGTTTTATAGATGATTTTAAGCAAACTCTCTACCTATGGTTAAAGAAAGCTTTAATTCCAAATCGAAATGCTCTAGCTTTTATAGTTTTTAAGATCGACGCGTTTATACAGACAGACAGATGGACTCACTCTTTACTTTTCTTCCAATAATCTTTCAAGGGTTCAGGGCACACAAATTTCATCTAAGAACTAAAAGAATTACCTGTGATATCCTTTTAAATAAAAACATATAAACCTAATATATATCTATTTTAATGAATGACCTATTTCTGTCAAAAATAAAGATCCTCAAAAGGTATATAGTAGCTATACAGGAAGTGAAAACACAAAATTTTTTAAAACATACATTTTGTCAATCAGCACATGTTTAACTAAATTACTAGTCAAAGGGATTTGCATTAGGGACCAGAATAAATTGCGACTTCCAGTTGATATAAATAATATAAAACTGTAAGAATGTAGCTAGTGAAAAGTACATAGTACATAAATATTTATCAACTGCCACCACCATTGAGCATAACAAACTGGTTTTTGACATGCCACCGCAGGCAGATGTTTCGTTGGCTCAAACTCGTGAGTTGTGTTCCCTTTAGGCACTGTTATCCTTGTTAAGTTTCTCATAGCTGCAGTTTTCTCGAAGTTGAGCTCGAGTAACTTAGCTGGTTTTTTTTTATATCCTGAACCAATGAAATGATTAAAATGGGTATAATGGTTTTCTTCAATTAAGAACATCCGTTTTACTTATGTTTGTAGTCAAATTTATTAGCAAGTTCACGCAAAACATTGCTTCAGAATAAGAGGTAAGTTTCTCAAAGGTTTGTGTATTAGCCCAGACTTTACATCGTTAATACCGTAAGGATTTTTTTTACCAACTTTAACTGAACGATCCTACAAATCCTCACTCAAAAAGAAACCAAATGTTGCAGTATGGGATGTGCAGGTCCTGCCTTAAGATTGCGCGGCTCAGTGCTTAACACAAGACATTTTTTTGATTTGAGGGTTGTTTTCAGTTTTTGTCGCTGCAGCTGCTCTAAACCCCTGATGATCAGTCTATTTTCGTACAACATCGAAGACAGTTCTTGCCGCTTGTTTTGTAGTATAAACAAATGGAGTTTACATTCTTCAAACTTGTTAAATAACAAATATAGAGGTTTTTTTTTCTAAACATTAAGTATTTTGTTCAGGTTTCAGCAAGTTACTTTAGAAAACAATATATTTGTATATATAAAATAGTGTTAACAAATGAAACATGAAGAAACAACGAAACCTATTTAAAACAAACAAAATCCCGGAAGTTACTGATTCTATATCCGATTACTTAAAAACTGTGCACAACAATCCTTTAAATGTTGAAGGAAAATTCACAAGTTTTTATTTGGGTACTCGTCAAAGGTAAGGTTAATGGCCATGGTTAAAATTTATTTATAGAAAATAAGTCGAAACTGGCCTATTTATCAATTGAGGAATTACATATGGAAAAAAAAAGAATTGAATAAAAGTATGTTTTATGAGTGACGACATGGCAATAGATGTCAGCAGAGCAGTAGACATATACAAGCAACAAAAAACAAACAAGTACATTAGGTAAAAAGAACTATACTAAAGATATAATCCATTTTGTTTTTTTCTTTTGAGAAAAGTACATATATAACCGAAAAAAGTATCTTGATTAAGTAACAGTAAGTCTTGGTAATCCTAGAACTTGCTAACAATGTGCATAGGAACTTGTAGGCTGTTGCTACTACATTTAACAGAAACTGAGATCCTTACTTCAAATGTCCTTTCGGGGAACTTTGCATATAAAATACCATCTACCTGAGCCCTCAACCCTTTCCCATGTTGAATTTTAAAACCAAAGGGACATAATATATTCTGACAAGTATTTGTTGATTTTCATGAGGTGCCTAATGGTCAACCTTACATCATAGTAAATTAGTATTAACGTAGTCCAAATTTTTAAGATGGTAACATTAGTCGCGGCTTTTTTTTCTTTCAGATTTACGAAAAATGAAAAAGAAGACGCAAGCTTAATTGGTTTAAAATGCAACGGGTACGTCGAGTGTTTGGTGAGTATTAAAACAAAGAAAAAAAATTCTGATCCGATTCAGACTAACAAATTATGAAGGTTAGCGTATTTATTAATTGGATTTAATAATTTAAGCTGTACATATATTTCTACACACATAAGGGTTGAGTCATTATTACATATTAAAAACATATAGCTTTCTTTTTTAAATGTTAACAATTTTAAATATGAGCAGTACGCCAGATTTTTTTTCCCCATAAACTGCATAGTTGAACGCACCCGACGTTATGTTGTCTTTAGTGGGCTAAATTTGATTTAAAATAAACACTTTATTAGTGGCAGCATTAATAAAAAAAACTACATGTGCCGTCTGATGTTGCTACAGAGGAGATAAATTGGATATATTGCGTTGCATACCCTTTTATTTTCTCTACACATGTGGTTATTAGGAAGCCCCGCAAGACATGTTTTTACAGTGAATGAACCTGAAATGAGGAAAGGTGGCTGCTGTGCAATAACCTTTATAGTTTAATTATATAGATATCACTTTGTTACTAAACAGTTTTCCTTTATGCGATTTTTAAGGGGGGTACGCAACTTTGACTTTCTTAACTATGCCACGCTGTCGGTTTTTGTACGATTTGCAGTAAATTTATTGTTATGAATATACGTTTAAGAATAATATCAAAAAGTTAAAACAATTAAGATAGCTAGGCATTTAAAGTGAGGTACATATAAATCAAGGAAAACAAAACTAAAGCTAAAAAAGCAGCGATACGACGCACTATGTCGTGACCCACAGTAAAACAGACAGTGCGCTACAAATGAGAATGCAAGTGTCGTCGATTGCTGTGTAGGTGCCGGCTCGTGGTATTAATAAAATGCTTTTAATAATCTAATCAAGACTCTGGACCTCAGCCGTTCTTCAGCTTAAAGCACCAGTGGCTCAAACCCTTAGCTGTGAATGCCTAGTGCAGACAATAACCAACAGAGCAACACAATACTAGCCGCTTGCCCCAACCACTTGCCAATGCTAAGCGAATGCTTATCAAAGCGATATCATCATCATACACTACCCACAACAAAAGGGCACACATACAATAGACGCATTGTCGCTCGACGTCGACATTAACATTGTGGTAGCCATCGCAGCGCCACATTTGCAATTCGCAGTCAGTTAATATTTATCACGCCCAACGTTGACACCTGCTAGCGGGCGGCGCCTATAGCAAGTTTTTGTCTAAGTGTCTCACTATACCCTGAGCGAGTCGCGAGCGCCATGAAAAAGCTGATAATACCGATGCCTATGGATACCTACGGACTGATTAAGTTTTGGGACTTTGATGTCGGTATACCAGACGGTCCAACGCAAACCAACAGCAGCAAAAAACGAACTAATTTTAGCCTTCTGCCCATCGGTCCAATCCCCAGCGAGCGGAGCTATAGGTGTCAAGAGCGTCTGCTTCTGGTAACTGTTGCTTCCATGCCGCCATTTCCTTCTCGGCATAACCTGATGAGTGGTTTTCAAATATTATCGACTATTATTATAATTGTCGACTTTGTTGTTATGCTTCTCACTCAAATTGTCGTCATTATTCAACTTTTAGCTGATAACATGTGTGGGTATTGGAACTTTATTCCAAAATTCTGGCTTTGTTTTAACGTACTTTAAATGTGAAAAAAATCCCAAACAAAAAAAAAATAATAAATAGATAAGAATTTACCACCTTCAATGAAAAAACACAAACAAAAAACTGTGAGTCAGATCTGATAATATCACATGAATTGGATCCAGATTTTTAATGTTTATAGCCTGCCAAATAATATTTAGGGCGCCAGACAACACATTCGTAGTTTACTATAGATAGGTAGTATCATATGTTTCTAACGAATCACATTTGACTTGATACTTGTGGTTTTGTGAGTAGCAAGATTCTAACCAGTATCAGAAAATAAATTGATCTCTAATAAACAATATTTTATTCTTTTTAGTCGCAGCAGATGCGCGCTGTTTCGAGTCCCACCCTATCCAGCTCACTTACAGATCGACATTCCTCCGATAATAAAAGCACGTCAGCTGTGGACTCAGCAAATAGCGCAGATGTTACAAAAAATGCCGGGGGAGGCATAAGTGTTGTTGCTGGTGGAAGTGGCAACCTAGGCGTCCTACAAAAATTTAAACGAACATTTCATAACTTGAATAACAGAAATCATTTACAAATTATTCAGCTGAACGAAGTAGCAGACCATAAAGTAGACGCCAAGTCATCGCCTGCAGCACCGATGGTCTCTATTACAATACCTGCGCCCGAGCGTCTTCAGTCAGACAATGTGATCGGTGACACCAGCTCCGCCAAATATCGCTTTGGACAACTTATTTGGCGATCGTCAAAGGAACGTCGAAAGACAAAATTTAAACCGACGTGACAAATGCAACTCTGGGGACTCTGGCATACAAATTGAAATCGAACAGGATGAGCATTATATGCGTGCATTGACTGGCACACAGCAAAATGCAGTCGCTGCCCTGACCAACACGTCGCAAACCACAAAGGCAAAAGTTTGCGCTATACGCCGTTCTCATTCAGCCAAGGCAAGAAATGTATTGGAACTGGCGGCTTTAAAACCACCAGCTTATAACCAAGTGAATATAGTCAGCGATGGTAGCATCGAACGCGAGGCACCCGAATCCATGCCTACGCGTTCTCTTAGTCAACCTAACGGCCTTGATATATTTGGAGTCCGCCGCACTGAAATTGAGGATAGCGATAGCGACAGCATCGAATCACATGAGGAAGGTAAGTGTTTTTATTTAATATATGTATGTTTATATTTAAAGAACGTACACTTAAATGCCTTAATTAACTTCAATTGCATGTTGAGACTTGCGTTACTTATGCACATAAACTTATCGACTTGTTTACCCTGCAGCCAACAGCTACAATCCCTTATATGCGGAAGTGCTTTACAACTTTACTGCGGCTGGTCCGCAAGAGCTCGGTCTGGAGCGTGGCACTGTTATCGAGATACTACGCAGGGAAGTGGGTCCTTGGTGGTTTGGACGCATCAAAAAAGAGGATGCCAGTCTTGTGGAAGAAATTCTTGATCCTGAGCTTGGCTGGTTTCCCAAGGACTTTGTGCGCATTATTCGGGAAATAGATGTATTTTTTAATGTGCAAAAGACGCTGCAAGATGAGCCTGTTGCAGTTGTTAAAGATTCTCAAAAACCAGTGCCCGTCACTGAGTTGGACACGACCAACGAAGGCTCTAATATTTTAATGACTATGGATCAAAGCAACATCACTACTATAGTTATTGAACCGCCTAAATCTATTTCGTTTGAGCCATCAGCGCCCATAAATGCGATGCAGGAAAGTTGCGATGTCTTACAAAACGGCGCTGTTCGAGAGCTGCTTGAAACTGAAGTCAATTACGTGAATCTTTTGGCAGCCATTTGCGAGGGGTAAATATATTGATAGTCGGCAAATGATGATGACGCTTTAATTTAATATCTTATTTCTAGATATTTGCCTGCCATGAGCAAACGCATCGATATATTTTCGCCCAATAGCATACGACTTATTTTTTCGAATATATTAGATATATATAAGTTTCAGCAAATGTTTTTAGAGGAACTGCGACAAGGCATCAAACAAAACCAAATAGCAAAGGTTTTTTTAAAACTGGTAAGTTTTGTCTTTTGAATTGTCCTGACATTTATCACTGACTTCATTTTTGCACCTAGCATAAGGGATTTCTCTGTTATTCTTCGTATTGTAATGCTTATCCACGAGCACTTGTCGAACTCGAATCCTACGAACGCTTAAAAGATGCACGCATCGTTCTTGAGAAGTAAGTTGCTTATTTCGAGTTTACGAGCTAAATTAATTAAAATATTTAAATTATCCCACACAGTTGCCGCGAATCTGAGAACCTAGCCGAATTACCACTATCTGCGCATCTGCTAGCGCCAGTGCAACGCATCTGTCGTTACCCTCTGCATCTCAACGAACTTATTAAAACTGCTGTAAATTGTAAGAACACCGATAATACAGTTGTGTTTGGCACGCAAGCGGATTCCTTAAACTATGAACAGATCGACGTGTCCCAGTGTAATATTCCCGACACATATGACAAAATTAATATGGCACTTGAAAAAATGCGCGGTATCACAGAAGCTGTAAATGAAGGAAAACGACACAGTGAGACCATTGCACGACACCAGGCCAGTTTTCAAAACTTTAAAGGAACACCTCTACACCTGCACAGCACGCGATTTTTCCTTCAAGTTGATGCTACACGCCAAAAGCAAAACCTATGGAATAGCAGCTGCACTCTGTTCCTTTTTAATAACCAACTGATCTACTGCAAACGTGACATCATTAAGCGCAGTAATTTTATCTACAAGGGACGAATATTCTTGGATCGCTGTCGAATCGTAAACATGCGGGATGGAAAAATGTTTGGGTATACAATCAAAAACTCACTACGAATCTATTGCGAGTCTCGGGACAAATGGTACGACTTTAGCTTTCGTTCGGCAAACCGTAAACATCGTTTTCTAAATACGCTCGCCTTGGAGCGACAGTTTAGTGGCAAGTCGCTGTACGTGTCCGAGATGACTGGATTTGACTATAACTATGAGGAACGGCCGGGTGACTTTTCTGACCAATCGGACTACGAATTACCTGATTGTGAACAAGCTCTGGGCACCACTTCGGCAAGTGGCGACAGTTCAGTACCCGAATCGCCTTCCAAATCACCCTATCGCTCTTGCGATACCCTACCAAAAAAATCACAGTCACGTGATGCTATTGCCAGTAACAGTAATGGGTCTGGACAAATACTAATGGCAACTTCAACTGGTTCGCTAGGGCGTCGCCGGCTTGGCAACTGGTTTCGCAAGCCAAAGAGTTCCAACTGTACGCCAAGTCAGTCGCCAACTCATAAGTCGGGCTTTGATGCTGATTTAACGTTAACAGCTGCACGTGTAGCTGCCATCGAAATGGTTAATGCAGCTTCTGAGGAGCAAGAGGCGGATAGTTCGTTTGCTTAGTCATCTTTATTATACATAATAAATTGTAATTTTAAAATACATAAACAGCAACAAATATGAGTAAAAAAAAAACGTAGAACAGCATTGAATATTTTAAAATGCCTATATATACAAAAATAAGCATATAAAACCTTTTGCTGCTCTTGTTTTTTATGTAAACCTTTTACTCTAGGTATATAGTGCATTCTTAAATAAATGTGACTTTAAGAATACGTTTTGTGCTATACGAATATGGTTATTTCCTTTAAATTTAACCATTAAGTATTTTAAACAACGTACTATTTATATGTGCACACTACAAATCAAATTTCCGACAAAAACTATACACTTGTATATTGAGTGCATCACACGCTATATATAGTAGATTCAAAATGTAAAAAAAATAAAAATTAAAATCCATAGTATGTGTTAAACAAGTATATTCAATTAAATTGTTACTTGTAGTTTTTGTCTTCAAAAAGTTGTAAAGCTTAACAGCACAAATTTCAAGATAATGAGCGAATTTAATTTTTCTTCAGGAGAAAATAATGATATTGGAGTTGAAAATTCTAAAAAGCAATTGACTATTTAATAGATTTTATAAGTCCCTACATTTTTACTATATGCATTGTCAAACGTTGTTTATGGGCCAACCTATCAATTTTATTAACAAAGCCTGATAATTGCCAAATGCATTTTCGATTAGTTTATTTTAAGTCGAACATTTTTTATTTTGTTAATACTAAGATGTACGTGTTTATGTATTTATAGGTGTTAATTAAAACAAAATTCATGAGTTGAACAAAATAAAAACAAGCACTTTGAATTATAAAGTGGTAAGTTTAAAAAATAAAAAATTAGTTCAATTTGGTTAAAATGAACTTGGTTATGACTGATTGTGAGAAATTTTTTGTTGTTTTCAACCGAGAAAATTTTGAAGACCAAGCAAGGAACATAAAATTATAGCTATCATGCATATAATGTAAATTGTTAAAAAAAAAAATCGATATGTATATATATATATATATACATACATGTTTACATACAAGTGTACCAATAAAGCCAAATATTTAAATACATATGAATAAAAAATATATTTATCCAAACGTTATATTCAACGGATCTTTTAATGCTTTTGGGTTTAATGAGGTTAAATGTGTTAAGGATACGTTACTTTTTATAGTAAGTATGCATAAATACCTAATGAGTTAGTTAATCAGACATATTTAAGTAAGCGATGCAGTTTTAAATTATTATTGAGGCTTATTTCTTATTGTCGTATTTCTCTTAATAATAAATTAATTTAATCGCATTCCATGTTTGACGCGATCTCAATTTCATCAATATATATTATCGTAATACCAATTTACAAATACTTAAAAATATTTGGTTTCTTTTGTTTATAAATCTTTTTCCTTTGCAAACGGTTCCCTTTTGGTATTTCTTACAGAAAGATAATATTGACATCACATTTTGTTGACCAAGCCAGTACAGTTTGACTAGTTCATTTATGTTTTGGCTAAGTTCAATTGAGCGATTGGCTGTCGTTTATTCGAGTTTCTTAGAGCTTTTTTTTACTGCAAGTGAACAGTCAGCTACTGTTATCCTAGGTGCTTAAAATAAATACTATTTGATATTAAAAAGTGTTGCTTGACTTATCTCTTAATATTGCAAAATATTTTTCACATTAACATTAACTCAAATAAGGGCATACAATCGGAGGATAATGTAACAGAATACTGCTAAAATACGCTGAAAACATCGATAATAATATCGATATAATATCAACAAATGGATGATCGCATTGTCCCACTCTCGCGCAATATACAGATGATCATTGTAAATTTACTGGCATTTGTTGTGCTTAATTTTTATTTTTAAACAGAGTGATGTTTTTAAAACCTAGCGAGTGTTGCTAAAAGTATTTGCTTGCTAAAATGCACAGCGTTGTTGGCGCTACGGGAAACAGCAAAGTTGTTGCCACATTGCGTGCTGATGGCAGTGTGGCAATGGAGGCTCAATCCCTCAACCAGCAGCTATCCAATATATTAAATTATGAAATTGTAAGTAATAAAGCATTTAATAAAGCCTTCAATAATAATATATACTATTGCTGCTGTAGCGCACAGAGAGTGAGCTTTTGTTAAAAAAAGGTAATGCGCCCGGGCCAACTACAGTTGTTGACTTGGGTAAGCAACTTTTACAATGTGCCCGAGACAGTGATGTGACCGGTGTCAAGAATGCGCTGGCACACGGTGCTCCATTTGCGTCGGACTGGGTGAGTAGAGAACATAATATTAAGTTACTTTATTTGCAACTATTTACTTTTAGCTTGGTATGTCTGCACTGCACTTTGCTGCAATGAACAATCAACTAGAAATCTGCGAAATTCTACTGCAAGGCGGAATCAATATGGAAGCTAAAACCAAAGTAGACCGAACACCATTGCATTTAGCTTGCTATTTTGGACATGAAAGAATTGTCAGCTTACTATTGGCGTTGAAATGTGCTGTGAACGCGCGTGATATGGTGAGCTTAATGTTTTACAATTTGTGTACTTTCTCTGACAAACTGTTTTTACTACAAAGCTTCGTATGACACCACTACACTGGGCTGTCGAAAAAAGACACAAAAGTATTGTACGCATGCTACTTAAAAAACACGCAGACGTAACATTAGTTTCAAAGTTTGGGAAAACCCCAATCGCCCTCGCCGTGTTAACAGAACAGGCAGATATTTTGGCGGAGCTGGAGATCGCTCGTCAAACTCAGGCCAACCGCAAATACAATGAGGAGACAGATGTAAGTTACTTGCGGATGCCAAAAGCATTACTTTTATTTATTAAAATACACCGCGTGCATTACCTTTCAAATTTCCATTTGATTCGGCGTTTTACGTTTTGCAACGCACAATGAAAAACTGTCGATATTAAAGTTTATAAAGTCATAATAGCCTTAAAAAAAACCGCAAATTTTTTTCTAACTGAAGAATGTTGCACTCCGGACGTTACTTTATCCGAAAAACTCTTAAACATAAATATTTTTTTGTTTATTAAAAATACATACCATTAAAATGGAAATGTTAGTAAATTTACGTTCTACTTACCAATCTCATAATCCTCAACCCTTAACTAATCTTTAGAAGGAGACCAGTGATGCAGTTAACTCAATTATGGATGACACTCACTTAGCACAACGTATCGAAGATGCCGATTTGTCGGTCGAGGATAAAATGGATGTCTTAGAGACCTTACGAGGCCGTAAGTATATTTCTCTGTAAATTCAACAGTAAACCCCATTTTTTTTTTTACAGATACGAACATGCTCGGAAATTCAGCTTTAAATATGTTAAGGACCCACGGTATTGCAGACATGATTGAAGATAATCAAATAGGCAAGCGCTTTGTTTTTTATCCTAAGATGTAACAAGATTTCATTAAACTTATCGATATTCAGATGATGAAGCTTCCAAAAAAATGCTTAACACTGCTTTACGAAATGGTCGACAGCTCGTGCTCTCGGAAGGTGGTCGTATGCTTCTGCACGAAACGAACCGTGGATCAAATGTCACACAAAGTACAAATGGATCTTTCAACAGTCATTTAAAAAATAATGCAACTAGTTTGCATCCTAGTACAAATCAAACATCCCGTAACTCATCGCCACAAAAAATTCGTATGAATGTCATCAAGCAAAAGGAGTCATCTTTACAAAGCCCATCGGGTGGTGTTACAAAAAACAAGGTCAGATTTACCACATATACAGCTTTTATCAACTTTAATGTTTTTTCTTCAACAGAATATAAGAATAATTTCGTTGACCGATTTTAAAAAACTTTGCGATCAGCCAAAATCTCTGCAGAAAATACCCGCAACCCTAGCAAGGCAAGAGATTTTTGTCATTTAATTATTAATATTGACTTATTTAAGATTATATCGTGTTTAGCTCTGGAGTAGTACGGCAACTTGCAGATGGTACCAAACTGGTAAACATGCGACAGCTACAGTCACGCCAGGTTTTTAAAAATTGTGCTTTGATTTCTAAATGGTTTATTGACAACAGCTTTTTCTCTAGTTAAAAATACCCACTGTACCTAGAAATCTCGAAATTGGAGATATTGATGAGCAGCAGCAGTTAGTGAACGAAGCTACAAACACAATACCAAACCCACATTCTGTGCCAACAAGCACAATGCGAGGACAAGTGGGTACTGTGCAAACTATCCAACTGCGGCCTTCGCCATCAGCTGGAACTGCTGTCAGTGCCACCAACAATGGAACTGCCAACAAATCTTTAACTTCTGCATCAATGCGTTCCAATTTACGCAGCGGAAACGAGTACAGTACAACAAAAGGTCCCAACGTGATGCCATTGCTAACATCTTCTGAAATTTGTCGGCAACTGCATGAACTACGCCGACACAATGATGAGCTGCGCCGTCGTGTTGATAATGTACAAAAGGAAAAGGAAGATATGCTGCTTCGTATCGAGCGATTGGAGCAACTTGTGTTAGTCCGTGAACATGACGCCGAAATGAATTATGTAGACATTTAATGAAAATTTAGTTTATGATCTATTTTGTAAATACGCTAACATTAAGATAGTATTTGACTTACTCCGTAGAATGGTACTTCTAATTTAAAAAGTTATTTTTAAACGCTGCTGTTTGAACGACCTTCTGCCAATAGCATCATAAGACAGAGATCATTAAAAGTTAACAAAAACATACATGCATATTTATACATATTTGTATGCATATTAAAACAAATAAATAAATTTAATTTTAAATATTATTATATAAAAAATGTTGTGAGATGTTCACAAATGTTAAATGTGTTAGTACGAATGGTTTTAAAATATCAACATATGTATATGATGACTTTTTACGTTCAATAAAGTCTTGTAATATAAAAACGCTGTATGATGAAAGTGACATAGCGGGCAACTTTTGGCTTGGATTGGGCGTTGTGTAATAATAGCCTATTTCCATTGCTCCGCTTCCGTAAATTTTAACAGTAACTGACGAAAGCTGTTTCCATTGCTCTGTTAACTGAACCTCCGTAAATAAATCAGCTGTTCGGTTTGTTTTGCTTTGTATTTTCTGCAAAAAAGTGAGAAAAACTAACCGAAATTGTACATTGCAAATAAGTAACAGCGTGTTGCCAACTTTTATGGCTTATTTTTATTTTTGCTTGCATTGCAAAAGCAGTACAAGTCCTTTTTCCTATATACGTGGGAGTTATTCTGATCTGCCCTAAGTGCAACCAAATTATCCGCCCACAGTTTTAAAAGCAATCCTTTGAACCTTGGCACCCAGTTCAATTGTTTCCTACAATAAATCATCAAAAAACAAAATTTTTAATTCAATTTTGTATATTATTAAATATTGCGCCTACTTATTCACAATTTCTGCTATTCACAATCATCTGTTTTGCTTCTGTTACATAAAAGTGCCCATTAACAGCGATGTTTTATCGAACAAGTGTTCAAATGAACCATTTCCTCTTCAGCTATTCTTCAGTTAATATTTACGGTCAGTTTTACTTCAGTTAATTCCTTATGGGAGAATACACGCAAACTGAACCTCCGTTGCTGTTAATAGCGTATTTCCACTGCTCAGTTATTCTCAGTTATGTTAGTTAACAGCAACGGAGGTTCAGTTTGCGTGTATTCTCCCATAAGGAATTAACTGAAGTAAAACTGACCGTAAATATTAACTGAAGAGGAACTGGTTCATTTGAACGCTTGTTCGATAAAACATCGCTTAGGGCAGTTCAGTATAGCTCTCACATACATACATGCGAAAATCGACTTGTACTGCGTCTGCAATGCAAGCAATAAAGCTTGAAGGCATTAAAAATAAGACAGTAAAGTTGGCAATATGCTATTACTTAATTGCAATGTAAAATAACGGTCATTTTTATTTATTTATTTTTCGCAAAAAAATCAAACCAAAACAAACCGAACAGCTGATTCATTTACGGAGGTTCAGTTAACAGAGCAATGGAAACAGCTTTCGTCAGTTACTGTTAAAATTTACGGAAACGGAGCAATGGAAATAGGCTATAACTGAGATGGTTTTAAAATTTACGGAAACGGAGCAGTGAAAATACGCTATTACAATTTTAAAGTTCGCAGACAAAAGCTCTTTCAAATGCGGAACCTTTTATTCGATATAAGAAAGGCTTATCGATGTATTGGTTTTGCGTTGACAAGCCCTCTTCGATGTTTTAAATTCCTAAACGGTCACACTTGCGGACAGGCACGTGTAAATGAGCTATTCTTAAATTTGATTGATTGTTAAGAAAATGGTTGGTACAAATCTGAAAAATGATTATTAAGTTAATACAAAATTTTTCATACAGCCTAAAAAACATAATGACGAACTACCCGGTTTTCCATCATTGGAGCCGAGCGGCACCAGTAGCGGCAACGATGACATTCTAAAAAACAAACCAAAATCAAAAAAAAGTGGTGGATTTCAATCGATGGGTCTCGGATTTGAATTATTGAAGGGCATTACCAAGCGCGGCTATAAGGTGCCTACGCCAATTCAGCGAAAAACCATTCCATTGATTTTGGAAGGACGTGATGTTGTTGCCATGGCCAAAACAGGCTCCGGAAAAACCGCCTGTTTCTTAATACCTCTGTTCGAGAAATTGCAGCGCCGCGAACCAACAAAAGGCGCACGTGCCCTAATTCTTTCGCCAACACGTGAGCTTGCTGTGCAAACTTATAAGTTTATAAAAGAGTTGGGTCGTTTTATGGAGCTAAAGACGATTCTAGTACTAGGCGGTGATTCCATGGATTCGCAGTTTTCGGCCATACACACATGTCCTGATGTTATTGTTGCCACGCCGGGCCGTTTTCTGCATTTGTGTGTAGAAATGGACTTAAAACTAAATTCAATAGGTCTGTGGCCAAGTTTTATATATATTTTATACATATAAACATTCTACTGATTCTAATTGAAGTATTTACATTCCAGAATATGTGGTATTTGATGAGGCCGATAGGCTCTTTGAAATGGGATTTGGCGAGCAACTGAACGAAACGTTGCATCGTTTACCTTCCTCGCGTCAAATGGTCATGTTCTCTGCAACTTTGCCAAAACTACTGGTTGAATTTGCACGTGCCGGACTAAGTGATCCGGTACTTATACGATTGGATGTAGAGTCTAAACTTCCAGATGCTCTGGCCTTAAAATTTATATTCTGTCGACCAGATGATCGGTCTACAGCTCTGGTGGTTCTGCTAAAATATGTGATACCCCAACAAGCACAGACAGTCGTCTTTGCTGGTACACAACACCACGTTGAGCTTATTTCATATGTGAGTGCAGTATACATATTTAAACTTTTCATTTAATACAACAATCAATAATACATCATTTTAGATATTGAGCCAGGAAGGCATATCAAACACTTCCGTGTATTCCAGCTTAGATGCAGCTGCGCGTAAAATTAACACTGCGAAATTTGCAAGCAAGAAAGTTTCAGTTCTAATTGTCACAGATGTAGCTGCACGTGGTATTGATATACCAAGCTTGGATTATGTCATTAACTTTCACTTTCCGGGCATACCAAAACTATTTGTGCATCGCGTGGGACGTTGTGCCCGTGCAGGACGCACTGGTACTGCGTATTCTATATTCTCCACTGACGACACAGCTCATTTGCTGGACTTGCACTTGTTTTTAAACCGACCTTTTAATATCAATGACAGCTCATCTATTGGAACCATACCGCAAGACTTGCTGGAAGAGGAATACCTTAGCGTTGCCGAAATAAAAAAAAGCCATCATATAGTAAGTCATTGCATATTATCAAATTTCAAAGGCGTCCATATAATTGTCTTTTTTATAAACAGGCAGGAGTGCTGCGCACCAGCGAGAATGCTTACAAGAAGTACTTAAGCTCCCGCCCCACAGCATCTACGGATGCTAACGCGCGAGCTAAGAAAATAAAATTCTTTGCCTTAAGGACGCATGAGGATTTTTTTAATGCTGCACCGGTGCTTCAGCAGGCCGCCCAAATTTCCGGCCAAGACTACAGTGCTTGTTCAAAGGCTGACGTTGCAGAATCTGAGCGCAAATTGGAAAACGTAAAACATGACATATTAGTCAAAATGCGAAACTTTAGACCAAGTGGTGTAAGTTGGTTCTATAAATAAGTTAGAAGTTTATAATCAATCTTCTGAATATCGTTTTAGACAATTTTTGAACTGAATACCACACAAAAGTCAGTGCCCTTTGTTGTTATGAAGGAAAAACGTTCTCAACACACTGAGGTTATAGAAAAATTTCGGCATCAACGTGCTAAGGAGGATGTTGTTCAGGTGCAAAAAGACGTGGACGCCCTGAAGTCAAAAAATATTTCATGCGCCGATGACGAGTCCATTAGCAATACGTTTAAAAAGGTGGTTGCACCAAAAAAAAGGCAAAACATGGATGCACTATACACAGATCGGCCAAAAAAAAAGAAACGAAAGCTACAAACAAAGGATGAAGAGCACTACGTACCCTATCAGTCAGCAGATAAACACACCGAAGATGGCCTCGCTATTAACTCATTTGAACGTCAAGCACAGAATGCTGAATTTTCTGTGACTGATCGCAATAGAACCCAGGAAATGCAGCACAAGCCCGGACTAAAAAAATGGGATCGTGTAAAGAAAAAAATGGTGTCTGTGCAGGATCCACGTGCTAATAAAATACGTACTGAATCAGGCGCTTGGATACCGGCCTCATTTAAAACGGGTCGCTATAACGTTTGGAAGGAGAAGTCCAAAATTGAGGAACAGTTACAGCGCGAAAACGCTGGCAGCGATGACGATAACTTAAAGCCATTATCCCACATGCAACGTTATCCAGCTGGTCGGCACACTCGTCATAACGCTAAGTTGGAGCTGAAGAAGCGTATAAGCAGTAATGATAAGGAGTTGCGGAGACCTGAGCAAATTGTCAAGTCGCGGATGCGTCTTGAGTTTATTAAGAAACGTCAGGAAGAAAATACCACAAAAAAAACTGAGAATCGCCAGCGAAGTATGCGAAAAAATCAAAGAACAAAATCAACCCCACAAAGTAAATCTGGAGGAATAAAGAAACGCAAATAATATAGCCTTAATAAGTATATTAACATTATTTGTACTTGAGCTAACTATCTATGCACTTTACTAAAAAACAATAAACAAATTAACCTTTTGATTAATATTTTTGGAAAAAAAATATTGCATATATTGCGCTGTTAAGTTAGCATCGCACATTCGTGCATGGCCACAAAATTAGTAATAAAGCATGAAGGTAGGTAATGAAAATTGTCAATTAGCACTTCGGCTGCTGAAAGCAGCGAACCGATGACAACAACAACAATCACAACAGCATCATCATCATCAGCAGCGGTAGAACGAGAGTCCTAGCCACGCCAACGTCATTTGGCCCGCAAGCGTTTATTGCGCAATGCGGAAGCAAATCGGCAAAACGAATCCGACCTCGAGCGTGCCGTGCGTTTGGTTCGCAATGCGGCGCGTCAGAGGCTCCAACGCGCCATGGAATCACCGGACCAGCGAATGAAGCGTCTGGCCGAAATGGCCGAACGGATGCGCATGTATCGCGCCAGCGAGACGCCAAATCAGCGCAAGATCCGTTTGGCTGAGATGGCGGCACGCGCGCGACAGCGCGTTGCCAGGGAATCAGCAGAGAAGAGGAAGAAAAGGCTGAGAAAGCTGAACGCGTATGCAACAAAGGTCAGAGAAAAGAAAAAGATTTACAAACAGGTGCTGGTGCATGCAGGCGTGACACTGAATTCGTCGTCTTCTTCATCGACCAATGACCAATTCCAATTCACTGACCGCGCAGCAGCAGCTGCTTGAGAACAATATTAATTTAAATCAGGCAAACGTCTCGTCAGCGCCTGCAACCAGCAGCAGTGCCAACAACACAGCAACAGCAGCGATAACGGTTACTGCCGATGGTCAACAGCATCTTGTGACAGCAGCGCCAGCGGCTGCACGCAAAACTGGTAAATTGCTGCAGACGCAGATTGTCGAAAATTAAAATTTAATGTTGTGAGGTTGAGCACTACTATATTTATGAACACAGCTTTATATATACATAAAACTGAAAGCTGATATAATGCAATTCTGTGTAATGACCAAAACGTCTGACAATATTCGGGGGTGTGCCAGAAATCTCTGGAGATTTTGGCTCGAGCTGGTTTTCAAATCTCTAAAAAAAAACCGTCGGTGTTCCAGAAGTTAGGGAGATTTTATTTTTCGGTAAAATGTTTCGGAGCAAATACGTAAAACGAAAATGGCCTAAAAGAGTTGCTACCTTTCAAAAATGAAAACCTTGAAAACAATGTCAAAAATAGCAAATCCATTTTAGGCAATTTTCATTTTTGAAAGGTAGCAACTCTTTTTGGCCATTTTCGGTTTACGTTTTTGCTCCGAAACATTTTACCGAAAAATAAAATGTCCCTAACTTCTGGCACACCGACGGTTTTTTTTTTTAGAGATTTGAAAATCTGCTCGAGCCAAAATCTCTGGAGATTTCTGGCACACCCTCGATAGAGTACATTTGGTATATATTAATATTCAGTTGGCACATTGTGTATTGTGACATAATCTAACCATTTTTTAACAGCGCGAAGCTCAAAAATAAATGCTGTGTCCTAAAATTTTGTCTGTTGGCCAATTACACTAGGCCTTGCCAATATCCTGTTATAATCTAATGATCCCGCTGCATTCCTTATTTGACACTGCCTTTACTCATCCAAAGCTTAACGCCTTTTTAAAAACAATAACTGAAAGCAATAAGCCTTATGTTGGATAATTTAGTATTTATTAGTAATGTTCTGCTAGATTGGAATTTTAAATACGTTTATTTGAAGTATATAGTTTTTGTTGATTAGAGTTTATCAAATAAATTGTAGAAAAGTGCAACTTGACTAAACTTTTGCAGTTATTTTAATTGCATTTATGTATTAATTAGCCTTTTTTTTTTTTTTTTTAATAATGATTTTTTAAGCTTAGGACATACAATGAGCAGGTTAATATATTGTTTTGAGATATACAAGCTTAAAATAAACACTAAGTTGATTCGGATTAGTTTTTTTTTTATCATGTTTATTTTAAATACATAAAAAAATGTTGTATGTAAATATAAACATATGCGCGATTTCAACGGCAAATGTCAATACATTGTACACTAGGCTATTTCTTGCATGGTAAATTTATATTTTAAAAGTTAAATGAATATAATTTTAATTTTATTTTACTGCTGTGGGACTGTGTTATATGAAATTCGTATAAATCCAATATATATATAAATTTAATTTCAAGATGGCCGTACATTAATTCGATTTAAAACTTGAAAGAAAATGAATGATAATTTTGTATACAAAATTGAGAGAATTTTAATTGTTACAGTAATCAGATTTTAAATATGTATATACAAGTCACTGTTTAATTTTATTGCTTAATGCAATGCAAGACCGATACCAACAATAGATAATTAGTCAATAGTTTAACTTAAAAGCTAGACAACATTCACATTAACCTATCATAATATATTATGAAGAAAACAGTGCCAACAACTATAATTAACGATGTTGGCTACAATAACAGTTATTGTTTGGTACAATGTTATTTCATATATTTTTTAAATATATCATTTATTAGTTTTACAATTTACAAGATATACAAATGTGTATTATAATTTAAACAAAAAACGCACAGGCTCATAAATTTTGCATTTATCAAAGCAACATTTTTTGCTGCTAGGAGGTATTTTTTTTGAAAATATTGTGTACATATTGTTTTCCAACGAAGTAAAGCAATAAACAGTTTTTTCCAGTTATAACAGAAGTTAAAAAAAAGCTTTGAGTTGTAGCCCTTTTAATATTAATCCAATTATACATACGTGTATACATATAAATATATATATATATATGTTTTTTTTAACGAAGTCAGTCCATAGGTTTAGTTTATTAGATCGCCACTTTTACACACTAAGGGCTTTTAAAATCCGTCTGCTTAGATTTTCATAAAAAACCTTTCTCACAATATGCCATTGGTGTAGTATTGATATCCATCGTAGAGTTTTGTTGAGAGGCTTTTCAGTGAGTCCTGCACAAGTTGTTCAACCTTGCGTTCCATTTCTTGCTCAGTTAAATTCATATGAAATCGTTTTCGGAGATTCTGTACTGTCCCGGAACAGCCATTCTTAAAGCAGGGTAAGTGTGCATCTGAAAAATTCTTAATTCTTAATACACTTCTGTGGTCTATTATAATGCACTTACTACTGCGCATAATTTCCACAAAGTTAATTATGCGATCCATATGCTTGCGCGCTGACATCATGCCGACGAGCAAGAGGCGATTGAAATCCCGCCAGTGCATCGACTCTGTGCCGCCCATAACATCTACGAATTCGTGTGTAAGCTTAAAGGGCGATTGCTCGAAACCTGTAAACGATGAATGAATTTAATGTGTTAAATGTAGTTGTAATTTGAATACTCACCCAAATTTTTGGGGGATATGCTTAAAATAAAGCCAAAGTCTATATGTATTATATGACCATCCGAATGAAAGAGTATGTTGCCATTATGTCTAAAGGTTATTAGAAGCAAATTTAAACCAAAAATCATTTTTAACACTAATCGAAAGCTTACCTATCCTTAACTTGGAGAAGATAGGATATCAAACAATATGCAGCACAACTCTGAACAAAATTTTTTTGTGCTTGACAAAAACTTTGTCCTGTTGGTTCTCCATATTCGTCAATAAAATAATCTCGTAACGATTTGTTCGAGTTCTTTTTAATTTGATGCAACGAAACAGTGTTTAAAATAGGCTCAATCAAACCGCTGTCATTTGAGAGGCAAATAATTTTATACGGCCGTACCCATAGGTCTACATGTTCCTCCAGCCAAATAATTTTAAACATCTGGTAAAAAATATATTAATATGAAAATGTTGAAAGTTTATTTAAAAGTAAGCTAATTTACCTGCAGTAACTGAGTAGCCATTAATTCTTGTCTTAAATCATCACCACACTTGACAATGGCCGACAATAGGCGCCAGTTTGGTAAATGACCGTAGGGTGAGGATTCGCGAATGAGTTTTTCCTTCTCATGCCACGGCTCCTGTAAAGCAAACATAATGTTATTCATTTTTGTCAGTTTTTGGTATTTTTAAGTGATCAAACCTTTAACGCCGCTGCAGATGGGTCCTCTGGATCATTGCAAAATGGCTTAGTTGATTCGCAGCTCAAACTATTGCAATGTCGTGTACGCACATCGCCAATGTTAAAGACAACTGGATGAGCTGTAAAAATTTTTTTATTTGACATAAGACTTCTATGTTTTATTTAGGGCATCATGTACCTTGATCTCTGGAGTCACATGAGTCTAATGACATTTGTGAAACTGCATCTCGTTCGCTGATCTTGCGCATATTTAAATACTGCGCGGTAATTTCATCATCTTCCTGTGACCAGACATCATCTTCATGTAGCTGCAGGCCGCCCATTGACAACAGGTTGCTGTTGTTAACAGTGCAACAATTGTGTATGGGTGGATCGCAATTTCCACTATCTGCATACGATTCATTAGCTCTTTTCCGACGACAACTGGACCCATGATGACTGCTGCTGCAACTTGTGGTACGGCTACAAGTCTGATGCGTATTTAAACAGGCACCTTCCAAGTGTTCTTCGCTTTTTGTGTGCCGCAGTGAAGGCATCATTTTGGGTATTAGCGGCGATGTATATATGTCAGGCACTTCAACTACCTCTACGTATATAATGTAGGGCGTTTTATCCTTCGAGTTGAGCACTGCAGTTTTCTCTTCGGTGATGCGAACTACATGATGTGGAATATCTGAATAAAGCGGCAGCCAGACACGAGCGGGTAAATTTTTGTTGATCAAGTTAAGAAACATGCGGAGTGCTGAAGTTTTTTCCGCTTTCGAAGGTAAAGAGGTAAGATTTTTCCCCACATTCATGAGCGATTTCATGAATTCTTTTTGGGGCGCTGTCTTCGGCGCTCCACAATTACACAACGTTCTATGCCCGAGTAGACCATTTACCTGTCCCCGCACAGTTTCGAAACAACTGCAACCGTTGTCAAAGGCACGCCCCGAAGTTAGATCACCGAGACATAGCTTGGCGGGTGTCGTGGGCAACGTTTGCGTGGTGTAAGGTGGCTGGTGGAACATTCGATGCGTTATACTTAGTGTGTGAGGGCTGCGCGAGTCGGTGAGCAGCACTGTAGCATCCGACTGGGAACGATGATGCGTTTTTTTTACAAGATTAAGACCTGGTCCTTGGTTAAAATCAGATTTTGATTTCTCCTTCTTTGAGTATATTTCTTTCATAAGCGCTAGCTTGGACTTCCGGGTGCTATTGCCCAGCGAGTCCACCTGGTAGTTGTAGGCTTCCAGTAGCCACAGACACTTGAGCGAAAAGTCTACAGACTTACGGCAACGTATGGTAAGATATGGGTCCAACACTTCAGCCAATTCCTCCATTTGAGTATACATTACAATTAATTGCGGTATATAGAGGTCCACTTCCTGGTCCGGAAAACTAAATATCTTATTGCCAATAAAGCTCAGCACTCCTGGTTCCTTTGAGTAAAACAAATAATGCACAGCGAAGTGAATATTAAAAACGGGTGATTCAAAAAACCTTAACAGACCGCTGGGACCCCGCTCGTAATTTTGCCCTGAGCAAATAGTGGGCACACGGTCGCTGATAAAATATTTAACGACGCCTGGAACTGGCATTCTCAGCTGGTGCAACGAGCTTATGGAAGAGCTTTTCGGCAGCGCCAGATCGTGACCAACTTCACTCTCTGTGCCCGGCAGCCGAAGGCTTAGTGTGCGCTCTTTAACATTTACATTCTTGCAATTATCAATCGTGGATATACTTTTGGTGCTGTCTGCCGACATTTCAACAGTGAAAGTAACGCTTGATGCTGATGTATTGGCAAGTGCTGAAGCAGCGGCTGCTGCTTTTTTGCTGGAGCTAGATGTGAGTAGACTAAAAAACTCTTTCTTTTTGGAAATGTCAGTGGGTGACTTGACCGAATCCATATACACGTGTGTTGTATTGTTTGACGTGCTATTCATTAGAGCTGTTGAGGTTGGGTTATCTTGGGGATCGGCGGTCTTGAGCTTAGCCGCATTTTTTTTTTCATGGTTCTCTATAATACTTTGTGCTGTGCGGAAAATTGCATTTTTGGTCGCACCGAAGAAATTTTTAAAAAGCACTTGATCATTCTTGGTGCTCTCAGTTGGCGTGGCTATAGGTGTGGGTGTAGCAGCTGGTGTTGGTATGGGTGTTGTTACAACCGATGCTCTACTGCTGTTGGTGTTTGTCTGTGATGTCGACAATGTTTCGAGGATCGTCACGGGCTCGTCTAGCACCGGCTCAATTTCGTTAGGTGCGGTGCCCAGCTCAAAATTAATTGCAGCCTGAGACATATTCATCACGCGATAGCGCATTCGATCATCTGCATCGCGCTGTTCCTTAACTTTCTGTTGTGTGGCCAGTTTGGCTTGTTCTTGTTTTTGCTTGCGCGAGGGTCTCAGTGTGCGGCAGTCGAATTCATTGGCGGTCTGCAATGGAAAGAAGCATAGCTCCGATTCCATTAAATTGTAGTCTTCGTCCATGGATGTTGTTTCCATTATGTCAATGCAGTTTTTTTCGTCATCCGCATCGACACCGCCATCCATTTCACCAGAATCCAGCGATTCATGAGATTGGCATATGCGAATCAAGGATATTTGGTCCGACTCTGAGCCACATAATATGCCTGACGAGAAGAGTGAGGGAGAGTTATAATACATATTTGTGCTTATGTGTCCAAAAAACAATATAAATATATATAATTTGAAGCCTTATAAATCGATCTACGATAATTCTGGCTGACTCATCAACATATTTTACGTACCTGAGTCGTCAGATCCGAGACTAGTCAGATCCTCGCGTTTTTTACCGCTGCCGGCGCTGCTAAAGTTATTGCTACATCCAGCATTGTTACCATCTGTAGCAACCTGTGTGCCTGTTAAAACCGACTCGTTCGATTTGGGTCGCATTCGTAATGTTGGACAGGAATCTACTGGAGTAGTAAAAACAAGATCTGCTTAATAGAGCCCCCATGTCAATAACTGTTCTTACTTACCAACTCCAATATGTTGAGGGTGAATCGGTTGCACGTGTACTGTGACTGAAGATGCTGCCGGATTCAATGCTAGCCTAACAGTGGAAGCTTTTTCAGATCCGGATTTTTTAGCTGGTGTGAAAGCAAGGGCCGGCATTGGTGGGGACGTGGAGAGTGCGGCTGTTACACTGGCCGCAGTAGTCACAATTTTCGAGCACATGTTTGTGTTTAGTATTGATGACGGTGAGCAAAATGTGTTTTCGCTCTCGGCATTGGGAGAGGAAATTTCGACCTGCAAATTATATGAAATTTTTTTTTTTTATTTTCCCTTAGCCTGATTGAACCCCCTTTTAAGGAATTAAAAGTCAAGGTAAACCATAGCATCTAGCTAACTTATTCTCTTAGTTGATTGTCATTGGTTGAAATACTTATATGCGCAAAAAAGGAACGGCCAATAAAGGTTTCTCCATGAACATTGTAGTTGCTGTTCGTGCAAGCAGTATGGTTTCTAGTATTGTTGCTGTTATTGTCTGTTTTGATAACCAGAAACGTACACAAATAGCAAAAATGTGAATAACATTGCGCAGTGCGATAAAAAAAAAGATTATACGGAGTACCTTTGTACGCATATACTCATACAAGCATACAATATTGGGTATACGTGCGGGGTAATGGGGGATTTGCATCTGCCATTGCCAAAACTTCTTACCTCAGGTATGCGTTGCAAGGCGCTGTCGAGACTTCGATTGCGATGATGTTGCGTGTGATTGATTCGCGTGTTAGTCACCTGCGACACAGGTGGTAACATTATGCCCATAGATCTACAAGAGTAGAAAAAGATTATTAGTAAAAGAAGAAGAAATGCTTTCAATAAGCAAATCAACACTGTATTTATTTCAAAATGAGACTAGCATATGAACTTACATTATGGGGGGTTAACGTGACTAGTTTCGTTTAAAAAATACAAAAACAAAGTCTTAAATTCAGTTAGCAGTTTTTCAGTTTTAAAAGGTTAGCCGAAGCACAATTAAACAAGAAAAGAAAACAATGCCAATGAGAGCAAAAACACGCAAACTACACAAATGTAGTAACAACAACCACAAAGAGAGCTAGAGCAACAAATGAGCTCTCTCACAGCAATATAAATATACTAAATCTGACATGCTGGTGCTGTTAGCATAGCTCTCTGAATGTTAATGTGACAGTTATGTTATCGACTGTAATTTTTATTACTCAAAATGGCAAGTTCACAGTAGACAACAGCTTTTGACGACATGCAAAAGAAAAAAAGATTTTTTTACGACACCATGCTAAAAATATAAACTAAAAACATAAAAAAAACAAGTTTAATTTATCTTTAATTAAACAATCGTTAAGTGAAAAATAATCTGCACTTAAATTTTTTAGAACGCCATATATAAGAAACGTAAACTCACGCATAAATTGCGATATTTTTTTTAAAATACTGCGGAACCAAAATCATCACAAACCGATTTACAGCGGTCTTTACCTCTAAATAAATTTAGCAATTGCTGTCGAATCGACCAAATTAAAATTATGAGCTTAAAAACTTGAAATTTGTTAAGAGACAATTGACAACAATGTGGAGTTTTGGAAATTTTTATAAAAACCTTGGTAAACTCAAAATGTATTACAAATATAGTTATTGTTAAATAAACTGTTGAAGTATGGTAAAAATTCGGGTGAATTACTGAAAAGTTACTTAAATAATTTTTTTTCAGATCCTATTCAAGTTTACATAACGAACTTACCTAAAATCTAAACTTAAATTCCTTTGGTGTGTTGAAATGCGTTTTGGTAGATTAACAACCATCTGGGAGTTTGTTGGCATCAAACTTAGATTGGGCCGCCCATGAACAGAGGGCATAGATTGATTGAATCCACGGCTCAAGCTCAGGCGCGGTTTAGAGTACCGAGCATGCTTCGGGGTGCTAGCTGCGGAGCTGATGGTTGGCGTTGAAGTGGATGAGCGGTTAAACTTGAAGTTTGGTGAGCTCAGAGGCAAAGTTACGGGCGGTGCTTTTAAAAATTCAGGTAAATAATCCTTGTTCCTCTTTTTTGTAAGATTTGTCGAACTCTCAATTAATGGCTCTTCTGAATTAAGGGAGGAGAGCGTGGAGGATGATGTAAAGGGCTGTTCACCGTTTACTGAAATCGACAAAAGTTGACATCTTGCCGGCGAAGCGTTGCTTGATAAGCTGGAAATATTGCCTCGATAAGTAGTGCAACTGGAGGTGGACTGTTGATTGGCGTTTATCACGGTTGGACTGTGCACTACAGTGCTATTACTATGTTCGCTAGAGCTACTGGTGCTTGTGCAAGCGGCCGTTGAATGATCCGAAATATCATCGTCATCCAGTGGCACTATGGGACTATGCCTGCCACAGGGAAGCCCATAAGCATCCATGTTACCATTCTCAGAAACCGCCACACTAGCTCTGATAGCCATGTGGTTCGCCTTACCGTTCATATTATAATCTGAGTTTGAACTTGCACTTGACAAACGCACCATGGCAGGCGCACAGTGATCCACTACATCAGAGCTCGTGTCAGCTGTGTCAACTGCTGAACGGAAATGCAACATGTCTCCGCTACGCACGTGTAAATCGTCGGCGGAAACTGCAACTACCGGTGAAAGCAGCTTATTGGCAGTCTCAATTTCTCGTATTTGCCGTAAGTATTGATAACCATTGTCTTGCGCCACTGGCTTTTTTCGGATACCGCCACCAATGCTGGATATGCTCTGGCCAACAAGGCCACCGTTTTGCTTGCCATCAGAAGTTGCAACATTCGACGTTGGTCCGATTGATGTTGGGTTGGGCGCGTTGTTCTTTTTGGCTTTAAATGCTGAGATGACAGAATTCATTTTTGAACAGAGTGATGTTTTTTTTTTAAACTGATTTCCGATTTTTTTAGCCTTAAGAACTTTGTCTTGGAGCAGTTCTTTCAGTTAGTTTCATTCGAATTTGCCTTTTGCTCCATTGCTATCTGCTGCTACTGACTGAGGTGTGATGAAAGTTAAACATCTTTGGATGTGAATAGTATTTATTTTTTTATATTAATGTAACGTTCTCGGCGAGTGCCTCGAGCAGAGCCGTATTTTTAACATTAGCAATATTCAGGTTTACTGCAAAATACAAAAAAAAGTTGTGTTATTGAATGGTAACTAAAAACAAAACAGCGAAGATGGATCTAGTCAAGTAATCTCGACTAGGAGATACCCTGAACCTTATACTTAACGCGTGCACTGTGACTTAACTTCCGCCTTCGATTTCTCTAGTTTTTCTTCACCGATTTCGATGCAATTTTCACGGATTCACATTATTTATTTTTTTAGTTTCCAAAACACGGCTTACATTTTCCAAATTCCTGATTTTATTGTTATCGATTCCATGTGTATATTGAAAACGAAAAAAGTTATCGATAGCTCGAAACAAACTTGGACTGCGCGTGGTATAAAAGAATTTATGGCAGCTATATGATATAGTTGGCCGATTTGGCTTTTTTTTACATATATCTAACCGCAACTAAAAGAAGACATTAAAATTATGCCGCCATTAAGGCTCGTTTTTCTAGCCTGCAGAAATGGATTTCTTTTGACCTGCATGTGAATCAGTATTGAATTTAGCTTGTTAGTACTTTACTAAATGCCATCATTTTAATATCAATTATTTGGATTTCAATAGATTAGAAGCATGTATGACAAGTTAATCTCGATCCACCCATGTAACCTATGTAAAACAGCCAGCTCCAAGAAAAAGTCAGCTGGCATTATACAACAGCTATTATAAAACAAGAAGGCTCTAGTCGAGATTTCCCGACTAGGAGATACCCCGAACCCTATACTTAACGCGTACAGTCATTGTCTGTATGCATCTGTGACTAAACTTAAATCTTCGATATCTCTGTTGTTTCTCAACCGATTTCGATGAAATTGTTCGGGGTATAAAAAATATTAAGTTACGCACACATTTATTTATTATACCCCGAACCCATAAAATGGGTAAAAGGGGTATAATGGTTTTGTGCAAAAGTATGTAACAGGCAGAAGGAAGCATTTCCGACCCTATAAAGTATATATATTCTTGATCAGCATCAACAGTCGAGTCGATATAGCCATGTTCGTCTTTCCGTCTGTCCGTATGTATGAACGCGTCGATCTCAGAGACTTTAAGAGCTAGAGACTTCAGATTTTGCACATAAGCTCATCTAAGTCCTAGGCAGTACAAGTTTGTTTCCGATTTTCGATAACTATTTCCGTTTCCGATATACACATGTGATCGATAACATAAAAATGTCGAATATCGAAAATATGAAACACGTTTTAGAAACTTGATACAAAATAATGAAAGTCTGCGAAAATTTAATCGAAATCGGTTGAGAAACAACAGAGATATCGAAGATTGAAGTTTAGTCACAGATGCATACAGAATATGACTGTATGCGTTATGTAAAGGGTTCGGGGTATCTCCTAGTCGGGAAATCTCGACTAGAGCCTTCTTACTTGTTTTTTTTGTTCTATATTTAAAGAAAGGAACGAGTGCATAGCCTACGATTCAAGTTTTAAAGATTATTGTGAATATAACATGACAGAGCCAAAGTCATAAGGAAACATTGAAAAAGTGTATGGAGAAAAGGTAATACGAATTCTATGTGAAGCCATGACTGTGCATTAATTATAGTTTGAATATTTTATTAGGTACCATCCTGTTAAAGCTGATGCATGCTCAAAATAAATGATGAAGTAGGGCAAACACCAAATCAGTTTTTAAGGTTTTCTTGGCATTAACTATTAAAATAGATTGGGTGCTGGTGCTGTACAGGATTGATAAGAAAGCGTATAAGTATAACTAGAAACGCACATTAGCAAATTGATTTTGCATAGTTTTTTGAAGTGAATTGAAACGGTAAAAGACCTGGTACCGACTGACTGGCGAATCTATAATGCGAAACAGACGATAATGCAGGCCTAGGTTCCTTTGACTCTGCAATTGCGACGTAATTTCCAGTGCGACCTTGTTTTTTCCGTTGACAGCATAGGACTTGGACGAAGGAAAAACGAAGAAATTGAAATTTTGATTTTTGGCAGAGGTGTCACAATTCACAATTTTCACTTAAAAAAAAAAATAGTTGTAGTTGAAAATAAAAATCCTTAGTTTAGTCCAAGTCCCGCAAAAAAGTATCTCGAACACGTGTGCAAAATTTCATCAAGATCGGTTAAGCGGTTCTCAAGATAATTTGTCAGCCGCATTTCAAAACACGGTTTCAAGAAAAACGCGATTAAAGTTTTGGCGCTGAGCCCAGCTACCCTGAGGGCTCAACTTATTTTAAATATATTTCCAAAACTATAACTCGGATCGACTTAAAATTTCGAGACAATATTCTTAAGATGTTAAATTTAAAATAAATATTTAAAACAAAAAATCGATTTTTAGAAGCTTGTTAAGCGCCTCTTCCGCTAAACTTTTTTTTCTCAAAAAATGTGTTCGTTATGCGAAATTTTCGTTATGCGGGGCGTTTGTTAGCAGAGCACTGTAGATGCTTTTGCAATTATGGCCTATTATCGACGAAAAAAAAGAGATGTCAGTTGTTTGTGCGCAACAGAAAAAAAGTTAATCCCCAACCCCGTAGGTTTTATTTATCGCCACGTAATTATTTTCATATTTGTTTGTGGGCATAATGAACAGCATTAACAACGATCATTTAAGCGGATGTAAGAATGCATGAAGAAACGTCCCAACAACTTTAGTTGCAAATAATATATATAAAGACTTTGAAAATTTAAAAACATTATGCAAAAGGCATATGTTTTTATGTGATAGCTTTATAGTATTTACTTCCACGTTCTTCAGCTCTCCAAATCTTTAATCTTTAGCCGATTTCAATGAAATTTTCAGATTAGTATTGTTTTGCATAGTGTTTCTAAACAACTTTCCAAAGTTTTAAAAGTCAACATTTACAAGTTTGTTTCAAACTATTGATAATTCTTCAAACTTTATACACAGTCAGTCAGAAACGATAAAATCGATAAATTGTGAAATCTTTACACATGTTGTAGAACATAAGTATGTAAGTATGAAAATCTGTAAAGTTATCGTAGCAACTAAGAACACAAAATACAAACAATAAGATTTTTAGTGTTAATGTTGGTTTTGCTGGTAGGTATTTTTGAGCTTTTAGTGTGGTATTAATTGTACTGTTTCTGTTGAGCTTGACAAAGTTAAAAAACATTACAGCTGTTTTAGGCACTAAATAAATAAAGCAAATTAAACATTATATACAGGATAAAGAGAAAAAAACCCATAGTTACAAATTTGCAGAGCTTTTTTAAAGCATCTCGCATAAGACAAAAAGTGACAAAAGAAAGTATGTGTTTCATGGGTTTCCATAAATAAGAAAGAATAAGTTACAAAATGTAGCTACAATGCAAAACTTTCCAAACGAGATCTGTGCTTAAACAAAAGCCCAATCATATGCCTGCATTATTCTATACTTACAAGTATGTAAATGAATTACCTTATTAATCAAAACAGATGCAATAACCTTGTACTAGTTCCTGAATTTGCAGAATAATCCAAAATTTCTGCAATGCATCCAATTGTTTGTTTAGTGTGAAGTTGCAGTTGTTTACTTGAACACCAATATATGCTTGTTTTATCTTTAACACTTTCACTCGTTTTTGGGCATTGTTATTAGAAATCACAAAAAGGTTGGGGGCGAAAATATTTCAATTTCTTGTTTCGCTCTCTTCCCCACACCGACACTTGCACAGAAAGCTTGCAACACAAATCGAAAGCAAGCTGCTGATAAATATTATGCGGTCACACTAGATTTTTATTAAATAAAACTGCCAATTGCGTTTAAATATTGCTCTCTGAAAATTTGCTGGGTATTACGGTTTTTGTTGCAAAACAAGTACGACAACAAGAGAGACAATCTACTACGCAAACTGAGATACAAGCTGTGGCTTGCAAAATCTCGCTACAGGCTTCGTTGGGTGTAACAGCGCGGTCAAATCAACACAAGCATATATGTGTATACATATGTGTGTATGTGTATTGTATTGCACATCACGTTTCTATGTGTTTGTGATTTTTTTTTTTTTAAGAGACTTAAATTGGGGGACTGCAGGCAACACTTGTTTCAATATAAGAATTAATTTGCAATTTAACTATCACTCTTAATTTTGATTACTTTTAAATAGTTGCTTAAAAAGTCTTGCGTATTTTTCGCTTTAACTTACAGACGGCACACCTAAATACATATAAACATATTTCTGTATACACACTTATACATACTCGTATAACAAAAATGAGACGCACACGTACACTCCATCTTTATGTATATTTATATATGTTGAGATATTTAAATATGTATATATATGTATCGAAATTACATTGCATTCGTTGAAAATATGCTTAATATTTCAAAACAGACATTATTATTGCGATAAAAACATTAGTTTTGATTGCTTTGGGTTTCCACTGCACGAGCTAATTACGTGAACAAGCCAGACACAGGCACGCACATCCCATTCGTTCAATTACTTTGTTGCCACTGTACGATAAGGGTAATACTATCGACGCCACACGATATTTTTTTCTTGAGGTGCGGCAGTATCGCTTTTGCTCATGAATGAAAGAAAACCAGGTTGGGCATTCGCTGTGTAAAAAAAATCTACTGCGCATCTACGTCACAGTAGACTGCAGCTGTGGCGCACAGTTTGAATTTAATGGAATTTGTGTGTAAAAGGCTGTCCTATATAAAAAAATTTTCTTGACTGAAAAAATTGTTTTTTCACCCCGCCAACACAGTCAAGGCTTGGGTATGTTCCGTGTGAAGTCCCTTTGCAACGAGCAAAGCTTGGTGGTTGTTTGTTTTAAAGATATTGTGGAGCTAACTTGCACATAAATATCTAAGCAAATTACATACAGCACAAAAATATTTTAGTCTAGCGTCACGTCACAAAATCAGCTGCTTGCTTGAGCAAAACTAACGGACCTGCGCGATGAGCAATCTGGTTTTTTAAGATTCATGGCTTTTGCTATCGTTAGCTATATAATGACGGACACTCGATAGAATTTTAGCTAGAGCTGCTAAAGAAACCCTTCCAAGCCTGAACTAGATCATAATCGAAACGCAATGAAATGAATAAAAGAACTAATGACCTCCGTCGTCCGATCGCAGGTCCGTTAGGTTTGCTCAAGCAAACAGATGATTTTGAGACGTCATGCTAGACTAAAATATTTTTGTGCTGTATGCAATTTGCTTGGATATTTACCGTAAATATTTACTAAAGATTAACTGAAGCGATAACTGGTTCGTTTGAGCACTTTTTCGATAAAACATCGCTGTTAATGGGCTCTGTTAATGTAACAGTCGCAAAACAGATGATTGTGAATAGCAGAAATTGTGAATAGGTGGCGCCATATTTAGTAATATTCAAAATAATTAAAAATTTGGTTTTTTTAATGGGTTATCGTGGGAAACATTTGAACTGGTAGCCATGGTTCAAAGGATTGCTTTTAACCCTAGAATGGTAAGGTTATTTTACATACACTAATGATAAACTTCGTCGAATCGACGAAGTCCCATTTAAACTTTAAAATGTTGAATGAAAACTTTTACACACAAGTTGGCTTTTTATTTAAAATCAAGAATAAACCTTAACAAACACAAAAACGTAACGGTTTTGTAATTTTAAAGCTTTATTATATATTTTTTCGCAGTTAAGTCCATTTTTTTTTGAGACAAAGTCGGTAAGGGTATTTACAGCTTCGCAAAAGTAAAAGAAAAAACATATTGACCTTTCCGAAAATCAACAAAATAATTAGTTAGAATCCATATCTTCAATTTAAGAAAGAAAAACATTGGAAAAATTAATTATTTCAACAATAGACACGATGGTCAAATTCCTTAAAAATAACGACCTTTGTGACCCCATTTTCAAGGCTTTCTTAGGTCAATCTATCAAAATCAGAATCACCACAATGTTAACAACTTTTGATTGAAATTGTCGACCAATCCATACTCTTAAATCACAAAAATTAAAAATTTAAATTTGACGTAACGAATTTTTATACCCCGAACCCATGAAATGTGTAAAAGGGGTATAATAGGTTTGTGCAAAAGTATGTAACAGGCAGAAGGAAGCATCTCCGACCCTATTAAGTATATATATTCTTGATCAGCATCAACAGCCGAGTCGATATAGCCATGTCCGTCTGTCCGTCTGAATGTATGAACGCGTCGATCTCAGAGACTATAAGAGCTAGAGACTTCAGATTTTGCACATATGCTCATCTAAGTCATAGGCAGTACAAGTTTGTTTCCGATTTTCGATAGCTATTGCCGTTTCCGATATACACATGAGATCGATTACAAAAAAAATCTCGAATTTGGAAAATGTAAAAATTATTTAATTAATTTATGATTATATGGCATTTTCTCTTAAGGCATTTTACATAGAAATACGCCTTTGTGTAAACACTTTTTTGGGAACCAAAAAAAAAATGGATTTTTTAAAACTGAAATTTTTTTCTTTGTTAATGCATATATTTTTACAATTTTGTTTTACAGTTTCATTAGATAAAAGGTTAAATTAACCATAAAAATATAAACAAATATTAAAAACAACAATTAATGTGTCCCTTCTAGCCCAAGAGTGAAAAATTCAATTTTTTACAGTGTGTAAACATTTTCTTGGCTTAGTGTATGTACATACAGCAAACATAAATGTACAAACATGATTATTGGCTTGCATCCCAGCAAATTCCATGAATTGAATAATGCATTTTTAAGTGACGCTTAGAAGCATTCTTCGGTAAATTGTGCAATTGTACAAGTAGCGACCAACAATGCGGGATTCATACAGACCGAATTAAAGTTGAACTCCAAGTATGTTAGAGGTATGTCAGATACAATAATTGATATACAAAAGACTTGAGGGTAAGATGGGACGCAGATAAGACGCGTCAACTGGTCCGACTGTCCATTGCGACAGTTTTACAATCTGTAAATAGAGGAACGACATATACCCGCTATTTGAACCTAAGAGATTCTCTAACTAAATAGCTGAGTTTGTGTTTTGTACACCAAAAATATATGAATACTAGTTAGTGTCCCGCTTGCTTCGCTGCGCCGAAGTTTATATAAATTTTAGCAATAGTAGATAGATATGAAATAAATAAATTAGAAAATATTTAACAACATATTATAGCAAAGTATTTAATATTCTCTTTTCCTGATTAACCTGAAATCTTTTTGATGCTTCTATGTGCTTATCCCTATTTTTATCAAGATATTTTTCAACTGAATGTTTTCGTGCTTTTTTTTTATACCCCTAACCCATAAAATAGATAAAAGGTAGGGTTGTTTATAATATATCAAAATATCAATATATCGATATTTTTTATTAAAAAAAATATATTTATATCGGGATATGTTTTTGCCCAATTATCGAATATGCGATATTTTTTTGGGATATTTTTAGATATATTTGCGTTGGTCACTCTTTTAATGTGGGTAGCGAGCGCAAAACGCAACAAAGAATATGGACGTGAAAGCAAATTATTCAAATATAAAAAATGGCACAGCGATGTGTAATTTGTACGGTAAAGCAATTAAAACTAGCGGGAACTCAACGAATTTGGCGTCGCATTTAAAAAACAAGCACTATGACACTTATGTGAAGTGCAGCCAAAAAAAGGTAAGTACTTACACAGCATTGAAAATGGAGCCTTATTTCTGAGTGTGCGTGTGTGTGATTTTAGGGCCCGCGATTTCTCGGAATACACATACAATTGAATTTTTGGCCATTTATAATTCTGAAATGTTCTCATTAATTTTTTAAAATAATAAGGTTACGAAGAACCCTGGAGATTATACAATAATCTAACAATCGTTCAGAATGGCTGAGTCTTTGAATGGTAAGTAAGAGAAAATGTGTAATCTGCTTATTACTAACTTTTTTTTCTTTTAAGACAATGGAAATAAGGCAAATGGGATAACAGAAGCCATTGTCTTTATGATTTGTAAAGATAACATGCCTGTCCGGTGCGTTGAAAAAGAAGGTCTTACACACCTTCTTGAGACATGTGTGCCGCAATATAAAATGCCTGGCCGGTCCAAGGCAAGTATTAATTTCGATTGTTTTATTATATAGTATAATCATGAAAACAATACGCTTTGCTAAATATATATAATTTTTTCCAGATAACAACATCAATGAAAAACAAGTACTTTGAATCAGTGGATCTAGTTAAAAAGATTTTAAACAAAGTGGAGGACGTCGCGATCATTTCTTACCATAACAGCGCATTTTATAAATGGGGAATGTTTGGAATCGATATGCTTAAAGGCAGCTAGAATGGACCAGGTTAGTTTTATGTTTTTTTTATTATTTTGTCTGTGTTTTGTTACATCGATACTTGTTTAAAGCGTTTGTCTTGTGTTCCGTCAATTTTTTTCATATGACACTTTGTTGTTATTTCTACAGCCAAATTTTAAAAAAACATACATTTTTAAATTTAATTTAGTCTCATACCAGTGAGTACATAAGCTCGCTATTGGAGAAGGTTTGCGACGAGTTTAGCATTGATCGGTCAAAGTGTTCAACACTGAATACAGATAATGCCAACAACATAAAAGCCGCATCACGATATTTTCTTAGTGGTAGACGACACAGTGAAGGAGATCGCATCATTTCGTAATATTTTGGATAAAGTTAAAAAAAAATTGTTATGAATTTTAAGCACAGCAGTGCATTAACGGACCAGCTACGAAAAGCCCAGGCCGATCAGGGAATATCGGAAGGCTGCATTAAGACCTTGGAGCAAAATGTGCAAATAAAGTGGCCATCATTCTTATAAAAAGATCTGAACACGTAGAAGGATTGCCAGAAATGCTATCAACTGATGAATTAAACACTTGCTGGGATTTTTGTAGCCATCTGAATCCATTTAAAGATGCAACCGAAAAAATAAGCGGTGAAAGTTATGTAACCGTCAGCATGGTGATCCCTTTGATTTCACTGTTGTTAAAAAAAATACAGATTGCAAAAGTACAATCTGATGAGGGCATCCTTGCCAAAGATTCTCTTCACAAGCAACTCGAGAAACAGTGCAAGCCACTCGAATTAAATAAAGTTTTAGTAAAATCGTCATTCCTTGATCCAAGGTTTAAGAAAATGTATGTCTCGCCATTCGGGGTACAAGAGGCGATCAAAGATATATTACATGAATTGATTACATTTAATCAAGAAAAACGGGTATTTCAAAAATTTAAAGATTGTATTTATGTATTAACTTAAATAACTAACAGTAATTAGTTAACTCACAGTAATATTAAAATTCTGCCCAAAGATAAAACTAATTAATTTTTTCTTTAATTTTTTACAGATATCAGATGACGAAAGTTCAGACGATCTAGGTGATGGGTTTGAAAACGCCCACAACAGGTCTATTTTAAAAGGCTTATCTGCAAGCGAATCGGAAAATAAAGAGCTTAAGATGTATCTCAGCTTGCCTAAAACTTCTTGGGAAAGTAATCCCATAAATTTTTGGTCTTCGCACAAGGCGGCTATGCCAGGACTCTCGAAACTCGCCTTGCAATATCTGACAACCCCTGGAAGCTCAATGCCTTCGGAGCGACTTGTCGTTGACTTCAAAATACTGGAATTAATTGATAATTAATGAAGAATTCTTCATTAAAATCCTTCAAAAGAATGTTTATGAATGATTTTTTATTATTATTTAATTTTTAAATTAGAATTTGGAAAATAAATTGTTATGTTTCTTAATAAAATTAATAAAAAAAATAGTTAATTTTACATTTTCATCGATAACTCGAGAAATATCCATAATTCGGGAAATTGAGCTATGTATTTGTGTTCCTTTTTTTTCAAACCTATTAAAATTAAAAAAACAATAGTTAATTTTACGTTTTTGTCGATAACTCGAGAAATATCCATAATTCGGGAAATTGAGCTATGTATTTGTGTTCCTTTTTTTCCGAACCTATTAAAATTAATAAAAAAAATAGTTAATTTTACATTTTCATCGATAACTCGAGAAATATCCATAATTCGGGAAATTGAGCTATGTATTTGTGTTCCTTTTTTTTCAAACCTATTAAAATAAATAAAAAAATTAGTTAATTTTACGTTTTCATCGATAACTCGTGAAATATCCATAATTCGGGAAATTGAGCTATGTATTTGTGTTCCTTTTTTTTCCGAACCTACTAAAATTAATAAAAAAAATAGTTAATTTTACATTTTCATCGATAACTCGAGAAATATCCATAATTCGGGAAATTGAGCTATGTATTTGTGTTCCTTTTTTTTCAAACCTATTAAAATTAAAAAAACCATAGTTAATTTTACATTTTCATCGATAACTCGAGAAATATTCATAATTCGGAAAATTGAGCTATGTATTTGTGTTCCTTTTTTTTTCAAACCTATATCGATAACTCGAGAAATATTCATAATTCTGGAAATTGAGCTATGTATTTGTGTTCCTTTTTTTTTCAACCCTATTAAAATTAAAAAAAAAATAGTTATTTTACATTTTCATCGATAACTCGAGAAATATCCATAATTCGGGAAATTGAGCTATGTATTTGTGTTCCTTTTTTTTCAAACCTATTAAAATTAAAAAAAAAAAAATAGTTAATTTTTTACATTTTCATCGATAACTCGAGAAATATCCATAATTCGGGAAATTGAGCTATGTATTTGTGTTCATTTTTTTTCAACCCTATTAAAAT